>OZ024878.1:44665023-46125023 GCA_964017185.1 Rugalucina vietnamica | reverse complement strand
CAGCCTTTTTTTGAACAAATTTAAGATCCATTAAGAATCCTCAATATTTTATCCAGGACAAATTTGTTCTTTCTGTTCAATAAAATTAAAGAAGCTCAAACTTCATGGTTTATGGTCCTTAAATCCATTTATCACCTGTCATAAAATATGAGCAATAACCCACCAGTGGGAGTGTGTCTCGTACAATAATACAATTAAAGAGAGCTTTTGGTTTTACCTGGGACTGGTTCAGTAAATATTCGAATGGTTCTCGGGTAAATGTTAAGTGGTTATATAGACAGGTAAATATGTGAAATTCAGATATATCATATTATTTAAAATGCACTGAAACTATGGCGAAAACACATGTAGCTTGCTTACAGTGCAACTTGTGCGCTCATTTATTTTGTATACCTGTATGACATAATATACTCCTGTCATGTCTAGAAACACAATGCCGTGCTGTTTATTTTTATTTATTTATTTATTTTAGTTTATATAGTTGGTAAGTTTGTGAATAAGACAGGAAAATGATAAAGTATCCCGTAAAAAACCTGAAGAAAGCGTCATTCAAACCATGTATTACAAGATTTTAGAGAGAGAGAGAGAGAGAGAGAGAGAGAGAGAGAGAGAGAGAGAGAGAGGATCTCTTTAATTTCGACACAATTGTCACACAAATGCATCCTATGATAATAACCTGTAAAATTGGAATGACACCTGAGCTAACAGCAAGTTCACTTTCGGCTCAGATAGGTATTGTGCACCTGGAGTTCTAGGTAAGTGCACTTGACTCTCAGAGCTCGTGCAAAGTAATGTGCACCTGAAGTTCAGAGAATGTGCTCACCATGTGCACTTTCTGTATACTTTAATTCAGACCTTACTGTATTTGTGCCTGAGCGCGCTTTCGCCTTTCGGCTTCTTCAGAGGCTTACTAAATACTACATAATAAGAGTGTGATATCTACATCTGCCTGTCATAGGCAGTCCAAGACTAGGAGACAAAATGTAATCTAAAAATTCTACATACTACTCATTACATTGTAAAACCTTATATAACTACATAAGAAATAAACACACCGCTACAAACTAGAAAAAATGTAACTACAGCAAAATGGCTACGGAATTTTGAAAATGAAAAAATTTGGAAAATTAAACAGAAATTTAACAAAATTATGATTTTTGTGGGCTAATACATCTTGGAGAGGTTGGAAACAGTGTTAGACCTGTCAAAGTTGAAAATAAAAAGCACTAAATGGCGTTAAATCGTATAACTGAAATTGAGAGAATTTCGTGACCGTTCACCTGTAAGATTATCGGACATCTGATGTCCGATAATCTTACAGGTGAACCAGATGTCCGATAATCTTACAGGCGAAAGCGCGCTCAGGCACAAATAAGATTTTGCAGGATCCAATTTGGATGCTAAAATGATATGCGGTAAGTATATATGGAGATTGTATCATCAACAGTGCAAAATTCTATTTGTGCCTGAGCGCGCTTTTGCCTTTCGGCTTCTTCAGAGGCTTACTAAATACTGCATAATAAGAGTGTGATATCTACATCTGCCTGCCATAGGCAGTCCAAAACTAGGAGACAAAATGTAATCTAAAAATTCTACATACTACTCATATAGCCATACTCTACCGTAGCCATTTTGCTGTAGTTACATTTTTCTAGTTTGTAGCGGTGTGTTTATTTATTATGTAGTTATATAAGGTTTTACAATGTTATGAGTAGTATGTAGAATTTTTAGATTACATTTTGTCTCCTATATATATATATACAGTCAGACATAAGTTAAGCATCACCCTAACATTTTTCTAAATGTATTTTGCATTAAAAATAACTTCAAAACCACAATAAATTAGTAAGGGTCTTTTACTCACGTCTATCCCTGACTGTTTAGGTCTGTCCGAATGGCTTTTTTACCATGTCGCTCAAGTTATATGGTGTATTAAATACACCTACCCCTATTTTGGGGGGTTGCCATTAAAAGTTGTATTAATGTCCCCTATATGATCGCAAATGGGTTTCTATAGGCATGGAAAGAAAGTAATATCACGTTGTAAAAATGTCCCAAAAAATTTTCTTCTACCAAAGGTTTAATGGCAGTTACATGCTGATTCAGGCAAACTTATTTCCTTGTTTATCATCACTACGTTTTCACTATGTAACATGCCATTCTTTAAACGCCCATAACTGTTGCTGTTTTAGAGATATTTATCTGAAATTTTCAGACTGATTATGGTTTTGAAATTGTAACAAAATTGCATTATCTTATTACGCTGTTTGGAGGTTTAAAAAAATACGCATTTTTCTGGCGGCAATCTTGGATTTATGCAAATTGCAAGAATTGTCCAAAGTCGACAGCCTGTCATTCAAGCCAGATTGGTTCTATGACACCCGTAAAGGACAGAGAAACAAAGAACTCCATAGCACTAAACATTTCGAGGTCAAAGTTAAAGCCTTTTAGCAGCGTCATATGGACTAGGAAACAGATATTTTTGGCCATGTGGGGGTGTGTCTGCTTAAACAACGCCTACATGTTTACCTTAAGAACAATCTCATCTGCGTTTGCTTTAATTTAGTACCAATATAACAAATCACACAAATATTAAAAGAAATTATTTCAGTATTGAAGGTTTTACTGATCATTTCGGAAAATATTCAAGTGATGCTTAACTTTTGTCCGACTGTATATATCATGATGAGTGGCCGAACTTAAAAAACAGGTAAATTACAAACATGCAACATGTTTGTGATATTTCAGATATTTAGTTAGAAAGCAGCTTCCGGTCCGAAGAGTTCTAACACCTCCAGCTGGATAAGCAAATGCTTCAAACAAAAACTGCAAAAAAGGTATCCTGTCATTAATATTTCTGATAATGGTAGTCATGCCACTATAAGATGGTGATAGTTAGACAGTGACTTGTTAAAATTAAAAAAATGACACCCAGGAAACACTTTTGCCTATGTTATCTTGCAACAGCCCTATACAGATAAAATCTTAGTTTTCACCAATAACTTCTGATTACATTCGAGCAGTCGAGAGAGAGAGAGAGAGAGAGAGAGAGAGAGAGAGAGAGAGAGAGAGATTTGAGTTCACGTCATAGGATAAATGTCGGTATCTCTATTCAAATCACATATACCCGTACAATTGTGTTGTTCAAATTAATTTCTTAATACAAATAAGTAGTTTAAATATGATTCCGTATACAGCTTAAAGATAAAATAGACCTACTTAGGAAACGACTTCAACAAGCAAATTCCGAGAATTTATGTCCCCCGCCTTAATTGTTTAGTTACACAAGTATATCTGGTAATAATATATATCCAAATCACATGCATTTACTTCATGTCACAGTGTCAAACATTAATCTGAGGATTATATTCAAACCATATGCAAATCTTCAAATCATGGTCAGGACATCTGAACAGTTTGAAAAGAATCAGAATAAAACTGTGGGAGGAGTTGTGCACACAAGGTACACAATGTCCATTCACTTTCATTGTATAAATGCCTGAAAACGACTAAGTTCAAATTGCAAAAAAAGTGTCAAAAATTATACTGAGGATTATATCCAAAGCACATGCATATCTTCAAAGCATCATCAAAACATCTGTAAAGTTTCAAAAGAATCGAAATAAAACTGTAGGAGGAGTTGCGCACACAAGGCACCTACTGTCCATTCACTTTCATTGTCATAATACCTGAAAAACGACTAAGTTCAATTTGCAAAAAAAAGTTTTAAAAATTAATCGAAGGATTATATCCAAAGCACATTCACATTTTCAAAACATGGTCAAGACATCTGTAAAGTTTCAAAAGAATCGGAATGAAACTGTAGGAGGAGTTACGCGCACAAGGTACCCGCTGTCTATTCACTTTCATTATCAAAAATGCCTGAAAAATGACTACCTTCAAATTGCAAAAAAAAGTGTCAAAATTAATCTAAGGATTATATCCAAACCACATGCACATCTTCAAAGCATGGTCAAGTCATCTGTAAAGTTTCAAAATAATCAGGGAAGAACTGTAGGAGGAGTTGCGCACACAAGGTACCCACTGTCCATTCACTTTCATTATCAAAATGCCCGAAAAATGACTAAGTTCAAATTGCGAAAAAATGTCAAAAATTAATCTGAGGATTATATCCAAACCACATGCACATCTTCAAAGCATGATGAAGACATCTGTAAAGTTTCGAAATAATCGGAGTAAAACTGTAGGAGGAGTTGCGCACACAAGGTACATACTCCTATAGGGGGACGGAAGGACGGAAGGACGGAATGACGGAAAGCCAAAAACTATGTCCCTCCGCTTTTCTTCGAAAAGGCGGGGGACAATAAGGGACGGTATTGTTTGGTGAACTGAGAATATAGAGTTACTCAGGTGTTATATGCAAACTTAAATTGAGTATTTTCAAGCACTACTTGTTTAACACCACACTCAGTGGTTATAAATGAGTTCCCGAAGTGGAAAAATGCAAGATTTTAAGGTCATTTTTGTCTTCAAAACAACATAACATAAACTTTATTGTTTGGCCATTATAATGTTATATACCATTTTGTAGATGAAACATTTCCAAGCAATGATTGTATCATTCTTGCTACCAACGGAATTGGTTGCTTAGCAATTTTAGAACACTACCTAAAATTGAGCATATGTCTGTTGTTTGTGGTTGCTATGGTAACAGTGGCAGCATTACCACCTGATAATTTGTGCCATGAATGGTAACATATCTGGCACGTATCTGGTAGGCACTTTAAGATTATGAAATGATGAAGTATAAAATGGCGTTAGTGATAGTTTAATTGCTGCAGAAATTCTGAGAACACCCGTTGACACCCTGGTAAATATGCCGGTTTTGCTTGTCAAAAACAAATTTTCAAGTTAGAAAGACTGCGGTTTCTTTTTGCCATCTTGTCAAAACACATTCTGTGTTAAGCTTAATGCATTGTCTTTAGTTTCAGTTGTAATTGAATCTGGTGTAAAAATGTATGTTATCATGGCAACCATTTTTGTTGAGGATCCATCCATTTTTCAATTATGTTCTTAAAATGGCCAGCAACCAGCAAATATTTTTTATTCTAATTTAATTTGCTTTAAAATGGTATACAACAAAGTAATGTTGGTTTAAAGGGTTGGTTATGATTAATGTTGAAACCCCCAAAAATGGCTTAAAACAACATGCATTTTTTTTTCAATGTAGAAACTCATTAATGGCCACAATTTTTGTTTTCTAGATAGCGTGTTTTTCTCATAATTATTTACCGCCATGTGTTTAACATGGCTGTCATTACTTTGATTTAACAAATATCCAAAGTTTGATTGCATGATATACCAAAACTATCGTTATGGTTGCACCTAGAAAAAATAGAAATCTATCAATTGCTTCAAATAATTTATGAACCATACATAATCAGCGTCTAACGGTGGCACATCGCTAAAAAAATATCACTTCGCCGTACCCAACGTTAATAGTGCATTTAATATTTTCATCCAAACATGTTTGATGCTGAATAGTGAGAACATTTAATACATTCTGTTTAAAATCTCGCATTTACGAGAAAGTATCACCGAAATGCAACATATTAGTGCACAAATCGCCGTGCCAAAACGGACTATATATCATCGGAGGCTTCTGTAATAGACATTTTTCACTTTTGAACGTAAATCTTGCTGCCGCTGCCACTTGCGTTTGTCGGCAACATGGGCGATTACTTCTCAGGCCATATCTGAAACGAAGACGAGGGGTGATATGAACCCTTACTTGGCCAAGAATTATCGATAGCAAAACCGAGGCGAATTAAACAGGACAGACACAAAATGAAATAGTCTGGGACATCTCAGTAGGTAACGTGCAAGAATTAAAATTGAAAGGCCCTGGGTTCAGATCCCGGTCGGACCTTTTTTTTTTCTTTTAATCTTTTCTTTTGTTGTCTACCATGTGACAATAAAGCTAAGGAAATGAAAATAATATATATTAGGCAGCCCACATGTATGTTTTCTCTTGTTGACTTTTAACCTATTGAAATCGGGAGCCCGATCGCATTTTTCGGTAGAAGAGCGGATCTGCGAGCGATCCGCACGTCAGTATTTTTTTCCTGGAGACATGAAAATATTTATATACTGAATGCTCGTACAGGAATAATGTGGCTAGGATAAGTTGGCCACCCTGAATGACTTCAAATGGTTTCGGCGGACGTAAGGCTATATCTCAAATAGTATATAGTGTACATGTACAGATATATGTCTATTTATTAGTCCGCGTTCCCATGGACAGTGTTTCTTTGACGAAGATTCTTTGTCACCGAAACTTTGGCAATGAGTTTGTGTTCACACACAGCAAAGATTACTTATACTACTTAGCTCGCTTACCTTTGTCACAGATATATTTGACAATGAAACTTCGCCACAGAATTGAGTTTACATGAGCATACTTTTCTTCGACAAACCTACTTCGTCAAAGAAAAACTGTTCATGGAAACTAGGCCTTAGGTGTAAAAACTACAGTTTAACGTGTCTCGTGAGCAAACATAATTCAGTTATATACATGTATTTCAAACAGATAATCGAGCGCTTGATGGGGTTTATCTAATTGATGTTTCGTTTACAAGCATCTGCATGTCAAAAGTACGATATCCTAGCTACATTATGCATGCCACACAAATATTTTGAAAATTTGTAGAACTTCAACAGTATTTCAGGCATATCCGATGCGATGATTACGATATGAGATGAATTTGCAAGCCATATGCCATTTATTCTTGTAGTATGCGTGCTGTGTATCTGGTTGAATTCAAATAAAAACATGTATATTTAAGGCGGCCCCCGTTGCCGAGCGGTTAAGAGTGCTGATCGCTCGATCACCTAACCGCTATGTCTGGTGCGAGTTCGAACCCCGCTCTGGCCACATGTGAGGCAAGCCATGTTCTGCTTGCGGGGTCTCATATGAGCTGAAATAATCTTGAAAGGGACGTAAAACTGAATTAAAAGTTATATATGTTTAAACTTCAAACTAACACAATATTATTTTCAAGAAAATAAATGTTCATAAAACTGAGAAATATTTAGTTCTTTTTTTCAGTAAGTGTTGCGCATCAAGCTTAACCCTAAAACTGGACAAAATATTGTTTTAACTCAGCATGACTTGTCAGCATGTGTAATACATGTGCTTGTGTCTTGACGCTTTTTTTGAATGTAACATCACCATGCAATGATCAGTGATTTTTAAAGATGTAAAAAATATAAAAAAAAAAATCAGTATAAATGTTTTGTTATTCTCTTATTTTCGCTCAAAACATAGATTTTGGGTACACCATATAACCGCCTCGCGGAGGCGGTCCTAACAAGTACTCACAATCTATGTTTTCAGATGCATGGGCATCCTATGTTGACCTTGCCGTAAAGCATGTCAATGTCATCCCTGGGTCATGATTTATAACACCCTTGTAGATGCTTCATGCCAAGTTTCAAAATCATAGGCCTAATGGTTCTGAAGAAGAACATTGTTAAAGGTTTTTGCTATTTACAACCATGGCGGCCATCTTGGTCATTTATACAAACTTTCATTGCCCCTTCCCAACGATGCTTCACATGAAGTTTGGCTTTGATCGGTCATGCGGTTTCAGAGGAGCAGACAACCCCCTGGGAACTAAATGTTTTCATAAACGTAATTTTTATGTCGATTTGCATACTCAAAGCAAGTTTCCAGCCACCCAATAACAGTTTACCAATTTTCGCAATTCAAATGCATGGGCGACCTAAAATAGTTATATTAATTTTGTAGAGCTCCATGCAAAGTTTCAAAATGAAAGGCCTTTTGGTTCTGGAGAAAAAGAATTTTTTTTATGTTTTGTTATTTATAGCCATGGCGGCCGTCTTGGTCATGTGACCTGAACCATTTATGCAAATTCGTTTCCCCTTCTTGAGACTGCTCCACATGAAGTTTAGCTTTGATTTTCCAAGCCGTTTCAGAGGAGATCTTTGAACTTGTTGTCGGACGACGGACGGACGACGGAGCATGGCCACCCCATAAGCTCACTTTTTTTTTTTTTTTTTTTTTTTTTTTTTTCAGTTTGACGTCCCTTTTACGATAATTTCAGCTCATATTAAACGGGCCAATCAGTAGGTGCGGCGAAAACGGGAGAACCCCGAGAAAAAAAACCTGACACACCCGCAAGCAGAACTTGGCTTGTCTCACATGTGGCCAGAGCGGGGATCGAACCCACACCAAAGCTCACCTTTTGAGCCTTCGGTTCAAGTGAGCTAAATATAGATATACCCCTGCATACCCCAGTTTTGCTGTATAAAGGTGTGGTTAAAGGGGGTATACATGTCATGTCCTCATGAGGATAACCGACCAAGCTCGTGTGCAAAAACTTTGTAAGACGTAGAATCAAAAACTGCACATCAAATAGCAACTAAATGTTTCAAATCGTTATCTTGCAATGTATACATGTATAAAGTTTTCTGTGCGACCACGCTCGATATGACTTGAAATGTGTCAAAACGTTGTAAGACTTAGAATCAGAAACTGCACATCAAAAAGCATCTAAATGTTTCAAATCGTAAAACTTGCAATTTATACATGTATACAGTTGTCTTTGTGTTCACGAAAGACACGTGAAAATGTAGCTTAATAGAACCCATGTACGTATATACACAGTGTACATGTGCCAGTATGAAAACATCACGGATTTTACTACCAACAGTTAAGGTAATATAAAGACGGGACCCCTAGTTCTTATTTATTAGTTATTCACACGAGTTTTATCAGGTGATTTTAAGAGGCGACTGACTGAACTTCTACGACATGAATTCCTCTACGAATTGCGCGCGCGAGTGTGGGTGGGTGGGTGAGAGTGGATGTAGATGTATGTGCGCGTAACATTCTGAAGAATACTGTTGTCCTGTTTTCGGGTTAAGCTTGGTATGCAAAGAAAAAGAACTAGATATTTCTCAGTTTTATGAACATTTATTTTCTTGAAAATAATATTGTGTTTGCGTGTGTATTGAGGCGTAACGGCCCAGTCAACAATTTTTCAGTCATGTCGGGACGGAGCCAACTCTTCCTTGGTTTAACCAGTACTGTAGGGTGTTAATATGTCTTACTCAAGGACACAACACGCTGACGCCTGTGGGGATCGAACCCATGACCTTTCGATTCGGAGTCATCGCCATCGCGCCTCCTTTGTGTTAAATTGAAGTTTAATTATATTTATTTATTTCTATTCTATTTTATGAATTCAGTTTTACGTCCCTTTCAAGATTAGTTCAGCTCATCTGAGACGGACCAATCATTAGGTGGGCGAAAACGGGAGGAACCCGACAAAAACCACCTGGCACACCCGAAAAAAAACCTTAGCTTTTCTCACATGTGACCAGAGCGGGGCTCGAACCCACACCAGACACAGCGGTGAGATATATTTGAATTTAACCAAATAACAGCACGCATACTACAATAATAAATGAGGATCAGAAAGAAAGCATAATTATGGCTTGCAAAATTCATCTCATATATCGTAAGTTATATGACTGAAATACTGTTGAAACACCAACTTAATAAACACCCATCAAGCTTTCGATTATCTTTTATAAATGCACGGATAAACATACCAAAATGAATTATATGCCCTCACGAGACAACACGTGATACCGTAGTTTTTCACCTAAAAATGACACTATACTATTTTAGTTGCCTTACGTCCGCGGAACACTTTTTAAGTCATTCAGTGTGGCCTACGTATCCTAGCCACATTATTCCTGTACAAGCCTCCAGTCGCAGTATAAATATTTCAAGACTAAAAGAAAGAAATATTGACTTGAGGATCGCTCGAAGATCCGCTCTTCTACCGAAAAAAAAATACGATCGAACACCCGATTTCAATAGGTTAAAAGTCAACAAGAGAAAAACATAAATGTGGTCTGCCTTCTCACTAGACACTTCAATTTCTTTACGTTTTAAGTATTTAATGCAGTCGGACATTTCATGATTCTTGCATTTTGCTAATAAATATAATCAGCTGATAATATTTTTTTTTTTTTTTTTTTTTTTTTTTTTTTTTCATTTCCTAAGCTTTATTGTCACATGGTAGACAACAAAAGAAAAGATTCAAATAAGAGGGCATTTCCAACTTAATCTCTGTGTATATACTTCCTTTAGGGTTGTACTAATAATTGGGTCAAATACTCTTTAAATCCAGCTTATTTTCTGTGCTTATATTGATTTATCTATGTCAGTCGTCTTAAGACCACCTTTTTCATAACTTTGATTAAGAGTTTTACGTTTTACTTTCTCTGGTTTGCCATTCCAAAGAAATGTATACATTTGTTTTTTCAATATGTTTAATCGTCGACGTTTGTGGGTTAGGCAGTGATGAAAAAGCATATATTAGCTTTGGAAGTGCAAACGTTTTGTTTACAGGAATTTTTCCCATTCAACTGTAAAGATAGAGGCTCACAGTCGAAAACAGTTTTATTTTTCTACGTTCATTTATTTTTGTAGACGATTTTATGTTTTACTGTGATATTTTACATTAATACATTGCTACTGCTACAAAAACATAGCAAAAAACCAAACGATTAACACAACATAATCACTCATTCTAAAATAGCAGCGCACCCCCTGTCTCGGGGTGTTAAATAAAAATTGGAGTGGCATTGTTCAATATATCACCAAGGTTGGCTGTATTTTCAAAATTTGGTACTATCTCCATTTAAACCGAATAAAGTATGATACCCAGTTATGTTTTTATTATCTCTGGTAGTAGTGAATAATGCATGACCCCACCAAAAACGGCATGTCACAAACTGAAATGCAAAAAAAAATCAAAAGGCGATAGAATGAACAAATTCTATTTTCACACAAAACAACATCGTTCGATTTACTTAATTTGACATTATCTTTTGGTAAAAGAAATAGTTATTTTATATCTTGTAAACAAACAAAAATATCAAACATCAAAAATCGAAAAAAGCATGTCACAGAGTTTCTGTAATTTACGTGACGCTATAGAAGATTGTCCAAATCTTAATACTGCTTTCTCTTATTGCAGACCAAACTGTGTCAAATAAATAGTTGAATATGTCCTTTATATGGATAACATATGGATTTTTCATTTTGCTTTACTATTTTGGTCAAATATATCTAATCCCCCTGCATAACCATTGCGTCCCTTTTAAGATGTAATCATACGTGACACAATTTTTCTACAAATCCAGCATGGTATTTGAAACAACGTTATTTGAACATGAAAGTATGGATGATGAATACATCTCACAAAAAACATAGTTAATATCAAACGAGCCTAAGGTGGTTTTTTCGGATGCTAAAGTTGAAAATGTAATAAACGTGACAGTAATTTACGTGACGGTACTTACTTTCAAAATGTCAATATGACATATTATATAGCTAAGATTGTGCTTTGAATCAGCGTCAATAAATGTTTTAATGTCCATTATATACTTTTCAGTAGTTAAGTTTACAGAATATGATGTTTTTTCAAGCAGTATCACGTAAATTACGCATTTGTCACGTAAAATACTAAGGTAGTTTAAGTTTATTTATCAGTTATAGTTGAAAACAGTTGAATCTAAAAAGATCACACCTCCTTCAATCAAAGACATAGCAATACTACATTTGTTATTCGCGTTTGTCCATTCCAAAGTACTGACCAACAGAAAAATATCAGCCCTGAGATTAATATACATTTTTATCAATATAAAACAGTTTTGTTTTACTAAATAATTACGTGGTTAATTAATCGAAGGATTTACTTCTTGTGCAGACTGGTTCAAATTCCATGCTTCATTTTAAGCTAGCAAACACTCAAACATATCTTAGTTTAAATATAATGTAGGTGACTTAAATATTACCGTCACGTAAATTACAGTATTCTGTCACGTATATATCATTTTTATAGAATGTTGTGCAAAAAGTAAAACAATATTAAAAATGAAATAGGATCACACAAGATTGTCTGTTTGGAGTAAACGCATCCAGATAAAGTCTTTCAGATAATATTTAATGACATTGTGTATCTATATTGCAAAAATAATTTATGTTGCGGTTTGCAAGTAATTTACGTGACGCTGAATAAAACAAGACCTGCCATATAACAAGATGTATTTAGAAAAGTGATTATAAGCTCCGCCACTCATGTAGGACAAATGTAATTATCATTACATGTTTTGATATAATTCTGATGTACAGGTCAGATGTTATTATATGTTATTATAGTTGCAAGTTAACAACACATAAAAATTCTGAATGAAGAAGCCTGCATCATACACATATTATCTAACATTTTTCGATAGTAGATATGAAAGGACGTTCATTGTTTGATTTAATCAACTTAATATTGCTCTTTATTTGAGAAAATGAAGTCTGCTAGTCAGAGATATACGTTGAGTTTGTGTTATGGTTACATTTAGTTCATATGTAATGCGTCACGTTGATAACCAAATTGGAATATACCCATCAAGTTTCAAAATGATGTAGAAATTGCAAGAATATCGGGAAGGTGGTGAAATTTTACAGGAGGAAGCCTGAATGATCCACAATAGTGATTGCATGTCGAGTGTAATTCTAAAAGTTCATTTTTCTTCATTTTTTCTCCAGGATTTGCACCTTACTTTAGAATGAGTGAATGCAGCTACAAGTTAATTGCAAAATTCATAATCATTTTAACATTAGTTTAAATGGAACTTATGTTAAGCTGTCAAAGAAGTGGAACGAGGTACCGAAGTAGAGCGGAGTTAAGATTCACCAGCTGAAATACGTTTAAACGTGATGATAGTTTAAATTTATCATGCAACTGAACTTTGAATATATTTTAAATGAAGGATATGGTTGTCCCGTTCATCACATTAGGCGTATAAAAATAATTATGAGAAAAATCGCTATATAGAAATAAATTCGTAAAGCAGCTGTAATGTTGTCGTGCTCTGTTATTAAAGATGTCACATTGAGAGAAGTTATTAAATTTTTATTAGATTATACTTAAAAGATAACTTTGGTGTTTTAGAAGCACCTAACATAAAATAAAAATAATTATTAGATCCTTTGGAAGCAGTAAAAAATACAAAGCTAGAAGACGGGCCATATTGTACAATTTCGGGTAATGAACCTTCATCAGTGACCCTTTATAAAACTGGCAGCGAAAGCCAGACATTTTGCTGCAATTTCAAGAATTTACATCTGTGTAGTCTAAATCAAAGACTCAAATTCCCAAAGGGGCCAAATAATCAAAATACTGTTAAGAAGATGATTCTTAACATATAAAAATTTGAAATACTTCATATATATTCACTGATCCCAAAGGATCAAAAGAAAAATATAATCTGCACTATGGATGATGTACGGGGAGACTTTTTAGGGCCGCGACACGGCACAACATCAGCTGCAGTAATAGCAAATAAAAATAATTATTAGATCCTTTGGAAGCATTTCATTTTTTATGATGTGAACAAGCAACCGCAATGTTATGACAAATAAATAAATAAATAAATAAACAAACAAACAAACAAACATTTAAATAAATAAATAAATAAATAAATACATAAATAGAAAAAGGAAAATCATACTATCAAGCGTTTTACATATTTATCCAATAAATTACAGTAGATTATCCGCATGGGTCCGTAATTCTCTGCCTAATGTATGGGTTTTGTACTGATAAGACAGGTGAATTTCGGAAATAAGAAAACTATCGCAAAATAACTGGAAAAATACACGATTTGCCTACGCCAAGTATCGTATAATTTGAATGTATAATATTAAAGCACGTCATAAGAAAGGTATTTTTCTCCTGATACATTATCACGAGGACAGAATGGTTAACTTAATGTTGTGAACCACTGCAAAAGATGAGGGTGAGGTTAGGCGCCTGTAAAGCCGGTTTAAGCCCGAGTTATACTATATTACTGATCGTTCCAAGGCGATACTTCTGTTGTGGTTCTTATTGTTTTGTGTTTTGGAGTCGATTTTTTGTACTGTTTGAGCCTTAAGTACGTTCTCATATTTTAGTTCAGTTTGGGTAACTAAGTGGCCGCCTATTTGGGAATAGCTGCTCACTCGGCTCACGACATGTTTTCACGGGATAAGTGCCTAGTGTCATTTTAGTGTTTTCCCTCCCCTCGGTTTATTGAGTGGAAATTGTAATGTTTAATGCTAGTATGCTAGGGCCGAAACGACTCAGTATTGTATGCTCTTGTCTTGCATATTTTTTATGTATCAGAGAAATCAAGTGCAACCCCAGTTGTCAATAAATCCGCCATTCCAGAATCTAGTCGTTGTACATAACATGGTGTCTTGAAGCGGGTCCCATCCGCCTACAACAGCCGCCTTCCGTCAGATCGTTCAGATAATCGGATGAATAAACATTTCATATACCCTCTGGAAACGATATTTGGTTGGGAAATCGCAAAATAGCTGCAAATTTCACCACGGACTTAGGCTTGTCAGAATTTCGTACACCTGTACAAATTAACACAAAATGGCATCGGCTATGCAATTTGAACAGCCCACAATAAACTGGGACGCTAGTGACACTTACCAGGAATTTCAGAGATTAAAGCAACATGTCGAATTCACGTTTAAGGGTCCTTTAGCTAAGGCTGACAAAAAGGATAAAGCTGGTTGGTTGGGTATGTGGATTGGTGCCCAAGGTCGTGAGGTTTACAAGACTTTCACATAGACAGTAGACCCAGATCACCCTGAAATCACTGAGCAAGATGATCCTGACAAAGTGTTGGGTAAACTTGAAGACTATGTTCGTCCGGCTAAGAACAAGCGCGTAGCACGTTTCAAGGCTCAACAGCGTAAACAATCTGATGGGGAGTCATTTGATAATTTTGTCAAAGATCTCTTCTTCTTGACTGTGACTATGGTGAAACCCATACTGATGACATACTTGTTGATTTGATAATTAATGGCGTCAAACACAAGAAAGTCTAGGAAAGGCTGTTAGACAAAGGTCAAGATTTAACATTAGCCAAAGCAGTTGAAACTGGTAGACAGTATGAGCTTAGTCAAAGTCAGATGAAATTAATGAGAGGAGAAGAAGTGTTCGCTGTTAAACAGAAACAAACTCAGAAATTCAGAAAGAATACAGCTCAGTCTAAGAAATTTCGGGAAAATCGCGTTCCTCGGAGAAAATCGCGGAGAAATCTCTTTGTGGTAAATGCGGTACATCTCATGAAATCTCTAAATGTCCAGCTAAAGGTACTGTATGCAAATACTGCAAACAGCCTAATCATTGGTTGAAAGTATGCAGAAAACGTCTGAATAAGGTTCACACACTACAAGAAGCTGACAGTGAATCAGAACCTAGTCCAGTAGATGATGATTACTTGCACATCTTGACAACAGACTCTGACAATCATGTTAACTTAATCAACGATAAATGGTTAACTGACTATAAATGAGAAAAAGCTAAGTTTCAGAATAGATACTGGTGCTAAATGCAACATTATGGTAAAATCAGAATTTTACAATCTTCAGAATGATGTGAAATCAAAGCTTCAGAAATCAGACAGCACTCTAAAATCTTTCACAAATCATAAGATTAAACCCATAGGATCATTGACATTGCCTGTCAGTCATGAACAGAAACAGTATAATGTTAAGTTTGAAATAGTAGACTTAGATCAAGAGAACATTATCCGTGGCATCATAGCAGATAATTTTGGTTTACTTAAGAGAGTCAGTACAGTAGTTGAACAAGAATCCTATGAAGAACTCAGTCGTGATTATCCAGACTTAGTTAAAACTACCGGTACACTACCAGGAGAATATACCATTAAGATAGAAAAAAATGCTCAAGGAGTTGTGCATCCAGCTAGAAGGTTACCTGCTGCTCTAAAGGACAAAGCAATTGAGAAACTGAAAGAAATGGAAGAAAATGAATATATCATACCTGTGAAAGAGCCCACAGAATGGGTCAGTAGCATGGTAGTATCGTCGCGTAATAACAAGATCAGATTTTGCATAGATCCTAAAGACTTAAATGCAGTAATCAAAAGAGAGCGCTATCCTATGAGAACTATTGATGATGTTATAAATGAAATACCTGATGCCAAAGTATTATGTAAATTAGATGCTAAAGCAGGATTTTTACAGATTAAGTTAGATAAACAATCATCCTATTTAACCACATTTAACACCCCAATAGGCAGATATAGATGGTTGAGGCTTCCGTTCGGAATAAATTGTTCGTCTTAAATTTACCAGAGAATCATGGAGCAGATGATAGAAGGCATAGATGGTGCGTTTGTAATAATTGATGACATTCTAATAGCAGGGAAAGACATTGAGCATCATGATAAAATTCTGAAAGAAGTAATACAGAGAGCTACCGAGTACAATCTCAAACTGAACTATGAGAAATGTTGTCTAAGACAATCTAGTGTGCCTTATATGGGTAATATTATTTCGGATAAAGGACTACAACCAGATCCTGAGAAGGTGAAAGCCATTACTGGTATGCCGCCCCCTACAGACAAGGAAGGAGTCAGAAGATTCTTAGGTCTCGTACAGTATCTGTCAAGATACATTCCAAATCTAAGTAAGGTTGATGCGCCACTTGGAATTCTACTCCAATCTGAGTAGAATTCACCTGGGATTTCAACCAAGAATCAACCTTTCAGGAGTTCAAATATCTCTGCAGTACTCCACATGTATTGGGATTCTACAATGTAAAAGAACCAGTGGAAATCGAATGTGATGCTAGTAAAGATGGTCTCGGAGCCGTGCTCATGCAAAATGGCAGAGTAATAGCCTACGCATCCAGATCCCTCACTGAAACGGAAAAGAGATACGCGCAAATTGAAAAAGAGTGCCTTTC
Source organism: Rugalucina vietnamica (assembly GCA_964017185.1). Lineage (NCBI taxonomy): Eukaryota > Metazoa > Mollusca > Bivalvia > Lucinida > Lucinidae > Rugalucina > Rugalucina vietnamica. The sequence continues at coordinate 46,108,194 of OZ024878.1, read as the reverse complement.
TGTCGTGTATAGCACTACAAAGTTTCATAGGTATATCTTCGGCAAGAAAACAACTGTGTACAATGACCATAAGCCGTTAGAGCAGATATTCTCTAAGCCTCTACTTTCAGCACCTACGAGAATTCAAAATATGTTACTTAAGCTGCAATGGTATGATATAGAAATCAAATATCGGAAAGGCAAGGAAATGTACGTTGCAAACGCATTATCTAGAGCTTACATTCCGAGTCATAACAGTGAAGTAAATGACACTGAACATTCAGATGTGATAAATATGATATCTGTAAGCAAGGAGAGATACTCTGAAATGCAAGAACTAACACAATCTGATCTGAAAACTCTGCATAGTGTTATTGTAGAAGGTTGGCCAGAATTAAGAAGTGATACGCCAATTGAAACAAGACAATATTGGGATTCTAGAGATCAGTTATCAGTGTTAGATGGCATTATCTATAAAGGTAGTAGAATAGTAATTCCACCAAGCATGCGTGCAGATATGTTGAAGTTAATTCATAAATCTCATCTGGGGATGGTCAAATGTAAGCAAAGAGCCAGAAAAGTAATGTATTGGCCCAACATGAACTGTGACATTGAGAAAACGGTTAGAGACTGTAATCATTGTGCCGAATACCAGAATCAGCAACCGGCTGAACCACTAAAACCGACTATGACTCCAGATTTACCCTTTAGTATGGTTGGTTGTGACTTATTTGACTTTGAAAGCAAACAGTATTTAGTGATAGTTGACTACTATAGTAAATACATTGATGCCATACAGCTTCATTCAACCACAACTACAGCTGTGATAAACGCGTTAAAGACAGTTATGGCAACGCATGGCATTGTGAAAACGCTAAGATCGGACAATGGCCCACAATTCAGCAGTTCTGAATTCAAGCAATTCTGTAAATCGTATGGTATAGAACATCAAACTTCCAGTCCCCACTTCCAAAGTTCGAATGGAGAGGCTGAGAGAGCCATACAAACTGTGAAACGTATGTGGAGCAAATCAAGTGATAAGCAGTTAGCATTGCTAGATTATCGTACAACGCCTCTGGAAGGGATAAATCTTTCACCCTCACAACTGTTAATGGGAAGACGCCTCAGAAACACACTTCCCATATCCAAAGAACTGTTAAAACCGAGTGCAGACAACACAGAATCTGTTAAGAAACATTTCAATCTTGGAAAGAACAAGCAGAAATCCTATTATGACCATAAGAAAGGAGTGAAAGAGTTACCACCCCTGAATAGTGACACTAACATTCGTAGGAGCCCTTTACCCGGTACGAAATCATGGTTATCCGGTACTGTTGTTCAACCGTATGGATTACCAAGGTCGTATGTTGTGAAACATGGGAATCGCATATATATTCGCAATCGGAAACATCTTAGACAGTCGACTGAAAGTGCGAACATTGAACCGGAACCACCAGACTTTTCAGATCGTTACATTCCTTCAGATCCCGGTAAATACATCCACTGGGAACATACAACCGCCCCGATCGGAGGAAACAACCGGAAACACATTGCCTGGTACGGGACTAGGCAACACGGTTAAATCGTTAACAGTTTCGTCCAAATCTCCAGTTACAACACGTTCTGGCAGAGTTGTGAAACCATCTCAGAAACTTAACCTGTAAATTCATTCTGGGAACAAACCAACATAATTCATACTGGATAGAGACCTAATTCCTGATATATTTTCTCGAAATACATTCATACTGGAGAGAAACCTAGTGTCTATATAATGTATTAATTTAGGTGCATTTAAAGAGTAGCACAGTGTTAAGGAGCACAATAATCTCAAGTGCATTCTTTCAGAACATGAGTTCTGATTCATATTAAGTATTTCATGTAAGGTTCATTTTAAGTTGCCTTATACCAAGAGATGCACAGTGTTAAGGAGGACAGTAACCTCCAGTGCACTCTTACAGAACACGTAGTACTGTTTTAGCTCACCTGAGCCGAAGGCTCACGGGTGAGCTTATAGTATACCCATGCTCCGGCGTCCGTCCGTCCGTCGTCCGTCCGTCGACGGCGTCCGTCGGCGTTCACAACTTCAAAGATTTTCTTCTCTGAAACCGCTTGCCCGATCAAGTTGAAATTTTATGTGGAGCCTCCATGGGTAAGAGGAATGAAAATTTGTTCACGGGAACTTGATCACATGACCAAGATGGCCGCCGCGCCCATATATGTTAAAAACCCTTCAAAAATCTTCTTCTCCAGAACCGGTTGGCCGATTTCCACGAAACTTGGTATGTAGCATCTGATACTCCACCCCATCATAGTTTGGTAAAATGATGACCCTGGGTTGACCTTGACCTATTTTACGGCAAGGTCAATTTTGGAAACATAGGCTTTTACATGGAAAAAAGTGAAAACTATGGATTTTATGAAAACTATTGGAGCCTGAGGCCTGAAAAGTGGTAGATGAAAACAACTAATGGAGTAGATGAAGGTATGTGATTAATTTAGGTCAAGGACATTTCTTGACCTTGGCCAGTCTGTCGTCCATACACACTTTTCAAAGATATTCTCCTCTGAAACCGCTTGGGCAATCAAACTGAAATTTTATGTGGAGCATCCATGGGTAGGGGTGACGAATGTTTGATCGCGGAATCCAGGTCACATGACCAAGATGGCCGCCATGCCCATATATGGTAAAAACCACGCAAAAATCTTCTTCTCATGAACCGGAAGGCCGATTTTCACGAAACTTGGTATGTAGCATTTGGGACTGCAACCCATTATAGTTTGATCAAATGATGACCCTAGGATCACATTGACCTATTTTACGGCAAGGTCAATTTTGTCAACATAGGCTTTTACATGGGAAAAAAGTGAAAATTATGGATTTTTCGAAAACTATTGCAGGCCTAAAAAGTGATAGATGCAAAACAACTTATGAAAGTATGTGATCAATTTAGGTCAAGTTCATCTATTGACCTTGACCAGTCTGTCGTCCATACACACTTTTCAAAGATCTTCTTCTCCGAAACTGCATGGCTAATCAAACTGAAATTTTATGTTGAGCCTCCATGGGTAGAGATAATGAAAGTTTGATCGCAAAATCAAGGTCACCTGACCAAGATGGCCGCCACGCCCATATATGGTAAACACCACTCAAAATCTTCTTCTCCAGAACCGGCTGGCCGATTTTCATGAAACTTGATATGAAGCATTTAGGACTCCAGCCCATCATAGTTTGATCAAATGATGACCCTAGGATCACCTTGACCTATTTTACGGCAAGGTCAATTTTGTCAACATAGGCTTTTACATGGGAAAAAGTGAAAATTATGGATTTTTCGAAAACTATTGCAGGCCTAAAAAGTGATAGATGCAAAACAACTTATGAAAGTATGTGATCAATTTAGGTCAAGGTCATCTCTTGACCTTGACCAGTCTGTCGTCCATACACACTTTTCAAAGATCTTCTTCTCCGAAACTGCATGGCTAATCAAACTGAAATTTTATGTGGAGCCTGCATGGGTAGAGATAATGAAAGTTTGATCGCAAAATCAAGGTCACCTGACCAAGATGGCCGCCACGCTCATATATGGTAAACACCACTCAAAATCTTCTTCTCCAGAACCGGCTGGCCGATTTTCATGAAACTTGATATGAAGCATTTAGGACTCCAGCCCATCATAGTTTGATCAAATGATGACCCTAAGATGACCTTGACCTATTTTACGGCAATTTCAATTTTGGAAACATATGCTTTTACATGGGAAAAGTGTAAACTATGGATTTAGGCAAACATTGGTATAAAGCATTTGGGACTCCAGTTCATCATACTTTGTTGAAATGATGAACATAGGATGACCTTGACCTATTTTACGACAAGGTCAATTTTGGAAACATAGGTTTTTACATGGGAAAAGGCGAAAACAATGGATATTTTGGAAACGGTTGCACCCTGAGACCTGAAAGTTGCTAGATGCAGACAACTAATGGAGTCAATGAAGGTAAGTTATTAATGAAGGCCAGTGTCATTCTTGACCTTGACCCAAGGTCATTTAAATATCAAAATTAAAATTATGGTTTTCTCAAAAATCACTTGCTTTGGAAACTTTTGCAGCCTGATCATGAGACCTGAAACTTTGAAGCCAACTTATGAAGTCAATAAAGGTGTGTGAGTATTCAAGGTCAAGGTCATTTCATGATGACTTAATACTCCAAGATCAGGCTTCAAGTGAGCGTTCTCAGGACCAATGGTCCTCTGGTTCATCTTTAAGTGAAAACTTATTTTTAACTCTTAATTAGTAACTCAAAGAATTCAGGAACAGTCATTCATTATATACCGAGAGGCACAGAGCTATGTGACAGTTTATCGACAGTATGGCAGTACAAGACAGTTTACTATATGTAGTTTAAAGTTTATTAAATATTTATATTTTATATACAGTACACAAAGTTATGTACACTTAACTGCTTTAAATATGCATCATAACAATTTGACTTTTAAAGACATCACATTTTGCAGTGCATAACAAACATTTAATGTTACAAAATTTAAACGTCTAGTCTACAAATGGTCATGTCTTAAAAGTTACTTGGTACAGTTTTTCATTTGCTCATTCCAAACAAAGAGGGATGTAATGTTTTATGCTAGTATGCTAGGGCCGAAACGACTCAGTATTGTATGCTCTTGTCTTTGTGTTACTGATCGTTCCAAGTCGATACTTCTGTGGTGATTCTTTTTGTTTTATGTCTTTATGTTTAAAATATTTTTGTGCTGTTGGCGCCTTATTATGTATGTTTTCATATTTTTTAGTTAGGTTAAGGTAACTGAGTGGCCACCTATTGAGAAAATAGCTGCTCATTCGGCTTACGAAATGTTTTCATGGTATAAGTACCTGATTGTTAGTTTGGTTTTTTCCCGCCTCGGATTTTGGAGTGTGTAGTATTATTGACTTCTGACAGATTCTTATATTTCATGAGAACCAAAATGCTTGACCGTTTCTCACGGTAGTAGTAGACCACCTTGGAATATCATTATATGCATGTTGCCTCTTAAATACTTTGAGAGCTCATTCTGATTTTAGACGCCTTAGTAAATAGATGTTTTCTTGTCAATAAATATATACATGTGATTATATTGTTCCTGTTTCAATGAACCCAATTATTTATTATTGACTAATATTACATGGTGGCAGCGGTAGCTGAATTTGGAACAATACGTAAAAACATCAAAAACAGTGAAACTGGAAATTAATTAAAATAGAAATGGCTACATATCAGTTCGTGCACCCAGAGAAGTTTGACTTCACCAAGCCCCAGGAATGTGAAAAGAGGATTCAACGTTTTGAACGTTTCAGAATGGCGTCAGGCATAGTGGACCAACCCCAGGAATCGCAAGAGAATTCGTTAATTTACTGTATGGGGAGTGAGGCCGATGACGTTCTAGATAGTTTGAACCTAACAGCAGAGCAAAAACAGGTGTACGACACTGTAACGGGGAAGTTAAAAGATTACTTCGTTCCAAAGAGGAACATTATATTCGAGCGGGTGCAGTTTAACCAAAGGGTACAACGGGAAGGCGAAAGCGTGGACTCCTTTGTAACCAGTTTGCACAAATTGGCAGAAAACTGTGTGTTTGGGACCTTGAAGAATGATCTAATCAGAGACAGGCTAGTAGTGGGACTGAGAGATTCCAGACTTTCTGAGAAACTCCAACGACGCTAAGCTGACTCTGGAGACAGCTTTATCACAGGCCAGACAGAGCGAGGCAGTCAAGAAGCAGCAGTCGGTAGTAAGGGGACAAACTCTTGAATCGGTGGACGCTGTGAAAACCAGAACAAAATGGCCAAAGAAGAACAAACAGACTGTAAATAAATCTACAAGTCTAGTAAAATGCAAACGATGCGGTCGGGAAAATCATCCCAGAGACAAGTGTCCGGCAAAAGACTCAAAATGCCACAAATGTTCAGTAAAAGGCCACTGGGTAAAATTTTGCTTGGCGAAATCCAGCGTGAACGAGATAAACGCGGATAGCAGCAACGACGGGCAGGGATTTCTTGGCTCAGTCGAGAGCCACGAGTCAGACCAGAGTATCGGCTCAGTGGAGACGAAACCGTGGATCACACACGTTCGGGTCGCTGGAGTCGACGTGAAGTTCAAAGTGGATAGCGGAGCTGACGTCACCGTAATTTCAGAGAAAGACTTGCAACGCTTTCCGGGCGTTAAGCTTGTGAACTCTACAAAAGTCCTGTGTGGACCGGGGAATTCGAAACTGGATGTGCTCGGAAAATTTCAATGTACTATGGAAACAGATACATATTACAGTGTACAAGATGTGTATGTGGTTAGGAGATCTTGGACGGCCAGCAATTGAATCTTTGAGGATTATTGGTCAGGTAAATCTTTCATCTGTACATGTCGCCGATAAGTACAAGTCTAAATTTCCGAAGTTATTTAAAGGGCTAGGCAAAACTGACTGGGAGTATACGATTAAGCTCGATAGCAGTGCCCAACCCTACTCACTTTCAGTTCCCCGTAGAGTATCTTTACCATGAATGGATATGGTAAAAGCTGAACTTCAAAGAATGCAAGACATAGGGGTAGTGTCCAAAGTTGATGAGCCGACACCTTGGTGTTCCGGCATGGTGGCAGTTCCCAAAGCTAATAGCGATCAGGTCCGAATCTGTGTGGACCTGACAAAACTAAATGAAAGTGTGATTAGAGAGAAGCACATGCTTCCTACTGTGGAAGAATCTTTGTCGAAACTTGCAGGGGGTCGTTATTTCACGACAATTGACTAAAATTGTGGGTTTTGGCAGGTTCGGTTAAATTCAGAATCACGACTCCTTACCACATTTATCACGCCATTTGGTAGATATTGTTTCAACAGACTTCCGATGGGTATTTCCTCAGCAAGTGAGTACTTTCAAAAGAAAATGTCCCAACTGCTAGAAGGCATCCCGGGGGTAGTTTGTCAAACAGACGATTGTCTTATTTCGGGGGAAACTCTTGAACAGCACGATGAACGCGTGTTCAAAGTGTTAGAAAGGCTTGAATCAGCTGGTATAACACTGAATCAGAGTAAGTGTGTGTTTGCTCAGCGATTGTTGACCTTTCTTGGTCACTTGATCGACGAACACGGGATAAGGGCGTGTCCAGAAAAGGTCCGTGCTATCACAGAGATGGCAACCCCACAAGACATTCATGACATAAGAAGGTTCTTAGGCATGGTCAATCAATTAGCCAAATTTTCTCGCAACATTGCAGAGAAAAGCAAACCATTACGTGATTTGTTGTCAAAGAAAAATGCATGGTCATGGGGACCAGCGCAAGAATCCGCTTTCAATGACATAAAGCAGGAAATCAGCTCTGAAACTGTGCTTGCCCATTATGATCCCAATAAGGAGATTTTATTGTCAGCTGATAGCTCTTCTTTCGGACTCGGAAGCCTGCTTCGACAGAAGCATGGCGATGTTTGGAAACCAGTAACTTGGGCTTGTGAAAAGTGTTCAAACTTCTTGATAGGCACCACGAGATCACAAACCACTGGTACCTCTTCTCAGTACCAAAGATCTGTCCGATATACCACCCAGAATACAGCGTTTCAAAATGCGATTGATGCGATTTCATTTCAGCATATCGCACACAAGTGGAAAGGCTCTTTATACAGCCGATACCCTTAGCAGGGCCCCTTTGAACATCAAAGAGGAATCTGATATTGATTTGCAGTTGCAGACACAAGCTTCTGTTGATTCTGTGGTCAATGGCATTCCTGCTTCTCAACCAAGGTTAGATCAGGTCAAATCCAATTATAACGCAGATGAGGTATGCTCCAGTATTTTGGGGTACTGCAGTGAAGGCTGGCCTGAAAAATCGGCATTGAATGAAACTTTGAAGCCGTATTGGGCGTACAGGGGTGAGTTTTCGGTACAAGATGGACTCTTACTCAAAGGGGTGAGACTGGTTATTCCAAAGACAAAGCATGGTGAAATCTTAGAAAAACTTCATGCAGGGCATTTTGGCATTGCAAAATGTAGAGAACGAGCTAAAACATCAGTTTGGTGGCTAGGCTTGAGCACTGAGCTTGAAAGCATGGTTAAGTCGTGTCAAAAATGCATTGAACAATCGAAAGATCACGCGGAGCCATTAAAACTGATAGAATTTCCCTCGCTTCCGTGGCAAAGAATAGGGGCAGATTTGTTCTATCTCAACGGAACTACGTATTTGCTAGTCGTTGACTATTTTTCCAGATATGTCGAGTTAGCAAAGATTCATAGCCAAACATCCGCGTCAATCAAAAATCATTTGAAATCAATCATGGCGCGTCACGGGATATATGCGAATACTTCCACAGCGATGGAGGGAAGTACTTCACATCAAACGAATTTAAAGAATTCGCAATGCAATACGATTTTAAGCTTGTAACAAGTAGTCCGAAATTTGCACAAAGCAAGGCATGTAGGCACAATCAAAGACATGCTAAAGAAAGCTGATGATCCATATTTGGCCTTGTTATCGTACAGGAGCCTACCCTTGCACAATGGATTTTCACCAAGTCAGTTATGCATGGGCAGGAATTTATGCATGCCACTGCCAGTTAATCCTAAAGTTCTTGATCCAAACTGGCCTGCCATGAAAAGGGTTGCAGCGCGTGAGAAAACACTTAAGCACAAACAAATGTATTATCACGACAAACGCCACCGCGCGCGCTTATTAAAACCGCTCAGTAGAAATCAAAATGTTTGGGTGAAAGACCAAAAGAAAACAGGCATAGTGCGATCGGAAAGCAAATTTCCACGGTCATATCATGTACAGACTGACCAGGGCATTATTAGGCGTAACAGGCGTTTTCTTTCGACACTGCCTGAAAATGAAACATCACAGACAAATGGCCAGAACCAAGGATGCTACGAGGAAATCCCCAAATCACCTGTTCCATTCAGTGATAATTCAGTGGAAAATAACCAATATCTGTGGGAATCTTAAGGACACTGAAGGTCAGAATTACTATGTTACTAGATCCGGGAGATGTGTAAAACCACCAGACAGACTGACCATTAATTAAATTGAACAGCAGCAGGTGAACATGTTTACCAGTGGAACTAATCATGTTTATACTTTTAACGGAACATTGATGTACTTGATGGCTAATCAAATGCCAAATAAACATTTCAACCTGTGGAACTTTATCCAGCTGGGAAGGGAGATGTAGTATTATTGACTTCTGACAGATTCTTATATTTCATGAGAACCAAAATGCTTGACCGTTTCTCACGGTAGTAGCAGACCACCTTGGAATATCATTATATGCATGTTGCCTCTTAAATACTTTGAGAGCTCATTCTGATTTTAGACGCCTTAGTGAATAGATGTTTTCTTGTCAATAAATATATACATGTGATTATATTGTTCCTGTTTCAATGAACCCAATTATTTATTATTAACTAATATTACAGAGTGAGAATCTTTTTCTGATTGCGCCTTTTCCTGATCTTTGCCTACTTGTACCATTTTATGTATCAGAGAAATCAAGTGCAACCCAGTTGTCAATAAATTCGCCATTCCAGAATCTAGTCGTTGTACATTACAGAAATTTCTTTCTGACTGCGCCATTTCCTGATCATTGCCTATTTGTACTTTTTTCAATAGAAATATTTTATAAACATGTTTTGGAGACCATATATTTGGCATTTTACCAAAGCACCGTTGGTAGTATTTAACATTTTTGTATATAAGCTGTAGAAAATTATTCCGATATTAAACAATTTAATTATTAGAAAATGATAACATATATACATACATATATACTTATGACACTTATCGAAAAGATTTACATTACATGTCAAGCATGTCATATATACAATCATGAGTCAAGCCTGTAATTATTCTCTCCCATACGATATTGTATGCGTAAACTGTTAATTGCATGCAGAAAAAGATTTGAACTTAGCAACATATTATTGCTGTTGGACAAACAAACCAATAATGTTAATATTCGACATATTTAATTACGTTTTAATACCTGTCACGCGCAGCCCTACTGTAAGGTGTAAAATAATAGTCATATCAAGTGTGTTATTATTTCATGTTAATGCATAGTTTAAGCACATATCGATAGCACATTTCTGAGTAGAGATATAAAAAGCACGTAGATAGCTAGCTGGCTATCCAGCTAGCTAGATAGATAGATAGATAGATAGATAGATAGATAGGTATACCTTTGTGACCGACACGTTTATTAAAATGTAGACAAAGGAAATCTGGAGAATCAAAACCTCTAAATTTTGCAGAAACATCCTGAAACAAAAAATAAGAAAATAATAGGTGGTACGTGTGGTCAGAAAATTTCAAGACTTAGCAATATTTATTCCCTGTTATCAATTAAAATGTCGTGCCACGCACGGTCACTAAACTTTTTGAAACCAGATACCAACATTTTTTGCAATAGAAACGGCAAAAGATTATTTTGAAAAAATTAGTCCAAAATCAACTTTCTTAATGAAATAATTAATCGATAGAAAATCAGCCCTCAATTCACTAGTGTGAATATATAACACATCCTGGACCCAGTTGTTCAAAGCGTCGTTAGCTTAACGATATCGTTAAGACATAAATTTGTTAAGCAAATATCAGCTAAAGTAACAAATACACTGTTATTTTTTGTTGAAAAAAGTGTGAGAATCCTTTGCAGTGCAAGGGATTCTCACATTTTTTCAACAAAAAATAACAGTGTTTTTGTAATATTAATGTTTGAAATTTTAACGAAACGTTAACTAACGACGTCGTTAGTTTTGAACAACTGGGCCCTGGTTAACAAAAATAGATATTGGTTTGAAAAAATACCCTGTAAAACCACCACGTCTGGAAGGTGACAGTCAAACCATTGGTACATTTCAGGCTTGGGCAGCATTAGTTAGCAAAGTAATGCATTGCCATTTGCATTAAAACTGATTTGGAGCATTGGCATTAGTAATGGCATTAGCTAGTTTACAAAAAAATGCATTGGCATTAGCATTATTTGACAAAATAATGCATTGACATTAGCATTAGTTTTCAGGTTATTTTGCAAGGTCTTCTCTCCAAATGTCTATTACCGAAATGCCTATATATTCCCATAATGTCTATTGTGTACTGTGGTAAAATGTCTATTCCCATAACGTCTACTATACATGCTATATTAAGTTTAAATAGCTAGTTGAACTTTGGTTTATTCTAACAGTTTTAACTTAAGTTTTATATTTTCATTCAATAGTGCCCATTGCTTCTTTCATTTAACCTTTATAAAATGAAATTTATTGAACAACCATTCAATTACAGTAGACATTTTGGGAATAGAGATTTTGGCAAAGTATTCATTATGGGAATAGACATTTTGGGAGTAGACATTATGGGAGTAGACATCTTGGGAATAAACATTCTAGCACGACCCCATTTTGCGATAGGGAATAGTGCAATGATGGGTTGCACATATAATTTCATTTAACATTTAATCAACAATCATATATTGCCGGTTCTGGTACTTCAAAGTTATTTAACACATTCATCAAAGATGGAGAACTGATGTATCAAATTATGAATCTACCACTGTTCAATTCAAACCTTGTTTACATACTGAAATTCTATTATAATAATTGTGAAATGGTGCTGTTCAATACCATGCCTCAATGGATGTATTCACCTGACAAATATCGTCATAAAGGGACACAGGTGACTGCAGATTATTAATTGACATTGTTTATAACAAACACAATACTGCTAGATAATAGCCAAAGGCAAACAGACAATTTCTCAAGTAACAATATGTATTTAACTGGCAAATTTTGGGAATAGTTTGTAAAAAGGATCATAATTTATGAGTTTTGACTAAGAACGTGGCGTGTCCCAAACGTCCCGTTACACATACATTTTAGTCTATCCTATACTGGTAATGAATAACTACAACAAAATAAATGCATTTTGGCGCACTTTATAGAAACGTTTAGATGGTTTACCGTGAACAGAGAGCGATACAAATACATTTTCTGTGTACAAATTATTTCACTCAGACAAAATACAAGAATATTACACCCCCGTGAGAGATACTCGCCGCCCAGCAAAAACACCTCATCTAGCCTTATTTTTTCTAGCCTTTCGGTAAAAAAAGCTGTGGATTACTTGCAATGCAATATACCTCTTTACCTTACGGGGAGGATGGCAATCCAACATCCTGTGATTAATTTTGTGCGCCCCAGTAATACAAATGTCTAACAATGATATATGTTTAAGATTCATACAAATTTTGGTAAAAACGATGTTAACGCTTCGAAAGCCGCGTAGAAACTGATTTTAAAATACAAATCACTCACTCACGCGCTCGTGACCAAATCACGTTCCTCCTGAATAAACCACGACCTATTTCACCCTCAGTATACTCATTACAAAATGTAACGCATAGACAAACATTCCGATCTATTCGTTGAACCGATCGGAATAAGTATTCTGAACGAATAGCAGGAACCAAGTTACTCATGCAGAATAATTGGCCATATTGGAACTAATTTTACTGTACAACATTATGCTCACTTCGATGTCATCGCTACTACAGTTACCTTGGTAACCGTGAGTAGGTATGTCCGGAGCAGGTCAACTTATGCGAAAACTTTTCGGAACTTCAAATTTTCGCAATCTGCTAAATCAACATTGGTATAATGTGATCATATAGAAAAAATACCAGCCTAACTACCATTCCATGAGCACCATTTAGTGATAATGTTATTTAATTTGGGGATGATTCGATAGTTTGCGAGACAAAGAAGCGTACCTATAAAAATTCAATGACAAAATTACGTCGTCAGCGAAAATATGCGGAGCAAAAATACAGGATCGTTATATTTAAATGTCTAAAACGTGTTCTTTAATGGAAACCAAACAATTGTGTAGCTTCATGGTAGTTGGGGTGATCAACTATTACACAACACCTATTTTTGAAAAAAGGTATTTCAGCTTACAGAAATATTACTTGAGCTAATGAAACATGGAAAGTGATAATAGTGGATAGCATTTAATAATTATTTTTATGTGCATGACTGATCTTTATAGTATTATTTTGACGATTTGCTTATAAATATTTTACTTGGATTTTGAAATGTATACAACAGTATCATTTAGCTTAATATAAATCTATTTTTAACATAGATTTCTTGTTTGTAGTGTATTTATTCAAATAGCCAAATATTAACAAAATATCACAATTAACGGCAACGTCATTAAATCTGCTCCGATGCAGTAGGGGTACAAGGTTTCAAACCCCCACTGCGTTTTAACGAATACACGTAGCAGTACGAAAATAAAATTCGTCCCAAAAGCCCTAAGTGGGTCGGACGTCAGACTCTATGATGGCCCCGACTTAAGCCCGCCGGTAATTTTATATTACTGATCGTTCTAAGGCTATACTTCTTTAGTGGTTCTTTCCTTTTATATTTTGGTGTTTAATTTTTTGTGCTGTTGGCGCCTTATGTGTGTTTTCATAATTTTAGTTAAGTTTAGGTAACTGAGTGGCCACCTATTGGGAAAATAGCTGCCCATTCGGCTTACGACATGTTTTCGTGGTATAAGTACCTGATTGTTAATTTGTTTTTTCTCATCTCTGTTTTTGGAGTAGGAATCTATTTTTCTGATTGCGCCTTGTCCTGATCTTTGCCTACTTGTACCTTTTAGTAGCTTTCTTGCCTTGAGGTCGCCTCGCAGGCTCGATTATTAGGTTGTTTGCTGACAACGAGTCTATGATCTGTCCAGCAGTCTGCGCCACACATAGCCTTTGTCACTCTAACATCATGCCTGTCTGTTCTTCGCACTATGACATAGTCTATGAGATGCCAGTGTTTGGAACGGATGTGCATTTAGGATGTGTTATTTCTGTTAGGTACACGAAAGACTGTGTGGGTGATTAGAGGATCATGTTCAGCACACTTTCTTAAAATCAAGAGACCGTTGCTGTTGCACTTCCCAACACCCTTTGGACCTATAACTGGTTGGTGGTCTGTACCAACTCTGTCATTAAAGTCGCTTAGAAGGATAAGCTTGTATGTACGGGGTGTTGTAGAAATAAGGTCGTCTAAGTGATAATAGAACTAGTCCTAAACGTCATCTTGACAAGTCATCGTGGGTGCATGGGCAATGACAAAGGTTGCATCTTGATTGCCTGACAGAGGAAGTCTCAATCTCAATAGGCAGTCATTGATGCCTTTTGGCTTACCAACAAGTTCTGTTTTACGGCAAAGCCAACTCCTGCTTCACCCTTCTCTTCACTTTTGCGCCCACTCCAGAAGAAGGTGTATCCAGCACCAACTTCTTTCATCTCCCTAACATCTGCGAACCGAGTCTGACTCAGTGCAGCTATCTGAATACCCTACCTCCTAAGTTATTTGTCCACAAGGGCCGTTCTACGCTGCGATGTAAGTGACCAAGCACTGTCCAGAAATGTGTCCACCAAGGATTTTTTTTCTGGTGCGTTTCATCCGTTTTACTCTTTCTAAGTGGCCATTTTAGTATTTTATTTTCAGTAAATTATGTAAATAAGAATAAAACTGAAGCTTCTGGACTACGTTTGTACAAGTTATATATACTAGACGGGATATTCCCATCGGTGTTTCATTATACTCCATACCGACGGGAACGGCTTTCATTGAAAAGTTAGTTGAAAGTAAAAAATCAACAAGAATAGCAAAGAAAGGAAATACTGTGTTAAATAAGGTCTCTTTCAACATATATGATTTGAGAACCGACTATTACAATGCAATGAATGCTTGGGGTTGTTTATGTATGGCATATTTCTTCAAGAAAACACTACACACATGTCTATGAATAAAACACATCAAACTGAAAGTAGAAATAAATAAAGTCGATATTTTCCGTTTCCGTGTAGTTTCAAAATGCAGTGTCAGCTGTAGATATTTACCTCTGCTACATATACATATTCATTTCGAACACAAGCATCGCCAAATAAAGCAATTAAAGGCCACTTACAAAATCAATAATACGTTCGACCATAGTTTAAAGGCAACCTGAGCTAAGCCGTTTAGCGAAAGTGGAACGAGGTACCGAAGTGGAGCGGAGTGAAGGCTAGCCAGCTGATCTAATATATACATGTATTCACCATTGTTTTGGTTCGCCATTCGCATGTCTTGTGGGAATCAGGGACTTTTTTCCCCTCCAGATGCAGCACCCTCTGGAGAAGTATTGTCAATATGGCATGTCAACAGTAAACCTTTGTGATTCAGATTCAAAGCCCTGCCGTGCCGGTCTGACCGGACAGCATTACATTTCAGTTTTCATTTTAAGCATTTGAACAACAATGTCATTCTAGGGGTGATCGGAAAGTACGTATAAAATGCTGTAAAATAACGACGTCAGATGTTCATGCACGAGACAGCTGAGAGAGCTGCGCGCGCAGTACCGGAAGTTGTGATTTTTTATTATGTGGCAAAGTCGAAGAAGACATTTAACTGTTTTTTGAACATTTCTGACAAGAATCGTGAAAGTTTTGGTATAGCTCTGATCAGTAATCCCCACTGCACTTTTCATCATGCCAATTATGTACATGTATTAATAAATCAATGAATCTGTTTTTGCCGGTTACCGCCCTCCGCCCCATCTCCTTCACGTTATTTCCAAAAATCCAAGATGGCTGCCGACATGCGAAAATATAAACAATCCCTACTGGAATTTACTGTGACAATTATCGCCCTGGCCTACGTCATTCAGGACCGTCAACCTATTCTTTCTTCCAAGACAGCTTACATGGCAATTACCTACACTGCAGCCCATAGGAGTTTTAGTTTTGCTGTACCTACTCAACCGTAAACACACACACTTGCCTCAGCTAGGTACAGACAAAATATGCCTTTCGGTTCACCTCATACTACTGTCTGGCGACATTCAACTGAATCCCGGACCAGGAAATCGATCTGTTTCCCATGTGGTACCTGTGACATACCAGTCACATGGTCGAAGGAAGGAGTTTGCTATAACGATTGTAGTGTATGGTATCACAAGTCGTGCGAGGACCAATCATCAAGAAATATGTCATACCTTGGTCGATCGAGCGTCATCTCGCACTGCTGTTAGTGTGATACACCAGTAGAAAAAAATCCGTTTACTTTCGTAAATTGGTTACATCAACCTAGATCGATCCATCAGTGTTTATTTTTAACTATCGGGTCGTAGTAAATCGGTCAGCGACATAGGTAAGATATTTTTAGACGCGTAGTTTCCTAAATGAATACACTGTGATATTTTTAAACCAACTCATTCTGCCTCTCGCGACCTTGAAATAAATGTGTCAACATGGCCATTCATGTCATTGTCATGGGGAACAGATTGAATAAGTCATTAGGCTTCCGTTAGGTTCGTTACGAAAGCCGTCATAATACCATGATGAAAATAAGATTAATTTTTTCCGAACTTTGAGAACAAAGTGAGTGACTTAACGACTGCGCCACGGAGGCTTCTAAAAGATTAATTTTAACATCGTCGACCTGACCACATTGAGATTGGAAACATTGTGTCCCATAAAACCATGATCAGGCTGGATAATCAACCAGGACATTCAATTTTTATGAACAAACCCAGCAGATGCAGAAAGAAGACTGGTGCAGCCAGTATCTATTAGAATGACGGACACCGATATCAATCCAATCGTCCTACAAAAATTTTTCGTGAGACTTGGTTATGGCGAATTTTCAACGGTTCACAAACTGTGTCCAGCATTCTTGTGTAACCACAGCTCCCCAACCTACGGGGAAGGGTGGGGATTATGACTTTCCAGAGTTTTCAATGCCCTCAGCTAGATTACAAATGACTGGTGCGTTATGACTATAATCCTCGCATTGTTTATTGTCATCTTCTCGTGACATGCATTGTCCAGCCTTCGAAACACAGACCAAAATGTGACCGTTGACACGCCATGCAACTGAATCGCATTTACACTTAAATATTGAGAATATGCAAGTGGTATTTTGTCCTCAAAGGCGCTTTGTTTAACTGAACACATACAAAAGCATCAGGAAAACTTGTCCGTCATGGGTACCATGCATCTTCAACCCCGCTTTTATTTAGAAAAAAAAACTGGGGTTTGCAGGGGTATACCTAATTTTCTTATTTTTGATCCAAAACATACCTTGTGGGTATTCGGTTCTAAAGTGTACCTACAATGTATGTTTGAGCAAACATATTAAGAATTTCATTTTTTGTTTGGTGAAATTTCAATATTCACCACTGAAAAAAAAATCTCTGTTTTGCATGGCCATGTTTTTGTAATGGGTTTGCTGTAAACAATCCATCCAGTTTTATGTACATGTAGGATAAACTTGACCTTACAAACACCAAAGCTTCCTCCTTTTGAAGTAAACAATAAAGTCGTTTAACTTGAAGATATGAATACTTTGTAACACAAGTACACAATACCGTATAGTGAATGGAATAAATTGCGCACCCTGAACCACAATTCAACAATGACTGGTCATTATTTAGCATGGTTGTCACGAATATAAAACTATATAAGGTCGTTCAATAGGAACATATGAGCCTCGACCCCAGAGATTATTTTTGATATTATCTTAATATTTGTTTACCATGGTTATGATGGACATTCTAGTTGAAACTTGTCTTTATGCCTTTTATAGTTATTCCCTTTTGAATTTCAAGAGGGAGAGAAATGATAATAAATAGTTGTATCTGTTAATTAAAAAGCCGACATGCCAGCGACAAATGAATCAGTGTAAAGATAAGTTGAAGATAGTAGATTGATGTTAGTTTTGTTTGGTAATGGCTTAACATCCCAGTCAACAAATGTCCATTTGTGTCGAGACGGAGATATAGCTGCAGGCGAGTTAATGAGTCTTGCTCGCCGCCGCATTTGGGGGTCTCGATACGGAGTCCGATGCTCTTCCCCCAGATCACCCTACGACACTGTTTCACTACGCAAAACGTCTGTCAAGTATGTACATTTTTACACGACAGCTGGTTTAAAATTTACATTGTTTCTAGTCTATGTCTTCGTTTAACACAGCCGTTAACACAACAAATTAATCGGTCAATTCGATTAGCTTTGGGGTTTAATGTCAGACAAATCTTCATGTTGTCTTACGGAAGTTCAGTTCCCCTCTTTCTAATACCATCAAGTATTTGAAAATAAAATCTGAAACATGACATCGCTGGTCCGAGAAGTTGTCTACGGAAAAGCCTCATGTGCAATATGGTGTTCAGAAAGTGGGAGAGTCCATCACGAAAACATGTCCGCGTTAACCTTTTATATAGCAAAAATGGGATATGCAGGGCTATACCTATTTTTCTTATTTTTGCTCCAAAACATAGATTGTGGGTCTCGGCGAGGCGGTTCTATCGTGGTTCGACATTCGATGTTTTTTAGCAAAAATATTTAAAATCTGTATAACGCATGGGCAAGTTTTCGTAATGTGACACAGTTACTATATACTTATGTTGTTGGTGTGCATGAGCAAATGAGCCAACAAGCGGATGTCCTGACGGCAGAAATGTGCTAATATATGAGCCGCCTCATGGGAAAACCAACAATCCGCATAGGCGAAAACAAAGACGCAGATCAGCTTCGCGGTAACCGCGCCTTTGTTTTTGCTGCTCGGATAGTACAATTCCTCTTCTACTCAAGTAAATCCAAAATTTCAAGCTTCTGGCTATTTTCTGTGCTTGTACAGGCTGGTTAGTGTCAGACCTGTTCGAAAACCACATTGTTGGTTTTCCCACGAGGCGGCTCAATTAAAACCACCAAGTAACAACTATGACTTATGTTTGGATGATTTGACTAAAACAACGATGGCTGATCACACATGCTAAATATCTGATTACATTGTAAACGAAGCAAACTCAAGGTCATCGATCCAAAAATACTTCGTTGTCACTCTCTGGCTAAAAATAAATATAAGCGCGTATAAAGTATCAAGGTAAATTTAAGGTCGATCGATATTTTAACGACGATATCGAGGGTATATTGAAAGTAAACAGAATTATTTCCTCAGGCTTAGTATTAACGTTGGCAGTCGGTTTAAATAGGGCTACTGATGAGGGTTTATTATCCGAAATTTGCAATATAGTCCATACTTTTTCCCTTTGTTTTTACTGCTTCCATAGGATCAAACCATTATATAATTTATTTGCTATTACTGCAGCTGGTATTGTGCCGTGTTGCGGCCCTAAAAAGTCTCCCCGTACATCATCCACAGTGTTGATTATTTTTTATTTAGGTCCTTTGAGATTAGTAAAGATATTCAGAGTCTTCAAAACACTGACGTTTAGAAACATACTTCTAAGAAATGTTTAAATTTTTGGACCCCTTTTGGAAATGTGTCTTTGATTTAGACTCAATTTTCGAAATAACAGTACACTAGTCTGGCGTTCGTTGCCGGTTTAGAAAGGGCTACCGATGAGGGTTCATTACCCGAAATTATGCAATATAGTCCATACTTTGTTGCCGGTTTAAATAGGGCTACTGATGAGGGTTCATTACCCGAAATTGTGCAATATAGTCCATACATTCTCTTTTCGAATATTTTTACTGCTTCCAAAGGATCAAACCATTATATTTTATTTGCTATTACTGCAGTTGGTGTTGTGCCGTGTGGCGGCTCTAAAAGTCTCCCCGTACATCATCCATAGTGCAGATTATATTTATGTAGGTCCTTTGAGATCGGTAAAGATATTCAGAGTGTTTAAAACACGTTTAGAAACATACTTTTCTAAGCCATGTTTAAATTTTTGGACCCCTTTTTGGAATGTGTCTTTGATTTAGACTTCTCGTTTTAATTTTCGAAATTACAGTACACTAGTCTGGCGATCGTTGTCCGTTTAAAAAGGGCTACTGATGAGGGTTCATTACCCGAAATTGTGCAAAATAGTCCATACTTTCTCCATTTGAATGTTTTTACTGCTTCCAAAGGATCAAACCGTTATATTTTATTTTTCTAAAATGTAACGTGAATTGTCTCAATCAAATTATGATTTTAGAAACTAAGGAAGATATGACACACATGAAGTACTGGTTAATACCCAAGAGGCGATGTTTCTGTCCCACCATGACTTAAATGTTTTGGCAAGAGGCTTAACCAAACCTTCTTTGATCATAGGATCAGTGTTGCTGTCCTTGTTTGCTGGCATTTGTATATACGCAATGCAATAGAAAGTGCGTTCGGCCTGCACCTTACTTTGGAAACCACATTTTTTTCTCCTTTGTATTAAAGAAAACTGTTTTGTACATAATCTATCAGGCAGTGTTATATGGTCATTGTTAAGCATTAACTGGTTGTCTTCATATTGAACAATTCGTAACAACAGTTCCCTCTATTCAACATGGTCTCTTTATACAACAAGGTCTCTATAGAGATACCTTGGTAAGACTTTGGTAACAATAAATTTGAAGTGTTCTAAGCGACAAGACAAAACGGTTTCTGTAATCAAAATATCGATACTTTTGTGTCTAAAATGCAATTTTGGAAAGTTTCAAAAATGTGTGATTTTTGGTTAAAAACACGATTTTTAACCATTTTTTTCCGCTTAAAACGTTGCCCTTTAGGCTGCGAGTATGGAACAGAAAATCGATTTGAGCTACGGGCATCGATTTAGATTTTACATCGTTTTAAAACATCTGTCATTGGACTGAACGTTTACTTATTGGACATTTGCATTATGTAATTAAAACATCTGACAACAAATTTTAAAAATGCTGGTTTGCGCTAACCAGAGTGCGTATTCAAAAACGGTTTTCAGTTTCATGCTCACACTGGAAAGGACAACATTTTAAGCGAAAAAAAAAACAATTGTGGTAAAAAGATGGAATGTTTGCACGGTGATGGTGCTGCTATATATCTATAGCAAAATTTCGGGTGTTAGATTACCAATATGTCCTGTAATCAAAAATAAAGTTTTGATGCATATCAAAGTTTGAGTAGTATACATATGCGATACATTAATCAATTACTCGGTCAATAGTTCAATAATCCATCGATTATTCGACAAATCGCGATCAATCATTCGACTGACCGCGATCGATCTATCAATCAGTCGATCGATCAATCAACAGAAAACAATCTACAAATCTCTCGATTGATTGGAGTTTCGGTTTATCAAATATACTTAATTTTGAAGAAAAAAAAAACAAGTTATCGTTAATGGCTACCAAAAGTATACAAAAATAAGATCAAGTTATTTACGGGCTAACTTTAGTATACATCAGTAAACAAATCAACGCAATGTGTAAATCAACAAAATCCGGTTATATGGAAATTACCGAACATATATCAGATCTTAAATTATGCCAAACACATCATTTCCCTTCTGGACACACGAATCACCAACAAGAATGGAAAACTTCATACTGATATTTACTATAAACCAACCGACTCAAAACAATACCTGCTTTACACCTCATGCCACCCAAAACACATAAAAATAGCATACCTCACAGTATAACAATTAACAATATATAACGCAACGAACTGACTTTTGACACAAATTTTAGCGGAGACTAAAGGTTAAACTTATATTTTTTTTTTCAATTTGTAGTGTCGCTGTATGGCAGTTTGGAGTTTCGGTTTATAAAATATACTCAATTTTGAAGATAAAAAAGTGATTTTACAGGCTACCTAAAGTATACAAAAATAAAATCAAGTTATTTACGGGCTAACTTTAGTATACATCAGTAAACAAATCAAGGCAAAGTGTAAATCAACAAAATAGCATACCTTACAATTTAGCCAGAAGGCTGAAAATGATAGTGTCTGATGAATATTAATAACAAGACATGAAGCACGCGCTAAATACCTACCTATTAAGAAAAAGTATCTCCCGACACGCAATGAAGATAGCACAAGAAAAGTAAACACATTAAATAGAAACGATTTATTGAAGACCAATGAAACCAGAAATGATAACATTTAATACCATATGTAACAACATTTCACACACACAATCAATAAGATTTTCCCGAAATTAAAAACAATAAGTCACTCTTGCTAAGAGACGAAAGGATAAACACTATATTCTCAAGAAATTGTTTTTAAAAAGCAACCGCCAACCATCAAATTTGAAAAAAAAAATAACGAAGGCAAACCTTCTCAGGGACTTAAGCTATATTCCTATTGTAACACTAGACACTTTACTGTATGGCTGTTCGACCTTTGATGAACAACGTAATTCTCAAATCATAAATGCACTATTGCTTTTTATGAAAGACAGTAACCGATTTGATTAAACAGACCGTGTATTGGATACCAAAATATAAGTATTAGGTTTTTGAACTGTGTTTCCCAGATAATACAAACTAATATTTTGCTATAAGTAGGCGCCACCACTCATGAACGCACACCTGGAGGTAATATGTATGTTAATATAAAATGAACTGTATCATCGCTGTACCACCAGCAATAGCTAGTTGAGCTGAGGGAGAGGACTTCATAATTATGATATAATTTGTGTCTTATCCCATTGTTAGTTGATTGCAATAAAATATGTTTAATCTAATCTAAAGTTAACTACGTTACGACGTTATGTTATAACCTAGGAAACGTTCATCATTACGTTACTTGTAACTAGATAGTGAGGCTTTGAAAATTGTTTTAAAACATGAAACCGTTCAACCGAAAATGAACAAGTAGCCCAAGGGCAACGATCGCTCACCTGAGAGTCAAAACAAGCGGTTACAGAGATCTTTAAAAAGGGTGTATGGACGAAAGATGGGCCAAGGTCAAGAGATGACATTGCCCTGTATTAATCACATATCTTCATTCACTCCATCAGTTCTCTTCATCTACCACTTTTCAGGTCTCAGGCTGCAACTGTCTTCAAATAATCCATTTTTCCCATGTAAAAAGGTACAAGTAGGCAAAGATCAGGAAAAGGCGCAATCAGAAAAAGATTCCCACTCCAAAAACCGAGGTGGGAAAAAACCAAACTAACAATTTTCCATAATTTACATTGCTGTAAAATAAGTCAAGGCCACCCAAAGGTCATCATTTGAATGAACTACAATGGGATAGAGTCCAAAATGGTGCATACCAAGTTTCGTGAAAATCGACTTACCATTTATGGAGAAGAAGATCTTGAGTGGTCTTTACCATAACTGGGCGCGGTGGCCATCTTGATCATGTGACGAGGATTTCGAACTCACACTTCTGTTCCTACTACCAATTTAGGCCCCTCAAATAATTGGCTTTCATAGGCCAAACAGTTTCAGAGAAGAAGATCTTTGATAAGTTTGTAAGGACAACAGACCGGCCAAGGTCAAGCGATGACCTTGACCTTAATTAATCATATACCTTCATCCACTCCATAAGTTGTTTGCATCTACCACTTTTCAGGTCTCAGGCTGCAATAGGTTTCAAAAAATCCATAGTTTTCACTTTTCCCATGTAAAAGCCAACGTTTCCAAACTTGACCTTGCCGTAAAATAGGTCAATGTCATCACAGGGCCATGGTTTATATATACATTGTAGTACTTGAGTCATAGATGATTCAGGCTAAGTTTCGTTGAAATCAGTCCTCCGTTTCCAAAGAGGAAGATTTTAAAGGGTTTTAACCATATAAGGACATGGCGGCCATCTTGGTCATGCCAAGTGTCAATGAAATCGGTCCAGCATTTGCAGAGAAGGAGATTTTTGAAGGGGTTTTACCATATATGGGCATTGCGGCCGTCTTGGTCATGTGAACTGAAGTATTTATATACACATTGGTTCCAACTTCGTATAGATGCTTCATATAAAATTTGGCTTCGATTGGCCACGCAGTTTCAGAGGAGAAGATCTTTGAAAAGTGTGTATGGACGACATACCGGCCAAGTCAAATGTTGACCTTGACCTCAATTAATCATATACACCTTAATTAACTCCATTAGTTGTTAAGCTTCTACCACTTTTCAGGTCTTTGGCTGCAATACTTTTAAAAAAAATCTAAAGTTTTCACTTTTTCCCATGTAAAATCAAATGTTTCCAAAATTGACCTTGCCGTTTAATAGGTCAAGGTCATCGGAGGGTCATGTTTTATATACACATTGTCGTACTTGAGTCATAAATGCTTCATGCCAAGTTTCATTGAAATCGGTCCATCAGTTTAAGAGAAGAAGGTTTTGAAGGGGTTTTACCATATACATGTATGAGCATGGCGGCCGCCGTCTTGGTCAAGTGATCTGAATTATTTATATACACATTGGTTCCAACTTTGTATATATGCTTCATATAAATTTGGCTTTGATTGGCCAAGCGGTTTCAGAGAAGAAAATATTTGAAAAGTGTGTATAATGGACGACAGACCGGCCAAGGTCAACTAATGACATTTGCCTGAATAAATCATATACCTTCATTTACTCCATTAGTTGTTTGCATCTACCACTTTTCAGGTCTCAAGCTGCAATACTTTTCCAAAGAAAAAAACATAGTTTTCACTTTTTCCCAAGCAAAATCCTATGTTTCCAAACTTGACTTGCCATAAAATAGGCCAAGGTCATTGGAGGGACATGGTTTATATACACATTGTAGTACTTGAGTAATAAATGCTTCATGCCAAGTTTCGTTGAAATCGGTCCAGCATTTTCAGAGAAGGAAATTTTTGAAAGGTTTTTACCATATATGGGCATTGCGACCGTCTTGGGCATGTGAACTGAACTATTTATATACACATTGGTTCCAACTTCGTATAGATGCTTCATATAAAATTTGGCTTTGATTGGCCACGCAATTTTAGAGAAGAAGATCTTTGAAAAGTGTGAATGGACGACAGACCGGCCAAGGTCAAGTGTTGACCTCATCTATGGCACGGATTTGGTGCAGAAAAATTAAATGCATGTGTCTTGTAACCACCAAAAAGAACATGGCCAGTAACCGAGCTGTAACCCAGCAATATTTCCCCATCTCATTTTATCCCTGCATCCCTTTAACATACCCAACCTTGATATTAAAAACCCTGATTCGTTTATCGCAACGTTCGAGTGGCTAGAACATTAATGGTCGGTTACTTTAGTACATAGGTAGGCTTAACTCTGGACTTTGGTAAACGATCGAGAGTTGTGACTGTTTTATCGACTTGAAGGTTACAACGGTTACACCAAGACTTTAATATTTGTAACATTTTTTGAGAATTTGTTATAATATAATAAGAACATTACACTGTCTCATAATAAAAAGCAAAGTTCGGCACACAGCAAATACAGTACACCATCTGGTAAATGGTTAGTTACATCGGTTATTTCAGCATTATACAAATATCAAACAATGGCATTTTCAGGAATAAATGGTTACAGCGGTTACACTGCATATCAACAGTTTGTTTGCAGTTGGTCGGTAGCTTCAATGTGCTTAAAGTATTTTGCTTTTTAGCCAAATAATGGTTACAACGGTTACACGTCATAACCAGAGTTTGTTTAAAGTTTGTTGTTAGCAACAAGCTATTTAAAATAGTTTGATGTTCAGCCTAATATATGGTTACAACGGTTACATGGCATAACTACAAGCTATTTGAAATAAATTATAGCATCAAGCTATGTAAAATATTTCAACATTTAGCCAAATTACCGGTTACAATGGTAACACACCATATACATAGTAAGTTTTCAATAATAGCACTCAGTTTATTAAACTATTTCGATAAATAACCGATTATATGGTTACAACGGTTAAGCAACACAACAAAAGATTGTTTGCAGTTGGGTGATAGCACCTACTTACTGAAAATATTTGATATTTAGCCGAATACATGGTTACAACGGTTACACTACATAACTATCACCAAGCTATTTAAAATATTTTGATATTCAGCCGAATTTATGGTTTCAACGGTTACATGCCATAACTACAAGAAATTTGAAACAATTTAAAGCATCAAACTATGTAAAATATTTCCATATTTAGCAAAATTACCGGTTACATCGGTCACTCGCCATATATACAGTTAGGTTTCAATAGTAGCACCAAGCATATTACAATGTTTCGATATATATCCGAATATATGGTTACAACGGTTATACAAAATAACAACAGATTGTTTGCAGTTGGGTAATAACACCTACTTACTGAAAATATTTGATATTTAGCCGAATACATGGTTACAACGGTTACACGGCATAACTAAAGTTTGTAGTTGACTGATAACTCAAAGGGCATTTAATATATTTTCATTCAGTCGAATTAGTGGTTACAACGGGTAAACGCAATAACCACAGTAAGTGTGCAGTTGCTATTTTCAATATCTTGATATTTAGCCGAACTTATGGTTACAACGGTTACACGACATAACTACAGATAGTGTACCGTTGGATGATCGCGCCAAGTTATTCTATCTATATGTATTTTAACACTTTATGTGGTTACAACGGTTACACGTGATGGCTACAGTTTTTGTGCAGTTGCTGTTTAAAATATTTTGATATTTTACAGAATATATGGTTACAACGGTTACATACTATAACTTAAGGTTGTTTGCAAAAGGGCCAGAGCAACCCACTATTAATAATAATTTACTATTTAGCTGAATCTATGGTTACAACGGTTACACGCAGTATCTACAGTTTCTTTGCAAAAGAGTGATAGACCCGAGCTATTTAAAATATTTGATATTCAGGTGAATATAATGGTTACAACGGTTACACCCATATCTACAGGTCGGTTGCAGTTTGTTGATAGCATCAACCTATTTGAAATATTTTCATATTTAGCCGAATATACGGTTACAACGGTTACACCCAATATCCACAGCCTGTTTGAAGTTGGTCGGTAGCATAAAGCTATTTGAAATAAGTTTTACCACCAAATTGTGTAAGATATTTTCAACTTTAGCCAAATTAACGGTTACACTGGTTACACATCAAAACTGCAGGTTGTTTGCAATTGGGTTATAGCACCAACCAACCTATACAAAATATTTTTATATTAAGCCGAATATACGGTTACAACGGTTACACATAATACAGGTGGTTTGCAGTTTATTATTATTATTATTATTATTATTATTATTATTATTATTATTATTATTATTATTCCCGAGGTATTAACTTTAAGTTATAATATTTAACATACGCCGACTAAATGGGTACAAATTTTTCGGTTCATGCACTACATGTACAAACGGTTGCCATAGTGGTAATCGCACATGAAAAGAGCAAACACCCACCGACTATGGTTTGAAGTTAATGAACCACCAGCATGGCATGTCGTATGGTAGCAATGTTTCTTTAATAGGAAAAGAACTCTATAAATTACTTTAAAATAATGTATATAGAAAGCTTATACAGAACGTACATAACGAATGCATAACGTATTTCCAACGCATGAGGAACTTATTCATTACTTATGACTGGCGTACCAGCCGACTTGTATAGCAGCATTCTTGACGTATGAGAAACTCGAGAGCTCGAGCCTTTGTGACGTCAGATATAATTTACCGCAAGGGTCTCCCTGTACGTGGTGTATTTCTTGGTAATCCTTGGTCGTACCCTGCCCAGCAGCTAATCAAACATGTCTGGTGGCATGCGGAGGAAGTTGTTAAAGATCGAGTTTCCTCATTTCGGAGTTCAACCATAAGCTGGTTATAAATTCCGAACGCTCTCCGCCTTTCGATCCATCGCCTTACCCATGGCCAGAGCCCACGCCTTCGCTGGCATCTACGCCTTCTGCTCCTCCTAATCAGGGCCTAATCAGAAGATTCTATCATATCGTACTGGTGTTTGAGTATGATAATTTGATATTGTCTTATTGTCTTATTAGCATTTCAGGATCTTCCATCTTTAAAGTCACAATCATGAAGGTTTAATTCATATGTGCATTATTTATAAAGATGTGACATAGAAAACTAGTAGATAATATGCTGTCCATACGCTATAGATACTCTCAGTACGTTCCTTATATGTTAGACATGCGTTTTGTACGTTCCGTGTTCGTCTGGCGGACGCTGAATACCTCAATGTATTTTTGGTATAAGTTTTACATACATTAGCTGTACGTTGCTCGCACGTTGGACATACTCGTACGCTATGCATACGCTACACACACGCTACGCAAGCCTATCGCCTAAAAATAATTGAAATAACTTGATGCTATTATCACCCAAATTCAAACATTTTGTAGATACGTCTTGTAACCATTGTAACCGTCTGTTCGGCCGAATATGAAAATATCTTAAGTTACTCGGGCTTATTATTAGCTATAAGCGACATGTATTCATGTTGTTTAACCGTTGTAACCGTATATTTGGCAGTTTTAACTTGGTGTCATCACTCACTTGAAGAAAAACTTCAGGTATCGCTTGTAACCATTGTAACCGTATATACAGCTAAATAATACAATACCTTGCATAGTTTGGTGGTATAAAATATATTTTAAATAGCTCGGTGCTATCAACTAAATGCAAGCAACTTGTAGATACGTCTTGTAACCGTTGTAATCATATCTTCGGCGGAACATAAAACTTCTAAAGTAACTTGGATTATCACTAAACTACAAGCAAACTGTAGTTATGTTGTTTAACCGTTGTAACCATATATTCGACTATATATTACACTATTTTTAACCTGGTTTTATCGACAGACCGCAAACAAAGAAGTTATGGTGTGTAACCATTGCAACCATACATTCGGCTAATCGCAAAACATTTTAAATAGCTTGGTGCTATCACCCAACTGCAAACAGACTGTAGTTATGTCATGTAACTGTAGTAACCATATATTTGGTCAAATGCTACACTGTTTTAAACGCTTGGTGCTATCACTCGGCTATCAACGTAACCATTGTAACCGTAGAAAGAGAGTAAATATATAAAATCGGTAGGGACCATAACAAATTCTTTACGGTAAGTTGATGGCTCAATTTGTAATAGAACAAGTGTATTTATATACGCACAAAAAGTCTCCAGAAAGTGCACCGGTTCGCATTGACGTTTGTTGATTAATGTAACCTTCCGTAAGCATAAAGTGGACACGCGTTGTCTTCGATTTCAGTAGAAGTAACCGTTGTATCTGTGCGATGACTTAAGAATTTTAAAACATGCAATTTTGTCAAAGCGTCATATCGAAGTATATGCTTGTTTGTCGCGATTAACACTTAATACGTATATGTACAGGTTTTGACAATCGAAACTATCTTGAAACCGAAACGGAGTATTTGTTTTCATAGCTGTAACCACTGTATCTAGGAAGATAAAGAAGAGAATAGAAATGGAAATAGCTGAAGAAAGATGAGATATAAATATTGTCCAAGAATTTGTATACGTTGGTTAAGGTTACTAACAATATTCATCTTCAAATACTGGCTATGCGGCTTCAATTGTCAATCTTCGAGTAACCATTGTAACCACAAAACAACAAGAATCTGGTCGAAAGGTAATGCTAAAGCTGTCGTCGATGATGCCATCAATGTCCAATTGTATCGGTACTTATTGACTGTTTGTAACCTATAGTTACAAGTGTATTTTCGTAAAGACAAAGCCGCCGCTTATTTCGCAAACGTGACCATGAGAAGAGTGTTAAATATAACGTTCACGCATCATAATCTACTTAAAATCTCTGACTTGCCAATGTAATGGACTTATGGGTTAGGTCTATGTTTATGCTTCGACTACTGCTTGTTTATCGATTAAGGGTTTGGTACTTTGTTCACTTGAATTCCACTTTCCAGGATTAGAACCAAAGTAACTATGAGAACAAGAACATAACAAAACACTAGAAATGAGATGGTGACAATATGGCTGGGTTACAGCTCGGTTACTGGCCATGTTCTTTTTGGTGGTTACAACAAACATGCATTTAATTTTAATTTTTCTGCACCAAATCTGTGCCATATCTCGTTGACCTTGACCTAAATTAATCATATACACCTTAAGTTACTCCGTTAGTTGTTTTGCATCTACCACTTCTCAGGTCTCAGGCTGCAATACTAAAAAAAAACAGAGGACCAATAGTCCTGTAAACGCTCACCTGAGACCTGAGATATATACCAATAAACGTGTTCCACTAGAATGGTAATATACAATGTATGTAAGCCCAGGGCAAGGTCAGAGCAACCCTGAAGTTCTGCCCTTCAAATGACATTGTTACAATTTTTCCCATTCAATGCATGGGCAACCTAAGTTGACCTTGCCATAAAAAGGTCAAGGTCATCCCAGGGTCATGATTTATACAAACTTTGTAGAGCTCTATTGCCTGATGCGTCATGCCAAGATTCAAGATCATAGGCCTTCTGGTTCTGGAAAAGAAGATTTTTTTAAAGATTTTCAACAATTTATAGCGCGGCCATCTTGTTCATGTGATCTGGACCATTTATATAAACTTACGTTCCCCTTCATAAGGATGCTCCTCGTGAAGTTTGGCTTTGATTGGCCGAGCAGTTTCAGAGAAGAAGATCTTTGTAATTGTGGACGACGGACGGACGGACGACGACGGACGACGACGGACGGACGCCTGAGCATGGTTATACTGTAAGCTCACCTGTGAGCCTTCGGCTCAGCTGAGCTAAAAATCCATAGTTTTCACTTTTTTCCATGTTATATCCAATGTTTCCAAAATTGACCTTGCCGTAAAATAGGTCAAGGTCATCGGAGGGTCATGCTTTATATACACATTGTAGTACTTGAGTCATTAATGCTTCATGCCAAGTTTCATTGAAATCGGTCTATCGGTTGGAGAGAAGAAGATTTTTAAAGGGGGTTTACCATATATGAGCATGGCGGCCGTCTTGGTCTTGTGACCTGAATTATTTATATATAAATTTGTTCCAACTTCGTATAGATGCTTCATATAAAATTTGGCTTTGATTGACAAAGCAGATTCAGAGAAGAAGATCTTTGAAAAGTGTGTATGGTCGACAGACCGGCCAAGGTAAAGAGATGACCTTGACCTAAATTAATCATATACCTTTATCTGCTCCATTAGTTGTTATCTACCAATTTTCAGGTCTCAGGCTGCAATACTTTTCAAAAAAAATCCATAGTTTTGACTTTTTTCCATGTAAAATCCAATGTTTCCAAAATTGAACTTGCCGTAAAATAAGTCAAGGTCATCGCAGATTCATGATTTATATACACATTGTAGTACTTAAGGCATAGATGTTTCACGCAAAATTTCGTTGAAATCGGTCCACCTGTCCACAGAGGAAGATTTTTGAAGTGTTTGTATTATATATGTGAATGGCGGCCGAAACATCTCCATTTGCACATAGTACTTGATAATAAAGATGATTTTGATGGTATTGATTATAGTTTGGGAACCGAAGAGTGATATAGTCTTACCCTTGCACCCGAAAGTTAACCAATTTTATATGGTCGAAAAAATAACTATATGGAGTATCTGAAACCACTGTATAGAAATCACGATCGACTTGCATAACGAATCAGCAGGCGTTTTCCTACGGTAGCCTATTAAGTACTTGTGCAAAATAAGATTGCTAAAATGTCGAATAACTCCTACCAGATTTAAGTAAATCGGCTAAAATTCGGCAGAGGACTAGCATCTATATGGTTCTTTACATGCAGTGGTTTTCATTTATATACATTTCATTGCTCGAACCCCGATTTTGCAATTTTACCTTTACATGCATTTGCCCCAGAGTCCATCTAAAATGCACTTTTTTTGCTCAAAAGGGCAGTTTACATTTATGTTTATTACGTAGGGTCATTCGGTCCTACGCACGTAAATAAATGAACCAAATTGGAATCTTTCCCATGGTGTTAATTGCTCTTCCATGTCTAAAGGCGCTTTTATCGCTGGGCGCATACAATTAGACGGGTTCCGAGGTACTTGCGTATAAGCAAGAGAATATCGAACAATAAATCTAGAACCAGTCTAGCTCGCAAATTATGGGTAAAACATGTTACCAGAGCTATCGAGTCGTTTCGCCTCAACATTTGTTTTGTAACGTCATTTCGCTTCCAATATTTATAGCAAGTCTCCAATGTGTGTATGTTCTATGACTTTTGTTTGTTTGATTTGAGGCTCAACGGCCCAGTCAACATCTAAGGTCATGTCGAGACGGTGTGGGACTTCTGTCGAAAACTGAGATGTCATGACATCTCAAAGAGCTACAATATTGTACCACCAAAAGTCATATTCATCTACTTTTGGTACCACATAGTACCAGTAAAAGTCCTATTCATCTATTTT
Organism: Rugalucina vietnamica; assembly: GCA_964017185.1. Classification (NCBI taxonomy): domain Eukaryota; kingdom Metazoa; phylum Mollusca; class Bivalvia; order Lucinida; family Lucinidae; genus Rugalucina; species Rugalucina vietnamica. The sequence goes on along the minus strand of OZ024878.1, from coordinate 46,076,084 downwards.
GGTACCACCTAAGTAAACAAAGGCTTGTAACATGTATAGATAGTTGGCAGCTCTGCGTGGAGGCAACAAGCAGCCCATCTACTTGGACTTGGTCAAGTATTAAGTCAACCCGTTTTGGTGCTTTGGTTACGTTTACCCGAATCCCGTCAACGCGGCTTTGGGTCAACTTGGCTCGAGTCATCTCGGTCTATTCTATAGATATTGTTACATAATTGTGCACGGGTAAAATGATAGCTTAAGATGAATATACAAGGTAAAACAGGTAAGTAATCAGGGAAAATCTTTCTCACTTACTATAATTGCTTTTCTAAGTCTGCAATATGCTAGAATTCCAAAAATGACCTAATTCACAAGGGACTTTATACAACCACGGTGATTACTTTACACCTGGTCTCTACTAACGCGATCTATCACGCCCTCTATCGGCAGAGCCTCAATGAGGGCGTGATCACCTGAGTATTATGAAACGCTTCACATACTCAAAAACTTAGGAGACCAATCAGAGAGCAGGATTCCCATTTTACCCATTATGCAACGCATTGTTTACATTTCATTGATTTTTCAAATTCACGAGTATCGAAAAAATACAGGTAAAAATGACAAGGGAGCGGGAAAATGTGTTTAGTTTATGATATTTTGTATTTCATATCAATAATTATTCTTAAAATATTTTGTATATATATGTTTTTCCCATGATACACGCGTGATCTCGAGAAAATACCCTTCGAACAATGCACATTAAGCATAATAATTCTTCTAGGAAATGGACTTCAATTTGATTCATTGTGAATATGCTGTGTGCCAAATAACGACTTTGAAGCAGAACACCGAGAACAGATGCCTGTTCTAAGTCGATATAGGCATCTGTACATGTAACTGGTTCCAGATTATCGCAATTACGTGCTTGGAATCATGGGCTGTGCGTTGGTTATGAACATTTGTGTTTGTTTGTTTGTTTTGTTGTTTTTTTAAAAGATTCAATCTCATCCGTTTGAGTAATATTGAATTTCAAACACAGCTTTAAGATTGCACAAACAGGTACATCTAACAGGTATATGTCTATTCGACTAGAAATCCAGACAGCTTGGTTTGTTCGCGATGCAGATTGGCTGCACAAATACTCAACTGCGTACGAGAGCGACCTTTTGATTTTATGGTGTGTGGGGGGTGGCTGATTTTTTTTAAACCCAGGACCAAATTTAGCCCGAAACAATATCTAGGAATGTGTAAATTCTATTGTCTGTATTGTACTATTTTACAAATAAAAAGACAGGCCCGCGTCGCGAGTGAGAAAATATCCAGGCCCAGAAACAGCTTCAAGTCTCCGGCCCAAAAACTAAATCAAATTGTCGATCCCTTATAGCTGCGGCGATGACGTGGAGAGATAAACACTATTGTAATTCAAAGAGTTGGTAGATCGCTTTGGTTACTCGGACAAACCGGTGTTCTTTTGTTTGCTTGAGTTAATGCTTAACGTCCCATTAATAATTTTCTATTCATGTCGGCGCGGAACCATCGCTTTCTCAGTAAAAAGTACTTTGGTGGAGCTGAAAGCGCCTTACTCAGAGTGACACTACATGGACACTACATGGCTGGGGTGGATACTGAGCCCAGGACCACTCCCCGTCTCCGAAAAAGCATGAACTCTACCACTGGGCCAATGGGGTTCCACCCTTGACGACTGATTTGATTCGCTTGAGTTTGTTTTGTTTGTTTGATATGAGGTTTAACGTCAAAGTCATTTTTCAGTCAGTTCGAGACAGAGCTACCGCGTCCTTGGTATGAACAAGGGAGTAAATTTGTCTTGCTCAATGACAACACAGCAGACCAGTCCGACAAGGCCACCGCGATCTCTGCTTAATCTTGTGTCTTACATCAACAAATATTTTAAAACATATTCTCTAGAATACAAAATTAAAACTTGACGTATGGATTAGTTTGAGTTTGATTGCTTGGTTGATTTGTTGCTTAACGTTTATGCAGTTTTTCCCATTACATTTTTTATGAATGCACCAGACATTTGGCTAAAGAGCCTTTGGGCTACCTTCGATGAGAAAATCAAGCCCCTCTTTCATATGATTAACTTTAGAACAACTCAATTGCTGTTCCTCATTATTGTCTACCTCCGTGGGGGCGGGGCCTTTAATAAGGCTTAAGAAATTGAAAAATCAAAAGCCCCGCTAATCCAAAAGCCTATAGGGGCCGTGGATACAAATGACTGGTGCGTGATGAGCATACCAATGTAGTACTTGTATTGTAAATGTAATTTTATTTGCTTTATGTTTTGGGATCGTTTTTACGCCGTTTTCGCTGTTGTATTTGCGTATTCATTCATTCATTCATTCATTTATTTATTCATTCATTCATTCATTCTTTCTTTCTTTCTTTCTTTCTTTCTTCCTTTCTTTCTTTCTTTCTTTCTTTCATTTATTTATTTTTTTTCATTTATTTATTCATTTATTTATGTTTGGTCAGTTTGCGTCTCTTTAAAGATCATTTAGCTCTTATGAGACGGGCCAGTCATAATGTGTGGCGAAAACGTGAGAACCCCAAGAAAAACACCAGGCACATGGTCGGGCAGAACTTTTCTCACATGTGCTCAGTTTGAGGGCTCCAGCTCACAACAGACACAGAATGAAACGCGTTAATGAAACCAGCGCCCTAGAACACTCGGCAACGGGGGGGGGGGCATTCATTTATTGAGTTAAGTTTTGGTTACTGTTTGGTCACTTTTATGGAAACAGCTACTCACAAAACATTTGTGTCACACTTAGACTTTGAAATAATAAATAGAAGTATTTTGAGAGAGAGAGAGAGAGAGAGAGAGAGAGAGAGAGAGAGAGAGAGAGAGAGAGATGTTACTTGATATTTATGCATGTTTCATAGCATAGATTGTCACTGTCAGTGAGGATCGAACACAGTGCCTTTTGGCTTTGTTGGCTTATAATATTTGAAACCAGAGGACCATTGGTCCTGAGAACGCTCACCTGAAGCCTGATCTTGGAGTATTAAGTCATAATAAAATGACCTTGACCTTGAATACTCACACACCTTTATTGACTTCATAAGTTGTCTGCATCTGCAAAGTTTCAGGTCTCAGGCTGCAATAGTTTCCAAACCCAGTGATTTCTGAGAAAACCATAATTTTAATTTTGATATTTAAATGACCTTGGGCCAAGGTCAAGACATGACATTGGCCTTCATTAATTACTTACCTTCACTGACTCCATTAGTTGTCTGCATCTAGCAACTTTCATGTCTCAGGCTGCAGTTTGTTTTCGCCTTTTCCCATGTGAAAGCCTATGTTTCCTAAAATTGACCTTGCCGTAAAATAGGTCAAGGTCATCATAGGGTCATCATTTCAACAAACTATGATGGGCTGGAGTCCAAAATGCTACATACCAAGTTTCATGAAAATTGGCCTGCCGGTTCTGGAGAAGAAAATTTACCACTTTTCAGGCCTCAGGCTGCAATAGTTTTCAAAAAATCCATAGTTTTCACTTTTTCCTATGTAAAAGTCTATGTTTCCAAATTTGACCTTGCCGTAAAATTGGTCAAGGTCATCAAAGGGTCATCATTTTATCAAACTATGATGGGCTGAGGTCCTCAATGCTACATACCAAGTTTCGTGGAAATCGACCAGCCGGTTCTGGAGAAGAAGATTTTTGAGTGGTTTTTACCATATATGGGCGTGGCGGCCATCTTGGTCATGTGACCTGGATTTCGCGATCAAACTTTCGTCTCCCCTACCCATGGATGCTCCACATAAAATTTCACTTTGATTTACCAAGCAGTTTCAGAGAAGAAGATCTTTGAAAAGTGTGTATGGACAACAGACTGGCCAAGGTCAAGAGATGACCTCGACCTATATTAATCACATACCTTCATCTACTCCATTAGTTGTTTGCATCTACCAATTTCAGGCCTCAGACTGCAATAGTTTTCAAAAAATCCATAGTTTTCACTTTTTCCTATGTAAAAGCCTATGTTTCCAAATTTGACCTTGCCGTAAAATAGGTCAAGGTCATCAAAGGGTCATCATTTTATCAAACTATGATGGGCTGAGGTCCTCAATGCTACATACCAAGTTTCGTCGAAATCGACCAGCCGGTTCAAGAGCAGAAAATTTTTGAGTAGTTTTACCATATATGGGCGTGGCGGCCATCTTGGTCATGTGACATGGATTTCGCGATCAAACTTTCGTTTCCCCTACCCATGGATGCTCCACATAAAAGTTCACTTTGATTTGCCAAGCAGTTTCAGAGAAGAAGATCTTTGAAAAGTGTGTATGGACAACAGACTGGCCAAGGTCAAGAGATGACCTTGACAAATAAAAATCACATACCTTCATCATCTCCATTAGTTGTTTGTATCTACCACTTTTCAGGCCTCAGGCTGCAACTGTTTTCAAAAAATTCCATAGTTTTCACTTTTTCCTATGTAAAAGCCTATGTTTCCAAATTTGACCTTGCCGTAAAATAGGTCAAGGTCATCCAAGGGTCATCATTTTATCAAACTATAATGGGCTGAGGTCCTTAATGCTACATACCAAGTTTCGTAAAAATCGGCCCACCGGTTTTGGAAAAGATTTTTGAGTGGTTTTTACCATATATGGGCGTGGCGGCCATCTTGGTCATGTGACCTGGATTTCGCGATCAAACCTTCTTCTTCCTTACCCATGGATGCTCCACATAAAAGTTCACTTTGATTTGCCAAGCAGTTTCAGAGAAGAAGATCTTTGTAAAGTGTGTATGGACAACAGACTGGCCAAGGTCAAGAGATGACCTTGACATATATTAATTACATACCTTCATCTACTCCATTAGTTGTTTGCATCTACCACTTTTCAGGCCTCAGGCTGCAATAGTTTTCAAAAAAATCCATAGTTTTCACTTTTTCCTATGTAAAAGCCTATGTTTCCAAATTTGACCTTGCCATAAAATAGGTCAAGGTCATCCAAGGGTCATCATTTTATCAAACTATGATGGGCTGAGGTACTTGATGCTACATACCAAGTTTCGTGGAAATCGGCCCACCGGTTCTGGAGAAGAAGTTTTTTGAGTGGTTTTTACCATATATGGGCGTGGCGGCCATATTGGTCATGTGACCTGGATTTTGCGATCAAACTTTCGTCTCCCCTATTCATTGATGCTCCACATAAAAGTTCACTTTGATTGGCCAAGCAGTTTCAGATTAGAAGATCTTTGAAAAGTGTGTATGGACAACAGACTTGCCAAGGTCAAGAGATGACCTTGACCTATATTAATCACATACCTTCATCTACTCCAGTAGTTGTTTGCATCTACCACTTTTCAGGCCTCAGGCTGCAATAGTTCTCAAAAAATCCATAGTTCTCAATTTTTGCTATGTAAAAGCCTATGTTTCCAAATTTGACCTTGCCGTAAAATAGGTCAAGGTCATCCAAGGGTCATCATTTTATCAAACTATGATGGGCTGAAGTCCCCGATGCTACATACCAAGTTTCGTGGAAATCGGCCCACCGGTTCAGGAGAAGAAGATTTTTGAACGGTTTTTACCATATATGGGCGTGGCGGCCATCTTGGTCATGTGACCTGAATTTCGCGATCAAACTTGAAATGCCACTACCCAAGGAGGCTCCGCATAAAATTTCAACTAGATCGGCCAAGCGGTTTCAGAGAAGAAGATCTTTGAAATTGTGGACGACGGACGGACGCCGGATCATGGCCATCCTATAAGCTCACCTTATGAGCCTTCGCCTCAGGTGAGCTAAAAAGAGTATAAGTAGCAAAAGATCAGGAAAAGGCGCAATCAGAAAAAGATTCCCACTCCAAAAACCCAGGTGGGAAAAAAACAAACTAACAATTAGGTACTTATACCATGAAAACATATCGTAAGCCGAATAAGCAGCTATTTTCCCAATAGGTGGCCACTCAGTTACCTTAACTTAACTAAAAATATGAAAACATACATAAGGCGCCAACCTTGACCTATATTAATCACATACCTTCATCTACTCCATAAGTTGTTTGCATCTACCACTTTTCAGGCCTCAGGCTGCAATAGTTTTCAAAAAATCCATAGTTTTCACTTTTTCCTATGTAAAAGCCTATGTTTCCAAATTTGACCTTGCCGTAAAATAGGTCAAGGTCATCAAAGGGTCATCATTTTATCAAACTAAGATGGGCTGAGGTCCTCAATGCTACATACCAAGTTTCGTGGAAATCGACCAGCCGGTTCTGGAGCAGAAAATTTTTGAGTGGTTTTTACCATATATGGGCGTGGCGGCCATCTTGGTCATGTGACCTGGATTTCGCGATCAAACTTTCGTCTCCCCTACCCATGGATGCTCCACATAAAATTTCACTTTGATTGGCCAAGCAGTTTCAGAGAAGAAGATCTTTGAAAAGTGTGTATGGACAACAGACTGGCCAAGGTCAAGAGATGACCTTGACCTATATTAATCACATACCTTCATTTGCTCCATTAGTTGTTTGCATCTACCACTTTTCAGGCCTCAGGCTGCAATAGTTTTCAAAAAATCCATAGTTTTCACTTTTTCCTATGTAAAAGCCTATGTTTCCAAATTTGACCTTGCCGTAAAATAGGTCAAGGTCATCCAAGGGTCATCATTTTATCAAACTATAATGGACTGAGGTCCTTGATGCTACATACCAAGTTTCGTGGAAATCGGCCCACCGGTTCTGGAGAAGAATATTTTTGAGTGGTTTTTACCATATATGGGCGTGGCGGCCATCTTGGTCATGTGACCTGGATTTCGCGATCAAACTTTCGTCTCCCCTACCCTTGGATGCTCCACATAAAATTTCATTTTGATTGGCCAAGCAGTTTCAGAGAAGATCTTTGAAAATGTTTATGGACAACAGACTGGCCAAGGTCAAGAGATGACCTTGACCTATATTAATCACATACCTTCATCTACTCCAGTAGTTGTTTGCATCTACCTCTTTTCAGGCCTCAGGCTGCAATAGTTTTCAAAAAATCCATAGTTTTCACTTTTTCCCATGTAAAAGCCTACGTTTCCAAATTTGACCTTGCCGTAAAATAGGTCAAGGTCATCCAAGGGTCATCATTTTATCAAACTGTGATGGGCTGAAGTCCCCGATGATACATACTAAGTTTAGTGGAAATCGGCCCACCGGTTCTGGAGAAGAAGATTTTTGAAGGGTTTTTACCATATATGGGCGTGGCGGCCATCTTGGTCATGTGACCTGGATTTCGCGATCAAACTTGAAATGCCACTACCCAAGGAGGTTCCACATAAAATTTCAACTAGATCGGCCAAACGGTTTCAGAGAAGAAGATCTTTGAAATTGTGGACGACGGACGACGGACGGACGCCGGATCATGGCCATCCTATAAGTTGAATGTCAGACAACTCGGACCCAAGACGACTCGGACCCAAAATTTCTGGGACGACTTGGACCCAAACCTTTTCGGACCCAAGACAAATGGGACCCAAACCTTTTCGGACTCAAGACGAATCGGACCCATAATGACGGACGATGCACGGACGATATCATAAATGTCAATCATACATCGCCTTACATTCTCAAGTGCATTATAATGCAGGATATATGATTTTAACAAGTATGTGTTTTATACAAGTTTTAACTATACTCCTCAAAATAAGTTTTGCACCAGTTAGGTTTTTTCATATTTTGAGTAACATTTTGACTAACAAATTTTAAACCTACCTTTTTGAATTTGCACAGTCTGACAGAGTTTGATAATGTATGTAATGAGACCAAAAAAAACGTTGCGTAAACGAAAAATTGAAAATTCTCATTTTCTTTTAATACTGGAAATTGGAAAATCGAAAAAATTCCACCAAAACTGCTACAGTGTTAAGAACATATTTTTGTTTCCAAATTTATACACAAGAGCTCCAAAGCAAATGAATAAGCAAAAAAAAATTAAAACTCTCAAAATTTGAGTAAAAATGCATTTTTTCACAGAATTGCAATTTTTGTAAACATCAATATTAGAGAAAATGAGTAAAGTCACAATTTATTTCAATTTTTTGATCTCTATGAGATGTTTTGACACTAAAACCTACCGCTATTTTCTATCTGTTAAAGGCTATCTCATGTCAAAGATATTGCATGAGCATGTTTTTGATATACGTGGGGTGATCGGAAAGTATGTATAAAAATGTTGTCATTTCTTTATCTTTTGTTACTTCGAGATGAAATTTCATCAAATAATGCAGAAATACGTATGCAATTAATCCATTGCAATAACGCATGCATAAAACGCACACGTGCGTTGCAGCTGTCGTTATGGAAACACAGCCTATCGTTATGCGGCGCAACGTAACGTCGAAATTTTATTCTTATTTCAAAATACTTCTTAGTTCAAAGTATTGTAACACCCGTTTTGATTGCGTAGGCCCACATTTTATTTAATACTCATTAACTGCATTGTACACGGCTTATATTTGTAAAGTTACGAGGTTGTTTATCGAATGGATTTGTCTGTAGAGTCTTGCAAATACCGACTGTGTCAAATAGACAAAAATGTTAAGATTATCGAAAATGATGCATTTTCGGGAAGTCATTATTTTAAAAGTATATATTTACTGCAAGCTCGAAACATATCTATTCTTGACATTGTCTCTACTAGTTATAGTTTATGTCAGTCTTTTATCATTTCGTTAAACATCGGCCAGAAAACAAGGTATTGAATTTAAGTTTACAAAATGAAATCGACGTTCTTGCATATTTTACGTTAACCGGTTGCATTCAATTTCACCGTATTAGTAGATAAAGCATCAGAATGCCATATATTTTCGAAAAATGGTCAATTAATGTTAGAAAATTAGTTTCCATTAAAAAATGTCGACCAACTTTCCCAACCCCATCAAATACACTAACAAAGTCAACCCAGGGGTTCAGGTGCGCCGGGTCACGTGAAGTGACGTCATTACGCTGCCTCGTGCATGAACGTCTGACGTCATTGTTTTAAAATGAGAATGGCATTTAATTACAAAAGGACCAATGTTTATTCATACTAAATTTCATATCAATCGGTTGACGCAAACTCATTTTACAGCATTTTTATACGTACTTTCCGATCACCCCTCGTACAGCTTTGAAGTCGGAATATGGATGGATAAAAAGCAGTACCTCTAGTTAAATATATAGGGGTGCTGCATGCTGTGTTTGATGGAAAAACAACCCATTTTATTGGAGAAATGAGTCACTAAGCTTTATCTGAGAATTGAAACAAAATCTAAAAAAATCGTTATATTTGGTCAAAAATAGTGTTTTTGTCAAAAAAAAAAATCGATTTTTATTTTCTTTTTTTTTTTTTCTTTCTTTCTTTCCAACGTACGCCGATGTACTGATAATACATTATTCATAAGTTAGGCGTACGCAACGAATACGTTATGCATAAGTTCATGAACGTTACCTGTAAGTTATTCATACGTTCGCATACGTTGTCATACGCCAAAACTCACCTGGATTTTTGTTTAGCGTATGAGAAGCGTATGCATAACGCATTACCAACGTACGAGCAGCGTGCTCGGAACGTATGCAGCGTATGTTAAACGTGTGAAGAACGTTCTCAGCGTATGCACAACTTACGCGTAGCGCATTGGTCAGCGTTCGGGATTTTATGTAAAAAATGGAAGGGAGGGAGCGCGGTGGCGTAGTGGTAGAGCGTCGGACTCCGAATCGAGAGGTCCTGGGATCGATCCCCACAGGCGTCACCGTGGTGTGTCCTTGAGCAAGACACATTAACTCCCTACAGTACTGGTTAAACCTAGGAAGTGTTGGCTCCGTCCCGACAAGACTGAAAAAAATTTGACTGGGACGTTAAACCTCAATAAAAAAAATGGAAGGAATAGGGACTGTGTTCATGATTAAATAGCCACACGGAAGCATCAAAATAATATACTCAGCCAACAACAAATGGCACGATTGGATGTATGGCTAAATTGTATTCACTGTTATATTATCGCTTGTCCAAAGAATATTTTTGTAAGAACTGGGTGCCTTCAAAGCTCATATTCGATGACCCTTTATAAAATTGTCGACATATAAAATGAATATTAATATTGTTGAATATCAAAGTCACCTTTTCCAATATGCTTATTACCAAATCGAATATCAAAGGTAAATGAAAATTTAAGCAGGTAGATTCCACAATATGCTGGTTATTTTCAGTATATCGAATGATTACATTTTTAAGAAACGAAAAGTTATTGAGAAATTGTTATGGGAGACTTCCGAGCGTAGCTGTGAGAAGTGTTAAAAGATTGAAACAGAAACAGACGCGAAAACAAAAAAAAAAAGAAAGAAAAAAAATATGAAAAAAAAAAAACAAATGTTACCCATCACAATATCTGTTTCTACCAGGTCTACTCAAGTAAAACAATAATACTGACAGTGTCAATTTGTTTGTTTCGATTTTGGTATGCATGGAACCTTAAGCACTAAAATACATGTATCGAATACGATGATCTATTGCACAATTAAGTATATTTTATGTGTTATAATGCAAGTTTTCAGCTCCAATTATTTGAAAAATATTAACTGGTGCAAAACTTCTTTTGATATGATAAAATAGAAAGTGATTGCATGGTCGTCCTTGTTGTTGGGTCCGAGTCGTCTCAAAATTGGGTCCGAGTTGTCTCAGGCTTTGGTCCGATTCGTCTTGGGTCCGAAAAATACCAAGGGTCCGAGTTGTCTTGGGTCCGAGTTGTCCGGCTACCTATAAGCTCACCTTGTGAGCCTTCGGCTCAGGTGAGCTAAAAATCCATAATTTTCACTTTTTCCCATGTAAAAGCCTATGTTTCCAAAATTGACCTTGCCATAAAATATGTCAAGGTCCTTAACTATTGCAGCCTGAGGCCTGAAAAGTGGTAGATGCAAACAACTAATGGAGTAGATGAAGGTATGTGATTAATATAGGTCAAGGTCATCTCTTGACCTTGGCCAGTCTGTTGTCCATACACACTTTACAAAGATCTTCTTTGGCCAGTCTGTTGTCCATACACACTTTACAAAGATCTTCTTCTCTGAAACTGCTTGGCAAATCAAAGTGAAATTTTATGTGGAGCATCCATGGGTAGGGGAGACGAAAGTTTGATCGCGAAATGGAGGTCACATGACCAAGAACAAACAAATAAATCATGATAAACATCTTGATGAATCAAAGACCAGAACTCACAGATTGAGTAAGCTGCCCGACGATGGAGATCCCTGGGCGCCAAATAACCTGCTAACTCCGGAGCAAAAGAAAAACACCAGTTTGACCCCAATGGGCCAAGCAACAGACAAGAAGCCATCATAGAGTCTGACGCCCGACCCACCGACTTGCAATTAAAGAAGGCAGCATAGTTATCAACCATGATTGGGTTAAAAACTAAGCATGCAGACTGTCGCATAATATTCAAGTTATAACCTACACGTCTGTAACGTGTAAAGATTTTTCTGAACTGACAAGAAAAATCATTAATTCCTATAAGTTTCTTAAATTTGCAAACCAAGTCACCATAAAATTCAGGTTCCGAAAGGCCCTCACTTAAAAGCGTCTTTAACCCAATATTATTAGCTCACCTGAGCCGAAGGCTCACAAGGTGAGCTTATAGGATGGCCATGATCCGTCGTCCGTCTGTCGTCCGTCGTCCGTCCGTCCGTCGTCGTCGTCGTCCACAATTTCAAAGATCTTCTTCTCTGAAAACGCTTGGCCAATCTAGTTGAAATTTTATGTGGAGCCTCCTTGGGTAGTGGCATTTCAAGGTTGATCGCGAAATCCAGGTCACATGACCAAGATGGCCGCCACGCCCATATATGGTAAAAACCCTTCAAAAATCTTCTTCTCCAGAACCGGTGGGCCGATTTCCACGAAACTTGGTATGTAGCATCGGGGACTTCAGCCCATCATAGTTTGATAAAATGATGACCCTTGGATGACCTTGACATATTTTACGGCAAGGTCAAATTTGGAAACATAGGCTTTTACATGGTAAAAAGTGAAAACTATGGATTTTTTGAAAACTATTGCAGCCTGAGGCCTGAAAAGTGGTAGATGCAAACAACTAATGGAGTAGATGAAGGTATGTGATTAATTTAGGTCAAGGTCATCTCTTGACCTTGGCCAGTCTGTAGTCCATTCACACTTTTCAAAGATCTTCTCTGAAACTGCTGGGCCAATCAAAGTGAAATTTTATGTGGAGCATCCATGGGTAGGGGAGATGAAAGTTTGATCGTGAAATCCAGGTCACATGACCAAGATGGCTGCCACGCCCAACTATGGTAAAAACCACTCAAAAATCTTCTTCTCCAGAACCGGCAGGCCGATTTTCATGAAACTTGGTATGTAGTATTTGTGACTTTAGCCCATCATAGTTTGATAGAATGATGACCCTAGGATGACCTTGACCTAATTTATGGCAAGGTCAATTTTGGAAACATAGGCTTTTACATGGGAAAAAGTGAAAACTATGGATTTTTTGAGAACTATTGCAGCCTGAGGCCTGAAAAGTGGTAGATGCAAACAACTAACGGAGTAGATGAAGGTATGTGATTAATGTAGGTCAAGGTCATCTCTTGACCTTGGCCAGTCTGTCGTCCATACACTTTTTTCAAAGGTCTTCTTCTCTGTAACTGCTGGGCCAATCAAAGTGAAATTTTATGTGGAGCATCTATGGGTAGAGGAGACAAAAGTTTAATCGCGAAATCCAGGTCACATGACCAAGATGGCCGCCACGCCCATATATGGTAAAAACCCTTCAAAAATCTTCTTCTCCAGAACCGATGGGCCGATTTCCACGAAACTTGGTATGTAGCATCGGGGACTTCAGCCCATCATAGTTTGATAAAATGATGACCCTTTGGATGACCTTGACCTATTTTACGGCAAGGTCAAATTTGGAAACATAGGCTTTTACATGGGAAAAAGTGAAAACTATGGATTTTTTGAAAACTATTGCAGCCTGAGGCCTGAAAAGTGGTAGATGAAAACAACTAATGGAGTAGATGAAGGTATGTGATTTATATAGGTCAAGGTCATCTCTTGACCTTGGCCAGTCTGTCATCCATACACACTTTTCCAAGATCTTCTCTGAAACCACTTGGCCAATCAAAGTAAAATTTTATGTGGAGCATCCATGGGTAGGGATGACGAAATCTGGGTCACATGACCAAGATGGCCGCCACGCCCATATATGGTAAAAACCACTCAAAAATCTTCTACTCATGAACCGGCAGGCCGATTTTCATGAAACTTAATATGTAGCATTTGGGACTACAGCCCATCATAGTTTGATAAAATGATGACCCTAGCATGACCTTGACCTATTTTATGGTAAGGTCAATTTTGGAAACATAGGCTTTTACATGGGAAAAAATGAAAACTATGGATTTTTTGAAAACTATTGCAGTCTGAAGCCTGAAAAGTGGTAGTTGAAAACAACTAATGGAGTTGATGAAGGTATGTGATTTATTTAGGTCAAGGTCATCTCTTGACCTTGGCCAGTCTGTCATCCATACACACTTTTCAAAGATCTTCTCCTCTGAAACGGCTTGGCCAATCAAAGTAAAATTTTATGTGGAGCATCCATGGGTAGAGGTGACGAAAGTTTGATCGCAAAATCCAGGTCACATGACCAAGATGGCCCAATGCCCATATATGGTAAAAACCACTCAAAAATCTTCTTCTCATGAACCGGAAGGCCGATTTTCACGAAACTTGATATGTAGCATTTGGGACTACAGCCCATCATAGTTTGATAAAATGATGACCCTAGCATGACCTTGACCTATTTTACGGCAAGGTCAAATTTGGAAACATAGGCTTTTACATGGGAAAAAATGAAAACTATGGATTTTTTGAAAACTGTTACAACCTGAGACCTGCAAACAACTAATGGAGTAGATGAAGGTATGTAATTAATTTAGGTCAAGGTCATCTCTTGACTTTGGCCAGTCTGTCATCCATACACACTTTTTAAAGATCTTCTTCTCTGAAACTGCTTGGCCAATCAAAGTGAAATTTTATGTGGATCGTCCATGGGTAGGGGGAACAAAAGTGTGATCGCGAAATTTAGGTCACATGACCAAGATGGCCGCCATGCCCAACTATGATAAAAACCACTCAAAAATCTTCTTCTCCAGAACTGGCTGGCCGATTTATGCGTAGCATTTGGGACTCCAGCCCATCATAGTTTGTTGAAATGATGACCCTAGGATGACCTTGACCTATTTTACGGCAAGGTCAATTTTGGAAACATATGTGTTTACATGGGAAAAGGCGAAATCAATGGATATTTTGGAAACTGTTGCAGCCTGAGACCTGAAAGTTGCTAGATGCAGACAACTAATGGAGTCATTGAAGGTAAGTAATTAATGAAGGCCAAGGTCATTTCTTGACCTTGACCGAAGGTCATTTAAATATCAAAATTAGTATTATGGTTTTCTCAGAAATCACTAGATTTGGAAACTATTGCAGCCTGAGACCTGAAACTTTGCAGATGCAGACAACTTATGAAGTCAATAAAGGTGTGTGAGTATTCAAAGTCAAGGTCATTTCATGATGACTTAATACTCCAAGATCAGGCTTCAGGTGAGCGTTCTCAGGACCAATGGTCCTCTGGTATTTGGAAATCAATTCATAGTGTCTACGATAAAATTTAGAAAGGGTTTTTCGAAGTTTTTTTTCGAAGTTTATGATACCGATAGCCCTGTTGGAGAAGTTTTGCCGTTAAACATTTATTTCGAGCGTTGAGGTCTGTAACATGATTGCAGACTCTAGCAAACCTAATAAGTTGCGAAATGTATAGACCATAAGAAGCACGATGAGGAACGTCACCATCCAAAAAAGGAAAATTTAATATAACCAAAATCAAAGTAATCGCGCTTATAATAAATTTTAGAAGAAACAAATCCATTTGCAACAGAAAGGTGTAGATCTAAAAAGGGGGCTTCGGTATCTGAGATATTGGCTTTGTTCAACTGTAGTTCAGGTGGATAAATTTGATTGACCATACCTTCAAAATAAGGACGTTTGGGTGTCGTGGCATTTTTGTGAACATTTTTTATATTTACTGTTAAGGTTTAACGTCCCTTTCAAGATTATTCAAGCTCATATGAGACGGCCCAATCAA
The DNA here is from genome assembly GCA_964017185.1 of Rugalucina vietnamica. Taxonomy (NCBI): domain Eukaryota; kingdom Metazoa; phylum Mollusca; class Bivalvia; order Lucinida; family Lucinidae; genus Rugalucina; species Rugalucina vietnamica. The sequence goes on along the minus strand of OZ024878.1, from coordinate 46,060,969 downwards.
TAGCTTAGCCGAAAAAGGACGGAAGAACCAAGAGATAAAAACACCTGACACGCCCGCTAGCAGAAGTTGGCTTGTCTCACATGTGGCCAGAGTGGGGCTTAAACCCACACCGGACACAGCGGTGAGAACTTTGGGCAAAAGTCCCATAAAATGAAGGCGAAATCCCGACATGACCATATCTTTTGACTAGTACGTTAAAAATACATTCAAATAAACAAAATACTACATCTGCTTTGCAATCGAAAGACTGTTCTATTGTTGCGACGCACGCACACACACACACACACATCAAATAATATACTGAGATTTAAACACTCCCTCCTCATTTAGCGCTAAGACGTGTACTGCGCTATTAATAGATTCTTATATTTTCAATATTTTCAGTCCATTTGCCCATTTGCTGCAAATAGTTGTCCCTAAAATGACAGTTTGACAATTTTCCCCATTCAAATACAAAATAGGTCATGGTCATCAAAGTGTCATGATTTATAAACACATTAAAGAACTTTTGTCTCAGATGTTACATGCCTAGTTTCGTTGAAATCGGTCAACCAATTCCGCAGAAAACGATTTTAAGGGATGATACAATATATGGACATAGCGGCCATCTTGGTCATGTGACCTACATTATTTATAGATGCATTGAGTCTCTTTTCCTAAGCTGTTAGCTTAAAGGATCAGGTGTGCTTAAACTTTCTAAAGTATACAATGCTTGTACTATTTCCCATTGAAACGACTATGTGATTTGAAACGTCCATGATGAATTTTTACTTGGCTTCAAAATGGGTCTACCATTGGGCGACGACGGGCGGACCACTAAAGGGCGATCGAACGCTAGGCACCTGTCAATCTTATAAGCTTAACGGCTTATGTGAGCTCAAAACAAAGTTTAAAACGTGAAACTCTCTTTACACAAATAAGTTTACACAAAGTTTGAAACGTGAAACTCTCTTTACGCGAAAACAGGATTACAAAAATAACAGTTCACTAAAGTCTGGATGACTAAGTGCATTTTAGTTATCGCATATTTCTTAGACGATAAGAGCATTGCATTAGGCTCAAAATGAGTTTAAAATATATTGACGTCAACAAAAAACGCCTCAGTCAACTTTGACACGTCATACTGCCAAGATAAACAACTTTGATTATTTGAAACATTGGTCATATTTTGCTAACCTTTTACGCATTCGGAAATGCTGAAATGGAATTATTCAGACTTTTTTGCCTTTCAGCGTGAAACGAACGTCCTTACGGATAACGTGTATTGGACGTCTAGGGAAATAAGCATCAGAATACCATAGCTCCATTCTTGGCAATTCATTTGAAATCTTGCGACTACGTTATCAATTCAAGATGTACATCCAAATATAACAGCATCGTTTCTGAAATGTTTCATCATTAGAATTCGTAAGCATAAGAGACGTCGACGTCAAAATGATTTTGCTACAGAAGCGTTGGCGAAAGAGCTAGGGTAACAAAATTCGATAGAGGGAATCTTTTGTCGATGCGAACGATGATCCCGGACTATGGAGTCGCTTCGAACGCCAGAAATCGAGTAGTATCATATTTTCGTTCCGTCTGTTTCCTTACTTGTGAAAGTCCCCATGATAATTTCAGTATTTCAACCTCACGTATTCCAGTGATGTAACGTTTTAAACTTTTGATAGTCACAAGTTTGTAAAACGACTTTGCACGGCTTTCAAGAATTTTCACGTCAAAAACGTCTGAATACTGACGTCAGGATGCATTTTTAAAAATGGTGCACCCACGCAAGTTTTGGGAAAATTGCGCATCTTAATCAAATTCGGTTTATGCTATACCATGAGAGAAGGTAAAAAAAAAGGGAAAATGCAAATTTCGTTCATATTGTATATCTTTTGGCTAAGTTATGCAACATTTTCAATGAGGCGTTTTTTTTATTGACGTCTGGTGCTGGTCAAGAACGTTAGCTTAAGAGGCAAACACAAGATTGGAGATCGGTGGGAACACGACCCATATGTCGTCATTGACCAACCGAACGACGACATACCAGTTTATGAGGTTGGGCGTCAGAATACGAGGTCAAGGAAGTCCAAATTGCTGCATCGCAATTTGCTTCTTCCCTTCATGAGCCTTACTCGTATAGAAGAAGAAGAAGAAGAAGAAGAACAAGAACAAGAACAAGAAGAACAAGAAGAAGACGACCAGACAAATACGGACCAAATTCGACCTGACGATCTGACTGTGGACGAATCAGATGTTTCTGATAGTCAGACAGGCCATCCTGAGCCTGCCCCGGATGAACCTGACGACACTTCACTGCACCTTCAACTGTCAGAAAGCTCTGATAGCCTTTCTGGTGAGAGTGAAAGTGAGGTCGCCAGTGTTTATTCGGGTGACGAAAGCTCCGTTGAATCTGACCACGTTGGCAGATAGACCACGTAGACCGCCGATGCGTCGTAGGCCAGGCGAAACTGGTGTCATACCGCGAAACGCGAATTTACCGCCAACCAGAGCGCAGCAGTTTCGTTCATCTTTTATAGGTTCGTCAGAGAGTAAGGAGGTCAAACGGAGACCTCAAAGACGACGTCGAAAACCCAACTGGATGAGGTCGAATGACTGGGTTGTATGACAGATACACACATTTACAATGGATCCAGAAGATGTGGTGTGCACATAATGTACACAATATCATAGTTTCATTTCATATTCTCATTTATCATTTAATTTGAATCTCATTTTAGGTTGAAGAACGCTGTTAGACTGGTTAATTCTGTCTCTGGAGATGTACAGTTGCGTCATTACCGAGTTCAGTGTGCAATTAACCAGTAGTGTTGTTTCTGTATTTCTTTAGGTAGGATTTTTATTGATATCTGCATATTGAAGTGTGTTAATTAGTACATACTTGTTATTTCTTTCATTTGCAGGTAGTTGTCAAGAATATTAACGTTCTATTTATCTTGTATTGTTGCAGAATGAGATTCACATTTCATTACAGCATATTTTAACATATTAATGTGCTGTAGTATTGAACTTGTGTTTTTTACATTTTCAGACACATGAAGGAGAATCATATTATGTGTTTGCAGCGTTCATTTCAGTGATACATGACTTTCAAATCATGACTCGCCTTTGTATTGTTTCTTTTACAGATGGTATATATAAAGGCGTTCAAGGTGATCTGTGTTGAAACTTAGTAGCTGATTTGATAGTTGTGGTAGCATACTCTACTAATATGAAATGTTTTGTTTCAATTTCAGCGACAGTGAAATAAACAGATGCGATAGCTTGTGTTGTATTTGTATCATTGAGATCATTTTGTCTGAATCTAGGGCGACATTAGCATATAGTTGAACAGAATGATGTGATTATTCGTACCTATCATTCACCAAGATCATTTCATTTTGTAGGTCAGGTGATAACACATTGAGTACAGGTCGTCCCGTAATTAGTCTCATACAATTATCTTTGTGTGTCTATTTCATTGATCAACATTTATTGTTTGTTTTAGATATACGGACAATGAGATTTTGCAGCCACCTTGTTTCAGTGTCCGTGTGCTGTTGTTTTGTTTTATCATGTTGTTGCAGGTGATATATCCTCCATGTGTTGTTTTCATTTCATTTTCAGAACTATCTGTATCTTATCTGATTAGTGCTACTTTTAATAACTCTCTCGATTTCAGGGTTTGTTAGCTGCTTAAAGTGCATGTTTCCAGGTCTAAGATGTTCTGAACTGTCATTTGTTAAATGACATTAAAATTTCATACCTCACTTATTGAATCATCTGCATTTATTATTTTACTTGTGTGTGTGTGTTTTGTTTTACATCAGCATACCTTCAATTGTAATATTTGATGAATGTCGGGACGCCATTTCCCAAAGGGGGGAAATATGTCATAGGCTAACTCCTATATGGCTATTCCCATATCCAATAAAACGTCCCATCTATGCCAAGTGAATGTCCCTTGTGAAAGACCCAGTAGGTAAACGTAGCTTTAGGTACGGATAGGTAATGGTTTTTATATAAGTTTCCCATCATTCATTCACTCAGTTTACATCGCCAGTGTATTGTACATCGGCATTTATTTTGTAAACCTTACATTTTGGCATTTATCATCATTAAATATATTGTTCTAATATATTGTTACGGGTATGTTGTTGTTTAATATTCCTTTGTAATTTTGAGGCAGAAATTGTAACCATTGAATGAAAAGAAATGTGTATTTTTGCAATTTATGTATTTTCACCGCTAAAGGCTGCAACGTATACACATATGTCAGTACATAGTTTTATTGGTAAACACGATCATTCATTCACTCTGTTTACATCGCCATTGTATTGTACATCGGCATTTATTTTGTAAACCTTACATTTTGGCATTTATCATCATTAAATATATTGTTCTAATATATTGTTACAGGCTCTCTATCCCATCCCTGTTAAAGAACTCACGTTTTCGCCAAGAGCCCAGCTGGAGGTTAGTAGCCACTGGGCCTAGCGACCACACTCCGTGACAAAAAGATTTCCACTCCAAAAACCGAGGCAGGAAAATGAACAATTGAACTCAAACACAAATTTTCCAAAAATACCGCCGATTGTCATTATGGTCATTTGTTTGTGAAAGAAACTGCAAAAACACTATGAAAACACGATCGTTTTTAAATGATTTATTGTGCTTGCTATATTTTTTTCATTTTGATGAACTAAAATCATAAGTGTTTCATGTGGCATATGTACATTTTCTGTCTACTTCGTTGGCTTTTATTACCCTCAAATCGTGTCAATTTATGTGAAAAAACTCATCAAGTTTTGCACCATTTATAATTTTTCATATTTTTAAGTGACATTTTAACTAACAAATTTTAAAGTTAGCTTTTTGAATTTGCACAGTCTGAAAGAGTTTTATAATGTGTCTGATAAGACCAAAAGTTGTTGCGGAAACGATTTGAGGAAAAATTGAAAATTCCAATTTTCTGTAAATGCTGAAAATTGGAAAATCGAAAAAAATCCAAAAAAAATGCCACAGCATCAAGAACACATTTTTGTTTCCAAATTTACACACAAGAGCTCCAAAGCTAATGATTAAGCCTCAAATCAATTTAAAAAATCTCAAAATTTTAGTAAAAATTCATTTTTTGACAAAATAGCAATTTTTGAGAAAAAATGATAAATATTGGTTAAAATGAGTAAAATCGAAATTCATTTCAATTTTTGATCATTATGAGATGTTTTGACATCAAAAGTTGCCGCCTGTTTTCTTTCTGTTAAAGGCAATCTCATGTCAAAGATGTTGCGAGAGGACTTTTTTGACATTCAGCTTTTTAAAAATTCTGAATTTGGATGGGTTCAAAACCAGTACTTTCAGTTAAACATTAATGGGTGCTGCATGCTGTGTTTAAAAGGAAAACAACCCATTTTATTGGAGAGATGAGTTACTAAGCTTTATCTGAGAATTTAAACAAAATCTCAAAAATCGTTATTTTTGGTCAAAAATAGTGTTTCTGTCAAAAAAATTCAATTTTTAGTTTTTTGCTTTAAACGATTGCTTTGAGTAAATACTATCCCGAATGAGGATGTGAAACGAATTCGGGTTTGGAAGCCCAGAAATAAAAATATGGGCTTTTTGCTGCATCCCAAATTTTGGTGTTTTCAAAAACATGCATTTTTGCACATTTTCATTTAATCTTTCTAAGAAGAAATATTGATTTGTCATTCAGGAAATCCAGCCCTTTAAGATGGTATTCAGTTTTAAAAGTTTATTTGAAAAATGTCTATACTAGACATGTATCTTAAAATGAGAAAAATATTAACTGGTGCAAAACTTCTTTTGATGAGTATATTATCGCGGCGATTTAATTTCGCGATTTTCGCAAATATAAATCGCTCGCGAAAAAAAATGGTAAACAGTAGAACGCGAGACCACGATGTTACATGCCAAAGTTTGCCGAAGTCAGTCAACCGGTTGTCGAGAAGATTTTCATCATGAAAACATGTCCGTGTAATGTATACCCCCGTTATACACCACGTTTATATAATAAAACTAGGGTTTGTAGGGGTATACCTATTTTTTCTTATTTTTGCTCCAAAACATAGATTGTTGGTACTCGTTAGAACCGCCTCGCCGAGGCCGGGGCGGTTCTAACGTGTACACACAATCTATGTTTTGAGCAACAATAAGAAAAAAATATAAAAAAAAAACTTTCAGTTGAAAATTTTCAATTTTTAAAGCCTTAATAAAGTCTGTTTATTGCACGAGTAATATTTCGTAATGTAAGGGTTTTAACCGTATATAATCATTGCGGTCATCTTGATCATGTGAACTGGACTATAATTTATGTTCTACATGGTTTAATTTAAATGATTTGTTGGTGTTTTTATACAACTGGAACCCAGTTGCATCAAAAGCGTCATCAAAGCATTTTAAACTCTGCAAATTTACGAATAAAGTCATACTTACATTTTATTAGATGGTAAGGCCAAAACAAACTTTGAAAATTACTTTAAATGTTTAGGACATTCAGATACTATTAAGATCGGAAATTTAATTAAATGGCAAATGTCTCATTGTGATGCAACAGCTCACACTCTGCGTGCCATTTATCGATATTTTACCAACGCCGGAGTGAAAAAGCTAGCTCCTAGGCAATAGCAACCGCCTGAGGAAGATTGTGTGAAGTGTAATCAGCAAAAGTATGAACTATTTAATAGAGCTTTGGGGATAATGTATTTGTAATGATATGTTAATTTAGTAAGATGGTCCTGCATCCAAATAAAATCTACATAATGTTATTCACATTGTCTGGAACATATGAAATACAAAAAGAAAATGCACGATTTAGTGTCTTTGACTGTCAATATTGATTTAGAAGCCAACACTAATTTTTTAAGGTCAAAACTTTTCAATGTCGTATTCACACTTTAATTTATAACTTGTATTCGCTTGCACATTGTTTTATTTAAAATTCATTCCTGACGGAGCATTTAGATATTATTCGCGACCAAAGATTCCTTTTGAAAAAGAATGGGATCGCCAACGCCGGAGGAAGGTTGCATATTGACATGACCAACGCCGGAGGGTGATAACGTTTGCACAGAATAATGATTCAAAACAAGTAATAGTTTACTCTACTTTTCAATGAAGTCCTTGTCACTATCATAGATATTGATTTCTGAAATTGTTTTCATAACTTTCATTTTTTTCATAACTTTTAACAATATTTAATATATCATTTTAGAGCACTTAAACAGAGCTCTATAATCTCTAATTATCAACGTAGGCTTGCGTCACAGTTTTATCGTTATAACTATGAATTTCACGCCTATTCCTATTGGTCAAATACATTCATTTCATAAATAGCGGTAAATCTGTGACATGAGTCTACTACGATAGTGTACGATTTATAACCAAAAGGCTTAGGGGAGTTAAAGCCTGATTTCGGCCTCATGCTTTGGTAAAAATGAATTTTGGAATTTTGAGGCGAAACGTATTGCAAATAGCAAGAATTGGTCCCTGCTTTTAAATTCTATCTTGCATTCAAATTACACATGTAAGTTTAGTTTAGTCAGTAAATTTGACCACATACATATTGTTATAGGGTCCTGCCATATTTCGAGCTGATCTTATCTAAATACAGAAAATAGGGTGGTAGCAACATTAGTTTACAGATACATCTGTCTAATGATATATACGTGCACGCACTTGCATGGTTAGGGAAATACATGTACCACCAGGCATTTTTGCCGTTTTAAGCACATACGAATATCCATGACAGTTACAATGTTTTAATAAAATTACATGACATGAACATTTATGTTATGCATTGTAACAAAACGTTTTCTGAATCCAATATGAATGACTCGACCGAGTAAAACTGTACAATCTAAATGCATGTAAACGAAAAGAAAACTGTGTTCTTTTAGTACATGTTGCATTGCATGTCTGTGGTGAATCTATCAACCTATGATTCTGTTTCAATTATTACTCGCTTGTATCTTAGTATACAGAAATATACTCAGAGGGAAAATGACCAGCCCGATTACTATCATGCCACCTGCTTGCCTTAAATGCCATCCCCCCCCCCCACCCACCTTTGTTAAATTTGCAAATTGAGTCTCTTTATTATTCTGGGCCCTGTTGCATGAAACTCAGTTAACTTAACCTGAGGTTAAACCTTAAGCTCCTATTAAATTTCAAGAACTCTATTAGCTAACTTGGCATTAATTTTCTGTTGCATAAAACAATTTTAATCCTAGCTTAACTAATTGGAACTTAAAGCTGGAATTAACGTCCCCTGCACGCTCTGGAGCTTTAATGACAGCTTTCAAGATGGCGGACGGCTTCAACAAAATCATCGCTTTCTCGCAAATGTCTAACAAATCTAGCTGTTCTAGCCATGACTGGGGGTACTTAAGTATCGAAACATTATTGTTACAACTAGTTTTTGACAATCCATTATAAAAATTGCCACGGCGAAGCAGAGAGGCTAATCTTGATTCGTATGTTTGCACAAATATTAGCCCTGTGCGAATACATGTTCATTCTAACATTTCATGACAACTGGAAACCAAATAAAGAATCAAACTAACCGTAATTGGTGGACATCCACTTTATTACTTGTCAACAGACTGTGCACGTGTTTGTTTCGCTTACATTTCGTGCATACATTTAGGCGTCAACGTATTTCGCAGCATTTATTCAATAGTCAAGGGTTTGTTTTTGTTTACCATTATCTACAGGTACGTCTCAAAAATTATTCCAATCCGATATTTAAACCGACAGGCGGGATGGCTGTTGGTTCATCGTGATTCATGACGACTCTTCGGGTGTAAAGGAAACGAGAAAAAAATCCTTAAACAATCACTTCAAAGACAACCAACGCCCCGTAATAGGCCAGAATTTAGCTGAACATTTAGGACCTCACATTTTTTCACAAATTGGAGGGTTCCCGTCTTTTTCCAGTCATGAACTTTATATTCAGCCATGTCATGTCTTTTTAGGCATGGCTCGTCCCTAGTGGCCCATCTCAAAAACCACATATACTCCCTTAGATACCTTAATGCTGATATAACATGCATAAATAAAAAAAAGAAAAGAAAATGAACAGTACAGCTAAAATTAGTTGTTTGCGTTTTGATGTTTTTCTTTAAATAGGTTTCACGGCCTAATGCACCAGTCATTAGTAACCACGACCCACCCCCTCCCCCATCCCCGGGGGAGGGCGGGAATAGCCGTGGAAGTGAGCGGGGCTTTGACAAAAGTTTTGCAACGGCATAGCGGGGGAAATACCTGGGATTGTGCTTTATATAGACAAGGGCCGTGAAATTGAAATGAAAAGATAGCAGGCTGCGGGGGGAAAACTGCAGTAGTCCCCGCAGGTGGTGCTTTTAGCAGGGCTTTGCTGCACCAAAAGTCAAAGTCCCCGCTATTCCCCGGGGCTGTGGTAGGCGGGGGGATCAAATGACCAGTGCATGAAATTGAAGCAGATACCATTTGTGATTGAGTTTCCATATAAAGTCGGTTCGACAGAGTTCACGGTCACCAATCCAGCTATTTCATAGCAAAATGCAATGATAATAAATTATTATAATAAATTCATATTTGCTTCAGTGCAGATAGATGAGGGATGCGAAACGTGTAAGTACATCCATGTTCTTTTGTTTTATTATTTATCACTCCGATTATAAGACATCTTTCAAAATTCGGAGAATGGTATGAGTTAGGTAGGCTAATTTATCTAGCTTCTCCAACCTCCGGGTGCCAGTGGGATTCGTAATTACCTACCTCTAAAACTGAGGCACAACGCTCTAACCACTAGGTTATGGAAAAATCATTTCAAATTAAAGTTTTCACCCGCCTACCATGATCGTCAATTTATAGGCGAAACGTGCAGGTCAATCCAACGCATATTATCCGTCGAGAAAATAACGATGTCGTCATGTAAAACGCACGCCATTTTCACTTTTATGTCGATACATTAGCAGCCGAGTTTTCATTATATATGCACTATCTTAGACCGGTGAGAAGTCAGCAGTAGCAGTAGCAGTACAGCAGTATACTGCTGTACTGCTAGCAGTATACTGCTGTACTGCTAGCAGTATACTGCTGTACTGCTAGCAGTAGGCAGTAGCATTTGTACATTGCCCCTACTGCTACTTCTTTATCATTTTGTTGTTGTTACACCACACACGCATATACTCACACATTAACGCACGCATGCGCACACGCACGCACGTATGCACACACCATTACGATAACATGCACATGCAAAATTTTTCAGCTGTAATATTGACAATTTCATAGGGAAAAATATAGTTTATATATTAAATATAGTTTTTGCTCAACACATTGATTGTGGGTACACGTTAGAACCGCCTCGTCGAGGCAGTTTTGAAGGAGTATCCACAATTTATGTTTTGGAATAGAAACAAAAAACGGTATGCCCCAGCAAATAGTGTGGTTTGTTTTGTTTGTGTTGAGGCTTAACGTCCCAGTAAGCAATTTTTCAGTCTTGTCGGGACGAAGCCAACGCTTCTTTGGTTTAACCAGTACTGTAAGGAGTTAATGTGTCTTGCTCAAGGACACAACACGGAGCCGCCAGTGGGGATCAAACCCAAGACCTCTCGATTCGGAGTCCAATGCTCTACCAATACGCCACCGCGCTCCCCTACGGTGTGGATTAAGGGTTATTCGTTGTACGGATACGTTTTCTGACGCACGCGCGCACGCACGCTAGAAAGAGATAACGAAAGAAAACGATACATGCTTCATTATGGAACGCCAAAGCTGTCTGATGGTAAGGAATAAAAATATTTGATGCATCATCGTCATTATATCCTGCTCACATTTGATTATATGTTGTATAGTGTGCATTATATGATGAGAAAAGTCCATTATATGTTGGGCCAGGTTCTTATATTATGAAAATTTTCATTATATGATGAGTAAACATCTTTATATTATGGTAGACTTACATTATATGATGGGTAAACATCTTTATATTATGGTAGACTTACATTATATGCTGATACAACCTCATTATATGATGTGACAACTACATTATATTATGGGCTATTGTCTTTATATGCATCAATTTCATTATATGGTTCGATAGCTTCATTATATGCGCAAACTTCATTATATGCGCAAACTTCATTATATGATGTGACAACTACATTATATGATGTGGACGATTTTGCGAGAAGAAGAATTACATTGACACCGTTTAGAGAGTTATAGTATACATGCCGGCACTACCAGACATACTGCTGAATCTATCTATCTATCTATCTATCTATCTATCTATCTATCTATCTATCTATCTATCTATCTATCTATCTATCTGTCTGTCTGTCTGTCTATCTATCTATCTATCTATCTATCTATCTATCTATCTATCTATCTATCTATCTATCTACATGTATCTATCTATCTATCATCACCATCATCATCATCATCGTCATTATGATATATCATCGTCAATATCGAACATCATCATCATCATGATCGAAAGTAGTATAGAGTATGGATTTTTAATCTACTTTAAAGACCCTCCCGAGTCGAAAGCGTCGGTCTGCGACACTATCAGACCACTCGCAGACTTCCAGGATACCGGTGCCAATTAGTTTAAGCATATATTTCGACTCCCAAGGCCCTCCCGAGTCGAAAGCGTCAGTCTGCGACACTACCAGACCACTCGCAGACTTCCAGGATACCGGTGCCAATTAGTTTCAGCTTAGATTTCGACCCCAAGACCCTCCCGAGTCGAAAGCGTCGGTCTGCGACACTATCAGACCACTCGCAGACTTCCAGGATACCGGTGCCAATTAGTTTAAGCATATATTTCGACTCCCAAGACCCTCCCGAGTCGAAAGCGTCGGTCTGCGACACTTTCAGACCACTCGCAGACTTCCAGGATACCGGTGCCAATTAGTTTAAGCATATATTTTGACTCACAAGACCCTCCCGAGTCGAAAGCGTCGGTCTGCGACACTACCAGACCACTCGCAGACTTCCAGGATACCGGTGCCAATTAGTTTCAGCTTAGATTTCGACCCCCAAGACCCTCCCGAGTCGAAAGCTTCGGTCTGCGACACTATCAGGCCACTCGCAGACTTCCAGGATACCGGTGCCAATTAGTTTAAGCATATATTTCGACTCCCAAGGCCCTCCCGAGTCGAAAGCGTCGGTCTGCGACACTACCAGACCACTCGCAGACTTCTAGGATACCGGTGCCAATTAGTTTCAGCTTAGATTTCGACCCCCAAGACCCTTCCGAGTCGAAAACGTCGGTCTGCGACACTATCAGACCACTCGCAGACTTCCAGGATACCGGTACCAAATAGTTTAAGCATATATTTCGACTCCCAAGGCCCTCCCGAGTCGAAAGCGTCGGTCTGCGACACCACCAGACCACTTGCAGACTTCCAGGATACCGGTGCCAATTAGTTTCAGCTTAGATTTCGACCCCCAAGACCCTCCCGAGTCTTAATCTTATTGGCACCGGTATCCTGGAAGTCTGCTAGTGGTGGCCAGGATGACGGTAGCCGTTCTTAAAATGCCAATAAGAAACCGGATCAGATATTGAAAGTGGCACGGAAACGAATAGAATGATTCGTGGATCTTACGAAATATTGCGCAATATCGGTCCCATGGAGGCCGCCATCTTGAACAACCGAACAACACCAGGCGACCAGGAAAGTAGATTAAAATCCACCGTCTATACTACTTTCGATCATGATGATGATGATGATCGATATTGATGATGATATATCATCATGACGATGATGATGATGATGGTGATGATCGATCATGATCATGATGATTATAGATAGATAGATAGATAGATAGATAGATAGATAGATAGATAGATAGATAGATTAGTAGATAGATAGATAGATAGATAGATAGATAGATAGATAGATAGATAGATAGATAGATAGATAGATAGATAGATAGATAGATAGATTCAGCAGTATGTCCGGTAGTCCCGGCATGTATACAATTAATCTCTAAACGGTGTCAATGTAATTCTTCTTCTCGCAAAATCGTCCACATCATATAATGTAGTTGTCACATCGTATAATGAAGTTTGCGCATATAATGAAGTTTGCGCATATAATGAAGTTATCGAACCATATAATGAAATTGATGCATATAAAGACAATAGCTCAAAATATAATGTAGTTGTCACATCATATAATGAGGTTGTATCAGCATATAATGTAAGTCTACCATAATATAAAGATGTTTACCCATCATATAATGTAAGTCTACCATAATATAAAGATGTTTACTCATCATATAATGAAAATTTTTATAATATAAAGAACCTGGTCCAACATATAATGTACTTTTCTCATTATATAATGCACACTATACAACATATAATCAAATGTGAGCAGGATATAATGACAATGATGAATCTAATGTTTTATTCCTTACCATCAGACAGCTTTGGCGTTCCATACTTCATGCTGTAACTAAATACTCAGAACGTGACGCTAGCTGGCAGCGGTAGCACCAGAAGTATATACTTAGAGAAGTCACATCGTGCTGTACTGTAATAAAATCAAAGTTTCGTGTTGTATGTAGTTATTGCAAGTAACGTCGTCAAAATAGTCATTCAGAATGAACCGTGACTGGCAAGTAATGGCTAGATTTAGATATTTATTTACGCGTTTGTTTGTTACATATATTTTCAGCGATTACTTTTGAAAACAATATTTTGAGCATATTGCCATAGAAACATGAAAGGTTTAAAAGAAGCAAAGGTAGTTGGGATCAGTTCAAAATTGACCATTCTAGATTTATAAATATAAAAATACAAAACACTGGAAGAGTCCAAAAATATAGAATATAAGAATGGGGTGATATATTGGGTCAAATGAATGCTTCTTACTTGATATAATCGGGTATGGTTGGATATTTTCGAGCTAGCAGTACGTATACTCAGAGAGTTTTCCGGTCGATCAAATTTGGGTCAAAGTGAGCCCTGGTAGAGCCCAAGAAATAGAGAAAATAAAATCAAAATCTCGCCACGAGGGTTCGGAGATATCCGGGGTCAAATGAGGTCACTATAGTCTGTATATTGGTATGGGTAGGTATTTCGAGCTAGCAGTACGTATAGTCAGAGAGTTTTCCGGTCGATCAAATTTGGGTCAAAGTGAGCCCTGGTAGAGCCCAAGAAATAGAGAAAATAAAATCGAAATCTCGCCACGAGGGTTCGGAGATATCCGGGGTCAAATGAGGCCACTATAGTCTATATATTGGTATGGGTAGGTATTTCGAGCTAGCAGTACGTATACTCAGAGAGTTTTCCGGTCGATCAAATTTGGGTCAAAGTGAGCCCTGGTAGAGCCCAAGAAATAGAGAAAATAAAATCAAAATCTCGCCACGAGGGTTCGGAGATATCCGGGGTCAAATGAGGTCACTATAGTCTATAAAATGGTATGGGTCGAAAATACCTACCCATACCATTATATAGACTATAAATGTCATAATGTGAGCTTTAAGTCACTTCTGGTAGAGCCCAAGAAATAGAGAAAATAAAATCAAAATCTCGCCACGAGGGTTCGGAGGTATCCGGGGTCAAATGAGGTCACTATAGTCTATAAAATGGTATGGGTCGAAAATACCTACTATACATCTGTGGGTTGGGATCGCGGTGGCATAGTTGTAGTGCATCAGACTCCGAACCGAGAGGTCATGAGTTCGATCCGCACTGGCGACACCGTGTTGTGTCCTTGAGTAAGGCACATTAACTACCCAGAGTACTACTTAATACCCAGGAAACGGTAGCTCCGTCCAGATATGACTGAAAAATTGGTGACTTGGACGTTCAACCTCAATACAAACAAACAAATCTGTGGGCAATCATCCCATGAAAATTGCTTACGCCACTATAAGCTTTTGTTCTGTTAATTAAGCTAGAATAATAGGATCTAATATTATCGGGTAGGCCTGATTAATCTGAAAAAGAAGCATAAAAATAAACACAAAGCCGATAATATTAGGGTCTCAAAAACTTCAAAGCATTTAGACACGAATAAAACACGTAACTTAAGCGATTATCATACAAAATTGAAAAGCAAACAAATATTTATACGACTTGAAAAGAAATAAATACATACAAATTAAAATAAAATTTAAACAATAAAACTTTTGTGACTGTCGGGACTAAAACGATACAGTGAAGTCTGAACTAAGGTATACACTCTCGTTCACATCAAGTGCTCATCATGTGCACTTAATGTGAGCTAATTCTGAGACTTGAGTTGCACATGAAGTTCATGCCAAGTGCACTTCAAGTTCTTGCACCTCTGTAAAAACCTGTAGCTCACCTGTAGTTCACTTTGCCTGTTTTTAGTGATATCGGTGACATGGTATTGCAGGTATATAAGAGATAAGCAACATCAGAAAGAAAGAAAGAAAGAAAGAAAGAAAGAAAGAAAGAAAGTTTTGTTAGATTTGTCTTACGTTTTTATTATATTTTTTATGTTATGTAAGTTAAATACAAATAATTTCTTGCTTATTAAAAGAAATTAAGTACCCCATGCCTTTTCATTATATTTCACATATATATGTATGCATGTTTCATCAATTTATTTACCTTTGAAAAGACAGAAAAAGAAAAAAGTGATGGCGAAAACAAAGGGGGAAACATCACAGAGACTTTTGAAACATTACAGTGGAGTTTTATCTATCTTTTTTATAGACAGCTGGTTTATTTATTTATTTATTTATTTATTTAAGTATTTATTTATTGATATGTTAGCTGTTTTTTTTCCCTAATGTCACACTGTTTTCTATTAGTTATTTATCTTATTTTACCTTATTCGTGCGTTCGTTCTTTCTTTCCCTCTTTCTTTTTTTTTCTTTCTTTCTTTCTTTCTTTTGCAGTATAAGATAATATGTCAGGTTAGGATTTAATGATTTTGGCATAACATGCAATGTTACATGTATTTCATATTTCTATTTCTATTAGAATGAAACTGACAGTAAATTGAAACTGACAGTTAACTAAGCTTATTGAAATTGTAAATTAAGCCACCCCCTGGACTCTGTCCAATTTCTGCATAAAATGCTATTGTATCTCGTACCAGGTCATAAAAATACTCTGCATATCTCAAAGTATGCCAAACAAAGTGTGCAGTGAACTGCACTTCATCAATGAACCATTTTCGCCACATGTTAACTACAACAAATCTTCTTCATTTTCATAGATCTTTAACTGCTGTATTCACCACTATTATCAAAAACACCTGGGCAAATGATGAACACACTTTTCAACACCTCTGGGTGACAGTGTTTATATAAGGCAATGATATTACTTTTTCAATAATCATGGATAATTGGTTTAAGAAATGAGCCACCTCGTGGGAAAACCAACAATGTGGTTTCCGAATTGGTTCGGCACAAATTGAACTGTACAAGCAAAGAAGATGGCTAGAAGCTTAAAATTTTGGATTTAGAAAGTATCCGTGTAGCGAAAACAAAGGCGCTGATCAGCTTCGCAATTACCGCGAAGCTGACCTGCGTCTTTATTTTCGCATATGCAGATTGTTGGTTTTCTCATGAGGCGGCTCATTGATAGTTCAATGGAATAACTAATCTTACATCAGTAAGCACTTCAGAATCAATGAGGACAAATTGATGTCTTAAAGTCAAGTACATTAGAATTAATCATTTGTAAATTAAAAGTTTCATTATATATGACAATATCAAATTTTTGGCTCTTATAGAACAGCAGGGTGTTCAAATCTTCGGTAATATCAGTTGTATTTTTTTTTTTTTTTTTTTACAAATTTTTTAAAAAAAATTCTAAAACTGCATTCACATCTTATCATTTTGGCTGTAACAGCTTCAGAATATATTTCAAGGTAAATTTTGGAAACATATGATTTTACATGGGAAAAAAGTGACAACTATGTCTCAGGTAAGCGTTTACAGGACTAATGTTCACTAATATGAAAACTATTACAGCCATAGACCTGAAACATGGTAGATGCAGAAAACTAATGTAGTTTATGAAGTTGTGTGATTAAGGTCAAGGTCCTGTTTTACCTTTTATCTAAAATGAAAATATGAACTGTTTTTAATAACGAAAGCCAAATTTTATACGGAGTATCCATGGAAAGGGGGAACAAAAGTGTGTTTGCCTAATCTGGACCGCCATGCTCACAATGCTGAAAAATCTACTTCTTCAGAATCCTTATCAATGGCATCTACCATAGGCTCATAGTGTGAAATACATGAAAAAATCTTCTTCTCTGAAACGACATGAGCCAAAGCTTTTATATTTGGTATGCAGCATTGTTATGTGGTTTTCATTAATCCTGCGAACCATGCTTCTGTGGTCAAAAATGGCCACATCCCGGGGGTCATTAACTCCCATAGACTTACAATGGGCCAAACATAAAAAAATCTTCTCCGAAACTACAATACCAAGAGCTTTCATATTTTGTGCGTAGCAATGTATAGTGGTCCTCTTTATAAATCCTGCCTTCTCCCTGGGGGTGTCATTATGTGCCATAGGCTTTGCATATTCTTTCTATTGAGGGTTTAACGGTGGCGGGTAGTCCCATATTTGATAACAATTCAGTATAAAAACTTAAGATAAATTATTTACTGACACAGAGGAGTTATTAAAGGTTTCAGAAATCAGTCTATTCGATTCTTACATTTGCCTCACAAGATTATCATACTCACCATTTCATAAAGTGTTGTATTGCTTGTTGCAGTGTCGTACGATATTCATTATAAACATTGATTATTTCAAACAAACGTGCATATGTTACATTCACCACAGGTATTCAAGAAGCCCAATGAATTCATCAAAGAAAGACATTTCGTGCTAATTAACGTGACATATGTATGTCTGGAAAACCAGACATAGAGGGTATTTAACTGTTTTAGTTAAATATGTCTACTAATTAACGAGTGACGTGAACAATATTTATATGAAATATATATATTTTCACTTCACTTGTGAAATAAAAGCCATATTTAATAACAGAACCATTTGAATTTCCATTTTATTATATGCACTATTCTATACATGTACAAATTCGGCAAATGAAATACGCAGGTGGTACATTTTCAAGCTCGATGTGATCTTGAAAATTAATATTCGAAACTTCCTTGAACACAGTGCAATGAACGGGGAGGTAGACAAATAAGAGCTGTCGCAGGGTAGCATGCTCGACTGCTTCTGACCTTTGTCAAACATGGGTCCAAACTCGACCTGTAACTCAAAGCAATATGCTCATACATCTTTTTGCCTTGATGTTATACAGAACAAAATCACTGAACCATGACAGTAAACTATAACTTATAACTACTGAAGGTTTAAACGTCTCAATCATATTGTACATGAAGAATGTTAATACACCAACTGAGTGCCGAGATACAAGGCAAAATCACTGAACCGTGAAATAAGCTCACACTGACCTATAAGTACTTTAGGGTCAAAGGTCTTATAATACTTACTCATAATAATAAAGACGTATGAAAATATACCGAGTGTCAAGAAATAAGGCAAAGTCACTGAAGCATGAAATTAGGTCACAGTGACCCAGGAATACTTAAGGGTCAAAGGTTTTGTCATACGCAAACATAATGTGAAAGAAATATGTTCATATACCAAAAGAAAACCGAGATAAAAGGCAAAAACACTGAACCATGTAATCAGGTCACAATGACCTAGAACTACTTTAGGGTCAAAGGTCTTGTCATACACAAATATAGTGTGAAAGAATTATGTTCATAAACCAATTGAGTGCAAAGATATAAGGCAAAATCACTGAACCATGAAATTAGGTCACAGTGACCTTATAAGTATATTGTGGTCAAAGTTCTGTTCACACTCACTCATAATCTGAAGAATGCATGAAAATATAATAATTGAGTGTCAATATGTAACTTAAGGCAAAATCACTGAAGCATAAAATTAGGTCACACTGACTTAAAAGTATATTGGGGTCAAAGGTCAGGTCATATTCACTCATAATTTGAAAGAAGTATGAAAATATACTAATTGTGAGTCAAGATATAAGGCAAAGTCAACGAACCGTGAAATTAGGTCACAGTGACCTATAAGTATATTTGGGGTCAAAGCTCTGTTCGTACTCACTCATAATCTGAAAGAGGTATGAAAAATACTGATTGAGTGTCAAGATATCAGGCAAAATCACTGAACCATGAAATTAGGTCACAGTGACCTATAAGTTTATTGGGGTCAAAGGTCAGGCCATACTCACTCATAATCTGACAAAAGCATGAAAATATACTAATTGAGTGTCAATATATAAGGCAAAATCACTGGACCATGGAAAGTAGGTCTACCAACAGTAACCGTCATGACACTAAGTTAGTGTCACTAAGTTAAAATATAAATGACCAAGCATCTTCTTAAGTTGTTTCTATTTAGAAATAAAAAGAAAAAAATATTTTCAGAGAGTTCTAGATTTTGACCCCTAGCCCCACCCCTTTGACTCGGACCCAGAGGTCGGATGTCATGGAACCTAAAGTGTATGAAGTATGAATGCTTTATGATAAGTTGTTGTCAAGATATGGACTCTTTGTAAAAGTTACACAGTAGTACATCCATTTTTTACACTGTTCTAGTTTTTAACCTCTAGCCCCACCCCCAGGCATGGACCGAGAAATCCGATGCTATGAAATGAAACTCAAATTTACAGGGTACCTATGGTCCAAGAACAAAAGCTCTCAGATAAAAGGTTTTCAAGATATATACTTCTAGAATACTTTACCACAGAAAAGCCATTATTAATACTGTTCTAGATTTTAACCTCTAGCCCCACCCCCTGGCATGAACCCGGAGATCCGATGCAATGGAATAAAAGCCAACCATCCAAGGTACCTATGGTCCAAGTTTGAACTCTCTTTGATAAGTAGTTGCCAAGATCTGGACTGCTAGAAAACTTTCAGAGAGTTCTAGACAATTGTTTACAGTGTTCAAGATATCAACCCCCAGCCCCACCCCTGGGAATGGACCCAGGTTTCCGATAACTAGGCTATCACACAGCATATGGCAGAGGTGCACCATGCCGGGGATTTTTGTAGACATATATTTTTTGAAAGCCAGTACCTTAAGCTACTAAATGCCGCTTGTTAGCACTCTGACTGCTGGGGCTTTATCGTGCCAGAGCGTGTTACATACGTTACCAATGTATGATTTTTAAATTCAAGCTGCTAAGGGGATCACCAAAATTTATGACAAAAAGCAAATATTTGACATGAACTTTACCTTTAAATATGTAACAGAGATGTTACCTAATCAAACAGGACCAAATTCAATAATATTCAGATTTCATGACTACTGGTACAACAGAAGTAACGTAAATAACCCGTGTAATTTGGCATATCCACCGTACTTCGTTTCTTATAAAATATAGCTTAGACAAAATACATATGGCAGTGCACCATGCCGGGGATTTTTGTAGACATATATTTTTTGAAAGCCAGTACCTTAAGCTACTAAATGCCGCTTGTTAGCACTCTGACTGCTGGGGCTTTATCGTGCCAGAGCGTGTTACATACGTTACCAATGTATGATTTTTAAATTCAAGCTGCTAAGGGGATCACCAAAATTTATGACAAAAAGCAAATATTTGACATGAACTTTACCTTTAAATATGTAACAGAGATGTTACCTAATCAAACAGGACCAAATTCAATAATATTCAGATTTCATGACTACTGGTACAACAGAAGTAACGTAAATAACCCGTGTAATTTGGCATATCCACCGTACTTCGTTTCTTATAAAATATAGCTTAGACAAAATACCAAAAAACAATTTATATTATAGTTATATACAGTCTTTGCCCTTTAAAATGACATATAGTAGAGACCTCTGTGACCTTCCGTCACTCCAAAGATGCTGATTGTCTTCCCCTACCCCCATTTGAATAATATGCCCATTAATAAACAATGTCCCAGAAGAAACAGAACAAAGACACTTCCTTTCCTGAACAACATCCCGGTTTTCGAAATAAAACTTCCATAGGTATTAGAAGCACACGAAAAATCAACTACAGACCATGCTTCCTGATAATGGTAACATATTTTACGTAATATCATGGTAACGTATGTAACAATTTTGTATTTTAACTATAGAATCATATACTTATGATTAATTGCAGATTATCATTTTTCTCTCACAGTTGTTTCAATTTGTAAATTAAATTTATTGAATATCTGTCCTGAAAGGTATTAAAAGCACACAAAAATCAACTACGGACCATGCTTCATGATAACGGTAACATAACTTTACATAATGACATGGTAACGTACCTAACAATTTTGTATTTTCTCTATAGAATCAAATACTTATAATCTATAGCAGATTATCATTCTTCTCCCATAATTATTTCAATTAGTAAATAAAATTTACTGAATATGAAGGAAATGAGAGCCAAAAGGGCAACAATCGCTCACCTGATAACAATTGAGTCTGAAAAGGATTAAATCAGTAACAGGAATGGAATAAAAGTTATTAATTGCGGTTCTATTCTGCTAAAATACAAATTTATTAAAGCTTATTTGCGTATCAAAATATTGTATAATTCTAGTATGATCGTAGACTCACGTCACAGATTTACTGTTATAAAACTGAATGACTCCCCTGTTGCGATTGGTCAAATACATTCACTTCCTTCATAATTTAAATGGTAAATCTGTGACGCCAGTCTACTACGATCGATTTAATATACCATACGTATCAAATGTACCATAAAGTGAAAGCTCTAAAGAATATTATGTTAGCTGAGTGAGCAGCTATTTCACTGAAGGTAGCCATACAACTACCTGAACTTAACTTAACTACTTCCTTGCGACTTCAGAAATCGACAACAAAACCTAAAACAAATACATGTAGGACCACAGAAGAAACACAACCCTTGGATTGTGAAGCAATGAAAGTAGTGTATTCGTGTGGATTTGCTTATTACCTGCATCCATTCTTTCACACACACACACACACACACACAAAAAAAAAAATACAGCCTGCTATATGATTTCTAAGTATTAGTGCCTAATTGTCAATTTAGATTTTTCCCACCTCGGTTTTTGGAGTGTGAATTTCTGTCTAATTGCGCCCTTTCCTGACCATTGCCTACTTGTACCTTTGTAGGATCACAGGTAACACAACTAAAACTACTGACTGAATGAGCATCTGATTACTGGTTAACCGCTCAGGCATGAGCCTGTCCAGGAAAAGTGGTTAAGTCAAGCCATTCATACATGTCTCAATGGTTTAGTTGGATGGTTATATTTAACGCAATTTTTAGCTGTCATGGGTGTATATCCCATAAATGAAGGCAACTTCCGGACATGACCATAGCTGTTGACTGGGACGCTAAGTATCAATTCAAATAACCAAAGAAACTTTGGAGAAAAAGAAAACTGCCATATGAACCTCAGTGGATTGTGCAAGACACACGAAGGGTCTGGCCCCAGCCCACCCTACATAAACAATATTTTCAGACACGCCAGTAATGGGAATTTTCATTCCTGACTTACATATGAACAGGTACTTCTTACAGAAGTTTAAATGAGATATTGAAGGTGCTATAGAATGGCCACAATTACAAATTCACCATTTTACGTGTAACATGTTTTGTCTTGTTCTCAAGGGCAGCTTATGCCGTAGTTCAAAGGATATGAGATCAAAGATATAATCGCTAGAGTGACCATAGTACTTTCACCCATTAATATTATTATACATTGTCGTGGAAACCGGAGTTCTGTTCTGATCTTGTTCTTCCTTGTACATCTAAACTGCAGAACTGTATCCGTCTAAATAAGATACATGTACATGTAGCTTGCTGTATCGCAGACAGTAAATGCGCAAAATGACAAATTTTCGTGATAAAGAGAGCAGCTATTTCCCATAAAATCATTGTTGATTGCTACTGATTGATTTAAAGTGATGGTTTGGATTAAATTCTTACTTGATGTTAGATGGTGTAGATATATTATTGTTTCTTTGTTGCCATTTTTGTTTTTGTCCGTATACATGTAGAAAATTCACTCGAACAACCAAGTTCTCACTCCTTCGATACTGTACCACCACCACTATGTATCTTGGATCAGAATTAAGTAGTGACTACATTATAGCATTATTATCATTAGCAACCTAATTATGTTGGGTTTTGCAGAGTTCATGCAAGTATCCATCTTTCACTAACCATCCAATGCATGTTAGGTGTATAACCAGTCAAGGAGTCGCACTTAATGTTGTTCTCAATGGAGAAAAACGCTCACTTAGCACTGCCACTCTCTGTCTTACCACATTGGTTCGGCATAGTTATAATCATTTATAATTTCACTAACAAAATACATTGTGCCAACATTTTTTCAGCAGTGACATTTAAGAAAACATATGGGTGCTTCTTTTCTGTGTAATACAAAACACATTGTGGTCTAACAGTAGTTTCCAGCAGAAAATACCAATTTAGAATGCAACAGTTTTGACATAATAGAAGTAAATAACGATATCTTGCCAACCCCACAACAATCCACCATTTTTGTCGATCCCTTGGATTACAGGATGACGTTTAAATTAGCTATAGCACACTCACTCAAAAGCTTTGATGACACCAATCTTGACATCAAGAGACATATCTGCAAAGCTCATTTTTATGTAGCTTCAACAAGTTTAGCCCTATAGTGCCTTGTTACACACCAGCTGTAAGGCTATGTCACATATCCATGGCTAAAGTTAATCAATCCGCCTTCACATTTTGCTTGCATAAATATGACAAAGATTGATTGTTCTATTGTAATAACTAGTGAATTTCATGATTGACTGATTGAAAGACTGATTAGAATATATAATGATGATCGAAAAACACTGAAACCATTTAAGAGCCAAATTCTGAAATCTAAGATGTGTTTTATTTTTGTTCAGATTCATAAGCGTTTAGGAATCTCAGCCCTTTTTGTATGAGTGGAAATGACTTTACGACACTTACCGTTATCTACGTTACCATATAACAAGACACTAGGCGCCATGAATTAAGGTTGTGTTAGTATTAAGCCTGTTACAATTAAAACAATGGCAATTTTAAACTGACGATGAGTCATTGAATTGAGTTTTCCCCCAATGACACTTCAAGAAAGTATATTATGTATTTTCAAATACGTCTATGTCAAATACATGTATGTAGGCAAGCAACAATGACACAAGTATCACTCAACGGGATACAGTTGCAAACAAAGTCCAAACATTGCTGGTTAAATAATTTGGACAGCAGACTTACTTGCAAACATTAGATTCATTATTTCGAAGCAAATCCTCACAACTTATTCCACCTCAGCCCTCTGTATGAAGGGAATGTTCCAACGGTATTTTGTCGTTATCTACGTTACCAATGACAAAGCACACGGTAACAATTAATAAGATGTCATTGGTTTATGATAAGTTTACTATTTAGACAATGCCAAATTTTAATTAGAATGTTTCGCTGAATTCTACTATTTCCCAGTGTCCCTTTGAGAATGACTAAGTATGATTTAGTTATAGACGTAAATATATGTATACTTGCAAGTGGGGACGACACAATTTTCAATATAGCTGCAAACAAAGTACAAGCTTTTTAGTAAACAAATTCGAATAGCAGACTTTATTCAAAACTATTTCCACACAATCAGTTTGTTTATTTGCGTTAGAAATTTGATGTACTGTTTGTTCATATGGAACGTCTACTGCGTATTTTGTTACATACTTTACCATACGTGGTACAATGAATTATGTTCATATAAAAGCATATGTTTTAGCATATGTTTCCTATTTGCTAATTTGTGTGTTTGTTTTAACACTAAACTTCATAAAAATATACCAAATGTTGATTTTATGGCGATTCTCATAAAATTTGCAACATGTCACGTACGTAACGCATTCAAAAGGCCGCTACGTCCAAACGCCCCAACGGTCAGAGTGCTAACAAGAGTCATTTTAAAGGGAATTGGATGGGCTTTCAGAAAATTATATACTTCAAAAATCCCCGGCATGGTGCACCAGGGTCTATTGGCTCCTCAACGTCTAAACATGTAATGAAAGCCAACCCTCCAAGGTACCTATGGTCCAAGTTTGAACCCTCTATCATAAGTAGTTGCCAAGCTGTGCACTTCTAGAAAACTTTGACGCAGTGTGACGGGAACGGGAACGCGGACGACCGAGGTGACTACAATAGCTCTTTGCACTTCGTGCAGTCAAAACAATTCTGCAAGCCTCATTAGTTTGGAACCAAAAATTCCGTACGTTCTAACTAAGAAAATTAATACCAACATGTTTATGTTTTCGTTCGCGAATACGAAAGCTTTAGGCATTTGAAATTGTGCAGCAGTGAAATGTAATATAATGGAAACCGCAGTGGCAATCCTAAACTATAATATTTTCACATGTGAAATATAAAATATAATTTGTTTTTCAAATGTGAAGCGATACTTTTTTCAATTTAATATTACATTTAATGAATATTTTTTCAATAATTCATGACTAATAAATTCAAAGACCACATCTTATGGGAACGTCCTTTAGCACAACATATTAAATGACCACAATACTACTCACAGATTTACAGAAACTATTACTTCTAACAGCAATTGCATGGCATTGTTGTGTTATCATGCTTGCGCTGAGGATAATATTTGAAAGAAAACGAGGATTGAATGTTCATTTTGAATATTCATAAAATACTGAGCTGTAAACTGTGAAATTTCCATAATACGGGTATTAAATATGTTATATTATTAAAACAATATCAGATTAACCACAGAAAGGTTCAAGTAGGCAATGATCAGGAAATGGCGCAATCAGAAAAAAAAAATCCACTCCACAAACCGAGGGGTGGGAAAATACTTAAAAAGACACTTAGGTACTTATACCAAGAAAACATATTGTAAGCCGATTGAGCAGCTATTCCCCAAAAGGCGGCCACTCAGACACACGAACTGGACTAAAAATAAGAAAACGTACATAAGGCTCAAACAGCACAAATATTCGACTCCAAAACGTAAAGCAATTAGAACCACAACAGAAGCATTGCCTTGGAACGGTCAGTAATATAACATTACTGCATAAAATGAAGCATCAATCTTGGATCCGGTGCTACCGACAGGTGTATATCACCTTAATCTCACAGTATATATTTAACAGCCAGTTTGTGACATCAGCCGTTTCAGTCATGAAATGGCTAGTTCTTAAGCCGTTTCCTGAAATGACTAATTCACTCAGCCATTTCACGAAACAACTAAATGTTTAAGCCAATTTATGAAATAGCTGAAATTCCCCTGCAAGAGATACACAGACTGACAGGTTCAGCTTCCGTCAATGTGTGTAATAATGCTTTAGTTTCATTTTTGTATCTACTGTTAAGATCTGTCATATCCTGAAAAGCTAAAAGAACGAAAAAAAACTGGGGCTGTCGTATGTACAGTATGTATGTCGTATGTCGTAAGCCAGATGTACGTTATTGAAGGCAATCAAAAGAACGTGAGTATATAAGGGTCGAAACGTCGTTTAACGTCGCATTTGTAACGTCAGTTTTTGCTCGAAACGTCATTTCTAGCTTCAGGTTACGTTCGGAATACTGAACTATGTCCAAGCAATTATGCAGAGGACTCCAGAAATGAAAAATAAATATAAATATATTTAATATTTTGCTCAAAATATAGATTACGGACACGATATTCCGAGTATAACATCATTTGCACGACAGTTAGCAATATGGAATACTTAATTGACATAGATTCGACGTCGCACGTAAAACGTACTGAATTCGGCAACGACTACCTCTCTTCCCACGCTTATAGCAGGAAAACGTAAGACTTTCTCGTTATCTACCTGTAGTTCAGGAATTTCTCTTATATTAGGTCACTGGCCAGATATGAATCCGCTCCCCCCCAGGGGGAATTTTGAAGACCATAATTTTCATATAGCCCGATGTCTAAGAAGTTTTTTAAAACATGTAAGTCCTCTGTAATGTGTCGCGTAATCGTGTAACATTGAGTTACGTACGTTACCTACCGAAAATTTAGATATTGCTGTTGAATTTAAATATGCCATAGAAATTAAAATAAACATTGCTCTATTGATCAAAACTGGGTTTCAAAAAATAGCAGACATTCTTAGCTACAATATGAGACCTTTGATTTCCATGCCACTCTGTCACAGTGTAACATATGTAACATTTTTCACAAAGTTCATCTTAATTGCATATGTTTAGCTAAGGTATCCTCTTGTGGTTCTGCGCCCCTTTAGATGGAATTGCGGAGACCATGATTTACATGTAGCCTGATGTTTAAAAAAATTCTTAGCTACAATATGAAATCTTTAACTTCCATGTCAGTAAGTCACAGCGTAACATATGTAACATTTTGTCACAAATTACATTTTAAATGCATCTGTGAAGCTAAGTTATCCTTTTGTGGTTCTGTGCCCCATTTTAATTTTGTAGAACATGATTTCTATATAAGCCTGATGTCTAAGAAGGTTTTTGAAACATGTTAGCCCTCTGTAAAGTGTAGGGTAATCATGTTATATTGAAATACATATGTTACCTACCGAAAATCTAATTTTTAATCTTGAATTTAAAAATGGAATAAAAATCAAAATGAACATTTTTCTATTGATCGAAATGGGTTTCAATTAAAAGCAGATATTCTTAGCTTAGCTACAATATGAGACCTTTGTTTTTCATGTTAGTCTGTCATAGTGTAACATATGTAGCATTTTTTCACAAAATTCATTTTAAATGCATATGTGAAGCTATGTTATTCTTTTGTGGTCTTGCTCCCTATAAGAGGGCATTTTGTAGACCATGGTTTTCATATAGTCTGATGTCTTAAAAGATGTTTGAAACATTCTTGCCATCTGTAAAGTGTAGCTTTATCATGTTACATTAAATATCATATGTTACATACAGAAAATCTATTTACCATTAAATTTAAGAATGCATTAAAAATCAAAATAAACATTTGTCTATCAATCAATCTGGCAGACATTTTAGCTACAATATGCCACCTTTGATTTCCATGTCAGTTTGTCTGTGTGTAACATATGTAACATTTTTCAATTTAGGAAGACAAATCATGGTATTGATAGTAAAGTATATTGATTTACCTTTCATCATCCTGAAATACCTTTAGAACACTGCGACATTATTGAGTGTTGTAGTTATTGGCTTATATACATATACATATATGTACACGTATACCCCATAAGACTCTCCAGGAGTCTTTTTCCTATTATGTGTTGAATGAAGCCGTGCAACAAACAAGGATTTATTAGCATGCTACCATAATGCAAAGGATAACATACGTAACACCAAAATATTTTTTTCTATTACTTAATCTAATAATTGAATGACATAAATATCACAATTCCATGTAATGGGAAAATATATAATGAAGTCTGCCGAACAAGTGCTACACACTGTATACCTTGTAACATATACAGCACATAGCAAATCTAAACAAAATCAGAAACAAAAGTAACATAATAGGAAAAAAACTTTCTTGGTGTAAAAAAATGAAAAAGTGTTGAATTTCAGCATTTAATATGAGTCTATGGCTTCATGGACAATCTTTTCCATCTGTGTCAGCCTCGAACACCTCATCTAACAAATATGTCAACAGTGATCATCAGCTGATCACTATCCTACTTGGCACTCTGGTTACAAAAAATCTCAACCAGTTGCCCAGGTTCAATTTTAAAAGCTTCCCTTAGTCCATTCACATTCAGTGTCCTCTCCTCACAGTTTTCACCCACTTAAATGTTTCGGAGTTCTTGGGGTTATGCATTTAAGCTTAATGACATGTGGGAGCAAGCTCAAATCAGTGTCATCTGAAACAGCACATTGATGGCACTATCACTTCTCATAACCAAATCTATTGATGCTGTTGTATGCATTTTGGCTATGGCAGCTTGTTGAAAGCATGTTCGGCCAATTCTTCAAGAGAATCTGGAATTGGTTTTAAACTTTGGAGCTTTGCAGTTCTACTTGAACAGAGTCAGATGGTCTATTGTTACATGTTCTCTGCCCAGTTGAGTCCTCCGTCAAACCACCC
This sequence comes from Rugalucina vietnamica, assembly GCA_964017185.1. Lineage (NCBI taxonomy): Eukaryota > Metazoa > Mollusca > Bivalvia > Lucinida > Lucinidae > Rugalucina > Rugalucina vietnamica. The sequence goes on along the minus strand of OZ024878.1, from coordinate 46,031,893 downwards.
ATCATTAGTATTCATTTTATATTGACCATTCAAATCAGCACATTAGTGGTCAAATACGGTTAGACAAGGGGGTTAGACAAATAAGCCAACACATGCTTTTACAGGTAAATATAGGTGCACAAACTCAATGTTTGTCTAAGGAAATAGGGGTAGGTATAATGGTTTCACCTTGCTGGCGGAGGAGTCAATTCCAAATTATGTAGGGGTGTGGACTTGTCTGTTTGGTTGACATGCCAGGCTTTGTTACAAGAGACCATGGTACAGGACCTAGAGGATATGAAAGTTTCAGTTCGAGGTCAGCATCATGCTCAACTGCAAGAAGCACGCGCTGGCCAATACATTCCTTGGTTATCTGATTTGGGGAAAGTGCAACCTTCTTTGCGATTTGACATTCTGTAACGTTTTTTAATTCAATTTATTGTGTTTCACTGGGGCATAAAATCCAGTGGATTTGTCAACTTGATAAAGTGTTCCATGGTGCTTTTACAACTTTAGGGTGCTTTTCGCAGATCTTGTGCCACATCCGGCTTTGTTGGAACACCTGATGTCAGATTGTCTAGTTGACTGGGAGTATCATCTAGGCAAAATAAGTGAGTGAAGCTGGATAATGCACAAATGACATGCTTGACATATTGCTTATGTAACTTTATAGTTGTGCTGTTCCTTACAATGTCATCACAAAAAAAGAATGATGTTTGGTAATAAACTGGGTATCACACTGGCATGCCAATGGTACATATGTCTCTAGATTTCCACTGTCATAAAGTTGATTTATCTTTATTTGCTATTACTGCAGCTGCTGTTGTGCCATGAAGTGACCATAAAAAGTCTCTTGATACATCATCCATGTTTCAGATAATGTTCATTTTGGTCCTTTGAAATCAGCAAGTATATAGTGAGAAAGCAAAAAGTCTTTATCGGTCATGATTCATTTTCTGTATATGGAGCTAAAGTGAAATACTGTTATTTGTGAAACTTTAAACAGGATAGGGGATGCAAAGATCATGGGATTCAAATATTTGAATATATATCGAAAAAAACATGTCGAAAATGTCCCCATGCCCAGACCTTTACCCTAACCCTAGTGGTTGGTGGCTCAAAATATAGACCTATAGGATAGTCTTCTGCGGAATAAATCTCAAAATGTTGCGGTGAATATTTTTTAAATTACAACATTTTCGACAAAACAAATTTTCAATGAAATGTCGTGCATAGCTGCTTGAGACATGTCAATTCTTGATAATTAAAGGTTGTTTATAGAACTTATTTTAAAAACTTTGTTAGCTTGTTATTTTTTATTCGGTTATTAAGGTTTGTATATAATAAATCATAAAACCATTTGAGCCGCGACGCGAGAAAACCGGTCTTCGGGGTTTCCGACCAGGTCTGACACAAACCGAGCTGTACAAGCACAGAAGATGACTGGAGGCTGGAAATTTTGGATTTAGAAAGTAGAGGAATTGTACTATCCGTGTAGCGAAAACAAAGGCGCTGATCAGCTTCGCAGTTACTGCGAAGCTGATCTGCGCCTTTGTTTTCGCCTAGACAAAAATCCGGTTTTCCCACGACGCGGCTCATTTCTTCTTTTTTCATCAGCCCCCTGCTTTTTGGATAGTTTCAACAATGAAGATATTGTCAAAGGCAAAATTATTTGGCAAACCAGCTCACCAGAAAAGAAAAAAAGTCTTTGTTTCTTTGAAAACATTTACGGTAACAGTGCTTTACTGTTATTTAAATTACATGTCAATTTCAGTAGCTTTCCTGTCCATGTGTTTTGCTAAATGATTTTGCAGTTGATAAAAATGACAGCAGCTGAGTTATGCTTTTGTTTTCTGTTAATACATTAGTCTCGGTGGCCCCCGTGGCCGATCGGTTAAGAGCTGTTGCTTAATCACTCGATCATCTCATCCCTGTGTCTGGTGTGGGTTCGAGCCTCGCTCCGGCCACATGTTAGACAAGCCAAGTTCTGCTTGCGGGTGTGCCAGGTGTTTTTTTTTCTCAGGGTTCTCCCGTTTTCGCCCCACCTACTTATTGGCCCATCTCATATGAGCTGAAATAATCTTGAAAGAGACATAAAAATGAATCCAAAAACAAGAAAAAGCAGCAAAGCTGCGGGAGTTTAAATACTCTGTTTCATCCAGAGTTAAGGCAAAAACCAACACACCAGTCCTAAGAACAATTTCAGTTCCTGTTTAAAGCATGAGCAATAAGATTTGGTATGCCCATCACTGATATGAAGGTGTAAGTACACATGGAGTTGGCTATATGCTGGACTGTCCTCAAGGTTGCAGAGATCCGGGGTGCGAGAGCATAGGTAAACTGTATGCTCACTTTGTGAGCCAGAAGGCTCAGGTGAGCTCTTGGTGTAATACGTTAGGCAATACTTAATGACAGCTGATTTCCAGCCTTTCTCGAAAGCATGTGGGTTATTTTGCAAAATTTAACTTTTCTGTTCTTTTTTCTTCTCAGGCTGAAACAGTTTTCAAAATATCTATTGTTTTCGCCTTTTCCCATGTAAAAGCCTTTGTTTCCAAAATTGAACTTGCCATAAAACATGTCATCCCAGGTACATCATTTGAACAAACTATGATTGGCTGAAGTCCCAAATGGTACATACCAAATTTCGAGTAAATCCGCCAATTGGTTCTGGAGATTTTTGAAGAAGTTTTAACATATAAGGGTGTGGCGGCCATCTTGGTCATGTGACCAAGATATCGTGAACAAAATATTAATGCCACTACCCAAGAAGGCTGGTCATGTGACCAAGCTATCGTGAACAAAATATTAAATCCACTACCCAAGAAGGCTCCACATAAAATATCAACTTGATCGGCCACGTGATTTCTGACAAAAAACATAATATTAATTTAAATGACCTTGGGTCAAGGTCAAGAATTAAATGACCTTGGTTCAAGGTCAAGAATCCAATGAACAAACTTTCTTTCCCCTACCCATGGAGGCTCCACATAAAATTTCAACTTGATCAGCCAAGCGGTTTCAGAGAAGATCTTTGAAAATGTGGACATTCGACAGACGAACGCCCAATGGCTATACCTAAAGCTCACCTTGTGAGCATTACGGCTCAGGTGAGCTAAAGTGGGTACAGAAAGTCCTAGTCAACAATGTTGCAGTCGTGTCAGGGCTGAGCCCCCACTCCCTGGGTATTTACCAGTACTTTGGGTAGTTAAAGTGTGTTGCTTAATGACAAAACATAGCACTTCAAGTGTTGACCTCTTGATTGCGAGTCCGATGCTCTACCACTAGGTCACCATGCTTCCCTTAAGTGACCTTAAGTGAACTTATTTTTTAGTATGTAGACAGAACATAACTTTTTAGTTTGTTTGCTTTATAACCTGATCTTCATGAAAGAAATGTGCTATATGTGGGAATGCCTGTCAGGCCCATTTCATTATGAACTGGAGTTACTATCGTCCAACCGCCCAAGATATATACAGAACAATTATTCTTATTCTTAAATCCTTTTGTTGGTTTAGTTTGGTAATGGCAGAATATCATTTTTGTCATGTTGTGTGGACCAGCCATTTCTGAGTATATAACCAATATTATTAGAGCTCAAGGACACTACACTGCAAATGTATGGAACCCAGGACCTCTAGCTCAGGAATTTGCTACTCTACCACCAGGCCATCGCTGTTCCATAAAACGCCAAATTTCATGCATATCTTTTGTGATTTTTATAAAGCCTGTTGTGTGCATCTAACCTGGTTGTAAGCCCCTTTGAAAGCGGTTTGGTGTAAACCATAACTAAATGTGTACATGTAGGGTGTAGCAGTGATGTTTTGACATGAAACAGACAATATTGCTTTCTATTCCTTTATTTATTTCTGTTTTCTTTGTTTCCCATTTTTGGACTGTGTCATGAGTAGATCTTTGCTTTCTGGTTAACAGTATTTATAAAACCATTTTCATTCTCAAATCAACTGAGCATAAAAATATCAGGACAGCATTAACTTATTAGCAGTACTGTTTATTACATTTATCAGTGGCTTTGGTGATATAGATCTGAAACTGAAAGTCCCACAGACTTTGGCTAGTCCAATATTTAATGAAGAAGAAAAAATTAAACTTGGCTGTCAGAGCTGTGCTTGTTATGGTGTCCTTCATTTGACCGCCTCATGGGAAAACCAACAATCTGCATAGGCGAAAACAAAGACACAGATCGGCTTCGCGGTAACCGCAAAGCTGATCAGCGTCTTTGTTTTCGCTACTCCGATAGTACAATTCCTCTTCTACTTAAATCAGAAATTTCAAGCTTCTAGCTCTTTTCTGTGCTTGTACAGGCCGGTTTGTGTCGGACCTGGTCTGAAATCACATTGTTGGTTTTCCCACGAGGCGGCTCATTTATACAGTTGATAAAGTTTTTAACAATTTATCATCAGAACCCAATAATCCATCTTTAAGCTTTTCTGGTTTGTGGAGTGAGTCATGGATGATTACATCCCCTGCCTCTGAACATGATCATGCTGAAAGATAATAGAAATCATACATAAGAAAGTGTTTGAGATGAAGGCATAGCATTTTTTTATATATAAATCAATCTTCAAACACAATTTTCATCTGTTCATGCAGACTACATCATAAGCTATTTTTACTCATTCTTGCAGAAAGATACTACAGCCTCAATCTGATCTATTTCACAAATAATTTCACAAAGTGGCGGTTATTTCACAACATGATCTTTCATAGTTTTAACATTTCCCGGGATATGCAGCCTGGCTTATATTGTTCCTTGTCACAAACCTCGAAGACAAAGCCCATGTGTAAGCAGCCACTGTCATGATAAAATTGTGTATTTTGCAGATGCAGATTAGAAAACCTGTATCAAGAGCTATGATCAGTAGACTACTAGTACATCACATTTCTAGTCATCAAACCCTTGCCACTGAGTTTCACAGCTTTTATGTATTTTTGCAGTATCTTTAATATATTAAAGTATTTAGAATAAGAAGTATACAAAAGTTACACACATACCTAAAATACTGCTCACTGAATCACAAAAAGTGATGAGCTAGCTGTTTTGAGTACAGCATCAGCCAGGTTCTGCCCCTCTGCATCTTTCAACCAACCTTCCCAACCATTGGCCATTATACTGAAATAAAGACAGAAAACTTTTTTAGAAACAGCCATACATATCATGAGAAAACATTTTATGCATCTTAAAGTCGAGACTGCGATTTAGGGGCGGATTCCGCCTGTAAATGAGGCATAATTGGGGCATAAAACCTGTTTTCCGGGCGAAAATGATTCCGTCCATAAAGTTGAAAAGCACTGAGTTTTTCCGGGCGAAAATTTCTTCTTCCAGCCCGTAAAAAATGAGGCAGTTTCTTTTCACCCCGTAATTAGTCAGGCAAGAAATTACAACTTCCTGTTCTACAGTAGTTACACATATGCAGTTTTAAGACTGGTTTAAATAAGCTCCAATAAGAATGTTAATAAGTGTTTTTTCTATTAACTTGAAAAAATAATAACCAGTATTAACAGGAGAAAATAAATAAATTTAGGTTAGTGTTATTTATACATATCTTTAAATTTTAGTGCATGTGTACTTTAGATCTGAATTTTTACAATATCTCATTTTAAACCTATCCTACTCACCTCCCCAATTTAAATTTCAGTGTTTGCAGCTGGCCACCAATTTTAAGAATAACACTCATAAATATTAGACTGGCATCTTTAATTCAGATTTTTGATTACGGATATGCATGTTTCATCATGCTATGTCAGTTATTCAATGTTTATATAATATATTCTATGCTATAAAAAAGGTGTGCTGAAACTGAAAGTCAAGGTCTTTGTGTATACAAATCTTTTAGAATTACGCCCTGAAATTTTCTGATTTCTGCCCGGAAAAGTTAACAGAATTCCGTCTAATTTGCACATTTGGGCCCAGTTTTATGCCCAGATTCCGCACAGAATTTTTTTTGATCCCGCCCAAAAGTTTTTCTGATTTCCGCCAGAAAAGTTTGTAAAATTCCGTCTAATTTGCATATTTTGCCCCACTTTTATGCCTGGATTCTGTCCGGAAACTAATGAATCGTCTTAAGTCCTAGAGGCATAAAATTTACAAATTTAATAGCAGGCAAAATTTAAAAAGAAAAATTCTGTCTCTTTTACGGGCGAAATGTTTCGTACAGGTTAGGTAAGCTGCAGCAGCAACAGAATAAACACAGCTACATGTTTAAACAAAAAGACAGTTTTGTCTAACCGTCTTTTCTTTGCATGTTACATAATAGTTGCTTAATGTCCCAGTCAACAGCAAAGCTCATCTCAGAATGCATACATGTGACATCTTCCTATGTGTATTTTTATGTACGAGGTATGGCAGGAAAGTTCGTAGACACTTCAGCTATCAGAAACAGTAACGCGTTGTTGAAGAAGCGTTTTGCATAATTTCAAGCAGGACTTTCTTATGAGTATATATCAGAAATTTTGTGCAATTTGAAGTAATAACACGCTTGGTATGACCACTTTTCTGCTTGAGGGTAGGGCCGGCCGTGCGGGCAGATGTCAAAACGTGATAAAATGTGACGATTTTCACATTCTGTTTTTGCCTGTGAAACGGCATGGAAGTGTGCTGTAACGTTAAAATATTTTGATCCTGAACGAATGTTCAATCAACAACGTTTTCTGAATGTTTGGGCCTTGGCGGCAGTACAGTTTGATATTTGTGAATAAAATTTCAGACTTAGTCCAAAAAAAATCGTTTGACAAAATGGCGTAATTTTGACGACGGAGAACAGCCGATAACCATAAAATTGTGTGTATTTGTTAAAGAAATCGACAACAAACACAATGGAAATGATATAAACAACAACATAAAAGCTATCAGCATGTCGGTCACTAGTTAACAAGTGGCAGAGTTGATTTTTGGGTGTTCGATAGATCATCTAAGATGATAAACGGCGGCGGAAGGGCACTCGTCTTACATTCTCATCGAATGAAAATGGTTTCATATGTTCAACCGGTCATCAGAGAACTTGAGGACAGTTGGCATAGATCTACATTTGACAGCTGGATACACATAATAAAATTGTACCGATATCCAAGGACCCTATGTGGAATAACTCTGAAACATCGGTTAAACTTGGTACAAATATATTAAGCACTGACAGCAATAAACTTCAAGTAACGTCACTGAGACGTTGACCCTTGCCCCGCTCCCGGTTAGGGAGGTGCACATAAAAGGCTGTAGAAGATGTCGTGTTGGCCAGATTTTCATAAAATTTCGTCTATTTGCTCATGAAATATTTTTGCAAACCCAGATATATTCATTTTGACTGAATTTCTTTTCCTGTTGAAAATACTAATGATGTCTACGAACTTTCCTGCCATACCTCGTATACATTTGTTCAGCATGTGGTGGAAAAAGCCAAAGATACTTCGAAGAGAGAATGGGAAAACAAACTGCTGTTCATACACCAGCTTTCAGAAAATCTCACTTTTCTGAAACACCTCAAGAAAAATATTGATCACCATAACATCCTTTTGTAACCGGAAAGTCTTGAAAAGTGCCAAAACAAAAAAATTAAAAAAATGAAAATCAGTCAACTTATGAGAAAACTATGACACAAATTTATTTTACTCTTTGACATGGTCATAGTGAGATTTTGAAAAACATAGTTTCTGGAATATGGTGTATGGACCGTAAAGACACCATCCAGCCTGTGGCTAGTCTTGCAAGAAAACCGATGGGTGATTCCTCTGTATGATAGACATTGAATACAGCAGAGCCCTCAGGTATCCCGGTCTAGCAGATGGTGTATTTTTTAAGAAAAGACACAAAACATAGTTTCTGGGTGTATGGTTAGTAAAGACACCATCCAGCCTGTGGCTGATTGAGCTGCCTGCAGCAGCTAGTGTATTTATAAAAAAAAACACAAAGTATAATTTCTGGAGGATGGTGTATGGACAGTGAAGACTGCGACTGACCAGCCACCCTACGGCAGCTGGTGTATTTAGAAAAAAAAACACAAAACATTATTAGTTCTAGAGAAAGGTGTTTGGACAGTGAAACGACGGACCAGCCTGTGGCTGCTCAAAATGTATGCGGCAGCTAGTGTATTTAGAAATTTTCAAAAGAAAAAGAAACAAAACATAGTTTCTGGAGTAAGGTGTATGTACACTGAAACCACTGACCAGCCTGTGGCTGGTCAACATGTATGCTGCAGCTAGTGTTTTTAGAAATTTTCAAAAGACACAAAAATTAGTTTCTGGAGGATGGTGTTTGGGCAGTAAAGAGACCGACCAGCCTGTGGCTGGTCGAGCTGCTTGCATGATAAGACTGGTGTATTTAGAAGAGCTGGTGAAATTAGAAGAGACACAAAACATAGTTTCTGGAGGATTAGCTGTGATTTATGTTACTTTCATGTTTACATGTACAGTTTTTCCTCTGTTTGTCGACAAAATAGCCTATGGCTAATGTTATCAAGTTGTAAATTGAAAGTCGACTTTAAATAAAGTTTCTTGTATCTTGTATCTTGAGGATGGTGTATGGACAGTAAAGACACCAACTAGCCTGTGGCTGGTCAAGCTGCCTGCGGCAGCTAGTGTTTAAAAAGTTCAGAAATTTTCAAAAGACACAAAACATAATTTCTGGAAGATGGTGTATGGACAGTAAAGACACAGACCACCCACAGGCTGGTGCTGCCGGCTGGTCGAGCTGCCCTGCTTGATAAAACTTGGGATTCACTGACTTACAGTCTTATTGTTTGTGCATTTACTTTCTTTTGAGCTTCTGCACAATTATTCACTTTCCCAATATCTGTCATTGATATTTCTGTCAGGCTAAGTCACTTTCTGTTGGACTAAAATCCAGACTTCAATGCATTTCCTCGGACAACTATCAAATTAAAAGCTTCCAAACTTCGATTTTATAGCTGCTCAGCCTGCTCTATACAGAAAGCTTTGCAAAAAGATTCTTGATTTGTGGGTTCCTGCTGCCGCATGTCAGGCTTGTAATTTTAGAACTTTGTCGTTGCTATTAGGAGACCCGGAAACGCTCTGGTACTCAGTTTTCGCAAATCTTGAGAATCGATTAACTGGCGAAAGAAACAACAACTGACTTCTGGCAGTTAACACACTTCCATAGACAGTGTCAGGCCATCAGTCTCAGCAACCGAAAGACACTTTGATAGACAGTGAGGACATCCGTCTGAGGAACTGAAAACTGCCTTCCTGCAGTTTAAGACACTTTGACAGACAGTGAGGCCATCCATCTCAGGAACGGAACTTAACTGGCAGTTAAGAAACTTGGATAGACTGAAAAGTACCTACCGGCAGTTAAGACACTTTGATAGACAGTCAGGCTATCTGTCTCAGCAACCGAAAACTGCCATAAGGCAGTTAAGACACTACTTTGATAGACAGTGAGGCCATCTGTCTCAACAACCGAAAACTGCCTTATGGCAGTTAAGACACTACTTTGACAGACAGTGAGGCAATCTGTCTCAGCAACCGAAAACTGCCTTACGGCAGTTAAGACACTACTTTGATAGACAGTGAGGCCATCTGTCTAAGCAACCGAAAACTGCCTTACGGCAGTTAAGACACTACTTTGATAGACGGTGAGGCCATCTGCCTCAGCAACCGAAAACTGCCTTACGGCAGTTAAGACACTACTTTGATAGACAGTGAGGCCATCTGTCTCAGAAACCAGAAACTGCCTACACTACAGGCAGTTAAGAAACTTTGATGACAGTGAGGCCAACCATCTCAGGAACCGAAAACTGCCTACGGCAGTAAGACACTTTGATAGACAGTGATGCCAACCGTCTCAGGAACCAAAAACTGCCTACCGGCAGTTAAGACACTTTGACAGACAGTGAAGCCAACGGGCTCAGGAACCAAAAACTGCCGGTACAGTTAAGACACTTTGATAGACAGTGAGGCCAACCATCTCAGGAACCGAAAACTGCCTACGGCAGTTAAGACACTTTGATAGGCAGTGACGCCAACCGTCTCAGAACCAAAAACTGCCTACCGGCAGTTAAGACACTTTGATAGACAGTGGCGCCAACCATCTTAGGAACCCAAAACTGCCTTACGGCAGTTAAGACACTTTGAAAGACACTGACACCAACCGTCTCAGCAACCGAAAACTGCTTTAGGGCAGTTAAGACACTTTGTCTTTGATGGACAGTGACACAAACTGTAAGGCAGTTAAGAACTTTGATAGGAATCCGGGTCGTTTCGCCCGTGGGTCGTTTCGCCGGGTCGTTTCGCCATGAGTCGTTTCGCCCTGGTTTTATGGGTGGGCCGTTTCGCCCTTATTATGTGGGTCGTTTCGCCCGTGAGTTGTTTCGCCCATGAGTTGTTTTGCCCATTATTGTTATTATTATTATTATTATTGAAGTTGTTGTTATTGATATTGCTATTGTTGATAATACTGGTGGGTAGGTAGGTAGGTAGGTATGTTAAAATGAGTATCCTGACGTACATTGTATCTTGTTAATATAATAAATATTTAAACATTTTAGCGCTTCCGCTTCTGTCACGGTGGCTTTTAATGTTGTAGAAAAATCATATGGAAGGAAAGAAGGAAAGAAGGAAAAAGGGAAGGAATGAAGGAAAAGGGGAAGGAAAAAAGGAAGAAAAATCATAGATAGATAGATAGATAGATAGATAGATAGATAGATAGATAGATAGATAGATAGATAGATAGATAGATAGATAGATAGATAGATAGATAGATAGATTTGGTTAAAAGGAGTATCTTGACGTATCTTGTTAATATAATACTTATTTAAACATTTTAGCGCTCCGCTTCTGTAGCTTTTAATACTGTAAAAATAACGGAAGGAAGGAAGGAAGGAAGGAAGGAAGGAAGGAAGGAAGGAAGGAAGGAAGGAAGGAAGGAAGGAAGGAAGGATAGATAGATAGATAGATAGATAGATAGATAGATAGATAGATAGATAGATAGATAGATAGATAGATAGATAGATAGATAGATGTGGTATGTCTGGTATTTCGACAGTCTGTTAAACTAATCAAACAATTAACAGAAGTGTAATATTTGTCTAAGTGAATTGATTAATGCGATAGTCCATTAATAAGTTTACGCCTTTAATCACACGTTAGGTGATAATAATCGTGTTTGTCAATTAAAGGCGATGTGTGAATGCCTTGTCTTTGGCGGTGACCGATGGCCGACATTCTTGAAATGTTAAAAGGTAAAAGAATAAAACGTGACTCCGATGATAGCGTGCAACCTTAAGCACAAGAAAAGAAAAAAATAAAAATGATTAGTTTAATGCAGTTTAAGGAGCTAGTGTTTTCGTAAAGTGGTCAAAACACACAGACATATATTCGATTACAGCGCCAAAAGTTAGGATAATTTTCGCACACGTCCATGCTTATTTATTGTGTTTGAAAACTTTCGCAATTGAAAGTCACTTGGCTTTTAGTGTTTCTTTCCAGAAACCGTGTTGGACCTGGTGAATATTTTTCGTCCTCATAATTTGTTTTTGTTGAATTTTTGGTGACGATTGAAATCATACTGTATGACGTAAATCACTGGCGTTGACGTTCCTGTTTTGGTATGAAATTTAAGCAGGCTGATTGTATTTTCTGTTCAAAATTATTTTTGCCGAAATATCCTCTATTCTAAAAGAAACGATTTTCATCGCAACCACCTCCTTTAGTACATATACCCAAAAGACAGTTATGAATGATAAGCCCAAGACAAAATAACAAATAATACACCAGATTACACTTTTGGGCATGGTAGAAAAATAAGGGCGAAACGACTCACCAAATAGGGGCGAAACGACCCACGGGCGAAACGACCCAGGGCGAAACGACCCAGGGCGAAACGACTCACGGGCGAAACGACTCACGGGCGAAACAACCCACGGGCGAAACGACCCGGGACCCTTTGAGAGACACTGATTCCGTAATTTTAGAATGGAATCACAAAACAAAGACACCTTGACCGAGTGACTGAGTGAGGCCATCCACCTCACTCAGGAACCGAAAACTACTTAACGGCTGTTATCCGAAAACTGCCTGCGTCTGGCCGAGCTGCCTGTGGCAGCTGAATATGTACAAAATATGTGAAATAAATTGTGTTAAACACTTACACCTGTCTACTTTCACTTTCGAAGAACGACTTCCTCCTGAATTTATTCCACGTTAGGAGGTAAATTCCAGATTTAACAACTTGTTTCTACGTCAGTTATCACTTTAAAGACTCAGGCATCTGTAATTACAACTGTCCATAACAGCTAGCGACTCAAAATAGCTCTTGAAATCGCGAGAAACGTTCATTGCTGCAGTGCGTAAGACATTGAATAATTTTAGAACCTTGTCGTTGCTACGGAGACCCGGAAACGCTGCTGTGGTACCCGGGTTTCGCGCACTGTGAGATTCGATAAGCTGGTGAAAAAAAAATATGATGGATCCATTCTAAAACAATATGGCCACCCAGTTCGGTCGATTCCGTATTTTATTTAGAAAATCATTTATTGAAAATGTATACATAATTATTTTGAAAAACATATTTTTCTGCAATTCATTTTATTTGATCATTTTTTTAAAACACCTTCGGTGTTTTTTCACGAACGCCTACGGCGTTCGTATTTGTTCGGCATGTGGCGGAAACAGCCGAAGACACTTCGGAAGGACAATGCGTTTACATACTAAAGACACCTCGACCGGCCGGCTGGCCGGTCGAAGCTGCCTTCGGCAACTGGTGTCTTTAGAATAATCCATTTAGTCTCGGAAGCCTCCGTGGCGCAGTGGTTATGTCACTAGCCGTTTAAACCAGGGATCACAGGTTCGATCATGGGCTTCTCCAGTCTGCCGGACAAGACTATAAACCGAGGTCCCGTCTCAATTTGACCTTAGCTGTTGGTGGGACGTTAAACCCCAAATCAGCCAACCAACCATTTAGTCTACAAGTGCTAACATGGTCAAACATTTAAGCATTAATTTAACAAAGTGAACAAAAGTCATAGTCTACTAATCAAAGGTTCGTTCATTTTAAGAACTCCTGAACCACAAGGCTCCCTAGTCGAGCTTATAATTTGCTTATGCTCCAGCGTCCATCGGTCTGTCCACCATTTTCTCAGAAATCCCCTGTCCAATCAGCCAAATTTTATGCGACGTATTATGACATTGAAACTTGGCATGTAGCATAGAGGACTCAAAGTCTCGACCCTTGTTTGACCGTGACCTATTTTATAGTAAGTTTAACTGGTGCCATTTATGTATTTGAATAAAGAGAAACTGTTATAAAGTCTTTTTAGCTCACCTGAGCCGAAGGCTCACAAGGTGAGCTAATAGGATAGCCATGATCCGGCGTCCGTCCGTCAGTCGTCCGTCGTCCGTCCGTCCGTCCGTCGTCGTCGTCCACAATATCAAAGATCTTCTTCTCTGAAACCGCTCGGCCGATCTAGTTGAAATTACATGTGGAGCCTCCTTGGGTAGTGGCATTTCAAGTTTGATCACGAAATCCAGGTCACATGACCAAGATGGCCGCCACGCGCATATATGGTAAAAACCACTCAAAAATCTTCTTCTCCAGAACCGGTGGGCCGATTTCCACGAAACTTGGTATGTAGCATTGGGAACTTCAGCCCATCATATTTTGATAAAATGATGACCCTTGGATGACCTTGATCTATTTTACGGCAAGGTCAAATTTGGAAACATAAGCTTTTACATGGGAAAAAGTGAAAACTATGGATTTTTTGAAAACAATTGCAGCCTGAAGCCTGAAAAGTGGTAGATGCAAACAACTAATGGAGTAGATGAAGGTATGTGATTAATTTAGGTCAAGGTCATCTCTTGACCTTGGCCAGTCTGTCGTCCATATACACTTTTCAAAAATCTTCTTCTCTGAAACTGCTTGTCCAATCAAAGTGAAATTTTATGTGGAGCATCCATGGGTAGGGAAGACGAAAGTTTGATCGCGAAATCCAGGTCACATGACCAAGATGGCTGCCACGCCCATATATGGTAAAAACCACTCAAAAATCTTCTCCTCCAGAACCGGCTGGCCGATTTTCGTGAAACTTGGTATGTAGCATTTGGGACTCCAGCCCATTATAGTTTGTTGAAATGATGACCCTTGGATGACCTTGACCTATTTTACGGCAAGGTCAATTTTGGAAACATAGGCTTTCACATGGAAAAAGGCGAAAACAATGGATATTTTGGAAACTCTTGCAGCCTGAGACCTAAAAGTTGCTAGATGCAGACAACTAATGGAGTCAATGAAGGTAAGTAATTAATGAAGGCCAAGGTCCTTTCTTGACCTTGACCCAAGGTCATTTAAATATCAAAATTAAAATTTAAGTTTTCTCAGAAATCACTTGGTTTGGAAACTATTGCAGCCTGAGACCTGAAACTTTGCAGATGCAGACAACTTATTAAGTCAATAAAGGTGTGTGAGTATTCAAGGTCAAGGTCATGTAATGATGACTTAATACTCCAAGATCAGGCTTCAGGTGAGCGTTCTCAGGACCAATGGTCCTCTGGTTTTAGTCTATCAAGGTAAAATAGCCTTGATGGCCAATGTTTGTATGTTTATCTCAAGAAACTGACAAAGAGGACAGACAATGTGCGTACTGAAAACAGCTTGGCCGCAGGGGTTGTCTGCATCTGCCTCGCGGCTTTATACAATTGTATATGACAATATTAAAAGGGCCTCTCTGAAACTACTTGTTCAATCAAAGTCTAGGTTATATGACCAAGATGTTATATGAAAATGTAGTACTGGTATATCTAAAACCAGTTCAGATTCTCAGAAACCTGTTTATGTGGTGAGGCAAAGCAAACAGGAATGTCCATAGACATTGTTGCTCCCTTCAGCATAAACCTGGCTTATTCATCAGGAAAACATGTCCGTGTAATGAAAATGATATATGATCATACGTAGGTCATTCAAAAAGTAATGCAATATGTAGCGTATTTTTGTGTATTTTCATCAGACAGAGGTAATGTTTTTAATTTCTGAAAGTCTGATTCAATCTGCATTCAGGAAAATAAACATCAACTAAATCGGACCATACACTTTATGTTGCTTAGCAACCATAGAATGGCAGCGAAGGTGTCGTGGCCGCGAAAACCACTTTTCAAAAATTAAATAAATAAACATTAAGCTTTGGTATTTCTTTGGTGGTAATTTAAATAGCTATCTTTATACATGTTTGTGTAATGTCACCTTAGCCAGAAATTTCTACGCAACTGAAATGTTCATACAGCCCCACACTTGTCAACTGTTGCTTAGCAACGCCAGAACCTATGCGATTTCGGTTTTATATATTTTCCATAGATTTTGGTTGCTAGGCAACAAAAAAATGTTATCTGATATTTGCATTTTATAGCAAGTAGTTTACAAAGTGTCAATGACAGATACAAATAGGCGTATAAATATTCGATTTAACAAACTAGATGTCAAATTGTAGCAGAAATTGTATCTCTACCTCCATTTTTCACCCTTTGATCGAGAAATTTTAGTCATTTTTTCAACTTTGATTGGGTGTCATTTAAAATGTATCAATCAGATTACATTATCTTTAACATCAAATGCAACTATTTTAAGTTCGGTGTAAAAAATAAAGTGAATATGTTTATGTTGGGTTTCCTGTCACCATGGCAGCGGTTTTAAGAGTCGTGGCCAAGTGCCTTTACATGGTGTTCCATTGTTGCTAGGCAACAGGAAGTCGAGCATGTGACTAGGTGTTGAACTGTCTCGCAGAGGGCGAATTGAATTTATGTTTCAAGAAAGCTAACTCATACTTTAATAACATGTTCAAAGAAAAAAATATGGTCAATATTGCATTACTTATTGAATGACCCTCGTATATGAGCCTGTGTATGAGAAAACCATCAATTTGCATATGCAAAACAAAGACGCAGATCAGCTTTACAGTAACTGCACAGCTGATCAGTGCCTTTGTTTTCGCCACACGGATTGGTATAATTCCTCTTCTACTTATATTCAAAGTTTCAAGCGTCTAGCTTTATTCTGTGACTGTACAACCTGGTTTGTTTTGGACCTGGTTGGAAACCCGAATTGTTGGTTTTCTTATGCACAGGCTCATAATTGTAAACGGATATGCAGGGTATACCTATTTTTGCTCCAAAACGGATTGTGGGTACTCGTTAGAACCGCCTCGCCGTTAAAACTATCAAACTTTTTCTAACAAAAGTTTCAATCTTTACTACTGAAAAAAATTATATACGTGTGTATATTGCATGGGCAAGTTTTCGTAATGTTCCAGAGACAAAAACGTGCCACAAAATAGCTTTAGTTATTCGAGATATATTAGCTCACCTTATCCTCGCCATGTAGGCTTCATCAGGGGTGCTACCACGAAAGTGACAGTACTTACCTGTACTATTTAGCATGTTTGGCGAGAGGTGGGCAGGCTGAACCTAATGTTGATAGAACTTGTAGCCCAACCCCATTGTACATAAAAAAGGCAATAAAATATGTTTAAACTAAATAAATACCATGACAGGTCTCGGATGTGATGAGGGAAGAAATTTACTGCTACGCGAGTTCGCGATAGTATCACTGATGCCCACCTGTGTGATAGTGTAGTCCTACTGTATTGATGATTTGGAAAATGTTCGCGCACTAACTACCCTGTATACCGCTGATGCAACTGAATTTGTTACGGCACAGATTGATGCAACGTTTCACGAAGGTAGGGGGTAGAACGGTAAGTTGACCATAACTTCAACTTTACAGGCATACCATCAGTTTTTGCCATAAGTAGTTTGTTAAAAAAAAAAACACCCTGTGACAGAAGTTATCAATTTCATTGATTCAGAAGAAATATGCCACCAGATACACGAAAATTATGTTTGCTAATTGCTCTAATCCTTCATCATCGTTTGTCATTATCAAAGTTTTAATATAAAATCGAATCATTCCTTTTTTCATACAACCAAACAACAATCATGTATTCGAGCCAACTTTTGCACAATATGGTGTTTGGATCTTTTGGTAAACACCGTACGCCAATGAGTTCATCGCCTGGATACTACCTACGTACAAGAGGGGTTTTTTTTTTTTTTTTTTTTTTTTTTTGAAAACTGATGCTAACTACGGCGGATTTTAAGGCCAAAAATGATTTTTCTTACGACGGACACTGCCTTTCGTAGAACAAACTTAATGTTTAATTTTTAACAGTTTGTGCTATGAATTGACAACCTTAGTATCAATTTAGATAAACATATTTGTTACGGCACAGATTGATGCAACATTTCACGAAGGTAGGGGGGAATGGAGAACGGTAAGTTGACCATAACAAAGTCACGACCCAGACATCCTCGCATTAATGCCTAATGTTGATATACATGTACTTAAGGAATTAAAATACGCAACACACTAAATTTCAAGTTTTACGTATGTTTTTGACGTTTTAATGAAATTACCTACTGACTACTTTGCACGTGATGAGATGAGAAAACGTCATTTTATTGACAAAATTAACGATAAAACGTCAAAAACTATGAAAAACGTAAATTGTGACGCAAACGTCACGGCGAACGGGGAGATGACAAATTCTTTGCATGTGGGTTACGTGACGTCGACTCGATAATGTGCAATAAAGACTAGGATCATTGTATACTTAGGTGCTATCCCATGTTGCGTTGAATCTTGTTAACGGAATGCTAAAGTAAACAGCAACAAAAAATGAGTAATTAACGTCATTTAAATTATTCGATTTTAGTTTTTTGTCCCTAAACGGTGTATATCGAACCAACATACGACATAACATGCTTTTTAATCAACAGTGAAGTCACATGTACCGTAGAAATGGATCATCGAAGCTTTAGTTTTGACGTTCGTTAAACAGAATATCACGTTATGTCAAGGAGCGAAACGGGTTATACGTTTTCAATAAACACTCATTTGCGCACTGTAATCAAACGTTTGGCAATTGATCATTTCTAAAATCAGAAAATTTGAAAAACATAATGAGTCTTTAAAATGCAGAATGTTGGATTTTGACGTTACAATGGACGTTATATGGACGTCTGAAGTACAAAGTTCATAATGTTTACGTAAATAATAATTGATTGAATATAACGCATGCCGAAGGAAAGTTTACTGGCTTTTTACTCATTTTTTTTCGATTGACGTTGGTGACGTTAAACGTCACATAACATAACCAAATGTTACCAGCTGATCAATGGTTACATCTGCAATCACTTTTAGGGGTTTTGGAAACAAAATGTTGGTTTTGTTTTCAAATTTGACATTTATTGATCATGGTTAGATGGTGTGCAACCGTATGTTAGTGTGGTTACGCGTTGGCCACTAAGCAAACGTAACAGACATTGTGGCTCAACATGTTGCAATTTGAAGTTTAGATATTGCTTTAATATAAGAAGCTCAGTTATACCACAGACTTGCATAACAAAGCATATTTTTAGTAGCCCAAAGTGTTTGTTGCGTTTCTTTATTCCTTAAGTATATATGCAGTATATATGCAGATTATGATTATCAATACTGCGGCTGATAGTTTTCGAAGAGGGAGTAACATACTTTCCAAGTTACGAATAAAATATAAAGGACTGCTTAAACCATAGCAAAACTTGAAAGGCTTGGCCAAAAATAAGGCTTGCAAACATTCACCTGTAAACTAATTTTATTTAAAAAAAAAAAAATGGGCTCAGCTGTGCCATGACAGCGAATATCACAACATTTGCCGTGACCAGGATTCGAACCTGGGTTGTCGCGGCCACAACGCGAAGTACTAACCACTATACGATCACGGCTATCACTACTGAGCTGATTGAACTTATTTTTATAAGCCCATTTTTTAAAGTAAATTCACGTTAAATCGGATTTTCGATAAAAATAGCTTTGGTTCGTCTTAGCCTAAGCCCGTTCGCCACACTCACGGGGTCTATTCTTCAAGCCAATATGCTCGGGAGTTGTGCTGATTAAGGTCCGTTTAGTCTGGTGTTTCATTGCTTTCTTCAAAAAATGAAAAAAAAAATATAAGAACTTAGGTCAGCAATGTACATTTTTTGAAGTGCAGTCTCTAGATACAATCATGCTAAAACATCAAATTAACATTCACAAATCTTTGCAAAAGTTTGAGAAGCGTTCAGCGAAAATGTTCAAAGCTCATAAAAGCACGTGCCTCATCCGCAAGAAGATAAACTAGCGGTACATTTTGGTTGATTTGTCGACACACTTGTGATTTTGAACAGATTGCTGAAGGTGAGTACACTTGTTGGTCTTCAATGATTTATATATTCAAGAAATAACACGTCATTTTGCTTTGGAGGAAGAACAGCATTTAAACATGTAACGTATAAGAATAAAATGTAGGGGTGGTGTGAATGCAAAGCACAAAATCATGGGTTGTGAGATATTTCCAAAAACATGAAACTGTTAAGTTTTCGTTATTATTGAGATTCGTTCGTGATATGGATTCTTTTAACAGGCAATACCATAATTAATATGTGCAGTTCGTTAAATTGGTACTGTAGATTGAAGAGTAATAGGCGTTATAAGCATTACAACTAATTTATACGAGTAATAGTGAAAGTATAGTGATTATGCCTAGGTTACATTTGCACCGATCATCGTACGATTTTTCGGTCTGCGATTTTTCCTACGATTTTAGACATCGGAAGTGATCTTTAGCTACGACGTATGTGTTAACAATTCAACACTTTCGTCGATGTTTTGAGTCAGAACCGTATGGAAATCGTAGGGTATCCGCACTCTTTAATTGAAAAATCTTAATTAGCCCATGCGATGTCCGCGAGGAGTCGCTATGATTTCTGACTGAGCCCTTGCGGTCTCCCTACGATCGCCGAACTATTTTTTGTCCATTAATTATGATAATAAATCGTGCGGCGATCGTACGATCATCGCAGTGTCTCCGTACGACGCGCACTCGACGTGTCTACGGGCTACGGTTTTGCGATTTTTTAAAATTTGTAAAAGTGCAGACTATTACAAATTCGTAGAGGCTATGATGATAGTTGAACATCGTAGGGTCATCCTGCGGACACCGGACGAAAACGCCAAAATTGGCATCGTGCGTTCATCGCACGATAATCGCAGGCCAAATGTAACCTACGCATTAGTCATAGTAGACATTGATGTGAGGATGAGTTGGACATTACGTCAACTGGATAATTAAGGTCGAACGGAGGCAAGACCTAGGTTAAAAGTCCCATTTGAAACACTGGAGAAGCACGAGATTGAATCAACGATGATTGAATCAATCATTACAAAATATGGTTTTTGACTCCGCCTTAGCTGTTGACTGGGACGTAAAGCATCAATTCAAACAAATAAACCAAATAAACTTTTCAAAGTAGGCCTCTATTAACTACTGTATATGTTATCACGCACATGCAAAGATACACTAAAACACTATTTGAGTAATATTAAAAATGGGATCGTATTAGAAAGAAGTGTCTTAATCGATCTTTTAACGTTCAATGTATGTCACTTTTACATCCCAGTCGACAATGGTTTGAGTGACGTCGGGAGGGATTCAAAGCCCCCTGTGTAGAACCAGATATATGGTTCATAAATATATACGCCCGCCTACAAATGCAATAGCATATTTGCTAAACAACATTTGAGCCGCGTCATGAGAAAACCAACAATGTGATTTCCGAACAGGTTCGACACAAACCGAGCTGTACAAACACAGAAGGCGGCCAGAGGCTGAAAATTTTGGATTTAGATTTAGAAAGTAGATGAATTGTACTAACCGAGTAGCGAAAACAAAGGCGCTGATCAGCTTCACAGCTACTGTGAAGCTGATCTGCTCCTTTGTTTTGGCATAAGCGAAATGTTGGTTTTCTCACGATGCAACTCATTCAGTATATTTAGAAATGTCTTGTAATGTCATTTGCCCGCCTTGTGCCTGTATGTAGATTTTATTTTCAATTATGTATTACGACATTTTATTTGCCACAAATGTACATGGGGAATATTATGTAGGATATGAATAGACGCGTTAGCTGATACGTGTAATACATAAACAGGGTTAGCAAGCACTTCGCAACTATTTCCTATGCAAAGGTGTGTTACCAATACAAAATGTTCGCCAGTGCTACGTAACGTTCCCAGGAGCTGCCTCTCTGAAAGCAACCCGCCGTTGCTAAGGTAAAAGAAAGATCAATTGGTCATCAATATCTCAGGGGTTCGCGTTATGCAACTCACGCCAGAATTACGAGGAACCATTTTATGTTTAGGGATGGGATAAGATCCTTGTTAAGCTTTTGAGCGAATATGTCTCTCAGCCACTATAACCAAGCTGAATTATTTCAAATTTGAGAGTGCTTGCGATTGCATAAACAATTTGAGTACCTGGTACATTGTCAGTCAGATTGCATGTCTACCGTACTAAAAAGTACAAGTAGGCAAAGATCAGGAAAAGGCGCAATCAGAAAAAGATTCCCACTCCAAAAACCGATGTGGGAAAAAACCAAACTAACAATCAGGTACTTATACCATGAAAACATTTCGTAAGCCGAATGAGCAGCTATTTTCCCAATAGGTGGCCACTCAGTTACCTTAACTTAATTAAAAATATGAAAACACACATAAGGCGCTAACAGCACAAAAATATTTTAAACACCAAGACACAAAACAAAAAGAACCACCACAGAAGTATCGACTTGGAACGATCAGTAACACAAAGTTACTGGCGGGTTTAAATCGATTTTACACGGCCGTAACCTCACCCTCAGCTTCCGCAGTGGTTCATAACATTTAGTTAGTTCTTCGGTCCTCGTGGTGAATCTCTAACTAGTAAATGAATCACCAAGAACAAACAAACAAATCATGATAAACATCCTGATGAATCAAAAACCAGGACTCACAGATTCAGTAAGCTGCCCGACGATGGAGATCCCTGGGCGCCAAATAACTTACTAACTCCGGAGCTAAAGAAAAACATCAGTTGGACCCCGGTGGGCCAAGCAACAGACAAGAAGCTCCGGTCCCAACCAACTAAAATGAATAGCTTTAAGTCGGTGCCATCATAGAGTCTGACGCCCGACCCACCGGCGTGCAATTAAAGAAGGCAGCATAGTTATCAACCGTGATTGGGTTAAAAACTAAGCATGCAGACTGTCGCATAACATTCAAGTTATAACCTATACGTCTGTAACGTGTTATGATTTTTCTAAACTGAAAAGAAAAATCATTACTTCCTATAAGTTTCTTAAATTTGTAAACCAAGTCACCATAAAATTCTGGTTTCGAAAGACCCTCACTTAAAAGCGTCTTTAACCCAACATTATATTTGGAAATCAATTCATAGTGTCTACGATAAAGTTTAGAAAAGGTTTTTCGAAGTTTATGATACCGATAGCCCTGTTGGAGAAGTTTGGCCGTTAAAGATTTATTTCGAGCGTTCAAGTCTGTAACATGATTGCAGACTCTAGCAAACCTAATAAGTTGCGAAATGTATACACCATAAGAAGCACGACGAGGAACGTCACCATCCAAAAACGGAAAATTTACTATATCAAAATCAAAGTCATCGCGCTTATCATAAATTTTAGAAGAAACAAATCCATTTGCAACAGAAAGATGTAGATCTAAAAAGGGGGCTTCGGTATCCGAGATATTGCGTCTAAAGCGTCTTAACATTCACGACCACCTGAAAAATGTGCTTATACCAATATTTTTTATTTTGGACTCGCTTTCATAAAGCGATTTCGGTTCCCAGGAATGTACGTACTGGTTATATTTGTTTGTGGGTCGAATCGGACAATGTCCGGTGCATAAATATTCAAAATGTAGGGCAAACTTGTGAATCCGGCCGAAACTGTTACATCAAAACAGCCACGTATCGAAACTTTGAACATCAAAATCTAGTTTCCTATTGCATCTTCGCCACTCTAGTTTTGATTTCTACTAGCGTTTGTAAATTCTCTTGAGACTGCACATCAGGATTTTATTCAAAATCAAAAGATAAAACAGTAATAATGCAACTTACCTGTTCACCTGTCCATTTCTTTGTTTACATTCAATTTCTCAAATCCACTACCGGAACCTGCTTATACCTGGACGACACCAGATTATATAGGCTTAGAGAATAGACCCCATGACACTAGAGAGGTTTCATGGCCGGTGTTATATTAGCCAAAGAATCACCACCACCAGGTGGACATTCCGTCTACGTTAGTCCACTATAACCGCGCCTACGCAGTTTTCTGTGATTGTACATGTATGTCATGTATACTTTGAAACTTTATTTAATAGTGATTAAGGCCACCGGCCCATTACACAAAGAACAGTATAATACAATACAGACATGCGCATGCAACATATATGAACATAGAAAGAATAATATACATATACAATGTTACAATAAACACACAATGATGAAAAATACAGTCAATTTAACATAAGTTTCCTCTTCTCAAATGCATAATACACATAGTTAGCTAGTGCTAATATATATTTATCAGATCTTGTAGCCATTAGAACGTAAAAATTATGCTTATTTGGGGCTGTATAAAATTTAGCAGGTATAAACTTTTGTCGTATGTCTAGGTACGCATTACACAAGGATAGGAAATGATACTCATCTTCCACTTCTTGCGAAGTGCAAACTTTACAGATTCGCTCGTCTTGGGATTCGAGGCGTTGGATAACGACCTTTTTCTATTTCTAAACCTAGTGACCCAGACCTGAAGGTTGCTAAAGCATTTCTAAATTTCCGTATAGTAACAACGTCAAGATAATATTCACAGCCAAAATTTGGCTTGAATTGCTTATATAGAAGCAGCTTAGAAGAGTTATTTATGCAGTCTGACCATTTTTGTAAAAATTGATCTTGAAGCCTTTGAGTAAAATATCTAAGGAATTCATTTTCATTAACTACATGCTGATTTTCCCACACATATCCAAAACCATTTATGTATAACATTCGTTTAACTCTGGAAGCCCAGTTTTCTTGACCAACAGACTGGAAAAAGAACAACATGTTATAAGCTTTTTTAACATATCTGTGATCAGGGAGATGTAATAAGTAATAGTTAGAGTATGGAGGTGAGGTCAATACGAAAATTATAGACCCGGGCACGTGAACTTAAAGCCGACCGCGCGCAGCGAGGGAGGCTTTAAGTTCACGTGCCCGGGTCTATAATTTTCGTATTGACCGATACCGACATACTCTAACTGACTTATATACTGGCTCCTTTGTTTCGCTATAACAAATGCTACACAGCGAGCCGATTGACTAAACCTTGCGCAGTATGCTTAGACCAATTCTACTCTGTTAAAGCGTGTTTTCTCGCGACATGATTATTGGCCAAAAATCCCACGGACTAACTGTGAACGATATTTTCTTTTCTCGTGCAGCCATGTCCAAAAATAACTTTCACAGTAGCTTCCCCTTAAAACGTCGCCGAGGTTATTTATTGATCAAGATTTAATGCAAATAATTCAATACCATTTAAGTATGATTTTTGTATATCTATATATTGTGCGTAAACTGATTTGAAAGTGTAGATCACTTCTACTTGGATCTGTCATAGGCGAATCCCCATGCTGAAATGACAGAGGACCATTTACTGAATGCCCGGCTGTTTATGGGGGAAACAGCTGGTCAAAACTAACTTTGTGAAGTTTGTTCCTACTTCCAAAAAAAGGGAGGTTTGCCTGGGTGTTTTGGGTGTTTTGGGTGTTTACACGGTCCTTGGCGAAACGACCCGCAATCCTACTAACACGATGGTCAAGCCACTAGACTCAAACGTGCAGTTGCAGTTGTAGAGAGGTGTACGAGTTGTCTTGTAATTTAATTAAAAGTAGGTCAATCTCAAACTTTAGAGTAGTCTACGCGCTGGCGCAATAAAGCCATATCTAAGATCAAAGCGTGAAATGAAGGTGCTTATATAACGAAAACATTAATAAACATTAATCCCTACATCTTCATATTGAGTATCATTTATGTTTTCTCTTAATTTTAAGGTTTATTTTCAGTGCATAAGTCCAATCGAAAACGAAAGTAGAACAAGTTTAAGCTTTTCGAAAAAAAATGCACTATTTCGGCACTATTTTCAGTGTAGTTCCTTGTGTATTCCTAAGGAAATATCCAAGCCTATCAAATAGTGTGAATAGTCAGCACTCAGTCTGCTAAAATGATATCATACCCAGTGGTCATGATGATAAACTATCATGGTATCAAAAATATATTTTGACAGCTGACCTAGGAGAATAACTATAAGGAGATGATTATGCCTTGGATGCAGGAGACGTGTCACTTGTTGAGCTGCTTTCTGATTGCGTGCAGCCATAAGCCTCATCAATGGCAACTGATGTGTAAGCTAAATGACTATATGTCACAGAAATTATGAATTTAAAGCAGGAAATCAGATACAGTTTTATGAAACATCTACAGCTCAAGGCTGACCAGTCAGACTAGCTACGGCTGACCAGTCAGACTAGCGAGAATGCAGAGATTTTATTTTGCATTAATTTAATTCATTATATCCTTCTTAAACTTGGAACATTCAGCAGTGCACTGGTACGGGCCATTGTTATTACCCCTATTGACTTAATATGGCTGTAGGCAATGAACCTCAAGTTGTGAATCCTGCTGAAACGTTTTAGAAATGCACCACTTTATTTTTCTGCATTTCTCTTCAATTGTTAGATTTCACAACATTGTCTTGATTGTAAATCATACTTGACACAACCAACAATAATTTGCTGTAAATATGGCTTTCATCGCACAGTTCATTTTGACATATTAAATCATGATGTTAGTGATTTTTGGTCAATTGCACCTAACATACAGAGGTTTGTTTTTATTTGCAAAAATATGGTATGGGCTTGTAGCCATAGGTCCTACCTAACAGTAAAAAAAAGCAATGTTTATCCATAAAAATTAATGCTGTGGTAAGAGCATTGAAATCTGGATCTAAAGGCAATGGGATAAAACACAATTTGGGCCTGTTTGTGTCTATTAACTGATACACCTCATAGACTGATAGTACTAGTTGATACCCATACAACAGTGGCTCCATTCTGGCATGACTGAAAAAATGTTGACTGGATGTTGAGCAACAAAACACTATAAACAAATTATATTTTAACAGGTTATTTGCTCATGAAGAAATATAGATGGCAAGATGTCAAATACTTCATCAGCTGGAGCAAGGCGGAAAAACAGTAGTGGTATGGGGAATGGTGCTTCTCAAGCAGATCCCCTGAAGTCAAAGAGAGGCCCATCATCAGTTTACAGTGGCACTTTGTCATCTTTAGCAAAGTCTGTATCTTCAGGTGATTCATCTACAGCTCAGCATGGCACAGCCAGTGGTGGTGCAGCAAGAGTGGTAGCTAATACAGCTGCTTATCAGACAAGATCTAGGATTGTAGCAGTCAATGGTGTAAGAGGACATGGACAGATAAAGACAAGTCCTAGGGATGATGTAAATATAAGAAATAAATATACTTAGTCTCATTACAAAAATTATATTTATAACTATTCTTCTTTCCTGCTGATTCATAAGAGTTGTTTTGTCATTTATTTGTGAAAAGAGGAAAAATTGCACTAAGAACTGGTAACCTTGCGCCTTTGCAGTTTGCACTGAAGCACTAAATCAAACAGACATCAAAAATCAAAAGTGTTTATTAAGCAGAAAAACTAACAATTTTAAGTTTCTGTTTCTGTTAAGTAAATGTACCAGTATTGCCCTTAACATATATATACAGATGCATAAATTTACAGAATAGAAGTGGGTAAAAGCAATCATTTCACACAAAGAAATGACACATTTGTTTTGGGTTTTTTTTCCCTAAAAATTATCATTATACAGCCTTATATAATATGGTAGTCAGATCATGTCTGTTCCCCCACATTAAAGAGAACATAAAAATATTGAAGCTGGCCAGTGTAGGGCAGCTAAGTAGGCCACACATGATTACCAGAACACTTCTACTGTCTCAGAAATGCTCAGAACTCTCAACTGGCGCCCTGATAGACAGCTGCCTTGTTATGTTACATATGGCCTTGTCACCATCCAATTCAATTCTTTATTCCAAGACCTATAATCGCAAAGTTCCATAGATTCAAAGATAGGGAACGTGTTCGCCTAGCCGCCCCAAAGATTTTCAAAGGCACTGCCTTTGGGGTGAGAGAGCAATTCCCGCCTGAAATAGAAGCAGTGAGACGCACATTATACCCGGTCGCAAACAAAGCGCGGGAAAATGAAGAAAATAAGGTACGACTTGTGAGAGACCGACTCTACATTAATAATGTAGAATACAAACAAACAAACACAACGAAAACAGAGTCTATGAAGCCACGAAAACAAAATGACTATACGAAACATTCTCAACAAAGAACGAACGAAAACTTTTCACAGCCACATGCACGTATTTTTAAGTCTAGAAACATTAGAAGAGCAAATAACGGTGGTCCCGTGCATCTAGACTTCACAACACCAAATCGCTTCTCGGTCTTTAATGCTAGGCAAAATGACAATGAAACAGTTAGTTCGCCTGCAGGAAATCGGAAGCAAAAAGCGTCTTCTCCGCTTGAAAATGACCAAAATGTGAAAAAATTGCGCGATAACGTTTCAGCAACCCACAGGAGCCCATGGACACTACTACACAGCGACCTGTTTTACAACAACTCGCAGCAGTCGTTACGCAAGAGCCGAACAGTCAACATGTGTCACGTGACAATTCCCCCGTTAGGAATGCAGACGAAAGTGTCTCGCACTAGGAAAGCGTGGGGCACAACAGGCAAAGCGACAATACGTCATATGATCATGTGAGTGATCATAATGTACAGTGTACTTACAAAAATATAAGACACGACTTGAAATTTCTTTCACTGAATGTGTGTGGTCTTAAGAGCAAGTTGAAAATCCCGGAATTTACTGACATGATAAACTCGTACGATATAATAGCATTGCAAGAAACAAAATTAGACGATGTCGATTGTGTTGAGGTGCCCGGATTTACCATTGTTTGTCAAAATAGGAAGAAAATTTCTAGGTACAGGTCCGGTGGCACAGCATTTCTATTCAAAACTAAATTAAACCAGTATATCACGACTCCAAAAAGTGAGTCGAACCTAATCCAATGGATTTGTATCTCGAAACATGTAGTGCACACTGGCAATGATATTTACTGCGAAAACATTTATAATCCCCCAAAAGGAACCAAATTCGCGTCACAGGACCCGTACCTAGAAATACAATCAGAATTAGATAAAAAGAGCAGTAACACAGACTGCATTTTGCTGATGGGAGATTTCAACTCTCGAACTGGTTGTTTGCCTGATTATACTGTCGCTGACAAATTCTTGTCGAGATTACATGATGACAGTTCTTTGCAAAATGAAAATGCGAAAATAATTTCAACCTTTGATGAATGTAATGTTTCGTTAGAAAGAAACTCCGCAGACTCGACGAAAAATACGTACGGCCTTCAATTATTAGAATTCTGCAAAAGTAATGACTTGTTCATCATGAATGGAAGGTTTGGAAAAGATTTTGATAGCCCAAAGGTTACATGCAAGAACCGAAGTACAGTTGATTATTGCATTTCCGACATAAAACTTTTTCCACATATAAGCACTTTTGAAATTAATGATTTTTCCTCTTTGTATTCTGATACGCACTGTGGAATTACTACTATGATAAAGGCCGAGTATCAATCGTCAAGTCAGCCGGAGGGACAGCATTCAGAACCTAGAATGAAATTATGGAAGCAAGAAAATGCAGAATCTTTCCGCCAATATTTCGATCCAAGTAAACTGTCTCATATAAATCAGATGTTAGACTCGCTAGATTTGCAATCGCACGTCACAAAAAACAGATATCGATGGCGTTAGTAGCCAAATTGAAAACTTATTTCATAGTGCATGTATAAACACATTTGGCATGTCCCTGCCTACTAAAAGTAATGTAAAAAAAAAAAACAAATAAACCTTGGTTTAATGCAGAATGTAGATCAGCCCGAAACTTGTACCATAAAGCAAGACGCCTGTACAACCGCTCAAAATCCGAGTATCATAGAAATATGCTCAAAGCTGTAAGTAAAAATTATAAACAAATCATCACAAAAAACATACGGAGGCACAAGAATACCACAATAGAAAAACTTCGCAGGGTAAAGTCAACAGATCCGAAAGAGTACTGGCGTTTAATTAATAACGACAAGAAAAGGACGGATTGCACCGTCCCGATTGACGACTTTTTCAAACACTTCCGAAATATCAATAACCCTACACCTAACTCAGAAAATGGGCCCGTTTTCATCGATGAAACTATAAATGAAAATCACGAGATAAACACGCCAATAAGTGAAAACGAAATTCGCAAAGCTCTTAGGGACCTTAAGCGAAACAAAGGTGGGTTTTGATCAAATTTTGAATGAGCATCTACTTGTTACGGCAGATGCCATGTTACCTATTTACGTCAAACTATTCGATCAATATCATATTTGAAAGTGCTGTAATACCCGAAAGCTGGCTAATAGGCGAAATTCTTCCTATATATAAAAATAAAGGAGAGAAGAGCAATCCTGAAAATTACCGTCCGATAACTCTCCTAAGTTGTATTGGTAAATTGTTCACGGCAATTATAAATTCAAGACTTAATGCCTTCGCGGACAGCCATGAAGTGATCACGAATAGTCAAGCAGGTTTTCGTAAAGGCTTTTCTACCGCAGACAACATTTTTATCGTTAACAGCCTAATCGAAATTATGAAGGCAAGCTCAAAGAAATTGTACTGCGTATTCATTGACTTTAGGCAGGCCTTCGATTCAGTCTGGCGCCTAGGCCTATGGCATAAACTTATTTCTTATAACATCACTGGGAAATGTTTTCGCTTGATTCGAAGTATGTACGAAAATATAAAATCTCGTGTTAAATGTATAAATGGAAAGTCTCAGTTCTTCCCTTGTACAGTTGGTGTGAGACAAGGAGAAAACCTGTCACCATTTTTGTTTGCCATATTCTTAAATGACTTGGAGTTCTACTTTACCCAACGCGGCATTCCGGGCATAAATCTTGAATTTAATGAAAATGATATATTCATGTTTCTCCAAATTTTCTTACTCCTCTATGCGGACGATACGGTTATTTTTGCCGAATCTCCCGAAGAATTACAAAATGCGCTTAATGCTTTTAGTGCCGGATTATTGTGATCTCTGGAAATTAACCGTTAATGTATCCAAAACGAAAGTTCTCATTATATCGCATGGTAGGCCAAATTCAAGCCAAAGTTTTTACTTCAAAAATATAAAACTCGAGATAGTAAGCGAATACAAGTACCTCGGCGTTTTCATATCTAGGAGTGGTAGTTTCAATAATGCCAAAAAGCATATAGCTGAGCAAGCAAACAAAGCTCTATTTTCGCTTCTTAGAAAAGGTCGCTCGCTAGACCTACCCTTAGAATTACAAATAGATCTATTCGATAAGATGGTAAAACCGATTCTTCTTTACTGCAGCGAAATCTGGGGCATGGGAAATTGCGATATCATTGAGAGAATCCAGCTCAAATTCATAAAGCACATCTTTAATCTAAAAAAGTCAACACCATCTTACATGATATATGGAGAATTGGGTATAACACCATTAAAAGTAGATATACAGTCACGAGCCATATCGTTCTGGTCTAAGGTGTTGGCGCACC
This sequence comes from Rugalucina vietnamica, assembly GCA_964017185.1. Taxonomy (NCBI): domain Eukaryota; kingdom Metazoa; phylum Mollusca; class Bivalvia; order Lucinida; family Lucinidae; genus Rugalucina; species Rugalucina vietnamica. The sequence goes on along the minus strand of OZ024878.1, from coordinate 46,001,264 downwards.
ATGATCAACCGACGAGACTTACTTATCAAATGTATACACTTCTCCATAATCTGCATAAGTCGAAGAAATGTAAATCGCAATACTTAGAAAATATACAAAATATTCTTAATTCCTGTGGATTTTCCGGAATCTGGCAGACACAGACTACTCACACGGCAAACCCCCGATGGTTATCAATGGCAATAAAGCAAAAACTCAAAGACCAGTTTTTGCAAAACTGGCATTCGCTCGTTGAAAAATCATCAAGCGGAAAAATTATAGATTATTTAAGGAAGATTTTGAAAAAAGCAAATACTTAACACTACTTCCGAATAGTTATTGTAAAACAATGATGAGATTTAGAACCAGAAACACAAAACTCCCGGTAGAAGTTGGGCAATGGAACAGCACGCCCTTTAACGAACGTATCTGTACCCTTTGTCAAGCTGACGTCGGTGATGAATATCACTACATTTTAACATGCAAGTCCTTTAAAACGATTCGACCTAAGTTCATTCGTCAACAGTATTTTCTCAGACCGAATACGCAAACATTCAAAAGCCTTATGAATTCTGAAGATATAGACGAACTGAAGAAATTATGCCAGTTCATCAACATAATAAACGCATCTTTTACGTAAACATTTATTAGCTTCCATACTTTCATTATTTGTTATAACCAGTATGTTTGTCATAATTGTTTGTCATTACGATATGTGCCAACCCGAGAAACCTGGTGCTCTATACTATCTATACGATCATACAAATACATAATTGCTACAGCGCTAGCGCTCGCAGCGCTCCTCCCAGGTCAGACAATGGTCCGCCAAAATTGCACCAGGATCTCGAGATGGAACAATGTAGTTTATATAATGTACTCTCTCTCTCTCTCTCTCTCTCTCTCTCTCTCTCTCTCTCTCTCTCTCTCCTCAGTTGTGTTGTCAAAACTGTATAGACCACTACTTTTATTCAATGTCAACGAATAAGCAAACGGTTCCCATAATGATGCTTGAAATGCAGATTGATACCTACCACCATGCACAGGTGTGCATGATCCCTCAAAACAACAATGAACTGTACAAAAAAGATGAATTCCTACCTTATTAGCGAAAGTTAATTCCATTTATAGTCTGCATGTCTGTCCCAGTTGTAACCGCATGGCTAAAGTGCAGCACGATGTGCACGATTTTTGTCCCCTACTGTGTCAAATGTCTGTCACAGTTACAATACACAATTAGATCCGCCTCTACAGTACACATGCAAAATTAGATAACCTGTGGTATTTTGCTTTACATACGTTCTTTTCACAACGCAGGTATTTTGCTTTACATACGTTCTTTTCACAACGCCTGTTGTGCTCCTTTTTCTTTTCCTATCTTTTTCTACCATCTTTCTCTTTGGCTTTTGCCATGATATCATGATGAAAATTGCTTTGAAATTATTTGATTCACTTGTTGTTAACCCTGTGTTGACCTAGTGTAATAAAGAACATATGGCCTTGTCACCATCCCAACCTCCAAATACCTAATACCAAATTGCAGAGTAAAAATTCATCCAACCCCTGGCATAGACAAATCTGCACCTGAGATCTGCACCTCCACCAATTTAATACTGTAAAATCAGCTTTTTCCCCATAACTGTAGTACATCATAACTGTAGTACATTGGAATGCTCTCCCCACCTCCATTGTCGTGCTCCCCACATTGGCAAAGTTTAGGTATCTGTTTTAGCTTTTAACTTTACTATCACTCTTCTTTCACTCATTTCGCTCATTTGTTCTTCAATTTACTTTGTTTACTTCAACTTACCCCCCTTTAACTCTTTGTAGTTCTGGAATTCCTTCTGAAGACCTCCTCGGAGGTTAGGAAGTATCAAAAGAAAGAAAGAAAGAAAGAAAGAAAGAAAGAAAGAAAGAAAGAAGAAAGAAAGAAAGAGTGAAAAAGAAAGATCACCATGGAACTACATGTATACAATAATTCATTTTCAGGTATTTCCCAACAATCCCAAAAAGAAGGACAATTTGAAGTTTTACAGCAATGATATGGCTTCAAAACCATTTCCAGGTATAGAAACAATACGAAAACTTGCCCTAGTAATATACAGTAATATATTTCAGAAGAAAAAAAATGAAAATTTTCATTGAAAAAAAAAAATAGATACTTTTAATATTTTTGCTCAAAACTTACTTAGGTTTTGAATCAAATATAGGGAAAAATGGTATACCCCCGTTCAGCTCAGCTTTACTATATAAAAGTGGGTTATAAGTGGTTTTCATAACAGGGGCATGTTTTTGTGATGATTCACGTGAAATAATAATCGTTATAATTTACGTTTCAGTTCAGATTGTTCGTTCAAATGTACATGCATAATATATCACAACCTCTTTATAACTCTTTTGTTTGGTTCCAAGACATTTTTACACGTTTACTGTTGACCTGGTAGGCAAGCTACTCTTTCGTTTAGAAAAAAAAAATTGATATGCACCTTTCCCGCCTTTTCGCTCATTCTGTCGAATAACTCAGTCAATATTGTTATGATTTAATCAGTGTTAGTCACTTATAAAATCATAATTTGCCAGAAATATTACGGGTTTCATACATTCAGTTGAAGAAAAAATGAGAAATTTAGCATTCAATTTCTCATTGTAGAGATATGCTACACTTACCATTGTGTGTTCCTTTTTCAGGGACTAAAATTGATGACATGCTGAAGAAATGGAAAGGAGACTACCACAAACTTGAGTATGAACACCAATATATTCAGTGGTAAGCATGATTGCCTTGACAGTCTTTTAATTCCGAAAAACCTGGTTTTTCGGAATCTGTAATCTGTAATTTTTATGAATCTGTAAAATCTGGAAAAAAAATCAGTTGAAAAATTTTGATTGTTTTTGTTTTTGTTTAAAACATTGATTGTGGGTACCCGTTAGAACCATCTCAACGAGGCGGTTCTTACGAGTACCTGGCCAAAATCTTTATTTTTAGAGCAAAAATATGAAAGAATGTATGCTTCTGCATACCCCAGTTTTGCAATATTAACTTAAAACATGGGGTATAAGGGGGCACATATTACATGGAAATGTTTTCCTGATGTATTCCATCTTTAATGTTGTTTTTGTTTCTTACATTTCAACAATAGGGGCAAGGCATTAGTTTAAAATCTCATGCACAATATAAGCCAAAACATGAATAAATCAGATTTTCGCCTATGCAAAAACGCAGGTGCAGATCAGCTGTACAGTAATTGCACAGCTGATCAGCGCCTTTGTTTTCACTACATGGATAGTACAATGTCTCTCCTTCCTAAATACGAAATACCTACCTTCTTGCTATCTTCTGTATCTGCACAGACCTGTTTGTGTTGGACCTGGTCGGAAATCCCGAAGACCGTTTTTTTCGTGTCGCGGTTCAAATTTTACAACCTTGTCTTCTTCTATGTGACCCAGTCCAACACAAACTCATGGTTTGCCCCACTTGTTGAGGTTGTTGAAAAGAAATGGGCTGCTTTCGCCTCCAGGCAAAGCTGCTTGAAATTACCGCTTGACCACACGATAGCTAAGCAGCTTCAAAATTTGGATCAGTTGTGAGAACATATTGGTCAGAAATCAAAAAATAGGTTTACACACAATGAAGCTTGTACATTTCTGCATCAGTTACTCGTGAAGATATTTACACTTAATACAAATAAACTGCCGTGTTGAGGATTGTTATCGTGATGGAAGTAATTAGTGACACTATAGGTTCATTTTTCTGAAGTGCTTGCGAAAATGCTTGCGAAAACAAAATAACCGAGATTTTTTTTTATGTTTCTTTTTTCAATAAATGTTCAATTTCTGCATTGCATGTGCCTATCTATCAATAGAGTAAACACTATAGGAGAAAACTAAAAAATCTAACCTCAACTTCGGTGTGTCACCGATCATTTATCGGTTCGTATGTATATAAAGTCACGTGATTCTCAGCTGTGGACATGGCTGTGTTTTATTGAAAACCGTTTGCATTTTGCGCAGCATAAAGAGATTAAAATGTAGACTTGAAAATTAACATTGCATATAAATACATGTACATGCATGTTTTAGGCTATTTCCGTTACCAGAAGGAAAAGGTCTCAATAGCTCAGCACAACCACTGCAGCAGCATGAAGCCATGGTAAGATATTTATCATTTTATAGCATTAATATTTCACTTCTTATATTCTGCAATTTCTTTTATCCCAGGACAATATGTTGCTAGAAAATGTATCTGGCCTTAGAACAATTTGAAATAAATACCAAATATACCATTACCAAATTATATGATGTGATTACATTTATTTTATTGTAGCACTCCCTTTTCTAAGGCCGTGTTTTTGCATGCAATATAAGAAAAGGTTTATACCTTTTTAAATAGAGTCCAGTGGCTAATTGGTTGAGTATCAGATTCAGAAACCTTCTGGTGCCACATTGTGTTTGTTCACATATTCTTTACAGTTACCAGAGAGCATAATGCACTAGTGGAGCCATATGCACTCTTGTGTATCTGAAAAACATGTATCTTGTTCAAGATACATGTTTTTCAGATACACAAGATTGCATATGGCTCCACCGATAAGGCAAGCTTAGTGGTGTCCACGGCTGAATTGAGATTACATATGAGCCACCTCGTGGAAAAACCAACAATGTGGTTTCCGAACAGGTCTGACACAAACCGGCCTGTACAGCTACAGAAGCAGGCTAGAAGCTTGAAATTTTGGAGTTAAGTAGAGGAGGAATTGTACTATCCGAGTAGCGAAAACAAAGGCGCTGATCAGATTCGCGGTTACCGCGAAGCTGATCTGCGCCTTTGTTTTCACCTATGCAGATTGTTGGTTTTCCCATGAGGCGGCTCATATCTCATAGCTTTTTGAAATAAATGTTTTAATAAAATTACTAATTGATTTCAGGCTATCCAGTCAGACAGGCATTTAAAGCTAAGAGTTTTAAGAGCTTATAGGATGATGTTGGATTTTTATGGCATCCAGCTTGTCTCATCTGACACTGGTGAACTTGCAAGAGCAGATAACTATAAAGAGAGATTTGATCACCTAAACAGGTATGTAGATGAATGTGTAGGCAGGATAAATACTACAGCATGTCTTTGTAACTGACATAGTGATTTTGATGAGGTTTAGCTGAAGAACTTGTTTTTTCTGGGGTTTTCTCAAAGAATATATTTTCATTTGCCGAAGGCATTTCTAGAGAGCACTTATTTGTATATGATTGTTAGTGCAAACAAGAATTGAAAGTTATATCTATTATTTCACAGCTTTTCAGTTGGGTGTAAATTACAGCAACACCGATATGTTAAAAAATGACTTTTTTCTGCAGGTCTATACATAACTACAGAAGAATCACTCGCATAATAAAATCTATTGGTTTCCTTGGCTATGGCAATCTGCAAACGCCATTCGTAAAATTTCTCATAAATGAAACACGTGTCCTGAAATCAATGCCTAACATTCGCGGCAGCAGTATACATCACTGGATTGATGCAATTGCTGATGAAAAAGAACGAGAAGAGACTATGAAATTGTTTCTAGATGTTAACCACGGAGTGGATTTCTATGATGATTATTATAATGTGGACTGGGCGGATGAAGCAATGGAGGATATGGAAGCTAACTCATACAATGTTGATACTTATCAGTTTAACAATGTTTGCAGTTTAGAAAGTACACATACAGACGCTGGTAATTTGGACAGACATTCTGGAAATGCTTTTAGTTTAGGAGTTTCTCAAAGAGATGCTGCACCTTTCAGTATCCATTCAGATTTGCATGGTTCTGTTAGAGACCCTAGTTCATTGGACAGGCAATCCGATATGTTGGCTTCTGTTAGTAGAGCTGTGTCTTCAAATACAAATAGAGACAGTGACTCTTCTCATAGGAACTCTGACTTCTTGCATTCTAGAGATCAAAATTTAAAGCCAAAGCTGAAAGACTTGGCTTTAGGAAGAAACTTTGTAAATGATCCTACTCCACCAGTATCATGGGATTAAATTCTGTGTTATGTTTAATGTTGAACCTTGTTTTGTCTGTGATAATGCTACATTAACGTACGTTTACACTCTCTCGTCTCAAAGAAATTCTGACTTGTTACATTCAGTTGGTCAAAGTCAGACATCGAATTTGAAACCAAAGCTGAAAGACATGGCCATAACTTTGTGCCAGATCCTACTGCGCCAGCATCATGGGATTAAATTGGATGTAATGTTAACAGTTGATCTAGGTTTTGTCTGTGATGATTCTATCTCTATGATAATTAACATAGAGGATATTCAAATGTTTCTGTTGAATATGGCTTTTTAGCTCACCTGAGCTGAAGGCTCACATGTGAGCTTATAGTATATGCTCCGTCGTTGTCGTCGTCGTCCACACTTTTCAAACATCTTCTCTGAAACCGCATGGCCAATCAAAGCCAAACTTCATGTGGAGCATCTCTAGGAAGGGGGAACGAAATTTTATATAAATGGTCCAGGTCACATGACCAAGATGGCCGCCATGGCTATAAATAGCAAAAACCTTTAAAAATCTTCTTCTCCAGAACCAGAAGGCCTATGATTTTGAAACTTGGCATGAAGCATCAGGCAATGGAGCTCTACAAATGTTATACAAATCATGACCCTTGGATGACCTTGACATATTTTACGACAAGGTCAACATAGGTCGCCCATGCATTTGAATGGGGAAAATTGTTAAAATATGATTTGAAGGACAAAACTTGCAGGAAATGGGCAAATGGACAGAATGTTTTATGTTTATGAAAACATTTTGTCCACAGGGGGTTGTCTGCCCCTGCCCTGGGGCTATATACATGTATATGACCATAATATTCAAACATCTTCTTCTCTGAAACGGCTTGGCCAATCAGAGCCAAACTTCATGTGGAGCATCCTTAGGAAGTGGGGAATGAAAGTTTATATAAATGGTCAAGGTCACATGACCAGGATGGCCGCCATGGCTACAAATAGCAAAAACCTTTAAAACCTTTCTTCTCCAGAACCAGAAGGCCTATGATTTTGAAACTTGGCATGACGCATCAGGCAATAGAGCTCTACAAAGTTTGTACAAATCATGACCCTTGGATGACCTTGACATATTTTACGACAAGGTCAACATAGGTGGCCCATGCATTTGAATGGGGAAAATTGTTAAAATATGATTTGAAGGGCAAAACTTGCAGGAAATGGGCAAATAGACAGAATATTTATGTTTATGAAAAAAATGTCCCCAGGGGATTGTCTGCCCCTGCCCCGGGGCTATATACATGTACATGACCATAATATTCAAACATCATCTGCTCTGAAACCGCTTGGCCAATCAAAGCCAAATTGGAACATCGTTAGGAGGGGGCAATGAAAGTTTGTATAAATTGTCAAGGTCACATGACCAGGATGGCCACCATGGCCATAAATAGCAAAAACCTTTAAAAATATTCTTCGCCAGAACCAGAAGGCCTATGATGTTGAAACTTGGCATGAAGAATTGGGCAATGGAGCCCTACAAAGTTTGTATAACCCTGGGATGACCTTGACCTATTTTATAGCAAGGTCAACTTAGGTCGCCCATGCATTTGAATGGGGAAAATTGTTAAAATGTCATTTGATGGGCAAAACTTGAAGTAAATTGGCAAATGGACTGAATTTTTATGATTTGAAAAAGTAATTGACTCCAATGGTTGTTCTGACCCTGCCCTGGAGTTATATACATGTATATTACCATTATAGTCAAACAAGTTTATTGGAATATATCTCAGGTCTCAGGGGAGCGTTTACAGGACCATTGATCTTCTGATATTTCACGAGTGAAGTGAAAAATACACATATTTCCACTTTACGAGTGAAATTAAAGCCATATTCAACAGAAACATTAATTTTGAATTTTCTTTTTGTTATGTTTAGTACAATCATTTCAGTAAAGGAAAGCATAATTATGTTATTTTTTTTTTACAATCTACCTTTCGTTTAAAGCTTGTTACATGACCTGGTGTTTGAAATGAGCAAGCAAACATGTCAAATGATTGTTAATTTGGTTGAAATACTGGTGACAACTTTGTATGACAAGTGAAGTCCGTTTTAAGTATGATGACGTCACATGACGTAGACTTCTTGCCGAAAAGAACACACTGAAGTGGGGAGAAAAGAAAATGATTACCCACACTTTATGTTTTCATTCACAAATAAGAAAGTTATTGGGTTTGGAATTCTGAATTGGAGTGCAGTAAGTAAATTTAAAGGGCAGAGGCAATCCAAAAATGTTATATTTTCAGTGAGAATTTAAAATACATGTATCACCTTTTTCATATGTGAAAATGTAATGTTGTAAGTACGAGTTATATTTGATAAATATTTCTCTATATTTCATGATTTAGTATATATAGAGGATATTTGCTTTTTTTAGGTGAATGCCAAATATATTTCATCGAGTGAGTTGAAACATCAGAATTTTCACGCGTGTGCAGCACGAGTGAAAATTGTGATGTTTTCAACTAATGAGATGAAATATATTTGGTATTCACCGCAAAAAAGCAAATTTTCTTTTTATTTTATACTTAAAACTGAAAAAAAAATAGTTCCTCATCTACAGTGAAGATATAGGCTGATATCAGTCACTAGTGACTTTTGATATCAGTGAGATTTGATATCAGTTGATTTCATATCAATGAAAAAAAACAATTTTATCAAGTTTTGATATACATTGGTTTTCACTGTAAAGTATAAAATAAGAGCTGTCGCAGGACAGCGTAGCTCACCTGACTTGTGTTTTGCCACTAAATCTGTTAAAATCTATGACCCATGACCTTGACCTCAAGGTCACTCAGGTGGGTCATGATCTTCAGACCAATATCTACCAAAATGAAAAGTATCAACTTGATCTATCTACATGTTCAAGAGATATAGACATATAAAAACATTAACCAAAACTTTAACACAAAATTTCCAAGTCCGTGACCTTGACCTCAAGGTCATCCAGGTGAGTTGTGATGTTACAGCATAAAACCTGAGACCAATATCTATCAACATGGAAAGTATCAACTTTATCCATCAACATGTTCAAGAGATATTGACTTATAGAAACATTAACCAAAACTTTAACACAAAATTTCCAAGTCCGTGACCTTGACCTCAAGGTCACCCAGGGTGGGTCATGATGGTACTGCGTAAAACTTCAGACCAATATCTACCAACATGCAAAGTATCAACTCGATTCATCAACATGGTCAAGAGATATAGACTTACAAAAACTTTAACCAAAAACTTAAACACAAAATTTCTAAGTCTGTGACCTTGACCTCAAGGTCACCCAGGGTGGGTCATGATGGTACTGCGTAAAACTTCAGACCAATATCTACCAGCATGCAAAGTATCAACTCGATCCATCAACATGGTCAAGAGATATAGATTTACAAAAACTTTAACCAAAAACTTAAACACAAAATTTCTAAGTCTGTGACCTTGACCTCAAGGTCACCCAGGGTGGGTCATGATGGTACTGCGTAAAACTTCAGACCAATATCTACCAACATGCAAAGTATCAACTTGATCCATCAATATGTCAAGAGATATAGACTTATAAAAAACTTTAACCGAAAGTGTGACGCGGACGCGGATGTACACGTAAACGCGGACGACCGGGGTGACAACAATAGCTCTATGCACTTCGTGCAGGCGAGCTAATAAAATAAATTGTTTTCTTTGTCTACAGCAATCTGTTAACTCCATTTGTAAAATTTCTTATTAACAAATCATGTGCACAGAAAACAATGCTGAACATCCGCGGCGGTAGTATACATTATTGGATTGTTGCAATTGCAGGTGATAATGATAGAGAAGAAACTTTGAAATTCTTTCTAGATGTAAAAGTAAACCAGGGAGAGAATTATTATGATAATGTGGACACTGCAGACGAAGCGATGGAAGATATTGGGGATAACTCTGCAATTATTGATACTAAAAAGTTTAATGCTTGTAGCTTAGAAGCTAGACATAGATATAAAGACACTGGTCATAGTTTTGGATAGAGACACTGTTGTTTAGAAGCAACACAAAGTGACATATAATTTTATGATACAGAAGTCTGAGCTTTTTGGTCTGTTGCTTGACCAAAAATGACTTCATATACACACAAAGACACTGTAGTATTTCATAGAAACTCTTATTTAACAGATCAGGCTTCGAGCTGAATGACTTGGATTCAGGTCGAAATTTTGCGCCGGATTCTACCGCATTAGCATCATAAGATTTAATTTGATAGTTTGTGTTAAGTAGTTGCATTTGTTACAAGTTGAACTACGTCTGTCTGTGATAATTCCATCTCCATAATAAAATATGTGTAAATATGTCGTACGTTGTTTTCTTTGTCTACAGCAATCTATTAATTCTCATTTGTAAAAGTTCTTATCAACAAATCTTGTGCACAACAAACAATGCTGAACATCCGCGGCGGTAGTATGCAACACAGTATTGATGCAACTGCAGGTGATAAAGGAAGAGAATAAATCATGGCAAGTTATTCCTAGAAGTAAAAGTAAACCATGGAGTGGATTAATTTGATAATGTGGACTCTGCAGATTTAGATTTAACAGGTCAGACGTCAAATTTGAAACCAAAACTGAAAAGCTTGGATTCAGGTCGAAACTTTGTGCAAGGCCCTACTGTTTGTAATGTTAATCTTTATTTACGCGACATAGGCAAACAGCATAGCCCCAGATGTGACGCCGCAGAACGCGGCGTCCCATCTGGGGCTATTCTGTTTGCTTACAAGAATTTCATCGAAAAATGGAATAGATTTTAAAATCACACCTGCGGCCCCTAAAAATGAAAGTGGACACGTCCAAATGATAATGATGGGATAAACCATTCGTCAAATATGGATTAAAGTCGAACCAGGTTTCATCTGTGATATTTCTATCACCGTTATAAAATACACGTGTACATTGTTTTCCTTAGCCACGGCAATTGAAAGTCACCATATTTTTAAATTTTACGTATTAAAATCCATATTTAAGTTTTCGAGGCTACGTCAATCTACAATCTCTAGGAAAATGTCCCAAGGTGGTACTTCTGTTGTCCTCTACTGTGGTTGTGTTTGTTTCGTGTTTTGGTGTCATGTTTTGTAATGTGTGCGTCAAAGGAAACGTTGGTTCCGTGTTCCGTTAAGTAAACAGGTAACCAGGACAATGAAGGTCACTCGAAGACGACAATAAATAATGCTATGGTACCAACATATATGTGCCACGTCATGAGAAAACAAACAATTTGCATATGCGAAAACAAAGGAGCAGATCTGCTTCCCAGTAACTGCGAAGCTGATCAGCGCCTTTTTTTCGCTACACTGATAGTACAGTTCATCTACATTCTAAATCCAAATTTCCAGACTAGCAGTGCTTGTACACTCGGTTTTTGTCCGACCTGATCGGAAACCACATTGTTGGTTTTCTCTTGGCGCGACTCATATTAGCGCACAAAACAATCAAACCAAATAAATCCATCAAAGCAGAAATCCAACAAACAAGAAATAAATGAATAAATAAACAAGCAGTGATAGGGAAATAGCAAATAAGCCTGACAAACACAATCAAGCAAAAAAAAAAAAAAAATAAAAAAAAAAAATAAAAAAAATAAAAAACAGACGAAATAAGTATTAACAAGTTCGCAAACAAACGAATCAGCAAAACAAAAAGCGCAAACAAATGCAACATCACGGTTGAGCACCAAACAAAAACAAACATGCAAAACAAAGCAACAAGTAAACAATCAAGGAAACTGAACAAACACAAACAAGACCAAAAATCCAACAAAGAAACGGTTACTGTAGTCCTCTATGTTGCGGGTGACATTTCGTCCAAATCGATTGATTTGATAGCCGTTCGTTCATATTTTGTACATTTAGCGTTATCTTTGTCCTCATCTTCTAACTCGGGTGAGCTTCGTAGGTCACGGTCGGGTCTCTGTTTTCCCGGTACGCCCGTACATGCCGTATGAACACCTCAGAGATTAATTACACAATTCAATTCAAAAGCTAGAACTTGTTTATTTTCTACAGTTGTTCCCCTTGTATTAAAAATGTTTGCACATGAACTTCACATTGTTTGGCATTTTGAATCATACTGACAGAGAAAAGATATGAGCATTTGAGAATGAATGAACTGCTTTAACTGTAGAGGGTTTAACACTATAGTTATAGGATATTACATCATATTTCTTAACAAATGAGTTGATCAGTAGCGCATCATACCAAAAGACACAATTTCTTTTTAAAATGTCAAATTATTATTGAGGCCAAGTTTAAGTTATTATGATGTCAATTTTGAACTTTAATGGTCATGCGCTTAGTCGCATAGCCCTATTTTTGACATCACAGCATTCTGTGATTCAGATCCTGCATATAGTTAAAATATAGACAGCCTTGCATTATAATTTATGTTACCGAGTGATTTTGCTGTCGACTGAGTATCGAACCTGGAACACTTGGCGAATGGTTTAACCACTTCTCCATGGAGGCTGCTTCTCTATTAGTTTAGTCCTGCTAACCGATTGACCACCTATAGGGAAATAGCGGCTCACTCGGCGTGCGGGATGTTACCTGATTGTCAATTAAATTTTCCCATTTGATGACCATAGCTTATTTTTAAAGAAACATTCAAGGCTGTTTCACTATATAGATTCACTGTACGACAGAAATCCAGTGAAGTAGCTGTCGCCAGTGGATGAGCGCATTTTTGGACAAAATTTTGCATGTTTTCTGGTAATCGGATTTGTTTATGTGCCACTTTTTACCGTTGATTGCTTGGCCATCCTAGAAGCTCACATGTGAGCCTTCGGGTCAGTTGAGCTAATAAGCTGGATTGATCCATTGATGATGCTAAAACAAAAGCGCTGATCAGCTGTGCAGTTTGCACAGCTTATCAGCGTCTTTGTTTTCGCATATGCTTAATTCCGGTTTTTCGGAACTCGGCTTGTATATAAAAATATATACATAATAGCCAGTATATACAATATGTACCCATGTTATTGTTAGCGATTGTTAGTGTCATATTGTAATGTTTTCGAAACTTCATTTTGTATAAAAATGGTTTATATACAGAGCTATATTTTTATATATCTTTACAACGATAGCAAGAAATCATATGACAAGAAGTTACTTTTCAGTCGTTTTACAGATAAATTAATAGATGACACTGATGTGAGTTGATAGGTTGTCACAAACGTGACGGTGCACATCTATTATATGCATCACAATATCCTTCGTAATTTAAACAAGGCGATCCCGGTGGAAGCCAAACTCCCTTTGATGGAACTTGAACGTTACCAGCGTCATACATTGCTTGTCTTATGTCAGCCACTAATTGTTTATATTCCTTGAAACTGTCAACTAAGTCGTCATTTGACGCTATACAATTGTCCGTTGAAGAATTAGTATATTTCATGCACGCCAGTATACACACATCAAACGGGCTGTCTTCCTTCCACTGTACGAAACATTGCTTCCAACCAATCATCTCACACACAGAAGACTTACATTCACCATTTTGACAAAAAGAGGTGAAATGTCCACAGAATGTTTCGTCCGGTTTGTTTGCTCCCTTGGGACAAACTGCTGATGAGCCATTACAATACGCTGCCATCTTACAATCATTCTCTAGAGAACAGATTTTTTCTTCACCTTTATGTATATATTCGCATGTCTCTGCACAGCAAGGTCCTTGGGAGGGACTGCACATCTTGCCTGGCCTAAGTTTACACATATCCGAACTGCTGCCGTAAACAGAATCGCGTGGTATACAGCAATTTTCGCTGCATTCGTCAGTTGAGCCACAATCGCATTCCTCACCTTCATCAACAATTTCGTTTCCACATATTGGATTGTTTTGAATCAGACAGTTTCTTTCTGGAAAGTTAAGCACATGTTTAAGAGTCCGTGCAATTCTGTCTTTGCTGCAGGCAGAGTACTCCTTGTTGTTTGGTAAATCGCCCGATATTGCAAAGCCGAACATGATATAATTGCCCATATGTGAATCTGGCCTTGAGGTTCCAAAAGGGACACAGATGCTGCCTGCATCATGTTTTGCTCCAAGACTGTGTCCAATCTGATGAGCGAAGTTAAGATATGATGTTCTAGGAAGCAACTCGTTACCATAATTAACTGTTGTAACTATCCCTGTGTTTAAGCTCTTCGAAATGTGTTCCCCATTATGATTATACTCATGGTACTTAGTACAAATTCCACCATTAGAATAATACGGTAAAGCGGCCCATGCCACCCCGAGAACTCCACCAGGGAAATCGCGATCCGTAAATAGGTAAGCTAGACAACACATATCATGATTTCTTGTCGAAAACAGTTCTAATAAATGCATTGCAGTCACGGAGGGATCGCAATATGATACATTTTTTAATAAGTAATAGTGTACCCGGCAATCATCATTCGGCATTATCAAAGTCTGTTTGATAGCTAATTGTAGACCACGGTAGCTAATGGACTCATCGAATGTTTGGAAAGTTGTTTTGGCAAGAATGATGTTCATAGCCGTAACGTGAGATGCAAATGTGGCCAATATTTCTTGCTTGGCTACCTCGCGATCCCCATTGGCTTTTTGTAAAAATCTAGCAGTTAAAAGGGGATCAGAGTGCAGACAAAGAGTACAGGTGTTCCGTGGATGTAGATTCAGAACAGCACGTTTTTGTCTTTGATTCGAGGTTACCTTATGGTGAGTATTTCTTATTCGGTTGTTGACGATTTCTGGTATATGTTGTTTATCTTCACTGGAACCAATGGAAATAGCTGTTGGATTTTTTTTGCACCTGACATCACTTTCGCGGTAAATGACAGAATGAAACCCTGGGTCTTCTTTGAAGAAGCTAGTGCTCTTTTGGACATGATAAGTCTCATTGGGCAGATATATAGAACCCTGGAAGATTCCCTTAATTAACGACCCAAAGCAAACGCTATCCGGCACTCCTCTTACATGACCAGAATAAAGAAAAGACAAGTCATGCTCCACAAGTGAACCGTTGCTTTGTATTGACCTATACATCAGGAAAAAATATCCGTGCAATATATACCCCAGTTTTATATAGTAAAACTGGGGTATGCTGGGGTATACCTATTTTTCTTATTTTGCTTCAAAGCATAGAGTGTGGGTACTCGTTAGAACCGCCTCGCAGAGGCGGTACTAACTTGTACCCACACTCTATGTTTTGAGCAAAAAATAGGAAAAATATCAAAATTTGTCTGGAGAAATCTTCATTTATATATATATATATATTTTTTTTTTTTTTTTTTTTTTTTTTTTTTTTTTTTTTTACAACTTTAAAAATCTCTGTACATTGCACGGGCGTGTTTTCATATTGACCTATAATCGTCTGTAAATACGCTTCGATCTTTTTTCAGTCTTAATTTAAGGATCATCCCATACGCTTGTAGCCATATTGTTTGCTTATGATTTGGCAAATTATTGTGCTTTTTATGTTGGCTTTGCAAAGTCTCTGGGTGGTAATTAAGCGTGTCGTATTCCTGAATGCAGCCATGTAGATGGACACATTCTGAAACAGAGAATATGTACTATTTAAAATTGCCATATATCGCGGGGGAGGGGGTATTGTACCGTTTTATACGATTGATCTGTTCGATATTTAATGAACAAAATAAAAGTCAAATAATAATAGCATTAATATAATTGTATAATCAAATTTGATGATAATCAATTATAAATAAGTGCTCTAGATTTGTAACAGGATGACCCCATCGGTTTTCCGCGATCCTAGTATGAGCGATAGTCATGCTCTAAATGTTATTTTTTGCGTATTGACAATGCTCGCTTGGATCAGCTGGCTAACTGTCACTCCGCTCCACTTCGGTACCTCGTTCCACTTCGATTATGGACTGTTACCCGTTTTCGTAAATCGCCAGTCTCTCCAATATATTCTAGACCACAACCTGCACACTTCATAACATAGATAACATTTTTACATCACTCGACAAAGACTGCTTAATTTCAAATAATGTCCCGCAATTAAACTGAAAAGAATTTCCTTCTATGAGGTAAGTGCATAGACCGCATTTATTTTCTTTACATATTTTTACTTCAGGGTTTATAGGTATGGAATCAAAGCGGGCTTTTGTTAGCAATTTCTTTAAGTTTTTTGGTTGGCGTTTACTTTTTAAAAAATTGTATTTGGAGTAAAGTTCTTTCATGTCTAGATTGTAGGCGGCTAGCCAGAGGGTCAATTGCCCCCCCCCCCCCGGGAATTTCGCAGACATACCCTATCTTAAAGAACAAGTCAAGCTGTGTCCAAAAAGAGATGTTTGCACCCTGAGCGTTGGGGCGTTACTCTGTAACAACCTGTTACATACGTTACCTTAACATAATTAAGAAATTATGATATGGTGTTTTCAGCTACAGAAAAATGACAATAGTATATCATTTTACTCAACTTTTTCATATTGTGTGCTTGCTGTATGCATATACTGCATATTAAAATCGCTTGAACAAAAATTTGACCCACACTTACTGTAACGTACGCAACGTAAATTAAAATACCATTTGGAAAATAACAGTTTTGAATGATATTATTAACTTTTACAGTTGCACTATGCATTTTTCCAAGGACATGAGATTTATTTCCACCAGCATGTTCAAAAACCAAGTTTTATTTTCCTATCGTGTATATATTTCCTTAAATGAAGTATTTAGTAGCCCTACCCCCAATTTCAAATGCGAAAGGTTCTATTGCAATGAACGTGAAGTATGTAAAATACTTGAAACTGGTGGATATATCTCATAGGTCCATACTTTCTTGCTTATTTTATCACGAACCATGGCTCTGAAGGTCTGTTACCAAGTATCTAGGATCAAAGATTTTAATCAAGAATGTAACATATGTAACAAACATGTAATTGATAACGAAGGGCATTGCACATAGCTGGAATGCCAGTACATGCCGGTCTGATGCTGTGTCCCATAAGAAATTTTGCAAACATATATCTTAAAGGAGCATTCAAGTTTCCTCCAATAAGAGATGTTTGTTCTATATACGTTGGGGCATTTGTCTGTTACGGTCTGTTACATGTGTTACCATAACATGTTTTTTTTTTAAAATAATGATATGGCAGTTAAAAGCAGAGAGTCAGAAAAATAACAGTTTTATTATTCTATTTACCCTTCTCATATAGTCTGCATGAAACATGTCCATTCTACACACTCAAGTTGCTTGAGCAATAATCTGGCACCTACAGTGTAATGTCTGTAACATTTATTAAAATTACCCTTTCAAAATTAGCATTGTGAGTGACATCTTTTGTTTTTCATTGCAGTTTTCCAAATATATGTGATTTTTCCATTACCATGTTCAGTTGACAGATGGAAAATTCCTATATTGTATATATTATACTAAATGGGTTATTTAGCAACCCTACCCCCCCCCCCCAGTGTCATAAGCCACATATTGCATTGCTTATTACGCAAAACGTGTAAATACTCGTTTCTAATGGTTATATCTAATGTTGATAATTATTTTGCTATATTTCATGCTTATTGAGAACGATAGTTCTGAGTGGGTGTTACCAAGTATCTAGGCTCTGACATCTTAATGAGGAATGTAACGTATGTAACATATATATATATATATATATATATATATATATATATATATATATATATATATATATATATATATATATATATATATATATATATATATATATGAATAAAAATTAATGTTGTCTACAGTAGATATATATAATGTTATTTCAAAAAAAGTGTTAACACTTCACGTTTTCCTATGAATAATTTAGTTTTTGACGTAAAACAAAACTAGAAATCTTATTTATTTTTGATAATCATGTCTTTGGACCCCATAAATACTATTAATAAAACGTTAAGAAATCTCTTAAAATGCAGAAAAATTAGGGTATTACTACAAATCATTTGTACCTGAGCTGTTAATACACCTAGAATGCTGAAAGTGGTATCAAATAAGTGCTAAGGCAATGGACTATTGCCCTCAGTGCTCTAGATACATAATCTGAATTTCAGTTTCATAAATATTAATGAAAACTTTAGAGATTAGAGAAAATACATAACAAATAAGCAGGCATACCAATAAAATGATTATGTATTTCAGCAAGCTAAAGTCTGAATGTGATGAAAATGGCATCAAACGATTACAAGGGCAATTTACCCTACTATAATAACAAGTCACGTGATGAGCATTAAAAAGATACAAGTGGGCAACGATCAGGAAAAGGCGCATTCAGAATGAAATGCCCACTCCAAAAACGATGTGGGAAAAAAACCAAATTGGTAATTAGGTACTTATACTTATAGAACATATCGTAAGCCGAGTTCACAGCTATTTCCCAGTAGGCGACCACTCAGTTACCCGAATTTAACTAAAACTATGAAAACCAAAACATAAAACAAATAGAACCACAACAGAAGTATCGCCTTGGAACGATCAGTAATATAAGATTACTGGGGGCTTAAACCGGTTTTACAGGGCCCTAACCTCACCCTCATCTTCTGCAGTGGTTCATAATTTGTTCGATCCTCGTGGTGAATTTCTAACTAGTAAATTAATAGACATGGACAAACAAACAAATCATGATAATCACCATGATGAATCAAAAAAGAGGACTCACAGACTCAGTAAGCTGTCCGACGATGGAGATCCCTGGACCCCGAATAACTTACTGAAATCCGGAGCAAAAGAAAAACACCAGTTGAACCCCTGTGTGCCAAGGTATTAAAGTCATAATTAAGTCTTGGTGATTAAACGCCGAAGACATAAGGTGGTGCCCCTATTAAACTAGATTAATCTTGGCTACTAGAAGACCTAGACAGCTGAAATTGGTATCAACAATGACAATGTGCTTTTTAAATCATATGATTTTATGAATCAATCATATGAATGATTGTTTCATGAATAAGAATTTCAGAAATCAGAGAAAATTTGCAGAAACGTGAAGGGCAATACCAACTAAATCACTTGTTTCTCCACTGTCAATAGCTGTCGAGTAGTCAAAATGGCATACATTGTTACTATTTGATCACTTTAATAATGAATTAGTGTCATGTTATCACAATATTATGAATTATTGTCATGTTGTCACGTATGTATACCACAAAACAGATGAGGTTGCAGCAAAGGTGCACGCGTCTCTGATGATGGACATTCTTAATTTTCTGCTATTTACCATTTTTATCGACGTTTTATGAATATCCATGAAACTAAATCTGATATGATTTGTATATCAGAGCACTGACAAATTGTGCAGTGTCCAAGCAATTATTTGATATCACATTCAGCCCTCTAGGGTAATGAGCAGGCGGGATATAAGTGATTTTGTTGGTATATCTCTTCAGTTTTCTCTTATTTTCTCTTATTTATGACGTTTTTATTTTCATATTAGTGACCTTTATCAGATAAGAAGGTTTATAAACTTATTCGCAAAAGAAACGCGAAAAACACTTGTTTGTTTTTTTCTATATCGCCAAAATTTATTTAAATGATATACATATCAATAGTCCCGTTAATTCTCTTTCACACATTTAGAAAATCGTGACGTTAAGACTAACGCTGTCGCGTTGCCGCGAAAAAAACACGTTATCCCATATTTCCATAGCTACAGGGTTAGGATACCTTTAATTACCTTGCAAAAGTTCCCGAACCGATACCAATATTCGAAAGTCATGGTTGAAACAAAATCAAATCGGAAAATGTTATGTCTTTTTCGACGCTTTTTTATTGTACGTGACGTCGTTTTTACTTTTTGACGTAAATTGACGTTTCCCATCAAGCGAATAGACATTCTCGAAATCTTTCAGTGCCATAAGACAGCTGTTGACACACTGAACAGACACATGCAGAATCACAATTTGAAAGCCCGTAGTGTGCCTGTAGTGAACAATAATGACGATATCAAAACAATAGACTGACGTCAACAGAAAAACGTGACCCTTGGGAGCGTTGACAAGCGGTATTTCCCCAATTTTTTTGTACAGATTTCTTCAGATTAGACACCCGGCTACTACTTCACGCTATCTGTTTTCACATCGCATTAATCGTGAATGTTTTAGATTCAATTTCGTAATACACGAGATCGTACACTAACGTCATTGTAACGTCTTAATGAAGCATGCTACAAAAGTTTAATTCTGGTTGATTATTGCTCAATGAAAATACTCATAAGTTATATCACTGAAAATTCCATCACAATGATTCTTTTCAAGAAAATGGTGTTTTAATACTTTCGCGATTCATTTGCGGATAAGTATATATCAGGTTACATGGTTATAATACATTGTCATAGCAATCATTTGATACCATTTTCATTACAGTAGTGCTATCAGTAACCTAGACACAAGCCATTTTGTAGGTATACCCTCTTACTTGCCGTGATTCTTCTCCAGCCTGTTAAGATTTCATAAATATTCATTAAACTTAAAATAAGTTTATTCATTTATTCATTTATCAGACTAGAAGACAAAGTGCATAGCCTGATGCATCAAGCTGCTACCACTTTTATCATTCTATGTCTATTGACATGCCAGACACTAGTAACTATATAAGTATACATCTTATTTTTCCGCGTTTTTCCAAACATTTTATAGTTTTCTTTTTATATTAATATTGATAAATGTGCAAATGAGATGTAATTTTCAAATAGACCCAATACATCTGTAAAATTGTCAGATGGTATCACTGTGTGAAAACTATGTGTAACCATGATAGCTTGGGTCTGAAAGTACTTTTTATAGGTTTTATGTTTTAATTAAAATTCTCAAATGTGCAAATAAGATAATTTGCATAACTTACCTTAAGATGAAACGGCAATAATGAAGAAGCTTTAACTGAGACCAAGTTCAGTGGTCTATGATAAGTCATAACGGATATATGATCAATTTTGTAGGTCAAATTTACCCCATGTGGTATTGGTAACGTTGTAACATTACATGAAAAATATAATTAACTTGGCGTTACACCGTTCTAGTTACAACTGAGGCATATCTAGCAAATGCAAATAACACAAGCATTTCATTCTTACCTTGCACATTGGTGTTTGCAGCTTTTTACTCCACAGAAACTATTACAGAAATCCTTATTTGTTAATGAATGTAAATTCACATATTTTTGTTACATACGTTACACAAATTGAGAATCATCTATATCGACTTGATGAAATTATGCATCACACATATTGCCCTTGACGAATCTTGCAGACAAATGGTAGAATTATGGAAAATCAACCTATTGTTCATTCCCAATCAAAGAACGCTACAAATATATTCAGCTGGTAACAGCCGTTATTTTTGAATGGCCCTTACGCCCCGGCGTACAAAGTGCAAACATCTCTCATTTGAATGCAAAAAAACGCAAACATGTCATTCTTACCTTGCAAACGGATGTTTGCAGATTTGTAATCCACAGAAACTATTACTGAAAACCTTATTTGTTTATAAATGTAAATTCGCATATTTTTGTTACATACGTTATAGATGTTATACAAATAGAAAACCATCTATATCAACTTGATAATATAATGCATCCTACATATTGTCCTTATAAAATCCTGCAGAAAAATGGTAGAATTATGGTAAAACAATCTATTGTTCATTCCCAATTAAAAAAATACTACAGATATATACAGCTGGTAACAGTTGTTATTTTTAAATGGCCGTTACACCGTTACGCCCCGGCGTACAAAGTGCAAACAGCTCTCATTTGAATCAGAAAAGACTGCTCTTTACGATAGACTATGTCTGCAAAAATCATTAGGGGTGGGGGGAGCAGGACCTTTTTCAGCCATAAGTCTATCCCACACTGTGCCCGCGTTATAAAACCCTTTGGTAACCATACACATACACATTTGTTGTTCGTTTGTTTGTTTTTCTCGACCTCTCTATTTTCAATACTAATAGTTAAAATATACTTACCTGAAATTGATTGGAGCAGTATTTCCAGAAATAATCCGAAAATCATCAGTTTTACAAACATATTGGTGCTCATGGTGGATCCCTTTACGGGTATTGTGAATGTAGAATATACAAGCAACTATTTGAGCCTGTGCGTGAGAAAACCAACAATTTGGGTTTCCGACCAGGTCTAACATAAACCGACCTGTACAGTCACAGAAGATGGCTAGAAGCTTGAAATTTCGGATTTACGAAGAAGAGAAATGGTACTATCCGAGTAGCGAAAACAAAGGCGCTGATCAGCTTCGCAGTTACTGCGAAGCTGATCTGCGTCTTTGTTTTCGCCTATGCAAATTGTTGGTTTTCTCATGCACAGGCTCAATTAAGAAAACACCGGTATGTCTGATGCAGGTGAATTGCAGTCTAGAATATAAGCGATTCCCCTATGTCTTAAGATATTTACATATAATATGTGTATCGATAAAGTAGTAAACGTGTCACTGTATAGCTCGATTTTGTCCTCTGGTGCACCAAAGAAAAAAGAAGAAGAAAGGACGAAATGTCGCAAGTTCCGTTGCATAGCACTACAACAGAGCTCTATAACCCTAATTATCGTCGTAGACTTGCATCACACATTTACCGTTATAAATATAAATGACACACCCATTTATAGCGTAAATCTGCGACGTGAGTCTACTACGACAGTTTACGATTTAGTCTTTGGTAAGTATGGAGATAGTTGCAATGGACAAGGACAGCTACATAGACATATCGTTTTATAGGGTCCTGTCATATTTCGAACTGATTCCGGTTATCCGCAAAAATCAAGATCTGATCTTAATAAAGAAAATAGGGTGGTAGCAACATTAGTTGGCAGATACATCTGTGTAATGGAAATACCGCGATGCATTTTTCCTGTTTTTAAGCACATACGAAAATCAATGACAGTAACCGTGTTTAATAAAATTATAACTATATTCGTATTTAAAAAGCATGACATGAACATTTAAGTTATGCATTATAACAAAAGGTTTTCAAAATCAATATGAATGACTCGACCGAGTGAAACTGTACAATCTAAATGCCTGTAAAAGAAAATGAAATTGTGCTCTTTTAGTGCATGTTGCATTGCATGTATGGCGAATCTAGCAACCCATGATTCTGTTTCAATTATTACTCGTTTGTATCTTCGTGTACAGAAATATTTTTATCTATGATAAACTACGAATTTGAGACAATAAGTGTAACAAGATGACGCCAATTCCACGTGTAAGCGTCTTGTAGGAGATTATAGGCATTTCAGATCATTATTGGGTGAAAGTAAATATGATTTCTTAAAAAAAAGGTACGTATACATGTTGGCAATGATCAGAAAACGGTGGAATCAGTAAGAAACCCAAGGCGGGAAAATCAATTTGACAATTAGGTACTTATACTAAGAGAACATATCGTAAGCCGAGTGAATGAAAAAATAAAACTAAGATCCTTTCATTGACTAGTTAAACTTCATCACGAAGATGAGGGTAAGGTTAGGCGCCTGTAAAACTGGTTGAAGCCCCCCAGTAATTTTATATCACTGATCGTTCTAATGCGTGGTCATCTTTATAAATCCTGCCAACCGTGCCACTGGGATCCCGGATACAGGCCCTGCATTGTGGCGTCATTATCTGCCATAGGCTTATAATGGGGAATACATGAGAAATCTTCTTCTATGAAACCACAAGAGCCAAAGCTTCTATATTTTGGTGTGCAACATTGTTATGTGGGGCTTTACATAATCCTGCGAATCATGCCCCTGGGGTCAAAAATGGCCCCACCCCAGGTGTCATTAGCTCCCATAGACTTACAATGGGAAAACATTAAAAACAAATCGTCTCCGCAACCACAAGGCACATAGCTTTCATATTTTGTATGTAGCAATGTATAGTGGTCCTCTTTATCAATCCTTCCAACCGTGCCACGGGCGTCCATACATGCCCCGCCCCGGTGGTGTCATTATCTGCCATTGGCTTATAATGGGAAATACATGAACAAATCTCCTTCTCTGATACCACAAGAGCCAAAGCTTCTATATTTGGTTTGCAGCATATTATGCGGAGCTTTACATAAATCCTGCGAATCATGCCCCTTGGGCCAAAAACTGGCCCCACCCCGGGGGTCATTAACTCCCATAGACTTACAATGGGACAAGCATTTAAAAAAATCTTCTTCTATGACACCACAATGCACAGAACTTCCATACTTGTGTGTATCAATGTATAGTGGTCCTCTTTATAAATTCTGCCGACCGTGCCCGCGGGGTCTATACAGGCCCCAACCCGGGGGCGTCATCATCTACCATAGTCTTATGACGGGAAATACATTTATAAATCTTCTTCTCTGAAACCACAAGAGCCAAGGTTTCTATTTTTGGTATGCAGCATTTTTATGTGGAGCTTTACATTAATCCTGCGAACCATGACCCTGGGATCCAATATTGCTCAACACCCAGGGTCATTATTGGTCGCTGACCTTATATGATGATTTTTTCAAGTGAACCAAAATGGTGGACGAGAGGATAAACAATTCAGACAAGAGTTTTTCTGTTGATGTGAGTAGGGTTTCCAGGTCACATGACCAAGATGGTCGTCATGCCCATATAAAGTAAAAACCCTAACCACTTGTTGACTCTCAGGTGAGCGATCGTTGCCCTTGGGCTACTTGTTAGAAGAAAGACACTCTCTATTTTCCTCCGGCGTAGGCGTTATCCTCGAAGTTGGCTATCTCACTCCGGCGTTGGTCAGATATCGATATTTGGCATGCAGAGTGTGCAGCTGTAACCAAATTATCGCATGAGACGAGATGTCTGAGTGAAAGTAATGGATTTCTTAACCAACCGAGTTGCAACATATGGCTATTACTCATTATGACGCGATTTCACGCAGAAACTTCGTCTCGAACCAATAAAATGCTCATGACGCCCCCGGGGCGGGGCTTGTATGGACCCCAGGGGCACGGTTGGCATGATTTATTTAAGAAATGAATTTCATTTTTCTGGTGTTCATGGAGCTATGAACCGCAGTGGGTCGCGTGCAAAGTGAATGAACCCCGAAGGGGTTCATGTAAGCTTTGCTAGTGACCCACTGCGGTTCATAGCTCCATGAACAACAGAAAAATTAAACTCATTGCTTATATTTACATTCATTTCTCTCTATTGCTTGTTGAAAAATCACCAATGCGGTCACATTTACCAGCAAACAGAGAATCTACACGCAGTGTGTGTTCAAACAGCGGAACGGCGTCGACGTTTACAACGTCCAATCAGATTGGCGAGATTCATGTTTTTGACGTCAAGTTTGGATTACGTCACGTCGCGTGACACAATGTTGTTCATGGAAGTATGAACACAGATGAACATCTAATGGTTCATCTAAGGAGGTTTTAGAAAAATGTAAATATAAAGAGGAGCACTATACATTACTACACACAAAAAAGGAAAGCTCTGTGCCTTGTGATCCCTTGTGGTTTCGGAGAAGAAGATTTTTTATGTGTTTTTCCCATTGTAAGTCTATGTCAGCTAAAGACCCCCAGGGCGGGGCCATTTTTGACCCCAGGGGCATGGTTGGCAAGATTTGAAA
Source organism: Rugalucina vietnamica (assembly GCA_964017185.1). Lineage (NCBI taxonomy): Eukaryota > Metazoa > Mollusca > Bivalvia > Lucinida > Lucinidae > Rugalucina > Rugalucina vietnamica. Next base: position 45,975,738 of record OZ024878.1, on the reverse strand, counting down.
AGAAGACCACTACACATCGTTATATACAAAATATGAAAGCTCTGAGTCTTGTGGTTTCGGAGAAGAATGTTTTTTTATGTTTTTCCCATGACGTTTTCCCATGACGCGGGGCGGGGCTTGTATGGAACCCAGGGGCACGGTTAGCAAGATTTATAAAGAGGACCACTATACATTGCTACACACAAAATATGAAAGCTTTGGGCCGTGTGGTTTCGGAGAAGATTTCTTTATGTTTTTCCCAATGTAAGTCTATGAGAGTTATCTGCTGCCATGGAAACTAGAGTTCCGATCCGAGCTGGCCCAAAACCTAATGTGCAACCTTTCCCCAACCCCAATGGTGCTTCAGATAAAATTTGATTGTTATAACTAGTGACTAGTCGCGGAGATATTTGTATTTGAAAGTGTGGACGGACGGACGCACGGACGGCGGCTCGGCTACTATATACTATAAGCTCACCTTGTGAGTCTTCGGCTCAGGTGAGCTAAAAAGTGGCGACCATGCCTCAATGTGGGTAACTAATTTACAACAGATAAGGCCTACTGGTTATTCCAATAGCACAATGACAAAGTCAACAATGCATCCCACAGGAACTAATCAGTAACCATATTATTGTCATTACTAGAAGCAACGATATTTTCCAACGTTATTTTCATGTCACTTTAAATCAAATTAAGCCATAAAATTGCTTAGAACTATATTTCCTACTTGATTAACGTGTACAAGCACGTTAATATCGAAACATAAGAATATCTATGGATTAGATGGGAAAAGTCCCTAAAAGCCTCAAACCGAGGGATCAATTTTAAAACACGTCATTTAAGCAAACTTTTAAACTGTGTTATTAGGCATATATGTATATTGCATAAAAACGGATTTAGCAGCAGTCTAGACTAGCTACTAGTCTGATAAATTGATAAATTAGTTTTTTTGTCCTTTTTTGTAAATTCGAATTTTCTCTTCTTGGAAGCTAGAGCACCAGATATTTTCTGATGTACATATCTTGGCTAGATTTATCAGACTAGTCTTCTCCGAAAATGCTCTGAGAGGAATTTCTGCTGTGATTGACATTTATTAGCCTCATATTGCTCCACATAATCTGATAACAGCCACCAACTCCAATTTGTTTATTTATCTGAGTTTTAATGGCCTACAGGTGATGTCATACAGCTCAGAGAGGAAAACCACAGAATTTTTCTTCAGTTTACCCAGGAATTAGCAGCATTTGTTAATAGATTTAGGAGTAATATTTACTTGAATTCAAATTGAGTGAAGCGTCAGGGTTTAAGAGCTAAATACGTTTTGAAACAAGAAAAAATTCATGCTTATTTTTACATCACAAAATTGATTTGTTTAAAAATGTTTTAATTCAAACATCTGAGCCTTTGCATGAGAAAAACAACTGGGTTTCCGACCAGGTCCGACACAAACCAGTCTGTACAGTCACAGAAGAAGGTAGCTGATCCGCGCCTTTGAGTTCGCATAATGTAGATTGTTGGTTTTCTGATGTTGTGGCTCATCTATGAACTAATATCACAAAAGCTGCACAGAAAATACAGAACTGGCTTTTGGAGAAAAATGTGTTCCTATGTTCCAGTCTTTGCTTGTTATCAGTTGCAGTATAAACAATTGGCCATAAATTCTGATCTCTGATCAGCAACCAGCAGGTTGTTCTGACAGTAATTGGTGGGATCAGATTACTCCAGTATTACCCCGTCAGAAGTGGAAGGGGAATATTTTGCTTGGTACTAGGCGTTAAAATCGAGACAGAGAAGTAGACACATATTATGTCCAAATGATGTTCATTTTATATAAAATATTTTTTACCTTTTACAGATTTGTCATTTTAACGCCTAGTGGCTAGGCTAGCAGCAGTCCTAAATGCAAATAAGTGGAGATACTGAACTCTTCGTTTTTATACCTACCCAAATATTTACAATTTCTCACACTGCTACAGTTCATGGAATATTTTTGTTTTGCATTTTCTTGCTATAAATCGAAACAAAATGGAAATAGTCGACATATACCGGTTTTCGTTTTGTTGTTATTGCGCATGCGCATCATTTGAACCTGCTCTAAAATCATTAGCTCACCTGAGCCGAAGGCTCACAGGTGAGCTTATAGTATACCAATGCTCCGGCGTCCGTCCGTCGTCCACAATTTCAAAGATTTTCTCCTCTGAAACCGCTAGGCCAATCAAAGCTTCATATGGAGCATCCTTAGGAAGGGGGAACGAAAGTTTGTATAAATGATCCAGGCCACATGACCAAGATGGCCGCCATGGCTATAAATAGCAAAAACCATTAAAATCTTCATCTCCAGAACCAGAAGGCCTATGATTTTGAAGCTTGGCATGAAGCATCAGGTAATGGAGCTCTACAAAGTTTCTATAAATCATGACCCTGGGATGACCTTGACCTTTTTTACGGCAAAGTCAACTTAGGCTGCCCATGCATTTGAATGGGGAAAAATAGGAAAATGTCAATTAATGGCAAAAAAAAACTTGCTAGGAATGAGCAAATGGACAGAACATTCGTGTTTATGAAAATATTTTGGGCCCAGAGGGTTGTCTGCCCCTGCCCCGGGGCTATACATGTGTATGACCATAATATTCGAACATCTTCTTCTCTGAAACCGCTTGGCCAATCAAAGCCAAACTTTATGTGGAGCATTCTTAGGAAGATTGAATGGAAAGTTGTATAAATGGTCAAGGTCACATGACCAAGATGGCCGCCATGGCTATGAATAGCAAAAACCTTTAAAAATCTTCTTCTCCAGAACCAGAAGGCCTATGATTTTGAAACTTGGCATGATGCATCAGGCAATGGAGTTCTACAAAGTTTGTATAAATCATGACTCTGAGATGACCTTGACCTTTTTTACAACATGGTCAACTTAGGCCGCCCATGCATTTGAATGGGGAAAAATAGGAAAATGTCATTTAATGGCAAAAACTTGCTAGGAATGAGCAAATGGACAGAAGATTTATGCTTTTGAAAATATTATGGCTCCAGAGGGTTGTCTGCCCCTGCCCTGGGGCTATAAACATGTGTATGACCATAATATTCAAACATTTCTCTGAAACCGCTTGGCCAATCAAAGCCAAACTTTATGCGGAGCATTCATAGGAAGAGTGAATGAAAGTTTGTATAAATGGTCATGGTCACATGACCAAGATGTCCGTCATGGCTATAAATAGCAAAAACCTTTAAAAATCTTCTTCTCCACAACCAGATGGCCTATGATTTTGAAAATTGGCATGAAAAAAATGTACAAGTAGGCAAAGATCAGGAAAAGGCGCGATCAGAAAAAGACTCCCATTCCAAAAACCAAGGTGGGAAAAAACCAAACTAACAATCAGGTACTTATACCATGAAAACATTTCGTAAGCCGAATGAGCAGCTATTTTCCCAATAGGTGGCCACTCAGTTACCTTAACTTAACTAAAAATATGCAAACATACATAAGGAGCCAACAGCACAAAAATATTTTAAACACCAAGACATAAAACAAAAAGAACCACCACAGAAGTATCGACTTGGAACGATCAGTAACGCAAAGTTACTGGCGGGTTTAAATCGATTTTACACGGCCGTAACCTCACCCTCAGCTTCTGCAGTGGTTCATAACATTTAGTTAGTTCTTCGGTCCTCGTTGTGAATCTCTAACCAGTAAATGAATCATCAAGAACAAACAAATAAATCATGATAAACATCCTGATGAATCAAAAACCAGGACCCTCAGATTCAGTAAGCTGCCCGACGATGGAGATCCCTGGGCGCCAAATAACTTACTAACTCCGGAGCTAAAGAAAAACATCAGTTGGACCCCGGTGGGCCAAGCAACAGACAAGAAGCTCCGGCCCCAACCAACTAAAATGAATAGCTTTAAGTCGGGGCCATCATAGAGTCTGACGCCCGACCCACCGGCGTGCAATTAAAGAAGGCAGCATAGTTATCAACCGTAATTGGGTTAAAAACTAAGCATGCAGACTGTCGCATAACATTCAAGTTATAACCTTCATCAAGCAATGAAGTTCTACAAAGTTTGTATAAATCATTACCCTTAGATGACCTTGACCAACTTAGGTAGCCGACGCATTTGAATGGGGAAAATTGTTACAATGTCATCTGAAGGGCAAAACTTGCAATTAATTGGCAAATGGACTGAATCTTTATTATTTCAAAAAGAAATTGACTCTAGAGGTTGCTCCGATCCTGCCCTTAGGTTATATACATGTATATTACCATTCTAGTCAAACAAGTTTATTGATATATATCTCAGGTCTCAGGTGAGCGTTTACAGGACCATTGGTCCTCTGGTTTTGATTCCGATCGGAAGTTAAACAAGAGGACCAATGGTCTTATAAACGCTCACCTGAGACCTGAGATATATACTAATAAACTTGTTTAACTACAATGGCAATATGCATGTATATAACCCCAGGGCAGGGTCAGAATAACCCCTGGAGTAAATGTCTTTTCAAATCATGAAATTTCAGTCCATTTGCCAATTAACTGCAAGTTTTTCCCTTCCAATGACATTTTAACAATTTTCTCCATTCAAATACATGGACAACCTAAGTTGACCTTGTCGTAAAATAGGTCAAGGACATCCCAGGGTCATGATTGATACAAATTTGAAGATCACCATTCCTTGATGCTTTATGCCAAGTTTCAAAATCATAGGCCTGCTGGTTCTGAAGAAAAAATATTTTTGTTATTTATAGCCATGGTGGCCATCTTGGTCATGTGACCATGACTAATTATGCAAACTTTCATAGAATCTTCCTGAGGATGCTCAACATAAAGTTTGGTTTTGATTGGCCAACGGTTTTAGAGAAGAAAATGTTTGAATATTTTGGTCATATACATGTATATAGACCTGGGACAGGGGCAGACAACCCCCCTGGGCCTAAAATATCATAAGCATACATCTTCTGTCCATTTGCTCATTCCTAGCAAGTTTTCTGCCATTAAATGACATTTTCCTATTTTTCCCCAGTCAAACGCATGGGCCACCTAAGATGACCTTGTCGTAAGATAGGACAAGGTCATCCCAGGGTCATGATTTATATAAACTTTGTAGAGCTCCAATCCCAGATGCTTCATTCCAAGTTTCAAAATCATAGGCCTTCTGGTTCTGAAGAAGAAGATTTTAAAGGTTTTTGCTATTTATAGCCATGGCGGCCATCTTGGTCATGTGACCTTGACCATTTATATAAACTTTCATTCCCTCTTCCAAAGGATACTCCACATAAAGTTTTGCTTTGATTGGCCAAGCAGTTTCAGAGAAGAAGGTGTTTGAATATTTTGGTCATATACATGTATATAGCCCCAGGGCAGGGGCAGACAACCATCTGGGCACAACATATTTTTAGAAACATAAATCTTCTGTCCCATTTGCTCAATCCTAGCAAGTTTCCTGCCATTAAATGACATTTTCCTATTTTTCCCCATTCAAACACATGGGCCACCTAAGTTGACCTTGCCGTCCTAGGGTCATGATTTATACAAACGTTGTAGAGCTCTATTCCCTGATGCTTCATTCCAAGTTGTTTCAAAATCATAGGCCTTCTGGTTCTGAAGAAGAAGATCTTTAAAGGTTTTTGGTATATATAGCCATGGCGGCCATCTTGGTCATATGACCTTGACCATTTATACAAACTTTCATTCCCTCTTCCTAAGGATGCCCCTAAAAAGTTTGGTTTTGATTGGCCAAGCAGTTTCAGAGAAGAAGGTGTTTGAATATTTTGGTCATATACATGTATATAGTCCCGGGACATGGGCAGACAACCCCCTGGGCCCAAAATATTTTCATAAACATAAATCTTCTGTCCATTCGCTAATTCCTTGCAAGTTTCCTGCCATTAAATGACATTTTCCTATTTTTCCCCAGTCAAATGCATGGGCGACCTAAGTTGACCTTATCGTAAAAAAGGTCAAGGTCATCCCAGGGTCATGATTTATATAAACTTTGTAGAGCTCCATTACCTGATGCTTCGTGTCAAGTTTTAAAATCATAGGCCTTCTGGTTCTGGAGAAGAATATTTTTAAAGGTTTTTGCTATTTATAGCCCTGGCGGCCATCTTGGTCATGTGACCATGACCATTTATACAAACTTTCATTCCCTCTTCCTAAGGATGCTCCACATGAAATTTCAATTTGATTGGCCAAGTGGTTTCAGAGAAGAAGTTGATTGAAAAGTGTGAACGACGACAACAACAACGACGACGACGGACGACGGAGCATGGGTATACTATAAGCTCACCTGTGAGCCTTCGGTTCAGGTGAGCTAAAATGGGAACCATTACTATTTTTAGTTTTGAAGTATGTTCACCCCAAAACCCAACAAATCCTTTTTACAGGAGACACCTAATATATTTACAGACCGTGGAACATAAGTATTTAAGCGAGACTGGAACTCCAATGATGCGCATGCGTAAGATCAAGAAAACTAAAACTAGTTTATATCGTCAACATTAATTTTGCTTCGTTTTATAGCAAAAACTTGCAGTCAAATACATAGGAAACTATAGTTTCCCTCCATGAACATAAGCTGTGTAAGAAATTGTTAATGTTTGGATAGGTACAAACAATCAACAGTTATCTCTACCTGTGTGCATTCGGGAACGCTACCAAATCCATTTTTGTACAATTTACATTTACTACCCAATTATAGTTTAAAAATTGATTTAATTACGTGTTTTAGAAATTTACTCAACGATTTTAGGCTTTTAGGGACTTTTCTCAATCCTTTCTCGAAAGTCAAGATGTGTGTTCCCGTTTTACGCGGTCCCATGAAGACTGCGACAATATAACAACCATCGTTTGTTTGGTTTGGTTTCATACTGTATAATATGTATCAGGAGGGTCGCCATTCTATGATAATCGGAACATAATCTAACGATTATTACACCAGTTTGAAAATCCTTATCAATTTCCATGGTTCACATCTTTGTGACACTGCAAACTGTGTTCCACTCTCGTCAAAAGCAATGGCAAGTGGCATCTCTGGACAACCTCGTTTCAGCACAAACAATCCTTCACCTTCAGGCGATATGACATGAATGGCTGACTTTGACTCATCACACACGAAAACGTTTCCTTCACCGCTTATACTCACACCACGGGGACATACAAGATCTTCGTGTGCATATCTGAACTTGGGATTTCCTTCAAAGTCAAAGCAATATACTGCCTTGTCAACTGTACATGGTTGAATCACAGATTTCCTTGTCTCATCCACAGTCATGAAGTCGAATGACTTCAGGACGCGACCAGCGGAATCGTTCTTGTAATATACAAGTTCTTCGAAACGGACTTCATATAAATTACACTCGAACTGCAATATTCCAAATGCAACTGGGGTGTTCCATGATATAGCAATGTTTCCATTTTTCAGTCCATAAAGGGCTTTCGGTGTATATTTAGTGTCGATACTTCCAGCTACTTGCAATTCATTTGCTTTATTATTCTCACTTAGAAAGCATATTCTCTTCTTATCCGGTAAACTAACCGCAATTCCACCGTTTTTGAGATTTATGGCACTGAACGGTTTTTCGGTTAGGACATCCTTTCTTATACACTGAATAGTTGTATAACCTTTATCTGTTAAAAAGCAAGATTCATGACCGCCGCATCTACTGACAAGAAAGAGACCACATTGTTTTGTGCGATGAACAATACTGTAGTACGTTTGTGCTGAACAAAACCCACCGATAGACAGTATTTCGTGTTCAGCCACTTTCACGAGCATCCCCTTCGTTTGTGAATGCACCATTTCTAAACCTGGTACAGAATGTTTCACCACCTCATTTACCGATGCTAGCGGACCGGTATCATTTATGTCCATATTTATAATCGTATCGAAGGCTGCTCCAGTTTTTAGCACTAGTTCAAAGCCGCGACTTTCTTTCGTGATATTCAGAAATTTCTGCTTAGTCTTGTCCATCTCTTGCACGAGCTTGTCTAGAACAATGCACATTTGGCTAGTTGATCCTACATTTTTCAAAACTTCTATCATTTTGTTCTGCTTATCTAGAGTTTTGTCTATGTCTCTCAGCTTTGCGATATCTTCTTCTGTTTCAATACAAAACTTCTTTGCCAATGCTTTGGCTTCGGAACCTATTTTTTCTTCCAAGGCATCAAAAATCGCATTCACTTTTATTCTCATATTTTTGATTTTATCAGTCATTTCATCTTGCTTTTTCTTTACCTCTGCAACATTTGTCTTTTTGAAATCCATCAACAGTTTGACTTGATTAGAGAAACTATCTTTCTGTTCTTTAAGTCTTTTCGCCTTTGTATCGGTCTCTTCCTTAACAGACTCATCTATAAGATTTTCAAGATCGTTACAATGTCTGTGATTTTTCACGATACATTCAGTGCAGCATAAGGAGTTATCATCTCTGCAAATGTACGATATAGTGTGTGCTGGGTGTACACTGCATTTCATGTAGTTTGCCACCAGAACTAGCAGGTTTTCATCTCCAGCTACTCCAATGCCCCCATTCGTCTGTTTTAGATCAACAAGCGAATGTCCTTTAAATAATTTTAATCCGTGAATCATTGTAGCACACTTCGTACAAAGATTCTCTTGACAGTCTAAACAGTATTTATCAGCAGTAACTGATTCCTCTGTATTCTTACACGCACCGCACACGTGTTCTGCTTTTTCGCCAGCATCCATCGCTTCTTCAACAGAGACTTCCAAAGATTTCACCCAGTTTTGCAACTCATCTCTCGACTCGGGTAAACTTATTTGTTCTCTACAATTTGGACATTGGAATTCAGACAATCTATCAACACTTGAACTTAGATTATCTACATAGGTCAACAAACAGTTTTCGCAAAATTTATGGCCACATCTAGGAAGTTCGCGTGGCTTGGTGAGGGATTCATAACAAATGGAGCACGTAGATACCCCTTCTGTCGGTCCTGCCGTAGCCATGGCCACGAGCTGTCGCCCTAAAAGTCCATGAACTTGACCGAGACATCATCCATTCACACTTTCTTATACAAGGCCTCCCATTTTCGCAAAATATAATCTGAAAGTAGACAACAAGATCAAGTGACAAGATAATAAAGACGGAAATATTGAAACAAGATATAAAGTCGAAAGCAACGTTATCATATTTTCGTGAAAAAAATATAGATCTCCCCAAGTAAGGAGCTTCCATTTTTGGTGTTCAACTTCCGAGTCGCATCGTCCACTTCGCAGTTTGAGAATCATTCATTTCAACCTACATGAGCTATTGACGGAATACTTCCATCGGTATTCCGTTAAACCTCTCCATACCGGCCGACGGAAATGGGATATGTATATTCAGCCCTTGGTCGAAAATGAAAAAGCAAAACTGCAAAGCTGTGTCATTCTAACTTATGTTAGATCTTTTATTGCATAAATAACATAAATCATAACTATTCTTGTTGTTGAAGTGCGCAGAATCATAAAATATTTCATTTTTTTTTTTCTGTGGATAATTTCAAAGATATCTATAAATAGATCAGGGGAGACTACTGTAGAATTAGCGACACAAAGTCGAAAATCGTTTGTTTTTTTCTACATTAATTTAAACCTTTTAGGCAATTTGATTTCTGTGCTAAACTCCTTTCAGTCGTATCGCACAGAAAACATTTACAAACCAAGGAACGAGACAAACAATGAACAGATGATAAGAATTCCACAGTTTATTATGAGAGAGTAGGTGATTATTAAAGTGCATGGTCTAAAAACGTAACACTCAAATACATTGAAAATTGAAAAAATCCAGTATGATATTATTCTGAATGCCTGCATGCACTTTCAAATCACCATTCTGAGTGAAAATACATTTAAAGAAGCCTCCGTGGTGCAGTGGTTAAGTCACTCGCCTTGTAAACCAGGGGTCGCAGGTTCGATCCCGGGCTTCTCCTAAAACCTCCTTCCGGTTGAGCCTTCGGGTGCTCCCGGAACAACAAACCCACAAAAAACAACCTCCTATAGTACTGGTCTCGCCCAGGAAAAAAAAAATAAAAAAATAAAGCCTTCCAAATATATACCAATGTATCGTAACAAGCCAATCACAAACTGTGAGAGGTGGGACCCTTTGTCTCTATCCAACATTTGTAAAAATATTTCTGTGCTAAACTCCTTTCAGTCGTATCGCACAGAAAACATTTACAAACCAAGGAACGAGACAAACAATGAACAGATGATAAGAATTCCACAGTTTATTATGAGACAAACCAAGAACGGGCATTGTGCATTCAAAATAATATCACCTGAAACATGCTAAACATGCAAAAACGTACACATCGCACATAGTAGTAAAACACAACTTCAAGTAAAATTATAAACCCATGTTAAGGGTAACTTCTAAACGACGCTTTAAATCATCAGTAACATAACCATCTTTAGCCTTTTCTGAGACCCATCTGCCGTGTCTCTTCCAAAGTCTATCTAGTGTTCCCTTATTTGCACTTACACTGGCGCCTCCAGACCGCAAAGAATGTAAGCCATAAGCCTTAGGGTCTAACCCTAAAACTGAGAGCTTTTCAAGAAAAATACTTCTAACCGTGGAGTACTTTTGAATTTGTCTGGCCTTAATATAAGTTTTCTCTGTTTAGAACAAAACATGACCGCACGAAAAATAAATTCTTTTGAAGTGGCATCAGTTAAACCGGCTGTAACAAAATACCTTTCTAACATCTTAACGGGGCATAAGGGAGTGCCAGTGCGTGCAATAAGTAACTGATCACCTTGTCTATAAACATCAGTTTTACTTTCACGAACCATGATACAACAATGTGATGAATAAAATGAAACATCTGATCTGCGAATATGCACTGCCTCATTAAAACGAAGAAAACCAGCAAATGATATTAAAGCCAATGTTGTTATTCTTAAGTCGCTCAAAGTACAAGTCATACTGCCAAACTGATTGACAAATTTTGCTAAAATGTCAACTGTAATGGGTTCCTTTTTCTGAATAGGTTTTGCCACTAGTCTACAGCACCCTTCTAAACATAACTTTAGCCAAGAACTAGTCTCACAAACATTAGATTTCACACCATTTAAAGTATGAAACCATTTAACAGCATAAAATGCTTTATAAATTGATGATTTACATGCACCTTTTTGAACTAAGTTAACTAAATACAATGCGACAGTTTCCTCTGATGCTGGCAGTGATATTTGCTTTGTTGAATCACACCACAAAACAAAAGCTTGAAAGGCATATCCATAACCTTTCTGTGTCTGTTGTTGTCGACTGGCTGTCAATGCCGCCGTCAATGGTATCCATAAACTTTGTAGTTGACTGTTATTATTACATCTGTGTCTGACTCTCTCTATTATCGATAACTCGTTAACACCTAAAATAAAAACATGTTCTCAAAGCAATGTCAAACAATTCAGCGTACATTCATTTAACAGCAGTCAAAATGGCTCCAACGTTAAAATACCAGACAATTCATCAAAACAACATTTAATGTGTAAAGAAACAATAAAAAATTTTACTAAGCAAGGTGTCTACTATCATGACTATTCATGTGAACGCTCATCAAATGTATATCGATCGTTATATGTCCGGTCTTGAAAAAGACCCCACAAACTTGTAACTGTCACCCATATTTATTGGGTCCTGTAGGTAAAATACAAATCCTACTAAGGACAATAACTTTTAATGCATGTTTTTCAATGCCCAGTCCCTTGCGAGACTCCGCAATTTTCTGTCAGTCAGTAATCACAACACGATAATTAACGCAAATAATAATCATGTAACATAAAACTTCCGTCTGCCCAGCTTCTTTTGAGACTCCGCCAAATTCTGATATAATACGAAAAAGAACCGTTCGTATTACTCACTATTCTTGTACACGTCAGAAATAAAACTCAAGCAATGTTTATGTAACACGCTTAGTGCCCGGTCCCAAGGACCCCGCAATGTAGTACTCCGTATCTGCACTGAACTATTGTTGTTGTAAAAGTAATAACCTTCAACCAGGAACATTTAAAAACAAACTCGTCTTAGTGGTATTTAACCTCTGTCATTGTAATGTCACACACAACCATCTAATCTTGCAACTAACACTGAGTGCACTTTCTGACTCCAAAACATATCATTTCTACATGAACCAGCTATGAAAATATTGCCGTTATTAGTAACAATTCTAAAATCTGTCACAGCGGCTGTGACCGCGTTTACCTTATCACTGAATAAAAGCGGCCAAAACGAAGCAGACTTCCAGGCAGGACACATCAATACACCTTTGGCTTTGCATTCTAGCAAATATCTTACACATCTAGACACTTGATTTAATGGGGGGACCAATAAATTCATGTCGTGACTCCAATCTGCAGAATAACAGTTGACTGCCTCTGTACCTGGATTCCAATATCGGGAGTTAAACCTTGCTACCTTCTTGTTCTTATAACTGGCAAACTGATCTATATCAACTGGCTCCCATAAAGAATTTACATACTGAAAAAATGCTTCGGTAATCTGCCAGTCATCCGTATCAATAAGACGAGACAGATAGTCACTTTTTTGATTCTCGGACCTGGGCACCCAATGAAGCTGTAATTTCAAATTACATTTGATGCAAGTTGCAAATACTGCCATGGCCAATTCATGCAAATAACTCTTCCTACTCCCCTTTTCTAAAATTCTCAAAGCATTTTGTGAATCAGAACAAAACTGAACTTCCTGATTTTTCAAAACAGGACCAAACGATTTCACCGCCAATTTAATCCCGAGTAATTCCCTATAAGTGGAAGACTGCAGTTTTTCATCATCTGAAAACATTTGATGACAAACCATTTGATGTTTATTTTCAATAAAAGCTGCACACGCAACTGAGCTACTGTCAGAATAAATCGTCAATGGGTAAATACGGCATTGTTGATCGAATTTACAACGCCCGTTTAATTGCTTGACATTTGAAAACCAAAAGTGTAACTCCTGGTGCAAACCAGTACATTCACTTAAATTCAAAGGGGAATCCCAGTCTAGACGACTGTTGATCGCAAAATGCATGTATCGAGTCATCAGCTGAGTAATCGCACCCAGGGATGGGCTCAGGGAAATAATCAGACCTGCAAGATTGGCTATTGTCCGAGCTGAAACGCCATAAATTCTACACCAAATATGACTGATCTGCGTTGTGACTTTTTCCAAACGTTTTTCTGGAATTTCAAGGGATCCATCTGCTAAATTCCAATACAACCCAAGCCACACAAGACCTTGGCAAGGTACCCATTTACTTTTTTCCTCGTGAATGACAAACCCAGCCGAAATCAAGTCAGAACGAACCTGCTTTGCTTGAGAAAAACAAGTATCAAAATCTGTATTCGTACCTGCGCCGTCATCAAGAAAAACAGCAATCTGAATACCATGACCTCTCCAATGTCTGACAAGGGGTCGTAGTAATTTGGTAAATATGTAAGGACCAGAGGTCAACCCAAAACATAAAACAGTAAAGAAGAAGTATCGGACTCGACCTCCAACAAGAAAAGAAAACCCTGTATACATTTGATGACCTTCGAAAAGGTCAAGATGATGATATCCATGACGAAGATCAAAGCTAAACATGAAACTACCTTTTCGAACGTACTGTATCATAGTTTTTCAATCATCAAGCTTAAACTTCTGTTTCCAAACAAACTGGTTAATGTATCTCAAGTCAAGTATTAACCGCTTTTTACCGTTTGAATTTTCAGAAACGGTAAGAGGGTTTACCACAAACGGGGGCTTAGAGGTTTCTCTAATACGCCCGGAATTTAAAAGATCCAAAATAGCTTCCTCAACAAATTTTGAATTTTGAAGAGCAGACTTATTATTTTTGAAAAACTTTGAGGAAGGTGTTTCGATAAATGGAATCCTATAACCATTATAGATGATATCAACAATATTTTCATATGCATCAATAGATTTCCAAAAATCAATGTGCTGCTTCAATCGACCTTTAACGGTATCAATAGTTTGTGTGTGTTCTTGATATTCAAATACAGTTTCTGGTAACGCAGTATCAGACTCGTGCTCGTGTGATGAAAGAATGTACTTAACTTCAGTTTGCTGAATTTCTTGTGCTTCCTGTCGGTGTGAAGACAGGACCTCCTGGCGGTGAGAAAGAAAACGCCGGCGCCCCCCACTGCATGGGTTGTTGGATAGATTGGATTCCGACGTTCCCGGCCGAATAACCAACGGAGAGTCGAACTCTGCAGTCCCGTCGGAAGTGTCCTTTTGCTCCGCAACGGAAGCAGATATCGCTTGGCTCTGCCGTGCGTCCCCTAGGTGTGTTGTAGGGGCGAAAAAGAGAACGATCGCCACCCAGATCACTGCGGACGACAGGAGATCTATGTTGCAATTTACGTTTTTTGGACAGCGCCCTCGCATTTGCTTGTCGTATTTTCTTATCATCGTCTGAATCGTCGGCAAGAGCACTAGTTTCATATTCATCAACGGTTATCCATCCGCCCTCTGTTTGATCTGCGATACGAATAAGTTTAAGTCGCCCTTCTATGTCTTTAATGGCACTATCCAACTTGCCCTCAATGTCCTCGATCGATAACGACTCAAGGCTGTCCCTGATTTCCGCAAGCTGTTTTAGAATTCCAACATTAAAATCAAACTGTTTCTTGTTACCCACATACTTGAAAACGAAAGCATCGTCAACATATTTTCGCTTTAAACAGGAACTTTTTGAACTTGTATTGTTTATGCTTAAGTCACGTTTTAATTCCCGAAATTCAGTTGTTATGATGGATTTTATCAATGAAACAGTATCTTCGTGCCTCATATTTGTCCACTTTTGTCCATATCGTGATCTATTGTTGCCATTTTTGTTCAAAAGTTTAAGGTAAATGTAAATAATCTTCTTGATTATTAAAGTGCATGGTCTAAAAACGTAACACTCAAATACATTGAAAATTGAAAAAATCCAGTATGATATTATTCTGAATGCCTGCATGCACTTTCAAATCACCATTCTGAGTGAAAATACACCTAAAGCCTTCCAAATATATACCAATGTATCGTAACAAGCCAATCACAAACTGTGAGAGGCGGGACCCTTTGTCTCTATCCAACATTTGTAAAAATATGTATATTATGGAAGATCTTCGCCTCCTCTGGTACAAATACATAACAACAATAATACGATTAATAGCAAAATAACATAGCTGCAAGTCGCTTACGAAATCCGCGATCTGTTCGACATTGGTTTAAACTGCAACCTATGCTAAGCTGTGAAGGAAGTGGAACGAGGTACCGAAGTGGAGCGGAGTGACAGTTAGCCAGCTGATCTACATGAGCTATTGGCATGTATGTAGTCTCAAGGACATTTCAATAGATATTTTACAATATACACGGCTTGAATTACGATTAACATTGCTTTAGGAACACGTAACTTAAAGTAGAATTTTAAAATACTTTTATTACCATGATGGAGACTTCTCATCCGCGTGATATTTGTCCATACTCCGAAAAACAGAACAAAAAATCAATGTCACACTCACAAAAATTCAAAGAATTTAAACTGAAAGTAGATGACTATTAACCGTTAGTTGTCGAGTGTTTTGTTCAAGGTTATAGTCTGATTTTTTTCAATGTGCAGGGCGGAGCCTGTCAATTTTTGATTGACAATGACAAAATTGACCATTACATTTAAAAATAGGTAGTTCTCACTTGGATTGTTACTTTGACCCATTTGTTATTGTTGAACCAATCAGTGTCAAAATTTAACCTCATGCACTGAAAATGATGGGTAAACACATACTGTCACAGAAAAATATTCTGTACTACATGGCTGTATTTATGTATGACCATATTGAAAATTCCCTTATTAAATGCCTGGTAAACATTCTTGTTGTATGACTCTGTTCTTTCTATTAAGTTTAAAACTTTAATTCTGATACAAGTAAATATCAAATGATGCAGGCTTACTTTATATTACTAATTTACTTATGAAAGCAGCAGACAAAAAGTGCAATAACTTCTTACTGGAAGTCACAGTACGGATCTGTAAAGCGTTGTTCTGTCATACTACACATTTGTTGAATTTGACTGACAGCTCAGTCAAGTTAGCAGCAAATCTGTTGTAGCAGCAGCAGCAGCAAAAAATGCAATAAACGGTCAAGTAAGCTGCAGCGAAACTTTTGTCACCTATTATTTTCGTTTTTAAATATAGCTATTCGCGCAATAGCAAAGAAGATGAATTTCACAAACACACCTTTTCTATCTATCCTATTGTCCGAGTTACTGACAAAAGTTCCCTGTCAGCATTAAAAGAGGAAAATTTTTGTCAACAACATTTTTTGTTTTTGAATGACTTCGAGGGCATTAGAAAACAATGATGAATGTCACAAGCATGATTTTTCTATGCCGCCTGTGACTTGAGTTCTGGACAAAAGTTCCCAGTCACTAGCATTAAAAGTGGATTTTTTGTGGCCGATATTTTAGCTCACCTTGAGCTTACAGGATCAGGGTACTTGAGCCGGCGTCCGGGCATCCGTTTGTGCATTCATCCGTTTACACTTTCAAATATGACTATCTCTTGCGATCAAATTTTATATGAAGCATCATTGAGGTGGGGGAATGATTGCATCAGATTGAAAAGAAAGGATTTATAAACCACAAGGCCCATAGCTTTCATATTTAGTGCAAATCAATGTATAGTACTCCTCTTTATTACTGTCAATTGTGCCCATTGGGTCCATACAGACAAGGCTTCAGAGTAATATCATCTATCTTGAAGCTTACACTGATGAGCAAATCACTAAGGTTTGGTCTCTTGTTTTCGTTTAAGTCTGTTTATGAGCGCTATAAGAAACGGTGATGAATGTCATCACGAACAGATGTTTTATATCCCACCAATTACACAGTCTATGGACACTTTTACTGCTGGCAGGGAACGTTTGTCCTTAAGCTATGTTATGGGTGGGAAAGAAAAGTCTTGTTTGCGGCATAAGTATTCGTTTCCTATAGCGCTCACAGCCAGACGAAACTATCAAAAATCGGAAATATTTTCCATAACGTTGGCAATATGTGGTCTAGAAAAGTTCTGTTGCAGCATTAATCATCATTTTCTACATAGCGATCACAGCCAGACGAAAAAAAATAATATAATAAAACAAAATGACGACAAACAGTTCCACTTACATGGAACATTTTTGTTGAACGTTGGTCGTAGGTGACGAACGTCGAAAAGATGTGATTGTGGCATAAGTCGTCATTTTCTTATGCCCTATCACCTAGATTAAAGCCAAAACAATCTGTGACAAAAATGTTCGCTGCAAGCGAAATTGCTGCTCAGTTACTCGACTGTTTTTCGCTGTAGCAAAATAGCTGCTAACTTGACCAATTTCACTGCAGCAAAATTGCCGCTAACTTGACTGTATTTTGCTGCAGCAAATTTAATTCTAACCCTGCAAGCGAATTTGCCGTTAACTTGACTGCTTTGGCTGTAGCGAAATTGCTGCTACTTGTAACATGACCAATTTTGCTGCAGTAAAATTGCTGCTAACTTGACCGTCTTTTGCTGCAGCAAATTTGCTGCTAATTTGACCGAGCTGACCTTGTACGAAAAATAAGTAAAATCAGCTGGTTCTCCGAATCGCTTTATATGTTCGAATGGTACATATTGATAGTGCATATTGAACTTCTACTGCGTTCATGTACCATCAGTACTTAAAGCAATGAGTTGTTGACAAAAATAGATGCATTGGCTAACTTGATAGAAATATTTGAGTGCAGCTGTATGGTTATATTTTAGAAACAAACTGTTTATGTTTTAGTGTGTCTACCATACACTTCACCTATTTTGAAATCATTCAGGTGAAAAACAGGTATAGCACAAAGACAACAAGCATAGTCACCTTTACCTCAATTATACATTGTCAGCTCTGGGACCCTTTCTCAACAATGAAATCATCCAAGGCTGGGCTTAGCTAAGCCCTGCCCTGCACATTGAAAAAAATCCAAGTATACACGTATGCAATTTCAATAAATTGAAACTGAAACTCTACACTAGGCGTGTGTTAAACCCTCGGAGGGGGGAGGAGGGAGGGGGGTAACTCGGAGGTAATTTTGGTACGGACGTGCTGCCCGATACTTTAAAACATACCCCATTCATATACCTGGTAATCGAAAAAAGGGACCCATTCATATATCATGCCTTCGAAAAAAGTGACCCATTCATCAGTTCATATATTTGATTGTACAAAATTTTGACCTATACACAATTATATACAAATATTTCGAATGGATGTCCGAAATATTTGGTCATTCATAGACTAAATATGGAAAAATGGGGCGCAAAAACAGTGTAACTGACATTTTGGCCAAATATTAAATGGATGCCTACTATCAGGATACATTACCTGGGGAAGTTTTACAATCTAAATCTGAAGTCATTTCAATTTTTGGAAAAATCCCCATGCATTTTTTTTTTTTTTTTTTTTTTTTTTTTTTTTTTTTTTTAATTTTAGCGCAAAAACCTTGTAAGTGCTTTTTAGCGCAAAAACCTTGTAAAAGCACTTACAAGGTTTTTGCGCTAAGAAAATTCTTCAGCGCTAAAACGTTGTAACTGCAAGTTTTGGAAATAAATCATCAAAAAATCATTGTTTTAGGTATTTTTATAAAGTCAACTTGTAAAATACTCTTAAAAGAATATAATTAAGGCAAAAAGGAAGATAAAATAGTTCTGCATTGCAATTTATTCATTGATAAAAATTTTCAAACAAAACTTAGCGCAAAAACAGTGTAAGTGCACTTACAAGGTTTTTGCACAAACTTTTTCAGTGCTAAAATGTTGTATCTGAAAATAAAAATGCTGTAAAATCTTCCATTGACCATTCTAATTTTACACATAGATAAGAACAATAAGTAAGATGTTTTCAAGCTGCTTTTTGATGTGCTTGTATGTGAAATACTCAAATTAAAAAAGTTTTTTGTCTCTCCTGAAAAGTTAGCATTTGGCAGTTACACTGTTTTTGCGCTCAGGTGACGATATTTTGACATGAAAAAGGTAACCCATTCATATATCTGGCAAGGCTGAAAAAGGGGGCTATTCGGGCGGCACATCCCCACTACGTCATATATATGTAGTTACCCCCGCCCCCCCTTCCCCGAGGTTAAAACGCATTCACGTGGCCATAATGTCCTTCTGATTAATAAATAGAGGATCTTACACTCGTGGTCATTTCATATGAAATTTATTAAACGAGCCAAAGGTCGGTCAGTTGTACGCAGATAAATCACTCGCGCTGCGCGCTCGTGATTTGCTCTGCTTTACAACTGACCTCCAAACAGTGATATATTACTCAACAATTCACTGCCAGAGCTGATCTATTTCTTAATTCTAACAAGACGTTATCGTATTTCCCATTGAACCTAATGGAAACGTCACTGTTTGCAAATAAACGATAATCGTCACTGTTAACAAAATTACGCAAGTAAGGTGACGTTTTTGTGACGTTGCACATAAACATTCATGTCCGCCGAGAACGAGTCCACTGGAAAACATTTTGAAATGTAAGCATTTATTTATTACTCGTGCTCACACCCGGTTAACAAGGTATATATTGGAGGCGTTAATTTACGGCTATCAGTCAATTGCC
This sequence comes from Rugalucina vietnamica, assembly GCA_964017185.1. Lineage (NCBI taxonomy): Eukaryota > Metazoa > Mollusca > Bivalvia > Lucinida > Lucinidae > Rugalucina > Rugalucina vietnamica. Next base: position 45,956,138 of record OZ024878.1, on the reverse strand, counting down.
TTTACGACTAAGTCATAGATAATTTCGGACTAAGTCATAGAGAATTTACGCAGGGTATTAGAGACATTCGGACAATACACTGTCATATTCAGTGTGTTTACACAAAAAGAATCATAAGAATAGGAATAAGGTGTGTGGTTGCAAGAGAGAGAGTACAAAAATGAGGTAATTTGTTTCTAACATTTGCATCTTAAATAAATTTGTGCATACTCTAAATATTTATATGAAGTTTGACCTAAAGGCAGATCCTGTTCTGGAGTCCGGTGTTAAAAGCTTTGAAATTAAATTTATTATTTATGGCTTTGATGAACCTTTGGAATCTGAATGATGTCGAAATGTGTATGGCAAGAGTGATAGCGAATGTTATATTCACAGTGCAAGTGAAATGTCACAGTTTGTCTGTTTTGTCAATGTTCCTTTACGGCCTATGTAAAAATGTATTGGTGACTTGCGTACTACGTATATGTTACATTTCGACTCTCTGTATATGTTCCTTTAGGACATTGCGGCGAAACAGACTGCATAGTGGAAGAGGTATCTGGTGTAACTTTTGAAGAAAGTTTCCAGGATTTACAAATTGAGCTTGTAAGGTAATATTTTAGTTTTATCTTTGTTATGTCCCTCATGATCAGTCTCATGAATCGTCAGGAATTGATGAAATTTTGATTCGTGACGTTTCGCGCAGTTTCATAAATTTTCTTGTCTGTCCGTAATTGTTTTACGAATCTGTAATGCACCAAAATTCCTGACCAAAATTTTGAACAGTGTGGCCACGAATTTCTGACTGACCAACAAACGGCAAGATCTTACTACGAACTGTAAGAATTAGTTAAGATCTTCACGTATCGATTACTTTTCAGCTACGAAAAACTTCAAAAACTTTGTAAATTCGTGACTATTCGTGTGTCGTTTTGTCGTAGTCTGATAGGGGGCATTATGAATAAAATTGAAATGTGAAGTCATTGTGTGACATTACAAAGTAGTTAGAATGCAGTAATAAGCGCGTCTAGCCCAGCACCCGGGGATACACAGGTTCACCATCTAATAAGGTACACCGGATTCAACCTATTGTTTTTCATCATCCAGTGAAAGCTAAAATCTAATAAGGTACACCGGATTCAACGATTTTTCTGTCACGTGAGGGAAACGAGGAAAATGTCGTGCAATGATGTCACTTTAGATACATTTTATTGTTGTGTAACAAAACTGTGCTAGTTGACTGAAAATCGCTACAGTCGGTGAAATTGATAGACGGTGAAAAATGTAAAAGTAACGGCAGCGATAAGGAAGTGGCGCAATCAGAACAAAAATCCCAATCCAAAAACTGAGGTGAAAACAAAACTAAAAGGGTTTTAGAAATTACTATGTTTCTTAACTCGTTTTAGCAGTCACACATTTAATAGCGTGTGACTGAGGCGTTTGCCGGATGTATAAAAATCTCAGTAGGCTGAAAATTTTGGAGTTCGTTTGTGTTACGTCACAGACACGCTACGCATGCGCTATAGGCGTGCATCAACGCATGTCTCATACACGCTTGGGACACGTTACTGAAGCAATATCTTGTAAAATCGGAACGCACATGTACATGTACATGTAGCGTACACTGGCGTGCATAAAACGTGCACCAAACATGATCAAAGCGTATTCAACGCGCCTATAACGTGCGTGGAACCTTGTCAAAACGTATAAGACACACGTTCGAGACACGTCAAGCTTCTAGAAAATATTTGAGCATGCTTACAAATCTTTTGAGCCCAAACGTAACTGTGCTCCTGACGTATGTTGGATTTTACGTTTTTGTCAACACCCCAAAGCGCGTTTGGCTTATACGCTAATGTATGACTGCTATTTAAAATAATATTCGGTTACTAATGCAAAGAGGACAACTGGTAAGCCGAGCGAGCAACTATTTCCCAATATGAAACAAAGCAAAATGTCATTCCTTAAAAAATCATTAGACCTGAGTTACACCCCTACATTATTTTCCTTACTATTATGCAACGTTACACTGGCAAACGCTTTGTGATTGTCTATTCACACACACACACACACACACACACACATACACACACACACACTGTTTGCATAATTTTTGTATTCTCTCTATAATTGATCATAATCGTTCAAAACAGTGACCTTTTAATAATCAGGATATGCTTAAAACAAACATATAGCCGTAAGACAAGACAATAGTCGTAAATTATCTATCGCGGTCAATTTGGTGGCCGTAATGTCACCAAGACATAGTCCACAAGTAACATATACTTGTCCAAAATTTGGGGGCTGCTAAAAAGAAAATATTCTTCCGAAAAATGCCGATTTTTTTTTTTTTTTCTTCAGAAAATGATTACATTCTAGAACAATGTTTCTCACAAATGTTTGTGAATATATTTTTTTTTTTCCAGAATTCCATGAGAAGGCATTTTAACATATTTCTATTTAAATAAAGTTCATATTACACGAGACATATTTTTCTGTAGTTGCAAACAAAATACATGATCACTATCTTGCACTATACAATTTTTCTGGAATAGATGTCTGGAAAAGCTATACCAAACACTTTCAGTTCAACCCAGTCCAGCTGCAACCTTCAAATAGCGTAAAGGAACACATACGATTTGTAAATTATCTATGACTTAGTTCGAAATTCTCCAGGACGTAGCCGTAAAGGCAATTGACCGATAGCCGTAAATTATCGCCTCCCATATATACCTTGTTAACCGGGTGTGGTGCTAGAATCGAAATAATTTTACTTTACGGTGTATTATCTTTGATTAATATAACGCGCGATGTTGTCGGGCAGATGCAATATTTAATTCACTCCGGCTGAGCCGCCGTGAATTAATACATCACAGATCTCACAATCAGCATCTTGCGTTAATCACGATACCTGCAGTTGCAGTTATACAATCCAAGCTTAATTTACAAAGAGTATTGCATCTTTAAAGATTGTGGGTGAGTTGAAAAGAAAAATGCACAGCTGAATCCGACAATAGGTAAGTTTTCATTAATTTACCGTATCCAAGTGATCTGTGAACAGGTGACTGTGCAACTTTTCTTTGCGCGTTACTGTGCAACTTTTCATTTAACCCGAGTCTTCTCTGGCTGCAAACCCATAAAGGTAATAGCCGCCAGTCAAAAATAATCGAAGGCTATTTAATGTCAGAGCAGTCTCGGATTACTTTTGTCACTTTTCATTACACGTGAAATATGTTTATTCCTCTCCCTTATGCAAATAACAAACGCGTCAGTTATTCCGCATATTCAAAATATTAAAAAAAAAAACACATTTATACGCGTTCATTAGATTTGTCATTTTTAAATGGAATAATAGTTATTATAATACATAACAAATGGCAATGAGCGCGTCTGCAATCGCCCCCTCCCTGCGACATGTTGATCTCAACCGTCGGCACATCCTTATTTATACACTTCCACCCGCACTAAGTTCCAATACACGTGGTCATGGTGGTGGTGTGTATCTGGATCAATAAAGATGGTGATCGAGATACTTAGGTGTGATATGCATACATTGCAGAGATGTGTGCGCGGCTATAAGGATGTGAGACATTTAAATGAAAGACTTCATTTACCATTGTTTTTGTTTTTTATTATTTATGCAACCTTCTTTTCCTGTTGATCCCGCGCTTTACTGGAAAAAACGCTTTGCTTTCCAGTAAAAGTTCACAAGATACACACATTTTTTATTCGATTTCAACTTACGAGAACGCAATAACGAACATATCAGTAGTGTAGTATATTTCGTTTGTATAGTTTACCTTGAGGAGTCAATTAATGTTATAAAATGGACAGGATAGTGTTTACACAGAATTTTCATGTGAGACCTAAATGTTGCATGATCAAGTGCATGGCATTTTCATTTGTTACATTTTGCTTAGACTTTCCCGGCTGAAACACCAGTTTGTTTGAATCTAGTTTCAGATGGCTACTGCCAAAACATGGAAAGATAACTCAGCTTGTTCGATCTGCTTTGGAGACAATAAAACACCATGTGTTCTTCCGGAATGTGGACATAGATTTTGTGAAAGTTGTTTATTGACCTACATAAATAATCTCCATCTAACCGAAGAGGACTATCTAGATTTCAATTGTCCAAATTGTCGAGAACATATCTCACTTCCTCGGCCAATAGACGGAAACATCCAAGCCTGGATAAAGACATTAAATAGCTCAGAGTGTAATACCGAAATGGAAGTAAGCATTGATTTCAAAGAGGAAACTGATATAAATACATGTACTGCCTGTAAAAATGCCAACAAAACGGATGTAGCTGAGGTCCACTGCATCGAATGCCAGGAAAAATTGTGTGCAAGTTGTTCAAAAATCAGACATGGAACAAAACGTTTAGCTGGACACTCGATAATTGATCTTCAACTTATTTCAGAGGTCATGACAGACAACGACCGGACTGTGGTTACGAAGAAGCTTCTCAATTCTGTCAAGTGTGACGAGCATCAAGACAAAATAGTAACTAGTTTTTGCAGGGCTGATGATGAGTTATGTTGCGATGATTGTGTTATTGAAAATCACAGACACTGTGATACAATAACTAACTTGAATAGCGAGGCTATTGCGACTGAAACAGACGTCAAAGTGCATGACATTTTAGAACATATTAAAAGAATTGCCTCTAAAGTTGAACTACTGAAGGTTTACAAAAACGACAACTTAGCAGATACAAAACACAAAAGTGAGATGATAACACAAAAGATCGGACAAATACGAACAAAGCTTAATGTATTCTTGGATACTGTGGAAGAAAACGTTAATTCAAATGCAAAAGCTTTTGTGAAGGAATGTGTAATTGATGCTGATACAGAAAAGACGAAACTCAACGACTTGAGTAAAAGCTTGAAAGAGTATAAATCCTTAATTGAACGCACTGACATGTTGGGCTATCCAAGCAAATCCTTTATCGTTCTGAAAAACCTGATGCCAGAAATTGACGACGTAGAGAATAAAGTTTTGACCACTGCAAAGCAGACTTACAACAGTGCATTTGAGTTGGAGCTTAAAATTGAGCCAGTTCTGAGCGACCTTCTTAACTTCGAATCAAACAATGTTAATCAAGTGGCCTCTGTTGTAAAGAGGAAGGCGAAAATTCCTATTCCAGGATTTGAAGTAAGACAGTTGCTTGTTGAAGGATATCTTGAGAAAATCGCTGAATATGAAGTAGCCCCAAAACATGGCGACTGTTCTGCATTTTGCTACAATAGCATTATTTACAGACGGAAGAAAGAGGGGGTGTTTCTAACTAGCGTGTGTTCTGGCCATGAGTGTGTTTGTTTGACGAACAAAAAGTTTCAACCAATTGCGTGCATCAAGAAGGGGGACATATCTGGAAAGCCATATGACGCCACAGATCTTAAAAATGGCGATATAGCTGTAAGTATTCCGGATAATAGACAAATTTGTTTCTTTTCTGAGCAGAACGCAACTGATGAATTGAAAATAAGTGGTTATATTTCCACGAAGTACAGACCAAAATTCCTTCATGGGCTTAACAATGGCGATATAGCTATATCTTGGAATGATCCAACAGGATTCGGTATCCTGCATTTCAAGTGTAATTTATATGGAGCTCATTTTGAAGAACGTGCGTATTTTCACACTGACAAAGCTGGGCGAAAACTGAAGACATTTGACTTCATGGCAATCGATGAGAAGGGAGGCTGTGTCATACAACCGTGTGCAGAAGACAAAGCTGTGTATTGCTTTGACTTTGACGGAAACCCGAACTTCAAATACTCACACGAAGACCTAGTATATCCCCGTGGTGTGAAAATAAGCGGTGATGGAAACGTATTTATTTGTGATGAGAAAAAGTCAGCCATTCACGTTATATCACTTGAAGGTGAAGGATTGTATGTTCTGAAAGAAGGTTGCCCAGAGAAGCCACTTGCCATTGCTTTTGACGAAAGTGGAACACAGTTTGCAGTGTCACAAAGATGTGAGCCATGGAAATTAATAAGGATTTTCAGACTGGCTTGATAATATCAAACACGTGGCAAATGCATTTATCACTATATGCGTTTAAAGAACACGTAAGCACCAACTAGAAGGATGTGAGGAACACATCATAATGAAATTACTCTTGCTAACAATGGAGGAAAGAGTTGCTTTCAAATCACTTTAAACAAATATAATTTAAGACAATTTGGTCAGTTGGTAGCTTTGTACTTCTAAAAGGAGAAATATGTTAACATGCCTAGTATATATAGTAGCTAGTACATAAACTTTACTTTAGAACTCATCAGTACTTTTGGCATTCATTTTACCCCCGACATATGAAGTATATAAGGTAAAGGGGTATATAGTTTTTGCTTTTTCTGTCTGTTTGTCTGTCTGTCTGTCAGCCTGCCTGTCTGTTTTTCTGTAAACTTTGTTTTGTGTCAAAGATTTGTCAGGAACTACTTAACCTAGAATTTCGAAATTTGGTACAAAGCTTGGCTATGTCGAGTTGTATTGTGTATTTGAGCCTATGGTCGGTTTGCCTTTATTACGTCAGGATGAACATTTGTCACCAACATGACAGGCATATATGTACCAGCCGGATTTCGAACCCGCAACCTCATGATTGCTAAGCGAATACGCTATCCATTACACCACCGCGGCTGTACAACAACCAACAATCTCAAGCTCATCATTCCCTTTATTTATCCATTTGTCTCTCTATCCGAGAAATTTTTCCATCATATCAGCTCAGTCTGTATAAGAGTTAGAGACTTCAAATTTTATATGCATGATCAGAATGACCAACTCTATTACTGAAAACAAGATTATGATTCTGTGTTTTACTTTTGTCTTCTTTTTTAACTTTGTTTCTTTTCCCATAAGTCACTCCTATACAAATCTGCACCTTTTTGTCTGGCGTACGAAGTGTTTGGGGGTATATAGTTTTTTTTTTTTATTTATGAATGCATTGTTGTTGAATGTAACACCATGTGAGCTATGCCACGAGAAAATCTTTTTTTGAGATCTCCAATGAGGTTGGAGATAAGATGTGGCTATATAGCACAAAATGGTTAGACACTTGCAAAGTTAAGGGGTTGTTCCATCTGCATAGGGAAAACAAAACCTTTGATCAGTAGTTCATTTACTATGCAGCTGGTAAATTTGTAGCTGATTTAAGTCTTTGTTTTCACATATGCAAACAGCTCAGGTCTCGGAACTTGTTTTTATAATTTTCTTAAATTTTTACAAATCTACACCAGAAGATACCTTGATGTTCTATCTTTGTAATTGCAGACAGTACATCTGGGTATTCATTTGATGACTATATGTATACCTTTTTCTGTAATCTGCTTTTTGTCTCAAAGTGGTATGACCTGTGATGGCTACCGCCGGGGGTATGTGAGCTTTGCTCACTTTTGCTATATTATATTAGTGAAAATAACAAATGAATAATAAAACTGTAATCGTATTGTTGTTCTAAATTTATACGTACCTAATGTTAATGTTTGACGCCTATTCCAATCAGTGATTTGCGTGTATTTCCTGTCTTGTTTTCATTTAAGAAATTAAGATTATGTAGCTCTTCATTTATTCAATACAGTTCCCGATTATTCATGTAGAAATTTCTGGTTCCATGTTTCGATTGTCAGATTGTTTTGTATTTATCTCATTGATTTATCCATGGATCCTCGAATCATTATTGGATCCGAAATGGATCCGATATAAGCAAAGAACAGAAAATGGAAACCGGTCAGTATGCCAACCATAATTGAGCCGCATCGTGAGAAAACCGGATTTTTGCCTATGCGAAAACAAAGGCGCAGAACAGCTTCGCAGTTAATAACTGCGAAGCTGATCAGCGCCTTTGTTTTCGCTACACTGATAGTACAATTTCTTTTCTTCTTAAATCCGAAATTTCAAGCTTCTAGCCTGTTTCTGTGACTGTACATGCCGGTTTATGTTGGAGCTGGTCGGAACTCCCGAAGAGCGGTTTTCTCGCGTCGCGGCTCAATTCGGAACTGAATTGTAAACAGGTGACAGGAATCAAAATACATGAGCATGTGCATGATGCATATTTCTTCATGTCACGAGAGAGGAGCGAGGTCACGAAGTGTGTCGGAGTGCAGGTTAGCCAGCTGATCTACAGTGACCCTACAGAATTGGCAACATGGAGCCAAAGAGAATTACTGTAATTTTGCAACTTTCAACAGGGTCGTCGATACAATGGCTAGTATAATTCAAATGGTGCCAAATATATTAAACGTTGGTTAGAAAATGTATCTAAACCAATAATAATTTTCTGATTTCTCAGAATACCCTTGCTGATCTCAAAGGATAAACAAGTAGCCCAAGGGCAACGATCGCTCACCTGAGAGTCAACAAGTACAGTCACTGGACAAAGTGTTTTTTTTTTTTTTTTTTTTTTTTTTTTTTTTGAAGATCTGATCAAACTTGAAGACGCTGGAGTGGCCAAAACACTAAATATTGATTTTTTAAACATTCAAGGGCAGCTAACTCCACAGTCTATGGTCGAATCTGGCTCAAATTCGAACTCATCCGAGCTGTTATGGATGTCCTTGTTACTTCCAAGAATAAAGAAGATCCGAATAAAAATGAAGGCGCTAGAGTGGCCACAACACTAAATATTGATTTTTCACACAGTCAGGTTGCAGATAACTCTGCAGTCAAGGGTCGGATCTGGCTGAAATTCGAACCCATCCGAGATGTTATGGCTATCCTTGTTACATTGAAGGCGCTAGAGTGGCCACAACACAAAATAATGATTTTTCAAACACTCAAGGGCAGCTAACTCCACAGTCAGAGGTCGGATCTAGCTGAAATTCGAACCCATCCGAGATATTATAGTTGTCCTTGTTACCTGCAATAATGAAGAAGATCCGCTGAAAAATAATGGCGCTACAGTGGCCACAACATTTTTCCCATTATAAGTCTATGGGGAGTTTTCCAGACCCTCAAGGGCAGCTAACTCCGCAATCTGAGGTCGAACCTAGCCGAAATTCAAACTCATCCGAGATGTTATGGTTGTCCTTCTTCTTCCCAAGAATGAAGAAGATCCAATCAAAAATGAAGTTGCTAGAGTGGCCACAACATGTTCCCCATTATAACTCAATGGGAGCTATCTGTTGCCATGGAAACCAGAGTTCTGATCCGACCTGACCCAAAACCTAATGCAACCTTTCCCCCTCCTCAATGATGCTTCAGATACAATTTGATTGCGATTGGCCTTGTTGTCTATAGATATTCAAGATTGAAAGTGTGAATGCACGCACAGACGCATAAATTCACCCTTACGTTGCTATAGCAACCATTGACAAAAATTGCCAAAATTGTGGAGGACTAGTCAACAAACATTTACGTAAAAACAAAACTCAAACATTTCAAGCGAAATGGCAGAAATTGCAATTTTCAGCTTTTCGTCTTATAAGTCAATGGAAACTTTAAGTTGCCATAGCAACCAAAGTAGTGGGACAAGGACAATAAAACACACAAACTTTGTAGAGGCTAATATCATAAGCATGTATGCAAAGTTTCAGCTTCATCCGCCTTACAGCTTCTGAGAAGATAATTTTTGAATATTTTTAGCTCACCTGAGCCGAAGGCTCATAGGTGAGTTTATACATGTAGTATACCCATGCTCCGGCGTCCGTCCGTCCGTCCATCCGTCCGTCGTCCGTCGTCGTCCACAATTTCAAAGATCTTCTTCTCTGAAACCGCTGGGCTGATTGTTCTCATATTATACATACATTATCTACAAGTAGGGGGAACGAATAATTGTTTTTTTTTTTTTTGTTTTTTTTTTTTTTTGTTTTTTTTTTTTTTTCTTTTTTGATCGGATAAGGACTCTGGTTGCTATGGCAACTTATGCTTCCCATAGACTTATAATGGAAAAAAGTGAAAATCGCCAGTTTTTGCTGTCTTGTTGGAGATATTTGAATTTTGTTTTTGCAGAAATGTTTATTGAGTAGTCCTCTACGTTTCATATGACTTTTGTCCTAATCATTCATTTCGATTGGTTGCAGGGGCCCCATATCACAGGGGTTTAGGTCCGTCACAGTGCGAGATGATTCTTTATGATATCAGCTACTGATTCTTTATGATAGCGTTACAGATTCTTTATGATTCTCTTAGCTCATCTATTGGTAGGTGATGAGAAACCGACGTTTCTAAGGTTTTTGATGCCTGAAATGACCTTTTTGGCACACATGCATAGTATATATGAGCTGGAAATTGTTCTCCATCAATTTTAGCAATATTGGTATACAGGTTGAAAGTTAATGGGTGATTAAATCCTTAAAATGGTTAATTAAGCAAGGAAAATCGAAAATGAATATTAAAATACATAACACATCAAAACATTTTATCATCAGTTTAGAAATTTAACTAATTATCTATGAACTAACACTTTTCAATGCATGTAAATCTTCAAAGGAATTGTTTTGCAGACTTTCGTGTTTAAAAGCATCAAAAGTATCATAAAGAATCTGTGACAAAATTTTGTCACGGATTCCGTATGATACAAAATGATGGGTAACGGATTCTTTATGATATGTTACAGATTCTTTATGACACTCTTTTATCGAGATAAACTACCAATTATGAGGCCCTCCCAGGGTTTTGGCGGATTCAGGGAGAAGGGCTATCTATTTTCAGAGATTTGGGGAGAAGGGTCATTTATTTTAAGGGATTTGGGGAGAAAGCATAACTTTTTGGAGTTTTAGGGAGCAGGGGGCTGAGTAAAACATTTTATGAGCTGGGGAGAAAGGTCATTTTTCTTTCAGGGAGCAGGGAGCAAAGACCCCCCCCTTTGGGGGGGGGGCAATTATTAATGTCTCTGATCTACAAAGCAGGTTTGTACTATGCGGTTCTGTAAACACGTCATTATTTTATCAGGCAAACTGAGATTTGAGCATTTATTTTCAAATATTATGATATGGTTTGGTTAAGTTATGACTAGACATCCCAGTAAACAAGTTTTGAGTCATGTTGGGGCAAAGGGCCACCACTTCTTGTGTTTTAAACAATACTATGGATTAATGAACACAACTTGCATGGTAGAGTTATGTCTAGAACCCAGGGCCTCCCGCATCAGAGTCCTGTAGTCTACCCCTATGGCACTGCACTTCCTTTTTATCGCACCTGCTTATAGCAGGGTGCGATGTAGGAGTTCAAATTTCCGTCCGTCCGTATGTTCGTTCGTTCGTCCATTCGTTCGTCCGTCCGTCCGTCAACATTTACGTCGAAGTTTAGTTTTCTTGACATCCGTGATAGCTGTGAGTCTGAAACCTTGCATAGTAATTGTCCTTGACATACCCTTCAAGCACGCACCTTGACCCAGTACCCTTGACCTATATTTCACGGTCCACTGACTTTGAAAATTTTTTCGTCAAAGTTTGGTTTTCTCTGCATCAGTGATAGCTGCGAGTCTGAAACCTTGCATAGTAATTGTCCTTGACATACCCTTTAAGCTCGCACCTTGAGCCGCTGACCTTGACCTATATTTCACGGTCCATTGACTTTGCTAATTTTTACGTCGAAGTTTGGTTTTCTCTGCATCAGTAATAGCTGCGAGCGTGAAACCTTGCATAGTAATTGTCCTTGACTTACCCTTCAAGCACGCACCTTGAGTCGCTGACCTTGACCTATATTTCACGGTCCATTGACTTTGTTAATTTTTACGTCAAAGTTTGGTTTTCTCTGCATCAGTGATAGCTGTGAGTGTGAAACCTTGCATAGTAACTGTCCTTTACATACCCTTCAAGCACCCACCTTGGCCCGCTGAACTTTACCTTTATTTCACGGTCCATTGACTTTGTTAATTTTTATGTCAAAGTTTGGTTTTCTCTGCATCAGTGATAGCTGCGAGTGTGAAACCTTGCATAGTAACTGTCCTTGACATACCCTTCAAGCATGCACCTTGACCTGCTGACCCTGACCTATATTTCACGGTCCATTGACTTTGTTATATTTTTATGTCGAAGTTTTTTCTGCATCAGTGATAGCTGCGGGTGTGAAATTTTGCATAGTAAATGTCCTTCACATACCCTTTCAGAACACACCTTAACCTGGTACCCTGGACCTATATTTCACGTTTTTAGTTTTTTTGCCCGATGCATGTGCGATATCGACCTCCGCGGAGTTCTTGTTTAAATGAAATGAAGTCAAATTGTATTGAGGCTTAATGTCCCAGTCAACAATGTTTCAGTCATGTCGATACAGAGCCAATTCTTCTTGGGTTTTACCAGTACTGTAAGGAGTTAATGTGTTTTGCTCAAGGACACTTTACGGTGACGCCTGTGGGGATTGAACCCAGGACCTCTCTATTTGGGAGTCCTACCACTACGCCACAGCCCTCTGAAGTGAACAGCGAAATAGATAACAATGCGTACTGCGTATGTACGCACGATTTTTCGCTCTCTACGCATAAAAATTCAGACCTGTGCGTACCATGTACGCAGTAAAAATCAGCGGTAAGCTAACAGTTTTCGGTTTTATGCGTACTCGAATAGAAATACCTTTGAAATTGTCTCAAAATGACATTTTTTCAGCTGCTCTGTCAACAATCGAAAAGTAGTTACAATATTAATGCAGCTTTTGATCGTTCCATATTACATATGCAAAATATAATGTATCTTCAGTAGTTATACCATATAGGTGCCTTCGTTCAGTACCTCGGCCAGACAACTTGTTTATCAAATGTTTATTCATGAAATGATAGTCTGTCACTTTGGTTTATTGAATAGGCATTTTGCTACGATTTCTGGTCATGGTTTTCAATTTAAAACTTGATGTTTCCATGTTCTACAGCCATCCCAGTCTTTAATGTTTTCCTGGTGTGTTTCTCTTATTATCTATGCAGGGGACAAAAGTATAGTTTAACATGCCTAAATGATAGAATGACATGTAATTACAGGATTATCAACCAGTTTACTTGAATTTTCATACTTTATTAAATGGTCTCATCCATAAGTGTACCTTTATCTATAAGTTTGATTCTAAATGAGAGGTTAGAATAAGAATCCTTAAAAACTTGTACACAGTTGTATTGTCGGTATGCACATTTATTTTGATGCGTACAGTACACATTGTGAAAAATAATTATCTACATCACTGGTGAAGTCTAATATTCATTTGAAAATGTTATTTTCAGTGAAAAGCAGCCACTTTTTCTAGTGATGATAGAGCACATGTTTTATTTGTTTGTAACTATCGTCTTTTTAGTGGTGCAGAAATTTAGTTATACGTGGGCCTACCTGCTATGTGATGTAGTGGCTTATTGGCGTGGTTTATTCAACCCCGGCCCATCACATACCCCTGGTTGTTATATTAAGTCAATAAGAATTCTGTAAACACGTCATATTATTGTTTTCATTCCAATTCAAATAAGAACTTGCTTCTACTTAACACGTGTAGGAGAACATTTTAAAAAAAGAATACAAAACAAGAAGCCCAGGGGCAACGATCGCTCACCTGAGAGTCAACAAGTACAGTCACTGGACAAAGTAATTGGGGGTTTTACCATATATGGGTATGGTGGCCATCTTGGTCATGTGACCTTGAAACCCTACTTACATCAGCAGAAGAGCTCTTGTCTGGATTGTGTATCCTCTTTTCTGCCATTTTGGTTCACGTGAAAAAAATCATCTAACAAGGTCAGGGTCCTATAATGACCCCCGGGGTGGGGCCATATTTGACCCCAGGGGCAAGATTGGCAGGATTTATGTAGAGCTCCACATGACAATGTTGTATATGAAATACAAAAGCTTTGTGTCATGCTGTTGCAGAGAAGATTTTTTCATATATTTCCATTATAAGTCTATGGTAGATAATGCCATGCCTGGGTCGTGGCCTGTATGGACCCCAGGGGCACCGTTGGCAGCATTTATAAAGGAGAGGATAATACATTGGTCCACACAACATATGAAAGCTCTGGGCCATATGGTTTCGGAGAAGAAGATTTTTTATGTTTTTCCTATGACGCCCCGGGGCGGGGCCCGTATGGACCCCAGGGGCACAGTTGGTAGGATTTATAAAGAGGAACACTATACATTGCTAAAAACAAAATAAGAAAGCTTTGGGCCTTGTGGTTTCAGAGAAGAAATTTTTTTAAAGTTTTTCCCATGACGCCCCTGGGGTGGGGCCCGTATGGACCCCAGGGGCACGGTTGGCAGGATTTATAAAGAGGACCTCTATACATTGCTACTGACAAAATATGAAAGCTCTGGGCCTTGTGGTTTCGGAGAAGAAGATTTTTTTATGTTTTTTCCCATTGTAAGTCTATGGGAGCTAATGACCCCCAGGGCGGGGCCATTTTTGACCCCAGGGGCATGATTGGCAGGATTTATATAGAGGACCACTACACATTGCTACATACAAAATATGAAAGCTTTGGGCCTTGGGGTTTTGGAGAAGAAGATTTTTTATGTTTTTCCTAATGACCCCCGGGGCGGGGCCCGTATGGACCCCAGGGGCACAGTAGGCAGGATTTATAAAGAGGACTATTAAACATTGCTACACACAACATATGAAAGCTCTGGGTCTTATGGTTTCGGAGAAGAAGATTTTTTAAAGATTTTCCCATGACGCCCCTGGGGCGGGGCCCTTATGGACCCCAGGGGCACGGCTGGTAGGATTTATAAAGAGGAACACTATATATTGCTACATACAAAATATGAAAGCTCTGGGCCTTGTGGTTTCGGAGAAGATTTTTTTGTGTTTTACCCATGACCGCCCCCCAGGGCGGGGCCCTAATGGACCCCAGGGGACAGGTTGGCAGGATTTATAAAGGGGACCACTATACATTGCTACTGACAAAATATGAAAGCTCTGGGCCTTGTGGTTTCGGAGAAGAAGATTTTTTTATGTTTTTCCCATTGTAAGTCTATGGAAGCTAATGACCCCCGGGGCGGGGCCATTTTTGACCCCAGGGGCAAGATTGGCAGGATTTATAAAAAGGACCACTACACATTGCTACATACAAAATATGAAGGCTCTGGGCCATGTGGTTTCGGAGAAGAAGATTTTTTATGTTTAGCCCCATCCTGCCCTCGGGGCGGGGCCTGTATGGACCCCAGGGGCACGGTTGGCAGGATTTATAAAGAGAATTACTATACATTGCTACACACAAAATATGAAAGGTCTGGGACTTGTGGTTTCAGAGAAGAAGGTTTTCTTATGTTTTTCCCATTGTAAGTCTATGGGAGCTATCTGTTGCCTTGAAAACCAGAGTTCCAATCCGACCTGGCCCAAAACCTAATGCAACCTTTCCCCCTCCTCAATGATGCTTTAGATAAAATTTGATCACGATCGGCCTTGTCGTAATTTGAGTTTGAAAATGTGGACACACGCACGGACGCATGCACGGACGGACGGGCGGACGCCGGCTCGACTACTGTACTATAAGCTCACCTTGTGAGCCTTCGGCTGAGGTGAGCTCAAAACGACAGCTGTTAGTATTACATTCAACGATAGATCTACAAGGTGTCCTTTTAACATTGCAGGAGGCAATTGATGTATCATGCTCTCAAATGCTGATTAAGATGTCATATTCTCAAATGCTGATTAAGATGTCATGTTAAGAAAAAAAAATCTAATATCTTATATCATAATTGCTATATCAGATATCTTTATGACAAATTATGAAATAAGATATGTTATATACTTTTTACAAATAAGATATCTAATATAATTTTTAAGATATCTTATTTGTCAAATTAGATATCTATTTTTACAAATAAGATACCTTATTAAGCCTGAATGATATCTAAATATACTATATAAGACATCTAAATTAACATTGCGGATATCTAATATTAACATTTTGTATATCTAATATGATTAAATGGATATCGTATTTGCTATATAAGATATCTTCTTTACAATAGATATCTAATAAATTGAAGTAAATATAATATTTATTAAACAAGATATCTAATTTTGCATAACAGATATCTGCTTTCTTAAATAAACAGTAAATTGTTTTGCCATAGAAATGAGATCCTGAAACAGCAGTGAAAGGAATGTGGATCTGTTTCAAATAATCAATACTTGTTAGTGGCCGTCCTGAATTCCAGTCTGGCAGTTAATGTTACCTCTCTGAAGTGGCACCGAAAAGGAAAAAAAGTATGCAATGATGATGATTAGAGGAAATGGTGCAATCAGAAATTCCCACTCCAAAAAAAACTACATTGACAATAAGGTACTTGGTATACTAAGGGAACATTTTGTAATCTGAGTGAGTAGCTTTTTCCCACCAGGCAGTCACTCAGTTACCAAAACATGAAAACATACATAAGGTGACATAGCGAAGCGGTGAGGTGGTTAGAAATGGGATCAATGTCCATCCTTGTGAGACCCAAAACAGAAAAAATGTAAAATTGTACACACATGAATACTACTTATAAGATTGTCGGTCTCACTGATTGAAAAAATTGAATTGATTTTACCAAAAAGTTAAAAAAAAAAAAATAAATAAATAAATAATAGTGTTTTGTGATTTACACAAATATACAACAAGGTTCTATATTAATCACAATTATCAATTGGTTTGTGATAAATCTGATCGAATTTTACACTGCACGTCATATTTCTTGCAGTGTGGAGTTGATAAAAACACAGTTAATTGGTGGACCATGGGTCCAAATCAGCATTTCAAGTTGTAGAGCATCATAAATTTGCTTTAAATCATAAAGAATCTGTAACATTTATCATAAAGAATCAGTAACATATATCATAAAGAATCCGTTACCCACATATTGATATCATACAGAATCTGTAACGTATCATCAAGAATCCGTAGCATGCAAAAAAATGAAAAAGGGTTATTACGCAGGGTAATGTAGAAGTTTGAAGGTCCACATATCACTTTTATTAACTGTTTCAATGTTTCCAAACATGTTTGCTAAAGGAATTCACAAAATAATACCGATTTGCCATGTTTTTTTATATTTGCTCAATTTATCTAATTTGTCTTATTTTGAAACCCTAACATGTAGAATATATACATAATCATGAACCATGCTTCTAATATGTCTACTGACAAAATTTAGATCTACAACTATCTAAAATTACCATTTTTTGCTGTTTGCAATTGGGAGTATCAATCCTTGTCAAGAATCCGTAGCATTTGTCAAGAATCCGTTACCTGATATCATCAAGAATCAGTAGCAGATATCATAAAGAATCACTCACACTGTGACGGACCTAAAACAGTGTGCATATAGGGCAAAATTTCGAAAAACATTCAAAAATCTTCTACTCAGAAACTGTCAAGGGGATGAAGCCTATACTTTGTATACATGTTCCTGACAGTGGCGTCTACATAATTTGTTGTTTTTTTTTTATTCCAGGCGGATAAGAACTCTGGTTGCTATGGCAACTTAAAGTTTCCATAGACTTATAATGGGAAAACTGGAAATCGGCTATTTTTCCGCTAAAATTGCAGACATTTGAATTTTGTTTATTGAGTAGTGTTTGACGTTTCTTGCGAGTTTTGTCCTAATCCTTTATTTTGATTGGTTGCTGGGGCCCGATAAAGGGCAAAATTTTGAGGAGAAAAAAAAAAAAAAAAAAAAAAAAAAAAAAAAAAAAAAAATTCAAAAATCTTCTCCTCAGAAACTGTCAAGTGGATGAATCCTGTACTTTGTATACATGTTTCTGACAGTAGCCTCTACATAATTTGTGTTTTTTTATTCCAGTCGGATAAGAACTCTGGTTGCTATGGTAACTTTAAGTTTCCATAGACTTATAATGGGAAAAGTTGAAATTAGCTATTTTTTGAAAACAATTGCAGCCTGAGATCTGAAAAGTGGTAGATGCAAACAACTAATGGATTAGATGAAGGTATATGATTAATTTAATTACGTCAAGGTCATCTCTTGACCTTGGCCGGTCTGTCTTCCATACACACTTTCAAAAATTTTTTTTCTCTGAAACCACTTGGCCAATCAAAGCCAAATTTTATATGAAGCATCTATAGGAAGTGGGAACCAATGTATATATAAATGATCCAGGTCACATGACCAAGATGGCTGCCATGCCCATATATGGTAAAAACCCTTAAAATATCTTCTTCTCCAGAACCGGTGAACCGATTTCAACGAAACTTTGCATGAAGTATGGATGACTCAAGTACTACAATGTATATATAAAACATGACCCTGTGGTGACCTTGACCTATTTTATGGCAAGGTCAACATAGGTCGTCAATGCATTTGAATGAGGAAAACTTTTAAAATGTCATTTTAATTGAAAGTCTTTACCCTTTACGTAGCTCAATAAACATTATTTCTGTAAAAATTTCAATATCCTCAATGAAACGGCAGAAATTGCAAATTTCCACGTTTTGCCTTATAAGTCAATGGAAACTTCAAGTTACCATAGCAACCAAAGAAGTTGGACAAAGACAATAAAAACACAAACTTTGTACAGGCTAATGTCATAAGCATGTATGCTAAATTTCAGCTTCATCCCCCATACGGCTTCTGAGAAGAAGATTTTTGAATATTTTTTTCGAAAATTTACCCTTTATGCTGCTATAGCAACAAAACGAATAAAGTGATTTTTACAAAAGTTGCCTTAAACGTGAAGGACTACTCAATAAACATTTATGTAAAAACAAAATCCAAATATCCCCAGCCTGACAACGAAAAATACCAATTTCCACTTTTCTCCATACAAGTCAATGGAAACTTCAAGTTGCCTTAGCAACCAGAGTTCTTATCCGATCGAAATAAAAGACACAAATATTCGTTCCCCTCCCCCCCCCACCTGTAGATGCAATATGTGAAATATGAAAAGATTCGGCCTGGCAGCTTCATAGGAGAAGTCGTTTGAAAATGTTGACGACGACGGACGACGCACGGACGCCGGCTCGACATACTATAAGCTCACCTTGTGAGCCTTCGGCTCAGGTGAGCTAAAAACCAGAGGACCAATGGTCCTATAAACGCTAACCTGAGATATTGGATATGCGACTTAAGTTAACCTTGCCATAAAATGGGTCAAGGTCATCCCAAGGTCATGATTTATATAAACTTCATAGAACTCCTCTCCCCGATCCTTCATGTCAAGTTTCAAAATCATAGGCCCTCTGGTTCTAAAGAAGGGGATTTTTTGAGGTTTTGGTATTCATAGCCATGGCGGCCATCTTGGTCATGTGACATTGACCATTTATATATACTTTCATTCCCACTTCCTAACAATGCTCCTCATAAAGTTTGGCTTTGATTGGCCAAGCAGTTTCAGAGAAGAAGATCTTTGAATAATACTGTAATATACATGTATATTACCCCGGGGCGGGGGCAGACAGACCACTGGGGTCCAAATGTTTTCAGAATCATCAATCTTAAGTCCATTTGCCCATTTTCTGCAAGAGTTTCCCTACAAATGACATTTTAACACTTTTCCCCATTGAAATGCATGGACGACCTACATGTATGTTGACCTTGCCGTAAAATAGGTCAAGGTCATCCCAGCTTTATGATTTATATAAACTTTGTAGAGCTTCAGTCACTGATGCTTCACACCAAGTTCAAAATCATTGGCCTTCTGGTTCTGGAGAAGAAGATTTTAAAGGTTTTTTTTTTCTATTTATAGCCATGGCAGCCATCTTGGTCATGTGACCTTGACCATTTATATAAACTTTCTTTCCCCCTTCCCAAGTATGCTCCATATGAACTTTGGCTTTGATTGGCCAAGCGGTTTCAGGGGAGAAGATGTTTCAGTATTATGGAAATATACATGTATACAGCCCCGGGGCAGAGGCAGACCCCCCCCCCCCCCCCCACAAGGGCTAAAATTTTCCATTAACATTAATCTTCTGTCCATTTGCCTATTCCCAGTAAGTTTTACCCATCAAACAGCATTTTACCATTTTCCCATTCAAATGCATTGGCGACCAAAGTTGACCTTGCCGTAAAATAGGTCAAGGTCATCCTAGGGTCATGATTTATATAAACTATGATGGGCCCGCATCCCCGACGCTACATACCAAGTTTCGTGGAAATTCTGGAGAAGATTTTTAAAGGTTTTTGCTATTTATAGCCATGGCGGCCATGTAGGTAATGTGACCTGGACCATTTATATAACCTTTCGTTCCCGCTTCCTAAGGATGCTCCACATGAAGTTTGGCTTTGATTGGCCAAGCGGTTTTAGAGGAGAAGATCTTTGAAATTGTGAACGACGGACGGACGCCGGAGCATCGGTATACTATAAGCTCACCTGTGAGCCTTTGGCTCAGGTGAGCTAAAAACATAATCAAAATCGATGTATGCTCATATAATGTGAAAGAGATTTAAAACCTTGGGCCAACGCATCTGTTGATAGACTCACAGAAAAAAAACTGATGGAACATTGAGGCTGTCATGTCATTCCGTTGCTTTGATGATGATGCGGACCATTCTCTCTCTTTTAGAGGACGCACCATCTGTATGGCAGATTGACGTATCATTTGTTAATGAACCTGATTTTAAACACGGTAATTCTGTTCAAAGGGCTGCAAGACCATTTCACAGCAAGCTCATTTTTCTCGGCATTCACAGTAACTGCTGTTGGAGATTTGATACCCTCCTTTACAATTTGAATATTAACACCATAGGGTGACAAAATATGTACACTGTTGCTTTTGTATTCGCAAACATATATGAATCCATCACTGTCACACGCTACACCACGTGGTGATATAAGTTCTGTGTGTGTGTACTTGAATCTTGGATTTCCAGATAACTCGAATCCATAAACTGCTTTATCCACTGTACAAGGCTGGATCACATGTCCTCTTCTTTCGTCAACAGCTATGTAATCAAATGACTTGAACTGTCTCTGTGCTTTATCTTGATCGAAATAGGTGACCTCTTTTAATTTGTATTTCTCCTGGTATTCTTCACTGTCTGTCTCTTGCAAATTTACAATCCCAAAGGCCAATGGCTCGCACCAAGCTATAGCTAAACGATTATTTTTCATTCCACAAATAGCTTTTGGAATAAATTTTGTGCTGATTTCGCCTACAGTATTCAGATCCTCGGACAGGATACCGACCGCCTTTTCATTTTCAAAAGTAAGCATAATCTTGTCTGAGATATTTGTGGTCCGAGTTGGTTTCTTTTCGAGTTCTTTACTCTTGATAAGCATGTACTGGCCATCGAGCAAACGACACATGTTATATAAATAACAATCGACAACAAACAAGTTGTTGTCGGACAGATACTGGACGTCCGAATATTTGGGTTCGTCTTTAGGTGCGCCATCGGGCCGTATGTCAAACTCTTTTGCTTCTGTTATAGTCTTCTTAAAGAAGCATTCCTGATCCTCTGGAAAATTTACTTGGGGTGCAAAAAATGGAACTGCTTCAACACACGCTAATTTGCTTGTATCTTCAGGGCTTAGTTTGGCAAGTTCATTAATTAGGTCACCAAAGCTTAATCTGAGCTCAAGATCCTCGCTATATCTCATGGCAAGAACTTTGTCTTTTACAACCAGAATGCCTGCTTTAATGTTATAGAATACTAATAAACCATGGGTGTCCGAGCCATCTGTATTTACTTTCGCAGCAAGGTAATTTAAAAGTTCCAAATGTTTACCAATGTGTTCCAATCGTTGTACTTCTTCATCCGTAGTTATCGTAATTTCCTTCACGAGTGCTTTAGCTTGGGAACATACATCATTTTCCAACGAATCGAATATCTTATTTACTTTCTCTCTCAGCTCTACTATCTGATTACGTATTCCGTCGACTTTCTGCTTTTGTGTTTCGATATTCCTCTTCTTAGACTCTTTGATCAAGCTTATTTGCTCTGATAGTATCTTGAATTGTTCTTTCAGTTTGTTTAGATCGATTTCGTTCTCCAGAGTATTTGCTCTATCCTTAAGTTCAATAACAGCATCACAACCCTTATGGTCCTCAAGTAGGCATTTGTTACAACACAGTTTATTATGTTCTTCACAAACTAGGGAAATAATCCTCCCGGGGTGTTTTGAACAGGCAAAATAGTCGGCGAGGACGGCGTTTACACCTTTGTCACCTTCCTCATTATAGTCAAGAACCAGATGATCAGTAAGCTTTCTTATTGCGTGAATGATTCGAGAGCAGGTTGCACATAAATATTCAGAACATTCAATGCAATATTTCTCTGCCGTGGTATCCTTGTTCACAGCTTCACACGAAATACACACTTTTCTTACACTTTCTTCTCCGTCACTTGATGATGTAGCCATGTTCCCTGTTGTGTCACCTGCTTTACTTTCCAGAGATTTAACCCATTTTGGCAAATCGTCCAAAATAACTTTGGGTATATACGTCTTTCTTCTACAAATCGGACATTGAAATTCAAGGTCGGTGTCCTCCTGACGTGATTGTAGATTAGCGATGTAGGTCAGTAAACAATTTTCACAAAATCCATGAAGGCAACCTGGAAGCTTGCGAGGATTTGTATATTTTTCGTAGCAAATAGAACACTTCGATAAGTCCTCTTGTGTTGGAACTGCCGCCATATCATTGTTAACCCAAAGTCAATGACACAGAGCTCTGCAAAAAGGAAAGATTTTTCTAATGTCACTAAATTTCAAGGAACACAAACTGAAAGTAGTGAACTTAAAATTCATTTACATTTTCCCATAATTGATAACATATTCAATTATAAGTTAAGTTTCAACTCGTTTTTCATACATGTATCACACTTGGTATTTGATTATGATCAATTTTCAAAATATGAGGCCCTCCCAGGGGTTTTGGGGATTCAGGGAGAAGGGCTATTTATTTTCAGGGATTTGGGGAGAAGGGTCATTTATTTTCAGGGATTTGGGGAGAAAGCGGAATTTTAGGGAGCAGGGAGCAGAGGGCTGAGGAAAAACATTTTAGGGAGCTGGGGGAGAAAGGTCATTTTTCTTTCAGGGAGCAGGGAGCAAAGACCCCCCCCCCCCCTGGAGAGGCCTCAAATATAATATGATCAACATAACCACTAGTTATCAAAAACCTGTTGTGTAATATACCTGTAGTGACATGAATTAACAACTAAACCGGATATGGATTTTTGTCTATTTTAGGTACTTTCAGTGTACTCTCAGTTTGAATTCCCAGAAAACTTAAATACCTGTTTGCACTTGATTAAATAAACGCGGATACATAGAGATAAGCGGTGAATTTATTTAAACAATACATTTTGTCTAATAATACATGCCATTTAATACAAGCATAAACCATTGTAGGTTTGGATTGGAAAACTATTTGGAGACATATATTTTCAGTATATGGAGGTATGGTGTAAACCATTCAGAATGGCCACAGCAAAAGGCCATGGAGATTCGTGAATGTGTTCTATTTATTATGGATACCCCGTACATCCACGTAGACTTCCTGAATGTAATCATGTATTTTGTGCGAATTGCGTATTTAAGTCGAATTTGTGTACGGTCCATCAAACACGGATTTTTCTATTTTGATATTTTCAGTTTGAATTCCTTGAAATGTTGATATGTTTGCCCTTGACTAAATTACTGCGGTCACATAAGAGATAAATCATAAACGCTATATATGACGTATCTGTTTAAGTGGTGTGTCTGTTTCAGGGTATGCTGTAAACCGTTCAGAGATGGGCTGCCAGAATGGCCACAGCTATATGCACAGAGGATACATCAGTGTGTTCGATTTGCTATGGACATTTCATTAATTCGCGTAAACTTCCTGGATGTAACCATGTATTTTGTAAAAACTGTTTACTGACCTACATTACTAATCTAGTGTCAAATGATGAAGACTTACGTAGGTTTAAGTGTCCCAACTGTAGAGAGACGATACCTTTGCCGGAATCGACTGAGGGGTTGAAGGATTGGGTGAAATCTCTGGAATCAATGAAAACGAACGATAAGATGGCCTCGGAAGCAAGTTCTGTGGAAACTAACGGAATGTGTGTTTCATGTGAAGACGTCGAAGAATCAGTTCCGGCCAAGATATATTGCATTGAATGTGAGGAGAGCTTGTGTGAACGTTGTTCAAAAATTAGGCATAGAACAAAGATGATGCAAGGCCATTCAATGTTTGATCTTCATCAGCAGGAGAAAGACGGTGAAAAAGATGACGGACAAAATAAACTCGTTCAAATAATAGGGGAGCTTTTGAAATGCAGCAAACATCCGGATAAAGCCATTTCTTGCCTTTGTAAGGATGATAACAGCTTATGTTGCACTGATTGTATTGTGGAGAACCACAGACATTGTGACGCTATTGTCGACTTACATGGCAAGAATTTTGAATCCGAGAATGACTCAACAGTGAAGAAAGCTAAGGAACGTCGTGGGGAAATCGTAGCACAAATAGACGCATTGGTTGTTAACAGAAATGACAATATTAAAGAAGTAAAACAGAAAGTTGAAACGATAACAAATAAAGTCAAAGAAATAAGAACGAAGATAAACGATCTTTTAGATGCTCTGGAGGAGAACATTGATTCAAAGGCTAAAGCCATTTCTAAGAAGTATTATATTGAAGTGGAGGATGAAAATAACAAGCTCAAAGAAATTAGCAAACCTTTGAAAGACCAGATTTCATTTATTGCAAATGCTCTCTCAATATGTTCAGGAGGTCAAACTTACATCATATCGAGGAAGTTAGAACAGAAAATGAAAGAATTTGAAAATAGTGTCTTTGAAGTATGTAACAATTTCAAGAAATACGATATTGGTCTTAAAATAAATTCATCTTTGCAATCGTTGCTAGATTTAAGTACGAATGATACAGATATGCTAGCAGAAATTTCAGAGGAAGCTCAGAAAATGTCTGTGCCTAGAATATTACAGAAAGTTCTGCCTTCCCTCACTAGAGTTGAACAAGTGACAGGATTTAACATTATACCGAAAAATCCCCCTAACACCAGTCCTGAATATTACGGAATGATTTATACAAGACGTCCAAGTGCCACACGTAGAATGTACTTGGGGTCTACATACGGTAGTTTCTTCTGTGGTGTAGACAACAATTATAGAGCCACAGAATGTTTCAACAAGGAAAACCTTACTGGAAGACCTTACGGTCTGGCCGAACTGAAACACAATGTTATTGCAGTAGGTATTCCAGAGAACAAGAAAATAGTTTTGATTTCAGAAAATGAAGAAACGAAACTTCTTGAAGTAATTGGCCACGTTGCTACGAAGTTCAACCCCAAAGCTCTTTGTGGTCTGGGCAACGGTGACATAGCAATATCATATAATATGCCTGTGGGTTTTGGTATACTAAGATGTGCATGTTTTTTCCAAAATGATATTTACTTTACCAGGGACAAAGCTGGTAGACAACTAAAAACATTCGATTTCATGGCAGTTGATGAAAAACAAGCGCATGTCATTCAGCCCTGTACAACGGACAAAGCAGTATATTGCTTTGACTTTGGAGGTAACCCAAAATTCAAATATACAGACGAGGACCTTGTATGCCCCAGTGGCGTGGGTATAAGCGGTGATGGAAACATTTTCATATGTGATCAAATGAAGTCAGTCATACATGTTATATCACCATACGGTCAAGGACTGTATGTCGTCAAAGAAGGATGTCCCGAAAAGCCCCTGGCCATTGCATTTGATCCGAATGGATCGCAGTTTGCTGTGTCACAGAATAAAGAACCTTGGAAGAAAGTCACATTTTTCAGACTGACAGGACGATAAATAAACTGCTCGAGACGTTTTATACAAAAAAATCATTTTAGGTTGACAGGACGTTAATTGGTGAATAAGCTTTATTTAGGACTATTTCTTCGCAAGTTTGGTACTGGGTTATATCCAAACTGACCAGATAGGTCAGCAGGGTCGCACTTGATATAGCCAATCCGATTGATCCGATCGACCTGAGCATAAGGATTCTAAATCAAGTAGTCGCAATGGAGCGCGACGAAGCGCTGCACCGTCCAAGGTGGTGTAGCCGGAGCAAGTCACGTGACCTGCTCTAAAAAACATGGCGTCAACAATGTTTCAATGCGAGGAGTGCAAAATTTATTTCTTCAGCATGGAGGTGTTTGTGAGACATCCATGCGTATTGCAGGGTAGTAAACACGCCGTAAATCAGATTCATTTAAAAGCAACAATTTGACTTTTTTTCTTTCTCCGTTTGCCCACTTTCCCTTGATTTAGCGTACTGCTCGGACCAATCCGATCACTCTTAAAATTTCTAAATCATGTACGCCCCAGAAGTCATGAGACCTGATATTGTGCATTAGTTAGACTGTTCGTTGTTATTTAGACCTTGCCATGTTTATTTCAAATGACTAATTCGTCACTCTCATCAATGGTAGAATGACAAAATCAGTTTTCCAAGTGGTTAATTCGACTCCACCTTCAAACTGACATTTACGTCCGCTTAAAAATCATAAACATATATATTTGTTTGCATGTAATGATAAATCATTTGCCGACCTACATGTATAGTGACTATACATGTAGATCTGCAAATGATAATTAGTGCTTGATTTATAATGACTGATCACTGTACGTTATCTTTATTTTTTTCAGGACGACATTTGAATACTGATCTTTTTAGCTCACCTGAGTCGAAGGCTCACATGTGAGCTTATAGTATACCCATGCTCCGTCCGTCCGTCGTCCACAATTTCAAAGATCTTCTTCTGTAAAACCGCTCAGCCGATCAAGTTGAAATTTATGTGGAGCCTTTGTGGGTAGGGGGAATGAAAGTTTGTTCACGGGATCTTGATATCATGGCCAAAGTGGCCGCCACGCCCATATATGGTAAAAACCCTTCAAAAATCTTCTTCTCCAGAACCGGTGGGTCGATTTCCACGAAACTAGCATTGAGGACTCCAGCCCATCATAGTTTGTTCAAATGAAGACCCTCGGATGGATATTTTGTAAACTGTTGCAGCCTGAGACTTGGAAGTTGCTAAATGGAGACAGCTAATGGATTCAGTGAATGTTTGTAATCAATTAAGGTCAAGGTCATTTCTTGACCTTTACCCAAGGTCATTGAAATATCAAAATTAAGTCACAATTTCAAAGATCTTCTTCTCTGAAACCGTTTGGCCGATCAAGTTGAAATTTTATATGGAGCCTCCATGGGTAGGTGGAATGAAAAGTTGTTCACAGGATCTTGGGCACATGGCCAAGATGTCCGCCACGCCCATATATGGTAAAAACCCATAAAAATCTTCTTCTCCAGAACCGGTGGGCCGATTTCCACGAAAATTGGTATGTAATATTTGGTAGCATAGTTTGTTCAAATGATGACCATAGGATGAAGCCCATCATTGTTTGTTCAAATGATGACCCTAGGATGACCTTGACAAGGTCAATTTTGGAAACATAGGCTTTTACATTAGAAAAGGCGAAAACAAATTTGCTAGATGGAGACAACTAATGGAGTCGATGAAGATATGTAATTAATTAAGGTCAAGGTCATATCTTGATCTTGACCCAAGGCAATTGAAACATCAAAATTAAGTCACAATTTCAGCCACTTGGCCGATTAAGTTGAAATTTAATATGGAGCCTCCCATAGGTAGGGAGAATGAAAATTTATTCACGGGATCTTGGTCACATGACTAAAGGTCCGTTCACATGACCAGGATTTGCGAATACGTAAATTTTGCATATATGCAAATTTTGCTCAAGTAAGTAAAAGTAAATTTTGATTTGCGTTCGGTCTTGTCATTTCAGTTAAAATTGTCAAAGAGTAAAGTTGTCGTTTTTATATCGGATAATATTTACATATTTGTATTACTGATAGTACATGTAGTTAAAATGAATTAACTATTCAGGTTTAGGTGACGTAGAATGATGCCGTACTGCCTTGGATTGGGGTTTGCTATGGGGATAGGACATGAAAAGCGGAAAATTCAATAAGAAAGATCTAGTGACTGGTATGACAGCATAGTGCTGCAGACATTTATGAATGAGCAATAGGTTAAGATTTTGGTTTTCTCGGAAATCACTGGCGTTGGAAACTATTGCAGCCTGAGACCTGAAACTTAGCACATGCAAACAAACTTATGAAGTCAATAAAGGTGTGTGGGTATTCAAGGTCAAGGTCATTTCATGATGACTTAATGCTTTAAGATCAGGCTTCATGTAAGCGTTCTCAGCACCAATGGTCGTCTGGGTATCCTTTTATTATTTTCATCCGTGCCGTTTAACTAGTTTCTGAGGCGTAAATTGTGATTTTCTATAGTATCAATTACAATAGCCTATAACCTAATGATTAAGCTTGTCGCAAAATAAATTGTCGCGAGTATTATTTATAAACTTAAATTTTGAGTACAAGCAAACGCCTATTAAATCTGAGATTTGCAAGTAAGGTGATACATGTACCAGTGTCTGTCTAATTTTCTGTCCGTGAATTTACTTAAACGCCTCAATGTGCCACTTTTTGCGACCAAAATGGTGTAGCCATTTGCATGGGTTAACCAGTCGGGTAGAATTCTCGAACGAGAAGTCGGAAGGATGTTGTATTTACAGGCATGCCGGTATTGATTATGTTACATTATGGGATAGTTTGCTTCCCGTTCGGGAAGTTTTTGCACCGTATGTGGGTACCTATGTTTGAATGTACTCGCGATGTTCAGTTTTGCATTAAATTTTAAATAACCTGGATATATTGATTCTAGACTAATATTGCTACAATTCTACCGAGGCGGATTTTTTTTTTGCGGCCTTTAACAAGTTTTATATAATATCGAAACAGCGAGGTTTTTTATTACCTCGTATTTTCCGACATTGCTTCCCGATGGGGAAGTTTCAAAGTCTTCAACAGCCTTGGATACTTACGTTTCATGAAATGTGATTACGTTTGTGTTGGTATTTACGTCCTACTTAGCAACATTTAGCATATGGAATTTAAAGAATCGTCCGAATGACTTATGTCACTTTAGGTAAAGATCTTTGGTCGATTAATGGAAATGTGAAAGTAATGAATGATCCATAAATGTTTTATGACGCACTCAGTCCGTTAATTCCACACTAAAAACTGAGGTGAAAAAATAACTAATTTAACAAAAAATAGGAAATAATACAGAAAGAACCTATCGCAAGCAGAGGGAGCAACTGTTTCCCTATAGTTGCCCAATCAGTTACCCGGACTTGATATATGAAAACGTACATTAAAGGTGTATAAACACAACATTCAGATCCAAAACATAAAACAGTAAATGAAATACAACAGAAGTATCGCATTGGAACGGTCAGTCATAACACGTAAGCATACCAGTAATATGTGACAATCGTACCTGAGATACATGTACGATGAATGATGCCGGGATGAACAATAGCATGTACTTCCTTGGACAATTTATATTCCAGAATTCATGATTAGCTCAATACAGTCTATGAAGGCAACCTTTGTCTTACATTACGAAAACATGCCCATGTAATATACATATTTTTTTTTTCTAAGTTGAAATTATTGAAAAGTATCAATAGGAAAAACAAACAAACAAAACAACACACACATAAATTGTGGGTTCACGATCAGACCGCGGTTCTAACAAGTACCCACAATCTATGCTTTTTTAGCAAAAATACGCAAAACAGGTATACCCATGCATACCCCAGTTTTACTGTATAAAAGTGGGGTTCAATGTGGTATACTTTTCATGGACTTGTATTCCTGATGATACATGCCTATATTCCAACACAAATCAAAACTCACAGTTTTTCGAAATAAATCCATGCCACTTTGATCAATGAATAAAACACGTCTGTTCATCCTGATAAGCTAGAATGACTAAACGTTATATTAAGGCTATTTTGGAGAGTGTAACCCGAGATGGATACCATCTTGGCGTTTTCTTCTCTATTTTTATATTCATTGATCTAAAAGATCTAATCTGTTTCATTTTGTAACTTTATGTAACTTATTTGGTCAATATTTTTTTATCGTTTTTTTAAAAAGAGGGGCGTCCTTTGCTCAAAGGCAAATTAAGTATTCATTTTTTTTTGACATTAAGTGGCATTTGGGTCGGACACGGGGTCAATGTCGGGATTTGGTTGCACGGTTGGTATAAGTATTGTTGTTATACGTCCTACTCAGCAGCTATGGTCAAATTGAGACAGGACCTCGGTTTAAAGTCTCACCCGATGATAAGCATGGGAAAAGCCTCACGACAAGGCACATGTGGCTTAAACCACTTAAGCTATTGAGGCCGAAAGTTCGGCATACGAATTGGAATTGAGACCTAGGCAAATACTTATGATAAAAAAGGCATTCTCTTCTCATAAATGCAACAGTGTTTCTGTTTTCTTGCTTTGTTCCCTTCTTTCGGCATTGATAACTCTGGTTTGCCATATGTTTAGCCAGTTTTGACGCTAGACCAGCATACAGGAAGAGACTTTAAACCGAGGTCCTGTCTTAATATGACATATAGCTGTTTGGTGGGACGTAAACACCAACACAACAACAAATAAACATTTTGAAATGTGAAAATCCGAGGCGTTGCAAGACTTGAAACTTCCCCATCGGGAAGTAATGTCGGAAAAATGAGACAGTAAAAATGCTCGCTGTTTCGATATTATTTAAAAATGTTAAAGGCCGTAAGAAAAAAATCCGACTCGGTAAAATTGTAGCAATATTAGTCTAGAATCAACATATCCAAGTTATTTAGAATTTAATGCAAAACTGTGCATCGCGTGCACATTTAAACACAGGTACCCAAATATGCTGCAAAAACTTCACGAAGGGGAAGCAAACTATCCCATAATGCAATATAATCAATACCGGCATGCCTATAAATACAACATCCTTCCGACTTCTCGTTCGAGAATTCTACCCGACTGTTAACAGTTCTTTTAGAAAACAAATGCATTCCGTAAACGAAATTTGGACAGCACGGATTTTATAGTGATGCTAGATAAGCAACGTGAACAAAGTACGGTGGCGATTAAAACTAAAATGCACGATTCAGACAATTAACCATTGTGGTTGATATATTATGACGAGGAAGGTAATTCACTGTTGTCTTTAAACCCCTATCTCACTGGAATGCGACAATTGGAGACTAGTTCGCGAATAGTTCGCGACTATTTCGCGACAAAGATAAACGCAACTTTCACGTTGCAGTCTCATTGAATAGACTTTTTTGCGACAAATTCGCGAATTTCGGTCTTATTTTGAAAATATATCGCGCGACTGTCGCACGACAGTCGCGCGACATTCGTGAGAGTGTCTCACGACTTTCCCGTGAATGTAACTTATTTTCATTTAAATTCGTACGACAGTCGCGCGACATTCGTGCGAGTGTCGTGCGACATTCGTACGAATGTCGCTTAGTTTTATTTTCTCGCCAGATAGTCGCGAGGTTTTCGCAAGACTGTCGCGCGACCGTCGTGCGACACTCGCGCGACATTTGTACGAGTGTCGCGAAAATTTCGCATTGTAAATTCGCCAAAATTTCGCGGCGACAAGTTCGCGACACTCGCACGAACGTCGCGCGACCGTCGCACGACTGTCGCGCGACAGTCTTGCGAAATATTGTGGAGAAAAAATTCGCATAAAATTTTTCTACATGTTGAAAAACTTCGCGACCAGTTCGCGACTAGTTCTCCACACAAGAAAATTCTCACGGCACTCGCGCGACACTCGCACGAATGTCGTGCGAAAGTACCGTGACAAAATTCGCAAAACAGTCGCGAGAAATTCGCATGCCAGTGAGATACTAGCTTTACAACATTGTTCTATCCGAGTTTTGGAAATGTGTCAACGCGTTTTTGGCATAGTGCCGCCATTTTGAAACTGACCAATTATTTTTTCACCGGAATCTACACGACCAATCCGAGCATATACGGAGTCATTAGACAACAGTGTAATTGGATACTTTTAAACATGAACTGGTCTAAACTAGGGGATTAAATAAAATATAAAGGTTTGATCCTTTGGAAGGAGTAACAATATTTAAAGGGAGATAGTATAGACTATATTGCGCAATTTCGGGTAATGAACTCTCATCAGTAGCCCATTTTAACATGTTTAAACTGACAACGAAAGCCAGACTATTGTGCTGCAATTTCGAGAATTTACACGAGAAGTCCCAATCAAAGACACATTCCTAAATGGGGTCAAATAATTCATCATTGCTTCGAAGTATGTTTCTAAACGTGAGTGTTTTGAACACTCTGGATATCATTACTGATCTCAAAGGACCGAATAAAAAAAATATAATCTGCACAGTGGATGATGTACGGGAAGACTTTTTAGGGCCACCTAACGGCACAACGCCAGCTGAAGTAATAACAAATAAAATATAAAGGTTTGATTCTTTGGAAGCTGCAAAAACATGATTTCGGCCTCAGGCTTTGGTACAAAATTGAATTGGAAAACGTTTTGCAAATAACAGATAAAATTTTAAATTCTAGCATGTGCTGGTAGTTAAAATTAATAAGAGCTGTCGCAGGACAGCGTGCTCGACTGCTTCTGACCTTTGTCAAACATAAAGCCAAACCAGACCAGTAACCCAAAGCATTATGCTCATACATCTTTTTGCCTTGATGCAATAAGGCAAAATCACTGAACCATGAAAGTTAACTATAACTACCTAAGATTTAAAGGTCTCACTCATATTGTGAAAGAAGTGTGTTCATATATCAACTCACTTTTACTGAGTGCCAAGACACAAGGCAAAATCACTGAACCGTGAAAAAAGGTCACACTGACCTATAAGTATTGCAGGGTCAAAGGTCTAGTGATACTTACTCATAATGTGAAAGAAAAATGATCATATACCCATTCAGTGTTGAGATATAAAGCAAAATCACTGAACCATGAAATTAGGTCATAGTGACCTATAAGTATGTTTGGGTTAAAGGTGTGGTCATACTCATTCATAATCAGAAAGAAGTATGAAAAAATACCAACTGAGTGTCGAGATATAAGGCAAAATCACTGAACCATGAAATTAGGTCACAGTGACCCAGGAATACTTTACGGTCAAAGGTCTTGTCATACTCCTACATATCATGAAAGAAGTATGTTCATATACCAATTGTGTGCCAAGATATAAAGAAAAATCACTGAACCGTGAAATTAGGTCATATTGACCTAGGACTACTTTAGGGTCAAAGGTCTTGTCATATGCAAACATAGTGTGAAAGAAGTTTGTTCATAAACCACTTGAGTGCCGAGATATAAGGTAAAGTCACTGAACCGTGAAATTAGGTCACAGTGACCTATAAGTATATTGGGGTCAAAGGTCTGGTCATACTCACTCATAAACTGAAAAAAGTATGAAAATATACTAATTGAGTGTCAAGATATAAGGCAAAATCACTGAACCGTGAAATTAGGTCACAGTGACCTAAGACTACTTCAGGGTCAAAGGTCTTGTCATACGCAAACATACTTTGAAAGAAGTTTGTTCATAAACCATTTGAGTACCAAGATATAAGGCAAAATCACTGAACCGTGAAATTAGGTCACAGTGACCTATAAGTATATTGGGGTCAAAGGGCTGGTCATACTCACTCATAATCTGAAAAAAGTATGAAAATATACTAATCGAGTGTCAAGATATAAGGCAAAATCACTGAACCGTGAAATTAGGTCACAGTGACCTAGGACTACTTCAGGGTCAAAGGTCTTGTCATACGCAAACATACTTTGAAAGAAGTTTGTTCATAAACCATTTGAGTACCGAGATATAAGGTAAAATCACTGAACCGTGAAATTAGGTCACAGTGACCTATAAGTATATTGCGGTCAAAGTTCTGGTCATACTCACTCATAATCTGAAAAAAGTATGAAAATATACTAACTGAGTGTCAAGATATAAGGCAAAATCACTCAACCATGAAATTAGGTCACAGTGACCTATAAGTATATTGGGGTCAAAGGCCTGGTCGTACTAACTCATAATCTGAAAGAAGTAAGAAAATATACTAATTGAGTGTCAAGATATAAGGCAAAATCACTGAACCATGGAAAGTAGGTCAACCGACCCTTACCGTCATGACACACAAGTCAGTGTCACAAAGTCAAAAGATGAATGACCAACCATCCTCCTAAGTTGTTTCTATTAAGAAATAAAAAGAAAAAAAAAATTCGGGGAGTTCTAGATTTTGACCTCTAGCCCCGCCCCCCTGACTCCGACCCAGAGGTCCGATGTCATGGAACCTAAAGTGTATGAAGTATGAATGCTTTATGATAAGTTGTTGTCAAGATATGCCTCCTTGTAAAAGTTACACGGCAGTACATCTATTTTTTAGTGTTCTAGTTTTTAACCTCCAGCCCCAGCCCCCAGGCATGGACCCAGGGGCCCGATGCCATGGAATGAAACTCAACCCTACAGGGTACCTATGGTCCGAGTATGAAAGCCCTCTGATAAAAAGTTTTCAAGATATAGACTTCTAGAATACTATATCACAGAAAAGCCATTATTATTAATGGTGTTCTAGATTTTAACCTCTAGCCCCACCCCCTGGCATGGACCCAGGGATCTGATGCCATGGAATGAAAGCCAACCCTACAGGGTGTCAATGGCCCAAGTATCAATGCTTTCTGATGAGTGGTTGTCAAGATATGGACTTCTAGAAAACTTTAACACAAGAATAGCCATTTTTGAAGGTGTTCTAGATTTTAACCTCCAGCCCCACCCCCTGGCCTGGACCCAGGGGCCCGATGCCATGGAATGAAAGCTAACCTTACAGGGTATCTATGGTCCAAGTATGAATGCTTTCTGATGAGTGGTTGTCAAGATATGGACTTCTAGAAAACTTTAACGCAAGTGTGACGCGCACGCGCACGCGCACGCGCACGGGAACGGGAACGGGAACGGGAACGTGGACGACCGAGGTGACTGCAATAGCTCTATGCACTTCGTGCAGTCGAGCTAAAAATGTTCAAAATGGTAAAAAAAGATGATCTAAAAATGCAAAGCATGCTCCATCTATGGTTCCTCTGTGCATTTTCACACCTGAATTCCTAGATTTATTTTTAACCAACGTCTGAGGCAAAAGCAGGCCTTAAACTCCCTAGGGCTTTGAAAAGCATCCCATGTAGACTATTAGTTTAGTGGCATATCTGTCATATTTAAACTGAATTTAAAACAGAACCTTTTCAACAGACAGCAGCACAGAACCTTCTCAACAGACAGCAGCACAGAACCTTTTCAACAGACAGCAGCAATATACAGCTCGGTTTCAAAAATAACATACCCCTGCAATGTCGCAAAATAGATTGACCTCTTCACCTACATTGCATCGACCATTGCATGATGGCTATTAACCTGGTACGAATGAAACTTCTATATTTTGTACATATGGATAAGTGTGTTAAAATGGTATAAATGTTATATCGATCATGAGCAGTCCGATCGGACAGGAAGCTGCTTTTGGCGTATACCAAAATTCTGACAGATTTAAAGTCAAGTTTTCAAATTTAGGCGGTTGTCATGGTGTACATGTATACTGTGAATATTGCAACTTTATGACCTGCATGCTATGCATTGACACCTATTTGGGACATCTTAAAACTTGCACCACATTCGCAAAAGTATAGAATCAGAAAGTGGGGGGTTAATGTACCCACTGCCTTGTATATAAGTACCTTGCAAATGCATGTTTTCAGCACAAAAATTCTCTTCAAATTTATCCAATTTTATAAATTTGCATCTGAGAGTAGCAGTAACAATTGAAATAATTACCTTTAGATATTTTCTATGTATACTCAACAAAAAAGTTAAGGAAAATGTGTTTGAGAGCCTGTAACTCAAGAATCGTTATATTTCACGAAATGTGAACTTAATATTATTATACGTTGTCTTTTTGTCTTTCAAACGAGGGCTTATTTGAGACAATAGCCCTTACAGAAGCTTGGAAAATCAATATCAAAGTTGAATGGTCGTCCCAATGTTTTTCACAAAATTGCCAAATTGTTCGGTTTGTGTATCAGTTGTCACTGGAGCTTTTTCACACAATAACCGTATCTCCATATCACATTTTCTCATGAAAAGCTAGCAATGCACATACTGAGGTGAGAGCAGACCCGTTGTAAAGCATTTTCAGCATTAGTGTCATTGTTGGTACCAGGAAGGCAATGTCAGATGAAAATCGTCAGAGGATCACTCAAGATTACCTACGTCAGAATAACGTTGCGGTCAAGGACTAGGCAACCCACTCACCAGATATGCCTCCCATTGACCAAGTGTTGCACATTTGGACAGCCTGGTATGGTTTGGTGTGGAATATTGTCACCAAGAACTCTCCTGGTTCTTGCTGTGATACTTCAGTGGTAATAGAGGCTGATTTCTCAGCACCAAATTGGGTATATTGTTGGTCAGATTAAAGAAAATCCGTTAATCGTGGTGCTTTGCAGCGTGATATTGTCATCTAGGAACTGATGCTGGTGCAGGAAAAGCCGGCTGACATGCCTCAACATCTTGTTTGTGCATTGGTCAGTTGTCATGAGAAAATTTGTCTTCAGAGTCCAATCTTTTAAGTCAAGAGTCTACAATGACACTTTTTACTTAAACCAAACAATACTGGAATTTTGTGAAAACTGGTTTGACAACTAGTCAACTTTGACAATGATTTTCCAGGCCACTCCAAGTGCTATCAGTTCAAATAAGGCCTCATTGGAAAGATTAAAAGACACTTAATTTATACCATTCTTAAGTTAGAATTTCTAAAACTTTGCTAGATTTATTATAATAAGCACTTGAACACATGTTCCTTAACTTTTTTGCCCGGGGGGGGGGGCACTCCCTGGTAAGCAGTGTACCGATGCGTGATCAAAGGATTGTTGAACATACCCTAAACAGTGTGATCGACATTTAAAATTTGAACCCCCCCCCCCTTTTCACTGTGTTTGCTTTAAAATGTGACCCTTTCCACTGTGTCCCGTCAAAAAGTACCCCTTTCCACTGTAGTCAACTAAAATTGTCTCACATCCTTATAGCCGCGCACACATCTCTGCAATGTATGCATATCACACCTAACTATCTCGATCACCATCTTTATTGGTCCAGATACACACCACCACCATGACCACGTGTATTGGAACTTAGTGCGGGTGGAAGTGTATAAATAAGGATGTGCCGACGGTTGAGATCAACATGTCGCAGGGAGGGGGCTATTGCAGACGCGCTCATTGGTTTAAACTTTATTTCATTTGTACAATACACACATATATATTACGGGTCAGCTAAGATCAGATGACAATTTTAAATTTACTAAGTGTTATGCGGTTGGGTAATGAAAACGTCAACACTAATATACTTAAGTTGACTTGCAAGATGTCAAGATCAATTAATTCTAACTGGCCTAAAAAAAATCATGTTGATTGGACAAGCCATTTTTTCACAGTATAATTTTATATAGCCGAAAATACCCCCAAAACAGGTGTTATACTGTCTCACTTGAAAATTGCTTCTTTTTATGGGTATGAGGGATTGAAACTGACACATTATGCGCATATAAAATATTTTGTGGCTAGTAAACGATAATATCCCGTTTGTTCTGCCGTTTATTTGAATGGGCTACGACTATTTGTTTTTGAGTTATGCCATGATTACTAAAGCTGATGACGTGTGCCAAACTGAGATATTTTAAAGTGAGAACGGAGTGACATGCCTGATAAGTCAGACTGTTACATCCAATTCTACTTTCAATGGGTTATAAACAATATTTGGACATACCTAATCAGTAAAAATAACCAGTAGTGTGGCTTACTTTTATCGCTGGATATAAATTTATATCCCAAAGTACTGAGGACAATGTAACGAAAAAGTGTCCTGTCCGTAACCCATACATTACATCTATGACGTCTTATACTTCTGGAAGTTGAAAACCACATTGGGGGATGGAGTCTTCAGAACTGATAATTGTCATGAGAAAAATATTATACCAACGCCAATGACAATGTAGAATTATGGAATTTTTATTTCGGTCAAAAATGTCCTGTCCGTAGAGAAAAAATCGACAACAAAAAGTGTAAAATTTCTTAAACCAATAAACCCAGAGCCATCAAATTTCACATGAAGCATACTTTTATCAGGACAAACCTTTTATTAGAATATAGGGTGGAACGGATTAAAACTCTTGTTACCATGGCAACGGATAGGTCCCATAGGGTTATAATGGCGAAAACAAAGTTTTCTTATTTTCTAGCTAGCTATTAATCTTATTCTGTCCAAACTTATTTGTTACCAGGGTATACACATCAGCTTTAATTATATTATGTTTCGGCCAAATCTGATTCCTAAATAAAAAGTTAGCTCCCCTTTCTTAAATTTTCATGATTTTTGAAGATGAAATAATGTTTTGGATATAACGGAATTCTGTGGCATAGAATGATAAAAAGGTATATATTTTCCGAAACTGTATGACCAACAGATTTTGGAAAAAGTGGAACAAAGCCAAGGGTACAACTTTGACAAAAAACCTCCGAAAACGGGTGAGACAAAAATTTGCCTCTGATCGTAGCTGAGATGATAACAATAATACAGTACAGATGGTATACAATACAAGCATTATACAAATGGGATCCAGAAAGAAGTCTGAAGACTTATTTTAATCTGTATCCCAAAGTGTGCTATGAGTTTATGTACGCTGTTTTTTATGATTGTCATAATTGTCAATTATAGAAAAAAATGTTTGACAGTTTCTTGTAAAAACGTTGTCGTCCAGAGATTTTAAAATAAAATTGTTGATCAAATGTGAAACTCCACGGGGAATGGAGAAAAAGGATTCTTAAGCAAGCTAATTTTCCAGGTTCAGGTCCATGCTGGTTGAAGCCTTAAACCATTTTGCACTTTTAGTAAACTCGGTCATATTTAAATAAATTACTCTGAATAAAAGAGAATAGAGACTAACGTATAATGCATTAAACATGTTATCCATCAGATCGAGTTCAAAATCTGTTAGTTTTCAAAATGTAATCTTGAACAGCAAGAAAGATTTCTTTGTTGTCATCAAATGACATATCTGTGTTTCCATACAAAATAACTTCTATAGTTGGTTGGCAGAATGCTGACATCTTGTTAAATAGTTCTTGACGTAAATTTCGATAGCGATGGCAATGGAAAAAGAAATGCTGATTGTTTTCTACAGCTCCGCACTCGCACAAGGGATCAGCTATGACTTTTTTAAGAAAGAGGTGTTGGCGCAAGGAACTGCATTTGAGCCGTAAACGGGCGTGATATATTTGCCCTAATCTAGAGCCAGTGTAGAAGTAAGCAGGGGGTTTAATCGTGTTTCGATTGAGTCTAGTTTTGAAAGCTGTGAGAGATGGGGAGTTTTTTATGTCATCTGATAGAGCGTTGAAGAGTCGCGTAGTTGATGGAAGGAAAGATTCATAGTATTGTTTTGATTTTGCAGGAACAGTTTGAAGATTGGATTCATTTCGTAGAGGATATCTTACTGCACTACCTACGGTAGGCGGAACAAGTGAGGACAAGTATTCTGGAGTTAATTCGTTATTCATTTTATAGAATTGAATAAGTTTGTGTTTTTCCCTCCTAGTCTCGAGGCTTTCCCAGCCTGTATCAATGTAGAGTGCTTCAAGAGAAACGAGTTTAGTGGCTCCCGTGACGATACGGGCAGCCTCATTTTGTATTTTTTCAAGTTCTTCGGACTCATACTCAGCGCAATTGTCCCACACAACACTGGCATATTCAAGAAGAGGTCGAATAAATGACATGTATATTATTTCGAGAGATTTCCTGTCAAGTTTAAATTTTAACCTACGCATGATATTTATACGAAACCAAGCTTTAGTTTTTATATATTCAATGTGTTCATGCCAGTTGCAATCATTTGAGAGAATAAGTCCTAAATGTTTATGTGAAGATACCTCATTAATGGCTTGATGGTTCATGTATAGAGGAGGATGAAGAGGTCTGATGCGCTTGCGTGTGAATGTAATAGCCTCAGATTTAGAAGGATTAAAAGTTACCAGCCATTTGGATGCCCAAGAGTGTAATTTTTCTAGATCTTCGTTAAGTGTAGCAGCTGCTTGTAAAGGATTATCAACAATAATATATAGGCTTGTATCGTCTGCAAACAATCTTATGCAAGAATGTATTTCATCAACGATATCATTAATATAGATCAGAAAGAGGAGAGGTCCTAAGATAGAACCCTGTGGCACACCGGCTTTAATATATTTCCAAGAAGAAGCTCCACCTGGTAACACAACTCTTTGTTTACGTTCAGCTAGGTAGTTTCTGAACCAGAGTAAAAGAGAATCAGAAATACCAACAGATTGGAGTTTGTAGAGAAGACCTTTATGCCAAACTCTGTCAAACGCTTTGCTAATGTCGCAAAACACTGCTCGAACTTCTTTGCCTTCGTCAAGAGACTTACAGAAAGTGTTATAAATATCTATTAGCTGATTGACTGTGGAGTCGCCGGGTATAAATCCCGATTGTAAGGCTGATAGTAGGTCGTGATCGCGAACAAAGTTGAATAGGTGCTTATGTACGATTTTTTCTAAGACTTTAGCCACTGCACTAAGGAGTGAGATGGGTCTATAGTTAGAAGCAATTGAAGGATCATCTTTTTTAAATATTGGAGTAACGTTCGCTTCCTTCCACATCAATGGTACCTTACCATTGATTAAAGAGAAGTTAAAAAGATCACTAAGAGGAGAGGATAAGGGTGTCGCCAATTCTCGCAAGATACGATTATTAATAGCATCTGGACCTGTTGCTTTTCCTAGGGGTAGAGATTTTAAGATAGATTCGACCTCGAATGGTGAGGTAGAGATGGTATTTAGATTGTTATCAGGAATAGGGAGATCTGAAGGAAGTGATGCTCGACTTTCGTCTAGGACAGTCTGTCCGACGAAGAAGTCATTCAGTAGAGAGGCCTTTTCAGTTTCATCTGTGAGTATGGTGTCGTCGTTTAAGAGCGGAGGAATAGACGTCGATTGTTCAGGTTTAATAAAGTGTTTAAGGGTTTTCCACCAGTCTTTTGGGCCAATGTCATTGTTGGAGAGTTTCGCCGCCAGTTTATCGACTTCTGATTTTTTTGATTTGCGAATTTCAGCGATGGTCTTATTCCTTATGTGTTTATAATTTTCGAAATCAGATGGTTTTTTCGATTTTTTGAATTTTGAATATAGCCGTTTACGTTTCCTTATCATCTGCTTTATTTCACTGGTTAGCCAAGAGGGATCAGATTGACGTATTTTTATTGATTTGTTTGGAATATGCTTTTTTGCTAATGTTGAAATTTGGTCCGTTACATTTCTTGCATATATGTCAATGTCGTTATGTTTTAACGCATCCCAATTTGTTTCTAAGATATCTTGAGAAAAAGATTCGTAATCTCCACGTTCATATAACCATATATGCCTATGAACTACTGGTGTAACAGGTTTGTGAAAGTTTAAAACAAAATATATTGGGCAGTGATATCGTACATTTTGATCAAGAAAAGGGTCACCGACTCCGCTTGAAAGTATGTTATTTTTATCAGATGTGAAGACCAGATCAATGATAGTGGAAGATTTTTCAGTGAAGTTTGTAGGTTCGTTTATGAGTTGAAATAAATTGAAATATTGACATAAGTTTGTGATTTTATGGTTGGTTGTAGGTTTGAGTGTATCCAGGTTGAAGTCTCCAGTTATGAACACATCTTTAATATTACTGTCCATCGCAAGATTAAAGGAACTTTCTATATCAGATAGAGTTTGGGCTGGAGCGTCAGGTGGTCTGTAAAAGGTACCAAGAAGAAATTTCCTATTGTGAAAATTGATTTCAACCCAGATACACTCAATGTTCAGTAATTCCAAGTCTGCCCTTCGACGAGAATAAATATTGTCATTTACATAGACACATATTCCTCCTCCAGGGTTGTCTGCCTGCCTGTCCCTACGAAACAGTTTAAAGTTATCTATACTAGCAGAATCACTGGAAATGTTATGGTTTAGCCAAGTTTCCGTAAGACAAATTATATTAAAGTTTCTAAGTTCTGACCCTATCAAGTCGATTTTGTGATTGATACTTTGTATATTGTAATGCACAATAGAAAAATAGTTTGATATTATGGATTCATCAAACGACTCAGAATTTGTGTTCGAACTGTTCGGACCTGGGTTCAGTTCAACATTTCCCGATCGTATCAGTAGGATTGATAAAACAATCATAAGCTCGAAAGAGTTGAGATGCTCTATTCCTTTGATTTTACAATGGCAACTCATTGCGCTCATTGCCATTTGTTATGTATTATAATAACTATTATTCCATTTAAAAATGACAAATCTAATGAACGCGTATAAATGTTTTTTTTTTTAATATTTTGAATATGCGGAATAACTGACGCGTTTGTTATTTGCATAAGGGAGAGGAATAAACATATTTCACGTGTAATGAAAAGTGATCAAAAGTAATCCGAGACTGCTCTGACATTAAATAGCCTTCGATTATTTTTGACTGGCGGCTATTAGACATTTTTCACTTTTGAACGCAAGTTTTGCTGGCGCTTGCGGTTACCACTTTCTGTGTGATGGGGGACGACTCGTGAGGGCATATTTGCGACGATGACGAGGGGCGATATGAAGAATTACTGTGTCAAAACTACCAAAAGCCCAACAGAGACGAATAATTAAGACAGGCAAAAAGTGTAGTAATTTAGAACGTCTATCTCCGTAGCGCAGTAGGTAGCGTGCTAGCATTCAAAGCGGAAGAGCCTGTGTTCAAGTCCCGGTCGAGAGCTTTTTTTTTCTTTATTTTATTTGTGTCCCCTGTGTCAATAAAGCTTAGAAAATAATATTATATTATAAGCTGATTATATTTATTGGCACATGCAAGAATCATGGGATGCCCTACTGTATTTAATACTTAAATCGTATTTAGAAATTGAAGTGTGAGACGGCAGCCCACATATATGTTTTTCTCTTGTTGACTTTTAACCTATTGAAATCGGGAGCTCGATCGTATTTTTTGGTAGAAGACTTGATCTGCAAGCGATCCTTATGTCAATATTTCTTTCTTGGAAGCATGAAAATATATATATACTGAATGCTTGTACAGGAATAATGTGGCTAAGATAAGTTAGCCACCCTGAATGGCATTAAATGTTTTCCACGGAAGTAAGGCACTTACTCAAATAGTATAGTGTACATGTACGTATGTATGTACATTTATTAGGTGTAAAAACTACAGTTTCACGTGCTGTCTCGTAAGCGAAAATAATTCATTTTAGCATGTTTATACATGTATTTCAAATAGATACTCGAAAGCTTGCCGCATGATGTGGTTTATTTGGTTGGTGTTTCGTTTTGAAGTCCATTCATCAGTCATCTGCATGTAATAAGTGCGATATCCTAGCTACATTAGACATAGCCATACAAATCGTTTGAAGTTTTGTAGACCTTCAACAGTATTTCAGCCATATCGAGTGCGAAAATAACGATTTTTTAGATGATTTCTCCAAGCCAGAGGCTTTCTTTCTGATCCTCATGATTCTCTTGTAGTATGCGTGCTGTTTATCTGGTTGAATTCAAATAAATATAATTAACCCTCAACTATCACAATATTATTTTCAAGAAAAAGAAATGTTTATAAAAACTGAGAAACATTTTTGAGGCTTTACAGTTAAGTAAACAATTTTTCAGTCA
Organism: Rugalucina vietnamica; assembly: GCA_964017185.1. NCBI lineage: Eukaryota > Metazoa > Mollusca > Bivalvia > Lucinida > Lucinidae > Rugalucina > Rugalucina vietnamica. Next base: position 45,912,610 of record OZ024878.1, on the reverse strand, counting down.
GTTTGACGCTTGTTGGGATCGAACCCAAGACCTCTCGATTCAGAGTCCGATGCTCTACCACTACACCACCGCGCTCCCTAGTTATGCTACGTACCTTGCTTAACCCTAAAACAGGACAACAATATTAGTCTGAATTTTACGTGCGCGCACACTCACACACACATGCACGCACGCACACAATGCTTATTGTTGATATCAAATATATCATGTTTGCCTTTAAAGATACATTACTCGTTCAATGCGAGTCGGCCTTACAAATGCTTGGTGCGAATAAAATGCCTCCATTTTAACAGGTTTCAATGCGGAATTTGATTTTTTATGAAATTCATGTGTATAACTAGGGGTCGCTAGTTCGATTTTGAGCTGCTCATGTCTTTATGGTGACACTATAAACCGAGGTCCCGTCTTCATATGACCATAACTGTTGGTGAAAAAAAAAAAAAAAAAAAAACATTATCAACTATTTGTTATCGTCATGTGATTTTTTACATACTGACACATGAATATACATACACTGGTCCTGTTAAGGAACATTTTCACGTGATGTTCGTGAACGGACAGAAAACTTTATACATGTAAACATGGCAAGATTTAGATTTGAAACATTTAGTTGATCTTTATTTTTATGCGCAGTTTTTGATTCTACTCCTTACAACGTTTTGACACATTTCAAGTATTATCGAACATGGTCGGTTATTCTCATCAGGATAACATGTCCATGAAATGTATACCCCCTTGAACCACACTTTTATACAGCACAACTGGGGTATGCCGGTGTATTTCTATTTTTAGCTCACACGAGCCCTTAGGCTCAAAAGATGAGCTTATAGGATGGCTATGCCCCGGCGTTCGCCCGTCGTCGTCCGTCAACAATTTCCATGATCTCCTCTGAAACCCTTGGCCAATCAAACTTAAATTGCTTGCGGAGTATTTGTATGAAAGGAAAACGAAAGTTAGCATAAATGGTCCAGGTCACATGGCCAAGATGGCTGACATGGCTATAAAATAGCAAAAACTTTTGAAAATTTCTCTCCAAGAGGACCTATGCTTTGACACGTGGCATAAAGCATCAGGCAAACGAGCTCTATACAGTTTGTATCAATCATGTCGCTGGGACGACCCTGACATATTTTACGGCACAGTCAAGTTAGGTCACCCATGCATTTAAATGGGGAAAATTTGTTAAATGTAAACTTGCTATGAGTATGCAAACGGTGAGAAGATTTTTGTTTATGGAAACATTTAGTCCCCAGGGAGGTTGTCTGTTCCTGCCCGGGGGCTATATACATGTATATGACAATAATAGTCAAACATCTTCTCTGCAACCGCATGGCCGATCAAACCAAACTCCATGGAAGGGGAACGAAAGTTTGTATAAATGGTCAAGGTAACTTGCCCAAAATGGCCGCCATGGCTATAAAGTGCAAAAACAAAAAACTTTAATAAATTTTCCTTGTTAAAAGGAACGCTTGGCTAGTCTGTATATACCATTATTTGTCCGTGTGTTGTGGTTTTTCGTAGATTTGTGGAGTTTTTGCTTCGGTTACTCGATCGATCGCATCGGTCATGAACACTTCCTCGCTACCAGGCTACGGTGGATTTCAAGCTTTCGTACTGAATAGTTTACTGGTGACACGCCAAATGACATTATTTCACTTGGTCGGACCTAGGACAAAGTTCCGGGTTTTAGCATTATCCGTTCAAAACACCAACTAAATGTTTAACGTTAGATCCAAGTACGTCATTCTTCCCACAAGTCCTAATAACCAGAGGACCAATGGTCCTGATATCGCTCACCTGAGATTTTGTCTTTGATCAATGACCTTTGGCTAAGGCAATATTAGTCAATTAACGTAAAATGTAAACTTGACCTTAAATACTCACATAATTATTAACTCTATAGACTGTCTGTCTCTACCAACTTTCAGATCTTTCTGGCAATATTTAGGGTGCGTTCATTTACCGGAATGGACATAATTACCGGAATGGACTACCGGAATGGACTTTATGCTATGGCTCTGGGTGCTTTTAATGTATTTACTTGCATAAAATGTACTTCTGTAGTCGTATGAGTAGTTTGCATCAGATAAAATTCATCTAAGTATAGCAAAATTTACTTCCCAGGGTGGTTAGGGAAGCTCAGAGGTGGGGTCTGGGATAGGGCCACTGTTCATAGGTTTCTTTGATTGAAATATATAGAGATCACCAGTGGTTGTTCTATAGCAAACATATGGATATATATAGAAGTAGAAATGAGTAAAATGTGCTGGCACTGTGACGGGGACCTATATAACCATATATGGGCACCTGACCCAGGCTACCCGACCGTAAGGAACACAATTTAACTAATTATCGTTAAATTCTATAACTTATCACTGTATGTATATATTCTAGGCCAGTCTGTCCTCAAAAACCAAATGAAAAGTACTCAATGACACATATAAATGTCCATTCCAGTAGTCCATTTCGGCAATCAGGTCCATTCCGGTCCATTCTGGTATAGGAATGCACCGCAATATTTGACCTTTTTGTTTTAATCAACAGTTTCGTAGGTCAATTTCAACCCAAGGTCATGATTTATACCAGAGGACCATTGGTCCTGTAAATGCTCATATAAGACCCTAATAGATAGCTATCGCCTGTTCCGGGAGGACATTCTGGTGCACCCAAAGCCTCTGTAGAATGTTGGTTAAGCTACTCCTCAGGATCCTGGATTCGATCCCAGGCTTCTCCAGTTTTTCTGATAAGGCTTTAAAAGAAGGTTTTGCTTTTAGCTCTTGAGTGGAATATAAAACTTAAATGAAATCAACTGACCAAATCTGATGAAACCATTTACCTTAATTACCACTTGGTGCCTCCTTTGATTTCGAGCGCAGTGTTAGGCGCCTCTCAAAACTAATTAAAGCCCAATAACAGTAAAATATATTGCTGAGCATTCAAAGATAGTAGTTCAGCAGTAGTTCTATCTATTCTATGTTTTGGTATGGATTTTGGCCACCTTTAAGGAAATAGCTACTACATTTAACTCTGCTTATTATACTATGTTCTCTTTAACCAGTACCTGTTTTTGTAAATTTGGTTGTTTCCCATATGGGATTTTGTGAGACTTTGTTCTCATTGTGCCAGTTCTTGATCATAGCTTTAATGCCTTCTACTTCTCTGTCCTGCCATACCCAACTTTGTAATCAATAGGTCAGAATCAACCAACTGTCATCATTTTAACGGTACTACACAGGTAAGCAAAATTAGTTGCTGCAAAAGGAGTTTCAGTGAAAACACAACTAGTGTCGCTTTCTAATATTTTTTATTCATTGAACTACAGTACACTGAATCTTATAGTTCATCTATCAAAATGTATTTACTTTAGACACTTATTTTTAAATAAAACACAAAGATACTACATGATAAGGGCTACTATAATCTAATGACAACAATTTAAAAGGTGATTATAAAAGATGAAGAAACTTAATCATGAATCTTAATAATCTTGGGTAATCTAGTATCTTATTGTAGATGTAGAAGTAATGAGACTGTGTCTATAACATTAACAGTTAGAAAACATTCCAAGTCTGGACTTATGCATGTAAAATTTCTGTGGCTTAAATAGATACCTTGTAAAATCATTGTAAATGTATAGTTTTACACAATCTATTAACAATACAAGACTACATCATAGAGAATAGGACAAATAATGACACATTTTTAATGGGCAATATGTTTATAAACTTGTCAATAAAATTAAGATTGTATGACAGTTTAAACAAAATGAAATATATGTACTGATAGTATATTTCTAATATTCATTCAATCCAGCATAATGTTCATTTTTGTTTAAATTATATACATAATTGTAAATAATAAATACTTTTGACCAGTATTTATGTACATTATCAACACAGAATCAAACTCTAAGTCACTATGCTTTTGTGAAGCAATACAACCATTCACTAATGTACAGAATCTTTACAATAAAAAAGACCACTCCCACTAACTGTTTATCAATATATTGCAATAATGTCTTTTTACAAAACATTGCATAATTTGCATTAATATATAGTGAAAAGCATATCCTCTTGCCAAAAATTTATAAAACAAATATAAAACTATATAGCACTTGTTACATCAGTTATCACCATATCATTACAATGAAATTTTCACAATGCATCTAACTGCCTGCTTCAATGTTATTAAAAAAAAGTAATATACTGCATATTTGAGATTCTACTCAAATCATATGTTATAGTCACAGTCTCTTTAATTCTAACATCTTGTTTGAGAATACATGTATTTTTACATGTTCTTTATATACAAATTATATATATCACTATAACAACAGTTACTGCATTTTACCATAGTGAAATTTGCTATTAATAATACATAACTTTATGATACTTTTTACAGCCTAAATGTAACAATAATGATAAAAGAATTATTTTGTTCTTTGTTTTGGTTAGAGTTGAGGTTTAATGTCTCTCTCAAAATCTTTTCAGTTATGCCTAAATAGAACAACTACTTCATAAGTACTAGACCAATACTTTGGTGATTACAGCTTCTTCTACAAATATATGACACCTCAAAGAGATGGCTCTCGCTCCAGTTCTAAGGTCTACTACTGAGCCTCCACACTCCCTATTCAGGGAGTAAAAAAGTAAAGCTGAGATCCTTTAAGAGCAGTAATTAAGCCTCAATTCAAAAATAATTCATTACTGATACAGAACATTAAGTATGCCACTGTGAACTAATTGTAAGAACTCACCATAGTGCCAAAAAATGACTGAAATGAATATGATTGGATGTAATGTTACACTTAAACAGAGAGAGAGAAAAAAATTAAACAGAAAAAAAAAAGGTGGCAACCCCAATAATAAGCTAAACCACCTGATTCAATTCCTAGTGGGGTTACGCCTACATTTTTAATGATTTCCACAAAGACCAAAATTCTCAATTCTACTCTGAAATGACATACAATTCGGAAGATTTTAGTAATACTGAGACAAAGCAATTTTAGTTGCTAGTCCTAGTCAACAACAATACATGTATTTAGCTCATTTAAATTTCCATGTTCTTGCCGAGTTGTAAAGTTGCCATGTAACTTGAGGGTGCTATCTTTATTCTGATTTTTGTACTTCATAACTTCATTCATGTTCAGCATCATTCATTTGAATATCTATTTGTCTATGGCACAATATATTAGTTTATGATCAGACCAATAAGCCTCAATGACATCACAAAGCCCTTCAGAATTTGAAAATATCAAATCTAGTACTGATCCAGAGTCCGTTGTACATTGCTTGATTTGCTGCATACACCCAAATAATGTCTCCACAAAATCCACAAACCCTGTACTGGTACCATCTATCTGTATGTTGAAGTCACCTAATATGACTAATTTAGCATTCAGATCAATAACAGGCCTAAGATGACAATTAAGATCTTTTCTAAAATCTGTCTGTGAACTTTTTGGGTATTTGTACAACACAACAACTTGAACATAACTTCGTTGAATGCTGAAAGTGTTAGTGAATATGAATTCAAATGACTTGCATTGCATTTTAACAACTTTCTGAATCTGCAAGTACTCCTTTACATACAATGCAAGTCCATGATATGGTCTGTTGTTTGTCTCTTTTACTGTGTCATCAAGTCTAATAAGTCTGAACCGTTTCAGGGCAAAATGTACATTTTCATCCCTACTACATAACCTTGTTTCAGCAAATCCAATGATATCTGCTGCCAACACATTTGGTTCAAATTGGACATCCTTATAATGTTTATGCAAGGATCTAGCATTGTTGAATGCAATTTTGGTTTTGTCTGATCCGATTTTATACAGAGGAACATAACACAGTTCTAAGGCAGCATCTGTGCGTAGCCTTTGCATCTCTATAGTCACATCATCATCTAGCGCCATAGCAGCTTCATTCATATTCAGTATATATAAATCTTCCAGCTTTTTCACTCTACTAAATGCAACATAGTGAACGTGTGGTATTTTCTTTGTTACAATCTGGGACAAATCAACAACTACCTTGTCAACTGTTGCACCTTCAGCTTTCCAGACTGTTTTACCTGAAGCTGGTGTCACTGGGAACTGGCTTCTCTGAAATGTTTTGTAGTTCACTATAAATGTTCGTTGTGTTTCAAATACAGGTGTCCAGTCTGAATGAATGCTTGAATTGTAGAATTTCTTGTTTTTCTCACGTGTTGCTCTACCAACCCGAGGGTCATCAAACAATACCCAAATAATGCTAGGACGGTTAGTTCCTTCCATCCACCTGAAGTCAACGTGTTTTACTACACCAGTAGCACCATTAGTTAAACCATCTTCTACATCTACATTAGCTGTATGAACAACAATCATTCCAACAACTACAGTCAATGATTTCTTTAGCTGGCCTGTTTGTCCATAGTCCTTTGGGAGATTATCAATCAAGGACTGGTGCCTGCTGGCAGGAATGTTTGCTGAGACAACACTGTCATGGCATGGAATCACAAACTTTTCTCCAGGCAACTGACTCAAAATAGTGTCATTGTGTTTGTCTACATAACAATTCATAGCAAACAAATGAAGGGCATCCTTTGGATAGTCACCAGTTTCACGGTCAACAACACGGGTCTGCAGCTTTTGTTTGTCTTCCTCTGTCATTTCATTCAATCGAAGTCGATTTAATAACTGTGCAAATGCTAGATCGTCTTTCTGTCTCATGATATCAACCAATTCGTACATCGTAAAGAGCTCTTTCCATAAGTTCCTTCCCAGTGAAGATGCTCCCTTTTTCAAATCAAGACATATCAAGTAATCACCTACTGGCTTAAGCTGGAAAAGATCCCCAACAGCAATAACACTTAAACCACCAAAAACTTCTTTTGTTCCCATCAGCTGCTGTAAGCGAGTGTCAATAAAGCTTAGTGTCATGTTGCCTACCATTGATATTTCATCAATAATGATAATTTTCAGATGTCGGTACTTAATTCTGAATGTATTTAACTCATCAGCTGAAAGATGATTTGTGCCCTTTTGATACATTTTCCTGTGAAATGCAGAGCAAATAGTTTGGCCACTAATATTAAATGCAGCAAAGCCCATGTACGCACACAGCAGAATTCTTTTTTCATCTGGATTTTCTCCATCTTTCAAATTCAAAATCCTGAACAGACTTTGATAAAGTGCTCGAATCACTACTGATTTACCAACACCTGCCCCTCCTGTTAGGAAAGCGTAGACTGGTTCATCTTTACACTTAATCCAGTGCACAATATGATTAAAGAATTCTCTTTGTCTCAAATTAAGACTTCTGAGTAGTCCTAAGTATTCTTCTTCTGGTAATAAAATGCTGTTAGTTTCTACTGGGGGTACTGAGCAAGTTGACTGTAGTTCTATTCCAATATCATAATGTCTCTGCTCTACAACTCTACTTGGGTTAAAACAAACAAACTTTTCTGATTCTCCTGACCCTTCTTCTTCTGCCTCCCTATTTTCTTGCTCTGCATTTGGTGCAATTTGATCATAGTCCCTTTCCTCAGCTTCCATCATCTGCCTTGCAAGCTCAAGCTCTTCAGCATGATGCTCATATTCATTTCTTTTGGATATCAATGATGTCTGTACAGAGTTATAATGAGCTTCATATGTGCCAAAACAACCAATTAAATCTTTTAGTTCATTTCGCCAAGGTACAAAAAGCATTAGCTGCTCTCTGAAGTAATTTTCTGGATCCTTTTTCTGGTTGTATTTAACATACCTTATTATTCTTGGAACTTTTCTTTTCTTGTATTTTGTTCCATTCTTTGCTTTGAATAGCAAATCTGAAGTTTTTGTGTCACTTTCATCCAAACTTTCATGACCTTCATCTTCAGAGCTACTGACGAAACTGTCGTCATCATTAGTATCATCAAATTTCTCTGGTAGTTTATTTCCTTTCGGATAAATAACATCAATCTTTGAAACATAATCAGCCAGGCAAAACTTCCCAAGCTGCCTTGGTCTTTTAGAATACCTCTGTATGACATTTTCTGATTCTATATCTGTAGATTCAGCAGGAAGTTCATCAAGAGCAGCTTTTGGCTTCAGCAGGAAGATTCTTTCTTCAGGTATAGATGTATTGATGAAAACAATATCCCTTGTGCACTTTGTCAAAGGTATTTGCAGATCAAGATAAACTGCCTCTTGAGCACTAACCTCCACACAGTTTGAAAATACATTCCCAATATGCCGGACTTGTTTTTTAAGGTCAAGGTTTCCTCTTCTAGCCTCTTTTGCTGCTGCATCAAGTTGTGCACTCATTCCTCTTTGTGATTTACTTATATAACCAACTATATATGAAGCACATCCATATGGTTCAAGAACAATCTGAATGTCAAGATTAGCTTTCCAGGCAAGAAGTATGTTTTCATTAAATGGATTTATCCTCATTTCCTTTGTTTTACGTTTTAAGAAAACCTTCGGTGCTTTCAAAGAGCTTCTGATGCAACAAATGTAGTCTTCAAAGTCCATTTTAGCGATGTTTTGTAGAAATTCGTTAAATGTCATATCTTCATTTTCTTTACACTCATTCATCACTTTTTGGAGCTCTGTATTCTTCTTTTTGTACTTGTCAACATTCTCCTCAAGAGGGTACAACAACATAGTTCTTGGCAATGGTGGCAATGGAAATCCAAATCGACATATTGGTTTTCCCTTTTTTCTGCAGGTTCTAGAATGTTTGTGACTTTGAAGTTTAACAAGATCTGCTGTCTTCTCATTATCACTACTGCATGTTAGATACTGATCAACAAACTGAATTATTTCCTCTTCAGAGTTTGTTTCTAAAGTTGGAGCATTTTCTACCCAAACAAGCATATGGATATGAGGAGAGCCACGCTGCTGAAACTCAACTCTATAAAAATAGTCACGTACCTTTCCGACTGGCTCACAACTGCTTTTTAGAATAGTATTGAGGAACTCTTGTACCCTATGATCAAAGTACCTTGAACATGTAACTGGGTCTTTCTGGACAAGCTTTGTTTTCTGTTGCCAAGTTAGCTTTTCTAATTCCTTTTCAGAATATTCAGTGCCATCATTCAATTTTGCTAACATCTTCAACAGATCTGTCCATCTAGTATCAGCAGCTGACAATGACATAAACCAAGTAGGCAAGGAAAGTTGTCTAATCATTGCAAAAATGTCTTTCTTGCGCATTTCCAAATAGGCTGGAGAATTTCGCAGCTGGCGAAATATATAGTAACCTTCATCAAGATTTACAAGTTTGTCCAAATAATTGGAATCTCTAGCTTCAGCTGCTGTGATTTTTTGGCCTCTTTTTTTACACCTTCTAATGGCTAAGTTGACTTTGTCACTTATTTGTTTCATCTGTAGCTTTTTATGTTTAAAGAATATATTGGGAACTGACTGTGCAGCTCTCCTGTCAACACTTCGTAATTCCCACTTTACAATGTCACTGTAATGAACTGGCACTACCCTTTCATCCTTTCTGGGCGGGGTCTGGCCACAAAATATTGTTGGAAAGCATAAGTACTCAGCCTCTTGATCTTGATATAAGCTTAATGGATGTTGTCCTTCACCTGGTGCAAAAGTGAACACTTTATCATATTTATTGTCAATATCAGCATCATCCACTAATGTATCTATATTTCCAACATGATCATTAACATCAATCTCACTGTAATGATCAGATTCATAGTCAGTAGCCTCTTTAATTGCATTTTCACAACTTTTATCTTGTTCCTGCTTTTCATTTTCTGTACTACTTCTACCCGTGGATTGCTCTTTTAACACTTCCAAAAATTCTCTGACTGTATCCTCAGCACTTTCAGTAACTTCCTGAAACCAGCTATCATTAATAACTATGCCAGAATTTTTATATAGTTTGCTATTGTTCATAAGCCAGTGTAATGCAGACAAAACTCTTAATGGTCTTACATTTTCTTTGAAATCCACCTTCTTGTATGACAATTTCTTTTTCAGTTGGATGGCAACTGTAAAATTTTCATCCATTGGCCTTGGGAGACAGTTTATAGTGGGCTGAATGTCAACAGGTACATTTATAACATTTCCTTTCAAAGAATATTGACCACCACGTGGCAATTCCCTAATCTGCATAAATGGGATACGCAGGGCTATTAACCTTTCTTCTAGCTGATGTAAATTGAGCTCTGGAGGCTTGTCTGGCCATTTCATGCCATTAGCAACTGATAACTTTGGAATTTTACTATCTTTCAGGGCACTCAAGCAGGTATGACAAATCCATTCTTCATTTCTTAAAGATGTCAAACCTGTACAATGGAGTCTTTTACTTTCTGCTGAAATATGGGTGTTCTTTAACATTGAAACACTTTTCCTGAACCATGTCTGATGGCAACATGAACAAGCATATATAGGTCCAATAGAGATATCTGAATGGAATTGTTTGATAGCATTTTCAATATTTTCAAAATGTTTATGATGAGGTTTTGAAACAGTATCTGTGTCATGCTTACATCTTTTTCTAGGAACATTTATCTCTGAATTATCTTCAATTTTTCTTTTTTCCTGCCTTACTTGTTGCTTCTTAATTCTCTCACATTCAAGAATATAAGGGTTTTCCCTTGCCTTCTTTTTAGATGCATTCTGGTATACTCGCTCACGTGCTCTAAAAGCCTGATTTTCCCTTGCTATTTGCTTTGATTTCCTTTCCTTTGTTTTGAATGCCTGATTTGTCCTTGCAGATTGCTTTGATTCTCTTTCTTTTGCTTTAAATACAGGGTCTTTTCTGGCTGCTCGCTTCGATTCCAACTGATACACAATTTCTTTGGCATTTAAATCAGGATTGGCTCTCACAGATTGCTTTGCTATTCTTTCTTTTGTTCTGAAGACAGGGTCTTTTCTTGCTGATTGCTTTGCTATTCTTTCTTTTGTTTTGAAACCAGGGTCTTTTCTAGCTGATTGCTTCGATTCCAACTGGTACACAGTTTCTTTGGCCTTAAAAACAGGATTGGTTCTCCTATATTGCTTTGATATTTTTTCTTTTGTTCTGAAGACAGGGTCCTTTCTTGCTGATTGCTTTGATTCCAACTGGTACACAGATTCTTTGGCCTTAAAAACAGGATTGGTTCTCCTATATTGCTTTGATATTTTTTCTTTTGTTCTGAAGACAGGGTCTTTTCTTGCTGATTGCTTTGATTCCAACTGGTACACAGTTTCCTTGGCCTTAAAAACAGGATTTGCTCTAGCAGTCTGCTTTGATTGTTTTTCTTTAGCTTTGAATGCTGTGATTTGTCTACATTTTCTTCTATAAAGTTTATAATACTCCATGCGATTTTTCTTCCTTTTTTTTCCTAATGCCGCCTTTGATTCTTCAATTGATATGCTTGAAATTCTACTTCGTTTTAATTGTGCTTTGTGAGCTTGTCTCAACCTTTGATCATTGAAGTAAGCTTCCATATTTCTATCCATTTGATCTTTAAAACTTCGTGTTTCTTCAGTCATTTTAATTTTGATAGGTAAGAAGTCAAACTGTAAGTTGGTGTTGGTATCCAAATTTAAACTGTCATAAAATGCATACATATATGTAACTAAGTCATTGATACTTGTGAAAGTTATCAAACAGGACGTACCATCATTTGACGAAAGTCCATTTTCTCCATGGGAATGAGAATCAAAAAATACATACATGTCATTCTTTCTAAATACAGCAGAGCATATGGCTCCAATAGTTAAGAGCCCTGATGTTGCATACAAAAAGACGGATTGCAATACTTCGTGAAGTGTTGGCAAACCAAGATTTTGAGTATCAAGAAGCACACCACTTACAATAGGCAATTTCTCAGATGTAAATTTTCCTATCTCTACCTTAAAGTCATCTGGAATTTCTTCTAAAGTCAGCAGGTGGTTAACAAATTTTCCATCCTCTCTTAATTTTTTTATAACACTTTGATACAGAACATCTCCCTCACAAAGCACCTTGTCTAATATAGAGCTTTTTTCGGTATCAAGGCATGAAGAGTATGACAGCATACATAATGCGTTACATGTGCATTGATATCCTCTTGATTGCTCAGAAAATCTGACATCATTCTGGTGAAAACTTCCAAAGACCAAATCACAGGCATTCCACAATTGTACCGATGATTTTACTGCTTGGTAACACACCACATCATTATCTAATCCCGGTTCTGATGAATCTCTGTTGACATGAGGCTGTGCTGTAATGTCTTTCTTATGCCATGCATGTTGTTGGAACATTGTTTTTTGTGAACAAACCGTTATATCCTGTCTTTCAGACAAATTTTCAATGTTTCTTGATTGATAATCAGCATCCACACCAGGAAAAGTATCGAGAAATACTGCATCAAAATCTGTCTGTACATTTGATTTAACATTTTCTATGAGCTTGCTGAGATCAATAACTAACTGTTGAAACTCATTTGTATTTGCCTGATTGTCTTTGTTAGCCCTTTTTTGTTCTGAATCAAGACTTGTCAATAAAGCATCCTCTAACAAATCATTATGCTGAAACTCAGTCTGTTTATTTTGTATATTTTCACCTTCTAATTCAGTGTTGTATACTGACTGTTTTTGATTATATGCCTGTTTCTTTTCATGTATAAACACCGGCATCTTTTCCGGACTTAGTGCCTGCATCTTTTCAGGTCTTAATGCCGGCTTCCATTCCGGACTTTGTGCCCACTCGCTGATGGGACTAAATGCCGGCCTCCTTTCCGGACTTTGTGCCCACTCGCTGATGGGACTTAATGCCGGCCTCCTTTCCGGACTTTGTGCCCACTCGCTGATGGGACTTGTCGATGATTCATACTTACCTGTCCTCCAGTCTGTCCTCTTGCTCTTTGACTTTTTCCACCCTTTCCTCTTAGGCATCTTTACTCAATCTGAAAATATAAAAGAAGACACCATTTAGCAAGACACATTAACTAACATTAACTCCCAACAGTACTGGTTAAGCATGGGAAGCATTGGTTCCATCCCGACATGACTGAAAATGTGTTGACTGGGATGTTAAGCAAACAAAATAAATAAATAAATAAAATATATATTTTCCTTGTGAAAAAAAATGGACCCAATTCTTCTGAGTAGGAGTAACTTTTTAGGGTTAATCACATATGGGGGAAACAAACTTAATTTTAGTTTTGGCAGGGTGAGGGGTGGGCAGAGGGGGGGGGGAGGATTTAAACAAAAACAAACACATTTATATTTTTGCATTTATTCCATTACATCATCATATAACAATATATTCACCTCTTCCATGCCTCCAATACCCAATCCCCTACCACCCCTATGAGAATCAAATTAAGTTAAAATGGAGGAAACAAAATGTTCAAATATATGTTATTTTTAATCTTTTCTGAAGGAAGTTTTTGTTTATAAATCTACTTTAAACACAGCTAGAACTTTTTCTCAGTTCAATAAAATTATATATGATGAATAAATTTTCAATCTGCATTTTATTTGTATATTATACTCACCCTCATAAAGTACCATTTCAAATAGTGAACTTTATTCTACATCAAGGCAAACTGAGTATGCCAATGCATGTGCACTTATAACCTCTAGACTGTTCGGAAAAAGTTTGCATCATTTTGATGAACACTTCTAAACACAATGGTACTTAAATAATCTGAAGAATGGTTATCTGAGATTTTTGTGTTCGAAGTATTAGGCAGATTTGTTTCATGACTATACACAGAAGCATTTTCTAGTTAATAATTGTACTGTAATTCACAGTGTCATCATTTCTTGAATTAGTGCCTGTATTATTTCAGGACTTCATGCCGGCATCATTTCCGGACTGTCATTTGCATGTATTCTTTAAAGTCTTTATGCCGGCTTCCTTTCCGGACTTGTTGCCCACTCGCTGATGAGACTTGGTGCCAACTCACTGATGGAACTTGTTGCCCACTCGCTGATGGGGCTTAATGCTGGCTTCTTTTCCACACTTTGTGCCCACTCACTGATGGGACTTAATGCCGGCCTCCTTTCCGGACTTTGTGCCCACTCGCTGATGGGACTTGTCTATGATTCATACTTACCTGTCCTCCAGTCTGTCCCCTTACTCTGTGAATTTTTCAGGTCTGAAAATATAAAAGAAATCATTTAAATCTAAGCATTTACACCAAAAAAGCACTGTGTTATGCATCAAAAGCTACCAAGTGGATGCACAAATCAGCTGCAAAAACCCACAGACTCTTCATGTGACCTGGAAAATTTAACAATTTTTTTTGCTTCCAAATGAAATTCATTTTTGACTAATCAAATTTTCAACGGCTCTTGATTGATAATCAGTTCCACACCAGGAACAGTATCAAGAATACTGCATTAAAATCTGTCTGCACAATTGAGCATGTCGGACATCTTGGTCAAGTGACCTGGACAATTTACATAGTTTTAGGTCCCACTTTCTAAGGAGGCTCCACATGCAGTTTGGCTTTGATTGGCCAAGCAATTTTCGACAAGAGGATGCCTGACTATTTCTATCAATTACATTTATAAAAGCCCTGAGACAGGGGCAGATAACCCCCTGGGACTAAGAAGATTTTTAAAGGTTTTGCTATATATAGCCATGACGGCCATCTTGGTCATATGACCTAGACCATTTATCCAAACTTTCGTTCACCCTTCCTAAGGATCCTCTGCACAGTTGGCTTTGATTAGCCAAGAGGTTTCGGAGAAGAAATAATTTGAATATTATGGTCATATACATGTATACAGCCTCAGGGCAGAAGCAGACAACCCCTTGGGCCCATAATATTTTCAGGAGCATAAATCTTCTGTCCGTTTGCTCATTCCTAGCAAGTTTTCGGACATTAAATTACATTTTCATATTTTCCCCCATTCAAATGAATGGGAAACCTAACATGACCTTGCCATTACATAGTTCAAGGTCATCACAGGGTCATGATTTATACAAACTTTGTAGAGCTCCATTGCCTGATGCTTCATGCCAAGTTTTAAAATCATAGGCCTTCTGGTTCTGAAAAAGAAATTTTTTAAACATTTTTAAAGGTTTTTGCTATTTATAGACATGGTGGCCATCTTGGTCATGTGACCTTGACCATTTATACAAACTTACATCCACTCTTCCTATTGATGCTCCACATAAAGTTTGGCTTTAATTGGCCAAGCGGTTTCAGAGAAGAAGATGTTTGAATATTATGGTCATACACATGTATATAGCCCCGGGGCAGGGGCAGACAACTGTCTGGGCCCAAAATATTTTCATTTACATAAATCATCTGTCCATTTGCTCATTCCTAGCAAGTTTTTTGACAATATATGACATTTTACTATTTTTTCATGGGCAGCCTAAGTTGACCTTGCCATAAAAAAGGTCAAGGTCATCCCAGGGTCATGATTTATACAAACTTTGTAGAGCTCCATTGCCTGATGCTTCATGCCAAGTTTCAAAATCATACGCCTGCTACTTCTGGAGAAGAAGATGTTTTAAGGTTTTTGCTATTTATAGTCATGGCGGCCATCTTGGTCATGTGACCTTAACCATTTATACAAATTATCATTCTCTCTTCCTATTGATGCTCCACATAAAGTTTGGCTTTAATTGGCCAAACGGTTTCAGAGGAGAAGATGTTTGAATATTATGGTCATACTCATGTATATAGCCCCAGGGCAGGGGCAGACAACCCTTGTGGCCCAAAATATTTTCATAAACACAAATCATCTGTCCATTTGCTCATTCCGAGCAAGTTTTTTACCAATATATGATTTTTTCCTATTTTTTTCCCATTCAAATTCATGGACGGCCTAAGTTGATCTTGCTAAAAAAAGGTCAAGGTCATCCCAGGGTCATGATTTATACAAACTTTGTAGAGCTCCATTGCCTGATGCTTCATGCCAAGTTTTAAAATCATAGGCCTACTAGTTCTGGAGAAGAAGATTTTTTAAGGTTTTTGCTATTTATAGCCATGGCGGCCATCTTGGTCATGTGATCTTGACCATTTATACAAGCTATCATTCACTCTTCCTAATGATGCTCCACATAAAGTTTGGCTTTAATTGGCCAAGCGGTTTCAGAGAAGAAAATGTTTGAATATTATGGTCATACACATGTATATAGCCCCGGGACAGGGGCAGACACCCCTCTGGGCCAAAAATATTTTCATAAACATAAATCAACTGTCCATTTGCTCATTCCTAGCAAGTTTTTTGCTATTATATGACATTTTCCTATTTTTTCCAATTCAAATGCATGGGCAGCCTAAGTTGACCTTGCCATAAAAAGGTCAAGGTCATCCCAGGGTCATGATTTATACAAACTTTGTAGAGCTCTATTGCCTGATGCTTCATGCCAAGTTTCAAAATCATAGGCCTTCTGGTTCTGGAGGAGAAGATTTTTAAAGGTTTTTGCTATTTATAGCCATGGCCGCCATCTTGGTCATGTGACCTGGACCATTTATACAAACTTTCGTTCCCCCTTCCTAAGGATGCTCCACGTGAAGTTTGGCTTCGATTGGCCTTGTGGTTTCAGAGGAGAAGATCTTTGAAATTGTGAACGACGGACGACGGACGACGGACGACGACGGACGACGACGGACGACGGAGCATGGGTATACTATAAGCTCACCTGTGAGCCTTCGGCTCAGGTGAGCTAAAAACGGCGGAGAGCAAGTCGGGTTTCCGTCTTCAATTGCTTTTATTATACAAGAAGTGTAGCAAAACATTGCGACTGGAACCAGGCCCCTGACTGTCAAAGGGAAACCCCACAGATTGAAGGAAAAGACCCCGCAGAAAGAGAAATCCTCATTCCGTCTCAATTGCTTGGCGCTTGGCAGCGCCAAGCAAAAATGTTCTTCTTTAGAACCATTGGGCCTATGATTTTGAAAGTTGGCATGAATTATGTACCCGTACAAAGACTATCTATGGCCCAAATCATGACCTAGGGATGACCTTTTTTACCACAAGGTCAACTTAAGCTGCCCATGCATCTGAGAACAAAGATTGTGAGTACTCGTAAGAACTGCCTCGGCGAGGCGGTTCAAGCGTGTGCCCCACAATCTATATGCTGACAGCAGAGCCACAACACATGATCATTCTTAACCTTACTCATACGGGCCAATCTTTGCATCCGGAACCGGGAAAGTATATACACTGAAAAAAAGTTATAAGAGGCCACCTCATATTTTGTCTTCTAGTTCAGAAAGTAAAATACGATCAATTAAAATTCATGATCATATGAATAAACCAATGTCTAACAGTGGCTCTATGAGTTTCTGCATTCCAAAATGCGTGATACTTCTCACACAGACGAAGCATGTGTAAAGGTACCCTATTTCAAAAAGTCACACTTTATTAACATCAAATTAAATGTCATATTATGACGTTGTGTTTTTACATTTTAATTTATTTGAAAGTGCTACTGACTGCCATGATGCAAGATAAAATTAAGTCAAAAGTGTTGCTGCAATAAGAATCTTCGTCTCTGTTTTGCACATGCAAGAAGACAACAACCTGAATAACAGGAATTCAGCTTTTGTATGCAATTTGCATACCAACTTTGTTCTTCTCCAGTTGCGTTATTATCAGCAGCACGGCATTGAAATTTTCAGCGATTATTTAGGTCAAATACTAGACTCTGATAAATTTTGAAAATTAAAAAAATCGTCCACAAATTTTGTTATTTTGTTCGTTAAAAATTGGCATTGAAACCGGAAGTGTGCGGCAGCCTTGACATGTTGGTCCTCGAAAATGGTCAAAAACAGATTAGTCGAATTATATCTCTCATTTCCAGGCCTCATCAAGTGAATTTAACAGGGGTCAATATGTTTAAGAGGCACATTTATGAATTTTTCAAAAAATCTCAAAATTGGCGATTTTTAAAAATGCATAAAAATTCTACCAGTACAGAAAATTCGAATGTTTGATGTTTTTCCGAGCCGTAACGACCCCTTTGATGACACCCGTTCCTAATTTCAATAAATGGTGTGCTGTATCCAATTTTTTATTTAAAAACATTGATTTTTGCATTTTTACTCCAAAAACGCCTTTAGTAAAAGAAAATTATTTCTTAACACTTTGGAACTTTACTTACTTGAAAGACACGTCTTTTGGCAAAAAATTGTGCAATTTTGAACTTGGCTTAGAAACAAAAAATGAGTTTGAAAAGTGGCCTCTTTATAACTTTGTTTCAGTGTATGCACATAAGATTCTTACTCAATCTGAATTTACGTAGATAATAAATAAGTGGTTTGTTAATTTGATGTTTAACGTTTATCCAACAGCAAAGGTCATATGGAAACGAGACCTCAGTTTATAAGCTCATCCGACAGACTCAACAAGCCCGGGATCAAAAGTGCGATCCCTGATTACAAGGCCCACTCAGGCTTGTTTGATAGATTTTGTATAGATTTTATCATGATAGTAATCGTACTTTCAAATGTTAAAAAGGACGAAATAACACGTCTTTAACAACAACTGCTTTTCGGATTGCAAACAACATTGTGGCTTGATAACTGATCCTGCTTGATATGATCTTTGTTTTGTCGAGGGGCCGTAGGACAAAAATTCACCATCGAAACACAATACGATTAAATTCCCCGTTATATTACATAGGTTCATTGATGTCATTTCGTTTGTTTACATATAAAAGGCCCGGTAAATTAAGCACGTGAAATGTCTGCGTGGTATACTGTACAATTGTACATGGATATGTGTATTCAGGTATTGTATATCAGTGTCAGCACCATCGTATATGCCTGCGATACAACCAAAGTCCTTACAGCAAAGATTGATGCAACATCACGCAGCATATGATAAAATGGAGAACACTGATTGGAACAACCTTCAACGCGCCAATGTCGCTTAGGTAACAACAACACCAAGACAATGAACTCTTTTCCATAGGTCGCTGCCCAATAGATCAGATATACAATCACAGGTGACACAAACCACGTTCTGCTTGTGGGTGTGCCAAGTCGTTTTCTCAAGGTTTTCCCCTTTTCCACTATTACCCGTTACATATGAACTAAAATAATCTTGAACGGGTCGAAAATTGTATAAAAACGAATATGACCAGAATTGAGCAAAATCAGACCCTTATCTGTAATCAAGTAACAACAGAAGGACCAGGCAGCGATACAATTAAATTTCACATCCTAACAGAGACACCGGGTGTGAGAGACATGACGGTGCTACACTTCACAAACAATTCAACAACACGCATAAAAAAACTTGATTATTAGCTCTTTCCCAACACAACCAGCATCCATTCTGTTAAAGAGACAATACACATGACAATAATCTTAAGAAAACACCTGTGTTAACGTGAAGACTAACTTTAGACCGTATATATTATCATTTGTGGAACAAATGAATAATTTGTGCACTTTGTCAAAATATGTAGTGTCCAAAATTGCTTCTATGTGAAAACGAAAACTGCAAGGGAGAGCGGCCTTCTTTGGTTCAGAGAACTTATCACATATTTTATTATGTATCCTCTCTTAAAGTGAAGGAAGGCCTTAATTAAGGTGACGAATCGAATTTCAGCATCAAAAAGATACATCTTACACATACTGAACTCCATAGTTCAATAGTCGAAACCGCGGTATGGCCCATCTACTTTCTCATTTATGTTTTCACTGCTCTTAAAGGATCTCAGTTTTAATTTTTATTTGCTATTACTGCAGCTGGTGTTGTGCCGTGTGGCGGCCCTAAAAAGTCTCCCCGTACATCATCCATAGTGCAGGTTATATTTTCTTTTTGGTCCTTTGAGATCAGCGAGGATATTCTGAGAACTCAGAAATTTATTATCGGTTAAGATTCATTTTCTAACCATTTATATATATATATATATTTGGCCCCATTTAGATAATACTAGTCTTTCTGACTACCCTGTTGAAAGTTGCAAAATTTCAGTAATTCTCTTTGGCTCCATGTTGCCAAATCTAAAAGGTCACTGACGAGACTTCAATAGTTGAAACCGCGGTATGGCCCATCTACTTTCTCATTTATGTTTTCAGTGCTCTCAAAGGATCTCAGTTTTAATTTTTATTTGCTATTACTGCAGCTGGTGTTGTGCCGTGTGGCGGCCCTAAAAAGTCTCCCCGTACATCATCCATAGTGCAGGTTATATTTTCTTTTCGGTCCTTTGAGATCAGCGAGGATATTCTGAGAACTCTGAAATTTATTATCTGTTAAGATTCATTTTCTAACCAATTTTTTATATATTTGGCCCCATTTAGATAATACTAGTCTTTCTGACTACCCTGTTGAAAGTTGCAAAATTTCAGTAATTCTCTTTGGCTCCATGTTGCCAAATCTAAAAGGTCACTGACGAGACTTCAATAGTCGAAACCGCGGTATGGCCCATCTACTTTCTCATTTACGAGGGTGATCCAATAATGAATGGGACTTTTCTCCTATTTCATGAACCCTATTGACTGACTCAAGTTTACTTCTTTCATTTACTAGATACACACCTGATCTCTCTATAGAGCACATTTTATCTGATTTGCCCAACAACTTTGGTTGCTATGGTTATTTGAGAACTACTCGTGCAGTATCCATGGCCACGATTTGTCCTTTGAACTAATATAGCATATTAAAATAGAGCTATGTCACACAGTTTAAACGAGATAACTGATCCTAGTTGAGTATTGTCTGTATAAAACATTATCTCTGAAAGATTTTCCTACAGTTAATTTGGATCTAGTGTTAGTGATCAAGATGTGGTTGCCTAGCAACCGTTCTACTCTATGAATTCTGACTTTAAGCATTTTCTGAGTTCTGTTGTTGCTAAGCAACATAAATCTAAATGGTCAATTGTCTCTTTTGTAATTCATTTGCAATATTTGCATTATAACTTATACTTCCAAGGTTAAGAACCATTTATCACGTCATTTATACTCAGGCTATGATACATTTCCCACCCCTACCCCCAATTTCGATGTATTTTTTCGCAAACAAAACCCAGCTTTTCTCATAAAAATGCTCACCCTGTGTAAAGTTTCAGCTGTTTATATGTGATATTTGCAGCGCATAAAGCCAACAATGCACTATATAAACTACAATGTGTCTTTTGTGGATACTTTGCCACCAGTTACCATGGCAACCAAATTTATGTACATATTACCTACGTGGCCATGGGCTGTTGACTAGCATTCTCTCGTTGCTAGGCAACGGTAGGTTGTTTTCTAGATGTCAAATTTTAGCGTTGATTTGAGGTTGAATTATATTGAGCAACAATAATTATTTACTCTCAACAAGCAAATTTTATTTACATAGAAATAATTCAAAAAGTCCCATTCTTTATTGGATCACCCCCGTATGTTTTCAGTGCTCTTAAAGGACCTCAGTTTTAATTTTTATTTGCTATTACTGCAGCTGGTGTTGTGCCATGTTGCCAAATCTAAAGGGTCACTGACGAGACTTCAATAGTCGAAACCGCGGTATGGCCCATCTACTTTCTCATTTATGTTTTCACTGCTCTTAAAGGATCTCAGTTTTAATTTTTATCCATATATGGTAGAAACAAATGGCGGTTTGTCACCTTAGAGAACTAAGATGGACGTACACTTTAAGAAAGCACTGTAATTCTGGGCCCAAATTGCATTGTAACAAATAGCAAAACTTCTCCGATGTTTCAGAAAAAAAAAGTTTATATTCCATCGTATAAAAGTGTGGTTCAAGGGGTATACATGTCACGGACATGTTATCCTGATAAGGATAACTGACAATGCTCGATATGACTTTAAATATGTCAAAATGTTGTAAGGCGTAGAACAAAAACTGCACATAAAATTAAAGATCAACTTAATGTTTCAAATCGGAAATCATGCCATCTATACATGTATAAAGTTTTCTGTGCGTTCTCGAAAAAAACGTGAAAATGTAGCTTAGGAGAACCAATGTACGTGTATACATAAGACAGTATTTAAAAAGTCACATGGCGATAACAAATAGTTGATATTGGTTTTTCCCACCAACAGTTATGGTCATATGAAGACGGGACGTCACCATAAAGGCATGAGCAGCTCAGAATCGAACGAGCGACGCCTAGTTATACACACGAGTGTCTAAAATAATCGAATTCTGCATTGGAAGCTGTTAAAATGGAGGCATTTTATTCGCGCCAAGCATTTGTAAAACCGACTCGCATTGAACGAGTGACGCATCTTCAATGGCAAACATGATAAGTGATATATATGATGCGATTTTAGAAAATATTTCGTGTCAAAGGTCACTTCTGGTTCTTTGTTCCATTAGAATTAGACAGTTTAACGGAAAGACAACAATTACCATTTTTAGGCGTTTCGTTCTCGCTGTCTTATATCAACTACGTATTTATTCTCGCCGCGACTGATTGAGCCACTGCGAGACAAAGTCCTCTACGGAACGTGTTTGCATGAGTGTGTGTTTGTGAGTTTGAGGGTGTATGCGCGCTTAAAATTAAGAAAATTGCTGTCCTGTTTTAGGGTCCAGCAAGGTTCGCAGCACGTTTGATCAGCTGGCTAACCTGCACTTCGTGACCTCGCTCCTCTTCCGTGAATGGAGAGGTCTAAAGGAATACCGATGGAAATATTCAGTCTAGCAGCTCGTAATGAATAGGACAAGATGTTTCTCAGTTTTATAATCATTTATTTACTTGAAAATAACATCATTGTGTTAGTTTAAAGTTGAAATATATTTATTTTAATTCAACCAGACAAATAACACGCATACTACAAGAGAATAAATGAGGATCAGAAAGAAAGCATGTGGCTTGCAAAAATCATCTAAAATTCGTAATTATCGCACTCGATATGGCTGAAATACTGTTGAAGGTCTACAAAACCTCAAATTATTTGTATGGCTATGCATAATGTAGTTACGATATCGCACTTATGACATGCAGATGTCTTTTGAATGGGATCAAAACGAAACATAAACCAAATAAACCACATCAAGCTTTCGAGTATCTGTTTGAAATACATGTACTCGTATAAACATGCTAAATGAATTATGTTCGCTCACGAGACAGGACGTGAAACTGTAGTTTTTACACCTTATAAATATACATATATCTGTACATGTACACTATACTATTTGATTTAGTGCCTTACGTCCGCGGAAAATATTTAAGTCATTCAGAGTGGCTAACTTATCCTAGCCACATTATTCCTGTACAAGCCTTCAGAATATGAACATTTTTATGTCTCCAAGAAAGAAATAGTTACGTGAGGAGCTCTTCTACCAAAAAATACGACCGAGCTCTCGATTTCAATAGGTTAAAAGTCAACAAGAGAGAAGCATTTATTGTAGCTGCCGTCTCGCACTTCAATTCCTTTACGATTAAAGTATTTTAAGTATTTTATGCACAAGAGCATTTCCTGATTCTTGCATTCGCCAATAAATATAATCAGCTTTTGTTTCCTTAGCATTATTGTCACAGGGGAGACAAATAAAGAAAAGGGCGGCCCCCGTGGCCGAGCGGTTAAGAGCGCTGTTTCTTAATCACTCGATCATCTCACCGCTGTGTCTAGTGTGGGCTCGAGCCCCGCTCTGGCCACATGTGAGACAAGCCAAGTTCTGCTTGCGGGTGTGTCAGGTGGTTTTTCTCGGGGTTCTCCCGTTTTCGCCCCACCTACCGATTGGCCCGTCTCATATGAGCTGAAATAATCTTGAAAGGGACGTAACACTGAATTAAAAAAAAAGTGGTCCGACCAGGGCTCGAAACCAGACCCTTTCGTTTTGAATTCTAGCTCGCTACCTACTGAGCTACAAAGCTGACGTCCTACACTATTACATTTAAATTGCTTGTCTTATTCAATTCGTCTCCGTTGGACTGTTTGTAGTTTTGACTGTGTAATTCTTCATATTGCCCCTCGTCTTTATCTCAAATATGCCCTCACGAGTCGTACCCCATCACACAGAAAGTCTTAACCGCACGCGCCAGCAACATTTACGTTCAAAAGTGAAAAATGTCTATTACCTTTATGGGTTTGCAGCCAGAGAAGACTCGGGTTAAATGAAAAGTTGTACAGTAACGTGCAAAGAAAAGTTGCACAGTCACCTGTTCACAGATCACTTGGATACGGTAAATTAATGATAACTTACCTATTGTCGGATTCAGCTGTGCATTTTTCTTTTCAACTCACCCACAATCTTTAAAGATGCAATACTCTTTGTAAATTAAGCTTGGATTGTATAACTGCAACTGCAGGTATCGTGATTAACGCAAGATGCTGATTGTGATATCTGTGATGTATTAATTCACGGCGGCTCAGCCGGAGTGAATTAAATATTGCATCTGCCCGACAACATCGCGCGTTATATTAATCAAAGATAATACACCGTAAAGTAAAATTATTTCGATTCTAGCACCACGAGTAATAAATAAATGCTTACATTTCAAAATGTTTTCCAGTGGACTCGTTCTCGGCGGACATGAATGTTTATGTGCAACGTCACAAAAACGTCACCTTACTTGCGTAATTTTGTTAACAGTGACGATTATCGTTTATTTGCAAACAGTGACGTTTCCATTAGGTTCAATGGGAAATACGATAACGTCTTGTTAGAATTAAGAAATAGATCATCTCTGGCAGTGAATTGTTGAGTAATATATCACTGTTTGGAGGTCAGTTGTAAAGCAGAGCAAATCACGAGCGCGCAGCGCGAGTGATTTATCTGCGTACAACTGACCGACCTTTGGCTCGTTTAACAAATTTCATATGAAACGACCATGAATGTAAGATCCTCTATTTATTAATCAGAAGGACATTATGGCCACGTGAATGCGTTTTAACCTCGGGGAAGGGGGGGGGGGGGTAACTACCTATATATGACGTAGTGAGGATGTGCCACCCGAATAGCCCCCTTTTTCAGCATCGCCAGATATATGAATGGGTTACCTTTTTCATGTCAAAATATCGTCACCTTAGCGCAAAAACAGTGTAACTGCCAAATGCTAACTTTTCAGGAGAGACAAAAAACTTTTTTAATTTGAGTATTTCACATACAAGCACATCAAAAAGCAGCTTGAAAACATCTTACTTATTGTTCTTATCTATGTGTAAAATTAGTTTGTTAAAGAATGGTCAATGGAAGATTTTACAGCATTTTTATTTTCAGATACAACATTTTAGCACTGAAAAAGTTTGTGCAAAAACCTAGTAAGTGCACTTAAACTGTTTTTGCGCTAAGTTTTGTTTGAAAATTTTTATCAATGAATAAATTGCAATGCAGAATTATTTTATCTTTCTTTTTACCTTAATTATATTCTTTTAAGAGTATTTTACAAGTTGACTTTATAAAAATACCTAAAACAATGATTTTTGATGATTTATTTCCAAAAGTTGCAGTTACAACGTTTTAGCGCTGAAGAATTTTCTTAGCGCAAAAACCTTGTAAGTGCACTTACAAGGGTTTTGCGCTAAAATTTAAAAAAAAAAAAAAAAAAAAAAAAAAAAAAAAAAAAAAAAAAAACATGATGGGGATTTTCCAAAAATTGAAATAACTTCAGATTTAGATTGTAAAACTTCTCCAGGTAATGTATCCTGATAGTAGGCATCCATTTATGCAAAAAAGTGATTTTGGCTAAAATGTCAGTTACACTGTTTTTGCGCTAAGGTGACGATATATGAATGGCCCCATTTTTCCATATTTAGTCTATGAATGACCAAATTTTTCGGACATCCATGTTTAAGAGCACTTTTTGCTGACATACACAGCTCAGAAAGTCGAATTATTTGTATTATAATTGTGTATAGGTCAAAATTTTATACAATCAAATATATGAATGGGTCACTTTTTTCGAAGGCATGATATATGAATGGGTCCCTTTTTTCGATTATCAGGTATATGAATGGGGTATGTTTTAAAGTATCGGGCGGCACGTCCGTACCAAAATTACCTGCGAGTTACCCCCCTCCCTCCTCCCCCTCCGAGGTTTTAACACACGCCTGTTTTAATTTATTGAAATTGCATACGTGTAACCTTGAACAAAACACTCGACAACTAACGGTCAATAGTCATCTACTTTCAGTTTAAATTCTTTGAATTTTTGTGAGTGTGACATTGACATTGAATTCAAGTTCAATGATTTTTTTTGTTCTGTTTTTCGGAGTATGGACAAATATCACGCGGACCCGGGGGGGGGGGGGGGGGGCACTCCCTGGTAAGCAGTGTACCGATGCGTGATCAAAGGATTGTTGAACATACCCTAAACAGTGTGATCGACATTTAAAATTTGACCCCCCTTTTCACTGTGTTTGCTTTAAAATGTGACCCTTTCCACTGTGTCCCGTCAAAAAGTACCCCTTTCCACTGTAGTGGAATGCAATAATTCTTTTATAACCACGTGAAGATGCTATATGTGTAATATGCAAACAATCTGCCTGATGGCTTCAGAGAAGTAATTTTAAAATATAGACAGACTACAGTAACGGAAGATGGATGCCAGGTACCTGCCTATCCTATAAGATCACCTTTGAGACTTTGGCTCTGTTGGGTTAAAATGCTTAAAATGTGGAACTGATATGATCATAAACAAACATTTGGTCATGCAATCAACACATGAAATAGCTAAAGTTACAAATAGGCAACATACAGGTACAATAAGAAAAGATGGTAAACCTTAAAATGCACATACAAAAGAAATTGTCATCACTGAAACGAGAAACAGACTAACCACAGAGGAAGTATCGCCTTGGAACTGTCAGTAATAAAGTATTGGGGGTTTAAATTGTTTCAGGGCTTTCAAGCTTTGCCCTCAGCATCTGAATTTGTTCAAATGTACACAGAAAATTGACACAAATATATATGAAATAATGGTTGGTTGGTTGATTTTGTGTTTTGTCCCACTAAACAGCTAAGGTAATATGGCGATAGGAAATTAGTTTAAGTCTTGTACGAAAAACTGGAGAAGCCTGGAATTGACCCCTGGTTTACAAGGCAAGCAGCTTTCCCACTACACCACTAGGCTTCTATACATACTTGAAATAAATCTTGATATAGTAGATAAATACCAAGCACTTACATATAGCAAGCATTATGGAGAGCAGGGTACAAAAGACAAGATTTAATACAAA
This sequence comes from Rugalucina vietnamica, assembly GCA_964017185.1. Lineage (NCBI taxonomy): Eukaryota > Metazoa > Mollusca > Bivalvia > Lucinida > Lucinidae > Rugalucina > Rugalucina vietnamica. Next base: position 45,885,601 of record OZ024878.1, on the reverse strand, counting down.
CCATTTTTATTTGTATGAACTACTCATTAGCAGAAACAATAATTTCTATTGAAGCAACACACATTGTTGAACAGAAAGGGAAAATCATATCTTATCCCTTAGGTTTTAGACATTTTAGTCATTTCGGCCCAAAACATATCGGCCAAGGACGCCTCGGTCCACCCCTTTTCACAGCGTTTTAGCAGAATTGTAAAAAACATACCCTTTTTCCACAAAAACGACATTTTGCCTACCCTAAATGATGTCAGCGCTGCGCACTGCCCTTCTTGAAAAAAAGTACCCTTTCTCATCGTTTTTTTGATCACGCATCGGTACACTGCTTACCAGGGAGTGCCCCCCCCCCCACCCCCGGGCTTTTTTGTTGAATATATATAGTAAGGGGAACCAAGATAATCCAGGTCTCATAACCATGAAATTCGCCATGTCCATATATATCGTGAAAATCCGTTATAAATCTTTTCCGGAATCTAGACTGATCGATTGGCCGATTTCAACGAAACATGGCGCGTATCATTGACCATGTATATACAAGTTTAAGCGTTTCCAAAACGCTTGCGATCTCTCAGCACTAATTTCACTGTATGACCACATAATTATACACCCACGGCGATAACCACAGACCGAAAAGACTAGATGACAGCTCGGTTCAACGTGAGCTTTCATACCCGAGCCGACATGCGCTATTTGGTGTGACCCAATCGAAGCTGCATCGTCCAATCAAGTACGACGGAAGTCGGAAGTCGCTGGTCGATTAAGCCCCACGTTCTGATCTTGATCAACTATATATGCGATCTCCCAACGGGCCGGGAGATCGCAATAAATCATGAACCTGTGATGACCTTGACCTGTACATGGGCAGCCGCTATGCATTTGAATGTGGGAAACTGTTAAACGTCATTTAAAGGGACAGTCTTAAGGGAAATGGGCAATTTGACTAAATATTTTTGATTCTGAAAAAAGTGGACAGAGGTTCATCTTCCCCAACCAGAGGCAGTATAATATATGTGTAATGGTGTGCTATAAATAGATATGTAAATTTCCAACTCGGTAGTTTGTAAAGTTAGCAAGTGTCGCATAAACAGCACAGTAAACCACCCTTGGTGGATGAGCATGCTTTTCCACTGACTGCTTGGGTCGGATGACGTTACATTTGGTGACAGAAGTGGGATAATGACAACTGCCAGACCGGAGGTACATTAAACATGTAGTTCCCAGGCCAAGACTCTGGGTGCGAAGCAGTGTAACGTGTGCTTAAAATAGGTATGCAATTTTCCAACTCGGTAGTATAGCACACTAAACCACCCTTGGTGGATGAGCATGCTTTTCCACTGACGGGGCTTAGCTGTGGCTTGGTTCGGCTCACGTTGCACATGTATATTACCACTTGAGTTATTGGATCCGAGATTACTATAATACTCACTGAAACCGTTTGGCCGATAAAAGCCCATTTTTCTACAGAAAGTGGGAACCAATGTGTATATAAAATCCAGGTCACATGAATAAGATGGCCGCCAAGCCCATATATGGTAAAAAGCCCAACTACTTTTCTTTTGTCCAGTGACTGTACGTGTTGACTCGGGTGAGCGATCGCTGCCCAGAGGGCTACTTGTTGCAATTACCAACTGAAATTTGCCAATGCAACATTTGGAAGAGTGTAACATGGACTAAACGTATTTTGAACTGTAGTCAACGAATGTGGAAGAATTTTAATTGTCAAAATGATAACGTTTTGCTTTTATTTTTAAACTACAAAGTCACAAACAAAAAAAACGGCACTGTTTTCTTCAATCGTCTTCGTCGTCATGGAAATACGATTTTCAAGCGTTATAAACTTACACATTTTTATAGCACATGAATTTCTTAACCGCTTTATATACAGTCAGGTTTTATGTCTGTGGCGGATCTTTTTGTTTTATGTCTTGGTGTCTGTGGCGGATCTTTTTGTTTTATGTCTTGGTGTCTGTGGCGGATCTTTTTGTTTTATGTCTTGGTGTCTGTGGCGGATCTTTTTGTTTTATGTCTTGGTGTCTGTGGCGGATCTTTTTGTTTTATGTCTTGGTGTCTGTGGCGGATCTTTTTGTTTTATGTCTTGGTGTCTGTGGCGGATCTTTTTGTTTTATGTCTTGGTGTCTGTGGCGGATCTTTTTGTTTTATGTCTTGGTGTCTGTGGCGGATCTTTTTGTTTTATGTCTTGGTGTCTGTGGCGGATCTTTTTGTTTTATGTCTTGGTGTCTGTGGCGGATCTTTTTGTTTTATGTCTTGGTGTCTGTGGCGGATCTTTTTGTTTTATGTCTTGGTGTCTGTGGCGGATCTTTTTGTTTTATGTCTTGGTGTCTGTGGCGGATCTTTTTGTTTCATGTCTTGGTGTCTGTGGCGGATCTTTTTGTTTTATGTCTTGGTGTCTGTGGCGGATCTTTTTGTTTTATGTCTTGGTGATAGACATTTTTGTGCTGTTTGCACCTTATGTATGTTTTCATATTTTGAGTTAAGTTTAGGTAACTGAGTGGCCACCCATTGGGAAAATAGCTGCTCATTCGGCTTACGATATGTTTTCATGGTATAAGTACCTGATTGTTAATTCAGTTTTTTCCCACCTTGGTTTTTGGAGTGGGAATCTCTTTCTGATTGCGCCTTTTCTCGATCGTACCGATCGGGGCCATTGCTATATCCTAATAGGCTAATTGATATTCACATGTATGCGTACATGTACGCTATTCTCAAGTTACGGAAAATTAAGTTTGGTCATGCGTTTTGACGTAAGCTTAAAATATAAATAACACAGTGACTCCGTATATTAAAGATGATTTTATTTTTACGTGTTAATACTTCCAGTTTTCTTCTTATTTTTTAGAACAAAATAGCAAAATCTATCCAGGAAAAAAATCGAATGCGTTTCAGTTATTAATCGAATAAAATGGAAATATTTCGCTGTTGTACATTCGATGTCCAGACGTTAAACCGACGTAGGCGTCCATACTGTGTGGCCGACGATATATCTTGTTTTGGTAGTATTACTTTCAAGCGTTCTGAAGTGTGTAAGTACTGGTAACACGAACGAGCATTGTATTGCTATAAATTATTATTATTATTATTATTATTATTATTATTATTATTATTATTATTATTATTATTATACGGGCTCCAGCAAGGCATCCCCCATCGGTGTTCCATGATACCTCTCTCTCTCTACATCGATATTCTTTCGTTACCGCTCTTAGCTATTCGTTAATCTCAACGCTGTGTGTCTGGTTGGAGTTCAAGGCCCGCACATGAGATGAGCCATGTTTTTTTGTTTTTTTTTTGTTTTTTGTTTTTTTTTTTTTTTTTTGTTTTTTTTTTCAGTCTTGATATTGTTCCATTTTGCCCCACCTTCTGATTAGCCCGACTCATATGAACTGAAATATTGAAAGGGGGGTAATACTGAATGAAAAAAATCATCGACCTGTCATTTAGGGCTGTGAAGTACCAAAGTGAAAGAAAGAAAGAAAGAAAGAAAGAAAGAAAGAAAGAAAGAAAGAAAGAAAGAGTAAAATAGACAGACAAACAAATAATCCTAAGATAGATCTAATATAAAGTACGGGCATTTTGATATGTATAAATTTATACTGAAATGTCAGCCTTCAAAAATATGTTTATCATCTATGAAATATAATCTTTGTTTGTAATCGATGATATACTTAACGAAAAATAAAACGCACGTCTAGATTAAGTGATACAGATATACTTAGAATATTAGAAGAGACCAATAATGCATAAAAAAAATCAGTACCCAGGTTAGAACTGACAGGGAAAAAAACAGGAGACGCAGTCTTGTTAGTTTACGTTATTTATAGACGAGGCTTCACGTGCTCATATCCTTTGCTTGCTTTTGGGCTTGGCTTTCGAATCCTAGTTCCTTCCTAGCTATACCCCTCCCCCACTAGATCAGCTGGCTAACCTGCACATGTATAAGTAATATTTGAAATGAACAGCAAAATCATGTTTTGTGTATTGTTGATATTCTTTTTAAAGTATTCGCCAACAGTTAAAAAAAAGCTCATGGAGACGGTGCCTTAAATTGGTTTCTAAACCAAACTGAGACTAGCTAAGAAAGGGCTATAAAATAATAAACGGCCCCTGAAATACAAATGGGTAGTTATTTTTGTGGTCAGTATAGATATCGAGTTTTGCTATCTGCATAATTTGAAACAATGATAGGCCATTCATGTACCTATAAAGTTTTGACAAAAATGCAATTAGTTAGATCATAAAGTGATATTTAGCGTAAAATAAAATAGCCTTGTTTCCACTAACTAACATGCCGAAGACGGGGTAGAGTCAGTAGGTCGGAAAATCTTTTTTATTTTTCGTGTATTTTTTTCTTTCTTGAAAATGGATAAAATAAAAGGGTAGAAACGTGCTAAAATTTATCATAAGTACTCGAAACAATTTAAAACCAGCAGGAAGCTAAAGAAAGTGAGTTGAACTAGTATTGTTTAAATTATAGTAGGTTTTAAATCATTATCTACTTTCAACTTGAACTGTTGAGGGTCGGTCGGCATGAAAATATTATTATTATTTTCATTGGCAATAAGAACTGCAGGATCGGTGCAAAAACTCAGAGTCGGTCGGGTTAGTGGAAACACAGCTATTTTTATTAACGCCTAATTATTTACATTTTTTATAGTAGTTTCAAAACTTCTTTGGATTAGCCCAGTGTTTTCTCATTTATGCTAGTTAGGTCGGTCAAAGAGGATATAAAGTACTTTCCAAGAATATTCCGTTCACACATAGGATAAGCGCGAGAATAAGAGAAAGTTATACTTGAGAACCTTACTTGAAAACATTTTAATTACACTGAAATCTACTACCTATATCGGGTCTCTAATGCACCAGTCATTTGTATTCCCGGTTCCCCTAGGGCCGGGGAATAGCGGGGCTTTTAACTTTTCATTTTTCAAAACCCTGCTAAAAGCCCGGCACTGCGGGGTCAGCTGTGTGGTAAAATCCCCGGAGGCTGAAAATAATGTGGAACAACAGCTGGGAGTTATTCTGATGAAACTTAAATGTGGGATAGGGGCTTGAATTTCTGCATGAATTTCTACAGGTACATTTGCAAATTAAATAAGGACCATAAAAGTAATTGAATTGTTAAACTACAACTAATATCTAGTTTGAATGAATTTGACTGTGTATTTTCGGGAAATTAAAACCCCGGCACTGCCGGGCCTCATCAGAGGTTAAATCCCGGCAGTTTAGCCCCGCTGTGTCCTAGCCCCGGCCCTAGGTGGGGGAAACATATGACTGGTGCATAACTCAGTCCACTATAGAAGACATACATGCCAATTAGCTCGATGGTCGTCATTTTTCATCATTAGTTCAATTTTAAGCCATGCAGCTTAAACTGAAATAAAGCGTTCGTGAAGACAGTCCACTATTTTGTGTGACAAAATAACACGGTGTATTCCATTCTGTCATGTGCATACACTCCGAAATAAAGAGCCTTAGACAAAAAATCATTTTAGTGCCACAGTGTAATTACAAACTTTATTCCACTGAATCATGTTGCGTAAACTCCGAAATAAAGAAGAGGCCCAACTACACAGACGGCGGTGTGACTACGCAGCAACAGAAAGCATCAAATATAACACCAACCCCCAGTCAGAACACAGTAGGTTCATTGTACATATTTATTTATTTATTTATTTATTTATTTATTTATTTATTTATTTATTTATTTATTTATTTATTTGCTTGCTTGCCCACGTGTTTCTAAAGGAGGTTAAGCCGGTGTACGCCTATCTGACTCTATCATCAAACTTTTGGCCCTATTTCCACTCGTGTTCAAGAGTAGCCATGGGCGCATCCATCTGTTCTAACATGAATAATGTATACCACAAACGCGCCAAATTTACCAAATTTAATGCAGTCAAGCTCCACACCGTTCATCCAGATGCAACAAACGCGGAATGGTCTTCCAAACGCGGATATAAACAACTGTATCGCGAGAATACACAAGGTAAGAAAACATAAACAAACAGCATTTAAATTGATCCTATATAAAATGTGTTTATGCAGAGCTGATGCAAAATGGTTTATCTTGAGAATGGTATCGAATCATAACAAAAGATTTGTGTAAACTATAGATACAAGCGATTTTAATTCGTAAATCATAATTTTCTCGCCTATTTCCCGACTCTTTTCATATTTGTAGAATTTATTTGTTTGGTTTCGTGCAAATATCTCTTCAAAACTAATTTTCGACATCTATGGAATATATTAATACGATGCATCAAACTGGAAAAGATTTTTTGGGTGTCGATATCCATGTTTAAAAATCAGCCTTGTTTACTTCAAGGTACAACTTACCACGGACGTTGATACTACACAACGCGGATGACCCACATAATTTGGGTAAAACAAACACGGATTCGAAAATCTGGTTTTAACGTGCAAAACACTGACAGACCGTTTTCTTATTACAATACAACGAAGAAGCTAGGCTTTTTACAAAGTAAACGTGCTATAAATGCATCCTGTTGGCTTTTAAGTCGGTTATTAACTTGATATATGATCGAATTCGGGGTGACATATAACATATAACACAGTACTATAACATATCTGCTAACATCTATATTTCTATGGATAATTATTTCGTAGAATCAGAGAAATGATACATATTTGTAGGTATTTGTTTGTATGTTTGTGTTGTGAATAAACATCCCAGTCCTGGATACTAACCAGTTCTATGGAATTTAAAATGTCTTGCTCAAAGACAAAACACTGGTGCCAGCATGCCCCCCTCAACCCCGACCTCGCCGGATCAGGAGTCAAACTATGCCACGTTGAAATAAGTTTTTAGATCACCTGAGCCGAAGGCTCACAAGGTGAGCTTAAAGGATGGCCATGCTCCGTCCGTCCGTCGTCGTTCTAAATTTCAAAGATCTTCTCCTCTGAAACTGCTTGGCCAATCAAGAAGCATCCTAAGGAAGGAGGAAAAGAAGTTTATATAAATGGTCCAGGTCACATGACAAAGATGGCCGCCATGGCTATAAATAGCAAAAACCTTTTAAAATCCTCTCCAGAACCAGAAGTTCTATGATTTTGAAACTTGGCACGGAACATCAGAGAGAGGCGTTCTGCAAAGTTAATATAAATCATGACGTTGGGATGACCTTGACCTATTTTACGGCAAGGTCAACATTGGTGGCCAATGCATTTGAATGGGGAAATTGTCAAAATGTCATTTTAAGGAAAAAACTAAGATTTATAATTCAGAAAAAAATTTGTGAATCTGAATAAAAATGTTGAAACTAAAACTACATGTAAACATGATCAACAGCCAAGGTCATATAGAGACGGTCAGTCATTATTTTCACACCAAAAGCTTTCCAGAGGCATGGTAACGAGTTCGTTGTGCACATTCTTTCACCGCTAATAAATGATCTTCTTGATTCTACGTAGTCTATGTATATTTGTATTTATTTGTTGTCATAGAGGACCTTTTACAAAGGATTTCACTTCACCACACTTAAGAGTGAGAAAGACAATCATGATAAATATAGTCTTGGCCATATATTCATGAAAGAAATGCATCTATACATTACACCACATGTTTTACGTGTAATGATCTACAAACTTGCATATTTTAGTTGGTATTTGAATATGAAAGGCGAAAGCATTTTGAGCTCTGCCTATATCTGGCACTATCAAACTTCATAAAACTAGCTAAGACTTTTAATCATTGTCGAATTTAGAACGGAAACAAAGGCACGGGCAGTTTCTCGGTTAACATGCACCTGATATGGGCCTTTAGCTCTATAAAACATGTTAACATGGTTTCACAATGTCGTGGTAAAAGCGTAGTGAAAGTGCTCATGAACCCACGTTCCTTGTGGTTTTATCACGCCATATTAAGCCATAATTGGTCTCAACCAACCATCTATAGATTCTAAACCATACAAATTGGCTTTAACAATGGCTTCATCCAGTTTTCCTTATGATAAGGCGAGAATTTGTCTGTATTATCCGTGTTCGATGCACCGTATGGTCCGAGTTTGTTTCACCTGCTTGAGAATTTGAACCGTGGTATGTTGCACCATATTAAACGAGAGTACCCAAATTAAACTGTTCTTGTATTCTCTTTCTATGATTTTATGTGGGTTCTTGTAACGGAAACACTTGAAGCGATCCCCGATCCTCCGAAAAACATCAATTTGGTCATAATTTCGTGCTTTAATAATGATTTACAGGCATTCTCACCAAGATTTTTCTCTTTTCGCGCATCCAAGTCAGATTTAAAAGCCTATATTTCTCGAACTAATAGAATTTATGAGACAGGATTTTAGGTAAACATTTGCAAAGTTATGTACTTTTTCACTGTATGTCAAACAAAAATCAACTCAGCCGATATTCATTATAATTAAAGATAATAAATACTCACTATTTTTCCCCGCCGTTCAAAATACTATTGTTTATATCCGCGTTTGGAAGACCATTCCGCGTTTGTTGTATCTGGATGAACGGTGTGAAGCTCGTTTGCTGTGTGAGAGTGAATGTTTTGTCCCAGTCGTACGTTGGTCAGTTGTTCGTTCGTCCGGCGTTCTTAGCTAGCATTGCGGCTAAACATCTGCGATAGCTGTCTGCGTTAACCTTTTTCTAAGCGTGCTTTGATTGGAAGTCTGGTCAATTGGGCAGCAATGTATGTAGAGTTTATTATCTCGCTGTAGGTTGTTGCCAAATCGATATTGCTTTGCTGAAGGTTGTCCAATGGTTCAGACTTTCAATCACCGCTGCTCATTTTGTAATGTGTTGTGCGATGTTGGATCAAGTCTGCGATGTAACAAATTTGGTTGCATCGCGGATATACAGTGTGGTTCTAGTGGTATATACAAAATCTAGGTCAAAATGTCGGATAGTTACGTGAAAACTCAGGTGTTATGGTGGTTTTTAATAAGTAATGTGAGTTCTGGAAAGTGTGAAATTGCTATAAATGAGCCGTCTCGTGAGAAAACCAACAATGTGGTCTCTGATCAGGTCCGACACAATTCAGGCTGTACAGGCACAGAAGCAGGCTAGAAGCTTGAAATTTCGGATTTAAGAAGAATATGAAGTGTACAATCCGTGTAGCGAAAACAAAGGCGCTGATCAGCTTCGCTGATCTGCGCCTTTGTTTTCGCCTATGCAAATTGTTGGTTTTCTCATGAGGCGGCTCAAATAATGTACAAACCATCATAATCCTGCTCATAAATGTATGCTATAACTGCTGTAATTTTATGTAATATACGGAAGAAATATTCCCTATGTCGCAATTTTAAGTTGGTTATCAGCTGTCTTTCTCATAGGCAGTCTTCAGTAAGTCTGCAGATAAGGGCAGAGCCCGCTTCATATAATTGTTGCTGACTCCAAGTTCTGTCAGTCTTTTGCAACGCGATCTTTTACAACGCGAATGATATACCCAAGACGTGACTCGTATTTCCAAGTTGTGTACGAAAGCAGAAGTACATGTATTTGTAGACAAATTGTTTAGCTGATCTTTTGTATAGTAGACCTGGCCCCGAGGTTATAAAACATTTTTCATGCTCAGTTCAGCTGAGACTAAAATTCATCCTGCTCATAAATGTTAAAATGCCAACAATTGTTGGCATTTTAATATTTATGTGTTAAAATGCCAACAATTGTTGGCATTTTAACTTTTTTGAGCAGGATAAATTACTTGTTTTTTGGTTTTGAACCAGAATTTCCCACTAATTTTGACAATGTTAACATTTATGAGCAGTTGAAATTTCATGCTCAGCTGAGCTGAGCTTGAAACAAGTTTTATAACCTGGGGGCCTGGATGGCATTTGATGTTATTCATAAGTTTGAGACTGGAGCGACGGGTAATTTGCGTTGCAAACTGTATTCATTCAGTCGTGTCAACTGCGCCGATGTGGCTTGCGGTGTGCTCGGTCGACATCTACATGCAGTTTGACATGCACAGTACCACATTTTGCTGTCTAAAACCTCACCAGTTTCTGCTTTAAAAGTATTTCCTTACCCTCTACCTTAGTAGGTAGGCATTTTAACCATGCTCGTTTTCATGGCAATCGTGCAACATTCCGGGTGCAAAAAATGAGATTTTTCGCTTTTCTGGTGATGAAACTTCGCATTTTCGGCTTATCAAATTCTTTACATCGATTTGAGCCGCATAATGCTAAAACTGCATTTTGCATAAACGAAGACAAAGACGCAGATCAGCAGTGTGCAATAACTGCACGTGTAGTGATCAGCGTCTTTGTTTTCGCTACGCGGATAGTACAATCCCACTTCTTCTTACAACTAAAATTTCAAGCTTCTAGCCCTCTTCTGTGACCGAACAGACCGGGTTATGTCGGACCTGGTCGGAAACCCTGAAGACCGGCTTTCTCTCGTTGCGGCTTAAATCATGAAACAAAAGGTATAGAGCTTCGAGTTTTTATCCGGTAAATATATTATCAATTTATCTTTCAATCGCTGGTATTGTAATAGAGCTTACGTTACTGCAAAAATTCTATGAAACAAGTTCGGGGAAAGGTGGACTATTCGATCGCTAATACAGTATTCACAGCTTACGTAGATTTGTACTTGGAAAATATCAATTTTTCACGGTTTATTGGGGATTTTCTGTGCAAATCAGTATAACAACGAAAATTAACTGAATTGAATTAAAAGGGAAATTATATAAATTAGTGGACATTTCCGAGAATCGTCTTTTAGGATTACACCGATAATATAGCAATAAATTTAAGCCGCATCATGAGAAAATCAATAATGTGGTTTCCGAACAGGCCCGACACAAACCGGTTTGTACAATCACAGAAGCAGGCTAGAAGTTTGAAATTTCGGATATAAGAAAAAAAGGGATTGTACTATCCGTGTAGCGTAAACAAAGGCGCTGATCAGCTTCGCAGTTACTGCGAAGCTGATCTGCGCCTATGTTTTCGCATATGCATATTGCTTGTTTTCTCATGCGGCGGCTCATTTGTTTATATATGGCAAAAATGATATGAATAAAATGTAGGTTTTTGAGAAACGAAAAGCTCAGACTGTCATTTTTTGCCTTTGAATCATTACATTTTCGTATTGTGTCTGTTTAGAATTGCCGTAACTTTTTCTGTGGATTATTTTTTAGGTAGACAGGCACGATTACCTATTAGAACTAAAAAAATGTTGAAACAGTTTTTGTACTCATTAAACATGCACGTATTCAGGATGCAATTAATTGCAAATCAACGTGTGCAAGGAACATCAGGAAAACATGTCCGTGCAACGAATACCCCCTTAAATCCCACTTTTATATAGAAAAACTGGGGTTTGCAGGGGTATACCTATTTTTCTTATTTTTGCTCCAAAACATAGATTGTGGGTACTCGTTAGAACCGCCTCGCCGAGGCGGTTCTAACGAGTACCCACAATCTATGTTTTGGAGCAAAAAAAAGAAAAATATTGAATTTTTTCCTCTGAAAATTATCGATTTTTGACCTTAAAAAATTACTGTAAATCATATGGGCATGTTTTCGTAATGAAGATTCAGAGTACCAAATATTGGATCTAGATATGACTAATTTGATAGAAATGTGGATTACAGTTATTAATAAAATGATTGAAAATGCAGTATGCCAGTCAATGAAAATAAACTAAAAAGATGTCGATTTCGCTACTCCACGATAGAAGAAGAAAGACCATTTATAAGACATAGATATTGTAAGTAGTACTATATAGATGCTTGAAATGTTTTAATGCTATTAGGCGGCTCTAACGAGTACCCACAATATATGTTTTGGACCAAAAATAAGAAAAATAGATAAACCAGGTGCATGCCCCAGTTTTACTATATGGGCCACAACGTGAGAAAATGTACCTTCGGACAATTTTTTGAATATAAGAAAAGCAAAGTTACTTTGAATATATGATGTTTCTAGAGTCTGTAAGTCTTTATTTGACCAGATTATTTCAGTTATTTTGTGAGTTATGACCAATTTACTATATGAACCCTACAGACGCCATTGTCCTGAAAAATGATGTCAAAGTTGCGTAATGCATTTCTGCATGTTAGTAGAGCTTACAAAACTCGATGCATTTGCTCAAAACAGTTTAAGCACTGGTCAGATACTATTATTAAGCTAAAAGTATACCATCCTTTAGGCAATCTGTCGTAATTATTTTGTATATTTTTATGATGTTGCGGTTGCTATGGTTACCGTTTAACGATAGGTATAGGAAAATTGTGTATTATGGGCTAAAACAAGGGCAGATAACTCCAAATATTGAGCATGAATATGTTATAAAACTCATTCATTTGGTAGCCCAGTGTTCATAGATTACAAATACAGTGTTATTTCTAAAACGTATATTACATCATTTTCCCGCTTTTTTCTGCTTTCTACTAGTAATGTCAGAATGTCCGAAGGTACATTTTGTCGCGTTGAGGTTCATATATAAAAGTGGGGTTTAAGGGGGTGCATTTGGTTTGCTTTAACAATACAGCACTGCATGTGTTTACGTCCGTTCGTTCTTTCCACCACTATAATATCACATTCTTTCATTCATTAAAAAAGCTACAATTAGAAAAGAGTCATGGAGACATTACGGGGGAAGGGGTATCTTTACAGCCGTGGTCTGCGTATGTGCCATAAAGAATACTCGCGGTGACTGTACGTGTGGCTGTTTTATGGTATATAACGTTCCAGTCAGCAATTTCAAGCCATGTCAGGATGCCGAGCCAGTACCAGTAAGATCGAACACCCAAAGTCCCCAGTGGAGACCGACGCACTAGACCACCGCGTTCACACTATTTGTGCGAGTACCCACTCACTGATCTGGCTCTTGCTTATTTGTCGTAGTGCGGCTACATGACGTGCATAATTAAGAATAATGGCCGTCATTAACGCAAAAACAAAACAAGCAGGTGCGCGTTTATCAGGTAAATGAGAATCTGATCAAAACCGTATGTAGTCGCGACTTGTTGGATACGAAGCGTGTCTGCCGTCGCTGTTTGACGCATGTGACCTTGCCATTTTATTCAGCTTGACTGCGGCGAATTCGGCTAAAGTGGCAAGTATCGTTGAACCTGCCGAATAAGCCACCTTCTTATACTTGTAGAAGAAATCCAGTCTGAACATTTCCACTCATTTCACTGTGTCTCTCCATTAAAAGCCGCCTGCATAAGACAGTCAGTAAATCATTCTCGAAATACAAATTATTCTCAACAAGATAGCCACAGCATACTTGCCAATGGTCAAATTTGCCAAAGGATTTATTCCACTGGGGGGTACTCCCATATCAAAGCAGTACGAGTATGTGCCGCGGTAAAGCCCCCCTTTTCTGAGTTTTATTAGCTCTGAATGCACCTACTTTTTCCGTTCGATTAGCTCTAAAAGCATTCACTTTTTCTGAATGCACCCATTTTTCCCAGTTCGATCAGCTCTAAAGGTACATCTTTTACCGTTCTTTCAGCTCTGAAAGCACCCACTTTTTTAGTTTGATCAGCTCCGTAAGCCCCCTTCTTTTTAACATAGGGCGGCACATACATACCCATTTTATATGTGAGTACCCCCCCCCCCCCTCCCCGGGAGCATTCTCATTGGAAATTCTGTTAATATGCCATTCAAAACCTAGATCAACAAATGAATCGTTTTAATTAAACCACTGAAAAGCCCATGAAGTATTGAATTATATTTTATGTTACAAGACAAAAGTGGCTTCCTTATCAAGGTTTGACCGTCATACGGAGACGGGGTCCGGGTTCAAGTATGGAGAAGTCCGGAACTTGAAACCTTGAAATGGTTTACAAGCCACTATACCATGGAATTCAAAATAAGCATTGATAGGAGCGACACGGTCCAAGTACAGTCCAACCTGTCGTAAGCAAGCGGCCAAGGGAAACACCAAAATCGCTTGTTTAAGACAGGTACTTGCTTAATTGAGGTTATATTCTGACACTAGGGTGAGCGTCCTAAACAAACCATGTCGGCCAGAAATAAATAATAGCGCTGCCCTGTCTACAAAAATAAAAATGCATAAGGAACTGTTCTTTTTGATTAGCTTGTGGTATGGTATTCCTCCATTAAAAGTGGTAAATGTTCCAAGAGTTATAAATCATGAATAATGTTTTCCTTTTTGAGAAAGCAGTTTTTTTTATTTCTAAGTAAATATTATTAAATAATAATAATTATATCATATTAGAATCAACAGTTTAGATTTGTTTGCTTTGACTGAAACGTAGAAAAATAAAGGAATGAAACAGACACAGTAAAGATAAAATCATTATGAAAATGTGTTGCAAATGAATGCATATAGTCTGTTACTACTATCATTGTCTGTCAGTGGTAATTGTCACTAAGTTCCCCCAGATGAGTTGCCTAGGATTATCTTTTGAGACAATAAACAATGAAGTATGGCATCTGGAAGGTGTAAAGACAATTTGGACACCTTACAGAGTTTAAATACTCAAGGCAAAATATTTCTGTTTTATGTAATTGATGAAATGAGTGGCTGCTTAAAGCCAAATTTAGGATAGAAGCTAGTGGCCTCTGGCCACATAAGACATGTGCTTGCTTATAACAGAGGTTCATTTACATGTAAAATCAATTGGGGGGTGAAAGTGCTTGCTTAAGACAGGTGCTTCCTTAATACAGGGCTTGCTTAAGACAGGTTGGACTGTACTCAAGTACTGCATTTAGCGCATACATGTATATTCAGATCGCATAAAAAAGTGCGTTTTGCTGAAACAGCACCTTTAATTGATATATCGTGCTAAATTGCAAAAGTGACATATTGTCCGGAAATTGCTTCATTGTGAAATTATAAATAATACTTGAGTCGCGTCATGAGAAAACCAACATTTTGCATAGGTGAAAACAAAGGCGCAGATCAGCTGTGCCCAGCGTCTTTGTTTTCGCTACACAGATAGTACAATCCCTCTTCTTCTTAAATACGAAATTTCAGGCTTCTAGCTTTTTTTCCGAGACTGTACAGGTCGGTTTGGTCGGACCTGTTGGGAAACCCAGATTGTTGGTTTTCTCGTGCAAAGACTCAAATAATATTTGATTTCCTCAATTATATAAGGTTCAATTTGCTTTCATTTTACATCGATTGTCTGGTCCCAGGACAAATATTAAACCATTAATTATTGAAACTTGCTGTAAAAATTACAGAAACAATGCGACAATAAATGAGCCGCTACATGAGAAAAATAAGCATGCATAGGCGAAAACAAAGGCGCAGATCAGCTGTGCGGTAACTGCACAGCTGATCAGCGCCTTTGTTTTCGCTACACGGATATTACAATTCCTCAAGGCTTCTTTATTTTAAACCGAAATTTCAAGCTTTTGTCCATCTTCATTAGCTGCATATGCCGGTTTGTGTCAGACCTGGTCGGAAACCCCGAAGACCGGTTTTCTTGCGTCGCGGCTCATTAATGTTTCGGCTTCGCATTCGCGAGAAAATTGAATCTCATTAACTCATTTAAGCCTGGCGTCCCTTTTATGAGACATAGGCAAACAGAATAGCCCCAGATGTGACGCCGCAGAATGCGGCGTCCCATCTGGGGCTATTCTGTTTGCTTTGAAGATTTTAATCGAAAAATGAAATAAAAATTAAAAAAATCACTCCAAACACCCCTAAAAATGAAAGTGGACTCATCCAATTGATAATGATGGGCGAATCCATTCGTCAAATATGGGTTAATAAGCTTATGAGCGGGAAAGATACTGATCAGCCGTAAGCTTAAAAGTTTTGTTTCTATGAAAGAGTCTACAATGGTAAGCTGAACAAACTGTATTGAGCCGCGTCACGAGAAAGCCGGCCTTCAAGGTTTCCGACCAGGTCTGACACAAACCGACCTGTGCGGCCCCCGTGGCCGAGTGGTTAAGAAGAGCGCTGTTTCTTAATCACTCGATCATCTCACCGCTGTCTCTGGTGCGGGTTCGAGCTCCGCACTGGTCACATGTGTGCCAGGTTGTTTTTTTCTCGGGGTTCTCCCGTTTTCGCCCTACCTACTGATTGTACTGATTGGTCCGTCTCATATGAGCTGAAATAATCTCGAAAGGGACGTAAAACTAAATTAAAAAAAAAAAAAAAAAAAAAAAAAAAAAAAAACACCCGTGCAGCCACACAAGATGGCTAGAAGATGGCTAGAAGCTTTAAATTTCGGATTTTACAATAAGGGCAATTTTACCATGCTAGTAGTTAAAAGGCGCTGACCAGTTGCGCAACTGCTGATTTTTGCTTTTGTTTTCGCATATTAGACTGCTGGCTGAAAAAGGTCCTGCTCCCCCCCCCCCCTAGGGAATTTTGCAGACATCGTCTATCTTAAAGAGCAGTCTTTTCTGATTCAAATGAGAGATGTTTGCACTTTGTACGCCGGGGCATAACGGTGTAACAGCTATTTAAAAATAACAACTGTTACCTGCTTATTATATTTGCAGTATTCTTTGATTGGGAATGAATAATAGGTTGCTTTACCATAATTCTACCATTTGTCTGCAAAATTCTTCGAGGAAAATATGTGGGATGCATAATTTTATCATGTTGACATATATGGGTCTCTATCTGTATAACGTATGTAACGTATGTAACAAAAATATGCGAATTTACATTTATAAACCAATAAGGTTTTCAGTAATAGTTTCTGTGGAGTACAAATCTGCAAACACCAATGTGCAAGGTAAGTATGTCATGTTTGTGTTATTTGCATTCAAATGAGAGATGTTTGCACTTTGTACGCCGGGGCGTAACGGTGTAACGGCCATTTAAAAATAACAACTGTTACCAGCTTATTATATTTGCAGTATTCTTTGATTGGGATTGAACAATAGGTTGTTTTACCATAATTCTACCATTTGTCTACAAGATTCTTCAAGGGCAATATGTGATAGATAATTTTATCAGGTTGACATAGATGGTTCTCAATTTGTGTAACGTATGTAACAAAAATATGTGAATTAACATTTATAAACAAATAAGGGTTTCTGTAGTAGTTTCTGTGGATTTCAAAGCTGCAAACACCAATGTGCAAGGTAAGAATGACATGCTTGTGTTATTTTCATTTGCTAGATGTGCCTCAGTTGTAACGGTGTAACGCCAAGTTGTCTATATTTAGATTTCATGTAATGTTACAGTGCTACCAATACCGCATGGGGTTAATTTTGCCTACAAAACTGATCATATATACGTTATGATTTATCGTAGACCACTGAACTTGATTTCATTTTAAAGCTTCTTCACTATAGCCGTTTCATCTTAAGGTAAGTTATGCATATCATCTTATTTGCATATTTGTGAATTTTAATTTAAACATTAAAATGGCCAAAAAATCATTAAAAACCCATAAAAAACGTCTTTCAGACCCAAGCTATCATCGTTGCACATAGTTTATACACCAGTGATACCATTTGACAATTTTACAGATGTTTTGGGTCTATTTGAAAATTATCTCATTTGCATATTTATCAATATTGATATAAAAAAAAAGTTTGGAAAATCACGGAAAATAGCATTTATACTTACATATTACTAGTGTCTGGCATGTCAATAGGCCTAGAATGATAAAAGTGGTAGTAGCATGATGCTTCGGGCTATGCAATTTGTCTTCTAGTCTGATAAATGAATAAACTTATTTTAAGTTTAATGAATACCTCGTATTAATAAAATTTTTACAGACTGGAGAAGAATCACGGAAAATAAGAGGGTATACCTTACAAAATGGCTTGTGTCTAGGTTACTAATAGCACTACTGTGCTGAATCTGGTATCAAATGGTTGCTATGACAATGAATTATAACACTGTAACCTGATATATAAACCTTCTTATCTGATAAAGGTCACTAATATTAGAATTAAACTTCATAAATAAGAGAAAATAAGAGAAAAATGAAGAGATAAACCAACAAAATCACTTATATTCATGCTGCTCATTGCCTTAGAGGGTTTAATTGGTATCAGATATTTGCTTGGACAATGCACCATTTCCCAGAGCTCTTATATACAAATCATATCAGATTTACTTTCATGGGTATTCATAAAACGTTGATAAAAATGGTATATAGCAAACAATTAAGGGTGTCCAGCAACGGGGACGCGTGTATCTTTGCTTTAGCCTCATATGTTTTGTGGTATGTATACATGACAACATGACGATTCATATATTTTGTGATAACATGACAACAATTCATTACTGAAGTGACCAAATAGTAACATTTGATGCCATTTTGACTACTCAACAGCTATTGATAGTGGAGATATAAGTGATTTTGTTGGTATACCCCTTCGCGTTTCTGCAAATTTTCTCTATTTCTGAAGTTCTTGTTGCAATTCATGAAACAAACATTCATATGATTTATTCATAACATCATATGGTTAAAGAACATTGTCTTAGCAACCGGTCGATACCAATTTCAGCTGTCTAGGACTTCCAGTGGCCAAGATTCATCTGGTATAATAGGCACCCCGCCTCAATTCTTCGGCGGTTAATCGCCAACATCTAATTTATCCATTATATTTATTAATGCTCATCAAATGACATTTTATTATAGAAGGATGATAGAAAATTGCCCTTGCCATTTTCAGCACATTCAGACTTTAGCTTGCTGAAAAACCATAATCATTTTGTAGGTATACCTGCTTATTTGTTATGTATTTTCTCTAATTTCTAAAGTTTTCATTAATATTCATAAAACTGAAATTCAGATGATGTATTTAGAGGACTGAGGGCATTAGTCCATTGCCGTCCCATTTATTTGATACTACTTTCAGCATTCTAGGTCTATTAACAGTTCAAGTACAAACGATTTTGTAGTAAAACCCTAATTTTTCTGCATTTTTAAGAGATTTCTAAACGTTTAAAAATAGTATTTATGGGGTCCAAAGACATGATTATCAGAACTGAATTAAATTTCTAGTTTTGTTTTACACCAAAATTTAAATTATTCATAGGGAAACGTGAAGTGTTGACACTATTTTTGAAATAGCATCATATATATCTATTGTAGACCATGTCATTCTTTATTCATACATATATGTTACATACGTTACATTTCCCATTAAGATGTCTGAGCCTAGATACTTGGTGACACCCACTCAGAACTATAGTTCTCCATAGGCATGAAATACAAGCAAATAATTATCAACATTAGATACAGCCATTAGAAACGATTATTTACATGTTTTACGTAATTAGCAATACAATTTGGCTTATGAAACTGCGGGTAGGGTTGCTAAATAACTCATTTAGTATAATATATACAGTATAGGATTTTTCCGTCTCCTCCATTGAACATGGTAATGTAAAAAATCACATATATTTGATAAAAAAAAAGCTGGAATGTGTAACTAAAAAAAAACAAACAATGTCACTCACAATGCTAATTTTGAAAGGGTTATTTTAATATATGTTAGAGACATTACACTGTAGGTGTCATATTATTGCTCAAGCAACTTTAGTGTTGAGAATGGACATGTTTCTTGTAGACTATATGAATTGGGTGAATGGAATAATAAAAATCTTATTTTTCTGACGCTAAAATTGCCATATCATTATTTTCAAAACGTATTATGGTAACATATGTAACATACTGTAACAGACACATGCTCCAATGTACATATAGCAAACATCTCTTATTGGAGCAAACTTGAATTGTCATTTAAGATATATATTTGCAAAATATCTAATGGAATAGAGAATTAGACTGACCTGTACTGGCATTCCTGCTATGTACAATGCCCTTCGTTATTCATTACATGTATGTTACATATATTACATTCTGGATCAAAATCTTTGATCCAAGATACTTGGTTACAGATCCTCAGAGCCATGCTTCATGGTAAAATAAGCAAGAAACTATGATATATATCCAACAGTTTTAAGTATTTTACATACTTCACATTCGTTGCAATAGAATATTTCGCATTTGAAACTGGGGGTAGGGCTACTAAATACTTCATTAAAGGCAATATATAAATGATAGGAAAACAAACCTTGGTTTTTCTATCTGCCAATTGAACATGCTGATGGAAATAATTCTCATATCTTTGGAAAAATGAATAGTGCAACAGTATAAGTAAATGATATCACTCAAAAGTGGTATTTTCAAAGGGTATCTTAAATTACGTTACGTATGTTACAGTAAGTGTGGGTCAAATTTTTGTCCAAACGATTTTAATATGTAGTATAGACATACAGCAAGCAGACAGTATGAAAAAGTTGAGTAAAATGATAAATTATTGTCATTTTTCTGTAGCTGAAAACACCATATCATAATTTCTTAATTTTGTTTAGGTAACATATGTAACATGCTGTTACAGGATAACGCCCCAACGCTCAGGGTGCAAACATCTCTTATTCTACTCAGCTTGAATTGTTCTTTAAGATAGGATATGTCTGCAAAATTCCATAGGGGGGGGGGGGAGCAATCGACCCTCTGGCTAGCAGCCTATATACAAAAGACCGGTTTTCTCACGACGTTGCTAAATTTTGTCTGCTTTTCGCTTCGCACAGATACCTCAGGTGCATCTTAGCTAGTGTTTCATTATTATGAAAAGAACAAATAGCAGGAGCGAAAACCGCCAAGAAAAACTATCAGTGACCATTGCTTATGTCACATATACCCCGCGCTGTAACAAATTTCGCTTAAAATCTTACATCGTATTCATATAACAAATTAAATCACTCACAAATTATATTTTATTTAATTATATCATTAAAATTGATTAATGCTAGTGTTTCATTAATATGAAAAGAACAATTAGCAGGAGCGAAAACCAGAAACCGCCAAGAAAAACTATCAGGAGAAGAATTAAATAAGCTTTAAGCTTCCATTCTAATCCTAATTTGTATTGCATGTAAATGTATGATTTATATATGTATGTGATTTATTTGAATAAAATATGTTCAAACTAAAAACTATCAGTGGCCATTGCTTATGACATATATACCCCGTGCTGTAACAATAACGCGTTATAAACGAGACTAATAAATTTCGCATAAAATTTTACATCGTATCAGCATTCATATAACAAATTAAATCTCTCACAAATTATATCTTATTTAATTATATCATTAAAATTGATTAATGCTAAAGGCAAACTTCACTTCTTGCTGACGGTACTGTCTCCTGTATGGATTTCCCAAGGCAATAGATTTTGAAAATTATATATGTTTACTTTAAATGCAAAGTCGCTTTAATTTATTTTGTGTAGCGTAGAATATGCATTGATGCAACGGCTTCTATTGGTTTCAAGGTTTAAATCTATTCACTTTTGAAAGCATGTAACAGCTCATCGTGACTGAGACCAAGTGACCATTAACCAGCCGTTTTATGACCATATGAGCCGCGACGCGAGAAAACCGGTCTTCTGAGTTTCCGACCAGGACTGACACAAACCGACATGCACAGTCATAGAAGCAGGCTAGAAGCTTGAAAATTCGGATTTAAGAAGAAGAGAAATTGGACTATCCCTGTAGCGAAAACAAAGGCGCTGATCAGCTTCGCAGTTACTGCGAAGCTGATATGAGCCTTTGTTTTCGCATAGGCAAAAAGCCCGTTTTCTCGTGATACGGCTCATATGTCAGCATATGCTCTCTGTTGATATTGATTCTATGTTTTTATTATTTTATGTTTCCCTGCTTCATGCATATTACAAATACCAGAAAAAAGAGATAATTGAATATTAAGGACTTAGTGACTTAAAAGTCGATCAAGAGTACGCTTTGAATTAAGTCGATATGAGAGATATTTTCTATGCAAAAAAATGCAAGTCTTTTTAATAGGTCAAGAGCCGTGGCATTTTAATCTTTTCACAGTCAACGTCTTAAAGGAAAATAGCTAAATCAACAAGCTAAAATTTTTCACCTAGCGTTACGTGTAAACTGCCCTCTTGTCAAACAAGATATGAAAACATGCTTATTGATTTTTACTTTTAGTCTTAGTTTTTCAATAATAGTGTTTAAGGAAAATGTCTTTTTATTTCATACGCTGAATGCATAAATTATCAGGGTTTTTGCGACGTGTCGACGTCAATCTTTTTACGTCAGCCGATGTAACTGACGGTATCTGACATGCAACTGGGTGATATTTCATTGATCGAGTGATATTTGGATGCAGTTACAGTTCTAGATCAGAATAAACTGGAAAGTTAACTCATATATGCCTATAGTCAGTCCCTTTTATGGGACATAGGCAAACAGAATAGCCCAAGATGTGACGCCGCAGAACGCGGCGTCCCATCTGGGGCTATTCTGTTTGTACGGAGAAATTTCATGAAAAATGAGATAAAAAAAAATAAAATTAGAATCGCTCCTGGAGCCCTTAAAACTCAATGTGGAATCGCCCAAATGATGGGGATGGGCAAATCCATTCGTCAAATATGGGTTAAGCTTCCAGAAAATGCAGATAACATTCAGTTGCTACTTAATAACAAAACAAGCTGCCGAAGCTGATGGATTCTATCTGGATTTCTGTGTTCACGTTGTTGGGATAATGTTGGATTTATTGCATGTTTTGATTCATACGCACACGCACTAATATACTACAACAGGTGTGGTGAATGCATCAATAAAAAATGACTGATCACCGGATAAAGAAGGAGGAATCCGCACCGCTCTGGTTGGTGCGATATGACGAAGAAGGTATACTATATGTTCCTTCGCGCTAGGGGTCTAAGGGGTCTCCGCTCAGGTCTGGCACTGTGCAACTCCAGGTGATGACTGGAGTGCTTTCACATTTCGAATTAAGGATGTTCGCTGCTAACATTTGACATTTCGGAACTTCCGGTTTTTCTTTTCTTGAATATCTCGTAAACAGTTACAGATATTTTCCTAATATTTTATATTTGGATACATATTGATGATATGCATTGAATGAACCATGAAAATTGGCAATCTAAGAACTTTCATTTTTTCACCCCATTTTCTGCAACTTTTCAGAAAATTTTAGCTGTCAGTAAAATTTAGGGGGTAGGGTACATTAAACTTGAATATTACACATCTTAAAATTAATTGCACTAGTTCGATGTTTATTTTAGCAGCAGTATATGTGTACAACGTCTTCTAAGTCAGTCTTTGTGTCTTTAGTGTGCTGGTTTTAAAATTTTAGGTGGTTTTATGAAATGGGCTTTTAGAAACAAAACAGCCGAAGAAAGGCTGAAAATGGCGATTTTCAAGTTGTTGGTTCTCTCTTATATGCTCACTACCCTATATATTTCTTTCTTTTATTCGAACAATATTACCAAGTTCTATGTTGTGTGAAAATACAAGAAAAAGTTTGAATCAACAAATATGAATTTGGTACATTTCAAAATATTGATTTTTTCCAACTTTTCAAGTATGGGGGTAGGGTAACGTTGAAAAAGGAATCGTAAAATTTTGTCATCCATTCCAAGTTGCAAATTTTTCTATGCTGTTGGTCCAAAATAGTCTGTGTTACGTAAATATTATGACATTTGAAAGCATTCTAGGTGTATGTTTGTTCAAGACAGGTATGTTTCAAAGAGTTAAAAATTAAATTAATTTTACCAAATTTAAAACATGGTGCCCATAGGTCTCATTCAGAGGCCTGTAGCTTGAAAAAATGCACACTACCCTATATTTATTTTGTTTTCAAATGTCTTGTGTTGTATTTTGGAATAAAAAAAGAGTGGTTAGAAAAAAAGTTTGAATACTTTTTCATTGGCAGCGAACATCCTTAAATAGAAGACAGAAAGGAAAAGTACTGATCAGCTGCGTAGTAACCACGTAGCTTATTTACGCCCTCAGTGTATGGAAAGAAAAGGGGTTTCTCATGACGCGAGTAACTGGGTGAATGTAATTATAATTCATACCCTTTTTCACTAGCCGTTTCATTTAAGATCGAGAGCTCATTAACCCCGATACATTTCTAGCCGTGTTATAACCAGCTGAAGCAACATTTGCTCTCTGTTGATATTGATTCTATGTTTTTATCATCCGATGTTTCCCTACTTCATGCATATTATATGAAACCGGGCAACATGCTGCATATTACAATACTAGAAAGAAAAACAAAAAGAGGAGATAATTGAGTATTAAAGACTTAGTGGCTTATAAATCGATCAAAAATACGCTTTGAATTTAGTCGATATGAGATATATTCTATGCAAAAAGTACAAGTCTTTTTAAATAGGTCAAGGGCCGTGGCATTTTAATCTTTTTAAGGTCAACTTCTTAAAACGAAAATTAGCTAAAAATTTTCACCTAACATTACGTTTAAACTGCCCTCTTGTCCAACAAGATATGAAAACATGCTTATTGATTTTTACTTTTAGTCTTAAGATAGTGCGTTAATTTTTCAATAAAAATTGTTTTATGAAAATATATTTTTATTTCATACACTGAATGCATAAATTCTCAGGGTTTTTGCGACGTGCCGACGTCAATCTTTTTACGTCAGCCGGTGAAACTGACGGTAATTGACATGCAATTGAGTGATATTTCATTGATCGAGTGATATTTGGATGCAGTTACAGTTCTAGATCAAAATAAACTGGAAAGTTAACTCATTTAACCCTGGCGTCCCTTTTATGGGCATAGGCAAACAGAATAGCTCCAGATGTGACGCCGCAGAACGCGGCGTCCCATCTGGGGCTATTCTGTTTGCACGGAGAAATTTCATCGAAAAATGAGATTAAAAAAAAAAAAAAAAAAAAAAAAAAAAAAAAGAATAGAATCGATCCTGGAGCACCTAATACTCGAATTGGAATCGCCCAAATGATAAGGATGGGCAAATCCATTCGTCAAAATTGGGTTAAGCTTCCAGAAAATGCAGATTACATTCAGATCAGATATTTAGTCAGTTGCTACTTTATAACAAAACAAGCTGCCGAAGTTGATGGATTCTATCTGAATGTCTGCATTCACGTTGTTAGGATAATGTTGGATTTATTGCATGTTTGATTCATACGCACACGCACAGATACGCTACAACAGGTGTGGTGAATGCATCAAGATAATAAAGAATGACTGATCACCGGATAAAGAAGGAGGAATCCGCACCGCTCTGGTTGGTGCGATATGATGAAGAAGGTATACACTATTTCTTCCTTCGCGCTAGAAAACATGTTTTAGGGGTCTTCGGTCAGGTCGGGCACAATACAGGCTGTGCAACTCCAGGTGATGACTGGAGTGCTTTCACATTTCGAATTAAACAGAAGACAGACTTCTTTCTATGGTACTGATCAGCTGCGTAGTAACCATGCAGCTTATTTACGTCCTCCAGTGTATGGAAAGAAAAGGGGTTTCTCGTGACGCGAGTAACTGGGAAGATGTAATAATTCATACCGGGAATGAACCTTACTTTTTTACTGGAGAGATCATTAACCCCACCGGCCAATCTTAAGATGACAAACATGCTGCATTTTACAATACTAGAAATAAAAGATAATTGGATATTAAGGACATTAGTGACTTATAAATCGATCAAAACTGATACGCTTGGAATTTAGTCGATACATGATATTTCTATGCAAAAAGTACACTGACTGTCTTTTTAAATAGGACAAGTGCCGTGGCATTTTAATCTCTTCGCAGTCAAAGTCTTAAATGAAAATAGCTAAATCAACGAGCTAAAAAAATCATATACACTGCCCTGTCTTGTCAAACAAGATATGAAAACATTATTATTGATTTTTACTTTTGGTCGTTAAATAGTGCATTTTTTAATAAGAGCGTTTTTATAAACTTCCTTTTTCATGACTGCATTTACAAAAAACAAAGTCTTTTCTCAAGCTTCTGAAGGATTATAACGACGGTCTCGGCGGTAACCATTCAGGGACGCCAGTCGATGCATTTGGCAGCATCTGACGTTTATAGGACTTGACTCTATCTCGCGTTTCGAGTGATATTTGGATGCAGTTACAGTTATAGATAAAAAATATAGGTACACATATTTTAGCTTCCAGAGATTGCAGATTACATGGTCTTACATGTCAGATATTTAGTCAGTTGCTAGTTTATAACAAAACAATCTGCCGAAGCTGATGGATTCTAACCGAATGTCTGTGTTCACGTTGTTAGGATAATGTTGGATTTATTGCATGTTTGATTCATACGCACACGCACTGATACGCTACAACAGGTGTGGTGAATGCATCAAGATAATAAAGAATGACTGAGCACTGGATAAAAAAGGAAGAATCCGCACCGCTCTGGTTGGTGCGATATGATGAAGAAGGTATACATTTGTTTTTGGTTCGGTTACAGCTTAGCGTACCAAGCGTACCAATCTGCAATGATTCAGTTATGTCGGTAAGGAGCCACTTGGATGTTAGGCCCAGTAGTAGGGAGAGCCTCAACGCGAGAAAATGTGTCTTCCGGTGACAGACCAAGTGCGAAATAACCAGACTGTAGAAAAATAGGAGATGGTTCAAACTTCTGTAGTTATCTGTGCCTGTTTTTAGGCTTTTGCAAGGTTTTGTCAAGTTATATTCAATTTTCCTATATTCAATTATAAAACCCTATTCAGACTGCAGCAAACCGGCTCAGTCGATAGCGCAATCACTGCATCTACAGCCTATGTCGACAGCTGAATTCAACAGCGTCACGCTGTTTTGGTCGACAGTACAAACAGGGATTTTTATATTACCCCTGACCATCCCTGTGCATTTAATAATAATTAGATCTATTTCTTTAATTACTGACGATTGTAAGAAAAATGAAAACGTCTATCCATACCGGTAACAAACCTTTGTAGCAGATACAAAAAAAGAATAGCTGTTTATTAAGTATAGTGTGGATTGAGAATGCAATGCTGATTCCTATGGTAGTCAGAGAAGACAGATGCCAGTCTCCATAGCTTTAGATAACCAATGAAACTAAACGCAAATAATTTGTCTACAAGAAAATATAGCAAGTCATTGAACAGACTGGGACATTTTTGCGACCACAGCAGGCATATATCAGTTTTCAGAAAGATAGACGTGTACTGAAGTCGGCTCTCTTCCTTGTTTCTGCCAGGAATGGAAAGTGTTTATATTGTGCCCATAATCTTTATTAGCTTTAAGTGTGGTTTACCATTAATCTGTCTGTCGAATTATTAAGATTAATGCTATAAATGTATTTTGTCTCATGGCACAAGAAAACTTTTAGTTAGTCTTTGCTCGGTAGAAAATATAGTGTTTAACAAGTATGAGCAAATCGTAAATCATGAACCCTGTGACATTTTAGCAATACTTTCTTGATGTCCTTTGTTACGTAGAATGAATGTTTTTTTTTTTAAATCCTGTACTAGTTTTCGTTTTCCTATGCCTTTACAAATATATTTTGGCATATTCTTTCTATTTACATGTTGCGATTAAAATGAGGAAATAAACTGAAAGTTTTATATCTGATAAGCAATTGTTTAATTTCAATTACTAGTAGTTTCTCCTATTATTTTTAGGAAACATAGATTCTTAATGGAAGTGCTAAATCTTTAGAAATTGAGAATGGTTGTTTCAGTCTTGTCGGAACCGTTCAACATACGTATGTGGATACAGTTTGACGACAATTTCACTTTCTGGTTATTAAATGTTTTGTAAAAACAGATGAGAAAACTTGAAAAAGATGGTGTTGAATCCTGTAGAATTGTATGCATGTTATAAATTAGACAGAATATTTCCATCGGTATTCCGTTAAACCTCTCCATACCGACGGAAACGGGATATATTTAGCCCTTGGTCGAAAATGAAAATTAAGCAAAACAGCAAAACTGTGTTATTTTAACGTACGTTAGATCTTTTCTTGCATATATGACATAAATTATAAATATTCTAGTTGTTAAAGTACGCAGAATCATAAAATACCTCATTTTTTCTATGGAAAATTATTAAGATGTCTATAAATAGATCAGGGGAGACTACTATAGAATTAGCGACTCAAAGTCGAAGAAAGTTTGTTTTTCTACATTAATTTAAACATTTTAGGCAATTTTGTGTGTTTACTGGAAGATCTTCGGTACTGGTACAAATACATAACAAAAATAATACGATTAATAGCAAAATAACATAGCTGCAAGTCGCTTACAAAATCCGCAATCAGTTCGACATTGGTTTAAATGCTAAGCTGTCAGGGAAGTGGAACGAGGTACCGAAGTGGAGCGGAGTGACAGTTAGCCAGCTGATCTAGTGATAAACATAATATAAGCAGCTTTACAAATGTTAAAGAGAGAACACAGACTCAGAAGAACAGTGTATTATGACAGATATTCTTCCATAGATGGCGACCATTTTGAGCACGTGACATTTAGTCAGTATGAGCACTGTACGTGTACAGTAAGTTTTGGATTTGTTTATAATTGCATTTGATTTAATTGGTTCTTTATTCAGTTTACGTCCATGTCCAAGAATTGATATCATATCAGGGTGATCATTTACTTAACTGCACTATTTATGTACAAGCCTCCTAGGAGAGTTTATTCAGAGGACCATATGTTTGTCATGTTTATTTAGTCTAAAGCCGTGTTCATGTGCAACATTTGTACCCAGGTATATATTATTGCACACGGATGGAAATACTGCACATGAACACGGCTTAAGTGTGCGTTCACACTAGACCATTTTAATCCGGATAAGACTTATCCGGATTTACCTGATCTGGATTTAAAAAAAAAAATGCGTTCAGAAAAAAAATTGATCCAGATCAGACTGATTCGGATTAGCTTGATCCTTATTAAATTTGCGTTCACACTAGACAAAATTTTAATCTAGATCAGAACCGGATCAATGGTGCATTAACATTCTGTCTAGTGTGAACGCAAATTTAATCCGGATCAAGTTGATCTTGATTAGAATGTCTAGAGTGTGAATGCGCCTAATCTAATCAGTGCACGACTGTCGATGACAGGATGTGTCGATGGGGACTACTATAGATAGGTGATTGAATATTTATTTCTTTGGTTCTTCTATAATAAGATTGTCCTTCAAATGAGCCACCCCATGGGAAAACCAACAATCTGCATTTGCGAAAACAAAGGCGCAGATCAGCTTCGCGGTAACCGCGAAGCTGATCAGCGCCTTTGTTTTCGCTACTCGGATAGTACAATGCCTCCTCTACCTAACTCCAAAATTTCAAGCGTCTAGCCTGCTTCTGTGCTTGTACAGGACGGTTTGTGTCGGGCCTGTTCGGAAACCACATAGTTGGTTTTCCCACGAGGCGGCTCAAATCGTTAAAGTGGTAGATGCCTTTTGTCTAAAACAAATCGAACACGCAATGTTTTTTATTTTTTATATATACTGAAAAGATAAAGAAATAAATGTTTCTGTGTGTAAAACCAATGTCAAATCTATTTTGTTTGGCATTATTGACATATAGATAAATGTTTGAAACAAGTTGAAATGTTTTATACACAGCTCGTTAGGACTATAACAAAAATATAATGCCTGAAAAATGGTGATAAAGAAGAAACTGGCTTTGGATTTATAGCTTTGCCGGTTTTGTTGTAATTAGGGGCCAGTTTAGATTTGGATGCTTCTTTGAATGATGAAAGCATAGAAATTGTTTGAGGTTTCCATTCAGATAAAACATTTGAAGCATGACGGAATATTTGTGAAAAATGTATCATGTCAGATTCTTGAACTTTGTAATTGACTTCTGAAAATGGAAAGATACCTGTATTCTGGAACAATAAAGCGAGTACTGAAAGAATCGCCGTCCAACCCAAAATGTAAGGTTGGCTCGAAGCCACTGTGTTGTGTGTATCTGCGTTATATTTTACCCTTAATTTGCGGCGATCGAGCCAGGAAGGTTCATCAGGATATGTCCATGTAATATATACCCACTTATACCCCACTTTTATATAGCAAAACTGGGGTATAAAGGGGTATACATACCGTATTTTTTCTTATTGTTGCTCTAAAACATAGATTGTGGGTACCGTTAGAACCGCCTCGCCGAGGCGGTTCTAACGTGTACCCACAATCTATTTTTTTTGAGCAAAAATAAGAAAAATATCAAACTTTTTGTACTGAAAATTTTCCGATTTCAGTTTTACAACTTTGAAAGTCTCTTCACATTGCATGGGCATGTTTTCTTGACGGTCACCACAGTATGCGTAACTCGTGACACCATCACCACACATCAAAATTGCATAGCTGCCCTTGTGCTTTGTATCTAACTTCTCATATTAAGTTTAATATCAAATGGTAGTGGACTTGATCTCAGCCATGACTTTCTACACCCATGTGCTTCATCTATCTGTCGGATGGGTTTAATCTCTTTAATTATCTAACTTAAGGGGGCATTATGTTGGGGAATGTTGTTTTTGTCTTCGTCTGATGTTTCTCTCCAGTATGGGTTGAAATGTTGCAGTAAAGAATATTGTTTTTGTTTATGGTCCCAGCGAACAGCTATGGTCATACTGGGACGTCTTTTTTATGAGTTTCAAGCTTTTAATGGTTGGCTAAAAAAATCAAAATCGATGGAGTTTAATCGAACCAGGGAACACTAGCAACTTGGTCGAATAAACATTTTGGGCATAAACTGTATAATGATGCGCAGACACAACTGCGCTCCAGTCAACCGTGGCAAAGTACCAAAACAAAGTCACGTGACCGTGTAGATGGTGAAAGTTGATGGACGGGATATATAAAAGTTGCAAATATTTTGTGAAATAATCGATAAATCATGGCGGAATCAAATGGAATGTTAGTACGACAAATGAGCACTAAAGATAAGAGTAAGTTTTAAACTTTTTATGTACAGGTAACTTTGAATTTTATCATAGTTTTGTGGCTAATTGGTTTGTGTTTACCTGTTTACTGTACAAGTTTTAGCTTTTTGGAAAATCAAGATTTGACAGCTGCGGTGTAACTTTCAGCCAAAAGACTTCAGATTTAAGATAATCAGACCTTACTTGGTTTTATTTTAAAGCTAATGTTTTATTCATATATTTAGAATCAAAGATATTGTCAACACTGTTAATTCAATCATGTTTTTGAAGAATTCAAACTTTTGTTACACCCTATGGGCTGATGGGTGGTTTGCCTATATTAAACCGGGCCTTTTCAGGGTGAACATACATGTAAGTCACCAACATTACAGGCTTGTCCCAGTGTTTGCCTGATAAATGCTGAGCACCAAGCAAAGAAGCTGCTGGTATTATTTATGTAACCCCTTTGGTATGGTGCAGCCAGGGCGTTATTGTGAAATAAAGCCACTTCCAACAGCCTCGCTGTTGGGCTAGCTCTTTAGCGACATGGTAAGAGTGGTTGCTTGTCATGCAAGAGATCGGGGTTCGATCCCGGGTAGGGACATGGTCTCTTTCTCCTAAAATACTTCATTGGCGACGAGGTAAATTGGACAGAAAGGGCGCAGTGTGTGGCATACGGGTGTATGGTCTTTGTGGAATTCAGGGAGCGTGCGGATGCAGGAGTAATGTTAGCAGCATTACTCCGTTTGTGTTCCCTGCTGGGAATACTGCTCTCAAGTTATCAATTTCACTTCTCCACTGCCAAGTCCTCAAAGATTAAGTGGGGAGGAATATTGTGAAATAAGGCCACTTCCAACAGCCTCGCTGTGGGGCTAGCTCTTTAGCGACATGGTTAGAATGGTCACTTGTCATGCAAGAGATCCGGGTTCGATCCCGGCTAGGGACATGGTCTCTTTCTCCTAAAATACTTCATTAGCGACGAGGATGGCGTGAACCTATGACCTTGCGCTCCGGACGCGGACACTACCCACTGAGCTTTTTAGGGCTGTAAGACAGTTGAAAACAGTCAGTCAGAGAAAATTATGCACTAATTATTTGTAACATACTTCCTCAGCAGTGCAAGGAAAATACCCAGGGTTTGCTTTACTTAGGTAGAGATGGCAGGATAATGAAAAACAAACTGATAGGGAAAATAGGTACATGTATAATGGTTTTTACCAAAGAGCTGTTTCCGCAGTACAGGGCTTTGAGCCAGAATTGGCTGCACAAAACAAGTCAAAAGAAAAGTCTAAGCTTTTCCAAAGGGCTGTTGCGCATGGTTTACAAACAAGTATAATACATATAGAACATAATGTTAAAATTCTATCACACTGCAAGGCGGCGCAATAAAACAGTAATTTCACCATTATCTACCAGCATGATAGCACACAGGTGTGGGAGGATGCAATCATGCATGATTATACATTATGACTTGTATAATATTTAAACAGATCATATAACATAATTATATCAATAAGTTTATTGTCTTCACTGAATAGTCAGTATATGAATTTTTCCCCCACAAAGTATTCCAACAGAAAAATATTCCAACAAATTGGTCTAGCGAAAGTAGCGATGCCATTGTTCTAATTGGCCCATAATTCATAAACATATAGTTTTTACTCTAATGTGTTCAATAGTTAGGTAGTGACCCTATGTAGTTTAATTTCTGTTGACATTGTGATTTAATGTTCAATGGGTCTGTTATAATAAGCCCATTTGAGTGTAACTTTACCAATAGGATCTTAAAATTTGGACCTTCGTTTCCAAATAAAATAATAGAAAAAGACTTTCTGGTAATGATAAAAAAATGATGAAAGTCATGAACTAGCACCATAAAAGAGTTATCTCTGCCAATATTCTTATTGCTGTATGGGCATCTAAATAAAATGACTTCTTTGAAAACTACCCATAGAATGTCATGATTTGTTCGAAAGTTTAAAATGAATGCTTAACATGTCCTAATATTTAAAAGAAAGAATGATTTTTAAATTCATATTTTAACAATAGAAATGTGTGATTTAGAGATATACATGCAATTTTATGAAAAATAATAAAAGCTTTGGTGTGCTAAAATATAATAAAAATGATTCTGTTTTAGCCATTGGAATATGTGGGACAAAAAACAGCCAAATTTGGAATATTTTTATACTTGGCTTTTAATTTTCTAATTGTGAAATGGATTTATATAATCATGCCTTAAATATTCATTAATAACAAAAAGAGAAAAAAATATAGGATAATTTGAAATACATGTGCCTATTTACACAGTTATATCTAACCATTTGTCAAAATACATGCACATTGATTGTAAAGTTGTTCATCAAGAAAACATGTCCATGCAATGAATGCCCTTTTAAACCCCACTTTTAAAATAATAAAACTGGGGTATGCAGGGGTATACCTATTTTTCTTATTTTTGCTCCAAAACATAGATTGTGGGTAGACATTAGAACTGCCTGGCAAGGCGGTTCTAACGTGTACCCACAATCTGTTTTGGAGCAAAAATAAGAAAAATGTCAAAATTACTTTTCTACTCAAAATTATCATTTTTTACAAAGTTCTTTAAAAATCACTGTATATTGCATGGGCAAGTTTTCATAATGTGAAGCTATTGCGGCCATCTACCATCATATGAGCCGCATCGTGAGAAAACAGGATTTTTGCCTATGCGAAAACAAAGGCGCAGATCAGCTTCGCGGTAACCGCGAAGCTGATCAGCGCCTTTGTTTTCGCTACACGGATAGTACTATTTCTCTTCTTCTTAAATCCGAAATTTCAAGCTTCTAGCCTGCTTCTGTGCTTGTACAGGCCGGTCTGTGTCAGACCTGGTCGGAAACCCCGAAGACCGGTTTTCTCGCGTCGCGGCTCATATGATCTGTAAATTTTTTTTACCCTAAGCTTCAAATACATGTTTATATGTTATGAACCCCAAAAATTATCCAGAAAGTAAAGTTTCTTGTAACATGGACCACCAAATAACTGTTTATACACTGTCATGTCTTTCCATGTTTTGTGTCCATTTCATTACCTTGCATTGCAATAAAAGATATACCTATACTGAACATAAAAAGAAAAGTAGATATCTTAATTGTAGCACCTATGGTTTAAATTGATTATCCACCCGCTTCTTTATTTACCTAAGTACTGCATGTTATTTTATTATCATTATACATGTACACCGCCACTGGTATGTTTATGTACAATGCCACATACATGTGCATGCATAGATCCAAGATGATCGTAGAAGACTTACATGTATGTCACAGGTTTACCTTTATACACATGAATGTATTTGACCAATAGGAACAGGTGTGCCATTTATGTTTATTATGGCAAATCTGTAACGAAAGTCCACTACATTCGTCCAGGATTTATAGATGTTCAGTTATGTTCAGACATACATTTTGTCTGCAGCTGGTAACCAGCTGCACATCATGAAAACATGTCCGTGTAAAGTATACCCCCTCAAACCCCACTTTTATATGGTAAAACTGGGGTATGCAGGGTCGTACCTATTTTTCTTATTTTTGCTCCAAAACATAGATTGTGGGTACTCGTTAGAACCGCCTCGCCGAGGCGGTTCTAACGTGTACCCACCATCTATGTTTTGAGCAAAAATAAGAAAAATATCAAATTTTTTCCAATGAAATTTTCACTTTTTTAAGCTGAAAAAATTCTCTGTATATTGCATGGGCAAGTTTTCGTAATGAGACAAAATGTATGTCCACATCTTGCAATAATAACACCAAACATTTCTTTTTTACTTCAGTATACATCATGAAAATCATGATAGATATTAGATTTGGCATTTATGC
The DNA here is from genome assembly GCA_964017185.1 of Rugalucina vietnamica. Classification (NCBI taxonomy): domain Eukaryota; kingdom Metazoa; phylum Mollusca; class Bivalvia; order Lucinida; family Lucinidae; genus Rugalucina; species Rugalucina vietnamica. The sequence continues at coordinate 45,851,113 of OZ024878.1, read as the reverse complement.
TTTATCCTACATGAATATAATTGATTAATTGTTGATTGTTGACCAAAAAAACATGGTTATTCCCAGAAAATAAATGTAATAACATTCTTTTTCATACAGACATGTCTAACTAAGTGTAGACCCTATTAACCAAATGTGTAAGCATGACAACTTGACATTTAAAATACTTTGGATGCATGAATATTTGGGATTAAATTTTAAGGAATTGACAGTTATACACTCACAATCATGTGCAAAAGGAAACAAATAACAGAACTAAAGATAAAACAATTACATGTATATGTTTTGAGATGACACCTATTTCTTTGAGTAAAGAGTTACTAGGGAAATGACAACATTTAAATTACCACCAAAGTATAAAACCACCACATTCGGAGAATGGCTTTACCAGCTTTACTGTAAGTATTACTTTTGGGGAAGTAGAGATTTTTTCAGTATTAAAGATTTAATAAAGTCAAAACAAATCTGAAAAAAGCTGGCTATATATGGCTTATCCAAAACTCAGGTAACATAAAATGAATTGAACATACATGTATATTATGAATTTGGGGATGATTATTTAACAATACTGAAGCAGTAAAAAAATCATTGACATGTATCCGTCCCGAAATGACTGTTGTCTAGGTCATAAAGCTAAAAGCAAACAAAAGTAAAATGTTCTCCAGACAGAAACAATGTGTATATAGCTTTAAAATCAATGGTACATTTTAAATATAGCCACAAAACGAAAAATAACAATATATGAGCCTCGACGCGAGAAAACCGGTCTTCGGGGTTTCCGACCAGGTCCGACACAAACCGGCCTGTACAAGCTCAGAAAAGAGCTAGAAGCTTGAAATTTCGGATTTAAGTAGAAGAGGAATTGTACTATCCGAGTAGCGAAAACAAAGGCGCTGATCAGCTTCGCGGTTACCGCGAAGCTGATCTGCGCCTTTGTTTTCGCCTAGGCAAAAATCCGGTTTTCTCACGATGCGGCTCATATAAAAATGGGTTAAAACCATGTTATCTCAATGATGCTCATTTTGGCTGATTCATAACTTACCGTTGTCGTTCGTTTTCAACTGCCCAGATCATATTTGGGAATAACTTATGTATAAAAAAAATTGGTGATTTATCAAATTTAATTGTTGACAGACAATTTGTTAGTCAGATTTTGCATGTGTTGGCTGAATGTTTTTCCTATTTGTTCAATTTTGTTTGTTCTGTCAACATTACCAGTACAGACAATTCTAATGGGATCAAATACAATGTACATTAAAGACCTTCACTGGGACAAATGTGCAGGTTGATGATTTAAATGTCACCCTTTCGGCAGTAGACACGGTTTTGTCTTAAAGTCTTCGTGGCATAGTGGTTAAGCTACTCGCCTTGTAAACCAAAGGTCATGGGTTAGATCCTGGACTTCTCCAGTCTTTCAGGTGAGACTTTAAACCGAGTTCCCATCCCCATTCGATCATAATTGTTTAGTGCAATGTAAAACACAAGTACAGCCAACCAACAAAGCTATTAAAAAGTTAAGATGAGTCCGAAGTGGAGATCTGGAACCTATGTGTTCAATTTTATGAGCTACATATATTTGATGCACTTCAATCACACAGATGAAGGAAGACAGAAAGAATTGCAACTGTGTCTGGTTTACCTTGAAAAAATGTATAAGGTCAGGATGAACGTTTGCCATCAACAAGACAGCTGAGCATGTAACAGCCGGGTATCAAACCTGCAACCTTTGTATTGCTAATCCAATATGTTATCCATTACACTACAGCGGCCGGTATCTCAGGAGCACAGTCTCTCAGTGGTCCGGCCCACGCGGCCGGGGGTCCAGACTCCAAAGCAAGTGGTCATTGGGATGAAAACCTAGCTACTAGTGCAGTGATTTTTTTCAGCATTTTGGGAACAGTACCAGTACCGGTTCAATTGGGAAAAATAGCCTAATTTTAGCGTCAATTGGGAAAATCAGCGACATTTATCTAAAGACTAGAAAATTGGTAAAAATATCATGGTAAGTGTTACAGTGACTTGTTTCCTAGCATATGACTGGGACGCATGAAAATTCCTTGTCATAAATATCAGATTAATTGACTAATTGGTGCTTTTAACAGTACATGTATGAATTATGGTTGCAGTTGTCAGCCTGATTGGGAAACTTTCTCAGATTGGGAATTTTGAACCATGCATTTGGGAAAAAAAAGATACTTTTTGCCATTGGGAACGACTCCTAAAACCGGAGTCGGTTTTATAGCGAAAAAAATCACTGTAGTGCTATGTGATTTTTGTCGAGTGACTATACTTTATTGAAATTCAGATTGGTTAATGGACCAGGAAGTGGTGACTGTCCTGATATTACTGAAAATTTGTTTATTTCTGTTAAAGGCTTAACATCCCGGTCAACAATTTTTCAGTCATGTCGGGACGGAACCAACGCTTCATGGGTTTAACCAGTACTGTAGGGAGTTAATGTGTCTTGCTCAAGGACACAACACGATGAAGCCTGTGGGGATTGAACCCAGGACCTCTCAATTCGGGATCTGATGCCACGGCGCTCCCTAAAAATTTGTTAATAAGTATTCACATTAAAAAAGATAAATACATGTAGATTGTAGGTCAAATCAGCTATACTTGGGTTTAAGGGGTTTACATGTACATGTTTGTGTTTTCAAGATCCTTGAATACCACAATTGCTCAGCAACAGTTTTCATTTTATTCCACCGTTTGTCACCTGTGCTCATTTATAATTGTCTCAAGAGTGAGGCAATGCAAAAAAATCTTAACAGTGTGTGTTGAGCCAGGTATGACTCGGATCATGGTAGTCTAATTTAGTCTGATCAGAGTCTGTTCTGAATTATAAACTTAAACGTTGGATCAACTGGTTACTGGTCTGGTCAGTCTCTGGTTTCTGAGATACATGTAATGTGAGCCTTTCCAGGTATACCGTGTGCGTTATTTTGTCTATTTCGATATGTACAGTCTTTGCTTTAATTGTTAGGATAATTCAGTTTGCTGGATATAGGTTGGAAATGGTCCATTTGAGGAAATATAGCAAAGCCAATGAATATATTTATAACTTGAAAATGTTGTGAATGTTTATTGGATAGTATAGGAACAAAAAAATGGCTTCAAGGCTAAAAATTAAAGGTATGAACTAAAAGTTTAAACCATCAAATAAAGTTCTGGATTGTATAATTCTTTATGCATCTATGAATTTATTAATTAACATGATTTAAATAAATCTGCCCAAATCAAAATAATACAAAAGACACCCCAATAATTATTCATGGATGCATGTACATGTACATGTACATTCAAGGACAATAATTGTCTACGCTGACCCTGCGCCATATCTGAGGTGTACAGGGGTTAACATTATTTTGTTTTGCTAAACCATAGATTGTTAGGGCTCAATAGAACGGCCTCAAGGCATTTCTAATGAGTACCAACAACCTATGTTTTAAAGCAAAAATAAAAAAGGCTCAATATTTTTCAATAAAAAATATCACTTTTTTTTCTGATGAAAAATCTCCAAGTATCGCATTGTATTTTATTTTCAGTGGAAAATGTGCTACAGGGTCTCAGCAGAGGAACCAGGATGGCCAAATTCAAGCAGTGACTCAGCTGTCTCGACATAACTGAAAAATTGTTGAATCAAAATAAACAAAAAATGTGTTTTGCTTTCTTTCAGTGGACAATGTCCTGAAGGACCTCAGTGGAGGGACCAGGATGAACAAAGTGAAAGGGGGTGGGATACTGTACACCCGACATTTCTACCTCGACACAGACTCCATGAAACTGTTGTACACTGGATCACAGAAAAGGTTTCGCAGGAAAAACACATCATGTAAGTGTAAAAGGAACTGGGGGGGGGGGAACTACCTATATATGACATAGTAGGGATGTGCCGCCCGAATAGCCCCCTTTTTTAGCTAGATATATGAATGGGTTAGCTTTTTCAAGTCAAAATATATGAATGGCCCCATTTTTCCATATTTAGTCTATGAATGACCAAACTGTTCGGACATCCATGTTTAAGAGCACTTTTTTGCTGACATACACAGCTCAGAAAGTCGAAATATTTGTATTTGTAATTGCGTATAGGTCAAAATTTTGTACAATCAAATATATGAATGGGTCACTTTTTTCGAAGGCATGATATATGAATGGGTCCCTTTTTTGGATTACCAGGTATATCAATGGGGTGTGTTTTAAAGTATCGGGCGGCACGTCCATACCAAAATTACCTCCGAGTTAACCCCCCGAGAAAAGGAATAAGTGTATACATACATGTAACTTGACACACTGGTTATCAAGGGACAATCAGTGTTACTGAGAATGAGAACAGTTAAAGCAGATGATATCAATAAAAGATTGATTGAATGATGCAAATACCTATTTATCATATGACGTAGGTGTTTTTCAGTGGATAACGTTGTGTAATAAAAGTGTTATGACCACACTTGTATTAACTTTTTTTGGAAATATGTAACGTCATCAACGATGTCCGTAACAACCATGTTAAATTTCGTTGGAAATATGTCCACTTTAAAGGCGATAAAATCGTATTTAAGAAGTCATATGATAAAAAGAATCTTACACTTGTGGTCATTTCATATGAAATTTATTAAACTTGCCGAAGGCTCGTTTAATTAACTTCATATGAAATGACCACTTGTGTAAGATCCTCTATATAGGAAGGACTTGACAGGGATCAAAATGGTTCCTAGACATGTTTACTCTCAGTTGTTGTATATTGATTTAATACATCTCCATTGGTTCTTCTCAGCTGCTTTGGTTGTCTTTGGATAAAGTGTGTGTGTTAGACCTGTTGGACAAATGTAAATTGTGGTAACTGCAAGTCTGATCAAATTTATTGGATATCATTTGAGTATTTCAATTCTTGTAAAGTTTCTGGAACATGCTTGGTGAGTGCATATAGGCATCACTGTGCCTGCAAAAGCAGTTATACCTAAAGTTATTAATGGAAATTAATATGCCAAGAGTTTGCAAAAGTATTTGTGTATTTTCCTGTATTTCATGCTGTTTTTTTTTTCTATAGATTCTAGTAACTGATATGTACTGTGCTGCTGTTTCTGGTAGATAGACACACTGGTTTTCCAGCAACAACGAATGCGACTGGGAACAACTGACATAGATCAAATCAATATTAGGCTGTGTATTATTCCAATTCCTGTCTGTGAACATGCAAAATTCCAAGTCTCCAGTTATCTTTTATGGACCGGTTTCTGACGCAGCCCATTTCTATATTTTCAGGGTCCCTGTCTTCCATAGAAGAAGTGAGGGAGGGAGAAAAAGATTATGCTAAACGGCTGGACCGGTTTGATGTAAGTTGCCGTACTTAAAATGCATTACCACACTGCCACTGTGTCTATTTTATATAAAATTCTGGATATAGATGTCTTAACAATTACATCAGATCTGTCACTGCTTGAAAAAAAATGTTTAATTTAGATTTAAATGCAACAGCAATTCAGTAAACTGATACCATTTGTTTTGGTTTTGATAAAGTAACTTTAAAAGTACTTGGTGTGACAAATTCAAAGTATACTGCCAAAAAAGCAATTTGAATGTACACTTTACTGAGTTGTTGTTGAATTTAAATGTAATTAAACATGTTTTTTGGTGCAGTGTGCGTCATCAATGATCTGTGACACTTCTCCCTTTTGCTTGGTATCGAAATGAGTGAAGGCTTAAAACTGAACTCGTTTTAGTCTCTAGTTGGACGTCTATCCAGTCATGACCAAAAAACTGTATATTGGGACATAAAGCATCAGATCATATAAATATCATATAAATATCTCTAGATGATCACCTATGTTGTCTTGGTCAAAGAGGAGTGCCATTTTGACCTAAAATTAGGTTTTGAACTCCTAGTAAACTATTCTTGCTTACATTTTGTTTACACTTAACACACCATTAAACTAAAGACATATCATTTTGATAAGGTCATTGTGGTTTTATATGTAAATTTCTTAAATATTGATATCAATTTACTTGAGAGGCTTTAAATGGTCAGAGATAAAATTCTTCAGACAGTTTCTGGTCTATTTGGGGCATAAAAAGCTGTTTAGATGATGGATTTGTTACGAATCGTACTAAATTAGTCCAACAATTAGTTGTGTTTCAAAATAGGACCTTCTCGTAGAAGCGTTAGCTATCCAATCCATGTTATAATGAGAGTAAAATTAATAGACAAATAGCAAAACTTGTTTAAAATGACCATTTGGAGTCCAGCAAGGAACAGTGTTATATCCAAAACCTGTTATAATGAACTGTGTCATAAAGAGGTACATGTGTATTAGAAATGTCATTTGATTAAAAGATATGTTGCTTAATGCCAGGTCATGTTGTGACTCAGTAATCCAGAGCTAATTAAAGCTGGACAAGGTTAACCTATATAGCTGGTATTAGGTTGATCCCAAATGATTTGTACTTTTCATTTTCACATTCTTATGCTTAGATGACTTTGTAGGTTTTACATACATAAAATTAAATGCACTGTAAGCACTCATATTAATTTGTATGAATGAGGAATTTCCCTGTATAGACTGTTTTTAGGGTCCCAGTCTGAGACCTTATATGATACAATCCAACCTGCTCTGCTCTGAAAGCTGCCTGTTTAAAGACTCAACCTAAAAGTATTTTAGAAAAAGAAATTACAAAATTTTGATCAACATTTGTTTTTCACGCAAAGACTTGGTTATACATATTAATATCATGTTTTGGCTCATTTCAGTTCATAAAGTTATGGTTCATATGGTGTATATTTTATGTAAATTAGCTTTAACTATTGCAGTACAAATTCATGGGCTGATGATACAAATGTAATAACTATGTCTATATGAAAATTTTCCTCAAACTTTTCTGACCCAGCGAGTCAACAGTAGCCAATACAGTGTATACAGCAATAAGTCAAAAGGACAGAATGTATATATACATGTGTTGGACCTGGACCCGGTTGTACGAAGCTCCATTAAATTTAATCATGGATTAGCTTTTAATCCACGATTAAATCGCTAATGGTGGATTAGTTAATGAAGGAATTTAATAGCGTTGCACGAAACGTCATTAAACGCTCCATTAGTTAATTGAGGTTTAATACAGGTTTAATAGAGAGTTCGTCATTAAAAGTGACATCACAAGTAATATTACGTCAAAAGACGTTACGTTACGCTGATCGCGTGCGGGTTAATTGGTCTTAATTGGCATTTACGCGTACTGGCTAGGCAAAATAAGTTCAGTGCCGCAATGCTACCGTATACATGCTTAATAAATAGATAAATAAATAAATAAATAAATAAATAAATAAATAAATAAATAAATAAATAAAATGTGTTCCCATAGAAGCGATTTTACCCTGTCATTGGAAACAATGCATCGCAAATGAAACGAAATTATGATAGTACCGGTATTTCTATAATTTCTGTTTTCGATAGGAAAATACAATGTTTAGCGCCATGTAGATGATCACAAGTAACTTACAGATAATTCAGAGATGCATGGTAATTAGACACTATATATATTTTTTACGAAATGTAATCAGAACCGAGTGACTCTAGCATTTATTTTTTGCGACAGCGTTTGTCACTGAAATAAGCAAAGTATTTAAAAGTATATAGTAAACACGCCACACCAGTTAATCCTAAAAAGTGGATGAGTCGACCTTGTTTGTTTATAAAGGTTTCCATAAAACTTCAGTATCTATATGAAATAGAAAATGTGTTTATGAAACACTATGCCCCCAACTGGTACGTCACTTTCAAGATGTGACAATTTCAGAAAATTGAAAAATTCAAATTACACAAATTATGAAAGAAAAAAAAATTTCTGAGGAGTATATCCCAACCATATGCATATCTTCAAAGCATGGTGACAATTTCTGTAAAGTTTTGAAAATATCGGTCTTAAACTGTAAGAGGAGTTTTGAAAATATCGGTCTTAAACTCGGTACGAGGAGTTGCGCACACAAGGTACCCACTATCCATTCACTTAAATGCCCGAAAAAATGACTAAGTTCAAATTGTGATAAAATGACAAAAAATAATCTGTGGATTATATCCAAACAATATACATATCTTCAAAGCATGGTCACAACATATGTAAAGTTTCAAGAGAATCGGTATAAAACTGTAGGAGGAGTTGCGCTCACAAGGTACCCACTATCCATTCGCTTTCAATGTCAAAATGCCCGAAAAATAGCTAAGTTCAAATTGCTCAAAAAGTGACAAATTATATCCAAACAATATGCATATCTTCAAAGCATGGTCACAACATCAGTAAAGTTTCGAGAGAATCGGTATTAAACTGTAGGGGGAGTTGCGCACACAAGGTACCCGTTATCTGTTCACTTTATCAAGAATTAAATAGGGACACAACTCTCACAGAATGGGCCCCTAGCACTTGAATTTTCCTGAAAGAAAAACACGGGTCCTCTAAATTTTCATATACAAGATCCTAGCTCTAACGGTTCTTGACCGAGTGTAAGCGTTATTTCGCACTGGACGCACGGACAGACGCATGGGCAGACGGACGGACAGACCCAAAACCTATATGCCCCCCTCAACTTCTTCGAAGTTGGGGACATAACCATGATATTTTGCAAAATATTGGAGTAGCTTATCCTAATAAAAGCAAAAAGTTGGCAGATCCGTATTGTAATTTCAAATATCAGGCAGCTACAGTACGGCTTTCATTCCGCCTCTTTCCTGTGTTTTGCTATGTAAGTCCTCCTCCTGTGATATTCAGTTGCATTTGAATTAATTTTACAAAAACTTCAAAAGAAAAACAGAAAATCATACTACAATGAAATGTTTGTGCACCGACAGCACATGCTCAAATTGCATTGATCCCATCATCGTTACCTGCACATCCGCTTTGCACTAAACCGTTTACGATAAAATATAAAACTGCTGCAATAATTATTTCTGTGAACACAATCACGGGCCCCGCCCATTGGTGCCTAGGAGAAATAGATGGGCTGCTTGTGCCTCCAGGCAAAGCTTCTAATCTACTGACCGACCATCTGATTACCGGTTAACCGCTCAAGTCTGAACCTGCCCAGGAAATATGGTTGTAGTCAAACCATTCATACATATAAGCCTTATTGGCTTAGTTAGGTGGTTATATTAATGAAGCTAATTTTGAGTGTCATGACATCATAATGTTGGATAAAAGTCCCATAAAATGGAGGCAGCGTCCCGACATGAACTTTGCTGTTGACTGTGACGTAAAACATCAATTCAAACAAACAAACAAAATAACCACGACTATATTGACAATGACTCTTCATCCTCATCATCTTCAATTTGCATTATCATGCCATCTTAATCTTAAAGTTCGAGTGTCACGAGAATTTTCGTGTGTCGCGAACTATACTGAACAAAAAAAGAAACGCAACAATTATATTTCACTAAATTTTGAGCAAACTAGGATACAATCAGAAATTATTGCTTTTTTTGCTTCTGTATTAGATATCAGGCTTCCGAATGCAAGAAACCGATTTTCATTTTGATGCGTATTTACGGAGTTATTCGATGCTTACCATGGGCATGCTGAAAGTGAAAAACTACACAGTGCGCATGCGCGAGCATTAAAATAATGGTTCGATCAAAATTCGCTCTAAACCTGCATTCAAAATCACAATGTACCACTCAACAGACAACTCACACGTTAAAGAAATAAAAAAAAAAAAAAATAAAATTGAAATTATCCCCCTTTCAATTAAACATATACGGATTTTGATGGTTTTAACTACGAGCTTGTGTGTCGTTGAACTTTATTTCTTTTTCTTGAATTTGAATAAGGGAGCAGCTGATATTGTTTCTTTGTGATTTAAAGTTTCAAACGTGTGCGCATGCGCAGAGCAGATCTGTCACAATTTGCATTATTTAGACGACACAAATTTCTCATTCAATTTTTATCGAAACGAAAATCAGTATTTTACATGATATACTCTAATATCACATGAATGGGAATCATACAGCAACAGACCTGATATTATTAACGTTTTACCCTTAAACTAAAAAAATCCTCAGTGACCTATTGTTGCGTTTCTTTTTTTTATTTTTTTTTTATTTTTTTTTTTATTTTTTTTTTTTCTTCTTTTTTTTGTTCAGTATAGTTGCGAAGGTTTTAAACATGTTCAAACGTGAATTTTATGCGATCCCCCCCCCCCCCCCAAAAAAAAAAAAGTGTTGCGCGACTGTCGTACGACGGTCGGTTCGAGTTGGATAGTTCGACGTTCATGCAAGTGTCGCGATCCTGTCGCCGCGAAATTTGGGCAAATTTGCGACACTTGTACGAATGTCGTAAGACAGTCCCGCGACAGTCTTGAGAAAGCATGCGAATACATGATGAAAACATGTCCGAGAAATGTATACCCCCTTAAAAGCCACTTTAATGTAGCAAAACTGGGGTACATGGGGGATACTTATTTTTCCAAAGCCTAGTTGTGAGTACTTATTAAAAACCGCCTCGGCGAAGCGGTTCTAACGTGTACCCACAATCTTTGTTTTGAGAAAATATAAGAAAAATACCAAAAATTTTATGATGAAATTTTCATTTTTTATAGCCGAAAAAAAAATCCGTATATTGCATGGGCAAGTTTTCATAATGAACTCGCGACTATCTGGCGAGAAAATAAAACTAAGCGACACTCACACGAATGCCGTGAAACACCCTTATGAATGTAAACAATGTTTTTTTTTTTTTTTTTTTTTTTTTTTTTTTTTTTTTTTTTTTTTTTGATTTATTTATTATTTTTTTTTATTTTTTTATTTTTTTTTTTTTTTGTAACTGTTACAGTAAGGTAAGTGCAAACATTATGTTCTAGGGTCTGGTGCAGTTACATGGGTGGTCCACAATTAAGTCACTCCTGGTTCTGGGCTAATGTCCATGATACATCCATTAAGGGGGCGGCGTGGAATCGATCTAGATTAAACACCAAAAACAGTCTCAATACTCAGGAATTAGACAGAGCGTACAGACCATGAGGTAGAAAAAAGTACTACAAAATGGTCGCCCCAACCAGGGGATTTGAGACAGTACATTTTACATTAGACGTCTACGGGATTTAGACCCACGATTTTCAAAATTGTCTAATATCCCTTGGGTGTCCACCGCCCCTATCCCGTTCTTGACTGTTGTATTATTTAGCTGCTTACGAAACATGCCCAGTAAACTGCAAAGGATCCTTAACCTCAGCTTATCTCGCGAAAATTAATAACAGGAAACGTCAAATGACACGAAGGGAAGCGTGTTCGGACACCGAATTTTCCTTGCCGCCGGCGGGGATCGAACCGATGAACTCTAACCACTGAGGTACACAACCAGAAACTGACTGAGGTCTATCTAAAGCTATATTGAGAGTTCGTTACAAATATTGCAGAACATATTTTTACCAAAAAAGTAAACATTGATGGGAGAAAATTTATTGATTTTTCACTTCTTATAATGAGGTGTGCCGGCTAGTCAAAGGCGAAACATACACGGTAATTAGGCGAATAGAAGTCGCCATATTAAAACTGTGACGTCATTTATTACGTGAAAAGTCAAAACAAAAGCATGACAGATGACAACAACCAGAAATATGGAAAAGGAAAATAAAATAAAAAAGATGCCTTGGTTCGCATTTTTTCAATGTGGTGGCTGCGCCGTGCTCAGTCAGGGAAACTGCAGGCTTATCACCATCGTAGAGGTAAATTATCAGTTTTGTGTTTTGCTCCAATCTTTTTGCATTTACCATGCTAAAAATGCCCAAAAGTAGCGTATTCATCGAAATATTGGGCTCATTCTTAAATCTGTCCGCCATTTTTATTTCTTGAAATCCCGCTAATGAAGGCTTAATGGACCTGTAAGAGCAACATTAAGTTAATAGAGGTTTAATCCAGGATTAAAATTTAATGGAGCTTCGTACAACCGGAATAAAAAGCGCGTTATTTAATTGAGGTTTTAATCATGGATTAAAATTTAATGAAGCTTCGTACAACCGGGTCCTGGTCAGAAACCCCAAAGACCCATCGTCTCGCGTCGTGGCTCATATTACAATCACCAATTTTAAAATGAAGCATGGAAATTCACTGTTGTCATGATTGCACAGTCTAGATACGGAGTCATGAGCGGTGGTGGATTTGGATGGGGTTCGTGGAGGCGTTGGGGTGGGTGGTTGTTTGTGGTACCAAATTATTCAAATTTCATGAGGAATGATAAAAATCAGACAAAATATAGAAACGACCCCTAGTGGAGCGGCTTAGTGAGAGATTTTGAGGTAATACTTCTGTTGATGATACAAGCATAAAATTTTCACCATATGTTCTTTACATGACACACATTAAATTCTGATCCCTAGCCACTTGAAATTCCGCCATTTTCAAGATGGCCGCCAAAAAACAAAATGGCCGACAGTTGTGAAAGGTGTACAAGTAGTAAATTGCTCATATCTTAGGTTCTTTTCATCATAGAACAACAACATAGAACAACAATATTGAAACCAAAATGAAGCTAAATGATTGTTCTTTCAAATAAAGTTCGAATATGCAAATTACCTAATTTGCATATCTATGAATATTAATGAGATCTTACTTTTTTGGCTAAAAATTGAGAAAAAAAATCACTTATCTTATTTTCTGAACGATGTAAGATGTTAAATGAAATGGATCACTGTTGCTTTGATATTACTAGACCATAAATTACCATAAATTGACAAAAGCTAATTAGCATATTCATGAACATTCATTTTAGAATATCTCAAGACTGTGTACGTCCTTACCTATCAGTTTGGTTCAGAAAGTTCATACAGTAAATTGCTAATATCTTTGGTCCTGCTCATAATACAACAACTATATTGATACCAAAATGAAGCTAAATGATTGTTATTTCAAATAGAGTTCAAATATGCAAATTACCTCATTTACATATATATAAACATAAATAAGGTTTTTGTTTTGCTAAAAAAAAAAAAAAAAAAAAAAAAAAAAAAAAAACCCACATCTTATTCACTGAACGATGTAAAATGTTCATGGTGTAGATTGTCTATAAATATCACTTTCATTGTAAGATAAATGTCATTAATATAAGATCTATGCCATTGTGCTTTCCTTCAAAAAGTGGGAGCTAAGTCTTGAAGAATTTAATTTCTACATTGCAAACAACATCATTCCTTTTTGTCACTATGACCTGTGCATAATTCTGCGCAAGAATGAATTTATCTACAAAAAAAAAAAACCCAAATATTTCCGTTTTGTTTTCATCACATCTGATAGAGTTGTTCCATGATTTTGGAGGTCTGCAGTTACCAATTACTTTTCGGTATACACCAGTTACTATTTTCTGCCTGGTCTCATCGTTGAGACTATCTTGGCGATAAATAAAAAAACGTACACCCTGGAATGTTTTCTGGCATATGACTTAATATGAGGTCCGGGTTAGACTACTGTGACCATGTGTATTTGGAGAAAGCAATTAGCTAAGAACTTGCAAGTATGTTGTCGCCCATTCTGGTATATATATAGGTATGCTTGAAATGAGCCATACTGGGGCACTAACAAACAACTCTACATGGTTGTTGATCTGAAAGCAATTGATCGATTCCTGAGCGATGTAATCTGGTGGCCAATGCGAAACTAAGAATTGACGTATGACTAGTGTGTCTGGTCCAGTCCATGTATAAGAGTATACATAGGGTAAGAGAGGGCAGTGGATACAGTGAGGAGTTTGGTGTCAAAGTACGTGTTCATCAGGGCTTTGTCCTTAGCCCGCTACTCTTCATTATTGTGCTATATGCTTTATCCAGGGAGTTCTGCACAGACTGCCCTTGGGTTCTGCTGAATGCAGATGACTTATGATATGACACTGTGGAGTTCATGGAAGAACAACCTGTAAGACTTGGAAAGCAGAGATTGATAGGAAAGTTCTTTGAGTGAACATGAGGAAGACAAAGATCATGGTCTCTGTCCTCAATCTGAACCTTCTGAAAAAAAATCTGGAAAGAATCCATGTGGCGTCTGACAAACAGGTGTAGGAAGAAATGCCGTCTTCTGTGGTGAATGCTTGTCCTGGATCCGGCACAAGAAATGCAATGGAATCAAAGGCTCCTTGCGCCGTGATCCTGATTACAGCTGTGCTGGCTGCCTAGGAAAGGCGCGTCCTATTAATGGAAGGCTAGTGAAGGAAGTTCTAGTTGATGGCGAAAAAGTTGAAGCTGTATCAGAGTTCTATTATCTGGGAGACATGCTTTCTGCTGGCGGAGGTTGTGAACTGGCTGCAGTCGCGAACTGCAAATCGGCTTAGGGCAAGTTCCGCCAACTACTCCCTCTCCACACTAATCGCAATCTGCCACGTTTGACCAGAGGTCAAGTGTATTCAACTTATGTACTGCCACATGCAGCAGAAACATGGGCAATGACTGGCTACACTTTGTCGCCTGCAGCGCAGTGACCGTGCAATGATGTACTGGATCTGTAATTTCAAGGCAAATGATGACGTAAGCTCAGACTCCCTTTTCTCAAAGCTTGGACTTCAGGATATATGTAGTGCTTTGCTCCAGCAAGATGAGATGGTATGGACATGTAGAGCGAATTAAAGGCTTTATTTCTCAAGTACGCAATCTAAATGTAGTTGCACAGAATACATCTGGCAAGCTAAGGAAATCATGGGATGAAGTGTTGTTGGACGACTAAAAGAAGGTTAGACTGGATACTGCCGATCCGTAGAATCGCTCAAGTGGAGAGTGGAGAGGTCGTCTAAGAATAAAATCCTTTAAGAGCAGTGAGTATATTTGTGAGAAAGATGATGGGCCATACCGCGGTTTCGCCTATTCAAGCCTCTTCAGTGACCCTTTAGAATTGGCAACATGGAGCCAAAGAGAATTGCTGTAATTTTGCAACTTTTAACAGGGTAGTCCATAGTAAAGACTTGTTTAATCAAAATGGGGCCAATTGCAGTAAATGTTGGTTAGAAAATGAATCTTAACCGATAATAATTTTCTGATTTCTCAAAATACCCTCTCTGATCTCAAAGGACCAAAAGGAAAATATAATCTGCACTATGAATGATGTACGGGGAGACTTTTTAGGGCCGCCACACGGCACAACACCAGCTGTAGTAATAGCGAATGAAAATAAAACTGAGATCCTTTAAGAGCAGTGAGTATATTTGTGAGAAAGATGATGTGCCATACCGCGGTTTCAGCTATTCATGCCTCCTCAGTGACCCTTTAGATTTGGCAACATGGAGCCAAAGAGAATTGCTGTAATTTTTCAACTTTTAACAGAAGGAGACTTGTCAAACAAGTCCAACCCTCAGATGAAGACAAAGGACTATAAAAAGGATATGATGATGAAATGATCAGTCGACAGACTTAGTAGATGCAAGCAAATAATTGATGGGAAATAATTTAATCGTGGGAAGCTCACCACAAACATAACTTGTCAATTTCTAGTTTAAATATTAGCATAGGTATGCACTATAGGGATCAAACATGCGTTTTTATATGATTAATACGTTTTGCTATTCAGTTAGCCAGTGAACACGTGCGAGCTTAGAAAGAAAGTACAAGGACATAATATCTTGTATTAATGACATTTACTTTACAATGAAAGTGGTATTTATAGACAATTTACAGAATGAACTTTCTTAACTAAACCGATACAGCCTTGATGTATTTAAAAATGAATATTCATGAATATGCTAAATGGCTGTTGTTAATTTATGATTCTTTATGGTGTAGAAATATCAAAGCCACAGTTATCAAGCTCATTTAACCTTTAACATCATTCAGAGAATGAGATGTGATTTATTGTTTTTTCAAGTTTTTGGCAACAAAATAAGACCTTTTAATATTCATAAATATGCAAATGAAGTAATTTGCATATTTGAACTCCATTGGAAAGAACAATCATTACGCTTCATTTTGGTATCAATACTGATGTTTTATGATGAACAGGACCTAAGCTTTAAGCAATTAACTGTATGAACTTTTAAAACTAAACTGATAGATAAGGGCATACAAAGTCTTAAAATGTTTTAAAATGAATATCCATGAACATGCAAATTAGCTTTTGTTAATTTATGATAATTTATGGTCTAGCAATATCAAAGCCATAGATATTCATTTCATTTAACACTTAACATCGTTCAGAAAATAAGATGTGTTTTTTTTTTTTCTCAATTTCAGCCAAAAAAGTAAGATCTCATTAATATTCATAAATATGCAAATGAGGTAATTTGCATATTGGAACTTTATTTCAAAGAACAATCATTTAGATTCATTTTGGTATCAATATTGTTGTTCTATGATGAAAAGAACCTAAGATATGAGCAATTTACTACATATACTCCTTTCACAACTGTCGGCCATTTTGTTTTTGGCGGCCATCTTGAAAATGGCGGAATTTCATGTGGCTAGCCTAGGGATCAGAATTTAATGTGTGTCATGTAAAGAACATATGGTGAAAATTTCATGCTTGTATCATCAACTGAAGTATTTTCTCATTAAGCCGCTCCACTACCCCCAATACTCCCTTGGTTAACATAAAAATCTCAGCTTTTGTTGCATGCTTACTCATTGTACCCCTCATGATGAACATGACACATGGGATGTTTTGAATATGTTTTGTTCAGTTCACTTTCTTGCTTTAAAATTATTGCCCGTAACATGCATGACATTACGAAAACTTTCCCATGCAACAGATTGTGTTTTTTTTTTTTTCAGCTGTAAAAATTTAAAATTTCACCAGAAAAATTTTGATATTTTTAAAATTTATGCTGAAAACATAGATCGTGGGTACATGTTAGAACTGCCTTGCACACGGTTCTAACGAGTACTCACAATCTATGTTTTTTTTGGACCAAAAATAAAAAATAGGTATACCCCTGCATACCCCAGTTTTACTATATATACAAAAGTGGGGTTTAAGGGGTATTCAGGGCATGGACATGTTTTCCTGATGAAAATAAAATAAAAAAAAAACTGCAAAACTATGCCTTTTTAGCTCGACTGCACGAAGTGCATAGAGCTGTTGCTGTCACCCCGGTCATCCACGTTCCCGTGTGCGTTCCCGTTCCCGTGCGCGTCACACTTGTGTTAAAGTTTTCTAGAAGTCCATATCTTGACAACCACTCATCAGAAAGCATTCATACTTGGACCATAGATACCCTGTAGGGTTAGCTTTCATTCCATGGCATCAGGCCCCTGGGTCCAGGCCAGGGGGTGGGGCTGGAGGTTAAAATCTAGAACACCTTCAAAAATGGCAATTTCTTGTGTTAAAGTTTTCTAGAAGTCCATATCTTGACAACCACTTATCAGAAAGCATTGATACTTGGGCCATTGACACCCTGTAGGGTCGGCTTTCATTCCATGGCATCAGATCCCTGGGTCCATGCCAGGGGGTGGGGCTAGAGGTTAAAATCTAGAACACCATTAATAATAATGGCTTTTCTGTGATATAGTATTCTAGAAGTCTATATCTTGAAAACTTATTATCAGAGGGCTTTCATACTCGGACCATAGGTACCCTGTAGGGTTGAGTTTCATTTCATGGCATGGGATCTCTGGGTCCATGCCTGGGGGGTGGGGCTGGAGGTTAAAAACTAGAACACTGTAAAAATAGATGTATTGCTGTGCAACTTTTACAAGGAGTCCATATCTTGACAACAACTTATCATAAAGCATTCATACTTCATACACTTTAGGTTCCATGACATCGGACCTCTGGGTCGGAGTCAGGGGGGCGGGGCTAGAGGTCAAAATCTAGAACTCCCCGATTTTTTTTTTCTTTTTATTTCTTAATAGAAACAACTTAGGAAGATGGTTGGTCATTCATCTTTTGACTTTGTGACACTGACTTGTGTGTCATGTCGGTAATGGTCGTTTGACCTACTTTCCATGGTTCAGTGATTTTGCCTTATATCTTGACACTCAATTAGTATACAGGGTTCGCACAGGCTTGAAAAGTACTTGAAAATGAAGGGCTGTTTTGAAAAGTACTTGTAAACCAAATTGGAAATTAGCCATTGGCCTTGAAAAGCACTTGAATTTCACTTATTCCGGTATTCCAGACAATTAGATTCGGTTTCAAAATCAAATGTGAGCATTTAAGAACAAGTTCGGCACTTTTGAATGCAAAAAGATCGGCGAGAGCGCCATAATAAAGAATAGGCCGAATGTGTAGGGCGCGAATCGGTAATTGAGTTGCTTCCCTTGCGAAAATGGTCGCGAAAATTTAGGCCGAAAATATATGGAGCGAATCGGCTCGTACCGTAATTGAGTTGTTTCCCTTGAGGAATGGTTCACGATTTATTGCATCTGTTTTATCGGCGGTGAAAATCCATGATGAATACAGACTAAGCGGAACCAAAATGACGTCGAAATGATATTTTTTCGAGCACAAATTTAATTTCAACATTTCTCAACGAAATGGGAAAGTGTGTGTACAGCAGAGACTGGCCGAAACGTTATCCTTGGGTCAAGGAAACAGACAATAAACACAAGGCACATTGTCGTGCATGTAATAAAGATATCGATGTGGCTCAAATGGGCGAAAGTGCTTTGCGTTCACAGGCGAGTGGAGATAGACATAAGAAACATGAGCAGTCTTTATCTGGGACTTTCACAAACTTCTTTATCAAGAAGGAAACTAAAGTTAAGACAGAAACCTCTACTACAGCATCCACCCAAAGTGACAATACAAGTGACAATATAATGATACCCCCACCCCCAAAAGCTAGTGTTGCTGGGCCCAGTGTTTCGATTATTGATAAATATGTGTAAGTATTTCTCAATAATAAGTCCTTGAAAATGGTAAGATTTGTCCTTGAAAAGTCCTTGAATTTTACTTGGCCTTGCCTGTATGAACCCTGGTATATTTTCTTACTTCTTTCAGATTATGAGTGAGTACGACCAGGCCTTTGACCCCAATATACTTATAGGTCACTGTGACCTAATTTCACGATTCAGTGATTTTGCCTTATATCTTGACACTCAATTAGTATATTTTAATACTTTTTTCAGATTATGAGTGAGTATGACCAGACCTTTGACCCCAATATACTTATAGGTTACTGTGACCTAATTTCACGGTTCAGTGATTTTGCCTTATATCTCGGTACTCAAATGGTTTATGAACAAACTTCTTTCAAAGTATGTTTGCGTATGACAAGACCTTTGACCCTGAAGTAGTCCTAGGTCACTGTGACCTAATTTCACGGTTCAGTGATTTTGCCTTATATCTTGACACTCAATTAGTATATTTTCATACTTTTATCAGATTATGAGTGAGTATGACCAGACCTTTGACCCCAATATACTTATAGGTCACTGTGACCTAATTTCACGGTTCAGTGACTTTGCCTTATATCTCAGCACTCAAGTGGTTTATGAACATACTTCTGTCACACTATGTTTGCGTATGACAAGACCTTTGACCCTAAAGTAGTCCTAGGTCACTGTGACCTAATTTCACAGTTCAGTGATTTTCCTTTATATCTCGGCACTCAATTGGTATATGGACATACTTCTTGCACGATATGTATGAGTATGACAAGACCTTTGACCGTAAAGTATTCCTGGGTCACTGTGACCTAATTTCATGCTTCAGTGATTTTGCCTTATATCTCGACACTCAGTTGGTATTTTTTCATACTTCTTTCTGATTATGAATGTGTATGACCAGACCTTTAACCCAAACATACTTATAGGTCACTATGACCTAATTTCATGGTTCAGTGATTTTGCTTTATATCTCAACACTGAATGGGTATATGATCATATTTCTTTCACATTATGAGTAAGTATCACTAGACCTTATAGGTCAGTGTGACCTTATTTCACGGTTCAGTGATTTTGCCTTGTGTCTTGGCACTCAGTTGGTATATGAACACACTTCTTTCACAATATGAGTGAGACCTCTAAATCTTAGGTAGTTATAGTTAACTTTCATAGTTCAGTGATTTTGCCTTATTGCATCAAGGCAAAAAGATGTATGAGCATAATGCTTTGGGTTACTGGTCGGGTTTGACCTTATGTTTGACAAAGGTCAGAAGCAGTCGAGCACGCTGTCCTGCGACAGCTCTTATATATTTATGTCAGCAAAACGAGACAATAATTTTGATATATGACATTTACTAAACCTTCATGTGGTTGTCTGGGATGTTTTGTTACTTATAACTGTCACTATGAATTTGTAACCTTGAGATGCACCAGTCGTTTGTCACAGTCATTCCCAGGGGTCAGGCCGTGATGGAAGGAATTTGAGACTGTCATCTGAAAATCTTTAAGATTGTTTATATTTGGCAGCATGTTTTTAGTCAGAGATGGGGCCTTAACTTCATGAATATTAACCAGTTCTGTGGGGAGTTAGTGTGCCTAACACTCAAGAACACAATTCGGCTACCGTGTGATTTGAACCCAAGACCTTTAGACACTCTATATACAATTTGCCCGCCTTTCCATGTTGGAGCTTTGGTTTGCAAATTGCTGATTAATAAGATTTTAAAAACTCCCACAACTAACATTATCTGTAATATGTCCTGGGTCATAATTTGAGGTCTTGGTATTAGAATTAGCATACAGGTAGTACCAATGTTATGATTAAGTATAGTTATAGCAATAAATATGAATAAGGGCACTTTGAGGCAGTGACCCCTATATCAGCACTTGTTGGGTAATAAACTGTAAGGTTGTCCCAGAGATATTGTAAATGAACTTGTCTACCTTGCAAGTTACTTTATTAGGCTCAGGTAACATATGAGTTGCATCATGAGAAAATCCTTCATGGTTTTCAACCCTCGCTATATATGTAACCATTGAAATTCAAGAATTAGTTAAAAGCTTAAAAGCCCAGATTGGAAAAGAGGAGGAATTATACTGTATGACAAAACGAAGGTCCTGATAAGTTTTTTGTTTACCATGCAGGTGATCTTCATCTTTGTTTTTGCATAAATTTGCGAAAATACAGGTTTTTTAACACATGGCTCAGGTAAATAAATTGTTAATAAAATTTTATTTGTGGCTCCCAGGCAGACACTTTGTACAGATTGTCAACAAAAATATGGCCTTACTTGTGAAACATTAATTGAGCCGCATCGTGAGAAAACGGGATTATTGCCTATGCGAAAACAAAGGCGCGGATCAGCTTCGCGGTAACCGCGAAGCTGATCAGCGCCTTTGTTTTCGCTACACGGATAGTACAATTTCCCTTCTTCTTAAATCCGAAATTTCAAGCTTCTAGCTCTTTTCTGAGCTTGTACAGGCCGGTTTGTGTCGGACATGGTCGGAAACCCCGAAGACCGGTTTTCTCGCGTCGCGGTTCACTTGTGAAACATTAATTTACATTTCAACTTGGTTGGTTGATTACATGTTTTATATCTCATTCAACAGCTAAGTTCATTTGGAAATGAGCTGTGACGTGAGAAAACCGGTCTTCGGGGTTTCCGACCAGGTCCGACACAAACCGGGCTGTACACGCTTAGTAAAGAGCTAGACGCTTGAAATTTCGGATATAAGAAGAAGAGGAAATATACTATCCGTGTAGCGAAAACAAAGGCGCTGATCAGCTTCGCGGTTACCGCGAAGCTGATCTGCGCCTTTGTTTTCGCATAGGCAAAAATCCCGTTTTCTCACGATGCGGCTCAAATAGGACCTCAATAATTTTAAAATCTCATTCACAAGACCAGAGAAGCCCAAGATCAAACCCACGGCCTCTGGTTTACATGATGAGTGGCTTATGGTAGATTTTGTATTGGGGTTTTAACGTCCCAGTCAACAATTTTTCAGTCACGTCAGGATGGAGCCACCGCTTCCTGGGTATTAGCCAGTGCTTAGCCAGGAGTTAATGCACCTTGCTCAAGGACACAACATGGTGCAGCCAGTGTGCCTGAAGTCACTTAACCCAGCAGGCACATGACGTCAGAATGACATCAGATTGACGTCGATGCGATGTCATGACGTCGCATCGACGTTGATATGACATCATTTTGACGTCATGTGCCTGCTGGGTAATGATAGAACAATCAAACCCAGTTACCTGATGAGTTCGAAATTTGGCATGTCCAATCAACCGCAGCCCTCTATCTCTATCTTTCAGAAATACAAGATACTATGTGTGGTGTTTGGTGCGAACCACGAAGTCTTGTATTTGATGTGCCATGATTACGCAATGAGAGACAAGTGGGTGAAGGGACTACGCTACGCTCTGCAGTTGGACCAATATCTAAAACAGAAAGAAAGCTCAAATATGTATCCTTACTTTTTATGCTCAGTATAGTTTAAGGGTTTTACCACTTACCAGTTGGCTTTATGGGAGTGTGGTGGCCTAGTGTGCCATGGACTCTGGGTAAAGAGATCTGGTCCCGAGGTTATAAAACTTTTTTCAAGCTCAGCTGAGCTGAGACTAAGATTTATCCTGCTCATAAAATTAATGTTGAAAAGCCAACTATTGTTAGCAGGATAAATAACATGCTTTGGTGATCTACACCTGAAATTTCAATTTATTTTGAAAAGTTGTCATTAAAGAGCAGTTGAAATTGCATGCTCAGCTGAGTTGAGCATGAAAAGTTTTACAACCTCGGGCCTGGTCTTGAACCCCACTGACACTGAATTGCATCCTTTAACAAAAACATTTACTCCCTGTATGTGCTGGTTAATATCCCAGAAGGGGTTGCCCCTGGGCCCATTCCGACTTGGCTGGAAACATTTTGTCTGGAATGTTAAATTGCAAATCATACATCTGTAAAATACGGCAATCAGTTGGCAGTACACTTGGGACCCTAAGTTTGATCCCCTCTTTTGTCACTTTCATTCAATAAGGTTGTCCACAGTACTTTTTAGCTCGCCTGTACGAAAGTACAGGAAGAGCTATTGCAGTCACCCCGGCGTCGGCGTTGCTCAAATGTTAAAAGTTTTTGGTTAAAGTTTTTATAAGTCTATATCTCTTGAAATTATTGATGGATCAAGTTGATACTTTGCATGTTGGTAGATATTGGTCTGAAGTTTTATGCTGTACCATTATGATCCACCTGAGTGACCTTGAGGTCAAGGTCATTGACTTAGAAATTTTGTATTAAAGTTTTTGGTTAAAGTTTTTAGAAGTCTATACCTCTTGAACATGTAGATGGATCAAGTTGATACTTTGCATGTTGGTAGATATTGGTCTGAAGTTTTATGTGGTACCATCTCGACCCACCTGGGTGACCTTGAGGTCAAGGTCACAGACTTAGAAATTTTGTGTTAAAGTTTGTGGTTAAAGTTTTTAAATATCTATATCTCTTGAACATGTTGATGGATTGAGTTGATACTTTGCATGGTGGTAGATATTGGTCTGAAGTTTTATGCGGTACCATCAAAACCCACCTGGGTGATCTTGAGGTCAAGGTCACGGACTTAGAAATTATTTTATGTTATAAGTCTATATCGAATATGTAGATGGATCAAGTTGATACTTTGCATGTTGGTAGATATTGGTCTGAAGTTTTATGCTGTACCATCACGACCCACCTGAGTGACCTTGAGGTCAATGTCATGGTTCTTAGATTTTAATAGATTTAGTGGCAAAGCACAAGTCAGGCGAGCTACGCTGTCCTGCGACAGCTCTTATTCTATGACCAGTTTTCCTCTCCCACAGATTCCCAAAGAGCCAACTTTGGTTTGGCTTGTGGCTTTAAGTACCATGCAGTCAACAAGTTTCCTGTCATGTAGGGACAGTGAAGTGAATTTCCATTCCTTAACTCTCATTCAGCTGGATACGACAAGCATTTGAACAGGCAGATAGAAATAAAGATCTGCGGCTAGACTTTGAAGAAGTTATGAAGCTGCTGAAAACCTTAAATGCTGACATGGACAGATCCTACGTCAAGGAAATGTTTAATGTAAGTATGTTTAATGGGTGCCTAAGTGTGGACATAGTTGCCCTGAGTTGGTGGTAATTTGGCAAATTAGGAAATAACCACTAAAAATATGAATTGCATTTGAGTGATTTTTAATTAGGATTTAATAAGAAAGGCTGGTCCATCTGCTAAGTGGTTATTATCCTATTTCCTAAGTTGTTTATTATCGTGCAAGTGTTTTTAGTTCATTCAAAACATTTTCATGAAGCCTATTGTTTCCAATAAAATTTTGAAATAATAGTACCTATATATATCTCTTGTTCAAATGAAAATCATTGAAATACAGGTCAACCTCATTATAATGCTATCTTTGTTGTCCATGGAAGCAGACCATGTAATAGATGAAACTGTGTTATAATGAGGTTATTTATAATAAGCATATATATAGCAAAATTATCATCTTGGGAGCCATGACATGACCATACTTTATTGAAAACAGGACTATAGTGAGGTGCATTATAATGTGGTTGAACAGTAATAATGATTCATTTGAGCCTGTGCTTGAGAAAACCAACAATTTGGGTTTCCGACCAGGACCGACCCAAACCAGGCTGTACACTCACAGAATAAAGCTAGAAGCTTTCAGTAGAAGAGGGATTGTACAATCGGTGTGGCGAAAACAAAGGCGCTGATCAGCAGTGCAGTTGATCTGCGTCTTTATTTTCGCATATGTAAATGGTTGGTTTTCTCATGCGAAGGCTCATTTCATATTTTCCCCCCGCAGACTGCTGATACAAGAAAAACAAAAGGTGAAAAGCCAACTCTGGACAGCGAAGAATTTGTCAAGTTTTACAATCTGCTTACGGAGAGACCAGAAATAGAGGAACTATTCCTAAAGTAGGTCCTTAATTGTTTACTAGGAGTTTCATATTGTGCAATGAGTGAGAGTGACAGTATGATCGGGAGCATTGTTGATAGTAATGAAGCAGGCCCATGATTTATCCTCACATACGACATATTTCTGTCATAAAAATTTGGTATTGAAAAAAATTTTTGGTATTGTTTATGAAAATGTGTCTACAACTATTTCTTTTCCACTGATTTAAGAAAAGCATTAGTGAGTTGGTGGTGAAAGAAATAGACTCTAAGTAGTTGTTACAGTTGGTCTCTGTCTAGTATTTTATTATATTGATTCATAAATTGCATTTACTAAATTTTTTGATATAATTGTTATGTTCCTCAAAGCCTTTAAGCAGCAACTCTTGACAACTCGATATTGGAAATCAAACTGAATACTTTTTGCAAATTTTTGTATAGACCAAGACAAGGCTTATTAAGATTTGTGTGATTCATGTATTAGTTGGCCTCCCAAGCCATCAAAATATTTTTCTGTTGGCATTTTTGAGTACATTTTGGCATCCATGCTAAATGTGTTCCTTGATGTGTAACAATACACGCTAGGGTGGATGCCAAGTCTGAAAATGCCCCGGAGTCCCAAAAGTAGGTCAAAGGTCAACTAAGTACAAAATTTCATATATTTCAACATATCAGCAATATCTTATAAATATTTTCAATTTATTTGTCAAAATAACCCCTAAATTACATCTAAAACATTTTTGAGGTTTACTCAGCAACAATTGTTACAACAAAGTGGTGCAGATTTAGGTCAAAGGTCACTTTAGTGCAAAAAATGCTTATTTTCAAGCCCTTTTACAATTGTCTGTATAAACATCATTGCTAGTGGTTTTCTGATGGGGATAAAGTTCTTTTAGGTACTTCTTGAGACTACTGTTTGATTTTGAAGTTTTTGTCATTTCAAGATGGTGTTCAATATGGTTGTCAAAAACAAGAGAATGCTATAACAGTTGATACATGTACAAGTAACTTACCCTCATCTAAAAATCTTTATACACAACCAATTTTATTGTACTTTCTCATATTGTACTTGCTCAGTTTTGTTAAACCAAGAATCAATTGATACAATTATGGTGTTGATCGTCATCAGTTAGTTTAGATTTATAAATGATATTGATTTATATACTTGAGGTTCAATGTCATGTAAGGACAAATAATTATTTTTCATGTTGTTTTCTAATTTTGACCCTGAGAAAAGTGATGATTGAAAATAATAGTATTGATGGTAATCAGAGTCATTTCAACTGAGTCAGATTGATACTAATATTTTATGTTTTACTTATTGTATAATGATGGTGGTCAAGATGGCCGCCACAACAGCAATAATTGAATATGTACTGGTAAAATTTTATAAACTTACGTATGGAGAACATAAGTAATTTTGATTTTATCGCAAGCAACTCTGTTTAGGGCATATTCTCTTCAATAATTTAGTTGTCAAGCTTATCCATTCTTCGAAACTGCCAGATCAATAAATAGTGTATTAATGCTAAATATGAATTGATTGAAATTCAGGCTGTTTTGATGTATGTGAAGCCCGTAGGGCCTCCAAAAGACATTAAAACTGATGTTATTCATCATCCAGTGAAAGCTTCAGTTCTGATATTTACATTTTATTATCAATCAAGTATCTGTCTTTTAGTTCCAAAATCTGTTGCTAATTTCTGGATATTTGACATTAAATCAGACTTTAACCGGAATTTCGGAACAGCCCAAACGCTAAATTTTCGAGCTTAACGTTATGGCAATATGCGACCGACGTCACGCCAACATGAGTAAACAAACAATGCCACTGGCTGACATTGACCAAACTCCAAGCCGCGGTGTTCCACTTCTGGACGTGAGTCCTCTAATTAAACGCTATCGGAGAGCAGCGTAGGTGTTGGCACTGTTGGGGAGTTTGGAATTTGACGTGACTCCGCCATTAGTTTGT
Source organism: Rugalucina vietnamica (assembly GCA_964017185.1). NCBI lineage: Eukaryota > Metazoa > Mollusca > Bivalvia > Lucinida > Lucinidae > Rugalucina > Rugalucina vietnamica. The sequence continues at coordinate 45,824,436 of OZ024878.1, read as the reverse complement.
CAGCAGAGTGATCAAGAGCAAAATATTTTCGTGAATTTAAAGCATTTCGACATGAAAGATCTTTACGTTTTTGTGGAGACTCTGATTATGTAAAGATGTCTTGCACTGATAGAGACATTGGCTTGGTTGTGCTGGCATTGAGATGCTAGCTTTGACTTAGGCATTTGTACATACGTCCATTCATTAAGGTATCATATAGCAACTTAGAGAATTTTACACAATCGAAAATAGAGTATGGTACAAAATCATAAGATGTATGTTATTGCGTGATTAGCATAAATTATTACTTCACTGATTAAGCTCAGCTGCTGCTTTTTATCATTTGATGAGACTACTTACATTTATATTTTACTTATGAAGTAAATAAACTTGTGTATGTTTGGTGTTTGCACTGATACAATTGAATAGTCACTGCAGATCCAAACTAATGTCTGGTGTAGCTTTACTGAGGTCGCTGCTCATTCTATAATTTAAAACCTTTAACATATTGTCAGTACACTATTTATGCAACATGAGCCGTACTAACAACAAATCCTGTTAATGAAAAATCATTCTCATTTACCAAATGGGGAGTACTGCACACATATATATGCAAGCTTTACTTGTGTTTTAAAGTACTGAGTTTCTTATGTAAATTTCATCATGACTCTCATAAATTGTACCAGCGTATCATATCTATGACACACAGTGTCACATTAATTCCTTGTCCCGAGACTTGGCCTAGGAATAGCGTGGGTTACGCAATTCCGGTTTGACAATTGTTATCATCCTACCACTGCAAACACAAAGAGTGGTTTACTCACTCATGTATGCTATCTATGCTCGTATTAGAAGTACCAAGTTTCTTATTTGCATATTTTACCATAGCCCTCAAGCATGGTTTAAATGAGGTTACGAATATCATTTTATTCACTCTTTGCTTACCTCAGCTTACTCAAAGGATAAAGTTTTGGCATTGTTATTTACTTTGACAAGCCCCGTAACTATTTATCCTGCTGATGGCCTTAGCTGTTCCTTCTTGATGAATTTGCAAAGATTCTTCCTTTCTAAATTTGATTAGACATTACCTAAGTTGTTCATTTTGATACACTCATTGGCCTTATTCGCAATACAATATTTCTGCAACTACCCGATGAATGGTAAAATCATTACTTTTATTTAAAGCGTTTTGGAATAAAAGTTGTTGCTAGTGACAAGAATCCGAAAAACTCTCAGCAAAATTCAGCCCCAGTCTCGAGAAATAACATGTCAAAAATGAAGAATTTGGAGATTGTCTCTCTTTCATTTAAAATAAGATGGAAAATTGGTGTATGCACTCTGGCCAAACCACATATGAAAATCCAATTGTTTATATTGGAAATATTAGTTCATATTATCAACCCTAAACTATCAAGGAGGTTTGAAAACACATTGATTTAAACAGGCTCAATGGAATTTTACATGTATTTTCACTGACTAAACGTTTGCTCAGGCATACAATGTATGTAGTTAAGCATTGTTTTATTTGCCAAATAACAACTGACTGTGGAAAGCTATACAAAACTTGTAAAGTTATCGCATAATCAAAAACGTACCAGCAAGTTTAGCATAACAATATTGTTCTCCAAATTCCAAGCATTTTATGATGGTAGCCATTTTGTACCCCATCTTTGAAAGTTCCATAATTTCCAAATTTTATATGACTTAAATTCTGACTTAAATTCTGGAAATTGCTACAGTTCTAAAAAATGGGCAAAATGAATAGTGCATTCATATGATTTGTTTTGTCGTTTTGCTCGTTTGTTTTCTTGCGTGGGGGTGGCAATGGGTTGGGGCAATCAATTACATTCACTAAGGAAGGTATCTTCACATCATGTACAAATGAAATGAACATCCTATGGTATAATCTTTACAAAGGTAGATCAGATTAAGAAAAAAAATGTGGCTAATAGTGAAACATGCTTGTTTTAATAATTTAGTCTTGTTTTGCTACACTTTCATCCTAAGCGAAACAGTGCGATGGGGTACAAATAGACCTGCAAGAACAGATGTCTATAGTCCAGATTTTGTATTTCATACTTAAAACTATCAATGCCAAACAAGCACAACAAGACCTCCTATCTCTGTCAGCTACTTTTACAACTGAAATGTTCCAGTAACTGAAATTGTGAATGCATTTTCAGGGTATGCCCTGTTTTGAATTGATGATCTCATCTGACCCTTGACCTCAATGGCTGACATGCATTATTTTCTAGATAAGCCTTAAATCATCTCAGAGATGTACTACACATGCTTTGGGAAACTTTCTTTCAGCCAGCCCATGATTTTGTGATAAAAATGCATTGTTTAGTAATCATTATAGGTTTTGATATTTTTGCACTCATATGACCTTTGACCTAATTCTGTGACCCAGAGGCAGTAACAAACTTGGAATATACCCGTATGAGTTTAAGCACTTGTCAATGAATAAAATGAGCATTTGTTGCTTTAAGTCAGTCCATGTTTGATATGCAAATTACTTTATTATTGTAACGGATGTTTGTTATTTTGCACTCATTTGACTTTTGACCTAATTCTGTCACCCAGGAGCATTTACAGTTTTGATACCCACCCCTATGTCTTTGGGCACATGTCAAGGAATAACATGAGTACAAGTTACCTAAAATCACACAATTATTTTCCAAAATAATGATGTTTATTCTTATTTTTACAGATTTTAACTATTTTGCACTCACTTGACCTTTGACCTAGTTTTGTGACCCAGGGTCATTTACAGACCTGGCATCCACCCGTACGAGTTCGGGCACATGTCAAGGAATATTATGAGCATAGGTAGAATAATGTACTCGAAAATGCCAACAAAACGAAAACTAAGCGACTTTTATGGACTTGGACTGCCAAGTATATATACAATGTATTGTCTCTACTGAATACATTCCTCAGAGATGAGACAAATTCATTAAAACTTCAGGATTGAAAGTAGCAAAATTTTCTATCTAAATTTTTATGATAAATCTAGCTGTCTTGTTATACATGTTCGATTCACTGGTTTTACACAAACCAATTTGTACCAACAAGCTCAGTAATGTAGCGGTAATGGATTCAGTAGCTTTTGCTGCTAATTTTCCATCACAACTTCATATGAACCGCGTCCCATGTGAATTGAAAAATCAGACATAGACTGCAAGATTGGTTGATTGGTTATAAATTATTCATTTCGGCCTTAAATACATAGGCAACCTCCAGAGTTTTATTAGGCTAAGAGAATTACCTAATGTGTGTGTGATGCTTTACCTCCAATAATGAATTACTTGCAAAATTGATGACTGATCGATTTGAAATGACAACTGAGGTAATATGGAACTTTTGAGATTAAGTTTTGAATGCTTCTGACCAACTGAGATTGAAACCTGCTCAGCATGTATAAGACATAAATGCATTAAATTAAAAAACATGCCCATGCAATGTACAAAGATTTTTTTAAGTTGTAAAAATGAAAATTTTCAGTGGAAAGTTTTTGATATTTTTCTTATTTTTGCATAGATTGTGGGGGATAATAGAACCGCCTCGGTGAGGGGGTTCTAACGAGTACCCACAATCTATGTTTTGGAGCAAAAATATGAAAAATAGGTATACCCCTGCATACCCCAGTTTTGCTATATAAAAGTGGGGTTCAAGGGCATATACTTTTCATGGACATGTTTTCCTGGCTAAGAGCATCCAAAAGGGCTGATACAGACATTGCAGGTTTTAATGAATAAAAATCATGTGAAGTTATCACAACATGACTTTAGCTATAATAGGTCAAACCAAACAAAGATTAGCTTTGTATTGAGTCCCAGTCATCTCTATACCTTATGGACAATATTCTTCCATTTATATCGACTTTCCTAATTGCATTTCACCTTTGATTATATTAGTTATTTACCAAGCTCATTTGAGTTGCGTCATGAGGAAACCAATATTTTGAATATACAAAAGCAAAGGCATAGATCAGCTTCGCATTAGCTGCGAAGTTGATCAGCGCCTTTATTTACGTAACACATATAGTACAATTCCTCTACTTTCTAAATCTAAAATTTCAAGCCTCTAGCCATTCTTCTGTAGCTGCACAGGCCGGTTTGTGTCAGACCTGGTCAAAAACCACATTGTTGGTTTTCTCATGATGTGGTCCATTTTACATTATTGATGTGTATTGACTTGGAAAAACGACAATGTGGTTTCTGAAGAGGTCCAATACAGAACGAGCTGTACAAGCACTGGAGAAAGCTAGAGTCTTGAACTTTGGGTACAAGTAGAGGAGGAAATGTACAATTGCTACAGTTACTGCAGAGCTGATCTGTGTCTTTGCTTTCGCATATGCAAAATGCTGGTTTTCTCATCACTTGGCTCACATACTTTTGTATATCTTAAGAAAAAAAAATCTATTTTAGCCTGACTGGGAAAAGTCTCGTCTTAAAAAAACTCAGGTCATATAGTATCCTCCTTTTCTGCATACTTTGCAATTTTAGACTAGGCTATGAACTTTTAACTAAGTAGCAAGATAGAAAATGATAAAAGATGGTTTGACATGTTATGGTTCAGTCATCCAAATAATTATACAGTATATGATAATTTATACAGTTTTGTTGCAAAGGTGTTTTACTTTTCGCCCTTTTCTAGTGTCACCATATGTTGATAAAAAGTCCTGCCCAATCATGGCCGAGTGGCTAAAGTTAATGATTTCATTACCCTTCTTAGCCATATGATTATCATTCTGTGCGAGTCTGAGCCCTATGCAGGACACATTTGAGCAAGCCAAGTTCTTTTTGTGAATTTTTCATGTGATGTTTTCTCGGGGTGCTCAGGGTTTTTGCCCCATCCCTGATTGCACTATCCCATATGATTGAAATAATCTTGAAAGGGACATAAAATGGAAGCAAGAAAGAAAAACAACTAACAAAACCAGATCTGTGTTATCTCTTGTCTGCCCAGTCTTGTGTTCTATTAACAGTATCAGTGTCATTGGATGTTATTATCACCTTTATGAACCACAGCTTTTTAGCTCGACTGCACGAAGTGCATAGAGCTATTGCAGTCACCCCGGTCGTCCACGTTCCCGTTCCCGTGCGCGTTCTCGTGCGCGTGCGCGTCACACTTGCGTTAAAGTTTTCTAGAAGTCCATATCTTGACAACCACTCATCAGAAAGCATTCATACTTGGACCATAGATACCCTGTAGGGTTAGCTTTCATTCCATGGCATCAGGCCCCTGGGTCCAGGCCAGGGGGTGGGGCTGGAGGTTAAAATCTAGAACACCTTCAAAAATGGCCATTCTTGTGTTAAAGTTTTCTAGAAGTCTATATCTTGACAACCACTCATCAGAAAGCATTGATACTTGGGCCATTGACACCCTGTAGGGTCGGCTTTCATTCCATGGCATCGGCTTTCATTCCATGGCATCGGCTTCCTGGGTCCATGCCAGGGGGTGGGGCTAGAGGTTAAAATCTAGAACACCATTAATTATAATGGCTTTTCTGTGATATAGTATTCTAGAAGTCTATATCTTGAAAACCTTTTATCAGGGGGCTTTCATACTTGGACCATAGGTACCCTGTAGGGTTGAGTTTAATTTCAAGGCATCGGATCTCAGGGTCAAAAATCAAAAATCTTCTTCTCTGAAACCACAGGGCCCACAGCTTTGATATTTGGTATGTAGCAATGGCTAATGGTCCTCTACATAAATTGTGCCTGCCATGCCCCTTGTGTCAAATTTGGCCACGCCCCGGGGGTCGATAGTCTCCATAGACTTACAATTGGAAAAACTAAAAAAATCTTCTTCTCTGAAACCACTAGGCCCACAGCTTTGATATTTGGTATGTAGCAATGGCTAATGGTCCTCTACATAAATTGTGCCATTCATGCCCCTGGGGTCAAATTTGGCCACGCCCCGGGGGTTGATAGTCTCCATAGACTTACTATGGGAAAAAAATTCAAAAATCTTCTTCTCTGAAACCACAGGGCCCACAGCTTTGATATTTTGTAGGTGGCAATGGCTAATGGTCCTCTACATAAATTGTGCCATTCATGCCCCTGGGATCAAATTTGGCCACACCCCGGGGGTCGATAGTCTCCATAGACCTACAATAGGAAAAAAACTAAAAAAATCTTCTTCTCTGAAACCACTAGGCCAACAGCTTTGATATTTGGTATGTAGCAATGGCTAATGGTCCTCTACATAAATTGTGCCATTCATGCCCCTGGGGTCAAATTTGGCCACGCCCCAGGGGTTGATAGTCTCCATAGACTTACTATGGGAAAAAAATTAAAAAATCTTCTTCTCTGAAACCACAGGGCCCACAGCTTTGATATTTTGTATGTGGCAATGGCTAATGGTCCTCTACATAAATTGTGCCAATCATGTCCCCGGGGTCAAATTTGGCCACGCCCCGGGGGTCGATAGTCTCCATAGACCTACAATAGGAAAAACTAAAAAAATCTTCTTCTCTGAAACCACTAGGCCCACAGCTTTGATATTTGGTATGTAGCAATGGCTAATGGTCCTCTACATAAATTGTGCCATTCATGCCCCTGGGGTCAAATTTGGCCACGCCCTGGGGGTTGATAGTCTCCATAGACTTACTATGGGAAAAAAATTAAAAAATCTTCTTCTCTGAAACCACTAGGCCCACAGCTTTGATATTTGGTATGTAGCAATGGCTAATGGTCCTCTACATAAATTGTGCTATTCATGCCCCTGGGGTCAAATTTGGCCACGCCCCGGAGGTTGATAGTCTCAGACTTGCTATGGGAAAAAAATTCAAAAATCTTCTTCTCTGAAACCACAGGGCACAAAGCTTTGATATTTTGTATGTGGCAATGGCTAATGGTCCTCTACATAAATTGTGCCAGCCATGCCCCTGGGGTCAAATTTGGCCACGCCCCGGGGGTAGATAGTCTCCATAGACTTACAATGGGAAAAACTAACAAAAATCTTCTTGTCTGAAACCAAAAGGCCCAGAGCTTCTATATTTTGTATGTAGCAATGTTTTGTAGTCCCCATTATAAATTGTGCCAGTCATGCCCCTGGGTCAAATTTGGCCATGCCCCGGGGGTCAATAGTGTCCATGCATAGACTTTCATTGGTCGATTCTCAATTAATTTAAATCTCATGAGCTTACAATGTGATAATCTCTCAGGTGAGCTACAGGACCAATGGTCCTCTAGTTTCTTAATAGAAACAACTTAGGAAGATGGTTGGTCATTCATCTTTTGACTTTGCGACACTGACTTGTGTGTCATGACGATAAGGATTGGTTGACCTACTTTCCACGGTTCAGTGATTTTGCCTTATATCTTGACACTCAATTAATATATTTTCTTACTTCTTTCAGATTATGAGTAAGTATGACCAGGCCTTTGACCCCAATATACTTATAGGTCACTGTGACCTAATTTCACGGTTCAGTGATTTTGCCTTATATATCGACACTCAATATATTTTTATTCTTTTTTCAGATTATTGACACTCAATTAATATATTTTCTTACTTCTTTCAGATTATGAGTAAGTATGACCAGACCTTTGACCCCAATATACTTATAGGTCACTGTGACCTAATTTCACGGTTCAGTGATTTTGCCTTATATCTCGGCACTCAAGTGGTTTATGAACAAATTTCTTTCACACTATGTTTGCGTATGACAAGACCTTTGACCCTAAAGTAGTCCTAGGTCATTATGACCTAATTTCACGGTTCAGTGATTTTGCCTTATATCTCGGCACTCAATTGGTATATGAACATACTGTTTTCAGGATATGTTTGCTTATGACAAGACCTTTGACCCTGAAGTATTCCTAGGTCACTGTGACCTAATTTCATGGTTCAGTGATTTTGCCTTATAGATCGACACTCAGTTGGTATTTTTTCTTACTTCTTTCAGATTATGAATGAGAATGACCAGACCTTTAACCCAAACATACTTATAGGTCACTATGACCTAATTTCGTGGTTCAGTGATTTTGCCTTATATATCGGCACTCAATTGGTTTATGACCAAACTTCTTTCACACAATGTTTGCGTATGACAAGACCTTTGACCCTAAAGTAGTCATAGGTCATTATGACCTATTTTCACGGTTCAGTGATTTTCCCTTATATCTCGTCACTCAACTGGTATATGACTTATATCTTGACACTCAGTTGGTATTTTTTCATACTTCTTTCTGATTATGAATGAGTATGACCAGACCTTTATTCCAAACATACTTATATGTCGCTATGACCTAATTTCATGGTTCAGTGATTTTGCTTTATATCTCAACACTCAATGGGTATATAATCATATTTCTTTCACATTATGAGTAAGTATGACTAGACCTTTGACCCTGAAGTACTTATAGGTCAGTGTGACCTTATTTCACAGTTCAGTGATTTTGCCTTGTATCTTGGCTCTCATTTGGTATATGAACACACTTCTTTCACAATATGAGTGAGACCTTTAAATCTTAGGTAGTTATAGTTAACTTTCATGGTTCAGTGATTTTGCCTTATTGCATCAAGGCAAAGAGATGTATGAGCATAATGCTTTGGGTTACAGGTCGGGTTTGGCCTTATGTTTGACAAAGGTCAGAAGCAGTCGAGCACGCTGTCCTGCGACAGCTCTTATTATGAACTGTAATTGAATGCACATGCTTGTTCTTAAATTGGATGCACATACACAAGTCATGTACTATGTGTTTCTTCTTCCTCCTCTTCCAGGTATGCCAAGACAACAGGTCATCTTACCCCATCAGACTTACACATGTTTCTCTTACATGATCAACAGGTGGGTACAACTTAGAACTGAACTTTTAGAATCATTAGCTTGTCTGACTTGAATTGTATTGAACCTGAACATAAATGCCTGGGGTTAATGATTTGTTAAAATTTCAAACATGAATATTACAAACACACTGTTATTTTTGGTGATAAAATGTAAGAATCCTCAAATGCAAGGGATTCTCACATTTTATCAACAAAAAATAACAGTGTATTTGCCTTTGAAGTGGATATATAGTTAACAAATTGAGGGCTTAATGACAGCGTTAAACTAACAAAGTTTTGAACAACTGGGCCCGGAAGTGTTAGCGCAATGCCATAAAGAGGTTTGCAAAAGAAGAATGTTGCATCCCAGCGTGATTTCAGCTAATGACTGTGATTCCAAAGCACTAAATAAAACAAACAAACAAGCGAACCATAACAAAAATGTTACACAGCTCTTAAATGGTAATATCACATATCTGGAGCTTTTTGAAGAATAGACTTTTCATGTTGTTTAATCAATTTGAGTTATCAATATATTCACATTTTCAGTCTATATAAGATCAATTCTTATAAATATTATAGGAAGTGAACACCACAGAGGAAAATTGTCGGGAGCTGATAGCTGTCTATGAACCGCAACCCCAGATGAGGAATCAAGATAGAATGAGTCTCATTGGTCAGTATCTGATCTCCATTATATCAAACTGTGCAAGACAGCTTGAAGAGTGTACAATTCATACTCAAGCAGAACTGTTATTGATCCCTTATCAGGCTTATTTCTTTCATGAATATTTGGACGGGATGATAATTCATCATCCACTGATTCAAGGTACCTTGTTACCTGTGAGTAACAGTATGGTTAGTAAAACTGATCATTCAGACATGCCTTTTTGACATTTCTACTATTACATGTACTTAGTTTCACATTATTTCAGTTTTCATTATACTTTCTAGGCTTCAGAAGTTTTCTCTGTTCACAACCGCAGCATCTCTTCAACCGAGCCCACCGTCGTGTGTATCAAGACATGACACAACCGATGACAAACTACTTCATAAACTCATCTCATAATACGTAAGATATCGTTTATCTGTTTATACCTTATAACATGGTGTTGCTGGTACTGCCATAATGTTCTTTGAGAAATTTTCTCATCAACCTTTAGCATGAAGGTGTTATGTCATATGAGCCATGAAGTGGTTGTATTTGAAAAACATAGAATGTTCTTTGCAAATATGATAGATGCTTTAAATAGTCACATCTACTTCAATAAATTAACCTTTTGATATTACGAAAGACAAAAAATCTGCTTTATTTGCAGGCACAAGTCAGAAGGGATGTTTTTAAATCATAAATTTTGCAAATGTTTTAACTGAAATTAACTTGTGTATCCTAAGCTTGCTCAACCTTAAAGTTTTGGAGACTTCTTAATACGCAATAGTTGCATCTACATTTTAGCCTTTGCATGAGAAAACCAACAATTTGCATATGCGAAAACAAAGACGCAGATCAGCTGTGCAGTAACTGCACAGCTGATCAGTGTCTTTGTTTTCACCACACGGATAGTACTATTCCTCTCCTACTTGTATCGAAAGTTTCAAGCGTCTAGCTTTATGCTGTGACTGTACAACCTGGTTTGTGCTGGACCTGGTCGGAAACCCAAATTATTGGTTTTCTCATGCACAGGCTCATTTATTAAAAACTTTTTAACTTCAACAAAATCATGATAACTTATATTTCTATTATACAGATATCTGGCTGAAGACCAGTTACGAGGTCCCAGTCGTGTAGAATGTTACATATCAGCATTAAAGAAAGGCTGTCGCTGTGTAGAGTGTAAGTTTTTGTAAAAGATTTCAGTCAAAGTTTTTCAAATTCCAATTACAGTAGTCACTTATTAGATAGCATGTATATATTGTAACAAATGGAATGAAATCAAACAAAGCTTATAAATAAAGAAAAAGAATATGCAAGTGCAAATGAATTTTAATTAACATAAGCCTAATTGAATAAATGAGAGGCTGGTGGCCCAGTCTACGAATGTCTGTCGCCGAATCAAGAAGACCTGGGTTTGAAACCCAAAACTGCAGTGTGGTGTCATTGAGCAAGACACATTTACTTAAATCATGGTACTACCCAGCATTGGTCATGACTGAACAGTTATTGACTGGGACATTAAGGAACAAACCAAAGCAAAACAATATCTTAAATTCATTTATTAAGGGTATAAAACAGAACAAACAACCAACAACGAACGGTACATTTAACTGTTTGTTTAATGAGATCGACGCATTTCGGTCTTTCAAAGACCTTCTTCAGGATGGTTTGCAATACAGATTTCATTCCCTGAAGTAAAGATTAGCGGTTGTCTTTGGTCACGTGATCGTATTGTTCTAAAAATAGTATTTATGTTACTTAGCAACTGAAGAAATGAGGTACATGTAATAAGACTTGGTCAATAATAGTGAATTGAGTTTCTTGGTTAAGAATTAGACAATGTCAAATGATCGTATATAGTTCCTATTTTAAACTTCAGTTAGTTACTATATGCATCCGACAAATTTAAGTAGATTCAGGTAAGAAAAATATTGAAGTTTTATGGCTAAATGATTGAGTGAATATTGCGATATGTTAACAGAAATCTTGTGACATATACTGGTCATAGAACGGGAGATTTACTCCTCAGGCTTTATCGACCATATCATAATGTCATCATCTAGGTATCTGAGAATTAGGAATGATTTTCCATCTTCTTAAATTATTTATTCTCTCCACAGTGGACTGTTGGGACGGCAGTGATGGAGAACCAGTCATATATCACGGGTATACACTAACATCGAAGATTCTCTTCCGAGATGTCATACAGGCTGTTAGAGATTACGCTTTCAAAACTTCCCCGTAAGTCTTCATTTTACAAAAGTATTTACAAATATCAAACATGAAGTCAGGCTTTAGAGATTTTGCTTTTAAAATTTCACCAAAAGTAGACATTTCTCACGGAAATCTCTTATATCATTGTCATACAGGTCATTAGTCATTTAAAACCTTGAAATTCTTGTCATTAGAGAATTCTTTTGTGATTTGCAAATTTTCACTATAAGCAGTGAAAGAATGGGCACTTTCGACTGATAAACTGCCTCTGTGGTAGTGACAGCTTGCCTAAAGACAATGTAGTTCTGATTATGCTGCATGACATTAGTCCTTGGATGTCTACAATAAAAAGTCAACATATAAAAAAGTAAATAAATAAACAATTAAAAAAAATTGTGTTTCTGCATATTTTCAGCTACCCTGTTACATTGTCTATAGAAAACCATTGTTCCATAGAACAACAGACAGTCATGGCCAATTGTATGCAAAACGTGTTTGGAGGTAAATTTGTCTTCAAAGTTTCAAACAAAAAATTCAGCATGATTGCCTAGTGGTTGAGTATAGGACTATGTAGCAAGGGGTCCTGGGTTTGATACCTACCTACTTTATAAAGCGTCCTTGAGCAAAAGACACTGTTAGCTTCATATCATACATATCAATACCCATGTAGTGGTGGCTTCATTCCAACAGGACTGAAAAACTGTTGACTATGATGTTATGCCATATCTAAACCAAAATAATTGGTTTATGGATGAACATTTGAGCACTATGGATAATTACTTCAGTATCAACCACCATTGGTACACACTTTTCAAGTATACATGAAAACTACTTTGATTTTTAGCCTGGTTCTGATGGCTGGGCCCAGTTGTTCAAAATTAACGACATCGTTAGTGAACGACTCGTTAAAATTTCAAACATGAATAATTATTACAAATACACTGTTATTTTTTTTGTTGATAAAATGTGAGAAACCTTTGCAATGCAAAGGATTCTCACATTTTATCAACAAAAAATAAGTGTATTTGCTTATGTAGTGGGCATTAAGTTAACGAGTTGAGGTCTTTACGATGACGTTAAGCTAACAAAGTTTTGAACAACTGGCCCCTGGTTTTTAACCAAAATATGTAACTGTATTTTTAATTTCATCTACATAATAGATGTTTTAAGATTGAGTAGCAACATTGTTTCCATACTTAGATGACATAAAATTGTTTTATACTTTCTCATATTTCTATTCACAGAGATGCTGTACGCCCCTGGCCAGTTGCCCCCAGTCCCCCCATCACCTCATGAGCTCAAGAACAAAATCATTGTAAAGGTTGGTATTCTCTGAAGTTTAAATGACTGTCGTTGCCTTTGATTTGATCCGCCTTATGGGAAAACCAACAATTTGCTTATGCGAAAACAAAGGCGCAGATCAGCTTCGCGGTAACCGCGAAGCTGATCAGCGCCTTTGTTTTCGCTACACGGATAGTACAATTCCTCTACTTTCTAAATCCAGAATTTCCAGCCTCTATCTATCTTCTGTGACTGTACAGCCCGATTTGTGTTGGACCTGGTCGGAAACCACATTGTTGGTTTTCCCACTAGGCTGCTCATTTGGTTATTGTGTAATGTCTCAGTCATCAATTTTTCACTCGTGTGGCAACTGAGTCGCCACTTCATAGTGTATTGCTCAAGGACACTACAAGGTGACAGTAGTTATCGAACGCTGGACCTCTTGCTGCCAGATCCTGTGCTCTAGCACTACTCCGCCGTGCTTCCTTTATTGCCTTGAAGTAAAAACAGGAGAGCTGATTCCCTTGATAGATATTTTGGTTTTGCAAACATTTTGGTAACAATTTGGACAAGTAATAGCAAATGAATGCTAGAACATGTGGCATAGATAGATAGGCAGACTTCAAGACTAGTGATTGTTGGTTTAAATCTCACTGCCAACAAGTTTTGTCCTATAGCAAGACATGCAACACCACGTAATACATGCACCAGTTAGATACTCAGGAAAGGCTTGTGCCAATATGACTGAAAAATTGTTGACTGGGACATTTAACAATTATACAGATTTTGTTGATTTTTATACTGATTTCAGGGCAAGAGGTTGCCATTCATTCCAACCCCAACAGATATGCCTGACGGCAGTAACAACGCCATTGCGGAAGTGTCTGACGAAGATGAATCTGCGGAGGCCAACGAATCAGTACAGCAAGAGAAAAAGAAGAAAGGGAGCAAACTCAAGCTGTCTGCGATGTTTTCGGCCATTGTGGGAATGAAGAGTGTACATTTTAAGACCACAGATGACGTCCCTAAAGGTATAAACTTTTGTAAAACAGAAAGAAACCAAATGAATAGGTATATAAGACAACTCTTATCTTTGCCCATTGAATATTCTTATAGTTGGGATTCTTATGATTCCCAAAAACAATGTGGGGATTAGAATGTCAAATTAAAATGTATTTTTATCTGACATAAATAACACAGATATGCTAAATGATCTAGCATGAAATGAACTGACATTCTGTTGTTCCAAGGTATGAAGATACAAGAATATAGACCATTTCATAATGAAATTTATATGCAGAGCTCTAACTCTGATGGATTAGACATGAAAACATACCCACTATTGGAATTATGGGTAAAATTTTTACATCAAACTAAATGAGCCGCCTCATGGGAAAACCAACAGTCTGCATAGGCGAAAACAAAGGCGCAGATCAGCTTCGCGGTAACCGCGAAGCTGATCAGCGCCTTTGTTTTCGCTACTCGGATAGTACAATTCCTCTTCTACTTAAATCCGAAATTTCAAGCTTCTAGCTCTTTTCTGTTACTGTGCAGGCCGGTTTGTGTCGGACCTGTTCGGAAACCACATTGTTGGTTTTCCCATGAGGCGGCTCAAATCTTGCAGGTGAAAACTTCAATGTCGTGTCCCTGGCGGAAAAGAAAATTGGCAAACTTCTTGACACAGAACCAGATGGCGTGGCACGCTACACGAGAAACATGTTGATACGAACATACCCCTCTGGGACCAGGACTGACTCTAGCAACTATAACCCTGTACCAATGTGGTGTGGGGGATGCCAAGTGGGTGAGTTTATCTATTCAATATTTTCAGTATTTATATAACATCTTTATTAAAGAACACCTGGACCTCTTTATAACATGGTTCATTACAACAAGGTTTTGGATATAACATTGATCGTTGTTGGACCCCAACTGGACAATATTCGCTATATGTCTATACATGTAATTCTCAATATAACACGGATTGGATAGCTAACACGGAAATAGGAAAGGATCCCAGCAATAGTGTTATAAAGAGGTTGAGATGTAATTGGGATTCGTAGAAGGGAAATATGTTGATACGAACATACGCCTCTGGGACCAGGACTGACTTGAGCAACTATAACCCTGTACCAATGTGGTGTGGGGGATGATGTCAAGTGGGTGAGTTTATCTATTCTATATCTTCAGTATTTATGTCTTTCTCAAAGAAATTGGGATTTGTAAAACGAGAAATATGTTGATACGAACATACCCCTCTGGGACCAGGACTTACTCTAGCAACTACAACCCTGTACCAGTGTGGTGTGGGGGATGCCAAGTAGGTATGTGTATCTTTAACTATCGCTTGTGGTTCTTGGTCACTGAGAATATTGTCAGAGTTTGTTCCGTAAAACACGGGTATCTGAAGTTCCATTTTAGCCCACCAAAACACTTGAAAAGCAACAAAAACGCTTGGAAAGTGAAAAATATTGGTTAAGTTAAAACAGAATCTCAGATGACCATGTGTAAACTGTCTTACTAGATGAAAGAAGGCGGAAAATTAATAAGCTGGTAGTCTTGCTTCTTTATATGACATGATGTCATAGTTGTTGCATAATGGGAGCTATTTTTGCGATTTGGTCCCGTTTCGCCTACTCCCATTTCACCTACTCCCTTTTCACCTATTCCCATTTCGCCTACTCTCGTTTCGCCTACTCTGGACATTCAATGAATTCCCATTTCGCCTACTCTGCACTTTTTGACAGCAAATGTGTTTTTGTTTTCTTTTTCAATCTTATTATCATTGAATTCTACTCTACATGTTTTATAGTGAATAAAATATGTGAATATTGTACTTGTTTTAAATGTTAAAATAAAAATTAATTTAATTTAGATCAACAATTAATGAGTTTGCAATTTTTATATGCTTGCACAAGCCCTTTAAATAATCATTTTCTTCATAACCAAAAAATAAATAAATACACATACTTATTTCACTTTTCTAAGGTAAACTTTAAAACGTATTAAATTTTGCAAATTGGCGAAATGGGAGTAGGCGAAACGGGAACATCCCATTTTTGCATTCTCACTGTCACTGACATCACCATGTTTCTGTGGAGAATATGATATACACAATACAACCATATTTTCAACAATGTAATTTTTAATTGAATTTAGGTCGATGTCAACTTTGAAAGAGTGTCAGATCAAATTGTGGTATTTTGAAAAAAGCATTTCATTAACAAGCAGTCACAAATTACATAATAATTTATTTTACACACCAGATTTTAAGTTTGTTTAAACTTCATATGGCTACCCTAAATATTTTCTCCATTCCACATTTCCCTAAATTTTTCAGTGGCCTTAAACTTCCAGACTGGTGGTGAGGAAATGCAGTTATTACATGGAAGATTTTTGGACAATGGAAACAGTGGCTATGTTCTCAAACCCAAGTGCTTGCAATCAGGTTTGTAGATTAATTTGTCAGTATCCCAGACAAGATAAGCAATTGTGATTTGAGGAAAAGGAAATAAAACAGATTTTATGTTCTGTGTTGGAGAGGGAACATATGATTCTTATGGTTTTTGATTTGGTGGGGCATGAGGATTTTCCTAAACAAAGTTTGTTTTCTAGAAAACAGAATTCTGTTGTATGTTCTTTATATGCTTATATGTTGATTAAAATATTCAGGCTAAAAGTAACTCTTCTCCCTGGCACAGTCATAAAAATCAAGTGGTATCTTTATTTTAACTTTTCAGATGAGGACTATATGGCAGTATTGGGTAGGAAGAAATCTGCTACAAGAAAACAGTTACATATCAAGGTAGGTGACAAAATGTTTTGTAGACACACTTGTATCTATTGATTGCTCAAAATTTCAAACAAGGTGGGAATCCAACAATACACATAATGAGCATTTAATTTTGATATTTTAGCAAAATAACCAACATTATACTCCATTTATGAAATGTGAAAGAATGCACATTGAGTACTTGTAATGTGCCTCAGAAAGGCTTGTTTAAGAACAGTGTGAATAGATAATTAATTCATAACCATTGTGTTGACCATGAATCTAACGCAATAGACACACAAACCAGAGGACCAATGGTCCTGTAAACGCTCACCTGAGACCTGAGATATATACCAATAAACTTGTTTGACTAGAATGGTAATATACATGTATATAACCCCAGGGCAGGGTCAGTGCAAACTCTGGAGTCAATTTCTTTTTCAAAATCATAAAGATTCAGTCGATTTGCCAATTTACTGCAAGTTTTGCCCTTCAAATGACATTGTAACAATTTTCCCCATTCAAATGTGTGGGCAACCTAAGTTGACTTTGCCGTAAAAAAGGTCAAGGTCATCCCAGGGTCATGATTTATATAAACTTTGTAGAGCTCCATTGCCTGATGCTTCATGCCAAGTTTCAAAATCATAGGCCTTCTGGTTCTGGAGAAGATTTTTAAAGGTTTTTGCTATTTATAGCCATGGCGGCCATCTTGGTCATGTGACCATGACCAGTTATACAAACTTTCATTCACTCTTCCTAAGAATGCTCCACATAAAGTTTGGCTTTGATTGGCCAAGCGGTTTCAGAGAAGAAGATCCTTGAATATCACTGTAATATACATGTATATTGCCCCGGGGTGGGGGCAGACAGACCCCTGGGGTCCAAATTTTTTCAGAATCATCAATCTTAAGTCCATTTGCCCATTTCCTGCAAGTTTTTCCCTACAAATGACATTTTAACACTTTTCTCATTCAAATGCATGAGCGGCCTATGTTGACCTTGCCGTAAAATCGGTCAAGGTCATTCCAGGGTCATGATTTATATAAATTTTGTAGAGCTTCAGTCACTGATGCTTCACACCAAGTTTCAAAATCATTGGCCTTGTGGTTCTGGAGAAGAAGATTTTTAAGGTTTTTTCTATTTATAGCCATGGCAGCCATCTTGGTCATGTGACCTTGACCATTTATATAAACTTTCTTTCCCCCTTCCCAAGGATGCTCCATATGAAGTTTGGCTTTGATTGGCCACGCGGTTTCAGGGGAGAAGATGTTTCATTATTATGGAAATATACATGTATATAGCCCCAGGGCAGGGGTAGACAACCCCCCAGGGGCTAAAATTTTCCATTAACATTAATCTTCTGTCCATTTGCCTATTCCCAGTATGTTTTATCCATTAAATAGCATTTTACCATTTTTTCCCATTCAAATGCATTGGCGACCTAAGTTGACCTTGCCG
This sequence comes from Rugalucina vietnamica, assembly GCA_964017185.1. Taxonomy (NCBI): domain Eukaryota; kingdom Metazoa; phylum Mollusca; class Bivalvia; order Lucinida; family Lucinidae; genus Rugalucina; species Rugalucina vietnamica. The sequence goes on along the minus strand of OZ024878.1, from coordinate 45,806,293 downwards.
TTAAATAGGTCAAGGTCATCCTAGGGTCATGATTTATATAAACTATGATGGGCCCACGTCCCCGGTGCTACATACAAAGTTTCATGGAAATCGGCCCACTGGTTCTGGAAAAGAAGATTTTTAAAGGTTTTTGCTATTTATAGCCATGGCGGCCATCTTGGTCATGTGACCTGTACCATTTGTATAAACTTTCGTTTCCCCTTCCTAAGGATGCTCCACATGAAGTTTGGCTTTGATTGGCCAAGCGATTTCAGAGGAGATCTTTGAAATTGTGAACGACGGACGGACGGACACATGGGTATACTATAAGCTCACCTGTGAGCCTTCGGCTCAGGTGAGCTAACAAAAGACCTAATTTTGAGCTTATCCGTTTTATTGCAGTTAATATCAGGGTTCCAACTTCCGAAGCCTAAGGATTCTAAGAAAGGGGAGATAATTGACCCCTTCCTGAAGATTGAGATACATGGTGTGTCCATAGACAAACAGGAGCAGAAATCATCAGTCATGAAAAATAATGGTAAGAATTCTGTTCATCTTTGTGTTCCCTAATTTGAGTTATTGAAGCAAGAATAAAAAACAAAACCTTTATTATAAAGTCAACATGGAAAGCATTTTGCTTTTACAAAGATTTTCTCTTCTAGTTGGTTAACTCTTTTAATATTAGGAAATTTAGGTATAATATCTGTCCAAAGAGACTGAAAGAGCCAGTATGTGCACTACGAAGCTTACACGTATGAGAGGCACTCGAGTCCATATAAAAATTTACTCTAAAACAGAAAAACTGGAATCCTTATTTTATTTTGCTTCTTTGTTCATGTAGGGTTCAACCCTGTTTGGAATGAGGAGTTCCATTTTACCATTGAAGTGCCAGAGTTAGCCCTCGTACGATTTGTGATCTATGACAGTGATAGATATGTTGACGATTTCATCGGGTATTACGTTGTGCCATTTAATAGCCTCATGCAAGGTAGGTCTGCTAAATGATATTGTAAAGTTAAGCATCCCACCAACAGCATGTAAGGTCATAAGAAGAAATTGAAGAGCCAGAGTTAGCTCTTAACGATTTGTGATCTACATTAGGTATTATGTTGTGCCATTTAATAGCCTAATGCAAGGTAGGCATGTTTAAAGGTTTTATGGTTTTGAATTGGAGTTGAATGTCCCATCAAAGGCTAAGGTCATACAAAGACAGTGTCACAGTTTAAAGTTACATCAGAAAGATAAGAGAATCCCTGAAAACACTGCCCTAGCTTACAGGCAAGTAGCTTAAATACTATGCCACAGGGGTTTCTAAGATTTTACATGATTTAATGCTAACAACTCATCAGTCATTAACCAATCTTTAAAAATGGTAAGACTATTTCTAACCACTGATTTCTTATGCAATATATGACTAAAATATTCATTCATATCATTAAAGTTTCCTAATGAGCCTTTTTATGCAAATCTGTGATTTCTTGCAGGTTACCGCCATTTCCCGCTGTTTGATAAGAATGGAGAACAGTTCGAACAGGGTGTCATGTATATTCATGTGAAAATTGACGACCCGCCACAATGATCATAGGAACATTTAAATATGGTGAATGAATAGATCTTTTACAAGGAAAATCAGTACAGATTTGAACAGTGTGATATGAATATGTGAAAATTGAGGACCCAGCACGATGACACAATGGTGACCCATCTATCTCTGAGCCCAGTTAACCAATGATGAAATGGCTGGATAGATCTTTTTCAAGAAAAAATAAAATGTAACAGTGGGCTCCAGATATGCAAGCTAGATAGATACTCTATCAGAAAAATCTGTGGTGTCCTTTTGAGGACTGATTTGAATGTAAAGGGGGCTGCTATACAGCTGTGGCTGATGGTGAGCTTGTTTACCTGTATTTTTGCCATATATACACGAGAAAGAATCGAGCTGTGGTTGTTTATAAGCTGAAAAATGAACGAACTTAGCAAATTACATAGAACCAGATGAAACTACTGGGTCTGGGTACTCAGCAGTATGTTGGGGGCAACATGCACACTTTTTCATCTGCATCTAATGCGGAACTGTTGTTCGAAACGTGAGCCGCCACATGGGAAAACAAACAATCTGCCTAGGCGAAAACAAAGGCGCAGATCAGCTTCGCGGTAACCGCGAAGCTGATCAGTGCCTTTGTTTTCGCTACTCAGATAGTACAGTTCCTGTTCTACTTAAATCCAAAATTTCAAGCTTCTAGCTCTTTACTGTGCTTGTACAGGTCGGTTTGTGTCAGACCTTTTCGTAAACCACAATGTTGGTTTTCCCACGAGGCGGCTCATATTCACAGCAATAATGCCTTATTGCTTGATTTCTTTGACTTTGCCTGTATTAATATTCATATGTTGATCTCAGTGCTTTTCAGAAATTTACATATAATATATTAAATGGATAACAAAATTTTGTTTGTCCAGGTGCAATTCATGTGAGGGTTTTAAATAATGAGCTGAATGTTTACATGCTTTGCCTGCTGAGATGTAAGGGACAGAGTGGACAAACCAGAATTGTTACAATCAATTTGCCACCTATAAGCATATATATATAAATGGTCTCTGCTGAGTTGGCAGGGCCAAAGAAATCAAACAATATATGAGCTGTATCACAAGAAAATTTGTCTTCGGGGTTTTCAACCAGGTCTGGCACAAACTGGCCTGTAGAGTCTCTGATGAAGGCTGGAAGCTAGAAATTTCCCTTACTGAGAAGAGGGATTGTACTTCTTGAAGCAAAAACAAAGGAGCTGATCAGCTGTGCAGTTAGTGTGCATCTTTATTTTTGAATATGTAAACAGATTTTCTCATGATGCAGCTAAAACGATGATGTGAGTTTAAAATTACCTATGCAAAATTCATGTTCTAGGCCTACACACTGTAAAGATTTTATATTGTGATAAATGTACCATGATGTAGATACACATGTATATCATACTGTAAATGCCCTTTGTATAATATTGTTACACATTTCATGCTATTTGTATAATATTGTTACACATTTTGTGCTATTCATATACATGTACGTCATAGATTGTATGTTTTCATAGGTTTTCATATATGAAGGTGACAGAATTTATTCTTTCTTAAATCCTGTGATTGCACCAGTATAGCTTGATTTTGACCTTTGTGACACATCAAAAGATGGACAAGTCCACTAAGTAGCATGTGACAAGATATTCAGATTATAACTAAACACTAAGTGTGTGTGCAGCTGAATAGTAATGGAAAACTTTAGGCATTTCATCCTGATTTACCTTTCACATGGACTTGCCTAACCCTTGACTCACCGGAGGTCAAAATCAAGCTATAATATATGTGTATATATTTTTTCCAATTTGCAAAGAGTAAAATTAGTCTATTAATATATTTATGATATCATTGGCAATGTATTTTATAATGCCTAGATACTTAATTAGCTATAGATACTGATTTTTATTAATTTGTGTTTCCAAAATTCAATTAGTGGTAATAAGATAAGTTATAAAATGGCCTTGATACTTAACTTTTTAAGAAGCTTCAATATGTAATGGTTGAGACAATATAATTATATATTATTTTTCTTCATAATAGACAGATGCAAATGGAAAAATTGATCAGGCTGTTTGGTGCTATTACATTTGCGCACATTTTTTAAAAATTTCGTTTGCACACAGTTTTCATTTGCGCACAGAAATATATATCATTTGCGCACAGTTTTAGTGTTACATTTGTGCGCATGTTTTTACGCATTTTCCTTGTCCATTTGCCCAATGTACATGTATACGGTCAATAAAATATAAGCACTGATACGCCTGTTTACCGACCTGCAGGTGGAAGAGTTCGAATAGGTTTACACAGTCATTTAAAAGTCAATGTTTAGTTTAACATATTTATAGTTTGCTGCACTTTGTCTTGTTCATTTGGCATCGTCACGCGTATCTTTATACTTTCTCAAGTTTTTATTTCACATATTCATCACAGGCCTTGCCTTGAAGGTCATCTATCCAATGAAATGACTAAGAAAGATGTATAGCTTGGACTAGGAATGAGGGCTTGGCTTATCTATACAGTCACAGGCTTGCGAGCGTATAGACACCATTTACCTGAGAAAATCTGATGTGCGCAAATGTAACATTTACCTTTGGAAATTGTGTGCGCAAATGAATACGTTTACCTGGGAAAATTGTGTGCGCAAATGAACCACATTCTTTCAAAAATGTGCGCAAATGTGCTGCCACCGGCTGTTTATGTTGTCGTTCTGATTGGGGTATTATATAATGTTTACCCTATCACCATGATGGTTACTTAAATGACAAAATCAACTTTGTCAGTGTTCGCACTGACAGAACAATGACAAATTAGACTGTAATTGTAATGACAAATTAATTAAAAATGACAGCTAGTATTATGGAATACTTGCAGATTTTTCATGGATCGTTTCTTAACATTTTTGTTTCAAAATCTGTTACCCAGGGACCAATATTGCTGTATGTTTTGGTTGTTTGCAAAAACTTTAAAACCAGTTTCTGTTTGTATTTTCTATATTATAATTGAGCCGCCTCATGGGAAAATCAACAATCTGCATATGCGAAAACAAAGACGCAGATCAGCTTCGCGGTAACCGCGAAGCTGATCAGCGCCTTTGTTTTCGCTACTTAGATAGTACAGTTCCTCTTCTACGTAAATCCGAAATTTCAAGCTTCTAGCCTGCTTCTGAATCTGTACAGGCGGGTTTGTGTCAGACCTGTTTGGAAACCACATTGTTGGTTTTCCCACGAGACGGCTCATATGTCTAATTATGCCCATATATACACTTTACCACTGGACCTTGGTTGTTCATTTTTTATTTTTTTTTGTTATTGATTTTTGAGAGCAACTATTTTTTTACTGGTTTCTGTGATTTTGTTTATATTTTTGGACGGCAAACATTTTTATGCTTGTCAGCCATGCTGTTTGAAACCCTTTTGCATACATGTGATATCTCCCTATTTCATAGAGATCTCCCTACTTTCAAGAAAATCTCCCTATTTGAAATATCAGAATTTCTGAATACATCTTAAACATCTCCCTATTTAGAATGCTAGATCTCGATTTTAGATATAAAGAATTTCCTTCTTTTTCAATCATTCTCCATATTTGGAAAATGAAAATGTCCTATTTGACCGCATGGATGTGTCACATGTATGCCCTTTTGGTTGCTTTGTTGAAAAATTATTGAATCAGTGAGTCAGCACACCAATATTGAAAGAAGAATCTGTTTCCCTAAAGAGCTATGCAATAAATGCTGACTAAGCTCACATTAATGGCTACTTAGGCCAAAAAAAAAAAAAAAGGAATGTTTCCGGTAACCCGACCGACCCTGTCAAAAACTCCCCGACTCTAATATTTTTTTCCTGTTTTCCGAAAATAAAAAATAAAAACTTGAAAATCGAAAAAAGATCGTGTTTTTCAAGTACCGGACCGGCAAATGAATAAAAAATTTTAACTAAGAAGCTGTGCATGTGCACTGGAGGAGAAAACAGTTTAGTTCTGATTAAACTGTATATCTATGTTCAGGTATTTTACATGGTAAGGCTTCCTTAAATAAAAAAAAAAAAAAAAAAAAAAAAAATCCCGACCTATCGACCCATTTTTTTTCTGGCATGTTACCGGAAACATTCTTATTTTTTTTATTTTTTTTTTTGGCCTTAATGTTAACATTTTTTTAATTTTTTAGGGGAGCATGGTGGCCTAGTGGTCAATGCATTCGTTTGGATCCTACTATCACTGAATTCTGTCTTTGACGATTGATCTGGACACGTTAATCCCCCACAGAACTTGTTATTACACAATAAGAGGTAGATCTGTCCAGACATGGCTTACAAATTGTTGACAAAGATGTTAAACAACTAGACAATGAAAAAAAAGCTTATGAATCTTTAACAATTTGTATAAAGATTTTGAGATATAATGTAATATTTACCATGGCTCAGATAACATTTTTGTAGATTTAATTTTCATTTTTGATGAAAATATATACTTACATGTATTTCTTTCACATTTTGTTATTACTGTTAATTATAGATCTCATTATAAATCCACAAAGTTTGCACTACTTTCAATAAGCACATAATTGCTAAAACATCATACCAATCTTATGTAGGTTTTATGGTGTAGTATCCACGTTGGGGGTAGGTGCTAGAATGTCTGCTCCGAAAATGTCTACTCAGTACACTCACGTTTTGAAACATATTTCTAAGCAATGTTTAAATTTTTAGACCCCTTTTAGGAATGTGTCTTTGATTTAGACTTCTCGTGTAAATTTTCGAAATTGCAGTACACTAGTCTGGCATTCGTTTTAAATAGGGCTACTGATGAGGGTTCAATACCCGAAATTGTGCAATATAGTCCATACTTTCTCCCATAGAATGTTTTTACTGCTTCCAAAGGATCAAACCATTATATTTTATCCCATAATGTCTATCCCCATAATGTCTGTTGTGCCAGAATGTCTACTCCCAAAATATCTACTGTAATAAAATGGCTGTTGCAATGATATTTGTAAAGGGATAAATACAATAAATGAACATTTTGAATGAAAATATATAAAACTGTTGAAAATTTCAATGTAGCTCACAAACTATTTTAAACATTTTACACAGTAGACATTATGGAAATAGACATTTTGGGAGAAGACATTTGAGGGGTAGACATTCTAGCACCTACCCCTCCATGTTGATCTGTTTGATGTCATGCCCACTTAGCTATGTTTAATTATGTGGAAAACTTTAGGTACTTAGCCTTGATATGCCGCAAGTCAGGCTTTTGTTGAAGAGGCTCTTTTTGTTATTGTTTATATTTTCATCGAGATGGAATATAGAGTATATTGTGAATTATATAATTATAGAATAATTGTTGCCGAAGCTTATTTTGTAGAGCATATACATTTTTTTAATTTTTGTGTAGATGTACTTAATAAAGGCCATGGCCTAGTTCAAATGAGCAATGTCGTGAGAAAACTTGTGCCCAAAAATTTTGACCACACCTGACACAAATCAATCTGTTGAGCTTCAGAGACTAGAATCACAAGACTAAGTACATGTATAGGCATGGATTATGCTGATGATCTGCAATGCAGCTTTGTTTTAACTGTCACCAGACAAGTTTTCACATACCATAGCTCGTTTGACATACCATAGCTCATTTGATAAGTTGTACAATTCATGTAGTGTGATTGCTTTGACCATGCTGCTTTACCTTCCATGACAACTGTTTATAAACATTAGCGGAGGGGTTTCTATTCTCTTCAGAAATTTTTCAAATGTCTCATGATGTGCATGGACATGTCTAATTGGCATGATCAGAATGTTGTTCCTTAACATGTCTATTTGAAGCAGTCTGATCAACAAATACAGCTGGTACAGTCAAAGAAAGCACACTATAATGCTTATAGATGCTCAAAATTTTTAACAATGAATCATTTATACCATAAAATACATGTAAATGTCTAATATTCTTTAGAGTTACCCAGTTGGTCCCAGTTGTCAGGTTTAATGTCTTAATTCATTTGATGGGGAAATAATGGCAAGCATTTCTTTCATATTTCTAAACTAACGGTAAATACGGGAGGTACATGTAGCTCACCTTCAAAAAGAATTTTCACTGTTGTCACCCAAATGTGATTGTGGCACAAACTCTTGCAAGCAAAATGTGGCTTTTTCAAGTGCTTTTTGGGAGGGCAGAGGCTCAGTGGTAGAGTGAGAGAGGCTTGAGTTTTAAAACCTACCACTGCCTTACTGTGCTGTTGAGCAAGAAATATGAGCTGCCGCATGAGAAAATCGACAACATGCATAGGCGAGTAACTGCACAGCTGATCAGCGCCTTTGTTTTCGCTACACGAATAGTACGGTCCCTCTTCTTAAATTAGAAATTTCAAGCTTCTTACCTGCTTCTGAGACTGTACAGGCCGGTTTGTGCCAGACCTGGTCAGAAACCAAAATTGCTGGTTTTCTCATGCAAAGGCTCATTTAATGCCAAGCTACATTACACAGAACACATACAAAGTAAAAATGGTTTTGGTATTTTGTGAAAATATGATAGACACAACTTAAATATACATATTGGTACTTAAGGATATAGTATACAATAATTGGTGAAAAATTGCAAAAGTTCAGTGTAATAAAATCATTTCCTCTTCAAGGTGTCTGGCAGAAAGGAGTTAATGGTCAATCTTTGAACCCCAGAGATGAAATGTTCCGGTAATAATGTGAGGTCATTTACAAAAGGGGGCGACTAATGGCCTAACGGTTTGAGTGTTAGCTGATTGGCTAAGTATATAAGTATTTATGATTTTTTCATGTTTTCTTTAGCAAAAGCCCGCCTCAAAATGCCTGGCTTCCAAGGTTTCCTATTGTGGGATGTACTGACCAGAAATTTGAATGTCAGAAAGCTGCCAATCATGAATAAATTTGCATTTGATTGATGAAATGAATTTTGTGGCTTCTTGTAAAGTAGACTTTGTGTCGGAACTGTCATCTTCAAAGCATTTCAATTCCTTTCTTATCCATCCCAGTGAAATGAAATTTGGCACATGTGTCAATTGAAGTCTTCTCTTCAAAAGGGTATCTCAGATTTTTTCTACTATGATTTGTTGCTGAGTAAATTGGAGTATTGTTTAGGATGACCAATCAATTTTGTCACAGAAAATTTAAAATACAATATCTCAGTTTCAAAGAACTTTAGCGGAAATCCCTGATACCGTTTTAATCATCTAGTGTTAGGGAAGCTTTTCAAGGAAAAAGGAAAAACATATAGCCAAACATGTAGAAGATGAAACATCAAACATGGCATATGACATAATTTTACTTAAGCTTTCTTCTAGCCTCTAATTCATATCTTACAATAAAACAAATACATGCACCTTAAACTTCAAAATCTTGCTTTTAATTTGGTATATAAAACAATATGATTATGACTTCCAAACATAGTGAAATATGCATTTGAATATGATTACCCCCTGATTGGTTACTATAACCTTAATGAAATGTATACAGTTCTTAATTAGAATGCTTCAATTTTACATGTAATAGCTTTTGTAATAGTTAAATTCATTGTCCCATAGTGCATAAATAAACTTAATATTGTGCTAAATAAAACGAATTGTTACATATTATGTAATCCCATGTACATTGTTACAGATAATCATATCAATGAACAGTTACATGAATTAATTTCTGTTTCTTGTATTTTTTAAACCCTGTTACATTGTAAGTTTGGTAACATACATGTAAATGATAGGTTGTTCTGAGTGGCCAGTTAACCTAGCAAACTGTTCCTCAGCAAGCCTCCCAAAGGCAGGCTACCAGTACTTAATGCACATTTCTTTCACTGCTTAACACTGACAAATGTATATCCTGAGAAGTTTAAGTTTTAATTCTAATATGTTAATGACCTAAGGCCGAGGTCAAGATATGGCACTGAACTTAAATCATCAAGAAAACAAGTCCGTGCAATATTTACCCCCTTAAACCCCACTTTTATATAGTAAAACTGGGGTATACAGGGGTATACCTATTTTTAGCTCACCTGAGCCGTTAGGCTCACAAGGTGAGCTTATAGGATGGCCATGATCCGGCGTCCGTCCGTCGTCCGTCCGTCCGTCCACAATTTCAAAGATCTTCTTCTCTGAAACCGCTTGGCCAACCAAAGCCAAATTTTATATGAAGCATCTATAGGAAGGGGGAACCAATGTATATATAAGAAATCCAGGTCACATGACCAAGATGGCCGCCATGCCCATATATGGTAAAAACCCTTCAAAAATCTTCTTCTCCAGAACCGGTGGACTGATTTCAATGAAACTTGGCATGAAGCATCTATGGCTCAAGCACTACAATGTATATATAAATCATGACCCTGTGATGACCTTGACCTATTTTACGGCAAGGTCAACATAGGTCGCCAGTGCATTTGAATGGGGAAAACTTTTAAAATGTCATTTAAAGTCATTTAAAGTGAAAGTCTTGCAGGAAATGGGCAGTAGGACTGAATGTTAATGATTCTGAAAAAAATTGGACCCCAGGGGCTCATATGCTCCCACCCCGCGGCAATATACATGTATATTACCATAATATTCAATCATCATCTCCTCTGAAACTGCATGGCCAATCATAGCCAAATTTTATGTGAAGCATCGATAGGAAGGGGTAATCAATGTATATATAAATAATCCAGGTCACATGACCAAGATGGCCGCAATGCCCATATATGGTGAAAACCCTTCAAAAATCTTCTTCTCCAGAACCGGTGGATCGATTTCAAAGAAACTTGGCATGAAGCATCGATGGCTCAAGTACTACAAGGTGTATATAAATCATGACCCTATGATGACCTTGATCTTTTTTACGGCAAGGTCAACATAGGTCGCCAATGCATTTGAATAGGGAAAACTTTTAAAATGTCATTTAAAGTGATAGTCTTGCAGGAAATGGGCAGTAGGACTGAATATTTATGATTCTGAAAAATATTGGACCCCAGGGGCTCATATGCCCTCACCCTGGGGCAATATGCATGTATATTACCATAATATTCAAACATCTTCTCCTCTGAAACCGCTTGGCGAATCAAAGCCAAATTTTATGTGAAGCATCTATGGAATGGGGGAATTAATGTATATATAAATTATCTAGTTCACATGACCAAGATGGCTGCCATGCCCATATATGGTAAAAACCCTTCAAAAATCTTCTTCTCCGATTCTGGTGGACCGATTTCAAAGAAACTTGGCATGAAGCACCAATGGCTGAAGTACTACAATGTATATATAAATCATGACCCTGTGGTGACCTTGACCTATTTTACAACAAGGTCAACATAGGTTGCCAATGCATTGGAATGGGGAAAACTTTTAAAAAGTCATTTGAGGTGAAAATCTTGCAGGATATGGGTAGTAGGACTAAATATTAATGATTTTGTCAAAAATTGGACCTAAGGGCTCATATGCCCACACCCCGGGGCAATATACATGAATATTACCATAATATTCAAACATCTTCTCCTCTGAAACCACTTGGCCAATTGAAGCCAAATTTTATGTGAGGCATCTATAGGATGGGGGAACCAATGTGTATATTAATAATGTAGGTCACATGACCAAGATGGCCGCCATGCCCATATATGGTAAAAACTCTTCAAATATCTTCTTCTCTGAAACCAATAGATTGATTTCAATGAAACTTGGTGTGAAGCATCCATGGCTAAAGTACTACAATAAATATATAAATCATGACCCTGTGATGACCTTGACCAAGTTTATGGTCAACATGAGTTGCCCATGCATTTGAATGGGAAAAACTGTTAAAATGTCATTTGAAGGGAAAAGCCAGCAAGAAATTGGCAAATGGACAGAATGTTGATTATTCTGAAAAAAGAAAACGGCCCAAGGGCTTCATCTGCCCCTGCACTGGGGTTAAATACCATAATATTCAAATATGTTTATTGGTATATGCAGCAGACTCAGGTGAGCGTTTACAGGACCATTGGTCCTCTGGTTCTTATTTTTGGTCCAAAACATAGATTGTGGGTACTCATTAGAACCGCCTCGCCAAGGCAGTTCTAACGTGTACCCACAATCCATGTTTTGAGCAATAATAAGAAAAATATCAAATTTTTTTTCAGCTGAAAATTTTCAATATTTAAAAAGCTCAAAAAATCTGTTTATTGTATGGCCAAGTTTTCGTAATGACATATAACTTCATAAACACGAAGTTGTCGGCTATTTTTCTGGTCACAGACTACAACTTTCTGAAGCATTCAATATTTACATTAATTTTCATTGGAAAGCCCATGTGACCATTTTTGACCCTTCGTAAAATAGCTCAAGGTCAGCCCAATGTCATAATTTATGGAAATTATGATATCTGACAGTCACCAGTGCAATCTGACAGTCACCAGTGCAACATACCAAGTTTCATTGAAATCTGTTTGCTGCTTCTGGAGAAGTTTTTACATAAATGATATGAGCCTGTGTGTGAGAAAACCAACAATTTGGGTTCCAACCATGTCCCACACAAACCAGCCTGTACAGGCACAGAAGCAGTCTAGAAGCTTGAAATTTCGGATTTAAGAAGAAGAGGGATTGTACTATCCGTGTAGCGAAAACAAAGGCGATGATCAGCTTCGTGGTTACCGCGAAGCTGATCTGCGCCTTTGTTTTCGCCCAAGCATTTTGTTGGTTTTCTTATGCAGTGGCTCATATACGAGTATGGCGGCCATATTGGACATGTTACTTGGATTATTTATATAAATTTTTGCTCTGTTTAATATTTGGTTTTGATTAACCAGTAGTTCCAGAGAAGATTTTTGAAAATGTGGCCCATGAATGCCAGACCATGCCTATTATATAAGCTCACCTGATTAGCCTCGGGGTTCAGATGAGCTTAAAAGCTTAGCCTCAGGGCTCAGGTGAGCTTAAAAGCTTTCAATTTAACTGGTCAAGCTGTTTAAAGGTTTATGATTACTCTGAGGTGAGCTTAAATTGTGGACAGACGGACAATAGACACACAGATATACTCAGTTGGTTACCACCATTCTGAAAAAGCTGCTGCTCACTCACTTACCCTAGGTATCCCTATATGGTCTGCTTTTGTTGTATTCCATATAATAATTTGCTTACTGTCTTGGGTCTAAATTAAGGCTTCTGCTTCTTTTTTTATTCAGTTTTGTAGCGGGAGAGGCTGTTTTTCCTTTACTTCTACATATTTCTAGATGAGCTGGCTAACTGTCACTCCGCTCCACTTCGGTATCTCGTTCCACTTTCCTGACAGCTTAGCATAGGTTGCATTTAAACCAATGTCAAACTGATTGCGGATTTTGTAAGCGACTTGCAGCTTTATTATTTTGCTATAAATTGTATTATTTTTGTTATGTATTTTGTACCAGCGTCGAAGACCTTCCAGTAAACATATAAAATTGCCCAAAACATTGAAATTAATGTAGAAAACAAACGATTTTCGACTTTGAGTCGCTAATTCTACAGTAGTCTCCCCTGATCTATTTATAGACATCTTTGAAATTTACCATAGAAAAAATGAAGTATTTTATGATTCTGCCAGCTTTAACAACTAGAAAATCTATAATTAATGTCATATATGCAAGAAAATATCTTACAAAAGTTAGAATAACACAGTTTTGCAGTTTTGATAAATTTTCATTTTTTACCAAGGGCTGAATATATCCCATTTCCGTCGGTATGGAGAGGTTTAACGGAATACCGATGGAAATATTCCGTCTAACATATTTCATGTCATGAGAAAAAAATATATTTATAGATTTCAAGCATCTTCGGGGGCTGTAAAACCTTACTATGTTGGATCTGGTCAGAAATGTTCAGGACATAATTCCTTGTCATGTGTTTTGAGTTTACATCTCTGAAAGAACATCTTTAAGGGTAAACATTACTATTGTTTATGAGCACACTGTTTGCGCAACGTCGGCATTTAGTATGTGCATGTTACGCGTAGTTTTTAACGTCGTATTGTTTTGATTTCTCCAAGACGTTGCAAGCTGTAAAATCTTATTATGTTTGTTTCTGCATAATTAAGTCCTAAAGTGGGTATACATATTGTTCATTTTTATTTTAAAAGAAGTTCTGTGGCAATTGATATACTCAAATTCTTGTATAAGGTTTATTATATGTGAAAACGTTTATTTCGCTGTTGATGACGTCGCACAAATATACACGACGTCAGTGCAACGTTTGGCGTTAAAACGAAAACGGCAGGAATATTGAACGTTTTTTCTCTGTATCTTCCAACGCAATCCGGTAACCCCCACTTTTTATTTGAACTTTTAAATGGTTACCACGTTTCCTGTCTGTTGGTATAATTTAATCAAAATCATATGCGTAGTTTAGGAGATATCGCCAAAATACGTACTTGTTCCAGGTTTGAAAAGATGGCGGGAAAGTTAATTTTGCTATGTAATCTCATCAGTTTAAGAGCAAATAGTATCAAAATGTAAGAAAATAACACTCATCGTGTGTTTAAGTTGTTTTTGCAGTAATAACATATATATTACAGCACATGTCCGCTACGAGTGCGGTTTTCTGAAATGCGCGAGAAACATTCAAAAAGTTCTGATACCATGGAAACGAGGCCGGTGACTCCCCACTTTTATTTCGATTTTAGTCCAAGGATACAATTATCTTGAAGCATAGGAAGTTTCATGAAAATCATATGCGGGAATTAAATAGTAATGTTTCCCTTTAAAGGTCTTTTTGTTGGTCAAAATAAAACAATCAACACTGAAATTTCATATATTTGTTTTCTTTGTCAGCAAACATCTTTTATATGTATTTCTAATTTGTTATTTTTACTTCAATTTAAAATTTGTTATTTCTGCTTTCAATCTTGTGCCATTTTTGTTTGTGTTGCTAATATACAGAGCCTTAAACAGAGAATTAGGTCAGAAATCTCTGCTACACTATGACAGTGTTGTTTTATCTGCAAGGTTAAAAGTTAAGTTTTCTCACAACACTGATGGTGAGCAAGATCTTATCATAAGCGGCCTCATGAGAAAACCAACATTCTGCATATGCGAAACCAAAGGGTCAGGTCAGCTTCGCAGCAACTGCGAGCTGATCAGCACCTTTGTTTTTGCTATAGGGGTAGTACAATTCTTCTACTTTCTAAATCCAAAATTTCCACTCACTAGCCATCTTCTGCCCTTGTACAGTTCGTTGGTTTACTCACGCAGCGGCTAATATTATTTTAAACTTAAGAGGAGTACCCAAGTCCCAGCTTATATTTTTTTGCATAAAAGGTCAGCAACATCTCCTTTATCATTATAGATGAATCAAATTTTTCTTCTACAGACATAATCAAACAACGCCTTTAAACAATGTCATTTTTCATCTCGTCACAATATGTTCTATGAGATACAAAAAACTGATTTGATGATCACAATTGCAACTACAACTTTGATGTTGTCATCTCGGCCATGGATCAGCGCGGTTCTTTTTCATCAACATGTTAATTTTTCGTGACATCTCGGAGCCGTAGATTCTTCGACATCGGTCGTAGCAGATACGCTTTCTTTTCTGAGTTGGTGGCTCAAAATATCTCAGATCTCTGGCTTGTTCCAGAATATGTTCATTTCGTAACACCCTGAAATGATAACATAAAATATCTATAAGATTATTTAGAGTGATAAAAAAAAAAAAAATAATAATAAAGCAGCAAAAACTGGATTTTGCTATGACCTTTTCATAAAATTTAATAAGTTAAAAAGAAGACCAAAATGGTATGGGGTGGATGGTTAATTAAGAATTTAGTCAAGGGATAAAAAACATTTGGGGAGGGCCATTAAAACTTTTTACAAGATATAGCTCAGAGGCATTATACTAAAATGCATGCCTCTGGGCCTATTATTTAAATGAGAGTTGGTCTTGGAAGTTGGATGGGACCACTGAATGTATTTGTCTTTATTAAGAGACACTGTACCGAAGTGCATCTTGTATAAAAGAAGGTTAAGGAGGACCGCTCCCTGTGGTACTCCAGTGATGGCCACTCAAGTTCCTCCAGCATATTGCCGACACTACCAGCATGATCCCCCATCGCCTGCAGGTCCACCTGGCTGCAGTCCTCTGCATCTTCCCCACCTTAGAAATGATGCAAATCTGAGTTTCATTATCAGGGTGCCAAATAGGAGCTGCAAACTAAAGTTGTGGCCGAACCAATGTTTTGTATGTAACTTCGTAAAAGTATGCCTAGGTGCCAGTGCCAAATTGCGCCGAAGAAAACCCAAAGTCTTAGTTGCCTTGCATGTAATTTCCGAACTATGTTGACCCCAAACAAGATTGTCTGTGCTAGTTAAACCTAGCCGACTCAGCCTGTTCTAATTTTGATGATGCAGTGTGTAATTGAACTGTATTTGCTTGCTTGGGTGTAGTCGGGTCACCCTTATTAAATGACATTAATTTTGCTATCATTTAATTTCATTTGCCAATCCAATTCCCATTGGGCCAAGCTATTCAGGTCATCTAGCAAAATCTGGCATTCCATTGGTGACATGATAGTCCTGTACAGAACACTCTCATTAGCAAATGGATGAACAGATGACCTAATATTATCCGGAAGGTTGTTAATGAAAATAAGAAACAGGACCCGTCCCAAGACCAATCCTTGAGGACACCAGATAGAACCGGGACTGGATCTGAGGCTCATCCATCTAATATCACTTTTTCAGCCCCCAGTCTTAGCGAAATCTTTTTTCAGCTGCAGGACAGCTGTCTGGCAGACTGCAAATTTTTTGCTGGTCAAAACTCAATTCTGTAGGACAGTTCTATATGTTATCATTGAAATTTTGGAAATTTTTGTTGTTCATTTGTCTGACGGAATAAATAATTTTGTCAGTCAGAATGAAATTTTGAGAGTTTTGTGTTTTGATTTTATTATTCTGTTGCAAATATACCAAGTCATCTCGCACCTAAATCACTTCGGGTGGGCCTGTTCAATGGCGCAAATGAATCTGATTCTGGACTTTTAAATGGGACATGTCATGTGAGTTTGTTTATCAGAACTAACTTTAATAAATTAAAGAGTAGATCGCTCAATTCTATTTTTCGGGTAACACATGTATTACGAAATGCTGCTGTCAATGCAAACTTGCACACCGGATATAAACCTTATCACCAGATTTTCCCATTTAGTTCTTATTGCACTATACACAGGAAGGGGTATCACCGTCCGGCATGGTCTACCTAAACTTGTCATTTAACCTAAAAACAAAGTCGACAAGAAATACCTAAAACATATTACAGTGCTTGCACTAACTTTTTGAATCAGGAAGTCATGACTTCCACCCTTTAAGATTTGGAAGTCACAGGCCCAAAATCTGGAAGTCATAGATTACTCGCAGTGCCGCGTGTCAAGTGTGCATCCGCACATTAAATTAATTTGTCACTACATCTAAGAAGACTTCCAAGGTGAAAATTCTGTTGTAGTTCTATTTGTTTCATGTTTTAGAGTTGTTTTTGTAATGTTTGCACCTTTGATGCATGTATTCATATGTTACTAGTTCATGTAACTTAGTGGCCACCTTTAGGGGAATAGTCTCTCACTTTGTTCAGACAGGGTATGTATTCTTTGTACCAATACAGCTAATGACTTTAAATATAGCTCATGAATATGTGAAAATTATTATTAATTTATGTATTTCATTTTTTTATTTTCATTACTATTATATATAGTTTGTTTGTTTTTATTTTCATTATTATTGTTATTAAATCTATTTCATTATTTTAATCCTTATTTATAATAGTAGATCTATGTTATTTTTCATTATCATTATTTGTTATTATTATTACTTGTGTCTGTTTAAGGTATTGAGTTACCTCCCTTAAATATTTTTTTATTGAACATATTTTATTTATTTATTTATTTTTTTTTTTTTTTTTTTTTTTATCCTCAACTTGCTTAATAAGTTTTGAAAAAAAAATTGTGCCAATTAGTAAAGATGGAAATATCTAAGTTAAAAAAAAAAAAAAATATGCAAAGTTTAAATTATTAATTAATTGTGATGAAATTCCTCCAATCCTACAGTGGACTAGTTCAATTTTACCCAATATTTTACCCAATATTACAATGGATTAGTCCAATCTACCTCTCTAGCAGTAAATATTGATCACGCTTGACCTTGATCTGTTAATTGTTTTGACACAAATTACTCTTCTCAACACTTTAAATGAGACACCTTTACACCCTGGAGGCATGGTCTCGCTGTCACTAATCCCTGAATAAACAGTTTTAAGATGGTTTTCAATACACTAAAATAGGTAAATTTTCATCTCTGACGATACGTCGCGTGCCTTGTTGCAGGGCGTATGAGGATTTTTGTGGCAGTCAGCTGACGTCTGCTGTGTCATTTTTCGACGTACGGGAGTCATTTCAGGACGTAAAAACGCCCAAAACGTCCACTAGTGCAAGCACTGATATTAGCCGCGTCATAAGAAAATCAACAACAACAATCAGCTTGGTTTGTGGCGGACCTGTTCGGGAACAACATCGCTGGTTTTCTAATGACACGGCTCATATAGAGCGAGTCCGTCTATTTCCGAACGCCGACAATTTGCGAACGATTTTATCAAGTCCTTGTCTAAGTTCAACGTTTGCTTCAACAGACTTTTCTTTGCAAATGATATTTGTTTAGTTCCTTCCTGTTCCTGTTTATTTTTCCAAATTGAACCAGTATCGATGCTAAATCCCCGTATCAATATATCGGCATTTTCCGTAGGTTCGGTCGGGAACGTTTGGTAATTACTGTAGGTTCGGCCGGGTAAGTTCGGTAATTTCCATAGGTTCAGTCTGGTTTGGTTCGGTTAAAGGTTTTATACATAACCGTCAAGTTCTAAGATATTGTTTTGCAGCACATTTGAATCCATTGAAACTACGCTTTTGTTTGACGTCCAAGGGTAAAGAATTCCAATCTTTAATTCCACTGTAATAAAAAGTTACTGCTTCTGCACCACTGACAGAAGGTATGACAAAATTACCAATATGCTACTCCTTGTGAAATGCTGATGAACATCTGATGTTTTGAAGAAATATTCAGACAAGTATGATGGGCCAGTTTCATTGAATATTTTATGCACATGACTCAGTCGTAATAGCTTTACCCTAAAGTCAACATTCAACATATTCAAACTATCAAGTTTCGAGAAACCAATGTGTGACCGAGGGCCTAAGCTTTTAATGAACCGCACAGTTTTATTTTGACAAATCTGAAGTTTTTTCTTAAGATGTTAAATCATCATACCAAAGACGTTAAAAATGGTATCAGTTGTCTCAGTTGGTTTACTATACGTAAATGGTATTCAGTCTGAGGCATATCTGCGGATTTAAGAGTCATAAAATACGACCCTAATCTTGGACTCTGATTGACTAAATTAAATTTAGCCACCCACCCCACTGAGGTGATTATCAGACATTGACTGAATCAGTATCAGAAGATAGGATTTTAATGTCAAAACCCCTGACATTTCGCCTGCACTGCGGAGACAATAATAAGGTAATTGCTCGGCACGTTAGCCTGACTATCCCCCACTCTTTACTGTAGGTGTGTGTGTGTGGTGGGGGGCATGGTTACAACTGATAATTTTAGGCTGTCAGTCCGAAACAATGTGACTCACGAAACCAGATACTTAATTCTTACAGTTCACACGAATATTCCCGTTTAAATGTGGTCATTTTAAAGCATGTAAATATAACATCATAAGAGGTTTGAAATATATTATCAATCATACTTATTTAGAACCCGAAAAGCTTTATCAACATCGTTATTTTGCACTAAAACCGTCCTTGCGAGGAAAAGTCGATGCTTCATTGTTTACCTACGCACCGGTCCATCTGGTACTGGGTCGTTTCGCCAATGAGGCGATTCGCCCGTTGGTCCCACGCACCAGCATGACCAGCACTTCGGAAGCGCGGAAGGTCGTGGGTTCGATATGATAACCTCTATGATAGGAAGGTACAAGTAGGCAAAGATCAGGAAAAGGTGCAATCAGAAAAAGATTCCCACTCCAAAAACCGAGGTGGGAAAAAACAAACTAACAATCAGGTACTTTATACCATGAAACATATCGTAAGCCGAATGAGCAGCTATTTTCCCAATAGGTGGCCACTCAGTTACCTTAACTCAGTAAAAATATGAAAACATACATAAGGCGCCAACAGCACAAAAAAAAAAAAATTAAACACCAAGACATAAAACAAAAAGAACCACTACAGAAGTATCGACTTGGAACGATCAGTAACACAAAGTTACTGGCGGGCTTAAACCGGTTTTACAGGTACCTAACCTGACCCTCAGCTTCTGCAGTGGTTCATAACATTTAGTTAGTTATTTGGTCCTTGTGGTGAATCTCTAACTAGTCAATGAATCATCAAGAACAAACAAATAAATCATGATAAACATCCTGATGAATCAAAACCCAGGACTCACAGATTGAGTAAGCTGCCCGACGATGGAGATCCCTGGGCGCCGAATAACCTACTAACTCCGGTCAGAGGAAGTGAAAAAAGCCTTTCTGTCATTACATGCCAAATAAAGTGAATACAGTCAATAAAAGGTGATGGTTGGTGGCGGGCATTGTAATTCTATCATTGGGGTCTGGTGATGATAATTATCCTTACTCGGGGTGAAAACGAGATTCGCCGATAAGTCAACGACAGAACGCTTCTACTATCACCCGGGTAGTTTCTCCCGTGAGTAGTTTCGCCTCTTTTTGTGGATCGCTTCGACACCTGAGGTGATGATCAGAAATTGATCGACCCAGTATCAGAAGATAGTCAGTCTTGCCGCGATTTATTCGCCATTTTTTAATTAGCTGTTGATTTCTAGCTAACAAATAATCAACAGTAGAGATACGTGACTCGACTGTTCATATAAAATGGACATAGAAAAGAAAAAATAGGCAACGACCAGAGGACGATCAGGAATTAAGGAAAACCCACACAAACACAAACGTCCTCAATACCAAAATAATTAAAATAACTGATAGAAACAAATGTTAAACCGAAGGAGCAATTATTTCCCAGACGATGACCAATCAGCCACCTTATTTGAAACAAATAATTATATATAAAAAAAAACTTTTGAGATCAATGACGGTGACATTAAAAGAAGAAATATGACTAGCCACAATAGAACTACCAGCTTGGAACGATCAATTATAAATTACTTTGATGGGCTTGACCTACCAGGGCCCTGTTGCATAAAACTCTGTTAACTCTTAATGGCAGGTTAAAGTCTCAGTTAACATAATTGTAACCTTATCCATGTAACATAAATGTCTAATGTAAATCTTGAATTTGATGGCATCTTAAGGTTTAATGACATCTTAAGTTTATGCAACAGACCCCTACAGAATATAACATGCTATTTTGAGACCCTACAAAATACGACATGCTATTTTGTCACCCAGGAACCTTTGGTAAGTCAAGCAACAGTAATGCTTCTCTGTAGCAAATGATGATTATTCTGATCCAAGCTCTGATGAAATATGTTTGTTGCAGGACCTTTCAGTGTTGATGCAACAGGGAGGGAACTGGACAATTAAACTATTCCCAATGACGTACAACCTTTCCGAAGCCGTCAAATGTCTCAGCGCGAACAATGGCCTCTTTCAAATGCTTCCAGTCTATGATGGTTCTTGAAATCGTTGAACGAGCTTGTATACTGATTAACACTGCACATTTCTAAAAAGCCATCCCCGTTGAGCCAGTCACCAAGTACTAAGCAAATAAAACGAGATAGCTCATTCATTGGCGACAGCTTAACCGTGCAGCAAAGTAATCAACCTTTGGAAGGTGAAATTGTATTCGAAGATTGTTACATCACATTAAGGTATAGCCAATGCGGTTGCAACGTGTTATACATTTTCTAAAGTTGTCATGCAAATCAAGTGTATCCATATTTTAGCTCACATAAGCCGTTGTCCGTGTCTTCATCAGTCTTGGTAGTAACAACGACAACCATTTCTTGGATGAGTTAGGATTCCAGCTGAATTCGACATCATTCTGTGGAGTTAGCTGCTCTAGAGCGTTTAGAAATCCCCATAGAATAATAATCGGGAAAATTGTTGTGGTGCCTACAATTTTCAATGGAACTTCGTCATTGTTCTAGGTAGCAAGAACAACCATAAAATCATGAAAGATTTAGAAATTTGGTCAACTTTGACCTCACACTGTGGAGTTAGCTACCCGATACTTGTGATTTAACTTGTTGGTTCCCAAGTAAGCGATCGTTACCCTTCGTGCTGCTTGTTTCTTAAGAAATATAAAAATGCCTAGCCAAAATTAAAAGCACACAGTCCCCATAACTGGCCTATTTAGTAGTAGACTAGTAGTTATCCTTGACGTATTCATAACTATGATTCCTTAAGTAATTTGAATCAACGGCCACATGCCATTATGATGTTCTTAGCACTTGAATCAGCTGACTAATGTGGCTGAGGCTATCCGCACGACGGTCGTGCCGATAAGCGGCGTTATCCACACGACGGTCGTGCCGATAAGCGGCGTTATCGACCCGACTGTCGTGCGGATAGCCAATGCTACAGGTATTGACTATCGGCACGACGGGAGTATAAGATTTTCTAACAAGCTTACGTATGCATTAAACTTTTAATTTGTCGTTAAATAAATTAATTGTGTGTTTAGCTATTGAAATACATTCAAAATTGACATTTTTGTTAATTATGAATAAGAAAACTAGTTTGACTTGATTAATCCAGCTGATGTAAACTGAATCAAAGTAGATTTGTAACAGCGGATAAAAATATAATCATTGCATTTTTTTAATTGTGTTACTGAAATGTTTCCATACTCCATTGTTAAAATCAAAGGCTGATTATTCTTTTGGATTACCACATTATTTCATTATTTAGGTAACGATAATTACTGTCTCATGACTGATTTTTACAGGAAATCTCTCAACTTGATACATTAGCAGGCTAAAGCCACTGCCTTACAGGTAAGCCAATTTCTGCAAAATAACAATTTTGTTAATCATAAAGTAAAAAATCCTGCATGTGTGATATTCTGTTTCAGTTTTGAAACCAGTGTAATATATTTTTCAACTTAAAATGTATCAATTTCTAAACATATTTAACATTTGGATATCGATTTCCCTGTCGTGCGGATAACGCCGCTTATCCGCACGACGGTCGTGCCGATAAGCGGCGTTATCTGTCGTGCGGATAGCCAGTGTCGACTAATGTACGAGTTACGTACAGTACAGTTGTCGCGATGCTTTGAGCGTACGCGCATTTGCGCGTTGCGCGTGGTTGCGCGTAGGGGTTATCTTTACTCGCGAGTCACTCGCGAGTGACTCGCGAGTCACTCGCAAAGTTCGCGCAATCTTGCGCGATCATCTCGCAAACGCGCAAAATCATTTGTCAAACACGCGCGACGTGAATCAGATATGCGCGATTTATACAATTTAAACAATCTTGCTTGTATGGTGTGTTGTAAAAAATGTTTCATGTCGAATTTTCATGCCCGCCTGATGTCAACATGTGTCTCAAATTTGATTGCATCGATTACTGCCTGGTCCCTCCAAGTATTCATACTTTATACATGTAGATATGCTTCGTAGTACAAAGGTAGTACAAAGCGACTAGGCTAGAGATACATGTACATGTAGTATATTCGTCTGACCCGAAAGAAAATTGATACACTGTATATTTTCTATCTAAATAATGAGAAGAAAATAGTGTAAACAGAAGGTCTGTGTTGAGCGCCGTCACATACCTTAGCTATCCCAAATATTCGTATGGAGAAGAATTTTTCTATTAAACCAAGCATTCTTTTTCTCAGTCTTGGTAATAAAACAGATACAATCAAGGCCGTCGTCGCCGGTGCGGCAGGTCCGGCGAGCGCCGGACCACATTTTTGGCCGACCATGGTATCCGCCGTACCACGTTTTTCGATCGCCGCAGCCGTGCTTACCTACCTTTGATCTTCTAATCGTCTCTCATCATATTGATGAAATTATCATCAAAACCCGAAACTCGTGTCATCAAGGCAAAGGTGCGAAAACAAACATCACAAGAAACACGAAGCGTGTCAAAACATTGCGATCATTAAAATGACACCTATTTCAATTTTGATTGGATTTGAGTATAGATCTGAGTTGTAATTAAATTGTTGCTTTTTAATTTAATCTTCGTTTTGCTTTTGTGTACCGCAGTGACATGAAAAGAAAAAGACGGAACATATGGTAACACTGATAATCTCCAAATGCAGTTTATCAAAGAAAATGTCGGCTGGCAAATAATATACAAAACATTTTGCATTTGCATGCATGTAGGCCTATATTTTAAGTTCTGAGACTGTGTTGATAGCAATATGTCAGTTAATGTTATTTCATTATGGATATGCAAGTGCCGCCCGTTGCAAAAAGCCTAAGACTTTTCGGTTCCCACAACGTACCTTCGGTTTGGAAAAGAAAAATGAATAAATAAAATAAAATAAAATAAAATAAAATAAAATAAAATAAAATAAAATAAAATAAAATAAAATAAAATAAAATAAAATAAATAAATAAATAAAAATAATAAAAAAAGTTGCTTTTCTGATAAATCTTCCAAGTTAGAGTGTCTGAATTTCGGTCGTTTTTGTTGACAAAATCTGTCGAAACTCGGTTCCCAAAACGCACTCAGAACGCGTTTTGAGGCACCAGTTTATCAAAATTTTCTCGGGGGAGATCCCCCGAACCTCCCTTACGAGAGGGGGTATTCCCCCTCTCGTCCTCACCCCCACTCGATCGTGCCTTCGGCACTCGTCCTAGTCTTCCGCCGGACCACTTTTTAAAACGCGGCGACGGCCCTGTACAAGTAGGCAATGAGCAGGACAAGAAAGAAATTCTTACTTCAAAAACCGAGGTGGGAAAAACAAAATGACAATTAGGTACTCATACTTAGAGAACATATCGTAAGCAGCTACTTCCAAAGAGGCGGCCCCTCAGTTACCCGAACTTAACTAAACATCACGAAAACGTTTCAGTGAAATGTATACTCACCTGAACCCCACTTTTCTAATAGCAAAACTGGGGTATACATAGATCGTGGGTATTCGTTAGAACCGCCTCGCCTCGCGAAGGCGGTTCTAACGTGTACCCATATTCTATGTTTTGAGCAAAAATAAGAAAAGTAAACAAAATCTACAGAAAATTTTCAATTTTTACAACTTTGGAAAAATCAGTATATTACATGGGCATGTTTTCGTAATGACTATAAAAACGTGCATAACTTAGTTACATTGTTGTTGTTCGGTCCTTGTTGTGAATCTCTAAACACCACTGAATTTAAACACACAAACATGTACAGTATGTCGTGTATGTATATTTATATGCAGCTGTAAAACCAACTTGTTACAACATAAATCTGTGTTATTTTGTTTTGTGGTTTTACGTCCCAATTAACAATTTCAGTTACACGAAAAACAAAAATTATAAAAAGCAGGAAAATATAAATAAAACTCCAGCAAGTTCATATGCGAATACTAGTTTAAACTTTTTGCCCGCATGCAATTTTACGCGGTGGGCTGTGGTTTAATTTACGTAGATGATGGTAAAAATAAGATAAGCAAGATGAGCCTCAATCATTTTTTTCATTTGATAAAAATGACTTGTTATGCTTCAAACGATTTTGATGATTGACTCACACCGACTCACTGTCATACAGTAGCCTGGCTAATTGGCTAGCATGTACTTCACAGTGAACGAGTTAATTGTTTTTTGTTTGGTGTTTTTTATGTTCGAAAAGCCCCAAACATAAAGGACTGTCCGAAATAGTTCCAAACATAAAGGACAAAACAATTGATTAATAGCCAAACGTACATGTAGTTGTACTTAAATTGAGCGTCATTTACAAAAAAAGCGTTGAAACTAAGCAAAAAGGTAGTTATTTACAAATACGTTTGATAAGTACACGTACTTGAATGTTATAGTGCGATGAATCACGTCGCGCATCGCGCAAAGATCCATGCGCGATGCGCGACAAACCAAAAGAACTTTGCGCGTCACTCGCAAACTGTATTACGTAAAACTTGCGCGTCACTCGCGAGTCGCGAGTCACTCGCAAAACGTTTTTAGAAAGGATTAAAAAATTTTGCGCGTTGCGCGATCGCTCAAAGCATCGCGACAACTGTACTGTAGGTACGAGTTAACTAGAAGCCCAAAGCATCTGAACCGGTGTTAGGGTAAATAATTACCCTCAAGGATTTTTTCTTTAAAAAACGAAACCCGTGAATGAAAATGTATTGTTTGGCATAGAAACAGAATGTCACACAAAGAGATTGTTACGCTTCAAGTTGGGCATTATTCAAATTTTGTTGGTTAGTTTCGTTTGCGTTTCTTTGTTTGTTTGAGTTGTGGTTTATCGTCCCAGTCAACATCTACGGTCATTTCTGGACGTTGCCACCATTTTAATTTTTATGGGACTTGTACCCAAAATTAGGACACCATGACATCCAAAAAGTGCTTCAAATTACCACCCAATTAAGTGAATAAGGCATATTATATGTGTAGATGTTTGGCTTGAACCACTTTTCCTGGGCAGGCTCATACCTGAGCTGTTAATCAGTAATCAGATGAACAGTCAGCAGCATAGAGCAGCAAGCTTTGCCTGGAGACACAAGCAGCCCATCTATTTTTAAGGCCCCAATGGGTTGTAGCTCTTATTTTAGTAAGTGGGTGGTTTTAAAAAAAAAGAAGTATTCTTCAATATTAAAGCTGAACTGATAAGCTTTATACATATAAGGTCTCATTTATACCTTAAATGTGTCAAACTCCATGCAAAATTTCATAAAAAAAGATGGATCTATACCAGATTTATACAACAATATATACCTAACAAGTTTAAGCGTTTCCAAAACGCTTGCGATCTCTCGGCACTAATTTCACTGTATGACCACATAATTATAGACCCACGGCGATAACCACAGACCGAAAAGACTAGATGACAGCTCGGTTCAACGTGAGCTTTCATACCCGAGCCGACATGCGCTATTTGGTGTGACCCAATCGAAGCTGCCTCGTCCAATCAAGTACGACGGAAGTCGGTGGTCGATTAAGCCCCACGTTCTGATCTTGATCAACTATATATGCGATCTCCCAACGGGAGATCGCAAAAATGTCACAAGTGCAACGTGTTAGCGTGACATTTTGAATATTAAGTGATTTTCAAATGGTCAGAAAACAATTATCTGATTACCTAGCAATACAAAATCTCTAAAAAGTTACATACAATTAGGTACTTGAGAGTTGCCAATGAAACATGCATGTATTTCACCTTTGTTGCCTCTTCAGCATTTATAAATAATAACCATACCCCTAAAAATAAACTACAGTAAAAATAGCTTAGCTTAAACTTGTGAAAGCCAGTGTTCAATCATTGTAAGCCTATGCTCTTACTGATCAAGTCTGATGTATCTGGATGGATTATTCTGATCCAGTCTGATGTATCTGGATGGATTATCAGAGGGTCTTCATTAAAAACCCTTTCTTATATTTTGAAAAGTAGCTGATTTAATCAGTTAGCCATTTTTGTCACAAGTGCAACGTTTTGTATTTCTTGACTGACCATATAAGCATACATGTATCATGTATGACTTGTTATTTTGCTTTATATTTTAGTCCAGAAGGTCAGAAAGAAACCAACAAAAACAACCCTTTGCATACAGTTATCCATATTGGTTTCTAATAATTAACAAAAGTGATGTCACAAGTGCAACGCATGTTTTCTAGTCTAAAAATTGAACGCTAATTCCTAACGATACATATTACTTTCACTCTTATAAATTTATATGGCAATCACAGGAAGCATTGTACACTTGTAAGAAACTGTTCATCATTAAATACATTGATCATTTGAGTGGTTATGGAAACATTTATAAGTGCAGAAAGCAATTTTAGGGTCAAATTTATCAAATAAATGTGTGAGAAAAAAATTGTTTTGGAGAATTTTATCAAAGATAAGATAGATAAGATAAATTTTATTCATAAGCAATAGACCAATCTGGTCCTTGTGCAATACATGTTTACATAAGTAAACAATACAATCAATACACAGTGATAACAGACAGTGTGAAAAACATAAATGTTACAAAAATACTATACACATGCATATCAATTGTCATAGTTTATTTCCGCGTATATGAATATACGGAGAGTGTGCATAGTAGCACTCAAAATGTTATATCCTATATTAAATATGCCGTGTTGAAATATAATACATGTATAACATTAGCCCTACGTGTTCCGAATATATAGTGTTTTGTTCCTTTCATCGAATGCTTTGTATACATATGTTGCTAAATTTTGAATATCTCTATTATTATTAGTTGAAAACAATTCCACAAGCTTATACATACTAGGACTGATATAATAATACCTTTTAATATACTTAGCTCTTAAATTAACATAAATAGGACATTCAATTAAAAAGTGAAATTCATCCTCTAAAACTCCACATACTCGACACTTACGCTCACCATACGCTACCTTTACTGGTCTCTTCCATCTACCCATTTCTACCTCAAGCCTATGCGAAGACATTCTTAATCTGGATAAAGCTCTACGAAATTTCTTAACTGTAACTATGTTCAAATAAGCCTTAAACCCGAAGTCAGAAGTGTTTCTAAAGAAAAGTGCCATAGACGACTCTGCTAATTCTGAATTCCATGTTTGGATAAAACTGTCTCTAACACGCTGTTTAAATATTGCTAAAAACATCTGATGATCGCCAACATTTTGCTGAAGCCAAACTTCATAAAAACCTAACTCTGATAATAATTTTTTTACAAGTGACGCCCAGTTGACTCTTCTATTATCAAGTTCTAAATCTAATAACATTTGATTATAAACATGTTTGATCATCTTATTTTCTTCTGAATTGACAATTTTGAGCCAGTATTTTATGATAATAAAATAACGCTGCTTTTGATAAGGCAATCTTCCAAGCTCACCATATATAAAGTTGTTTTGAGTACATTTTTTGACCCCTAAAAGACGCTTGCAAAATTGAAGATGAGCTCTTTCGATCTGGTTAGCTTTGAAAAAAACCCAAACTTCTGCCCCATAATTCAGAATAGGTGAAACTAATTTGTCGAATAACTCTAAAATATGTCTAGTTGTCAATGTGTCAAAATTGTATAAATAACTATTTAACTTAAAAACTGCTTTCTGCGCCTGTCCAGCAAGTGTTTTTTGTGCATTAGAAAATGAACCACCAGTGCTAAATATTATTCCTAAATATGAAAAAGAACTTACTATTTCTAATTCTGTCTCGTCGTAATAAAACTTTAAATTTCTAGGTAAAATACCGCCTTTTCGAAACACCATTACTTTGGTTTTGTCAGTATTTAAAATCAATTTCCATCTTGTACAATAATTACTAAGTAAATTCAACCCTTCTTGTAATCCTTCCGCAGTTTCCGCAAAAATAGTAATATCGTCTGCGTAAAGCAATAAGAACACTTTGATTGTATCAATTTCTATACCGTTTATACCATGCAAATAAAATTCATCCTCTATATCGTTAATATACATAGAAAAAAGGAAAGGTGACAAGCATTCACCCTGTCTGACTCCTAAATAGCATTCAAATTCTGAGCTTAATTCGTTTTGGTACTTCACTCTAGATTTGACCGAACTATACATTCCCCTCATAACATTTAAAATCTTACCCCTTACCCCTATTTTTATCAATTTAAACCACAGTATATCCCTATTTACAAAATCAAAGGCTTTTCGAAAGTCCACAAAAGCACAATATAGTTTTTTCCCTTCATTAATGAGGTGTGTAATTAGACCGTGTAATACAAAAATATTGTCTGTAGTGCCCATTTTAGACCTGAAACCCGCCTGTGCTTCTATATAAACACCATAGTTTTCTGCCCACTCTGTAAGTCGTGAATTCAAAATTTTAGTAAACAATTTGCCCAGTGTACTTAAGAGTGTAACACCTCTGTAATTTTCAGGTGAATCCACCGATCCCTTTTTGTGGATTGGAATGATATGGCCTTCAGCCCAACTAGAAGGAAAGTAACCTTTGTCAAATAAAACATTAAACAGCTTATGCAGATATTCTGGAAGTACATCTATGCCACACGAAAAAAATTCATTTAACAACTTATCAGGACCCCCACTTTTGTTATTCTTTAATTGTTTAATAGCCGTTTTTATTTCTTCAATCGATATTTCTTCGTCTAATTCTGAAAACATAATTTGGACTTCCGATTGAAAATAACGTTCATTGAAAAATATAACATCCTCGTCAGCTTGATAAAATGCGGTATTTGGGTCGTTAATTGCTTTGAAATAATCTCCAAATTTTTGTGCCGATAAAGATCTAGATTCAGGATGTTTCTGTGCATTCTTTAATAATTTCCAATATTCTTTTGCATTCTTGTATTTATTGTCAAGTAGATACTGAGTTTTACGTTTTCTACAATCTATCCTAAATTCACGAACAGACTTCTTAAAACTAGAACGTGAATTAACCATCTCCTGTCTATTTTCATCATTTGGGTTATTACGATACACGTTTAATCTATTCAAAAACAGTAACTTTTTATTTTCACAATTTTCATTGTATAAAAAAGTATTTTTCTGTTGAGACTGACTTACTTCCGGAATGTATTTTTCAAATAAAGGCTTACAGACAGAATCCAGTACCTCAACAAAAGATTGAATAGACTCTTCTACCTGCTCATCTGTACAATTATTATCAATACTACTAAATATCGCCTGGAGGCTCTCCGTGGTGTTTTTCGGAAGAAGGTGCCTGCTTGTATTGGTTAGACTTTGATTTCTCCCATACATATTTACTTTTCACTCGTATACTATCCCCCTTACGATTTTCCAACATCTCATCACCCATACTGCAGATATTTAATTCAAAATTAATTGTACAGTGATCGGATAAAATATTAGGATCCATTACCATAAATGATGAAAAACAGTTAAATAAATTTTCACTAACAAGTACATAGTCAATAAGACTTGACCCTGCGCTCCCTACATAGGTGCACTTGCCAGTATCCGCATCATCACCAATGCGACCATTTGCAATTCGCAATCCTGTGTGCTTACAAAAATCAATTAAACTATGCCCATTTTCGTTTACTGTTTCATCTTCTGACACCCGCTGAAATTCGGTATCGGAGGTGTAGTCATCTGGCAGTGCATCTATGTAGCGACTTTCATCAGCTAAAACAAAATCGTTCATATCCCCAACCCTTGCATTAAAATCGCCGCAGACAAGGAACTTATAGTCAGCATCAGTAGCATCAGATTTGATTTGTCCAATATGCAACAACAAACGATCAAAAATATCTACATCAATTAAACCTTGTCGACTTGTCCCCTGAGGTACATTGTAACAAAGGCAAACATATATACAATCAGAAAATATTGAATTGGTTTCATCAAATTTGAGCCAAATAATATCATCATTATCATTTAATAACAAAGGTTTAGCATCCGGCTTCAGAATACGTTCACTTACATAAATAATTATCCCACCGGACGCTCGCTTACTATTTGGTTTATACTCATATCTATTCAAGTTGAAATATCGAAAACCTGATACATTAAAGTTTGTATATACAGTTCCCCATGATTCCGTAAACATTAAAATATCGTTCTCAGCAAATAAAGATTTTATTTCCGGGCTCTCCAATTTATTATTTGACTTAGTTGCTAAACCTTGAATATTCAATAACGCAAACTTGATAGGTTCACGCACGCTCTCCTGCCTGTCCTACTCAGCATTACGGTTATGTCCCCCATTCGGCTTATCACGTGGTAAATTATTCAGCACTCTAACATTTGCACTGTCACCGTTCTTTCTACCGTTAAGCACTCTATTGTTCGATACACCCGGTAACGGTCCATTATACTGATCCGGCGGCGAAGACGGGAGAGGTGGAAACTCCCTCATCGACATGTCAAAAGCACTTTCCTGCAAGTTTGCAGCACCTTGTACTGGTCTATGCGACTGTGACATACGCGCAACATAGTCTGAATAAAACGCCGTATCATCTTCATCATGCGCTGACTTATCATGATCCGCAGTTCTGTCTGACGTTCCCTTTTCTGATGTCGCGGTATCCCAGTCATCTTGGTCATCGCCTCCACCCCAACTATTACCACTCTCCTGCCTATAAGTCGTATTTTGTGCCATACCCGTATTTATCGATTGTCCCTGCCCTGTGAAACCCGATGCGTTACCTTCGTTCGACTCCTGATTTCGACCAGACTGCACCGTTCCCTGTGAATTATTTTCCCGTCTGAACCGAGCACGATTTTCCCAGCGTTTCTTAGCCTCCAAATTTGCAGATTCTGCTTCTTTTGAGATGACCGGTTTAACTCTGAACTCCTTCACAGCATCCTGCCACCCAGGAAACGCATCCTCAACAACCCGCTTTCCCACTATAATTTTAGCCGGATACTGAATTGACACATTATCATACTTCAATTGCAAGTCCTTGTACCGGTTCCATAGAAGGCTTCTGGCTCTAGCTATTTCCGAATCCTTGTCCACTGAAAATCTCGATCCTCTCAAAAATCTGCCTCTACTGAGAATAAGCTCAACATCTGCATAATCCCTAAATGCCACTATAATCGGTCTTCTGTGTATACGTTGATCTTTTTTCGGGCCTAGTCTATGGCATAGAGTCTAGTCCCAATATAGAGTCTATCAAACTAAGAACAAATTTGAAACATAAAGTGTATGTTACAAATGTAGCACTACTTATAAGGTATATCACCAGTTTTGAAAATAAACAACAAAAAGCACAGAAACAAGAAAATCACAAAAATGACCATTGTCAAAAAGATTTGAATGTTGATTTCTCTTATTTTGATCATGTTGATATCCATAGAAAAACCAGGAACAAAAATTAAAAAGACAAATGCACATCTCAATTTTGACCTCAAATGGGTCAATGTCACACTTTTACTTCATTTTTTTGAAAATCACCCAAGTAAAAGATCCAAAGAAAGGGATTGGCTACTTTCCTATAATTAGCATTTTAATTTTTCTATTGTTCAAAATTAATGTAATTGCAGGTGCTCATCTATGGAACATACAGGAGTCCTCATTCGTGTACACACCATCACAACAGAACCAGGAGAAAGAGATAAACCATGATGTTCTCTTCAGAGAAGGACGGAACAGGCTTAAACAGGTAAAGTGGCAAAGAAGACTGGACCAGGAATGAAAGCTAATCTATGTGATATACAGAAGTTATAAAAAATAAAAAATTTCAGTAGGAAAGTTTTTATATATTTCTTATTTTTGCACCAAAACAGATTGTGGGTACACGTTAGAACGGCTGCGTTATGAGGCGGTTCTAACCTGTACCCACAATCTATGTTTTGGAGCAAAAATAAGAAAAAATAGGTACATGTATACCCCTGCATACTCCAGTTTTGCTATATAAAGGTGGGGTTTAAAGGGATATACATGACACGGACATAATGTTCTCTTTAGAGAATGGACTTAAACAGGTATAGGGTCATAGAAGACTAGACAAGCTGTGTCATGAGAAAATGTTTTTTTTTTGCATTTACAAAAACACTAAAAAAAAACCCCCAACAACAGAACAAAAATATGGAGATCAGCTGATAAGCGCCTTTATGTTCACTGCAGCCATAGTGGTCTATTGCATATTTGATATTTGTAATTTATTGTTGATACATGCAACTTGTGGTTCATAAACTTCAGTACATGTATAATTGGTTTAGCCTATTTTTAGCTCGACTGCACGAAGTGCATAGAGCTATTGCAGTCACCGCGGTCGTCCACGTTCCCGTTCCCGTGCGCGTGCGCGTGCGCGTTCCCGTGCGCGTCACACTTGCGTTAAAGTTTTCTAGAAGTCCATATCTTGACAACCACTCATCAGAAAGCATTCATACTTGGACCATAGATACCCTGTAGGGTTAGCTTTCATTCCATGGCATCGGGCCCCTGGGTCCAGGCCAGGGGGTGGGGCTGGAGGTTAAAATCTAGAACACCTTCAAAAATGGCAATTCTTGTGTTAAAGTTTTCTAGAAGTCCATATCTTGACAACCACTCATCAGAAAGCATTGATACTTGGGCCATTGACACCCTGTAGGGTCGGCTTTCATTCCATGGCATCGGATCCCTGGGTCTATGCCAGGGGGTGGGGCTAGAGGTTAAAATCTAGAACACAATTAATAATAATGGCTTTTCTGTGATACAGTATTCTAGAAGTCTATATCTTGAAAACTTTTTATCAGAGGGCTTTCATACTCGGACCATAGGTACCCTGTAGGGTTGAGTTTCATTTCATGGCATCGGATCTCTGGGTCCATGCCTGGGGGGTGGGGCTGGAAGTTAAAAACTAGAACACTAAAAAATAGATGTACTGCTGTGTAACTTTTACAAGGAGTCCATATCTTGACAACAACTTATCATAAAGCATTCATACATCATACACTTTAGGTTCCATGACATCTGACCTCTGGGTCGGAGTCAGGGGGGCGGGGCTAGAGGTCAAAATCTAGAACTTTCCGATTTTTTTTTTATTTTTATTTCTTAATAGAAACAACTTAGGAAGATGGTTGGTCATTCATCTTTTGACTTTGTGACACTGACTTGTGTGTCATGACTGTAAGGGTCGGTTGACCTACTTTCCATGGTTCAGTGATTTTGCCTTATATCTTGACACTCAATTAGTATATTTTTTTACTTCTTTCAGATTATGAGTGAGTACAACCAGGCCTTTGACCCCAATATACTTATAGGTCACTGTGACCTAATTTCACGGTTCAATGATTTTGCCTTATATCTTGACACTCAATTAGTATATTTTCATACTTTTTTCAGATTATGAGTGAGTATGACCAGACCTTTGGCCCCAATATACTTATAGGTCACTGTGACCTAATTTCACGGTTCAGTGATTTTGCCTTATATCTCGGTACTCAAATGGTTTATGAACAAACTTCTTTCAAAGTATGTTTGCGTATGACAAGACCTTTGACCCTGAAGTAGTCCTAGGTCACTGTGACCTAATTTCACGATTCAGTGATTTTGCCTTATATCTTGACACTCAATTAGTATATTTTCATACTTTTTTCAGATTATGAGTGAGTATGACCAGACCTTTGACCCCAATATACTTATAGGTCACTGTGACCTAATTTTACGGTTCAGTGACTTTGCCTTATATCTCCGCACTCAAGTGGTTTATGAACAAACTTCTTTCACACAATGTTTGCGTATGACAAGACCTTTGGCCCTAAAGTAGTCCTAGATCAATATGACCTAATTTCACGGTTCAGTGATTTTCCTTTATATCTCGGCACTCAATTGGTATATGGACATACTTTTTTCACAATATGTATGAGTATGACAAGACCTTTGACCGTAAAGTATTCCTGGGTCACTGTGACCTAATTTCATGGTTCAGTGATTTTGCCTTATATCTCGACACTCAGTTGGTATTTTTTCATACTTCTTTCTGATTATGAATGAGTATGACCAGACCTTTAACCCAAACATACTTATAGGTCACTATGACCTAATTTCATGGTTCAGTTATTCTGCTTTATATCTCAACACTGAATGGGTATATGATCATATTTCTTTCACATTATGAGTAAGTATCAATACTTATAGGTCAGTGTGACCTTTTTTCAGGGTTCAGTGATTTTGCCTTGTGTCTTGGCACTCAGTTGGTATATGAACAATATGAGTGAGACCTCTAAATCTTAGGTAGTTATAGTTAACTTTCATGGTTCAGTGATTTTGCCTTATTGCATCAAGGCAAAAAGATGTATGAGCATAATGCTTTGGGTTACTGGTCGGGTTTGGCCTTATGTTTGACAAAGGTCAGAAGCAGTCGAGCACGCTGTCCTGCGACAGCTCTTATAGCCTTTACTGTAATGCATGTCATTAAAGTGATGCTTATGAAAGTTTCACAGACAGTTAGTATAAAAGAGTGGAAATTTACTGGTAAATGTTTTTGTGTCAGATATTTCAGTTATATATGTAACTGATATGCTTACCATTCTCTCATGAAAAGTTACAAGTAGGCAACCATCAGGAAAAGGCGCAATCATAATGAAATTCCCTCTCCAAAAAACCAAAGTGGGAAAAACCAAATTGACAATTAGGTGCTTATACTTATAGAACATATCTTTAGCCAAGTGAGCATCTATATCCCAAGAGGCGGCCCCTCAGTTACCAGATCTGATCTAAAACTATGAAAATGTACGTAAGGTTCAAACAGCACAAAAATTTGACTCCAAAACATAAAACAAATAGAACCACAACAGAAGTATCACCTTGAAACGATCAGTAATATAAAATAACTGGGGGGCTTAAACCGGTTTTACAGGGCCCTAACCTCACCCTCATCTTGTGTAGTGTTTTATAACATTAAGTTATTTGTTCGATCCTCGTGGTGAAATATGCATGCTTCAACATAGGAATAAGGGCCATCCCATTGTGATTCTAAAACAATCGTGTATATAAACAGCCTTTTTGTTGAACTAAATTTAGCATCAATGGTTCCAATGTTTTTTCTACTTTCAGACAACATTTACGCCAAGACTGGTGGCCTTTGACCTCAAGGGAAGTCTGAATACTCTCAAACAAGAAGGTACTCTCTATGAGATCGCTGGGCAGGAAAACATAAAATGGCTTGGGGATGTTACAATGCATGCAGAAGATGCTGCACCTAAAAATAGATTTCTGGTTGACCTTGAAGGTGAAGGTCATCCACAAGATGATGAAGATGTTGATGAAAAGGATAAAATAGACAGAGAAATTGAAGAATTGAATGATGATGAATGTGAATCTGATAAACAGGTGTTTGGATCAAAGCTGTATGATCTAGATTCATCAGTAAATGTCTGGTCAGACTTTTTGCGAACTCAGTATCATCCAAAGTCCATTCACATCGTTGAAGATTACAGACACAATACAGAGTTACATCCCTTTGACTTGTTTCCCTGCGGTAATCAGGTGTTGGGAAATTATTCTGCGACATGTGAATGGGAGGATAGGATCCACTTTTTCACAGAGGAATGTGACAGTTTACAGGGGTTTCATGTTTTCCTGGACACACATAATGGATTTGGTGGGCTAGGGCCAGGATTGTTGAAATATCTGGAGGAAGAATTTCCCGGAAAAGGCATTCTCACCTATGGATTCACACCTGCAGATCTCCCTGACGACTCTCCACAGTCAAGATCGACGAGAATAATCAACTCGGCTTTGGCTTACGATGCTGCAAGTTCCCATAGTTCCCTGTTTGTCCCAGCATCCCTTGCAACTGGATTATGGAGAGTCATTGAACCACCAATAGAATTTCCCTATCTCAACTACAAATCCATGGCTTACCATACGTCAGCGATTTTGGCGTCTGCAGTCGACACAGCCTCAGTTCCATATAGACTGGAAACAAATCCTTGTGTTCTGGCCGATATTACTCATTCTTTCAATGCCCAGAGCAGAAAAATGGCTGCCATATGCTCTTCTCTGCCTTTTCCCGTTTCATTGGAAAATAGTCTTGTGGATATTCTCACAGAACATGAAACTAAATTCCCCTGGCAGTCTTTGACACCGCATTTCAAATGTGACACACTTCCCATAATGCAATCTGTTGTTCTGAGAGGGATACCCCCAAATCATGTGACCAGTAGACAATCTCCTGGAAGGTTGCCAAGATACCTGACTGGTCTTAATTCAGCAGAAGCAATTATGGATGCGTACTTATCGAATGTGTTTTCCGGTAAATTATATTCAAACACTGCGATTAATTCTCCATTGAAGACGTCAATACCATATCCTCATATATTTGACCAGAATGTGAACAAAGATGGCATACTCAGTGCTTGGAAGAGACCTAAAAACCAAGGTGTAGAATCAGTCCCAATGATGACATCATTACAGTGCAATACAGGAGTGGGTGGGGTAATTGGACATCTACATTCTGCTGCAGTCAAGATGAACATTAGAAAACATTGTAAATATATCGAAATGGGACTGGAGGAAGATGAATATTTGGAAGCTGTAGAAAACTTGCATATACTGTCAGGAAATTACAATACTGAAACTGAAGGGCTGTAGTTGCATATCGACAGCCTCTGTGATGTAGGGGTTGTATTGTTATAAACAAGGGGTCACAGGTTTGATCCCAGGCTTCTCATGTCTTTTGGATGAGACTTAAACCAAGGGAATAAGGTTCTGTCTCTGTATGACTTAAGCTGTTGGTGTGATATTCCCTGCTATCTGTAGTCAGTAATTTTAAAATTGTTGGGAGTATGAACATGACAACAACACGAGCCGCGACTTGAGAAAACCAGTCTTCGGGGTTTCCCACCAGGTCCGACTTTGGGGTTTCCCACCAGGTCCGACATAAACCGGTCTGTGTAGTCACAGAAGGCTAGATGCTTGAAATTTAGTATACAAGTAGAGGAGAAACTGTACTATCCGTGTAGTGAAAACAAAGGCGTGATCAGCAGTGCAGTTACTGCACAGCTGATCTGCACCTTTGTTTTCGCATAGGCAAAAATCTGGTTTTC
Organism: Rugalucina vietnamica; assembly: GCA_964017185.1. Lineage (NCBI taxonomy): Eukaryota > Metazoa > Mollusca > Bivalvia > Lucinida > Lucinidae > Rugalucina > Rugalucina vietnamica. Next base: position 45,768,199 of record OZ024878.1, on the reverse strand, counting down.
TCATGATGTGGCTCAAATTAATTCTTTGTCCATGATTTGATGTGCATTTTATACCATTTAGTGAATATTCTGCACAGCTTCAAGCATTGCAAATTCTTACACTCGCACATCCAATGGTATCTAAATTGTTTGCACACACATCATTGATGCCAAATACTGATTGTTGCTTACGAAGCCAGAATCAGTAATTTTGGTAAATAAAGGCTGTTTTATCAGTATATTTGGTAAATAAAGGTTGTTTTATCAGTATATTTGGTAAATTAAGTGGTATCTAAATTGTTTGCACACAGATCATTGATGCCATATACTGATTGTAGCTGACGAAGCAAGAATCTGACAGTAATTTTGGTAAATAAAGGCTGTTTTATCAGTATTTTTGGTAAATAAAGGCTGTTTTATGGTTATAGAATATCAGTGACCTGTGTTTTGTGAGACATTATTTTTGCAGTGTGATATTCCTATCAAATAATATTAAAATATATTCAAGGCAAATTTGTCTGTTAATGTATCTATGCCAAAGTCTTTGTACGTTTACAACATTAAGCCTGAGCATCGTGATTAGTTCAGATGCATTGGTGAACGATCATTGCCCTTGGGGCAGCTTTTCAATACATATGAGCCGCCTCGTGGGAAAACCAACAATCTGCATATGCGAAAACAAAGACGCAGATCAGCTTCGCGGTAACCGCGAAGCTGATCAGCGCCTTTGTTTTCGCTACACTGTTAGTACAATTCCTCTACTTTCTAAATCCAAAATTTCCAGCCTCTAGCCATCTTCTGTGACTGCACAGGTCGGTTTGTGTCGGACCTGTTTGGAAACCACATTGTTGGTTTTCCCACGAGGTGGCTCATATCATAAGTAATGCAGTGACCTTGTGATAGAGCACAAGTCTAAATCCAGAAGTCCTGATTCATAAAACCACAGGCTGCGAAGTTGTGTCCTATAATAATGCTCCAAAGTACTGAATAATACGCAGGAACGAATGGATCTGTCTCGACATGAATGAAAAAATTTGTTATTGATGTTAAACCACAAAATAAACTAAATACATTTGAGCGTGGATCTGACATAACAAGTCTTCAGGCATTCAAGTGAAGCCAAATTTTGTATGCACATCAACATTGACAATATCTAGCTTGGGATTGTTACCCGTCATTTTTCGCAAAATTTTGACGGAGTTACGGCCCTTGATTGACATCAGAATTTCGTTTCCGCTCAATATCTTGAGAACGAATTGACAGAATCTGACCAAATTTTGTATGCATGTCATCATTGACAAGATCTAGCTTGGGATTGTTGCCTGTCGTTTTTCGCAAAATTTTGACGGAGTAACGGCCCTTGATTGACTTCAGAATTTCGTTTCCGCTCAATAACTCGAGAACGAATTAACAGAATCCGTCCAAATTTTGTATGCACATCATCATTGACAAGATGTAGCTTGGGATTGTTACCCGTCATTTTTCGCAACATCTTGACGGAGTTATGGCCCTTTATTGAGGTCAGAATTTTGTTTCCGCTTGAGATAAATTGACAATCAGACCAAATTTTATATGCGCATCAATACTGACGAGATCTAGCTTGTGATAGTTACCTGTCATTGTTTTTTTTCACCCTGCAAAAAAGCTGAGAAGCGGGGCTATAGTCAGATTCTCTGACAATTCTAGTTTTGAATTTTCGGCCATAAGACCACTTTTGTTAGATCTTGGCCCATTCACGTGTAGGTTGTCATGTTCAGTGTAAGACCCAACCAAATGATTTCTCTTGATATTCCTTCATAAAATTGACACAATTTGTAAGCAAGACTTTAAGGCAATGTACCAGCACTTAGTGTACATTTAAATATGTAATAATGGACTTGGTGTCCATGTGATATATAGAGCTCTTTGGCGTTTCTGACAGTTGTAGTGGTTGAGCATTGCTCAGTTCACTTAAGGGTAGCAAAGACCTGCTTGCTAGCAATCAAGATGCTCTAATAAAGACTCAAAATGAGTGAGCTTATAGGATGGGCAGATCAGCGTCCGTCCGTCGGCAACATTTTCAAACAACTGTCTGAAGCCGAAGGGTAAATTTTGAAAAAAAATGCTCAAAAATCTCAGAAATTGTAGCTTGCACATTGTTTACATATTTCTGACATAGGTCACTACATGAATTGTTTTTTTTTATTCCAGTCGATTAAGAACTATGGTTGTTATGGCAACTTTAGCTTCCATAGTAAGGAAAAGTGGGAGTAGGCTATTTCTACAGTCTCGTTGGGAATATTTGAATTTTGGTTTTTGCAGGAAATGTTTATAAAGTAGTCCTCTGCATATGACATTTGATTTGATAGTCATTTGGCCATAAATTTTACATTAAGCAATAGCTGTAAACTCAGGTGAGCTTTGTGGCCCATGGTCCTCTGGGTACTTCTCTTAATTCCCCAAATCCTCCTGTGGGAAATACCAAATGCTGTATGAGGATTAAACATCTAGCTGTCTTCAGTTTGTGTCCAACCAGAAGCAAAACTCACAAAAAGTTGCCTATGCAATGAGGCTAAAATCAATATCATAACCTGGAAAATTAATCATAAGTCAACGATATCGGTATTATAGTTTTATTACTGAAAAGTCATGCAATATATACTCAAAGCTCTTTTATCAGTCTGAAATGATATGTTTATGAAAATTACATGAGCCATGTCACAAGAAAACAGGATATTGTGCTTATGCAATAACAAAGCCGCAGATCAGCTGTAACTGCACAGCTGATCAGCACCTTTGTTTTTGCTACACCAGATTTCTCGCATCGCCGCTCATTCCTCCTTAGGTCATTTTGTCCGTGATTGATTGTAATTAGCATATGCATAATGATTCTTTTTCTGTTGAAGATAAAGTTACAATATTTACTGTTTTGATTCAATGTATGGGCAGGCAAATTTGTTTTTAACAAAATTTGTTCATTATTTCAGTAAAAGTTTTGATTTAAGTAGTGAATATCAGTGTATTAGAAATACAATCTACATAATTACCGACAAAAATATTAGGCACATTGAAGTTTAAGCATAAACATATTTCTTGTTTGTTTGTGTAACCTGCACTACAGGCTTTGTCAAGTTTTAGTTGGTGTTGACAAAATTTGGTAAGAGTTTGACTTATTCACCAATACTGACAAGCAAAACTTCAAGCATAAATGCAAGGTTGATTCATGGGTTATGCAAAAAAAGAAAAAAAAAGAGTCCAGTATACTTTGAATCAAAACATTGAAAGAAATGAGCCGCCTCATGGGAAAACCAACAATGTGGTTTTCGAACAGGTCCGACACAAACCAGCCTGTACAAGCACAGAAAAGAGATAGAAGCTTGAAATTTTTTATTTATAAAGTAGAGGAATTGTACTATCCAGGTAGCGAAAACAAAGGCGCTGATCAGCTTCGCAGTTACTGCAAAGCTGATCTGCACCTGTTTTCGCCTATGCAGATTGTTGGTTTTCCCATGTGGCAGCTCAAATGATATGTTTCTCTTACATACTAGAGCATGACTTAGGCAAACTGAATTTCAGTTATCTATAAAATACGGATGAAAGCTGTTCAATGAACATGATATACATGTATCTTTTCTTATTCTCAGACCTTGGTTTTCTCCTTTATTTTAGCAAGTAGTATGGTAACTATCAGATCCTTTGAAAAAAACATACATACTACAGTTGACTTGTTTTTGTTTGTTTTGAGGTTAACATCCCATTTAACAATTTTTCAGTCATGTGGACAGAGCCACCACTTCCTGGGTATTAACCAGGACCCAGTTGTTCAAAGCATCGTTAGCTTAACGATATCGTTAAGACATAAATTTGTTAAGCAAATATCAGCTAAAGTAACAAATACACTGTTATTTTTTGTTGAAAAAATGTGAGAATCCTTTGCACTGCAAAGGATTCTCACATTTTTTCAACAAAAAATAACAGTGTATTTGTAATATTAATGTTTGAAATTTTAACTAAACGTTAACTAACGACGTCGTTAGTTTTGAACAACTGGGCCCAGTACTATGGGGAGTTAATGTGATTTGTTCAAGGACACAACACAGTGTCGCTTGTGAAGATCGAACCCAGGATCTCTCAATTAGATTAGGAGTCTGATGCTCTACCACTACACCACCATGTTCCCCCAATTGAATATCTACAAAACTAGTAAACTATACAGGAAATGGTCATTCTGGTTCTGTCTACCCCACCCATTATTTCAGTAAAGCAAAGCATTAGTTCTGTATTTACATATCTGTTATAATTTATACAGTATAACAAATTATTTGTACAAACAAACAGTATGTCGTAACAAATGTCCACATAAGGCAACAATGGTGTAAATCAAGAAATGCATATGCATGATCAACATGTACAAAACATGTACAAAATTTTAAACTTCAAGAAAAAAGAAATGCACAAAATTTCATAGAGGTAAAAATCCAGTTTCATGAAGCATCATAGCACAAATGGTTTAGAATTCTGGAATGTCCAAAACAAATATATGGCTATCCATTTGGAGATAAATTTGAAATATTCTATAATAAATCTGAGGTTGTGGGTTCATGATATCATTTAATCACCTCAATTATAGCTTTCAAAGACAAAGACAGGAATTTTAATTACTTGGTCCAGCAGAAAAATGATGACTGATAAAAATATATCTATAATGAAATGATGCAACAAAATATATCTGAACTACTTGCTAATAACTATGAAAATATATTCAACAAATTGGATGGAAAAAATTTCATTTCTCGAACTTGAATCTTCGATATATACATCTATCATGAAATGTGTATATCTGAAAATTCAGATAGTCAATTTGATGCACAGTATAGGTTAAAACGAGAAATTATGAATTTGTTCAATAAAGTGCACTGGTTACATACATAGACTTACAAAGATGTCGAAAAATGGATAAAATAAAAGTTCCAATATACATCTTTTAATGTAAATTAATATAAAATATATTAAAATCTGTACAAAACTTCTTGGTCCCATAACAGCTTGAAGAATATTGGTCATGTGACACCTGCAGTAGTCATGTGACACCTGCAGTAGTCATGTGACACAGTCAGATGGTACCTTCAGAGCCTCATTCTGAGAAAACCAGATTGAGATGCAAAATACAACTCAATTGAGCATAAAATGAACTAAATATGCAGAATCAAAGGAAAATTCACGCCCAATGCACATGAACTTATGCTGCTGTCATGCTCTTTATAAAATGTCAGTGAATGGTACTATGTTGGCATTTAGCAATTATGTGCAGCATACATAACATTAATTTCCTAGCATGTTAAATGCTGACCGACCTGCTCATTAGTGGCTTGCAATATCTAGTCAAGAATACCAAAATGCTGTAAATCACTCAAAACGGTTTTCTCTAAACTTGGCTTGATAGATTTTGTAACAATAATTAACAAAGCAACAAAAGCTTGGTTAAGCTATTCCACAATAATAAATTAAGCAATTGCATAGCCCACAAAATATGTGAAGACATGATGTACCTTATGTATGTTAAGGTTAAGTTAGGTTACTGAAAAAAAAATCTTCAATTTCCAAATTTACACTCATTTCTCATAAACTGGAATGTTCTCAAATTCATACAAAATTGAACAAAATTGTTCATTTTTGGTCCTTTTTACTGCCTTCAGAAAAGGAAAAATAAGAAGATTAACAAAGAATGTGTAAAGTGTGGTAAAAAAAAAAAAACTCGAAGATTATATATTCTCAATCCATTTGCATTTCATTATATTAGCACCGAACATTTTGCAAATATGCACAGACTAAGTAAAAGGTTTTGAAATGTACATAAAGTTCTTCAAAAAAGAAAGCTAACTCAATCTGCAACTATGCAAAATGAACAAATACTTTCCGAGATATTGTTTGTAACTTTCTTCTATAGAAAAATGCCTTCTAGCCAAGTACATATAATTATATCAAGTTCCCATTAGAAAATCCTAAAACGCCATTGTAATTATACTGTACATATACATAGTTGTGACAGAATATAACACATTTATGCCAATAAAATCTCTATTTTTTACACCTATGTACACAATTCTAACAATTAACCCCAATTCCACCAAATTTTATCTATCTTTCAAATGACTTACATGTATCTGTATAAAAACTCACAAAGAGTGGTATGATGTAATTTCTGCATGCAAAGATGTATATAAATGCATAAAGCAATATTTCAGCCGTAATTCAATGCATTTTGCATATGTGGCATTGCATGTGATTGTGTTCACCAAGTTTTCAACTTAAATCCATGAATATCCGACATAAGATGACCTTGATGCAATAAACAATGCTTATTGATTAACAATTTCGTTTTCATTCCCTTGAGATTCCCATGGAGTTACACTTTTGGAGAGCATGAATATAAGCTATCATTATACTTTTTCCATGCTTTTATTTTTCGTCAACTTTGCCTAAAATTTGGTGGGATTGGGGGCCCTAACTAACCATAAACCTTTTAAACTTATTATAACACTACTGAGACAAACGTCATCACACAAATAGCATTGCATAACGGAATTCTGGTTATATACCAAAACAAAAACAAGTTATATTTAACTAATGTCAGAAAAAAGGTTGGCAATAACAAATGATTTTTTAAGAAAAAAAAAACATCCATTTTTAAGACTGGAAGTAATGGCAGATCACATTTATAAGCAACAAGTTGCAGTCTTTTTTGTATTATAATAAAATACATGTTTACGTTATATGCTTATATGCCTTTTGTGAGAGAATGAAAATGTTATATTTTACTGACTTTGCAACTAATTTCAAGTCCTCCATGAAGAAAAGATAAGTTTCTTTCAAATGATATTTTCAAAATGCATGGATAATGATATTTCTCAATGAACAACATTAAGCCCTTTTAGATTACAGTGACAGCTTTGATCATTACAAACATCTAGACTACTGTACAAGTTTAAGTCCCAAAGTGGCAAGCAACATTTTTTCAGCAGTCACACATTTTTAGCTATGATTGTACAAAACATGAAGCCCTTTTGTAAATTATCTACAAAGCAGCATCCATGCTCTTATACCACATCTGCCTTTCCCGTTTGCTGGTTTTTCGCCATTTTCAAAGGGACATAACACAGCATTTCAATTTTTAAATAAGTCCAAATTTTAAAACCTATTACAGTTTCTAGATCTTTATTCCTTGTTTTGCTGCTGAATTCTGTGCCAATCAAGACCCATCAAACAGGCGAATATGGTCATGATCATCTTGGGTTTGACCTCGACGATGTCTTCTGGCAGCGCGTACAGCCGGGCACCGATCTTTCGTCCCATTGATATGGCATATTTGGCATTTGATAATTTGTCCTGCAATGAAGTGAAGACATTGTGTTTTATAATACAACCATGCAAATAGCAGTTTAGCAATCTCGGTGTTTCAAACAGCTCTAAACCAGTTGTCAAAAAGATGAAATTGACATTTTCTGTCCCATAATTTTTATCAAGCCTTGAAATGTACATCATCACCCAAGTTTCTCTGATTGGTCACAGTAAGATGCAATTGACAGAATGATGTTGATTTCTCCTCTCAAAAATTCTATTGGTTGTTTGAAAATACTGAAACAGTTCAATGTGATTGTTTGGCTTTTTAGCTATTTGAAAGAAATGAACACGTTTTCTATATTTAAATTGCATCTGGATGACTGCTGTGGACTATCAATTTCTCCTTTTTGACAACTGATTTTGAGATGTTTGAAACTTCTGAATTGCTGAGTTGGTATCTGCATGGTTGTCATGTGCGTCTATTTCTTGGAAAGAATGGCAAACTATGCATTTTGGGACACCTCTATATTTTGGGACACCCAAAATTGCAATCAATTTATTGTATTGAAATATTTGGGACAGCCAGAAAACTATTTATTTCTTTGTGTCCCAACTCATACACGTAATACATATCAGTCTGTCATATCATAGGAAAATACAAGGTGCATTATAAATTTCAAAATTTGTTTGATGTCATGTTTTCTGTCACACTAACAGCTACAGTCGTATCTCAGTTCAAAGTCTCACTAGAAACACAGAAGAAGCCTGACATTGCACAATTATTTATCAGGAAAACATGTCCGTGAAATGTTTACCCCCTTGAACCCCACTTTTATATAGCAAAACTGGGGTTTGCAGGGGTATACCTATTTTTCTTATTTTTGCTCCAAAACATAGATTGTGGGTACTTGTTGGAACCGCCTCACCGAGGCGGTTCTAACGTGTACCCACAATCTATGTTTTGAGCAAAAATAAGAAAAATATCAAAGATTTTCTACTGATTTTTTTCAATTTTTACAACTTAAAAAATTTCGTATATTGCATGGGGTGTGTTTTCGTAATGTATAAGGCAAGTGGCTCTACCGCACCCCCAAAGTCAAAAACACAAGTTCTTCAAGGTGACCTTGTTCATCCAAGCCTGCTCATTATCTATTCTTGGACAAAGCTACCTAACAAAGATTATTTTCTGCAGTAGTGTACATATCATATGCATGAAAGTGTCAAATGATTAATTTCTCAAACATTTTTCCTCAAAATATTTCCTGTTTTCCTGAAAAATTGTTAATAAAGCAAAATGTTTATCTTTCACCATGCAAATTAACTCATTTAAGCCTGGCGTCCTTTTTTATAGGACATAGGCAAACAGTATAGCCCCAGATGTGACGCCGCAAGAACGCGGCGTCCCATCTGGGGCTATTCTGTTTGCACAGAGAAATTTCATCGAAAAATCAGATGAAAAATAAAAATCACTCCTAACACCCCTAAAAATGAAAGTGGACTCATCCAATTGATAATGATGGAAGAATCCATTCGTCGAATATGGGTTAATTTTCAATTGTGCCAAAATTGTGTTGAAAGTAAGCATATTTCCCTCAAAATTGCTCTTTCCCTCAACAAAGAAGGGAAAACTCCCATAAAGCATTAATATGATTTTAACACTAGAACATTTCCATAATAATTAGTTTCTTCTGAAACAATCAAAAGTGATCAAGAAGCATTGTAAAGCCAAAATTTGCAAGCAGGAAATAAAATTTGTGTAAAGCAATGCATTTGTGGGTGTGTGTAGTTTTGCTCGAATTTTGTTGTGGTTTGAGTGTAGTATGAATAATAGAGGGATCTGAGAGAGGGCTGTTTCGATTTACTTTTTGCTGAAATTGCTGTGTGTACCGGTATGACTTTTTGCAATGCTATGTTTGTTTGTTTGAAATGATGCTTTACATCCCAGTCAATAGCAATAGTCATGTTGGGATGTTCCCTCCATTTTATGGGACTTTTACCAAACATTAGGATGTCATGACACTCGAAATGTGCTTCATGAATATAACCACCAAATCAAACCATTAAGGCTTATATGTATGGATGGTTTGCAAACCACTTTTCCTGGGCAGGTCCAGACTTGAGCGGTTAGCCAGTAATAAGCTGGTCGGTCATTGATTAAGAAGCTTTGCTTGGAGACACGAGCAGCCCATCTATTTCTCCTAGGCCCCAATGGGCGGGGGCTATAGACTATAAAAGAGTATTATTTGAGCCACTTTATGGGAAAACCAACAATCTGCATAGGCGAAAACAAAGACGCAGATCAGCTTCGCGGTAACCGCGAAGCTGATCAGCGCCTTTGTTTTCGCTACTCGGATAGTACAATTCCTCCTCTACTTAACTCCAAAATTTCAAGCTTCTAGCTCTTTTCTGTAACTGTACAGGTCTGTTTTTGTCAGACCTGTTCGGAACCCAAATTGTTGGTTTTCTCATGCACAGGCTCATTTTCAAATAAACTGACTGCTCCCTTGCATAAATGAATCATGGACAACATAAAGGAGAAGGAAAATTGTATACCACTTTTCTGTTGTATGGCTTCTTAGGCTAAATAAAACAATTACAATTTACAACCAAATGTACTAAGTCTTGTACTATTGTTTTTAGTTACAATTCACATGATTTTACAGATATATTCTACTTGTTTAACTGTAGACAAAGTATTTTAATTACAAAAATTTTGCCTTTTGGCTACCGTAAAATGTGCTGCAAAAACTTCACAAAACAATGATCTGCCCAAATCAATTCAGGGGCCAGTTGTTCAAAACATCGTTAGCGTAACGGTGTTGTTATGCCCTCAATTTGTTAACTGTATATCAACTTCAAAAGCAAATACACTGTTATTTTTAAGGATTCTCACATTTTTTCAACAAAAAATAACAGTGTATTTGTAATATTCATGTTTGAAATTTTAACGAATCGTTAACTAACGATGTCGTAAATTTTGAACAACTGGCCCTGATATTCTTGTTTCTGTTTATTAAACATTGAAATGTGCATGTTACATCAATTTTAGATTTCAAAATAGAGGGCATGCTGCAGCATATTTCTACAGTAAAAACTGTATTTAATTGTTGGCATCCAAAGGTTTACCAGAAAAAAGAAATTTTTACGAGTCTAAGGCACAGATAGACAAATCTGTGTCTATGATCCGAGCTATCATCACTCGGCAGTGCCTCGTAATGCCAAACAGTGACCCTTGAGGCAGGTTTACCCATGGCTACCTGGGGCCAGTTGTTCAAAACTTCGTTCGCTTAATGTCATCGTTAAGACCTCAACTTGTTAAGTAAATTCTGATGACATAAGCAAATACACTGTTATTTTTTGTTGATAAAATGTGAGATCTTGCATGTTTTAAACAAAAAACTAGAAAATGTGTTTATGAAACACTATGCCCCCAACTGGTAAGCCACTTTCAAGATGTAAAAATGTCCAAAAAATGACTAAGTTCAAATTGTAAAAAAAGTGACAAACATTAATCTGAGGAGTATATCCCAACCACATGCATATATTCAAAGCATGGTCGCAATGTCTGCAAAGTTTCAAAAGTATCGGTATTAAATTGTAGGAGGAGTTGCGCACACAAGTTACCCTCTATCCATCCACTAAAATGCCCGAAAAAATGACTAAGTTCAAATTGTGAAAAAAAATGACAAAAAATAATCCAAGGATTATATCCAAACCACATGCATATCTTCAGACCATGCCCATAATACATGTAAAGTTTTAAATGAATTGGCATGAAACTGTAGGAGGAGTTGCGCACACAAGGTACCCACTGCCCATTCACTTTCATTGTCAAAATGCCTGAAAAATGGCTAAGTTCAAATTGCGAAAAAAGTGATAAAAATTAATCTGAGGATTATATCCAAACCACATGCATATCTTCAAAGCATGGTCACAGCATCTGTAAAGTTTCAAGAGAATCGGAATAAAACTGTAGGAGGAGTTGCGCACACAAGGTATCCACTATCTATTCACTTTATCAAGAATTAAAAAGGGAAATAACTCTCACAGAATTGGCCCCTAGCCCCTTGAATTTACCTGAAAGAAAAAATATGGGTCCTCTTAATTTTCATATACAAACTACATACCAAATTTCAAGATCCTAGCTCTAACGGTTCATGACCGAGTGCTCATGCATCAGTATGATCACAGACTGACTGACTGCACGCACTCACTCACTGCACGGACAGACCCAAACCAATATGCTCCCTCAACTTCTTCGAAGTTGGGGGCATAATAACAGTGTATTTGTAATATTCATGTTTGAAATTTTAACAGATCGTTAACTAATGACATCGTTAATTTTGAACAACTGGACCGTGATAATCAGCAATATTTTTATATTATGGTAAACCCCTAATAGTCTCCTGATATTCCTTACCTCGTCCGATCCAGAATCTTTTACTACATCCCAGTTCACTTTTTTCGGGCTGATACAGTCAATAAGGTGTAAGATTAGGATAGCATCACTCAGATTGGGATCCTTAAAACTCTTGAATGAACATTTCTTGCCACCCTCAGCCAACTACAAGAATACAAAAGATAATTATCCAGCTGAATTCATATTGGTTTTTGTTGTTTGTTCGTTTGCAGTTTAACATCCCGGTCAACAATTTTAGGTCATACCTGTGTATTAAACAGTACTTTTCAGAGTTCATGTGTCTTGGCCAAGATCACAACCCAGTGCTAGTTGGATTTGAACCCACAGGTTTCTCAATCCTGAGCCTGCGACACTAACTACATTGTATTAGGCCAGCCCTTAGGTTATAAAACTTTTCTCATACTCAACTCAGCTGAGACTAAAATTTATCCTGCTCATAATTGTTAAAATGCCAACAATCAAATAACATGGATGGCACTTACCCTCTGATTGGCCCAACTGATGATGTCATCGTCTACGACTTGTTTTCCGTCTTCGGACATTCTTGACAGAATTGCCAGCGTGTACGCTCTCATTAACTGCCAGACTAGGGCTAAGGTCAGCGTCTGGTTTCCGTCAAATAAATCTTTGCCTTGTACACCAATCAGCGAGAACTTCATGACTTTTCCCAGTTCCACAGCATAGTTACAGTTGCCTGCAAGAGATTGATTTTCACTTGATATCAGAAATAAATGGCATGTTATGACTTAATATGAGACAATTTCTTTTTGAGGATTATGACCAGGTCTGACACAAACAGGGCTGTACCACTATATAACTTTCGGAACAGTCTCACCCTTAAATGTTTTTAGCCTTTAGACATTTAGTACGAAGCACTAAAGGTTCTTTGAATACAAAATACTGAGCATAAAGGTTTGCTGGTTTATAAACTTTATACAACATACAATGTACACATACAATGATTCTGTTTTTAGACAGACTGATCATGCCAAACATTGCAGAACAACATGTTAACACACACTATTTCAGCCCTCTTAAATTGCTTGAAACAGCATGAGAAGAGTTAACATGTTTTTTTTTATTTCTTTGGTGATACAAAATCTAGGAATTATTCGGTAAAACTTGGACATACCAATTTTCTCAAATGTCGCTTTCAGTTTGGAAAATGTCTTTATAACTCTCTTCCAGTCAACTGAGCCTGCTTTGATGATGTCGTACAATTGGAAAAGAATGATGCCGTCTTGCAGGTCGACATATAGTCGGTTAACGAAGGGACTGACACCAACACTGTTCATCCAATTTCTGTAGGCTGAAATACAGAATAATACATGCATCTGAATGCTTCTGACTGGCTAGTGATATCAAGAATGTTTCTAATTGGCCTAGGATATCAAGAATATCACATGCTGTAATCATTTGTTTGTTCGGTCTTATGTTTTAATTTTGAAGGTAAACAGCTGGAGTCATGTCAGGATAGTTAGTTGCCTAAACAAACAGTTCCTGGGCAAGCTTCATGCATGCCAATTACCAGTACTAAGTGCACACTTCTTCTGCCATACTGATAATTATTGATTTTATAGTCTGTTCAGAAACCACAAAATCAGAATGGTTTCATGATTTCAGAGAAGTCGTCTTATGAAAACATAACAGATGGAAGGCAGACAGATGATGGTTCTACAAATATGCATATTTACAAGATAAATACTATAAGACCGCCTATGAGATTTCGACCCACCTGACCAACAAATTGTCAAATTCTTTACCTATCTCTTAACTTACTTTTTTCTTCTCTTGTTTCTTCAATAATTTCCTCAGTGAAATCATCAGGCTTATCTAGACCAGGGTAGTTGTTGAACAAGTTAGCCACAAACGCCAAATTCAACTTGGCGTTACCCTTGACAACATCCTTCTTAGTGATGAACGCCCGGCAACCAATCTTGTCAGCCTCGCACAGCATGGCCTCCGCCCTCATTTCTTCATCATGTTCCTACATTTAAGAAAATGTTTGAATCATCGGGGCATCACTCAAAATATCTGACTTCATTTTCTGTGTTTTGGTGAAAATTTATCACAGTCTTTAACGGAGAAAAATGTAAAATTTGTACTAAATGACGTAAAAGCTACAGCTTTCTCTGTCTACGGTTCAAACAGGCGCGACATAAGAATGTTGATTCTCGTTCCGCTAGCGACGCAAAGCAACGTCGCACGCAACGCTGCATAACAACATCTTACAACACCCTGACCTTAAATCAACTTACATGCTCACAGCCAACAGATACTCCCGCTTCTCTTGGTGCAATCTGGTTCAATAAATGGATGTATGGAATGGAATCCTGCAAAAATAAAACAGTATTTCATTGAATTTGGAAAACAGCATTTCACAGATATTTCACTTAAAATGAATGTATGCACTGGAATAAAACAGAACAATTATTGTATCACAACAATTATTTGTCAGTATAAAATTACCACTGATCATTCCACAATGTTAGGCCTCATGAGGCTTCTGCTGTTTCTTGTTTTGACATCCTTTTGAATAATGTTATATTTTACTAAAGATCCTTTAGGTTAAGATAGCTGAGAGGCCAACTTTTGGGAAATAGCTGCTCTCTCAGTTTACATATGTTCCTATTGCATCTTTGCCTAGAGTTAAAGAGCTATACTATGCCAGGACCAGCAAATGATTCAAGGACGAGGCTTTACCCAGACACTTACTTTGATATCTGATGAGAAGTTTTTAATCTGTCTGTCAGTGCCCGGAGCATTTCTAAGATGGTAATTCACCCAGCGAATCAGGATTTCTTCGGGCGAGAGTTTCAGCAAATCGTCAATTGTCTCCCCTTCTTCGAGCAGATGTACAAGACCTGGGTGACTATGCAAGTTCACTTCACTTAGTAAACCAATCTGGTAAAAAAGAGAAATTAGGAAAAATATAGCTTTAATAACATCAAACGCAGGCTGAATATTACATCAGCAATGTAGCACATTGTGTAACCTCGTAGACTGGCTTAAATCAGCATTAATGGCAGCCCCCGTGGCCGAGCGGTTAAAGAGCGCTGGTTTTTAATCACCCGATCATCTCACCGCTGTGTCTGGTGTGGGTTCGAGCCCCGCACTGGCCACATGCGAGATAAGCCAAGTTCTGCTTGCGGGAGTGCCAGGTGGTTTTTCTCTGGGTTCTCCCCTTTTTGTCCCACCTACCGATTGGCCCGTCTCATATGAGCTGAAATAATCTTGAAAGGGACATAAAACTGAAAAAAAAAATCAGCATTAATGAAAATTTCAAATTTCAGAAAAAGAATATCTAAATGAAATCTTGAAAATAATGTGATAAGCTGAAAGTTTCTATTCAAATGGACTTTCATGCAGTGTCAAAGAAAATGTACAATACTCACTCTAATAATTTGCCAAATAAGACCAAGGACTAAATGCGGTTTTCCGGCATCTAAATCGGCATGGCCGATATTTGTGACATTACATCCTATCGAGCTGGCGGAGTTAATCGCTAAATTGTGGTTCTCAGTCCGTCTATAGATGTCTAATTTGGTTTTGTTGATAGTTCTCTCATCTATCGTGTCTGGTACGGATGTGTTGATTAATTTGCTGGAATGTAAACAGAAACAAGTTAATAAAAAACGTTGAAACTGGTTTCTTGTTATAATGGAATATATGGAGAATGTCATACTATATCATAAAAGTAATAAGAGCTGTCGCAGGACAGCGTAGCTCGCCTGACTTGTGCTATGCCACTACATCTGTTAAAATCTATGACCCATGACCTTGACCTCAAGGTCACTCAGGTGGGTCATGATGGTACAACATAAAACTTCAGACCAATGCAAAGTATCAACTTGATCAATTTACATGTTCAAGAGATATAGACTTATAAAAACATTAACCAAAACTTAAACACAAAACTTCCAAGTCCGTGACCCTGACCTCAAGGTCATCCAGGTGAGTTGTCACAACTTGTGATGTACAGCATAAAACCTGAGACCAATATCTATCAACCTGCAAGTATCAACTTTATCCATCAATATGTTCAAGAGATTTAGACTTTAACCAAATAATTTAACAGAAAATTTCTAAGTCTGTGACCTTGACCTCAAGGTCACCCAGGGTAGGTCATGATGGTACTGCATAAAACTTCAGACCAATATCTACCAACATGCAAAGTATCAACTCGATCAATCAACATGGTCAAGAGATATAGACTTACAAAAAATTAAATAAAAAACTTAAACAAAATTTCTAAGTCTGTGACCTTGACCTCAAGGTCACCGAGAGTGGGTCATGATGGTACTGCATAAAACTTCAGACCAATATCTAGCAACATACAAAGTATCAACTCAATCCATCAATATGGTCAAGAGATATACTAGACTTACAAAAACTTTAACCAAAAACTTATACACAAAATTTCTAAGTCCGTGACCTTGACCTCAAGGTCACCCAGGGTGGGTCATGATGGTACTGCGTAAAACTTCAGACCAATATCTAGCAACATGCAAAGTATCAAAACAATCCATCAATATGGTCAAGAGATGTTGACTTACAAAAACTTTAACCAAAAACTTAAACACAAAATTTCTAAGTCCGTGACCTTGACCTCAAGGTCACCCAGGGTGGGTCATGATGGTACTGCATAAAACTTCAGACCAATATCTAGCAACATGCAAAGTATCAAAACAATCCATCAATATGGTCAAGAGATATTGACTTACAAAAACTTTAACCAAAAACTTAAACACAAAATTTCTAAGTCCGTGACCTTGACCTCAAGGTCACCCAGAGTAGGTCATGATGGTACTGCGTAAAACTTCAGACCAATATCTATCAACATGCAAAGTATCAAAACAATCCATCAACATGGTCAAGAGATATAGACTTCTAAAAAACTTTAACCGAAAGTGTGACACGGACGTAAACGTAAACGCGGACAACCGAGGTGACTACAATAGCTCTATGCACTTCGTGCAGGCGAGCTAAAAATGTCTGGCATATAAAGTCATATACACAAGGGTAATTTTACACACACAATAGTTTATTGACAGATTCTTTGTCGAGCCTAAGACTGATGTTACATGCCAAGTTTCAAGATCCAAGGCCTTTTGATTCTGCTATTTATAGCCCTTGTGGTCATCTTGGTCATGCGACATTGACCATTTTTAATAAATTTTCTTTCTCCCTTTCCTAAGAATCCTCTTCGTGAAGTGAGGCTTTGATTGGCCAAGTTGTTTCAGAGGAGAAAAATGTTTATTGTGAACAACATGGCCACGAGAGCCGGCACATCCCATTATATATAGCCATAAGGCCACTTATTAGCCTTTGACTGAGGCGAGTTAAAATTTGACCGCCACATTGTTTTTGAACTTACCATAGTAAAATTCCATCTTTTATCTTTCTATATAGGTCATCTGAATCTGGATCAATTGGAAGCATATGTTTGCAATCTTCATCATCTTGAAGCTTTCTGAAAATGGCAAATAAAATTTTGTTTGATTTGCTTTAGGTCTTTAGCAGTCCAGTTTTCAATTTCATCAGGATGATCAGCCACTGATTCAATGGTATTAGGTACATGTAGTACTATTGGGAGCTTAAATAATGTCACAAGAATGTGTCTTGCTCCGAGACACTACACAGCAAAGGTAGGCATCAAACCTAACATTTCTCATTACAAAGTCCTGTATGCTACCACTAGGCCACCATGCTCTCAAACAGAGACCTTATAAATCTGGCAAGAGGAAATAAAATTCAAAGAGAATACCAATTATGATATTAACAAGATACGTGGTGGGTCATTCCATTTTGGCTATAGCAAACTATGTAATCTCTAATTTTGAAAATTTTAACATGAATATACAGTACTTGGATTACTTGAAACTAAGGCCAAACATTTTAATGTTGTATAAGAAACTACATTTACCATAACACAAACTGCACTCAAAATACTGACATATTCATCATTTTTGCAACAGACTTGCAAAAATTTTCTCCTCAATAATCTAATCATCAGACATGAGATCTTGCAAATTAATGAGCCGCCTCATGGGCAAACCAACAATCTGCATAGGCGGAAACAAAGGCGCAGATCAGCTTCGCGGTAACCGCGAAGCTGATCAGCGCCTTTGTTTTCGCTACTCGGATAGTACAATTCCTCTTCTACTTAAATCCGAAATTTCAAGCTTCTAGCTCTTTTCTGTGACTGTACAGGCCGGTTAGTGTCGGACCTGTTCGGAAACCACATTGTTGGTTTTCCCACGAGATGGCTCTAATGTCTAAATTAACCTTTTAATCATAGGGATAATAAGTCTGTATATTGAATACCCCCTAGAACTCCACTTTTATAAAGTGAAAATGGGGTATACAGGGGTATACATTTTTTCTTATTTTTCCTCCCAAACATAGATTGTGGGTACTTGTTAGCCTCACTGAGGCAGTTCTAACATTTACTCACAATCTATCTTTTGAGCAAAAATATTCAAAATATCAAACATTTTCGAATGAAGTTTTCAATTTTTACAGCAGAAATAAGTCTCTGTGTATTACATGGGCAAGTTTTCGCAATGACTAACTTTGTTATCCAATCAGCAAAGGCGTATCTTTCTGTGTCTTTGATTGTATGTGTAACACCTTCTGACGAACCTCCGATCTGCTGAACACCCTTCATTTCTTTAACTTCTTTCTTGAACCGCACGCCAACATCTTTTTCCTTACGTAGTCTGATGTATAACTGTAAAGAATCATGTTCACAAATTGCATTAACCCATATTCGCCGAATGGATTTTCCCATCATTATCAATTGGGTGAGTCCACTTTCATTGGTGGGGGCGTCAGGAGTGATTTTTCAATTTTATCCAATTTTTCGATGAAAATTCTCTGTGCAAACAGAATAGCCCCAGATGGGATGCCGCGTTCTGCGGTGTCACATCTGGGGCTATTCTGTTTAACTATGTATGGGACGCCAGGCTTAAATGAGTTAAGACAAACATGATGCCATTGTGCCTCTAATTAAGACCTCTTCCCTTACTTTTACTGGGCCTTTATTAGTTAGTCTTTTCTGCTCCAAACTAAAAATTGAGAAAGTTAAAGAAAAATATGTTTACCAAATCTAAATGCTATATTGGGTCTTGCATTCAAATTGTGTTATCTTTCTATTTGTAATTGTTAGTTACACCTGTATTTAGCAACAATGAACAAGCGGTGAGCAAGTCAATCATTGCACATACACATGCAAATCATAGCTGCATAACTACATGTTTTTTTTTATACCATTTTAGCAAGATATGTCACGCTTTTCCAGACTTATTTGGATATTTTGCTAAAAATGTTTAAATTTTTACATATAAACAATTAACTTACATTTTTAAATTCATCCATACTGAGTTTGCCATCTTGATTGACATCTCCGCGGCTATGAATTTGTGTAATCAGATCACGGCACTCCCAGCCGGCCAATTTCACTCCCACGACGTCCAAGGCCGACTGAAGTTCATCTAATTCTATGTAACCAGATCCATCAACATCAATCTATAAGAGAAAAATCAAAATTGTTTGTTTATGTCCTAGCCAACAATTTTCGTGTAATGAGGTTAAGGCACTCCTAGCCGGTCAATTTCATGTCCACGATGTCCAGTGTGGTAAGAAGTTCATAAAGTTCTATGAAACCAGATCCATCTACATCAGTCTACAATAGAAAATATTTTATTGTGCTTATGTCCCTGTCAACAAAATTTAAGTAATGAGGCCTTAGAACTCCTAGCCTGAATTTTATGCCCACAATGGCCAATGCAGTCTTGAGTTCATCTAGGTCTATGATGTTAACAGAACCAGCTAAATCAGTCTATTAAAATGAGAAACATCAAAACTGCCGGTTTACATATACATGTATAACAAGGTCCATCAACATCAATCTAAAAGAGAATTCTATTTAATGTATTTATTTACTTTTTTATGTCCCTGTCAGCATGTTTTCAGACATGTCAGGATGGAGGCCATGCTTTCAATGCTATGGGAAGCTTAAACTGTCTTAGTTGTTTACATGATGTAATTGCACTACATATCGTGTGATTCGTCTTTGTTTCTCTGTTTTTAAGTGTTTTGGTTCTTAGATTTCACCATCCAGACAAAAAATGTCCCTATTACATTACAATGTCAGATCTGCAGTTACGTAATGTGAACTGTTTTAAGTGAAGGAAGATCATTTTCACAAAAACATTTTATGTGCCTGTTGGACCAGTATCTATTTGATAATGACCTTGATCAAGTTACATGTCTATCTTTTAATGAGCCTTTGCATGAGAAAACCAACAGTCTGTGCTTCTGACCAGGTCCAACTTAAATTGACCTGTGCAGGCATGAAGCTTGAAATTTTGGATTTAAGTATAAGAGAAATTGTACTATCCGAGTAGCGAAAACAAAGGCGCTATTCAGCTGTGCAGTAACTGCACAGCTGATCTGCGGCTTGGGTTTCGCATGTGCAGACTGTTGGTTTTCTAATGCAGCGGCTCTTAATAAGTTTGTAAATAAGGATATACTGTGGTGATTCAGATTCAGGAAGTAAAAATTGGGTCAAAGCTCATGAAAGGATGAGCAGCAGGTTAAGCTTTAATAGGTTCAACCTGCAGCTAACAAAAAGTGAGGTTTTAAAGCTACAGTAATTTGATTAGCCTTTATCAAATCAGGATGAACATTGGCCACCATCATGATGGGCATGTCTCAGTGCTAGACTTTTAATGCTGAGCACATACAATGCAAGGTAGCCACTGGTACCATTTTTTATGTCTTTCAGGGCCTTAAATAAGACTGCGTATTCGGTAGTTTACGAATGTGTTTGGGCAGATAGTTACGCATTTATTCAAATTTGAGTGTGTACCAAATTTTTGAAGCAAAAATGCATTAGGTGTTTACTTTTATGGAAGAGAAATGCATGTGTAATATACGATACTAAGAAAATTGATTCTTATCTAAGGCCCTGGGGTTAGTAACTCTCAGGCATCATAAGTTCCCCTTCTTACAACATACTTACGATGATCTTAAGATAGCCACCTTAGAATTCATGCCATTGCTATTCCAGCTACTCTAAACTATCCAAACTTGTTTTGAAATGAAAGGGGGCACTTCGTACAATAATACGATGCTATGGTGGCTTGAGTTGACCGTTTAGTTGCGATGCTCTTAAGTTGTCACCTTAACTTAAGGTCCTTTCCAGTTATTCACCATAATACCTAAGAAATACTTAAGTTGGTCGTAAGATGATCTTAAGCTTAAGATGGCTTTGAGCTACTAACCCCTGGTCTTTGGTATTAGATGGCCTGGGATAGAACATCCTAAAGAGGACCCTCTAACCACTAAGCTGACTGTCTAGACTTAAGACAGATAACCATGTGGATGTGTTGAATCTGGGCACCCCATATCACATTTCTATTGAGGCTGTGTTCAGACAGCTATTTATCAAACCTTATTCAAACTTCAAAAACTAAATAAATCATACAGAGACCAAAAGCACTGCCGCAAAAAGCATGCCCATCGTTTAGATGCATGGAGAATGGCAAACTGGAAATTAGACCCAGATCCAACAGCTTCTCTGATACAAGAGTGCATTTTGGTCTAGACCTATAACTGTACGTTCAGTCTGATAAGATACACATGCAGCAAACCATCAAGGCTTTTGGGTGGGGGCAGTTTAGGTTTATTACGGTTCTTCAACCCCATATACAGACAATTTATTTTTACCTTGTGTAAACAAGTAAATATTTACTATAAAAGCTAAGTTATTTGAGCCGCGACGCAAGAAAACCGGTCTTCGGGGTTTCCGACCAGGTCTGACACAAACCAACCTGTACAGTCACAGAAGCAGGCTAGAAGCTTGAAATTTCGGATTTAAGAAGAAGAGAAGTTGTACTATCCGTGTAGCGAAAACAAAGACGCTGATCAGCTTCGCAGTTACTGCGAAGCTGATCTGCGCCTTTGTTTTCGCATAGGCAAAAACCCGGTTTTCTCACGATGCGGCTCATTTAGTCTTTTTAATCCTCTTGTTGTGAAGAAAAAATCATTTGACAAGTCTATTTAAGTACAGACAGGAACATTGTTGAAAATTTACACAAAAACCCCGAAAAGTGGGGATTTATATACAATATGAAAAGGATTTATCTTCATACTCTGATAAGTGGCTGGCTGTTTTGTGAATAAAAACTTCCCATTTGCTGTCTTCAAGTAAACACTACATGCCCTCTACAACAGAAAATTATGCACAAGCTTGCAGATAGGCTGAGATTGCATTATGAACAGAGTGAGCTGACTGTCTTTCAGATGAGACCACTTTATAAGGAAAACCAGTAACCTTATGAGATATCATGCTCTTGATAGACCAAGCCACTGAAGGGATGTAAAGTTGATTTCACCGCAAAGACTGTGCATGGGGGCAGCAAAGGATCAAACTCAAAACTGCTGGTTTTACAAGACTATGTAGGGGCTTCTGCATTTAAACATGTTTTTACTCTAAATAAGCCCAACGGGTCTTTAGCAATTTGACCACAGGCACGAGTGACTGTCACTTTAACACCTGACTTTTATATAGGTAACCTATTCAAACTGACAACTTAAAGTGATCAATAACATAAATATTTGAGCCACCTCGTGGGAAAACCAACAATGTGGTTTCCGACCAGGTCCGACATAAACCGGCCTGTACAGTCTCAGAAAAAAGCTAGAAGCTTGAAATTTCGGATTTAAGTAGAAGAGGAATTGTACTATCCGAGTAGCGAAAACAAAGGTGCTGATCAGCTTCGCGGTTACCGCGAAGCTGATCTGCGTCTTTGTTTTCGCCTATGCAGATTGTTGGTTTTCCCATGAGGCGGCTCATTTATTGACATTGCAAATGCATAATTGTGCATAATCCAAAATTTCAAGGCTTTTATAAGTTTGTGTAAGAACTGATATGAGAATTAATTTAGCATGAATGTAGTTTACTTTTACATTTCAAGTTGTCCTTAACCTGAACATGTACCAATGATTTGATAAATAGAGAGGTAACAAAAATATAAGGTCTTTAATTTGAGTTGCATTATGAGAACAATCTGCATATGCGAAAACAAAGATGCAGATCAGCTTCGCAGTACGCGAAGCTGATCAGCGCCTTTTGTTTTCGCTACACGGATAGTACAATTACTCTACTTTCTACTATATGGGACCTCCATTTCATCTCATAAGAAAGATTGAGAGGCCAAGGTTCGAACCTATGACCCCTTGCAAAGTTGTTTATAAGGCGATTGGCTTAACCACCATGCCAATTTGGTTGACCAGTTAGTTGGTTGTTTGATTCCTTCCTTTAATGTCCACTGTGGACAGTCGTGGTCAAGTTGGGATGACCACACTTTTGCCTCATTTCCTTGGCCAGTTCAACCCAAGTGATTCATCTACTGGTTAACCAGTATTCATTGCTCATTCTTTCACAGGTAACTGACAAAAAGCTGAAGACAATGCCAAAGCTGGAAATCCCGTTCACCACAAGCATGGGGTGGGGTGGGGCAACCAGGTAATTTTGACAAAAGTGAATTGCCTGCCTTTAGGACCCAGTCTTTTCTAAGAAGCTTAGTATTTACCAAGAATGACCTTGTGACACAGGTTTGACTGTAGACAGAAAACATTATAGTCTTGAAGAACATTCCAGAGTATAGAATGGGCATGATGAGAGAATCATTGACAGTAATCAATGTAGCATTTAAACTAGGTCTAATGCTATGTCTGTTATCATTGGTGACACTAAAATCTAAGGGGATGTACTTGAAGTGAACAAAAGTAAAACTTCCTTCCTTCCAAATTTTGTACAAAACTACCTACACATCCCTAAATCCTGGTGTAGCTCATAATTGAGCCTGTGCGTGAGAAAACCAACAATTTGTATATGCGAAAACAAAGACGCAGATCAGCTTCGCAGTAACTGCGAAGCTGATCAGCGCCTTTGTTTTCGCCACACGGATAGTACAATTCCTCTTCTACTTATATTCAAAGTTTAAAGCTTCTAGCTTTATTCTGTAACTGTATAGCCTGGTTTATGTCGGACCTGGTCGGAAACCCAAATTGTTGGTTTTCTCATGCACAGGCTCATATCTCATCAATAAATCTTGATGACAATTTTATATAGGGCAAGTCAAAAGTACCCCTTATTCATAATCTTTTCATTTCAAGCCAGTCACAATAATCAAAGAGAAAGAGAGAAGAGAATCCCAAGTGTGCAAGGCAGTGATTAACCCATATTATGATGAATGGACTTTCCCTTCCTTATCATTTTGGATGAGTCCACTTTCATTTCTAAGTTAATCAGGAGCGATCTTAAAATTTCATTCAATTTTTCTATGAATATTCTCTTTTACAAACAGTATTGCCTCAGATGAGACTGCGATGTCACATCTGGGACTATCCTGTTTGTCTATGTCCCATGAATAGGACGGCAGGCTTAAATGAGTAAAGAGCAACCCCTCCATCCACCCCCACCCCCATTTTTAAAGTGGTAAACACATGAAAAGAAATCAGCATAAATTGAGTCATGAGCAAAACTTTTCCTAAGATACAATGGAATTTACATAAAATGTTGGTCAAAGCCTTATAATGTTTGCATTTATACAAGCTCGCATCATTTGAATGAAAGTGGGATGCATACCTTTGAAATGTCTGCATAAAATTTCATTTAATGAAATGTTGATGTTTTTAGTGTACTGATGTTAACAATACCAGACACTGAAAATTTTAACAAACCATGGAAGAGAATACTTCATCAAAAGGTGTGTTCGCCAAACAACAAAGATAGA
Source organism: Rugalucina vietnamica (assembly GCA_964017185.1). Classification (NCBI taxonomy): domain Eukaryota; kingdom Metazoa; phylum Mollusca; class Bivalvia; order Lucinida; family Lucinidae; genus Rugalucina; species Rugalucina vietnamica. The sequence goes on along the minus strand of OZ024878.1, from coordinate 45,743,671 downwards.
ATCCCTGGCTTTTACTCGCGACGAGGCCTATGCCACATACACTTCTGGGCTTTTAACAGCTTCTATGCTATATGAGGCAGATTATTTAAAGGGGCTTGACTCGTCATAACCAGGAAATATTTATTTATTTTTTTTATTCAGTTTAGCGTCCCTTTTCAAGATTATTTCAGCTCATATGAGACGGGCTAATCAGTAGGTGGGGCGAAAACGGGAGAACCCCAAGAAAAAACACCTGACACACCCGCAAGCAGAACTTGGCTTGTCTCACATGTGGCCAGAATAACCAGGAAATAAACATTTTATCATGTTACGGCCTAAGTCATGCATTAAAATGACCTGTGTCATGAGAAAACCAACAATGTGGTTTCCGAACAGGTCCGACACAAACCCAGCCGTACAAGCACAGAAGATGGCTAGAGGCTGGAAATTGTAGATTTAGAAAGTAATGGAATTATTGTACCATATCTGTGTAGCGAAAACAAAGGCCATGATCAGCTTCGTAGTTAATGCGAAGCTGATCTGCGCCTTTGTTTTCACATATGCAAAATGTTGGTTTTCTCATGACATGGCAAAAAATGAGGATATAGAGCAGAAATAGGAAGCAGTATGAAAGTGGCCTCTCAAGACCCATCATTGTTATGACAAGTGCCTATCTTAATCACTTGTCATTATTTACTAGTTTGTTTATGGCTAATTTATATATGTACATTTTAAATGTTGGTGGCTTGGTAAAAGTAACATGTTTGTAATACATCAACATGGTCTCCACAATTTCAGCAAAGCGAATTCCCCGACTTTCCCCTGGCGGCCTGGCTCAAATCTGGCACCTGGATAGCTCAGTCGGTAGCGCCTTTGACTTCTGACTAGCTATGTACCTCTGCCATGCAGGTTCAAATCCCACTGACATATGCATTAATTTTAGAGGCAACGACCATTTCAACACACTTAAATCCATAAAGAAGTCTGAAATGTCAAAACCATAACTTCCTCATGGAAAAAATTATTAATTTTGTGGTACAATCATAGCTACTAGTCCATTAAAGCATATGAATCAAAATTATAGTCATACTTGACCCATGAACCAAGGACAAGGCCGTACACCACAGTCATACTTATGATGCATAAAATGACTAACAAATACGTACATATTTTCAATGTGGATATGAAAATTAATCAACCATTTTCAGTATGTTTATGAACCAGAAAATTCACAGTATCAACTGCTGCATTTAAATTAGCGATTTAGTCTGTTTATGTTATCGTGTGTATATAAGAATTCTCATTTGTATTTTATAGTAAAACTCCAAAGATTTTTTTCTTATAATGATGACTGTCTTTTGAGATCGATAAATACAATCTACAGACACGGAACAAAAAGCATCCTTGTAATAATTGTTTGTCAATAGGACTGAAACTTGAAGACCTGTGGATCAGGAAACTGATAATGTGTCCCTAGGCTATGGAGCCAGCTGCAAGGCTAGCTGTACTTTGGGAAGGTTCGAGGACCAAACATCGCAGCAGTAGGGATTCAAACCTAAGATCTCTCGCTTAGACCACCCCTGCTCCCCAGGAGCCTAAATCACCCTTATCAGAAAAGCATTGCAGAATTTCAAACAAGCAAACCACCATGCCAAATGGTGAACCTGCTCCTAACTATAGACCATCCCATGACATGGCTATAATGTTTAAAGAAGGCAGGCACAGAGTCTTGTAGACTGATTACAGCCGTAGATGTTGAAATATATTCCCAAAGTGCCACGCCTTATTTTATATTATGCTGATATGCCATACCATACTTTACATTAAGCTGACTCAAACGTCTACGACTGATCAAATCTGGCAGAGTAGTAGCCGGAATCCTGGCTACTACAAACATCAAAGCCATTCACAAATGCGTTTCAATTCCCTAATGGGCATAACACCATCATCAGTACTGAGTAGGGGTAATATCATTACCATGTAGCAGGTGATTTATTGCTGAAGTAAGGCCAGCACTAGGAGTCAAATGAATAGCCTGTTGCATTTTTCCAGGTATTGTTGTAAAATTGAACTAATGACCCTTCTAGATATCTTTTGTCCTAAGAACAACTGAACAGAGGCTTCATAGCCTGGTTTCAGTATGTTAAAAACAGAACATAGCTGAAAACATAATTAAATGTCATCAAATGCTATTCTTGTTGTTTTGTTATTTATATTGCATGCTCATTTTTGTGGATATCAAAACCGGGCCCCAAACATGTTAATCATACTGGGAGATAAAACCCGATTGAGTATGTAAGGTATGGTAACACAGTTTGTAATTTGTCTTTGCTTGCGCCCAAGCGTCTGCCAGCACACACATTATTTTACCAGATATCAATCATAAGTGAGCACTTGTTAAACCAGTTGTAGCCCGGCGCTAGACCGCCAAACTCTGGAGTGGAAGGTCTATGATTCGAATCCTATAGCTGCTATTTGTTTCCTTCAGTAAGATATATATTCCAACTTACTACAGTGGTTAACGAACCTGGAAGCAGTGAGTCATTCATACACGCACATGACTGGAAAAAGGTACAAGTAGGCAAAGATCAGGAAAAGGCGCAATCAGAAAGAGATTCCCACTCCAAAAACCGAGGTGGGAAAAAACCAAACTAACAATCAGGTACTTATACCATGAAACATATCGTAAACCGAATGAGCAGCTATTTTCCCAATAGGTGGCCACTCAGTTACCTTAACTTAATTAAAAATATGAAAACATACATAAGGCGCCAACAGCACAAAAAAAAATTTAAACACCAAGACATAAAACAAAAAGAACCACCACAGAAGTATCGCCTTGGAACGATCAGTAACACAAAGTTACTGGCGGGCTTAAACCGATTTTACAGGATCCTAACCTCGCCCTCAGCTTCTGCAGTGGTTCATTTATACACAGATATAAACAAGAAATAAGGTAAATCATGATACGAAAATATATAGTAAAAGTACCAACATGTAACATGTATAACGGAAAGCAGGGTGAGCAGCTATTGAAGTAAAGTGGTCACAGTGCTAGCTTGGACAGAAAAAGTAAAATGCAGAGGGCTAAGTGAACAGCCAAATTAAATTCGGGTGGCCACAAAGTCATGCAACATGAAACTCATAATAAGAATAAATTGGATAAATGTGAACCACAACAGCAGTACCGCCTTGGAATATTGTTAATTGGGACATTAAACCTCATGTAAATCAGCCAATTAACGCAATAAGTTTCAATGTGAAATGGCTCATGTCATAATGTACAACTTCATCCTTTTTGGTGGACAAAATGCTATTCTACCAGCATTCTGTCTATTTTGTTTCATGTTAATAAGGGACATGCACAAAGTACATGCACATGTATTTTTAACTGATTCATGAATTCAAATTACAAGCAATCTTCTCTCAAACTTTTATTTCATTTTCACATTTGGAGGAAATGTTTCCAGGGTAATAAATCTCTCTTGTGGCCCGACTTATAGACAGCAGTTGTTAGTATCTGATAGGATCAGTATTAGTGGCCAGTTATTCAAACGATCCATGAAGAAATTTCTTGCATAACCACTAGCCAGATTTGATAAGTCTGATGAGATAGTCAGAGAAGCAAAATCATGACCAAGAAGAATAGAGTCTTTGAGGTGGAGTGGACTATGGTATCATATATGTAATTTTAAGATTATATAGAAAAAGACATCATCTCATCAGACTTTATAAGTCTAAGAGTCTTGCAACAGGAACTTTAATCTAATTAAGGTGCATATTCACCATCATGTAAACAGACAGGAGATTACAGAATTTATTTTCACCATCATGTAAACAGACAGGAGATTACAGAATTTATTTCCCATCTTACTTAATCTTCCATCAATTAGGAAATAACTTCCTGACTGGGTATCATGTTTCTTGACAACTGAATAACTCAAGCAAAAAGATGAGCTATGTACAGTATTTGCCATAAAATTCTGTTCATTCATTTGTAACCACTGCCCCCACCCCATCTACAACGAAGGGTGGGAGATAGCCGGGCTAAAGTGCGGGGCAATAACTTTTCAAGTGTCACCGCAGTGCAGGGGAAATGAGGGGGTTTTGACATTAGGATCCTTACCCCAGGGAGATTTTCTTTTGCAAAGGGTGGGGCAAAGAGCAAAGTTATGACCTCCAGTTTGCCCCCTGGGGGTGGGGCTCATACCAGGGCACTGAAAGCTGAAAGTCATAATCCACACCCTTCCCCGTAGGTGGGGGAGCAGTGGTTACAAATGACTAACACACTGTCAGACTGTCCAGAGACAACGAACACGACTGTGAATGAGCTACCATGCTAGCATTCGCTAAAAAATCACTTTTTAGTTCATTTTCAGCTTGCAGTCAAAAATCACCAGATTCTGAGGATATAATGGTTCAGTCAATAAAGCCTTCCTGTAGATTTGTTTGTTAATTGTCTCAGCAAGAGATAAGGTCAGGGACAGACCTCAGTTTAAAGTCTCATCCAAAAGGCAGAAGAAGCCCAAGTCAAATCCACGACCCCTGGTTTACAAAGCAAGACGCTTAACAACATCATTAAGGCCTCTCTGCCTTTTAAGAGTGTGTGGATGCTCAGGATAGTTTGTTAGGACTAGAGTGGAAGGTTGGGTGTTAGAAACAATGCACCCCTGTGAGTGTCTATATATGTTGCTGAATGTGACTCACTAACCAGCAAAGGCCATATGGAGACAGGACCTTGGTTTACTATGAAATCTTAGATCTGAATTACTGGATTGAGAAGCCAAAGATCAAACCAACATCCCTTGGTTTACTACGAGAGTAGCTAAACCGGTCCACCATGACAGGGAAGATTCCAGACTCTTTTACAAATTGTTGGTAGGGAGCGCGGTGGCATAGTGGTAGAGAGTCCGACTCCGAATCTAGAGGTTCTTGGTTCGATCCACACAGGCGTCACCATGTTGTGTCCTTTAGCAAGACACATTAACTCCCTACAGTACTGAATAAACCCAGGAAAAGTTGGCTTCGTTCCGGCATGACTGAAAACTTGTTGACTGGGATGTTAAGCCTCAATACAAACAAATTAATTGTTGGTACATGTATGCTGTAGGTGGTATCATTTTCAACCAGAAGGAAGTTAATAAGTTAACCCAAGACCTTATTAGACGTCTAATTGGCTACTTGGCTATACCACAAATGGCCCATGTGTCTCAGTAACAAACATCAAGACCTTGACATCAACGAAGGTGGGGATTTCTAGTCTAAAATTTTCCTTATCATGCATTACCAAAACTTGCCCATGCAACATACAGAGATTTTTAAAGTTATCAAAAATGAAAATTTTCAATAGAAAACTTTCGATATTTTTCTTATTTTTGATCAAAGCATAGATTGTGAGTACACGGAGGCAGTTCTAGCAAGTACCCACTATCTATGTTTTGGAGCAAAAATAAGAAAAATAGGTATACTCCTGCAAACCCCAATTTTTCTATATAAAAGTGGGGTTATATGGGGGTATTCATTGCACGGACTTGTTTTCCTGTTGTTCTAGCCATCTAAAACTTTCCTTATGTACACCACATGTATGTACTTTAATCTATTACTAGTTTCATACATGTTTATTTGTAATCAAGATCAATGATCAAAATGTGTTTCATAATGAATGAATTGACAGAATTATAACATTGCATTATGTTCTCCGTTTATCAAATGTCAATCAAATGAAAAATACATTTAAGCCATGTCATGAGAAAACCAACAATGTGGTTTTCGAACAGGTCTGACACAAACCGTACAGCCACATAGGATGGCTAGAGGCTGTAAATTTTGGTTTTTGAAAGTATCTTTATAGCGAAAACAAAGGCGCTGATCAGCTTCGCAGCGAAGCTGATCTGTTCCTTTGTTTTTGCCTATGCAGATTGTTGGTTTTTCCATGCGGCGGCTCATCTATAAATGCATGTATGTCTTTCATGAACCGAAAGAACTAACTGCAAAAATATTGTGATCATAAAAAGAGTATACTTTGGACACAATTTTATGATCCAGACTCATAAGTACTATGACAATAAAAAGAATATTGTGGACAGAATTTTATGACCTAGACTGACTGTCAAATCATCAAAAACCTATCAATCTGATCAATACACATTGTTTTGCACCAATAAATATGTGACTAGACCTCACATAAAGGCCCCTTGTCTCATTTTGTGGACTTCCAAGATTTTGGTACATGCATTTATAACATTAGGTCCAGGCGCAAATTTAGGAAAATTGAAACTGAAGTAATTCAAAATAGGACTTTCAAATCAGCTTAGAACTCCTTAGATATGATTAAAAACTCTGTAATTTAGCTAGATAGGTGCATATAATAATATTGATATCCATTACCCATTAATCATCACACCAATAAACTGACAAGACTGACCCCAGGTTTAGAGATAAATATGTAAACAAGACCTTAACTTGTGTGTGTTACACACATAACCTGATATAATCATTTGTAATTTAAGTTGTTTGGTAAATATATACAAAATAAAGCAGCAAAAGTCCTGTATACACATGTAGAGTGGAACAAGGCTTCATATGAGCAAATTCATGTTGAACGTAAATGTGCAAAAAAAAAACATTGATCAGCCTGCACACATTATTCATGATCTCTAGTTTATCTAGTTACCAAATAATTGCTGACCCCAAATGAAAGAACCTGTACTCTGTTTGGCTGAATCAGAACAGATTTTCTTAAAACCTAATTAACTCAATAATACCATGCAAATGAGCATTCATCTGGGCAAACTTCAAAAGGAAAGCCAAGTTTACCTTCCAAGTTTAGAATCATTGACCAACTATGTATTCTATCATTTTCTATATCTGCTCTTTCCAAAAAGTATTTATAAGCAAAGACAGAGGAAGCCTGACTGAGATCAACCGCACTAAAAGCTTTACAACTGATGAAACATGCATGTTAACAGCTGGAAAAGCTTTGCAAGACTGATGACTTTACAAAATTGACAGGAAAATTTGAAGTAAATGGTTTATCAGCAGTGAGAGTAGTCTGGGGGCAGATCATCTTGAAGATAATCAAATTTAAAATGAATTAGTCACAGGTTATCTAGCATGGGTGGGCTTTAAATCTATTTAAAGGCTAACAGCATGCATGATCGCTGCACTCGTTTCTAACAGAAGATGCATGTACTCAAATCAGAGTTCATCACAGACCTCCTTGTAAACAAACAAACAAGGTGTGATCAGCAAAACTCAATGGTCCAATGAGTGATTCTGGTGCCCACATAACATGACATGAACAGGTTTCTACACCCATAATGATTTTTCTATCGGACAAAACAGTGCACTTGATCAGTGGTAAAGCATCAGACCCTCATTGGATCGTGATTCAACTAAAGACTCTTGAGTCAAGAGGACTGAAGTTTGAACCCTACTGCTGTTTTGTTGGTCCTCAAGCCCAAGACACTTTCACCCCACAATTTGTATCCATTAGCCCTGGAACCTGAATTCCATTATGATATGAATGAAAAATTTAGGGGCGGATCCAGGATTTCTGGAAGGGGGGTTCAAATCTATCAAGAGGGGGTTCGTTTTCAACATTTTACCTGATTTTTCATAAATTCCCCCTTGAAAATGAAATACAGTTGGCCAATGAGGGGGTTCAAGCAAACCACCCGAACCCCTCTAAATCCCCCACTGAAATTGTTGACTGGGACATACATCCTCGCTACCAAGTACTTTCTTACATGTACCTTAATGAACATCAAGAAATTGGGCTTCTGGACACAGCAGCATGTAAATATAGTATGCACATGTACTTGTGCCTTGTTCAAACTAGCAGCTAACGGTCCCAACCATTCACACCTCTTCAAACTTATCATTTAGGTCTTCACTAAGTTGACCTTTGCTAAGTTTTCGACACATTTACCTGTAATTTGAGCTAACTTCAATCAAACAATATCACCTGTATGACAAATTGGAGCAAGAAAAAAAACTCAATTTCCTGAATTCTAAATTCATTAAATTTGCTATTTATGTCAATTTTCTTCATATTTTGTGCATGTGAAAGTGATGGGTCATTTATTGTCAAAATATTTATGGCATTATAAAGGTGTGTCACATTGAAAACGACTGATTAGCACCCGATCAACAAGGGTCACTATCAAAACCAATAAATCCAAGATGGCCGACAAGGAAACCGGTAGTTACATTCGGGATTCATGTTTAATTGCCAATTAACTTGCAAATTGATCAGCCTGTTTTATCGCTAATTGGGTAGACAATGAAAGTATGCTTACCTCTGCGAATACCTGCCTCAATTCATCTATCTGGTCCTGTTCTAGCATCACACTTTGACGCGACATCTTGACACTGTGGAAAGTTCCTACACACTAAAACCAATACACGAAGGGTGGGACGGTCACGTGACTGTGTAATTCGTTTAAGCCGAAATTAGCCGAAAATTGTCATCACCTCCGTTTTGACAGACAGGTGCCGGTGACGTCATCATAGATAATAGCCATAAAAGGACATAATTACTATAATGACCGGAAAGATCAAAAGATATTGTAGACTTTTGTGTACAGTTGAACCTGTCTACAAAGGTCACATCAGAGCCACAGAGGATCTTTCAGCATGCTTAATAAACTGAATTGTTGAAAACCTGGCATTATTAATATTATTATTATTTAATAAAAATATTTTTACCCTCTGTTTATCTGTGATTTTTTTTAATTTCTTATTAAAATTTATTGAAATGAATGACAATTACAAATAAACATTTCCTGATAAACAAATTAAATTCATGAACTAATACACATGGCAAGCCGTTTTACTATTTATTCAAACAAACAGATAAATAATAAATAAGATATCTACTTTATTTTATTAGATATCTATTATAAAGAAGATATCTTATATAGCAAATAAGATATCTGTTTTGTTATATTAGATATCTAAATTGTCAGTATATAAGATATAATTTTTAACTTAACAAGATATCTTATTTGTTAATGTAGATATCTAAATTAACAAATAAGATATCTTGATTGATACATTAGATATTTTATTTGTAAAAATATATAAGAAATCTTAATTATTAATATAGATATCTGATATAGCAATTAAGATATCTTATTTGTTAATTAAGATATCTTGTTTAACAAATTAGATATCTAATATGATAAATTAGATATCTATAATGTTTTTTTCTAAATAATATATCTTAACTAACAGATAAGATATCTATAATAGTATATTAGATATCTATTTTATCATATAAGATTATATTCTTCAAGATATAAGATATCTTAATTACATCCACAAATAAGATATCTACTATGCTAAAGTAGATATCTTATTTGACAAATAAGATATCTTATATACAAAAATAGATATCTTATATCCTATATTAGATATCTTATTTAGGTTTAACAAATCAGATATCTTATTTAGTATATAAGATATCTTATTTGTTTTACCCAATCACAATTGGTTTCTGATACTTATATAAGATATCTACTATACCAATACAGATATCTTATTTATAGCCTTAATCAAGATATCTTATTTGGTAATTAAGATATCTAATATACTAAATAAGATATCATAAATATTAAATAAGATTCTATTATACCAAAATAAGATTTTTACCACTATAAATAAGATATCTTAATTACCAATTTAGATATCTTATTTGCTACATAAGATATCTTATTTGCTAATTAAGATATCTAGTTTAGCAATGAAGATATCTTATTTACCAAAGTAGATATGTTAATTAATCTTGTAAAGAAGATATCTTATTTAGGTATAGTAGATATCTTATTTAGTATATAAGATATCTTATTTAGTATATTAGATATCTAAATTATCAAATAAGATATCTTATATGCTATATTAGATATCTTAATTGTGGGATCAAATAAGATATCTTATTTAGCATATTAGATATCTTCTTTACTATATAAGATATCTAATTAAGGATATAAGATATCTTTTTTGATAAAGAAGATATCTTTATTGCTAAATAAGATATCTTATATCCTAATTAAGATATCTTATTCACTATTCAAGATATCTAATAAGCATAATAAATAGTAAAACGCCTTGCCATAAATACAGCTGATAAAAAGGTGTTATAATAATAAAAATAATAATAAAAATAATAATAAAAATAATAAAAAGACACCCTCAGATCCAATAATGTTATTTGGGATCCAGGAATATAATAATTATAACAATAATGATAATAATATCAGTGCTGCTAGTATCTGTCTGACTTCAGCATTAATGAGGTTTTCTAATTACATGGCCAATGATGAAATAATCTTTGAACATGGATCTTAATCAAAGATGCTTTTACTCCCATAATATGAGAGATCAGGACTGGTATTTCTGGTATTTTCTATTATGATGGTTCTGTTGAAATAGGCAGTCAGCATCAACATCGACTGCCACACGATTCATGTTATAGATCTACAGAGCTTTACATAGAAAACAGTATTTCATGTTGCATGTTTGTCATGTACTCATCATTTTGGTTCTAGAACTAGATCATCCTAAATCAGCCATGATGAAACCAAATTTCTTACTGCACAGATTAATGTAACATTAAACTTCACATGATGAAATGGAGGGTGGTGATTGGAAGCTGGATTGATTGAGCAAGAACTGACAGCGAAGAGTTCAATCCCCAATCAATTCCAAATCATCTAATTTGTCATGTCATGTGATGTTGCATCAATCTGTGTCGTAATTTGGTTGCATCACAGGTATAAAGTTGGGTGTATTAGTCCTGCAGATGTCCAGCTTGTCCCTGGAATGTGGTTCAAACTTTTTTTCTTGACTGATTCTTCATAATCTTCAATCTTGCTGTTTAGATGTTACCATTAAAGAATCTGACTGATGACATCTTGCCTATGGCAACCATCATAGAACATTTTGAGAAAACAAGATGGCAGCTCAATATATGAGATTTCTATTTTTACTCAGAACATATGGGTGTTCCAGAAATAGTGGTATTTTTCTGTGTATCTCAAAGCTTTGATGCTTCACAAGATCTTGGCTATAGAAAGTTATGAGGATTATTCATAGTGTACATGTAGTTTCATCCTTGGTGTGTAGTACATGTACTTGGCCATCTACATGATGATTTTTCTCACCTGTCCAGCTATGGGTTATCTTCAATACTTCAGTCCACAACTAATGGTACCTTTGTGCCAGTAACAGTACAAAATGATTTCAGAGAAAATTTGACTTCAGGGTGGCCTGCAAAAGTTGACAATTGTTCACCAAAACGCAATATGTATCAGCGCCATTAATGCAAGACAAATATCATCTCCTTAAGATGCTGATTTAATGCCCTTTTAGGTCAATAACCTTTAAATCATTAAAATCTAATCAACTCCTTATTCTGTTCAAGTGATGTTAGTATCAAGTGATGTTGATAAATGAAATTTGGCCATAAACCAACTAGAAACAAAATCAATTTCAGCAATTTTTTACTGACTGTTCCAATACGGCTCAGCTGATTTATCTTTACAATGCTTATTTACTTCCTTTTCCTGCTCTCATTCTTTGTTTTTGGTAGCTGAATGGCTACCTTTCTAGGAAAGAGCTACCCCTGGTCATCCTGCTGTTTAATTATTAATATGTAATATTTCATTAGGCATCATGTGTGTTATGTTGTCCTTGTCATGTTGTCAACAGCAAGAAAGTGGAAAATGCCAAAAATGTTGAGAACAGTCACACTTAAAGGATGTGATGTCTTGGAGCAGCCCAAAAGCCATAATTCAAGTTACATGTATTATGGCGATGCCTGACTTGCGGCACACAAACTTGATTGGCTGGCATTGATGCTGCTCCGCCCATTTAAGTGGCCTTGATCACATGACTGCAATGAAAATTAAGTATGCTGGATGGCAGAAATTTGAGACAAAAAAAAAAAAATAAAACCCATCTAAGCAGAGCAAAGATCAAAGGGAAGCTGAGTACAACACAATTCTTGTATGTGATTTTGGTACCTTTTTATTTGTTGTTTTTCACATTAAAATAACTATACACTAAAACAATATCTCTAGACGGACATGTCATAAAGTATAACAGACAGCAAGACTACATTAAGGAATATAAATAGCCATTTACAGCAAACGGTATAACTTTTACGCCCTACTAATCACACAGCCATTTTAAAGGCATTTGAAACATGATTATTCTTATTTCAATTTTTTACAGCCCTACACAGGATTTGAGTAAAAGCACATGATGACAAGAACATGATTTGCTTAATATACATGATGTATGGAAAAATGATTTTCATTTGTTTTGTGCGAATATGTGGGCGTTTTATATACACAGCATTGTAAATACGAAAACGCCTTAGACTAAGAAGCCCCAAACATCACTTTCTAAGCTATGCATATCTAAAGCCTGTTTTACAACAGCCATTCCCATTTAAGAATATGTCACATTACCTTGGATGGGACACACTGCAGCAGAAATATAGCTCAATTTTGACCTCAGACGCATCAAATGATCGACGAGTCCATGATGTAGAAGGTGAAAGGTAAAGCAGTTCGAAATGTCACAAGTTTTCTGTTTCACTTGGATTGCACGCACAGCATTTTGTATAGTTACAATCAAAATATCCTTTCATGTGCTACTAAGTAGATTCCTCGATCTTTTGAAGCGTCTGAGGTCAAAACTGAGCTAAAGCTTGAAACACTGGTGACTAGATGCAAGCCTCATCAACAATTTAACCCAAACAGTGTCAATGTTTTTCATTTAACTGTAAATGCCATATAGAGGATCACTGCATTACTGTAAAAATATTTAGGACTGCTGTATTACATACAAATACTATACAGCAATCAGAAAGGATATCGACTCCATTCTGAATATTAATATGAAAGCAGATGCTAATATATGAGCTACCCCATGGGAATACCAACAAACTGCATATGCGAAAACAAAGACGCAGATCAGCTTCGCGGTAACCGCGAAGCTGATCAGCACCTTTGTTTTCGCTACACAGATATTACTGTAGAATTCCTCTACTTTCTAAATACAAAATTTCCAGTCTTTAGCCATCTTCTGTGCTTGTACAGCTCGATTTGTGTCAGACCTGTTCTGAAACCACATTGCTGGTTTTTCCACGCGGTGGATCATTTGTTTTTCTTGTTTATGCATGCAGAAAGCAAGGTTTCCTTCAATATAGCTCATTACATTTTACTATTATCATTAAATGTGCATTTATAATATAGAATAAGACAGTGTAAAAATTCATTTCATGCCATTTAAAAAGTTGAGCTTGGAAACACTGACCTTGAAACAAATCAAATCCAATTACCGTGTGTTTAAAACATGCTTATTTAGCAATTGATATTTGTCTCCTCAAATAAAGTATAAAGAAAACAAATAAGTGTCATGGAAAAATACTGCTAGAAAAAAATATATTATTAAAGTATTTCTGCTTGAAAATTAACATAGCAAATGCTTTGTTCTTAGATTTAAAAGGCATAAAGAAGTTTGAAAAAGAAATAACAAAATAACAACATGCCTTTCTTCTAATTATAATTCTCTTGACATGCAATTCAACCTCATTATAACCTGCATCACTATGACATGGTTTTCAGTATATTACGAAAACTTGCCCATGCAATATACAGAGATTTTTTTCAGCTGTAAAAAAATCAAATTTTCAGTGAAAATTTGTGATATTTTTCTTATTTTTGCTCAAAACATAGATTGTGGGTACAAGTTAGAACTGCCTTGGGGAGGCGGTTCTAACAAGTACCCACAGTCTGTGTTTTGGAGCAAAAATAAGAAAAAATAGGTATACCCCTGCATACCCCAGTTTTGCTATATAAAAGTGGGGTTGACAGGGGTATACTTTTTATGGGCATGTTTTCCTGATGTAGTAACAAGACCGTGTCATAGCTACCAAATGATTCCTACAGCAATAACTCCCATCACTTATAACACTAACCCTATGGACCTAAAAGATGGCTTTGTAATGAGGTTGTACTGTAGTACTATGTTTTTGAACACCAAAATTACAAATTGCTGCAAGCAACAAAAAATTGTAAGTACTGTACATTCTGCAGGGTAAAGACTTGTAAATACAGTGTATGTAGTTGGAACAACAAATGGGGCAGACCCTGATCTAAATGCTAACATTCTAAGCTAGGGCGTCACAATGAATGGATGCACTTGGTATTATGTGTAGTCAACAATTATCACATAGATTTACAGCTCTTTACTGCTCACATAGCTAGGCTACAAGCTATAAACAGCCAGGTTTTAAAAACAATATGCCCATTTATGAACAAAGCATGCATATGAGCCACCTCATGGGAAAACCAACAATCTGCATAGGCGAAAACAAAGACGCAGATCAGCTTCGCGGTAACCGCGAAGCTGATCAGCGCCTTTGTTTTCGCTACTCGGATAGTACAGTTCCTCTTCTACTTAAATCTGAAATTTCAAGTTTCTAGCTCTTTTCTGTGCTTGTACAGGCCGGTTTGTGTCGGACCTGTTTGGAAACCACATTGTTGGTTTTCCCACGAGGCGGCTCATTTATTTACACTTGTTTCTTTATGATGCTCTAAGCCTTAAAATGTGTTACATGCATGTACATGTACTATTTTTACAATGAGGTTCATGATTTTTTTTTCAATAATTCACTCCATGTTGAAACCTATTTTAACATTGTTAATGAAACCATGATTTTTCTCATTCATACAGTCCATTCAAACACCATGAAAAATAAATATTTACATCCACACATATTAGCCACCACATGAGAAAACCAACAATCTGCATATGCGAAAACAAAGGGGCAGACCAGCTTCGCCATGTTACCACGAAGCTGATCAGCGCCTTTGTTTTCACTACACAGAATGTACAATCCCTTTTCTTCTAAAATCCAAAATTTCAAGCCTCTAGCCATCTTCTATGGCTGCACAGGCCGGTTTGTGTCAGACCTGGTCAGAAACCCAAACTGTTGGTTTTGTCACGCAAAGGCTCAAATATATATATCCACACAAACTAAAATTGTTCGCCTCATTTTGACCGCCTTGATCGCCGTCCATCTGAACCATCTGTGTGTTCACCGAGCCCGTTACTCATGTTTCTATTGTACACATACATTGGTAAATGCTTGGCAAGCAAGTCTATAAAATGTTTCTCTGATTTTTCCATTAAATCCCATATCTCGCTGTCGGTCTGGAAATAGAGAAGATGCATACATTTGCAATTTACCAATTTACGTCAACAATACTTGACATTATCATATGACGTCGCTGTTTTCCAGTGGATAACGTCATGTCATAAAAATCGTATGACCACACGTGTAATAACACTTTTGCGGGAATACGTAACGTCATTGACGACGTCCGTTACAACCATGTTAATTTTCATGAAAATATGTCCACTTTGAAGGCGATTCCTATTTTAAAAGTCATATGATAAAACGAATCTTACACTCGTGGTCATTTCATATGAAATTTATTAAACTCGCCGGAGGCTCATTTAATAAATTTCATATGAAATGACCACTCGTGTAAGATCCTCTATTTACGAAAACATGCCCATGTAATATACAGATATTTTTTCCCCTGTAAACGAAGAAAATTTCAGTGGAAAAAAAATTGATATTTTTCTTTTTTTGCTCAAAACATAGATTGTGGGTACACGTTAGAACCGCCTCGCTGAGGCGGTTCTAACGAGTACCCACAATCTATGCTTTGGAGCAAAATTAAGAAAAATAGGTATACCCCTGCATACCCCAGTTTTACTATATAAAAGTGGGGTTGAAGGGGGTATTTATTGCACAGACATGTTTTCCTGATGAGTACATGTATGTTCAGTGTCTATTTAAGTATGTCAAAACCATGAGAAATGAACACTTTCTGACCTATTTGATTTGCTGCTTATGTCCATGGTAAAAAACTTAGGTAATGTTGGAACAGAAAATTGCTTGAACACTTTCATAACCAGTGGTTAGTGTCCATGAATGAAAAAAGACTCCTTGCAAAATAGTTCTCTAAGGTTAAATCTCAAAGTATTAAAGTGTTCTTTTGGGAATAAAAAATTCAGTTATTTTTTCAATATTGTCATAATATGCAGCATAGCAGGAGGGCTACAGCTTCTTTAACTTCTTGTGGAAATCCATAAAGTCAAGTTAAGTCAATTTTTAATTTTTGACAATTGTTGTAATGTTTTTTTAGATTTCTTTCTTTCATACCTTATTATACTGTGCAGCGTTCCTAAACAACAGAGCCACTGCTTCTATAACTTCTTGTGGAGAGCCATACACTAAACAGTTGAGTCGGTCTTTGATCTTCTGGAAACTGATTGGCTGCTTGATGATTTCATAATAATCCGGCACCTGAAATGAAAAAATAAATGAGCCGCCGCATGGGAAAACCAAAAATCTGAATAGGCGAAAACAAAGGCGCAGATCAGCTTCGCAGTAACTGCGAAGATGATCAGCGCCTTTGTTTTCGCTACACGGATAGTACAATTCCTGTACTTTCTAAATCCAAAATTTCCAGCCTCTAACCGTCTTCTGTGACTGTGCAGCCCAATTTGTGTCAGACTTGGTCAGGTCGGAACCCAAACTGTTGGTTTTCTCACACAAAGGCTCAAATATTAGTATACAAATCATCCAGATAATTGAAGTTTGACTCATTTTATCCCTGAAGAAAAAACACCTGACACACTCACTTGCAGAACTTAGCTTGTCTCACCTTACAAGCTAACAGCAATAAGAATGATTGATTAATTCAGTAATGAAATTAGCAATCTTAATTTGACACTTTGGTCTTGTTTAATGCCCATAGTAAAAGTCAATTTGTTGGGACAATAAACTATACATATTTTTCCTGGACTTAGCCTATTAAAGCCATCCTTTCTGAAACCAGAGGACCATTGGTCCTGAGAACGCTCACCTGAAGCCTGATCTTGGAGTATTAAGTCATAATGAAATGACCTTGACCTTGAATACTCACACACCTTTATTGACTTCATAAGTTGTCTGCATCTGCAAAGTTTCAGGTCTCAGGCTGCAATAGTTTCCAAACCCAGTGATTTCTGAGAAAACCATAATTTTAATTTTGATATTTAAATGACCTTGGGCCAAGGTCAAGACATGACCTTGGCCTTCATTAATTACTTACCTTCATTGACTCCATTAGTTGTCTGCATCTAGCAACTTTCAGGTCTCAGGCTGCAACAGTTTGTTTTCGCCTTTTCCCATGTGAAAGCCTATGTTTCCAAAATTGACCTTGCCGTAAAATAGGTCAAGGTCATCATAGGGTTATCATTTCAACAAACTATGATGGGCTGGAGTCCCAAATGCTACATACCAAGTTTCATGAAAATTGGCCAGCCGGTTCTGGAGAAGATTTTTGAAAGGTTTTTACCATATATGGGCGTGGCGGCCATCTTGGTCATGTGACCTGGATTTCGCGATCAAACTTCAGTTCCCCCTACCCATGGATGCTCCACATAAAATTTCACTTTGATTTGCCAAGCAGTTTCAGAGAAGAAGATCTTTGAAAAGTGTGTATGGACAACAGACTGGCCAAGGTCAAGAGATGACCTTGACCTATATTAATCACATACCTCCATCTACTCCATTAGTTGTTTGCATCTACCACTTTTCAGGCCTCAGGCTGCAATAGTTTTAAAAAAATCCATAGTTTTCACTTTTTCCTATGTAAAAGCCTATGTTTCCAAATTTGACCTTGCCGTAAAATAGGTCAAGGTCATCCAAGGATCATCATTTTATCAAACTATGATGGGCTGAGGTCCTCAATGCTACATACCAAGTTTCGTGGAAATCGGCCGGCCAGTTCTGGAGAAGAAGATTTTTGAGTGGTTTTTACCATATATGGGCGTGGCGGCCATCTTGGTCATGTGACCTGGATTTCGCGATCAAACTTTCGTCTCCCCTACCCATGGATGCTCCACATAAAATTTCACTTTGATTGGCCGCGCAGTTTCAGAGAAGAAGATCTTTGTAAAGTGTGTATGGACAACAGACTGGCCAAGGTCAAGAGATGACCTTGACCTATATTAATCATATACCTTCATCTACTCCATTAGTTGTTTGCATCTACCACTTTTCAGGTCTCAGGCTGCAATAGTTTTCAAAAAATCCATAGTTTTCACTTTTTCCTATGTAAAAGCCTATGTTTCCAAATTTGACCTTGCCGTAAAATAGGTCAAGGTCATCCAAGGGTCATCATTTTATCAAACTATGATGGGCTGAGGTCGTTGATGCTACATAACAAGTTTCGTGGAAATCGGCCCACCGGTTCTGGAGAAGAAGATTTTTGAGTGGTTTTTACCATATATGGGCGTGGCGGCCATCTTGGTCATGTGACCTGGATTTTGCGATCAAACTTGAAATGCCACTACCCAAGGAGGCTCCACATAAAATTTCAACTAGATCGGCCAAGCGGTTTCAGAGAAGAAGATTTTTGAAATTGTGGACGACGCCGGACGACGACGGACGGACGCCGGATCATGGCCATCCTATTAGCTCACCTTGTGAGCCTTCGGCTCAGGTGAGCTAATGAACCTGAAAAGCCATGACTGGGATAAATAGAGGTCCCAATTTTTACAAGAATTACAGAGTAGATACTTACATCCCTTTTCAAGACGAGATCATAGAATGGCCAGGCATCTTTATATTTCATCATCTGATCTATTATACTCTCAGCTACCTATAAACAAGATGGGTAAAATGTGTCACTGACAATTTGATTTTCACTCAAAACCAATTTCAAACAAGGAGTGCTAAAATCATACTGAAGAAGTGAAGCAAAGATTAAACCAGAACTCAGTGGACAATATACTTAAAATTATCACAGATGCAGAGAAGTGTCCTCCTGCATAAAATGTACAAAGATAAATGGGCAAACAAAAGAACAGATGAATGGGTGGAAAGCTGATTTTTGGCAAAACTAATGTATGTTATTAAAATTTCATAGAAACTACCGGTACCCATACTCACTGATAAATCAGAAGGAGCCCTTCTTGATGTTTTTGGCTTGGGATCATAATTTATTTCTGGTGAAGCCACAGTCTTTTTTCCCTTAGGCCTTCCCTTTGGCGACCCTGTTGATTCCTTCCCTTTGCGACCTTTTTTTGGCCCGGTTTGTTGTTTTGACGTCCGAGCCGCTTTCCTCGGTGGAGCCTCTTCGTCCTCATCCTCTTCCTCACTCTCTTCATCGTCATCATCTTCTTCTTCCGAAGATTCTTCTCTCAGATTTTTCTTCTGTTTGGCTGCGGGTCTTCCTGGAGGTCGACCCCGTTTTGCTGGCTTCTTCTTTGCAGGTTTTCTTCGCCCCTCTTCTTCCGAGTCATCTACCGAGTTGTCCTCTTCATCTGAAGATTCATCTTTCCTCTTTCGTTTTGCTGCAGCTTGAAATCAATACACATAGCATTAAGATATATTAAATTCTGACACCAGCAAAATGCTGCAATCTTCCAAAGGCCTTGCCAATATGACTGTTAAGTCATAAAGTCATACTAAAAAGAATTGCATATCTCAGAAAAAAATTAGCCACACAGATAGAAATTGAACTTTAATATTTTGCAGACTAGAACATGAAATAAGGAAGTTAAGCAACCATAGAACACAATGGTTATCCAACACACCGGTTCTGCAGACAACCAATGTAAACATGGTTAAAATAAATGTCACAACCAATAATGAAAACTGGTCTGGGAACAACTTTACAAGGATTGAAATGATCCATGGAAAGTTGTTCCCAGACTGGTACATGTTATTCCACACTGGCTTTATATTGATTTCATCCGTGTTGGTTGTCCTCAGTCACATTTGTTGACTTTGGATAAAGGGTGTGTAGAATCCCTTGAGGAGATAAAAAGTCTATCCTACCTCTGTTGACTTTCCTAGCTGCCCTTTGAGATCCTCTCCGAGTTTTCCTCGTTATACCGTTCTTACAATCATTGCACACCCACCGGCCTCTGTAATACAAATACAAATACCAAGATTCAAATACAAATACAAAACTTCCATTTCACCACCAAGATCTTAGACAGATAACAATGTAAGTACACATCTTAAGCCAGCAGGCACATGACGTCATATCGACGTCATGTCGCATCGACGTCGATACGATATGACGTCATGTGCCGTCATGACGTCGCATCGACATCGATATGACGTCATGTGCCCGCTGGGAATGCTTCTGTTTTATGTTGTGACGGAAAGGACAATGCTTGCATTTGCAATTGTACTGCTTCAGTTCAGGCTTTAATTTGGACACTTATGGTTCTATATTTGACCAATCTAAGACCTTTTATGCCTTGGAAAACCTATAAAATGTTTCATTGAATGTTGTCTTATCTACCTTGGGGGATGTCTTAAAGGTGGGTCATGACACTCTAGATGATATACGGACGGACATTCGGCACATGGTATCAAATGTTCGTCTCCTCCACATTCGACACACGCCTCCTCATGAACTATTGAATTTGTTTTCGCTGCTTTCACTTTTTCATCATCTTCGCTATCAACCTGGAAATTTTCAAGCATAAATTCCATCATTTTCTTAACAAGAAAATTTTCTGATGATGCTAGTAATTTTATCTGCCTATGGCTGAAAGTCTACCAACTCATAGTCTTTATGGCCCATCTTCTAGCTTTGTATTTTACTGCTTCCAAAGGATCTAACAATTATTTTTATTTCATGGGATAATTTTATTGAGGCTTAACATCCCAGTCTACAATTTTTCAGTCATGTCGGGACGGAGCCAACTATTCCTGGGTTTAACCAATACTGCAGGGAGTTAATGTGTCTTGCTGAAGGACACGGCGACGCTTGTGGGGATCGAACCCAGGACCTCTTGATTCGAAGTCCGACGCTCTACCACTACGCCATCGCGCTCCCTAATTTATTTATTTTTGTGTGTGTAGGTTTTATTGTTTGTTTGTGTGTGTGTGTGTGTGTGTGTTTTATATCCCCTCAACAGCTATGGTCATATGGAGAAGGGACCTCAGTTTAAAGTCTCATATGAAACATTGGTGAAGCCAGGGATCATGCCAATGACCCATGGTTTACAAGGCAAGTGGCTTTACCCCCCCCCCCCCCCCCCCACCTCCCCATGCCATAAAATCATTAAGAATACCTGTATTTTACCAACTATGCAAATAAAAAAAATGTGACATTATTTGTACCATATAATCTTCTGGTAACTTACGTCTTCTTGTGAGTATTCTTTATATCTTCCCGGCACATCTCTAACTCGTTTTCTATATTGAGGCTGAAAATTAATGGGTCAAAATCATTATGCTTTTCACAATCAGAAAAATAACTGATACAAATCCTTGCAATTGGACGTCTACAGGTAATTGAGCCGCAATGCAAGAAAACTGGTCTTTGGATTCCTATCACAAACCAGCCTACATAGTCATGAAAGAAGGCTAGAAGCTTGAAATTCTTGTTTAAAGAAGAAAGAGAGGGAATGCACTATCCTGATATTTAATTTCAATACATAAAAGATCTCAAGGTTACAAGACAAAGTTTCAGTAGTGTCCTTCTAGTAACCCTTAGACCGAGAATTGTCCTTCAAAATACATCAAATGAGATAAATTGCTCTATTAATTCAAACAAAACTTATCTGAGAAATCATTATAATTAGGACTAAAAGCACAAGCTTGACAATCCAAGTTTCCCGTCGGGACCTCTGTTAGCACTGTTTGTAGACAGAACATGTGGAATTTCAAATGTCAGAGAGAAAGTGTAAACAGAATACATGACACAACTTACAGCACAAGCCTGACAATGCCAATCCCCCGTAGGGACCTCTGTTAGTGCAGGTCGTAAACAGAACATGTGGAAAGCCTGATTACAGTCGTCACATAACAACATACGGTCTTCCTCACCCTTCTTACGACAAATTTTACATTTCTGAAATGAGAATTTGATGAGTAATTTTGTCTAATATAAAAAGTCTGGTCTATGCCAAAAATATCACCTTTTATAAAACGGAGTCCAGAAGTATTTTATCTAGCAACAGTCTAGCAATTCATTATAATTTTTGTTCATCACAATTCCCATTAATCAATTATTTTGTTTGTTTTGTGTTTGAATGTCCCAATCAACAAATTTTCAGTCATGTCAACACCTTTAACAAAGAACCTATTGGTTCACTGTCCAATACTCTTACACCATCACTACCCCTAGGTCAGTGTTCCTCTCAATTCTTGTTGTAGAGTTGGTTTGTTTGTTTGTTCGGGTTTAACGTCGCTTTCAACATTATCTGTCATATCACGACGGTGTCTGGTTGTGACAGGGAGCTCAATGCTCACTTTTATTGTGCTGCCTCACTGTGGTATCAGATCCCAGACACTTTTACCTGATACCACCTCCAGTCACATTATACTGACACCGGAGCAACCAGTCCTAGCCCTACCCCGAAAATCCGAGTAACTAGTACCATTGTTAATGACTTTGGTATGTCGCGGCCCGGTTGTAGAGTTGTGGTTTAATGCCCATCACCAACTATACAAAGTCTTAATCAATTAAAGATTAATTCCAACAGAGGGCATGATCATTTACCACATTTTCTGATGACTTTTCCCAAATAGTATATGAGTCTATAGTAGCAGTGATAAAGTCATACATCTATAGAAAATATTATAACCTGACAAACTTGTGATTTGAACACAAAACTAGGTAAACTTACAGCATTCTCTGAAGACTTTTCCCATCGTATACATGAGTCTAAGATGCCCAACAGAACATGTAGTCGTGAGAAGGTGCCACTAGTTTTAACAGCATTTCTCCAAGTGATTATACCAGGGGCCATAATACATATAACATCATCCTCATCTGAAATAATATAGACATAGAAATAGGGATACATATGCTATTCTTGAATCAGCTTATTTAACCCATTTTTGATGAATGGATTTTCCCATTATTATCATTTGGATGAGTCCACTCTCATTTTTAGGGGCATCAGGTGTAATTTTTCAATTTTATTCAATTTTTCGATGAAAATTCTCTAAGCAAACAGAATAGCCCCAGATGGGACGCCGCGTTCTGAGGCGTCACATCTGGGGCTGTTCTGTTTGCCTCTGTTCCATAAAAGGGATCTCAGGCTTAAATGAGTTAATGTTTAACGGCCAAGTCAACAATTTGTCAGTCATGTTGGGATAGAACCACTATTTCATGTGTATTGAAGTAGAATGATGAAGACTTATCTGTGCCATTCCGGTTTGCAGCCCCATCCTCTTGATCCGCGGTCTGATACTTCACCAACAGGCCAACATGCTCTAATAGTCGAACAATTTTGCAATCATTGCATATAGGTCATAATGAGCTGTCCTATTTGAATGCACTCAAAGTTGTTTCTCTTTTAGTCGTTGAGTTCTATATGAGCCATGACGCATAAAAACGGTCTTCTAGGTTTCCGACCAGGTCAAACACAAACCGGCCTGTGCAGCCCGAGAAGATAGCCAGAAGATTGAAATTTCGGATTTAAGAAGACAAGGAATTGTACTACCTGTCTAGCAAAAACAAAGGTGCTGATCAGCTTCGCAGTTACTGCGAAGCTGATCTGCTCCTTTGTTTTCGCACAGGCGAAAATCCGGTTTCCTCATGACGTGGCTCATATGATAAAGTTTCCTTTTTTCTTTTCAAGTTTATAGGGTTTTAAAGATTACCGGGCGCCCTAGTAATGTTGCCTTCTATTAAACTGACATTTCACATACCATCACTTTCATTTTCATCCTTGACCTCCTTTTTCTTCTTAGGTTTGGTGGCAAATATACCATCTCGGAACTTGTCTAGAACATTCTCTTGAACTTCTAGTAGACACTCAGCCTGTGAAAAAATTGACATAGCTATTCTAAATGTGCTATTGCTAACCAGAGGACCAATGGTCCTGTAAACGCTCACCTGAGATATGCTGCATATACCAATAAACATGTTTGAATATTATGGTATTTAACTCCAGTGCAGGGGCAGATGAAGCCCTTGGACCATTTTCTTTTTTCAGAATCTTCAATATTCTGTCCAGTTGCCAATTTCTTACTGGCTTTTCCCTTCAAATGACATTTTAACAGTTTTCCCAATTCAAATGCATAGGCAACCCATGTTGACCTTGCCATAAACTTAGTCAAGGTCATCACAGGATCATGATTTATATAAACATTGTAGTACTTTAGCCATCGATGCTTCATCCCAAGTTTCCTTGAAATCAGTCTATTGGTTTCAGAGAAGAAGATTTTTGATGGGTTTTTACCATATATGGGCATGGTGGCCATCTTTGTCATGTGACCTAGATTATTTATATACACATTGATTCCCCCATTCTATAGATGCTTCACTTTAAATTTGGCTTTGATTGGCCAAGCGGTTTCAGAGGAGAAGACGTTTGAATATTATGGAAATATACATATATATTGCCCCTGGGTGGGGGCACATGAGCCCCTGGGGTCCAATTTTTTTCAGAATCATTAATATTCAGTCCTACTTCCCATTTCCTGCAAGACTTTCACTTTAAATTACATTTTAAAAGTTTTCCCCATTCAAATGCATTGGCGACCTATGTTAACCTTGCCGTAAAATAGGTCAAGGTCACCACAGGGTCATGATTTATATATACATTGTAGTGCTTGAGCCATCGATGCTTCATGCCAAGTTTTGTTGAAATCGGTCCACCGGTTCTGGAGAAGATTTTAGAAGGGTTTTTACCATATATGGGCATGGCGGCCATCTTGGTCATGAGACCTGGATTACTTATGTACACATTGATTACCCTTTCCTACTGATGCTTCACATACAATTTGGCTTTGATTGGCCAAACGGTTTCAAAGGAGATGATGTTTGAATATTATGAAAATGTACATGTATATTGCCCCGGGGTGGGGGCATATGAGCCCCTGGGGTCCAATTTTTTGCAGAATCATTAATATTTAGTCCTACTGCCCATTTCCTGCAAGACTTTCACTTTAAATGACATTTTAAAAGTTTTCCCTATTCAAATGCATTGGCGACCCATGTTGACCTTGCCGTAAAATAGGTCAAGGTCATCACAGGGTCATGATTTATGCTTGAGGCATCAATGCTTCATGCCAAGTTTCGTTGAAATCTGTCCACTGGTTCTGGAGAAGAAGATTTTTGAAGGGTTTTTACCATATATGGGCATGGCGGCCATCTTGGTCATGTGACCTGGATTATTTATGTATACATTGGTTCCCCCTTCCTATAGATGCTTCATATAAAATTTGGCTTTGATTGGCCAAGCGGTTTCAAATGAGAAGATCTTTGAAATTGTGGACGGACGACGGACGGACGCCGGATCATGGCCATCCTATAAGCTCACCTTGTGAGCCTAACGGCTCAGGTGAGCTAAAAATCCATGACAAAAGACACAACATGGCCGATGCAAGTTTCTGACCATACCTCTCATCCCATGGCTCCCTTAATTTCAATACAAACTTGGTCACATCTTTCGGTGTGAGTCATATAAAGATAGTACCGACTGAACAACTCAGGTCATATGGAGACTGGACCTCTGTTCATCAGGAAAACATGTCCGTGTAAAGTATACCCCCTCAAACCCCACTTTTATATAGTAAAACTGGGATATGCAGGGGTATACCTATTTTTCTTATTTTTGCTCCAAAACATAGATTGTATGTACTCGTTAGAACCGCCTCGACGAGGCGGTTCTAACGTGTACCCACAATCTATGTTTTGAGCAAAAATAAGAAAAATATCAAAATTTTTCCACCGAAAATTTTCATTTTTTACAACTTTAAAAATCTCTGTATATTGCATGGGCATGTTTTCGTAATGTTGTAGTCAGCAACAAAGTTATACAAAAATAATTACTTTAATCCTTTTTTGGCGAATGGACTTGGATGAGCCCACAGTGTCTAGGAGGATTAGGAGCGGTTTTGAATTTTTATCACATTTTCCGATGAAATTGCTCTATGCAAACAGAACAGCCCCAGATGGTACCCTGCATTCTGCAACATCACATCTAGAGCTATGCTGTTTGCCTATGTCCCATAAAAAGGACGCCAGGCTTAAATGAGTTAAATGAATTATGCTTATCTTTCCCTGAAAGCTGTCGACTTACCAAAGGTTCTATAGTAGTGGAGGTCTCCAGTCGTGCTTCGAACGTGGAGAAATCCATGACACCGCCTAGACCACCATGGCGCAGCCGCATCTCTGTCTCCAAAAGTTCCTAAAAGAATGAGAATTATTCTGATTTATATAAGCCTGTGCGTGAGAAAACCATCAATTTGGGTTTCCCATCAGGTCCAACACAAACCAGGCTGTACAGTCACAGAAGATGGTTAGAGGCTGGAAATTATGGATTTAGAAAGTAGAGGAATTGCACAATCCATTTAGTGAAAACAAAGGCGCTGATCAGCTGTACAGTCACTGCGAAGCTGATCTGAGCCTTTGTTTTCGCCTATGCAGATTGTTGATTTTCCCATGCCGTTGCTCATATAATACAATTCAAGTATATGTTGTGGTATGGAGGTGGGCTTTTGTTTAGCAAATGATGGAATTGCCATTTGGACAAATGAAAAAAAAATATTTTGAGCATGTGGCAGTGATGTTTCAGCCAAATGAATTATACTTTGTGCAAGCCAGTCTTTTGTTTTGGCCAAATGATAGCAGTATTTGGCAAAGTGATATTTTTGCTATTAATAATTATCCTTTCGCCATATTTGATGGACAACTTTCCCACGAATGAATGCGACTGACCAAGGATATGTCCGCCCCAAGGATCCAATATGTTTGTTTGTTTGTGTTGAGGCTTAATGTCCCAGTCAACAATTTTTCAATCATGTCGGGACGGAGCCAATGGTTCCTGGGTTTAACCAGTACTGTAGGGAGTTAATGTATCTTGCTCAAGGACACAACACCATGACGCTTGTGGAGATCGAACCCAGGACCTCTCGATTCGGAGTCCACACTCTACCACTACGCCACCGCGCCCCCTTTGGCCAAATGGTGGCTGTATTTGGCCAAGTGATATTTTGCTATTAATAATTATCCTTTCACCACAAACGAATGTGACCACCCAAGGATATGTCCGCCCCCAAGGACCCGATTCTGCCTTGCTTGCATATTATAATGCTACAAACTATTTTGAAACATTCAGTTTACCTTTTTAAAAGCTCCTATCATTTCTTCATCCCCATTACAGTCTCTTAATTCTTTGTTCGACCTGTAATGAAGAAAGCACATAAACAGATTTTGTTTGTATTGCGGTTTAACATCCCAGTCAACAATTTTTCAGTCATGTCGGGAAGGAGCAACCACTTCCTGGGTTTTAACCAGTACTCTGAGGAATTGACTTGCTCAAGGTCATGGTGCCTTCAGAGGGGATCTAACTCTTGATTTGGAGTCCGATGCTCTACCATGCCAGTGACTGTGCTCCCCTCGACCACCCAAAACTATTTTACATCTCTTGGCAGTAATAAATACTTTCCTACCCTACAGTTGTAAGGATTTCATCAGTCCATCGTACACAATAATACGACTTATATATCCCAAGCTATATGAGAAAATTTAGTGCTAATGGGCTTGAACCTTTTAAATTTGAAGACTGCCGAGCTAATATCTTGATATTTTTTCTTTAGTTCTGTTCTAAGAACACTCTCTCGTGACCCTTGAGGATGTAAAGATTCAATAAGACTGTCGACATCTTTCATACTATCATAGGTGAACCACAGGTTCTGGCCGACATGGGGGAATCTGTAATGGACAGAAAAAATCATTAATATTAGATGTCAGGAAAACATGTCCGTGAAAAGAATACCCCCTTGTACCCAACTTTTATATAGTAAAACTGAGGTTTACAGGGGGTATACCTATTTTTCTTATTATTGCTCCAAAATATAGTTTGTGGGTACTCGTTAGAACGACGAGGCGGTTCTAACGTGTACCCATAATCTATGTTTTTAGCAAAAATAAGAAAGACGTCAAAAATTTTCTATTGAAAATTTTCATTTTTAGAACTTAGGCAAAATCAATATATTACAAAGGCATGTATTTGTAATGTTTTGTTGCTCCTCATGTTTGTTAAATATATATGTAACCCGAGTGTTGAACAGAAATCAAAGCAGTGAATTTCAGTCTAAAATCATTTTGTTTAAAAGTCGCTAAGTGAAGTACATGTATGAATCAATATTAGAAGTACAAGTATCCTTCACACAAGTAGTAAACTCTCAAAATTAAGTAAGTAGGTCCTAAGAATGTAGGCAGTAGAAATCGGCCATTCTTGTTAAAAGTTCTCTTAAGTGTTCCGAGTGAATTTTAGAATTTATTAAAGTTCAACCATAAGTTATGGTAATAGAGACACCTAAAGGACAGAAGCCAATGATAGGATATACAGCCATTTGATATATACAAGGTGATTTTAAAACTTGTACAACACTATAGTAATGCTTGTAGCCAATTTAAGCATTGGAAAGATTTGAGAACACAGAAAACAATTTTTTTTTTTTTTGCTAGACAATCATACTTACGTTGTATCCACACACTTTTTTGCTTTATGGATCTTATTTTTCTTCGCTGCTGCCCCTGTCGACGGAGCTCCATCTCCATCTTCAGCACCCGACTCGTCATCCGATGAATCAGATGACAGGCCGCTGTCGACGTCATCATCAGGTCTTACAGTGTACTCTATCTCTTCTGATGCCCACCCTAGAAAATTCGGAGAAATATTTTCTGGTTATGCAAAATCAATATACCTGTATGCATACTGAGGCGAGATTTCTACCACAGATTATATTTAAAACTACATGTACTTTTATTTACTTGCATGTATTAACATTTGGTATATTTGCAACTGAATGGTTCCACACACGTATCTGTAACTTCATGGTTAAGACAATACATGTAATTCTAAACAGAGTATTCAACCTGCCAGTTGGTTGGTATTTTATTCAATAGCTAAGGTCAAAAGATGGTACCTCATTTTGAAGTCTCATCCGAAAAACTGAGAAGTGCCCAGGATTAAACCCAAACCCTCTGATTTACAAGGCGTGCTGCTAGATCTAGTATGCCCATTGAAAATATTTTAATCACAAAATATCTAATAAGATCTCTATTTATTGCAAATAAGGATTTTACAAACACAAATTGTTAATAATATTTCTACCAACCTTTCTCCACAAACAGCCCAGGCGTTACGTCAGAGAAGACCCAGTATCGTGAATGATTTCTGTCTGTACCTATCGGAGCCTGGCGCTGTGTCACCTTGGCTAGATATATACCCTCCTGAAAAATTCAGATTAATTATGGTCATAATCCCTTAAAACATTTCAAACTGATTTTCACATATACAAATTCATTTGTTTGTTAATTTTGTTGCTTAACATCCGAGTCAACAACTGTGGTTATGTTGGGACACTGCCCCAAAATGGAATATCCTGAAAATCGACACTAGAGTCTCGAAGGCAAACAATCCAGACCAAGAAATAAAGTTTCTCCCTCATTTGGTCATATAATTATGCTGCTCTGCATTTCTATGGTGTATTCGACAGTTTCATGGATTGTAGTTCAAATAACTGTATATTTTACATTCTGTGTAAGCAGAAACAACAGTACAGATAGGCAAACCTGACAACCATGCAGCTGATCTGTGACTTTGTTTTCACTATTGCAATTCCTCTACTGTCGAAGCATTTAGCAACTAGTTTACACCTGGGGACTGCCTGTCCCATACTTTTTTAAATCATGATTCATGAATAAAGTGGGCAGTTGACTTCTCGATCCTCCTGTATTAGCTTTCATGTGGTGACTGAACAGTCCATTTCTTTTTTCATTAATAAATGTAAAGGGTAGATAACTCACTGTGAAGTTCTTTTCAAACTGTTCTCTTTCTTTTTGTTGCTTCTGTATCTCCATCTCTTTCTCTCGTCTGAAAATACAGCAAAAACATCTCCACATAACAAAAATGCCAATTTTGATCATTTTCTTATTTTTGTTCAAAACATAGAATGTGGGTACACCTTAGAACAGCCTCACCTTACACCAGTAGAAAATATTCTGTTTACTTTGTCATGCACGTTACATCAACCTAACTCGATCGATCAATGTTTATTTTTAGCTGTAGTAAATTTTATATTGGCTGCGACACAGGTAAGATATTTTTAGATGCGTAGTTTCCCAGTATCCCGCTCGACCTTGAAATAAATATGTCAATATGTCAACGGTCAATAGGCTTCCGTAAGGTTCGTTACGAAACCCTGTTTATAAATTGTCATATAACCATGATGAAAATAAGATTACTTTTTGATTTGATTTCGAGTTTAACGTCCCACCAACAGCTTAGGTCATATGGAGACGGGACGTCGGTTTATAGTTGGAGAAGCCCGGGATCGAACTTTATTCTGGACCCTGGTATTTAAAGGAAACACAGACCCAAATGCGACCATTGACACGCCTTGTTTCCTAACTCTCATTCAAATATTAAGAATATACCAGTGGTATTTTGTCCGCAAAGGTGCTTTGTTTAACTGAGCACATACAAAAGCATCAGGAAAACGTGGCCGTTCTCGGCGAGGCGGTTCTAATGTATACCTACAATGTATGAAACACAAAACATGACTTTTAGGGTTTACAAAGCATCGGTTTTTTCCTCTACGAAGTGTATAGGTCGTATGCTGACCTCCGCGGCGTTCTTGTCTTTGTATAGCACCTGATTGTCAGTTTAGTTTTTCCCATCTCGGGTTGTTGGAGGGGGGATTTATTCGATTTAGCTGTTTCCTGATCATTACCTCTTAATAATATGATATTCAAACTGATATTTGAAAACGGACGTGAACATCCCGACATTACAACAAAGCAAATATTCATTAACTGATAAAATCAACTGGACACAGGGTGCGTGGGGTTTAAACCAATTATGTATTTAGAAGTCATGATACAATGTTGATGATGAAATTCCGTTTATGTTGCCTACTTAGATGTCAGACTGACATTTGAAGGACAAATAAAGGTTTGGCATAGGAGGAGCATAGAGTAAAAGTTCAATACCAAGGAATGATTTCAAGCGCTTTCAATGTTAGTTTTCATTTGAGTTAGTGTTTCTTTTACGCAAATTTTGATATACATATACAAAACGCATGACAGTGTCAAAGAAGTTTGAAAGTATGTCTTCGTTTTCTATGGCTGCCGTGCGCTTTTTATGGCGAAATTCCACGATATAAAGTAGTCACACGTGAAAGCTTAAATCTGCATTGGTCTATGCAACTTCGTCTTAACACGCAATATGGGATAGTCTGAAACAGATGCTGTAGCATATTTGTGTGCACAAGCAGATGGTCGAACGTTACAATCGCATCATCTTGACACATATTCGTGACAAATCCATCGTTAATACGACAAATAAAAATTAAAACTGAGATCCTTTAAGAGCAGTGAAGACATTAATGAGAAAGGGGATGGGCCATACCGCGGTTTCGACTATTAAAGCCCTTTACATTTGGCAACATGGAGCCAAAGAGAATTACTGAAATTTTACAACTTTCAACATGGTAGTTGATACAAAGACTAGTATTATCTAAATGGGACCAAATATATTAAACATTGGTAAGAGAAGCTAGGTTTAGCACCAGGTCGGTACAGATACCATGGGAGCAAGTGTGCTGTCGACCGAGCCATTTGTAATACGCAAAAGGTTACTTTCGTGCGAGTATAACGATATGGGTTTCATGTCTCGGTATGTCGACAGCCGACTCACCTGAATTATACATACTCATTGTATGTCATTGTATGTCTGTCGATATACTTGTGTAAAACCTCGGATCCAATAAACATTATTTTGAATCTGATCTATCTATCTATCTATCTTCCACTACTTCTTAACCTCATCAGAGGACTTCAGAAGGAATTCCGGTATACCAAGAGCTAAAGGGGGTTAGCTGAAATAAAAGAAAAGTGAAGTGGGTGAAATGAGTTTGTACAGTGAAAGAAGAGTGTTAGTATAGTTTAAAAGATAAAAAACAGAATCTGGTGATTAGGGAGACACATGCACCACCTGGCAAACAGCATGACTGAACTGTGCCACGGTGGGGAGCATGACAATACTGATGGGTAAAGCGTTCCAATGTACTGCAGTTCTTGGAAAAAAGCTATACTTGCAGTAATTGGTAGTAGTGCTGATTTGTCTGTATGCCAGCGGGTGGATGAATTTGGACTGCCTGCGATTTGGTGTGAGATAGTCAGTTAGGGGGATTGCTACAAGATCATATGTGATCTTGTACAGCATGATCAGTCGGGTATCTATTCGCCTTTGGTCTAATGGACGCCAGGAAAGTTTATTAAGCATTTCAGTAACACTGGAGGTGGACCTGTAGTCATGGGTAGCCCACCTGGCCGATCTCCGTTGAACAGATTCTATCTTTTTTATGTCAGTGTCGGTGTGGGGAGACCATACAGAGGAGGCGTATTCCAGCTGTGGTCTGACAAGTGTTTTGTAGGCTGTGGATTTGAGGTCTTGGTTACGAACTTTGATATTGCGTTTGAGAAAGCCCAGCGTTTGATTTGCTTTTTTAGTGATGTTATTTATGTGATTTCCCCAGCTGAGGTCTTCTGATATTGTGACCCCAAGGTACTTGGCAATGGGTACACTTTCAAGTTCAGTGTTGTGTAGAAAGTATTTGGATGGAATGGGAGTCTTGAATCTGGTCACATGTAGGACCTGACATTTTGCTGGGTTAAAGTTCATATCCCAATCTTCTTCCCATTTCTCGAGTTTCAGGAGGTCTTCTTGAAGGATGTTTGCTTCTGAGAGTGAGCTGATGCATAGATACATTGCTGTGTCGTCTGCGAAAAGTCTGACTCTTGACCTTACCTGTTCTGGAAGGTCATTAATGTAGGCTAAGAATAGGATTGGTCCGAGAACAGATTCTACAAACAGAACTGATTCAATCCATATCTACACTGCTTGGTAATATCTGAAAATCATACCCGAGATTCATAAATGATCGATGCCGGAAAATTTAAATAACATGAATATCCACATTCCGAAACTAATTTCACAATATTTCCAAATTAACCCACCGACCTTGATGCGTTTAAACGAGTCACTTGGTTGATCTCAAACGAATAAAATGCATACGTCCATTATGATTTCATAAAACCTCGGGTTTTTCCCGTTTTTATTGTGATGTTTATATTGAAAATAGATGGACAACTAACAATATCAGCGGTCCATCGGACGATAAACTGGTTGATATAGGACTTACCACTTCACTTGTCTAAACAGATCTTATCTTATTCAATTTGAAACTTGATGACAAATACACTGGTCAATATCCATTGTTAAATAGTCATTCCTACAGGTATGTTTACAAATAGGCCTACTCAATGTTTTGCCATCCAGTGATCTATCTCTGTCCTCTTCAGTAAGATTCTGTTGGTATCTTTTATTGGTGTTTTACGTCCCACCTCAACAGTACGATCATATTGAGACAGGAGTTCCGGGCGATTTGAGCACTATTAATTACACTTAGCACAGTTGTCACGAATATAAAACTATATAAGACATGAGCCTCGACCCCAGAGATTATTTTTGATATTATCTTAATATTTGTTTACCATGGTTATGATGGACATTCTAGTTGAAACTTGTCTTTATGCCTTTTAAAGTTATTCCCTTTTGAATTTCAAGAGGGAGAGAAATGATAATAAATAGTTGTATCTGTTAATTAAAAAGCCGACATGCCAGCGACAAATGAATCAGTGTAAAGATAAGTTGAAGGTTAGTTTTGTCAGACTGGTAATGGCTTAACATCCCAGTCAACAAATATCCATTTGTGTCGAGACGGAGACATAGCTGCAGGCGAGTTAATGAGTCTTGCTCAATGACACAACACGCCGCCGCATTTGGGGGTCTCGATACGGAGTCCGGTGCTCTTCCCCCAAATCACCCTACGACACTGTTTCACTACGCAAAACGTCTGTCAAGTTCTATGTGGTTTTACACGACAGATGGGTTAAAATTTACACTGTTTCTAGTCTATGTCTTCGTTTAACACAGCCGTTAACACAACAAATCGTTCGGTCAATTCGATTAGCTTTGGGGTTTAATGTCAGACAAATCTTTATGTTGTCTTACGGAAGTTTAGTTCCCCTCTTTCTAATACCATCAAGTATTTGAAAATAAAATCTGAAACATGACATCGCTGGGCGAGAAGTTGTCTACGGAAAAGCCTCGTGCAGAAGCTGGGAGAGTCCATCACGAAAACATGTCCGCGTTAACCTTTTATTTAGCTAAAATGGGATATGCAGGGCTATACCTATTTTTCTTATTTTTGCTCCAAAACATAGATTGTGGGTCTCGGCGAGGCGGTTCTAACGTGGTTCGACATTCGATGTTCAAAGTTTAGCAAAAATATTTAAAATCTGTATAACGCATGGGCAAGTTTTCGTTATGTGACACAGTTACTATATACTTATGTTGTTGGTGTGCATGAGCAAATGAGCCAACAAGCGGATGTCCTGACGGCAGAAATGTGTTAATATATGAGCCGCCTCATGGGAAAACCAACAATCCGCATTGGCGAAAACAAAGACGCAGATCAGCTTCGCGCGGTAACCGCGAAGCTGATCAGCGCCTTTGTTTTCGCTGCTCGGATAGTACAATTCCTCTTCTACTCAAGTTAAATCCAAAATTTCAAGCTTCTGGCTATTTTCTGTGCTTGTACAGGCTGGTTAGTGTCAGACCTGTTCGAAAACCACATTGTTGGTTTTCCCACGAGGCGGCTCAATTATAACCACCAAGTAACAACTATGACTTTTATGGCTGATCACACATGCTAAATATCTGATTAAATTGTAAACAAGCAAACTCAAGGTCATCGATCCAAAAATACTTCGTTGTCACTCTCTGGCTAAAAATAAATATAAGCGCGTATAAAGTATCAAGGTAAATCGATAGTTAAACGACGATATCGAGGGTATATTGAAAGTAAACAGAATTATTTCCTCAGGCTTAACAAGTACCCACAATCTCTGTTTTAACCCAGTTTTACTATATAAAAGTTGGGTGTAAGGCCATATACAAAGTAACATTACACAGATTCATTTTCATATAAACAAAATGGCACTGCATCAAAATCTAGAGGGGTAGTCTATCATGTTAAACTAATGGCTCTCGACATCTGACTTCCTCTTGATTTTCATCACATGCAGGCCACAACAGAAACGCACATATTTTCACAAACAAATACTTTTTAAGTCTATAAAGCATAAAAGAATAATTCCAATATGCAAACTTTATTTGAGCCACCTCTTGGAAAAACCAATAATGTGGTTTCCAAATAGGTCTGACACAAACCGGCCTATACAGCTACAGAAGCAGGCTAGAAGCTTGAAATTTTGGAGTTTTAAAAAGTAGAGGAGGAACTGTACTATCCAAGCAGCGAAAACAAAGGCGCTGATCAGCTTCGCGGTTACCGCGAAGCTGATCTGCGCCTTTGTTTTCGCCTATGCCTGTTGGTTTTCCCACGGGACGGCTCATTTGATAGGAATTGTAATGCTATGGGACTGCATCAAACTAGAGGGACGAGTCCAATCATGTTTACTGTTCAATTAATGGTTTTCGAGATCTGACTTCCCCATTATATTTTCATCATTTGCAGCCCGTTGCATAATCATCAGGAAAACATGTCCATGAAAAGTATACCCCCTTATACCCCACCTTTATAAAGTAAAACTGGGGTATGCAGGGGTATATCTATTTTACTTATTTCTGATCCAAAACATAAATGTGGGTACTCATAAGAACCGTCTCGCCGAGGCGGTTCTAACGTGTACCCACGATCTATGTTTTGAGCAATAATGTTAAAAATATCAGAATTTTTCTGATGAAATTTTCAATTTTTACAGCTGAAAAAGTTCTCTGTATATTACATGGGCAAGTTTTCGTAATGATAAGAACTTGTTTCTATAATCTGATAATTTGTTGAAAGAAATATTATGAGCCGCGACGCGAGACAACCAGACTTCGGGGTTTCCGACCAGGTCTGACACAAACCGGCCTGTACAGTCACAGAAGCAGCCTAGAAACTTGAAATTTCGGATTTAAGAAGAAGAGAAATTGTACTATCTGTGTAGCGAAAACAAAGGTGCTGATCAGCTTCGCAGTTACTGCGAAGCTGATCTGCACCTTTGTTTTCGCATAGGCAAAAATCCGTGGCGCTGATCAGCTTCGCAGTAACTGTGAAGCTGATCAGCGCCTTTGTTTTCGCATAGGCAAAAATCCAGTTTTCTCATGATGCGGCTCTTATCACAATGCATCAAAAACTGCATAACATTGTAACAGAATGTTCAAACCAAATAATGTCAAGTCACTGCATCAAGACTACAGAAGAAGTCAAACACGTTCAATTAATACGTTTTCATATCTGACTTTCCAATTCATTTTTCATCATATGCAGATCATAAAAAAAAATAAAAATAAAAATAATAAACAAGAACTCCGCGGAGGTCGATATCGCACCTGCATCGGGAAAAATAAGTAAAAACATTAAATATAGGTCAAGGTCAGCGGGTCAAGGTGCGTGCTTGAAGGGTATGTCAAGGACAATTACTATGCAAGGTTTAAAGCTTGCAGCTATTACTGATGCAGAGAAAACCAAACTTTGACGTAAAAATTAACAAAGTCAATGGACTGTGAAATATAGGTCAAGGTCAGCAGGTCAAGGTGCGTGCTTGAATGGTATGTCAAGGACAATTACTATGCAAGGTTTCGACCTCGCAGCTATCACTGATGTCGAGAAAACCAAACTTTGAGGTAAAAAATTCAAAGTCAGTAGACAGTGAAATATAGGTCAAGGTCAGCGGGTCAAGGTGCGTGCTTGAAGGGTATGTCAATGACAATTACTAAGCAAGGTTTCAGACTCGCAGCTATCACTGATGTCGAGAAAACCAAACTTCGACGTAAAAAATTTCAAAGTCAGTAGACCGTGAAATATAGGTCAAGGTCAGCGGGTCAAGGTGCGTGCTTGAAGAGTATGTCAAGGACAATTACTATGCAAGGTTTCAGACTCGCAGCTATCACTGATGTTGAGAAAACCAAACTTCAACATAAACATTTTCAAAGTCAGTGGACCGTGAAATATAGGTCAAGGGTACTGGGTCAAGGTGCGTGCTTAAAGGGTATGTCAAAGACAATTACTATGCAAGGTTTCAGACTCGCAGCTATCACTGATGTCGAGAAAACTAAACTTCGACATAAATGTTGACGGATGGACGAACGGACGGACGAACGAATGGATGGACGGAAATTTGAACTCCTATATCGCACCCTGCTATCAGCAGGTGCGATAAAAATAACTTCAAGGCACAACATATAAGTCAAACATATGCAATTTACATGTACATCTACATCATTACATGTACATCATTTACATGATTTTTGACATCATGAAAACATGTCCGTGTAATATATACCCCCTTGAAGCCCACTTTTATATAACAAAAATGGGGTTTGCAGGGGTATACCTATTTTTCTTATTTTTGCTCCAAAACATAAATTGTGGGTACTCGTTAAAACCACCTCGGCGAGGCGGTTCTAACATGTACCCACAATCTATGTTTTGAGCAAAAATCAGAAAAATATCAAAATTTTTCAGCTAAAAATTTTCAATTTTTAAAGCTCAAAAAATCCCTGTGTATTGCATGGGCAAGTTTTCGTAATGTATTTTGAATTCCTTTATCTTTCATCGGTTGCAACCAGTATCGGAATATATAAAATACAAAACTTTGAAAAAGAAAAGAATCCCTCTAAACTAACAAAATGTCATGGCCCTGCTTCAACAAAAGAGAGTTATTCAGTCAATCAAGCTTAATTAATGGGTTTATCATTTGCAAACCTGAGAACAAAATGTTCTATTCATTAAATACTGTAAATCAAGAATTTTTTGCGTAACTTTTATTTTGCCAATTTTCTATTTCCTAATTATTAGCGAGTTCTTGAATTCGTGAGCGTGTACTCGCTGCCAATAAATCTTTATTAGTGCAAACTAATTGAGCCTGTGCAAGAGAAAACCAACAATTTGGGTTTCTGACCAGGTCCGACACAAACCAACCTGTACAGTCACAGAAGCAGGCTAGAAGCTTGAAATTTCGGATTTAAGAAGAAGAGAAATTGTACTATCCGTGTAGCGAAAACAAAGGCGCTGATCAGCTTCGCGGTTACCGCGAAGCTGATCTGCGCCTTTGTTTTCGCCTAGGCAAAAATCCGGTTTTCTCACGATGCGGCTCATGTCATGTCTCTGCATCAGATAAGAAGCACCGGGGAATTTTAGTCAAACATGTAAATTTAATGGGTTTCATATCTGACTTCCCTTTTACTTTCATCATTTGCAGAGCTAACATGACATAAATTTGAAAATGACATTTTTTGTACTGCAAGGCTTTTAAGAACAGTTGTTTGTTTGTTCTGATGGGTTATTTCTTAATCAATGTTTACTTTTACCTTTTTACTATTTTTGTATCAAAAGGATATAACCTGGGCGAGATAAGAATACTGTTTAGTTGAAGAGCTATTGTCCAAAAGAAGAATTTAATGGCACACTGCATCAGCAGGAAGCAGAGAAATAGTCAAACATGTTCAAAATAATGGGTTTTTGTGTCTGACTTCCCGATAACTCTCATCATATGCATACTATAGCATGATTTTTTTCATCTAAATCTGTTGTTTGTTTAAACCTAATACTATTACAGCTATAGCAAAACAATGTGTTGTCATGTTTCTGCATCAAGAATGAGAAATACCGATACAACATAGTCAAACATGTAAAATATCTGACTTCACTTTCATTTTCATCATTTGCAGATCTAAGAGAATATAAATTGAACATTTTATATCACACAACCTTGTCTACAAGCAACACAATATGGGTGAGATACTGTGAAATAATGTCCAAAAGAAGAACATTGAGCCACATCAGTAGATGGCTTTAATTAAGCCTTAGATGAAGTCAATCATGTTTATTTAATGGGTTATCCTATGCAGACATAAAGAAATGAATGAAGAAATGAAAAGCTTCATGTAAATCTTTTTTTTCCCTACAATCATATATGCCTAATA
Source organism: Rugalucina vietnamica (assembly GCA_964017185.1). Lineage (NCBI taxonomy): Eukaryota > Metazoa > Mollusca > Bivalvia > Lucinida > Lucinidae > Rugalucina > Rugalucina vietnamica. Next base: position 45,704,566 of record OZ024878.1, on the reverse strand, counting down.
TTATCACAATGCATTTCAAAACGGCCAAACAGTGAAGAGATGTAATGATGTGTCTCTGCATCAGCAGAAGAAGGGTACATTTTAGTCAAACATGTTAAATTAATGGGTTTCATCTCTGACTCCCCTTTCATTTTCATCATATGCAGAGCTTACACAACTTATATGAAAACATCACACTTTAATATCATTCGACTTCGTCTATGAGACTATGAGAGATAAGATGGTATAAGTTTAAACCACCCTGGAACAATATGTCCAAAAGAAGGATAAATTTGCATGCACATCATCAGTAGATGTCTTGAGATACAGTCAAACAATCATGTTCAATTAGCAGACTTTCTTATCTGTCTTGACTTTCGTTTTCATCAATTGCATGGGGGGGGGGGGGGGGGGTTAGATTCTTGGTAGAAATATCATCACATGTCATATGTGTCAGTGCCATGTATCACAATGCTAAAATGTTTATGATCAGGACAGTATGGGTGAAATAAGATTACATGTACTAAGGAACACTTATGTCCAAAAGAAGAATATCAAGGCTTCTGATAGAAAATTTAGTCCTTGTGGACAAAAATGTCATGGATCTGCATCAAAAGCAACAGCAGTAGAAGTCAATCTCTGACTCCCCTATAACGTTTGTCACATGCAGACCATAACATATCAATTGCTTATACACCTGAAGTTGTATCAAATGCCTCATGAAAATGTAAAACTATAAGTACTTTTGTGAAAAAAATATGTAATGGCACTGCATCAAGCACAGAAGATAAAGTCAATCAAGTTCAATTAATGGGTTCACCATTTCTGACTTTTCTTTACGTCTCATCATATGCAGGCCATGCTATCAAGAGTTTCAAATTCTTGAGGCAACAAATTCATAAATAACATCTAAATTTTGAGCCGCATCATGAGAAAACTGGAGTTTTGCCTAGGCGAAAACAAAGGCGCAGATCAGCTTCGCGGTAACCGCGAAGCTGATCAGCGCCTTTGTTTTCGCTATACGGATAGTACAATTCCTCTTCTTCTTAAATCTGAAATTTCAAGCTTCTAACCTGCTTCTGTGACTGTACAGGCCGGTTTGTGTCAGACCTGGTCGGAACCCCCGAAGACCGGTTTTCTCACGTCGCGGCTCATTTAATTCTCACAAACATTCCAACATACAATATACCCATAGAAATGTTACTCTTATGCATCAAAAGTTTGAGTCAGTCAAACACGATATCTATGGACTAAATCTGACAACCTTAGATTGCAACACAACTTTTTGTTTCTTTCTCTATTTGTTTGTTTAATTTGTTGCTTTACTTCCCAGATATCATCATCATTTTTATGGAACTGCAGGCAGCAGCTTTGCAGGGAGGCATCATGCAGCCCATTTCTCACAGCCGTGTTGGGTGGAGGCCTACTGATTTCATATCCATGTCGCAGACGAAAGCAAAGTTTTGCAAGTGATGGTATATTACAAATGACTCGAATGACAGCAGATATAGCATCATTTGAATCACCCCCCCTGTGGATATGCTAACAGAAACAATGAAGTGACACTGCATCAAAAGCTAACTTCCCAAGTCAATCATGTCAAATAAATTATTCTGACTTGTCCATGACTTATATCATATGCAGTTCATTCTGACACAATGATAATCATACTAAACAATTTAGTGGCACTGGATCAGAATTGTTTGTGCTAGTCAATCATGTGAACTCAATTTCATATCTGACTGAAGTTCCCTTTCAATTTTCATCATACACCCTGTCCAACGTTGACGACGGTGATACGGTCCCAACACCGGTTACTACGGTGCTTTCGCTACAAAATTTGATGGATGCGAATAAATTTCTTGTTTTGTTCAATGTTATATAAACGTTTGCGATGAAGTAAAACGCGCATCTAATGGAGAATTAACTTGACTTTTTATTTCTGCTTGAACGAGAAACTGTTTTTGTATAATTTTTCCAAACATTCGATTCAAAGTTGGTAAACAAGGTTCGGCCAAGGCCTATTCGGCCGATTTCTGCAGAAACTGTTCGTAAATTTCCAAAGTACGCAAACAAATATAAGCAAACGAGCATTTTGCAATGACTTGTAGGCAAGATTGTGGGACGTTTGCATCGTTCTCGATAGATATTCCCAAGAAAAATGCCAAGGAAGAATTTTATGGCAAAAAGTAAAAACAACGCCGGTTACTACGGTACCAGAATTACCTGGATTGTTGGATAGATGGGCATTCTAGCTTTACAAGATGCGGATTGTGTTACTAATTCGTGCCCTGCTTCTGCCTACATACCTCTTTCATGTAGTTTCGGGAACTATACGTTTATTGGCGTGGCTATCAACCCTAAAATGAAGAGATTCTAATGAAACACTTCCGTATTGTTATGAGATAGAAGTGGTTCCAATAGGAAAGCAGGGCTTGTCCGTGACTCACCAATTGCATGTAATTATACTTTGAGGTACCTTCGTATTATAAGTTTCACCAACCTTTCTGCGACCCTTTTAAATTGAAGTACTTTCTTGCTTGTACTTACTTACTTGCTCAAAGACTCTATGACTGACTCACGCATTCGAAAGTTTCGAGTCGAAACATTATACAATATGTTATACTACTACTACTACTACTACTACTACTGCTACTACTACTACTACTACTACTACTACTACTACTAATAATAATAATAATAATAATAATAATAATAATAATAGGTTATTGAATGAATGTCGAAAACTATTCTGAACGAGTTCATATGGTGAGGACGCACGAGCTTGCAAGTGAATCTTAGCCATATGAACGAGTCCCGAATATTTTACGATTTTCATTCAATAACCTTTTCATTACATGTATATACCCTAAAGAACGCAATGGAAGGTTTGTAAATGCTTATTCCTGGCATCTCCAGTCCTGATAGACATTTCATTTGGCCACATTTCATGTAAAAATGTATCGTTTCTGACGACTTATCACCATATTGCAACACACGCAGAGATTCGCCTTTGTGTACGCGAGAACCGTGACGTTGCAGTAAAATTGATCGAAAGTAGTCCCGCCGGGAACTTGCTTCTTTAGACCCGTGCAAACTATTGAATATGACATAAGTTTCCATCGAAAACATTCTAAACTATTGAATATGGAAAATTCTAACACACCTTGACGTTAGACGATGTAACGTCATTTCAATGCGTTAAAACGTAACAAACATGTGTAGTCATTTGCGGTAACGTCAAAAGTTTGGCGGAATTTCATCAGTGCAATGGTCGAAAAGTTATCGAGAAACTGAAGGTTTAAAATGATTTTATTTTGTTTATTGCGTGTAAGAATCGAAAAAGATCAGCTCTAATTCGTGAATTGTTGAGTAATAATTCACTGTTTGTCAGTCAGTTGTACGCAGATAAATCACTCGCGCTGCGCGCTCGTGATTTGATCTCACAACTCACTGCTAAAGCTGATCTATTTCTTGAATATTCAATATTTTCAGCAATGTAAAATGAACGGAGTAATTTCTGCGGTATAAATATAATATGAGATATACATGTATGCTGTGTTGGAGCAAAAATGGATTTCAAATGGCACCCCAATCTAGAATAGCAGTCCCACAAAATGTCGAAGCACTTCCAAATCTGGCCACAGTGACAGTTACTGTTGACTGGATTGTCAAAGCAAGAACAAACATTCAAACAAATAATTTATCTCCCCCTCAGTGATATCATACATGCACCTTCTGTTAACCGTATATTGCCTCATTTAGTTATTTGGAATGCTATACCCGAAATACACTAAATAATCAAATTGATACGTATATGTTTACTTATTTTTTGTCAGAAAATGGAATATCACGTCTGTGTAAAAAAAAATCCCAACCAAACAAGATCTTTTCAATGGGGAGAAGATTATCTTTTCAGCAGATACTGGACTTCTTAGTTCAATTGGAGCTCGGTCTTCAATGAAAGTCTCTAAGGTTTGCGTTTGAAACGAATGTGGATCTTTTTTATCTTTGATTTATTAAAAGGTCAATGATGACTCCTTTTGCATCCTACACTTATATTGTAAGTAAGTACAAGCAAGAAAGTACTTCAATTTAAAAGGGTTGCAGAAAGGTTGGTGAAACTTAAAATACCAAGGTACCTTAAAGTATAATGACGTGCAATTGGTGAGTCACGGACAAGCCCTGTTTTCCTATTGGAACCACTTCTATCTCATAACAATACGGAAGTGTTTCATTAGAATCTCTTCATTTTAGGGTTGATAACCATGCCAATGAACGTATAGTTCTCGAAACTACATGTAAGCGGTATGTATGCAGAAGCAGGGCACGAGTTAGTAACACAATCCGCATCTTGTAAAGCTAGAATGCCCATCTATCCAACAATCCAGGTAATTCTGGTACCGTAGTAACCGGCGTTGTTTTTACTTTTTGCCATAAAATTCTTCCTGTGCGATTTTCGGGGGGGAAATCTATCGAGAACGATGCAAACGTCCCACAATCTTGCCTACAAGTCATTGCAAAATGCTCGTTTGCTTACAGTTTTGTACGTATTTTGGAAAATACGAACAGTTTCTGTAGAAATCGGCCGAATAGACCTTGGCCGAACCTTGTTTACCAACTTTGGATCGAATGTTTGGAAAAAATATACAAAAACAGTTTTTCGTTCAAGCAGAAATAAAAAGTCATGTTAATTCTCCATTAGATGCGGGTTTTACTTCATCGCAAACGTTTATATAACATTGAACAAAACAAGAAATTTATTCGCATCCATCAAATTTTGTAGCGAAAGCACCGTAGTAACCGGTGTTGGAACCGTATCACCGTCGTCAACGTTGGACAGGGTGTCATATGCATGCCAACATTTACCAGTAAACTTAATTAAAGACTTTTGGAGAAAAAAAAACAACAACAAAAAAACACAAACAAACATAAAGCATTAAATAAAACACATGCAATGCATGTTAAAGAGATAATGTAATGGTACTGCATCAAATGTTTGTGTCAGTCAGTCATTATTAACAGATGGATTAATTCTGACTGTCCCCTTAAATTTTCATCATATGCAGACCAAAACAGAAGTTGCAATAAACTTAGTAAAAGATTTAAAGAAATTAAAATAGAGCACAGAATAAACTAGAATTGTCAGAGAATCTGACTATAGCCCCGCTTCTCAGCTTTTTTTGCAGGGTGAAAAAAACAATGACAGGTAACTATCACAGGCTATCACAAGCTAGATCTCATCAATATTGATGCTCATACAAAATTTGGTCTGATTATGTCAATTCGTTCTCTGTCAATTTTTTTTTCTCGAAAAATGACGGGTAATAATCCAAAGCTAGATCTTGTCAATGATGATGTGCATACAAAATTTAGACGGATTCTGTCAATTCGTTCTGAAGACATTGAGCGGAAACAAAATTCTGAAGTCAATCAAGGGCTTTTAACTCCGTCAAAATTTTGCAAAAAATGATGGGTAATAATCCCAAGCTAGATCTTGTCAATGATGATGTGCATACAAAATTTGGACGGATTCTGTCAATTCATTCTCCAGATATTGAGCGGAAATGAAATTCTGATGTCAATCAAGGGCTGTAACTCCATCAAAATTTTGTGAAAAATGACGGGTAACAATCCCAAGCCAGATCTTGTCAATGTTGATATACAAAATTTGGTTGGATTCTGTCAATTCGTTCTCAAGATATTGAGCGGAAACGAAATTCTGACGTTAATTAAGGGCCATAACTCTGTCAAAATTTAACAAAAACTGAAGGGTAACAATCCCAAGCTAAATCTTGTCAATGTTGATGTGCATACAAAATTTGGTCGGATTCTGTCAATTCGTTCTCAAGATATTGAGTGGAAACGAAATTCTGAAGTCAATCAAGGGCCGTAACTCCGTCAAAATTTTGCGAAAAATGACGGGTAACAATCCCAAGCTAGATCTTGTCAATGATGATGTGCATACAAAATTTGGTCCGATTCTGTCAATTTGTTCTCAAGATATTGAGCGGAAACGAAATTCTGACGTCAATCAAGGGCCATAACTCCGTCAAAATTTTGCGAAAAATGACGGGCAACAATCCCAAGCTAGATCTTGTCAATGTTGATGTGCATACAAAATTTAGTCGGATTCTGTCAATGCGTTCTCAAGATATTGAGCGGAAACGAAATTCTGACGTTAAGCAAGGGCCGTAACTGAATCAAAATTTTGCGAAAAATGACGGGTAACAATCCCAAGCTAGATCTTGTCAATGTTGACGGGCATACAAAATTTGGTCGGATTCTGTCAATTTGTTCTCGAGATATTGAGCGGAAACGAAATTCTGACATCAATCAAGGGCCGTAACTCCGTCAAAATTTTGCGAAAAATGACGGGTAACAATCCCAAGCTAGATCTTGTCAATGATGACGGGCATACAAAATTTGGTCGGATTCTGTCAATTCGTTCTCAAGATATTGAGCGGAAACGAAATTCTGACGTCAATTAAGGGCCGTAACTCCGTCAAAATTTTGCAAAAAATGACGGGTAACAATCCCAAGCTAGATCTTGTCAATGTTGATGTGCACACAAAATTTGGCCGGATTCTGTCAATTCGTTCTCAAGATATTGAGCGGAAACGAAATTCTGACGTCAATCAAGGGCCGTAACTCCGTCAAAATTTTGCGAAAAATGACGGGTAACAATCCCAAGCTAGATCTTGTCAATGTTGATGTGCACACAAAATTTGGTCGGATTCTGTCAATTCGTTCTCAAGATATTGAGCGGAAACGAAATTCTGACGTCAATCAAGGGCCGTAACTCCGTCAAAATTTTGCGAAAAATGACGGGTAACAATCCCAAGCTAGATCTTGTCAATGTTGATGTGCACACAAAATTTGGCGTGATTCTGTCAATTAGTTCTCAAGATATTGAGCGGAAACGAAATTCTGACGTCAATCAAGGGCCGTAACTCCGTCAAAATTTTGCGAAAAATGACGGGTAACAATCCCAAGCTAGATCTTGTCAATGATGATGTGTACACAAAATTTGGTCGGATTCTGTGAATTCGTTCTCAAGATATTGAGCGGAAACGAAATTCTGACATCAATCAAGGGCCGTAACTCCGTCCAAATTTTGCGAAAAATGACGGGTAACAATCCCAAGCTAGATCTTGTCAATGATGATGTGCATACAAAATTTGGTCAGATTCTGTAAACTGGTTCTCAAGATATTGAGTGGAAATGAAATTTGGACGGAATAACGGAATAACGGAATGACGGAATAACGGAACGACGGAACGACATGGTGAATCCAGTATAGCCCCACTTTTTCAAAGCGGGGCTATAAATACTGTATGATAAGATACAGAGTAGAAACAGTGTAATGATACTGCATCAAATGTTTGTGTCAGTCCATCATGTACACAATCTATCTATTGATAAAAATCTGACCTCTCCTTTAAACTTTCATCATATGCAGATCATTAAAACATCCAACATCATAATTTGAGCCGCCTCGTGGGAAAACCAACAATGTGGTTTCCGAACAGGTCCGACATAAACCGGCCTGTACAGTCTCAGAAAAGAGCTAGAAGCTTGAAATTTCAGTTTTAAGTAGAAGAGGAATTGTACTATCTGAGTAGCGAAAACAAAGGCGCTGATCAGCTTCGCGGTTACCGCGAAGCTGATCTGCGCCTTTGTTTTCGCCTATGCAGATTGTTGGTTTTCCCATGGGGCGGCTCATTTGATGAAATTGAAACAAATTTAACTTATGGCAAAGGCCGATGTTATCCGACATCAGTACCAAACATGTAACTTCAACAATTTCTTAAACAATCATTGATAAATGTAACTGCATCAAACCTGATTTTTTGTCAGTAGACTCCGACAAAACGCTCCAGATTTTCATCATGTGCAATTTTCAGAAAATATGAAAACCCCTGAATCAACTATCAATCCGCCATATGAGCGCATCGTAAGAAAACAGGATTATTGCCTTGGCGAAAACAAAGGCGCAGATCAGCTGTGCAGTAACTGCACAGCTGATCTGTGCCTTTATTTCCGCTACACGGATAGTACAATTCCTCTTCTTCCTAAATAAAACATTTCAAGGTTCTAGACTTTTTCTGAGACTGTACAGGCCGATTGGATACCCGAAGAACGTTTTTTTTTTTTTTAGTCGTGGATCATAATATAGGGATCAACCATGGTTTTCAGTGTTCAAACATTCGATGGATCACGAGGAAGGTGTTTGAACACAAGGCCGCAGGCCGCGTGTTCAAACACCTTCCGAGTGATCCAGCGAATGTTTGAACACTGAAACAAACCATGGTTGATCGCTATTCTTGCGTTTTCACTCCAATCCACTTAAAATCTCTTGAAAATAACATTAACAACGTAAAAACACACCGAAAACCGCGGAGCTTCTTCAACGTCGGCCATTTTGTTTCTATGAAATACATGACGTCACGTCACTTTGACCAATGACGTCGGCCAAAACCCATGTTCAAACGGCACGTGAATTTCATGATTTGAACATGGGTTTTGCGGTTTGAACACGGCTTTCGACCAATCAAAAACGGCTTCAAACAGCTATGCGCATAGATATCTATGCAAGAATGTAGTTGTAAAATTTGTGTCAACCAAAATTGTTTTAATGTAGTTGCATCAACCCTGAGTATCTGTCAGTCATCTTATTTCCGACAAAACGCTCCTGATTTTCATCATTTGCGAGTTCCCGGATGTGCGATTGGAACAGAAATTCACTACCTCTTTTTGGAGGTCGTTCCAAACTTTACCACCCGTGATGATACTGCATCAAATGTTTGTGTCAGTCCATCATGTACACAATCTATCGATAAAAATCTGACCTCCCCTTTAAACTTTCATCATATGCAGATCATTCAAACATCAAACATCATAATCTGATGAAATTGAAACAAATTTAACTTATGGCAAAGGCCAATACTCTCCGACATCAGTACCAAACATGCAACTTCAACAATTACTTAAACAATCATTGATAAATGTAATTGCATCAAACCTGATATTTTGTCAGTCATTGTTATATACCTAATGTATCTCTACAATAGAAACTTGTCGTGTTGTAACGGACAGCACTTTCTGCTGTTTTAGGCGTCTAGGGCATTAATACCATTAATGCCCTGAGATGACGTCATATCAGGGCAATAATGGTGTTAATGCCCTGAGATGACACCGTAGCAGGGCAATAATGGTGTTAATGCCCTGAGATGACGTCATAGCAGGGCAATAATGGTGTTATTGCCCTAGGTGTTATTGCCCTGAGACTATGACATACACCTGTTTACATGTTATGGACACTGGCAGTTGTTCATTTCATCTAAATTTAATATGGCAGGTGAGTGTACATTTCAGACGTATATTTCATCTTAATTTAACGTGTCATTTTGCGTCTAATCACTTACCAATCAACGGCTGTGTGCTTGTCATCATGCGCGATTTCAAGATATAGCATTCACAATAAATAAATAAATAAATAAATAAATAAATAAAATGTATATGTATTGGAGGAAAGGTATATAACAATGACGATATAACATTCTTTTCCAAGTGCATTAACGTTTGCCAAGCCCTCGGGCAATAATGTGTTGCAGCCCTCACCGCTACGCGGTTCGGGCTGCAACACATTATTGCCCTTGGGCTTGGCAAACGTTAATGCACGGAAAAGAATGTTTTATCCTCTTATTATATCAATTCCGACAAAACGCTCCAGAGTTTCATCATGTGCAATTTTGCAGAAAATATGAAAACCCCTGAATCAAATATCAGTCCGCCATATGAGCCTCATCGTAAGAATAAAGGATTATTGCCTTGGCGAAAACAAAGGCGCAGATCAGCTGTGCAGTAACTGCACAGCTGATCTGTGCCACGGATAGTACAATTCCTCTTCTCCCTAAATAAAAAATTTCAAGGTTCTAGACTTTTTCTGAGACTGTACAGGCCGGTTGGATACCCGAAGAACGTTTTTTTTTTTGAGTCGTGGATCATATTGTAGTTGTAAAATTTGTGTCAACCAAAATTGTTTTAATGTAGTTGCATCAACCCTGAGTATCTGTCAGTCATCTTATTTCCGACAAAACGCTCCTGATTTTCATCATTTGCAACTGTTGAAAACTTGTAATACTTTCAATTTTGGTGATAACAAAATCTTTAACCATGTTGCAAAGATGTGCGTTATGTACAGAAGTACCGGTATCTGACTTCAGTAACTATAGTTCAACCTCGTTATAATGTGTCTCATTATAATGTGGCTTTCAATACGTGTATAACACAACCATGATATGGCTCCCAAAATGTTTATTTTGCTATATGTCCGTTGTAAATAACCTCATTATAAAACGGTTTCACTGTCTACAGGGCTTTTTCTGACCTTTTGGGGAAATTTTTGGTACCTATGATATTGGGAAAAAATTGTGTGATTTTGGGAAAATATACGACAATTTTGGGAAAAAATAGTGCAATTTTTAGCAAAATTGGGAAAGTAAACCTTTTAAATTGAGATTTTTCTGCTATTTGGGAATGTTCCAGGTCAATTGGGAATTTTTTCAGCCAACTGGGAAAAAATTTGGTACCGGAAACCGGACCCAGTTTTGTATAGAGAAAAAGCCCTGGTCTAATTTTGTGGACCCTAAAGATAGCATTATAATGAGGTTTACCTGTACATCCATTCAGACAAAACTGTCATGGTCTCATAATGAGCAATTTTCAAGTTACAACATCTGCTGTAACAATCAAATGCCTCGGATCACCTTCAGAGAGTAGAGTCAGAATAGAAGTTACAGGAATTGCCACAATTAAATTTAAAATCCCAGCCCAAGAACCAGGTGGGGAAGAAAGGACAGCATAAATCATCACAAAAAAACCTTTAAAACAATGAGCAAGAGGGCTAGCTCTTTCCAAACAAGGTAGCTATCCTACTAGAATCAACCAAAACATTGCATCAGACAATCAGTAAGTCAGTCATTATATCTAATCTGACTAACTCTTTTTACTCGTCACTCGCAATTAAAGGCAGAATCCGCCTTAACGAAAATGACAAGACCTGATTATCAGCCATCAGGCTGTCCAACCTAAAAGTAAAACTCATGAGTGAGATAATTTAAGCTATTGTAACTACTACAAATGCTATACACCAGGTGGTCTAGCCAACTCAGCTACTGAAAAGTTGAAAAGGGAAGGGGGAGGAAAGGGGGAGGGGCAAAGCACTGGGTAATTGTACTTCCAAAACTGCATCAAAAACGAACAAAATATAGTCAGTCATAAAAATTTCTGACTTCTTGTTTCTTTTTCATCATCTGCAGTTTGCAAATTAACAAGCGGTAAAAACTGTCCGGCCTACAAATTGGAAACTAGTGTTGGAAAGATAGAATCTTATCATTATTTTTTTTTATCCTGATAATGCATCAAACACATACACCCCGGTCAGTCATCTTATTTCTGACTAACTTGCTTTTTTTATCATTTGCAAACTTTGATTTCACCCACCACATTATGTGAGCAATTTAGCAAGACTCTAACCCAAGCAGTGTGGAGGTCAAGGGTTTCAAGCTCTTATTACTGACAATCTTAACTGTTCAGTTAAGGTATGGAAAGTGAGAATGATAGTTTTGCATCTAAAATTGCATCAAACACCAATTTCTAGACAATAATGTTGAATCTGACTAGATTACTATCCAGAATTTGATGATCTTCCACAAGACCATTGCCTCTAATAATAATAATAATTGTCATTGGATGGCTGACTATTTGATTTGGTTTGATATTTTCCTTTAGAATGACAGTGCATCAAACTACCGTAAAATGAGCTTCAGACCAGTACTTCGCTACTAGTCAGTCATATCAATTCTGACTAACTTTTGGGTCTCATCATATGCAATGGCACAGTAGTGATGCCCAAGGCCAGATAAAGACATATGAGCCACCGCATGAGAAAACCAACAATTTGCATAGGTGAAAACAAAGGCGCAGATCAGCTTTGCAGTCACCGCGAAGCTGATCAGCACTTTTGTTTTCGCTACACGGATAGTACAATTCCTCTTTACTTAAATACAAAATTTCCAGCCTCTAACCATCTTCTGTGACTGAACAGCCCGGTTTGTGTCGGACCTGGTCGGAACCCAAAGTGTTGGTTTTCTCACGCACAGGCTCATATTGTATTTGATGATCATAAGTGATGATAACTGAAAGATAATAATTAGATTTTCGTCGAACTACCGTAAAAACGAGCTTCAGACCAATATACAAGTCAGTCAGGGGTTATGGTTATGGTTGCAAACGGCCAAATAAAGGCGAATATGATGATAATTTATGAGAACTGAAAAGATAATTGTTTTTTTGTAACACTGCATCCATCTACCTAAGATGAGCTGCAGTACTTCGCTACATTAGTCAGTCATATCAATTCTGACTAACTTTTAAATGATCTCATCATGTGCAATGTCACAGTAGGGATGCAGTTCTAAGGCTATTTCGATGACAATTGAGGATAACTGAAAGTTAATTTAACCACTTGGCTATGGCAAAACATTGCATCCATCAAGTACTTCGCTACAGTAGTCAGTCATATCAATTCTGACTAACTTTCGGATCTCATCATCTGCAATGTCACAGGAGTGATGTATAAAGACATATGAAGGGTTGATGATAACTGAAAGACCATTTGAGCCACCTCATGGGAAAACCAACAATGTGGTTTTCGAACAAGTCCGACACAAACCGAGCTGTACAAGCACAGAAGATGGCTAAAGGCTTGAAATTTCAGATATAAGTAAAAAAGAAACTGTACTATCTGAGTAGCGAAAACAAAGGCGCTGATCAGCTTCGCAGTTACTGCGAAGCTGATCTGCGCCTTTGGTTTCGCATATGCAGATTGTTGGTCTTCCCATGCGGCGGCTCAAATTTTGTTACATTGCTTCAAACTACCATAAAATGAACTTCAGTACTAGGCTCAAAATCAGTGATCTCAGTTCTGAACTTCTGACTAACTTTAGGATCTCATCATATGCAATGTTACATGGGTAATGGTTATGATTGCAAAAGGCCAAATAAAGGCGAATATGATGATAATTTATGATAACTGAATTGTTTTTTTGTAACACTGCATCAAACTACCTAAACTGAGCTGCAGTACTTCGCTACATTAGTTGGCCATATCGATTCTGACTAACTTTTGGATCTCATAATATGCAATGTCACAGTAATTAAGAAGGCCAGATATGGGTGTATTTGATGATAATTGAGGATACCTGAAAGATAATTTAACCACTTGACCATGGCAAAGCATCTACCTAAGATGAGCTTCAGTACTTCGCTACATTAGTCAGTCATATCATTCTGACTAACTTTTAAATGATCTCATCATGTGCAATGTCACAGTAGGGATGCAGTTCTAAGGCTATTTCGATGACAATTGAGCATAACTGAAAGATAATTTAACCACTTCACCTTGCCAAGACATTGCATCCATCAAGTACTTCGCTACATTATATAGTCAGTTATATCAATTCTGACTAACTTTCGGATCTCATCATCTGCAATGGCACAGGAGTGATGAATAAAAAAGACAGATGAAGGGTTGATGATAACTGAAAGACATTATTGAGCCGCCTCGTGGGAAAACCAACAATGTGGTTTCTGAACAGGTCTGACACAAACCGGCCTGTACAGCTACAGAAGCAGGCTATAAGCTTGAAATTTTGGAGTTAAGTAGAGGAGAAACTGTACTATCCGAGTAGCAAAAACAAAGGCGCTGATCAGCTTCGCAGTTACTGCGAAGCTGATCTGTGCCTTTGTTTTCGCCTATGCAGATTGTTGGTTTTTCCCATGCGGCGGCTCATTACATTGTCACATTGCTTCAAAGTACCATAAAATGAACTTCAGTACTAGGCAAAAAGGCAGTCATCTCAGTTCTGACTAACTTTTGGATCTCATCATATGCAATGTTACAGGGGTAATGCAAAAGGCCAAATAAAGGCAAATATGATGATAATTTATGATAACTGAAAAGACAATTGATTTTTTGTAACATTGCATCAAACTACCTAAATTGAGCTGCAGTACTACGCTACAAGTCAGTCATATGAATTCCGACTAACTTTCACTCAGATCTCATCATATGCAATGTCACAGTAGTCTATGAAGAAAGCCAGATATGGGTGTATTTGAAGATAACTGAGGATAACTGAAAGATACTTTAACCACTTGACCATGGCAAAACACTGCATCCATCTACCGAAAATGAGCTTCAGTACTTCGCTACATTAGTCAGTCATATCAATTCTGACTAACCTTTGGACCTCATCATATGCAATGTCACAGCAGTGATGAAGAAGGCCAGATATGGGTGTATTTGATGACAATTGAGGATAACTGAAAGATAATTTAACCACTTGACCATGCCAAGACATTGCATCCATCAAGTACTTCGCTACAGTAGTCAGTCATATCAATTCTGACTAACTTTCGGATCTCATCATCTGCAATGTCATGGGAGAGAGGGATAAAAAAGACAGATGATGGGTTGATGATAACTGAAAGACCATTTCAGACCCCTCGTGGGAAAACCAACAATGTGGTTTCCAAACAGGTCCGGCACAAACCAGCCTGTACAAGCACAGAAGCAGGCTAGAAGCTTGAAATTTTGGAGTTAAGTAGAGGAGGAATTGTACTATCCGAGTAGCGAAAACAAAGGCGCTGATCAGCTTCGCATTTACCGCGAAGCTCTTCGCGGTTACCGCGAAGCTGATCTGCACCTTTGTTTTCTCCTATGCAGATTGTTGGTTTTCCCATGGGGCGGCTCATTTGTTACATTGCTTCAAACTACCATAAAATGAACTTCAGTACTAGGCTCAAAATCAGTTATCTCAGTTCTGACTAACTTTCTCTTCTCATCATATGCACATGGGTTATGGTTATTGTTGCAAACAGCCAAATAAAGGAGAATATAATGATAATTTATGATAGCTGAAAAGATAATTGATTTTTTGTAGCATTGCATCAAACTACCTAAATTGAGCTGCAGTACTACGCTACAAGTCAGTCATATCAATTTCCGACTAACTTTCACTCGGATCTCATCATATGCAATGTCACATTTGCAGAGGGACAGAAAAAGGACTATACTGATGCTATTTGAAAAATATTTTTGGTAAATTCTTCATAAAAACCTATGTTGTGGGTGCTCTTTATAACCTTGTTGAAATGTTTAGACACTGCATCAAATATTATATAAAGTCAGTCATTCACCACATCTGACTGTCCATTTTTCTCATCATCTGCAGTATAATACTTTTATTTTCTTCTTTTAACACTTATAATACATTTGATTACAGTCGGTAAATCATCATTCATTGAACTTGTACAAACAGCATCAAATATTCTATGTCCTTCAAATAATATTGCTTACGGTATATCGTGGAAAGTCAGTCATTCACCATATCTGACTGTTGATTTGTCTCATCATTTGCTGCAAAATACTAGACATGTATTTATACCATATTAAATTGTGCTGCAAAAAAACAATAATTACTTCAATCTCATCAGTCATTAAATTGTATCATAAATTCAACTAACAAAACTGCATCAAAGTATAACATTTATAAAGTCAGTCATTCACCATATCTGACTTGGCACTTTTTTTCATCATTTGCAGAATTCCACATTTGACATATATAAAGTCAGTCAGTAACACATCTAGCTTTGTACCTTTTTTTTCTCACCCCATACAATATGAGCCTGTGCATGAGAAAACCAACAATTTGGTTTTCGACTAGGTCCGCCACAAACCAAGCTGTACAGTCACAGAAGATGGTTAGAGGCTGGAAATTTTGTATTTAGAAAGTAGAGGAACTGTACTATCCATGTAGCGAAAACAAAAGCGCTGATCAGCTTCGCAGTGACTGCGAAGCTGATCTGCGCCTTTGTTTATCGCCTATGCAGATTGTTTGTTTTCCCATGTGGCGGCTCATATGCCAAATTCCCTGATTTATGATCCTTCATGTGATTACATTCCAGAATTCATGCTGCATCCCATATTTCAATATTGAAGACTTACATACAGTACCAAATGAGAAAACAGGTATTCGGTGTTTCCGAACAGGTCCGACACAATCGGCCTGTGCAGTCACATAAGCAGGCTAGAGGCTTGAAATTTGGGATTGAAGAAGAAGAGAATTTGTACTATCCCTGTAGCGAAAACAAAGGCGCTGATCAGCTGTGCAGTTACTGCACAGCTGATCTGCGCCTTTGTTTTCGCATAGGCTAAAATCAGGGTTTCTCATGAATCATTAATTCAACTACCAAAACTGCATCAAATAATATTATAAAGTCAGTCATTTTGCTCATTCACCACTTCTGACCTGGCGCTTTCTTCTCATCATCTGCAGTATCATACAAAATGATTTACCGTATAACGTGTCGTACTACCCGCTTTTTCATACAACCCGCACCCAAAATATGGAGTGAAATCTGGAGTAAAAACTAAGTTCGGAAGTAAAACCCGCACTGAAAAATTGAAATTTCCACGGTCATAAATAGAAAGTCAAACAGGAAGCAAAATGATAAATAAACAAAAAAATCGTAGTATACGTTGTTTTGGCGGGAAAACGCACGTGCGTTGAATCACTATTGGCGGCAGTTGTAAACTACCAGAAAAGTAATAAACTACTAAAATATTGGTATTGCAAAATAATTATTCTGGAAAATAAATTGAAATAATACACATTTCTGTAAAGTAAGTTCGTCTTATTTCATCCAAAACCAAGTTTGACATACCTTTCCTTCCAACAATACCAGTCCTAATTTTCCATTGTGCACTGTGATCAAAGCGGTCACGCATGTAAACAGCAAATTAGCGGCGTGTTTGATGTCCAACTGACCCAATAATTGGAAGATTAATCACTGTCCAATTTTCCAGTGTGTGCTTTAATCGATCGTTAATCCACTTGATCGGTTTATGATTAAAGACGGACATCTATTAATTGCTTGCCAAAGTGATAATTGGAGAAGTTTGAGAAGTGACATTGAGAAGAAGTACTTGTATATAAGAGCGTTGAGAATTTTGAGTTGTCACACACAATCTTTTGATTGTTATCATTTCTTGTCATAAGACAGACAGATAAACCTATTGTCTGAAAGAAAACATACCTGTCCGAAAGAAACCTTACTGTCTGAAAGAAACCTTGTCATTATTGTCAGAAAGAAACCTTGTCATTATGGGTCGCTTCCGCAGAGCCTTCACTGCAAAAGAGAAGCTTGCTGCTGTTGCCCACGGAAACAGAGCTGCCGGTCGAGAGTTCACCATCGACGAGTCCTGTATTCGCCAGTGGAGAAAACAGAAGTCAAGACTTCAGGCCATGCCACGAAAGAAACAAGCCGACAGAGGGTCCGCCGAGAAATTCCCCCAGATCGAAGAGAAGGTGCTAGAGTTTGTCCTAGAGCGTCGCCGCTGTGGAAAGTCTGTGTCAACGTCAGAGATCCGAGTACATGCTATCAAGGTCGCCAAGAGTATGAAGATCAAAGACTTCAAAGCTTCAGCAGACTGGTGCTACGCCTTCATGAGACGCAAGAATCTGTCTATCCGACGCCGTACCCACATCTCCCAGAAGCTACCAGAAGACTTCGATGACAAACTACTCCAGTTCCAGAAGTTCGTCATCAAGCAGCGTAAGATACACGACTATGACCTGAGTCAGATTGGCAACGCAGACCAGACGCCATTGACGTTCGACTTACCGCCTACAACAACCGTCGCACCAAAGGGGTCCAAGACAGTGTCGATCAACACAACCGGTCACGAGAAAGACAGATTCACGGTGATGCTAGCGTGCACAGCTGACGGTGGTAAACTCCCTCCATACGTCATATTCAAGCGAAAGACGCTTCCAAAGGGTGTACAGTGGCCAAGAGGGGTGACTGTTCGATGCCAATCCCACGGCTGGATGGACCAGGAGCTGACGATCGACTGGATCAAGAGTGTTTGGGGGAAACGTCCTGGTGCTCTACGAGAGAAAAGTCTTCTGGTGTTAGATGCGTTCCGGTGCCACAAGTCCGACTACGTCAAGACTCTTCTAAAGGATGACTACAGATCCACGCTAACAATCATCCCCGGTGGTATGACAAGCATCATACAGCCGCTCGACGTCAGCATCAACAAGCCTATGAAAGACATGCTACGGCGCCGTTGGAATGACTGGTACTGTGACGGAGAGCACACATACACAGCCTCTGGTAACATGAGAAAGCCATCCCTGCTAGATGTCTGCACATGGATAAACGACGCATGGCAAGAGCTTGACCCAGCTATCATCGTCCGCTCCTTCAAGAAATGCTGCATCTCCAATGCGATGGACGGCACAGAAGACGACGTTCTATGGGAAGACCTCGCCCAGAAGAGAGACGACGAGCCAGTCAACTCAGCCACAAACGTTGCCGACGAAAGCGACGACGACTTCATTGACAACCCCTACTATGCCGACTGTCGCCAGAGGGATCTCAATAATGAGTTCATGACCGATGAACAGGTGGACGAACTCCTCCAGTCCGATGATGTAAACTTGTCTGATTGTTGCGGAAAGGCATTTTTGAGCCGAAATTTTCTGCTAAAAAAGTTGTAAAAAGTTTTGTCGGCAGTACTAACCGCACCCCTAAAACTGACCCCTAATTTTGTGGCAAAAAAGTGCGGGTTGTAGTCAACGGAATACGGTAAACTTAGTTTTTGGTGGAATTTCTTTCTGATTGTGCCATTTCCTGATCATTGCTTACTTTTACATTTTTCTTCATATTCAGTCATTCAGAGCATTTTTCATCTAAGTCAATTATTTAACTCATTGTTGCTTGGTTGAATTGTGTTTGATGTCCCACTGAACAGTATTTTACATCCCAAACAATAGCTAGCGTCATATGGAAACAGGAAGTCCCTTTAAAGTCCCATCTAAAAGACAGGAGAAGCCTGGAATTGAACCCATGACCCCTGGTGTTTAAGGTGAGTGGCTAAACCACATCTGTATCTTAATATGATGTAAGAAATTGTGCTGAATTTAAGACTCTAACAAGACATTCATAGTCATAAGAAGCTTTCAAATACTTTAAGCCGTTCATTACTTAACTAGTATATAAACTGCATCAAATATTATATAAAGTCAATCATTCACCACATCTGACTTTACACCTTTTCTCATCATGTACAGTATCAAATCATATTTCATTGAATTTATCCATGAAATTCTTGTGCTCACTACATTGCATTACAGAGATCATTCATCATTATGTTTTTATGCAAGCAGCATCAAATATATACTACATCCTTCAATCATATTGCTATATCAAATATCATGAAAAGTCAGTCATTCACCATATCTGACTGTCCATAGGCGGCGCTGTTTCTTAATCACTCGATCATCTCACCGCTGTGTCTGGTGTGGGTTCGAGCCCCGCATTCGCCACATGTGAGACAAGCTAAGATCTGCTTGCAGGTGGGTCAGGTGTTTTTTCTCGGGGTTCTCCCATTTTCGCCCCATCTACCCATTGGCCCTTCTCATATGAGCTGAAATAATCTTGAAAGGGACATTAAAACTGAATAAAAAATACATTAAATTGTGCTGCATCCAATATTTATTTCACCCTCATCAGTCATTCAACTCTTAACAAATGTTACCAAATATTCGATGAAAATAAGTCATTCAAGTAATGAAGCGGCATCAAATATTATATAAAGTCAGTCATTTACCCCATCTGACTTTACACCTTTTCTCATCATATGCTGCATTAATATAATATTAAGTCGTATACCATATCAGTCGCCATCATGAAAACAAAAACAACAAGCAAATTCAGAGAATTTATGTCCCCCGCCTTAATTGTTTAGTTACACAAATATAGCTTCTCCAAAAACCTCCTCCCGGTTGAGCCTTCGGGTGCTCCCGGAACAACAAACCCACAAAAACAACCTCAAAAAAAACAACCTTCTATAGTACTGGTGTCGCCCAGGAAAAAAATAATATATCTGACAATAATGTATATCCAAATCACATGCATTTACTTCATGTCACAGTGTCAAACATTAATCTGAGGATTATATTCAAACCACACGCAAATCTTCAAATCATGGTCAGGACATCTGTACAGTTTGAAAAGAATCAGAATAAAACTGAGAGAGGAGTTTGCACACAAGGTACACAATGTCCATTCACTTTCATTGTATAAATGCCTGAAAAACGACTAAGTTCAAATTGCGAAAAAGTGTCAAAAATTATCCTGAGGATTATATCCAAAGCACATGCATATCTTCAAAGCATCATCAAGACATCTGTAAAGTTTCAAAAGAATCTGAATTAAAAACTGAAGGAGGAGTTGCGCACACAAGGCACCCACTGTCCATTCACTTTCATTGTCAACATACCGAAAAACGACTAAGTTCAATTTGCAAAAAAAGTGTCAAAAATTAATCTGAGGATTATATCCAAACCACATGCACATCTTTAAAGTATGATGAAGACATCTGTAAAGTTTCAAAATAATCAGAATAAAACTGTAGGAGGAGTTGCGCACACAAGGTACCCTTTGTCTATTCACTTTCATTATCAAAATGCCCGAAAAATGACTAAGTTCAAATTGCAAAAAAAGTGTCAAAAATTAATCTGAGGATTATATCCAAACCACATGCACATCTTCAAAGCATGATGAAGACATCTGTAAAGTTTCAAAAGAATTGGAATAAAACTGTAGGAGGAGTTGCGCACACAAGGTACCCACTGTCTATTCACTTTCATTATCAAAATGCCCGAAAAATGACTAAGTTCAAATTGCAAAAAAAGTGTCAAAAATTAATCTGAGGATTATATCCAAACCACATGCACATCTTCAAAGCATGATGAAGACATCTGTAAAGTTTCAAAAGAATCGGAATAAAACTGTAGGAGGAGTTGCGCACACAAGGTACATACTCCTATAGGGGGACGGAAGGACGGAAGGACGGACGGAAGGACGGACGGACGGACGGAAGGACGGACGGAAGGACGGAAAGCCAAAAACTATGTCCCTCCGCTTTTCTTCGAAAAGGCGGGGACAAAAACAGTTTTTTGCCTATGCGAAACCAAAGGCGCAGATCAGCTTCGCAATAACTGCGAAGCTGATCAGTGCCAGCCCTTTGTTTTCACTACACGGATAGTACAATTCCTCTACTTTATAAATCCAAAATTTCCATCCTCTAGCCTTTTTCTGCGACTGTACAGGCCGGTTTTGTCAGACCTGGCTGGAAACCCTAAGACCAGTTTTCTTGTGTCGTGGCTCATATTTGATGTTGTTTTAACAATTGAAATTCATGACTGTGATACATACATTAAACAAATAAGCTGCCTCATGGGAAAACCAACAATCTGCATATGCGAAAACAAAGACGCAGATCAGCTTCGCGGTAATCGTGAAGCTGATCAGCGCCTTTGTTTTCGCTTCTCGGCTAGTACAATTCCTCTTCTACTTAAATCCGAAATTTCAAGCTTCTGGCTCCTTTCTGTGCTTGTACAGGCCAGTTTGTGTCGGACCTGTTCGGAAACCACATTGTTGGTTTTTCCATGAGGTGGCTCAAATTCTACTGCATCAGATAAAACACCACCTGCATCAGCAATACGCAAAACTCAACATTTGAGCCTTCGAATGAGACCAGAGGACCAATGGTCCTGTAAACGCTCACCTGAGACCTGAGATATATACCAATAAACTTGTTTGACTAGAATGGTAATATACATGTATATAACCCCAGGGCAGGGTCAGAGCAACGTCTGGAGTCAATTTCTTTTTTAAATCATAAAGATTCATGATCAGTCCATTTGCCAATTTATTGCAAGTTTTGCCCTTCAAATGACATTGTAACAATTTTCCCCATTCAAATGCATGGGCAACCTAAGTTGACCTTGCCGTAAAAAAGGTCAAGGTCATCTCAGGGTCATGATTTAAACAAACTTTGTAGAGCTCCATTGCTTGATGCTTCATGCCAAGTTTCAAAATCATAGGCCTTCTGGTTCTGGAGAAGAAGATTTTTAAAGGTTTTTGCTATTTATAGCCATGGCGGCCATCTTGGTCACGTGACCTTGACCAACTTGACAAACTTTCATTTACCCTTCCTAAGAATTCTCCTCATAAAGTTTGGCTTTGATTGGCCAAGCGGTTTCAGAGAAGAAGATGTTTGAACATTATGGTCATACACATGTATAAAGCCCCTGGGCAGGGGCAGACAACCCTCTGGGCCAAAAACATTTTCATAAACATGAATATTCTGTCCATTTTCTCATTCCTAGCAAGTTTTTGCCATTAATTGACATTTTCTTATTTTTTCCCATTCAATTGCATGGGCGGCCTAAGTTGACCTTGCTGTAAAAAAGGTCAAGGTCATCCCAGGGTCACGATTTATATAAACTTTGTAGAGCTCCATTGCCTGATGCTTCATGCCAAGTTTCAAAATCATAGGCCTTCTGGTTCTGGAGAAGAAGATTTTTAAAGGTTTTTGCTATTTATAGCCATGGCGGCCATCTTGATCATGTGACCTTGACCATTTATATAGACTTTCATTCACTCTTCCTAAGAATGCTCCACATAAAGTTTCGCTTTGATTGGCCAAGTGGTTTCAGAGAAAAAGATGTTTGAATAATTTGGTCATACACATGTATATTGCCCGGGGTGGGGGCAGACAGACCCCTGGGGTCCAAATTTTTTCAGAATCATCAATCATAAGTCCATTTGCCCATTTCCTGCAAGTTTTTCCCTACAAATGACATTTTAACACTTTTCCCCATTCAAATGCATGAGCGACCTATGTTGACCTTGCCGTAAAATAGGTCAAGGTCATCCCAGGGTCATGATTTATATAAACTTTGTAGAGCTCCAGTCACTGATGCTTCACACCAAGTTTCAAAATCATTGGCCTTCTGATTCTGGAGAAGAAGATTTTTAAAGGTTTTTTTCTATTTATAGCCATGGCGGCCATCTTGATCATGTGACCTTGACCATTTATATAAACTTTCTTTCCCCCTTCCCAAGGATGCTCCACATGAAGTTTGGCTTTGATTGGCCTAGCGGTTTCACGGGAGAAGATGTTTGAATATTATGGTCATATACATGTATATAGCCCCAGGGCAGGGGCAGACAACCCCCCAGGGGCTAAAATTTTCCATTAACATTAATCTTCTGTCCATTTGCCTATTCCCAGTAAGTTTTACCCATTAAATAGCATTTTACCATTTTTTCCCATTCAAATGCATTGGCGACCTAAGTTGACCTTGCCATAAAATAGGTCAAGGTCATCCTAGGGTCATGATTTATATAAACTATGATGGGCCCGCGTCCCCGATGCTACATACCAAGTTTCGTGGAAATCGGCCCACTGGTTCTGGAGAAGAAGATTTTTAAAGGTTTTTGCTATTTATAGCCATGGCGGCCATCTTGGTCATGTGACCTGGACCATTTATATAAACTTTCGTTCCCCCTTCCTAAGGATGCTCCACATGAAGTTTGGCTTTAATTGGCCTAGTGGTTTCAGAGGAGAAGATCTTTGAAAATGGTGGACGACGGACGACGGACGACGGACGACGGACGACAGACGACGGACGACGGACGGACGCCGGAGCATGGGTATACTATAAGCTCACCTGTGAGCCTTCGGCTCAGGTGAGCTAAAAACCAACAATTTGGGGTTTCGACCAGGTCCGAAACAAATCAAGCTGTACAGTCACAGAAGCAGGCAAGAGGCTTGAAATTTTAGATTTAGAAGAGGAATTGTACTACCCAAGTAGCGAAAACAAAGGCGCTGATCAGCTGTGCAGTTACTGCACAGCTGATCTGCGCCTTTGGTTTTGCATATGCAGATTGTTGGTTTTCTCATGCAAGGGCTCAAATGTTTGAGAGTTATCAAATATTCAATTAAAAGCCATTCAACAAATGAGGCTGCATCAAATATGTATACCTAGTCAGTCATTCACCACATCTGACTGTCTTTTGTCTCATCATTTGCAGTATCATACAAAATGCTTTATTATGTTTTATTAATATGAGCCATGACGCAAGAAAAACGGTCTTCGGGGTTTCTGACCAGGTGCAACACAATCAGCCTGTACGATCACAGTAGCAGGCTATAAGTAGAAGAGGAATTGTACCATCCGAGTAGCGAAAACAAAAGGGGCTAATCAGCTGTGCAGTGTGCAGTTACTGCACAGCTGATGTGCAGTTACTGCACAGCTGATTGCGCCTTTGCTTTTGTATATACAAAAATCTCGTTTTCTTATGATGAGGCTCATATTCAGTCATTCAATTGCAATGCTGTATAAGACAATTTCATCAAAGTCCATCATTTAACTTATTGTTGGTTTGTTAATTTACATTTGATGTCCCTCTCAACAGCTGCTAAGATCATATGGAGACAGGACCTCATCTGACAGACTGGAGAAAGAGGGATTGAACACAGGATCCCGGGTTTTCTAGGCAAGTGGCTAAACCATTTTCACAAAGAGGCTCCTTTAACTCTTTGCGCTGCATCAAAAATTATATAGCTCAGTCATTCACCGTATCTGACTGTCTATTTTGTTTCATCATTTGCAATACATGGTGTGTGTTTCGGATTCTCCCAAAGTGCCTTGGGTTGGTAACATTTGTACCATTTGCGCCAATTTCATTTCCAACTGAGCTCACATTATTCAAGATAGCCATCTGTTAGTTCTACAGAATTATCTACTAACCTTAATGCAAGAAGATGGTGGTGGTATTCATGCTTAATGCCCAACTCAACAGCTAAGGTAATTAGACGTGACCTCAGTCTCATCTGAAAGCCTGGACAAGCCTCTACTCAAAACTACGTAATGTGAGAAGAACTGTGCAAATAA
Source organism: Rugalucina vietnamica (assembly GCA_964017185.1). Lineage (NCBI taxonomy): Eukaryota > Metazoa > Mollusca > Bivalvia > Lucinida > Lucinidae > Rugalucina > Rugalucina vietnamica. The sequence continues at coordinate 45,679,700 of OZ024878.1, read as the reverse complement.
AACAGAAGATCAGTCTGCACAGCCAGGTTAGAGCAACTGTTGCTGGAGGCTTAAAATTTCAGATTTAGGAAGTGTCATAGTCATGCAGCTAAAAGTAGCTTTGCTTCCCCGTTTCTCAATAATGACACAGTTCATTTTGCAGCATAAAAAACCAACCCTGTCATAATCACCGTTTACAAAGATAACTGCATCAAGTAGGTGAGCGATAATGGTCAGTCATACAAGTAGAACAACAATTCTGACTTGCTCTTTTATCTCATCATATGCAGCAGCAAGAAACCTAGCCAAAAAAAAAATCCTCCAGTCCATTTTGAAAGTTCTACTTTCCTTAAACACTACCAAAAATGCAAAGCTTCTACACTGTAAGTCTGTGACTCATTTAAGCCCTGATGTCCTTTTTATGGGACATAGGCAAAAAGTATAGCCCCAGATGTGACGCCGCAGAACGCGGCATCCCATCTGGGGCTATTCTGTTTGCTTAGAGGAATTTCATCGAAAAATAAAATTCAAAATCACTGCTAATGCCCCTAAAAATGAAAGTGGGCTCATCCAATGATAATGATGGTCAAGTTCATTTGTGAAAATTGGGTTAGTCCATCAAAAATTAAAATTACTGGACTGCATCATAATTGTTGACTGGCATTAATCAGTCATCTATAAGTCTGACTCCCTTTTCATCAAATCATATGCAGCACATCACCAAAGCAAAATGAAAATCAAATAGAAACTGAAGCTTTCAAAGAGAAAATTAAGATCAACATGGCAAAGCTATATTTGAGCCCTGACACAAGAAATCCAATATTCGGAGATACTGCATCAGATGAGCCGCGACGCGAGAAAACCGGTCTTCGGGGTTTCCGACCAGGTCCGACACAAACCGGCCTGTACAAGCTCAGAAAAGAGCTAGAAGCTTGCAATTTCGGATTTAAGTAGAAGAGGAATTGTACTATCCGAGTAGCGAAAACAAAGGCGCTGATCAGCTTCGCAGTTACTGCGAAGCTGATCTGCGCCTTTGTTTTCGCATAGGCAATAATCTGGTTTTCTCACGATGTGGCTCAGATGAGCTAACGGTGCCAAATAATAATTGTTAAGACCAGACCTATATCAGAATGCTGACAGGGCAATTGGTCAGTCACTTGTGTATTCTGACTTTCCCTGATGTCTAATCACATGCAGTGAAGAGTCATGGATGTCGACTGGCTCTATATTTTGTCCAACTATGGATCAAGTACTAAAGTTAAAACAGTATCAAATATTCTAGAACAGATTACGAACAGTTTGCATCATTAGGTCGACTACATTTATCTGTCAAGTCATCTCTAAAGTCTGACTAGAATTTTCGTCTAATCATATGCAGTTAAGGAGTCAAGTATTACACATTCTGCAGTAAACCCAGAGCTGTATAAAATGGTTGCAAGGTGTAAGTATAACATATTATGCAGTAAACTGAGAGCTGTATAACATGGTCGGCTTTGGTCGCAAGGTGGAAGTGTTCTTTACCATTGAGAAAATTGAGGTTAACTAGGACAGATTATAAGAATCTTACATGATTGAGTGTCAGGGATGGATAGACAAATCTGTCCTAGGAACTGTGACCCGGGGGACAGATTTGTCTATCCATACCTTACATGGATAGATTCTTTTTCTTGCACGCCTTAATGCGGCGACGCTTCATTTTCATAACATTGAAAAAACACTGCAATCGCATCTGCCATTTTGAAATTGAACGTTTCTGACGTTGTTGTGATGTGTGCACTTAACGACGACATTACATGACGTTCTATACAACCAATGTTAAAAAGGAACATGTGCACGCAGGTGTGCCTCGGGTGAGATAACAAGGGTAGGAATTTCTCACATGGGGTAAAACGTAGGATTTCTCTATCTGGTGTGCAAGAAAAAGATGAGACTGCATCAGCAATTGTTGACTGTTTAATCAGTCAGTCATCCATCTCTCTGACTACCATTTTGCCTAATCACATGCAGTAAATCGAGTAAACCATGTTAATATCGGATATGTTAACAAAATCTTAATTTTCGCTAAATATTCATGAATTCGGCTCCTTAATTCAGCTTAAGAATTCAAGAGCCAATTTCAAAATTCTTGCTAATCAAAGTAATCAAGTCCCAACATAAGCTTTATAGACTGCACAAGTGCTGGCTAACTCGCTAATATTCCATAACAGAAAATATTAAGCAAAATAAGTAACACAAAAATTTTCTGAATTTGCAGAACAAATAAAGTGGACAAGATGATGTGTTCAAGGAAAACGTTACAGTTTACAGGAGCACATGAATAAGACTGCATCATGTGTTGACTGGATATTAGTCACTCATCTATCTCTTAAGTCTGACTATCATTGATGTCTAATCATGTGCAGTAAATCAGTAAATCAGCAAATGAGCGAAGGATTGAAAGAATAAATAGTAGGTAGTGGGGTAGGAAAATGTTACAAGAAACAATTATAGGAATGTTGCATCTGATAATTTGGTTCAGGTAAGTCAGTCATACATAAAAATTATCTAACACTTATTCTCGTCATTTGCAGTAATTTTGGCAGTTAATATATTCTGTGCATACTCATAATATTGACTTATAATCTGTGATGGCGTGATCTTTTTCTGATTGCGCCTTTTCCTGATCTTTGCCTACTTAGACCTTTTTAATCTGAGCTTAAACATGTGCAGTAAAAGCAAATATGGTAAAAGGAAAATACTGATACTGTATCAGATCGTGATTCTGCATCAGATCGATTGGTTGCTTGTAAGTCAGTCATACACGAGATGTCGGACTATCACATTTTCTCATCAAATGCAGTAAGGTCTTTATATATTTCACATTCACTAATCCTTTTTTTGTTGATGGATTGTGGGAGCAATACGCCATCACAGATTATATTTCAAACTATGTTTAAAGAACCAAATTAAGTGTCCAAAACTTTTGCCGGCCTTTTTAAGGAGCATTAAACTGCATCAATTTAAACTGGGAAGTATTTACTAAACAGTCAGTCAAATAAAATTCTGACTTCCAATTTTTCTCATCATATGCAGTTTTCTGAAGATGGCAGACTAGCCGACATCAAAATTACATCAGTGAAAAAAATCAAGAAATTTGTGATTCAGCAACAAAACTCATGACCTTGTGTTTTTTGTTGTTATTGTTTGGGTCAGTTTAACGTCCCTTCCAAGATTGTTTCAGCTCATATGAGACGGACCAATCAGTTGGTGGGGCAAAAACGGGAGAAGCCTGAGAAAAACCACCTAGCACCCCCGCAAGCAGAACTTGGCTTGTCTCACATCTACCCTGTGTGGGGCTCGAACCCACACCAGACACAGCGGTGAAATGATCGAATGGTTAAGTGCAGTAATGAAATATCAGCGCTCTTAACCACTCGGCCACGGGAGCCGCCATGGCCTTGTTTACAAGACGAGTGGTTCTACACTAGATGATTGCTTTTTTAAGGAGCATTAATTAAACTGCATCAATATTTAAACTGAAAGTGTTCACTAAACAGTCAGTCAGTTACATAGAATTCTGACTTCCATTTTTTTCTCATCATATGCAGTGTTTTAGGACTACTGTAGGAGGTGTCAGAAGCAGACATCAAAATTATGTCAGGGAAAAAACTTCTACATTAAACTGCATGGTGTTGAAAATTCAACAACCCAAAAACAAAACTAAGGTTCTTAATAATAATAATACATCACTCATAGCAATTCTTTAAGTTCTAAACATTAGAGCCACCTCGTGGGAAAACCAACAATGTGGTTTCCGAACAGGTCCGACACAAACCGGCCTGTACAAGCACAGAACAGAGCTAGAAGCTTGAAATTTCGGATTTAAGTAGAAGAGGAATTGTACTATCCGAGTAGCGGAAACAAAGGCGCTGATCAGCTTCGCGGTTACCGCGAAGCTGATCTGCGCCTTTGTTTTCGCCTATGCAGATTGTTGGTTTTCCCATGGGGCGGCTCATTATATACCACAACTCCTAAAAAGATTTCTTAAATACTACTCCTGCATCAACTTCGCAAACTTTAGTCAGTCATTCGTATACAGGTCTGACTTGCACCTTTGATTCATCATATGCAGTAGGTTAGAAATGGAAAACAAGACTCACCCTATAGATTCACTGTACGACAGAAAAAGAGAGAGGTAGCTGTCTCCAGTGGAGTAGCGCATTTTGAAGACAAAATTTGCGCGATAGTGGTAAGTATTTTGCGTGTTTTCTGGTAATCGGATTTGTTTATGTGGCACTTTTTACCTTTGATTGCTTTTACACATGCATGCATGTCGTGCTATGGCAAAATTACCACAAAAGATGTTAGTAGGAGCATGAGTAAGGCATTCGTTTTTGATGGCAGTCGAAAAAAAGTCGAAAATCGCAACATTGTCTCTTCTAGTTTGACAATCGAACACTTTTGTAGAAAATGAATGAAAGCAGAAGTATGCGCTTTCTTGGATCTTTTAACATGCCAAATCGCAGTCTGGTTTGATTTGTCTATTACGAGATTTTCAGCAATTAGTGACTGTACAGTGATTTTAGTAGAGGTGCGCGATTGTAGCAGTGGAGTAGAGACATTGTACGAAGTAAATCATATCTAAGTTGCTTTGTACCCAGTGATACTAGAAATCGTTCATGTATTCCATTAATTCTGAAGTGATAAATGCCCATGCGGCAAAAGAAATATGCACAAATGGTATTTAAAGACCGGTGGTGACTTCACAGTTTTGTAAAACAGCATTCTACCCTTTGAAGACAACGGGAGGGGACATTTCAAACTTCACAGTACTTACTTAACACTTCATACTTCACACTTCAAAGTTTATACTTCATACATCACACTTTACAGTTTTGTAAAACAGTATTCTACCCTTAAAAGACAACAGGAGTGGACATTTTAAACTTCACAGATCATACTCATAACGTGAGACGCCAGACCATGCGTGACGTGACGTCAACATATCTAACGTCAGTTGACGTGTATCAATGCCTGACCTGAAGTCATGTGATGTGACGTGACGTCGTGGCATGGCGCAAAATGACGCCAACAGCGACGTCACGCGATACGTGTGTGACGACAGTGACGTCATGTGACGTCACATGGAACGACATGCGGCCTCACACATAAAGTCATACTGCGCCACCTGTAACGTCATGCAGCGTGACGTTTGACGTCAAATAACGTCAATTGTGACGTCAGGTAACCGCGCTTATTATGTCAGGTGACGTCGCTTGTGACGTCAGGTAACGTCGAGTGATGTCAGGTGATGTAATTGTGTGACGTCATGTGACGTCGCTTGTAATGTCAGGTGACGAAACTGCTTGACGTCAAGTGACGTCACTTATTACGGCGGCGTCATAATGTGACGTCAAAGTGACGTCATCTGACGTTACAATTGAATCTGCATGCCGTTTCATGTGACGCCACATGATAATATGTGAGACGTCGCATGTCGTTTCGTGTGACTTCAAATGACGTCACTGTCGTCAATCACACGTTTCGTGTGACGTCGGTGGTGACGTCATTTTGCACCATGCCACGAAGTCACGTCACATTAAATGACTTCAGGTCACGCTTCGTCTGACGTCTCGAGTTGTGAGGTGACGTCATTATTCGATATGTGACGTCATTAGTCGATATATGACGTCTATACTGGCCATGCGTATGAACTGTGAAGTTTGAAGTCTGAACTGTGAAGTATGAAGTATGAACTGTGAAGTGTTATTTTGGCTGACACAATGAATTTTTGTCCGAAATTTAGGCAGATTTCTGCTGGTTATGAGCAAATTTCCTTACCAACGATCTCAATACTTCACACAGTCTGTAGTCACTACTGGGTACAAAAAATAAAACACCATCTACTCCACTGCACCAGTCGCGCACCTCTTCTTAATCTTCCGTACAGTCACTAATTGCTGAAAAATCTCGAAATAGACAAATCACACCAGACTGCGATTTGGCATGTTGAAAGATCCAAGGAGGCGCTTAATTCTGGTTTCATTCATTTTTTTCAAAAGTGCTCGATTGTCAAACTAGCAGAGACAATGCTGCGATTTTCGACTTTTTTTCGACTGCCATCAAAAACGAATGCCTTCCTCATGCTCCTACAAACATCTATTGTGGTAATTTTGCCATAGCACGACACGCATACATGTGTAAAAGCAATCAAAGGTAAAAAGTGGCAAATAAACAAATCCAATTACCAGAAAACACGCAAAATACTTACCACTATCGCGCAAATTTTGTCTTCAAAATGCGCTACTCCACTGGAGACAGCTACCTCTCTCTTTTTCTGTCGTACAGTAAATCTATAGGGCGAGACTTAGTAAAACAAACTTTATCACTGATACTACATCAATAGAAAATATCTCTTGGGAAAGAACTGGCTTTGTTTCGTGGTTTAAAATCCGAGTCAACATCTTTTCAGTCATATCTGGACAGTGCTACAACTTCCTGCATATATTAATTAGTACTTTGGGGAGTTAATACGTCTTGTTCAAGGACACTTCTTGACACAAGTTGGGTCAAACTCGCAACCTCTCAAAACAAAATCTGATGCCCTAACCACTGGGCCACCACCTTCCTACACTGAAATCAATTTGCAAACAAGAAACATATACATTTTAGAGAAGTAAACAATACTGCATCAAAGGTTTGTGTTATACAGACACTGAATCAACCTCTTAAAGCCAATTCTGAAGTCTGACTTACAAGAATTCTTCATCATATGCAGTAGAATAGAAACTCTCAAAACATGGATCTTGCACTATTAAATTGGTTAACAGTTACTATTCATATATGAGCCTGTGCATGAGAAAACCAACAATTTGCATATGCGAAAACAAAGGCGCAGACCAGCTTCGCAGTAACTGCGAAGCTGATCAGCGCCTTTGTTTTCACTACACGGATAGTACAATCCCTCTTCTTCTTAAATCCGAAATTTCACGTTTCTAGCCTGCTTCTGTGACAGTACAGGCTGGTTTGTGTCGGACCTGGTCAGAAACCCAAATTGTTGGTTTTGTCACGCACAGGCTCATATTATTTTAGAATAGTAACCAATACTGCATCAAAGGTTTGTGTTATACAGACACTGAATCAACCTCTGAAAGCTGATTCTGAAGTCTGACTTACAAGAATTTTTCATCATATGCAGTGGTGGGGAAAACTGACAAAAACACAAAGTTTAAGAGAAGACTAATTCTTTCTTTCATAAATATTAAGGTACATCAATTAGTAGCCTAGTAGGTGGGGTGAAATGAAATTAACCTGGGAAAAACCACCTGACACACCAACAAGCAGAACTTAGTTTGTCCCACATATCAACTCAGCCATGCTTGAACCCATAGTGGTAAGATAATCAAATGACTTAGAGAGCTAATGAAATCAGTGACCTAAACTGTTCTGCCGTGGAGAAAGTGATCATTATGTTAATCCAACAAAACAGTCCAAACTGCATCAAAGGTGAAAATTGTCTAAAAAAGTCAGTCATATAGAAGTCTGACTAACAATGTGTTTTATCATCTGCAGTAGTTACTTTTTTAACCTATATTTGAATGGATTTTCCTATCAATATCATTTGGAAGAGTCCACTTTAATTTTTAGGGGCGTTAGGAGTGATATTTTTTTTATCCCATTTTTCGATGAATTTTCGTTAAGCAAACAGAATAGCCCTTAATGGGACGCCGCGTTCTGCGGCGTCACATCTGGGGCGTCACATCTGGGGCTATACTGATTGCCTATGTCCCATAAAAAGGACAAAAGGCTTAAATGAGAAACATTGAGGCTGAAAATCTCAGTCAATTTACTTTTTAGTCATGTACAAACAGTCTAGCTTCAGGATATTAAGCCAGTACTGGTTAAATATCACACTCAAGGATACACCATTATGTTAGCAGGTTTTTGAACCCATGAACTCTTGTTCTGTAGCCTGAAACTCTACCAACCATGTACCCAATCTTAATATTACAAGTCACAATTTAGTGTTTCTCAAAAATTGGGAAAACTTCTAATTCTATGAAATCAACAGGAATGTGACTTAAACAGCCAGAACAGAAGCTAAAACTGCATCAAATCTAAAAAAGGGCTAAATATAGTCAATCATATAAAATCTGACTAACAATAAGTCTTATCATTTGCAGTAGTTTGAGCTAGCTCTATATAAGGCTTAAGTCCTAGAAACAAATTTTCAATCAACTATTTCCTCATACTAGTATAAAGGACAGCTAATAAAGGAGTAAAATGTCTTGCTCAAAGATACAAAATGGTGGCTAGGTTTCAAAACACTGACCTCTCAATCTTAAGTCTGACATTTAAAAAACCGCTACATTCCCGAATTCTACTTTCAAACAATTTGGAACAAACTGGAATAGTCAGAAAACAAATGGAATTTAACTAAATCTTGATAATCACTATCTTAAGCTTGTCTAGAGCCCATACTGCATCAAAACGTTATTGATAATCACATAAAATCTGAAGAATTGATATTTAAACTCAATCAAATACAAGCCTGACTTACAATATTTCTCATCATTTGCAGTTCATGTATTTGATTGTTTGAATGGAACCTTAAGATAACAGCCAATATCCCAGTCAACCATTTTTCAGTCATGTCAGGACACAGCACTACCAGTGTACTTTAAAAGTGCTATGGGGAGTTAGTGCATTTAGCTCAAAGACTAACATATCACTGATCAGAGGTAGCTTTTTTTTTTTTTTTTTTTAATTCAGTTTTACGTCCCTTTCAAGACTATTTCAGCTCATATGACACGGGCCAATCAGTAGGTGAAGCGAAAACGGGAGAACCCCCAGAAAAACCACCTGACACACCCACAAGCAGAACTTGGCTTGTCTCACAAGTCATGTGGCCAGAGTGGGGCTTGAACCCACACCAGACACAGTGGTGAGATGATCGAATGATTAAGAGACAGCGCTCTTAACCGCTCGGCCACGGGGGCCACCCAGAGGTAGCTTTGTCCCCCTAACCTCTAACTATGGAGTATCACACAGACCAATTTGACTTTGAACAATACAATCATAATGTGAGCTGCAACGCAAGAAAACTGGCCTTCAGAGTTTCCGACCAGGTCCATCATAAACTGGCTCTTACAGTCACTAAGGAAATATAGAAGGTTGAAATTTTAGATCAAAGAAAAGGAATTGTACAATCAGTGTAGTATAAACAAAGGCGCTAATCAGCTGTGCAGTCACCGCAGCTAATCTGCGTCTTTGTTTTCGCATAGGCAAAAAGCCAGTTTTTCTCATGGTGCAGCTCATATCGCACACTACAGAAAAGCAAGAAAACAAACTGAAAATTGAACCTTAACCCATATATGACAAATGGATTTTCCCATCATTATCATTTGGGTGAGTCCACTTCAGTTCTTAGGGGCATCAGGTGTGATTTTTAAATTTCATTCAATTTTTTTATGAAAATTCTCTAAGCAAACAGAATAGCCCCAGATGGGACGCCGCAGAATGGACCCTGCATTCTGCGGCGTCACATCTGGGGCTATGCTGTTTGCCTATGTACCACAAAAGGGACGCCAGGCTTAAATGAGTTAATATGATAAACGTTATTTGAAGCTTAACAAAACTCATACTGCATCAAAAGAAAACTACCAGTGACCACATAACATAAAACTTGAAGAATTGATATAGTCAGTCATATACAAGTCTGACTAACTATGGCTATCATCATCTGCAGTACCGGTACTAGTTTGTCTGAAATGAGCAGTCAACCATTTTTCAATAATCTTGGGACAAATACAATGCTTCCTTTGTCCAGAACAAAACGAAGTAAATACATTTTGCTCAAGGACACAAATTGACAATGCAGAAATTAAATAATTATTTATTTACCAATGGTACCATTGGTATATAAATTGGAGCAAATGGTAAAAATGGTAATACCATTGGTACAAATGGTGCCAATGTTACCAACCAATGGTGCCATTGGGAGAACCCAGAACACACGCAGGTGGCAGGTTTAATCCCCTAACCTCTCACTTCAGTGTATCACCAAGACTGATAATCTCACACAACAGACCAGTCAGGAAACAAATTATTGGAATTGAATCCTTATGTGATTGATATGATAATACATATCATTTACAACTTAACAACAGCCAAATGAATGAGCCCATACTGCATCAAATAAAAAAACACCACATGAAATCTGAAGAATTGATAATAGTCAATCATATACAAGTCTGACTAACTACAGTTCTCATCATCTGCAGTACTTGTTTGTCTGAAATGACCATTATGGTATCAGCCAGCATTTTTTTTTTTTTACTAATCTTGGAATATAATAATGAGCCACCTCGTGGAAAAACCAACAATGTGGTTTCCGAACAGGTCTAACACAAACCAGCCTGTACAGCTACAGAAGCAGGCTAGAAGCTTGAAATTCTGGAGTTAAGTAGAGGAGGAATTGTACTATCCGAGTAGCGAAAACAAAGGCGCTGATCAGCTTCGCGGTTACCGCGAAGCTGATCTGCGCCTTTGTTTTCGCCTATGCAGATTGTTGGTTTTCCCATGGGGCACATAAAAAACATGTATTGAACCTGCATCATGTGCAATTGTTTCAGTCAGTCATTCCGAAGTCTGACTTCCTGTGGTTCTCGTCATATGCAGATTACTACAACATGACATTTTAACATACTGACTATTTCTATGCTTTATCATTCGCAGTTACATGTACAAGACAAGCTGAATAGTAAGAATAGAATAGAGGGACCAGGAATCGATGCAATTAAATTTGAAGACTGTTTAGGCCATGCGGATGTTTTTTTCTAAATTGATGCTTCCCAGTCAACCGCTAAGGTCATGTCGGGACGTTACCTCCATTTTATGTAACTTTTTTACCCAAAATGAGGACGTCCTGACAGAAAAAAATTGGTTGGTGTCTTGGTGGTAGTTTTTAAATTAGATAGAAAAAAATTTCATAATAGTACTGAGAAAGTCATTTTCAAGGACATATTTTTGGGCAGTAGAATAGGTAAAAACTGTAACAGCAAGCATTTTAAAGTTTTTTTAAAGTAGGCTTTTAAGATTAAGCAAAACCTGGCGAAAATGGGATTTGACAACAGCGAATGCACCAGATTAGGGCAATGTCAGAAAAGTTTATTGTCTGACTTTCTTTTCTTAGTTTTATTGTCATCTACTGTCTAAGCTTTTCTTAGAAAAAGTTAAACCATCTGATCATCAAATTCTATCGGCATCATGTTCTAATCACGTTAAAATAAAAAACAGATTCCAACAAAGACCACAGTTCAAAATTCAAATCGCTATATCCACTTTTAAAGACACTGATTATGTAAAACATGACTGCATCAATGTATCAACCAAATATGTCCGTCATATGCAAGTCTGACTACCAATAATATTAATCTCATCACATGCAGTCCTATATTCACAAATGAGTCAAAAATAATAACTACAAAACCGACAAAGCAAACAGAGTTAAGCTCTTGCAACAAAACACAATACTGGATTTCACCTATCCATGGTTAAAAGTAAAAGCAAGGCATGTAGATCAGTCAACTGCATCAAATTTCCGAACTTCTCTCATTCAGTTATGCAAAAATGAGGTGAGATTTTTCTTGTCAAAGAAATCTGACTTTCCTTTGTGATTTTTTTTTTCATTTACATATATAGACCACCCTACAGGGTACCTGCCTGTGGTCCAGGTCCCGAGGGTATAAAACATTTTTCATGCTCAACTCAGCTGAGACTAAAATTTATCCTGCTCATAAATGTTAAGCATTTTAACATTTATCAGCAAGATAAATTTTTGTCTCAGCTGAGCTGAGCATGAAAAATGTTTTATAACATCAGGGCCACGAATGGGGACGACAGAGGTGAGCTTAATATCACTTAAGCACTTTGTGCAGTCCAGCTTAAACAAATTCTCAAATGATACCAAGACTAAAACCAAGCCTCAAACACAAAAGGGCCTAATTCAAACCACACATCTTGGGAAATTTAGAGGGACTTTTAGAACTTATATCAATGCATCAGAACTGTTTACTGCTTACAAGTCAGTCATTTAGCTGCTGACTTTCTCCCAGATTTCATCATATGCTAAGCTCAAATGGCATTAACATTGAGAATTTTATCACAAAGACCCTTTTTGAAGGCACTTCAGACAATAATATCCCCTACCCACAAGAATACATCGGAATGATGTAGAGATTAAACTATCAGTGAATGAACCTTAAAGAAAATTGCTGGTAAGTGAAGGGCTTGAGCTATAAAACACATCAGCTGAATTTGTTATTGCCATTTTGTAATTCTGTAAATACCTTGCAACAAAAATTCTACTAAACCATATTTTTAGAATTGTCTAAAATTATGTTAAGTGAACTTATGTTGTGTTTCTTGCATCAGAATTGCTTACTGGTCAGTCAACATGCTTCTGACTTTCTCCTGAACTTTTCTTCATATGCATCCTTCAAAAAATCGGAATTTCTAGATTTTGTTTTATTTTATTTTTTTGTAATTTTTGACAGTAACTGCATCAAATGGTTTGTTGTCAAGGTCAATCAAATACATTTTCTGACTTGCTGTGTAGTTTCTATCATTTGCAGTCACTATCATGAAAGAGGAAGGAAGGTCATAGCCTCTAGAAATAATTTCAAAAAAGAGCTGTGAAGCCACAAAACCGGTCTTCAGGGTTTCCGACAAGGTCCGACACAAACCGGCCTGTGCAGCTAGAGAAGCAGGCTATAGGCTTGAAATTTTGACTAATAAATGAAAGAGGAATTGTACTATCTGAGTAGCGAAAACAAAGGCGCTGATCAGCTGTGCAGTTATTGCACAGCTGATCTGCGCCTTTGTTTTCGCATATGCAAAAATCCGGTTTTCTCATGATATGGCTCAAATATTCTTGAAATAAATGCCATCAACACGACACAACCTTTTTTACTGTGATTTTACATTTTGAGAAACAAGTTTAATTAAACAGGTTTATAGTGTTATTATTGCATCAGAAAATTTTCTGGGTCGATCATAGATCATATCTGACTTGTGAAACGCTTTTATTATCATCTGCAATATTGCACTTCAGTGTTTTGTCCACTAGAGCATGGGCTGGAATGTAACAGATGCACATGACAGACTCTGAGATTTAACACACTATATATGTATAAACATAGAATGAAAGTCCAACACTTGGTAGAGGGATCTGATGATGATGATGATGATGATGATGATGATGATGATGATGATGATGATGATGATGGTGGTGGTGGTGGTATATTGTGAATATATCTAAATTGTGTGTTACCATACTTTAAAACTTCAAGTGCCAGAAATTCCAATCATTTAAAGTACACCACTCAAAAACAAACTTGCAAAAGTCTTTGTCTGCATCATGTGTACAGCTTAAGTCATTCATTTACTTATGTCTGACTCACATGGCTTTCCTAATCAACTGCAGATCTGTCTACATACTTATGTCAGAAAGAGCATTGTATAAGGATCAATTTATCAACTTCAATCAATCTATCAATCAGTCAAGAATTATTCAAAATAAATTCAACTGCATCAATTGCATTGGGTGCTTAAGTCATTCATATAGCACACATTTTCTGACTTGCATTTCTTGTCTCATCATTTGCAGTCAATATCAAAACATTAGTGCCTAACCCTTAGATGATGTGCATGTATATTTGAGCCGAGATGCGAGAAAACCGGACTTCAGGGTTTCCAACCTGGTCTGACATAAACCTGCCTGTACAGTCCCTGAAGATGGTTAGAAACTTGAAATTTGGGATAGAGGAAGCAGAGAAATTGTACTATCAGAGTAGCGAAAACAAAGGTGCTGATCAGCTGTGCAGTTACTGCACAGCTTATCTGCACCTTTGTTTTCACATAGGCAAAAATCCGGTTTTCTCATGGTGCGGCTGATTTTATACTATTTTAAATTAATGAATCATACAATGGATAAGTTTTAAAGAATCAATAAATAAATAACTAATTTTGATATATTTGACAGTAACTGCATCAAATGGTTTGTTGTCATGGTCAGTCATACAATCTCTGACTTGCTGTAGGTTTTTATCATTTGCAGTCAAAATGAAGGAATTGATTCTTAATATGATTACAGGACAGTTAATCCAGCAAAACTGAATCAAACCAGGCCAGCCGTAAAAAATGTTTAACATTCAACCCAATCAAACACTAAAGCTATTAGAACTGTCACAGGGAGAGAAAATGCTGAAAAAGGTCACAGAAAACTAAATACATGTACCATACTAGCAATGATGATGATGATGATTACGATGATGATGATCACGATGATGGAGATGATGATGATGATCATTGTATACTTGTGAATATTATATATCTAAATTGTGTGTTGCCATACTTTTAAACTTCAAAAGCCAGAATTCCAATCATTTAAAGTAAACCACTCAAACGAACTTGCAAAAGTCTTTGTCTGCATCATGTGTACAGCTTAAGTCATTCATTTACTTATGTCTGACTCACATGGCTTTCCTAATCAACTGCAGATCTGTCTACATAATTATGTCAGAAAGAGCATTGTGTAAGGATCAATTTATCAACTTCAATCAATCTATCAATCAGTCAAGAATTATTCAAAATAAATTCAACTGCATCAATTGCATTGGGTGCTTAAGTCATTCATATAGCACACAATTTCTGACTTGCATTTCTTGTCTCATCATTTGCAGTCAATATCAAAGTATTAGTACCAAGCCCTTAGACAATGTTCATGTTTTATATTTCAAATAATTTAATCTATCAATGAATCCCACAATGGATAAGTTAAAGAATCAATAAATAAATCAATAACTAATTTTGACATATTGACAGTAACTGCATCAAATGGTTTGTTGTCAAGGGCAGTCATACAATCTCTGACTTGCTTTAGGTTTTTATCATTTGCAGTCACAATGAAGAAATTCTTAATATTAGCCACGACGTGAGAAAACCGGTCTTTGGGGTTTCCGTCCAAGTCTGACACAAACCGACCTGTACAAGCATAGAAGCAGGCTAAAGACCAGAAATTTTGAATTGAGAAAGTAGAGGAATTGTACCGTTCAAGTGGCGAAAACAAAGGCGTACTGCACAGCTGATCTGCGCCCTGTTTAGGCAAAAATCTAGTTTTCTCATGACACGGCTCATTTTATATTATTCTAAATTAATGAATCATACAATGGATGAGTTCAAGAATAAATCAATAACTAATTTTGATAAGTTCAAGAATAAATCAATAACTAATTTTGATAAGTTCAAGAATAAATCAATAACTAATTTTGATAAGTTCAAGAATAAATCAATAACTAATTTTGATAAGTTCAAGAATAAATCAATAACTAATTTTGATAAGTTCAAGAACTAGAGGACCATTGGTCCTGTAGCTCACCTGAGATATTATCACATTGTAAGCTCATGAGATTTGAATTAATTGAGAATCGACCAATGAAAGTCTATGCATGGACACTATTGACCCCCGGGGCATGGCCAAATTTGACTCAGGGGCATGACTGGCACAATTTATAATGGGGACTACCAAACATTGCTACATACAAAATATAGAAGCTCTGGGCCTTTTGGTTTCAGAGAAGAAGATTTTTGTTAGTTTTTCCCATAGTAAGTCTATGGAGACTATCTACCCCCGGGGCGTGGCCAAATTTGACCCCAGGGGCATGAATGGCACAATTTATGTAGAGGACCATTAGCCATTGCTACATACCAAATATCAAAGCTGTGGGCCTAGTGGTTTCAGAGAAGAAGATTTTTTTAGTTTTTCCCATTGTAAGTCTATGGGACCTATCTGTTGCCATTGAAACCACAATTTTGATACAATCTGCTCCAAAACCTAATGCAGTGATATATTTACAATTTTGAGACTATGAGTCCTTGGGACTCACTTGATTCTATATCAGTGGGTCCTACTGCAAACTTATGGGTCCTGAACACTATTTTCATAGAAAAATCATGCAAAATCATTGCATCCTGGGACCCACCGAAATTAAAACTTTGCATCCTAGAGACCAAATTGTGAGTATAGGATGCAGGATGCGCAGGTAAAAAAATCACTGCTAATGCCATCAATCCCCCAACCCAATTATGGTTCACATTAAATTTGATCAAGATCGGCCTACTAGCTTCAGAAATATTCTTCTTTGAAATTGTGGACGGACGACGGACAGACGACGACGGACGACGGATGCCTGCCTATTCTATAAGCTCACCTGTGAGCCTTCGGCTCAGGTGAGCTAATAAATCAATAACTAATTTTGATAAGTTCAAGAATAAATCAATAACTAATTTTGATAAGTTCAAGAATAAATCAATAACTAATTTTGATAAGTTCAAGAATAAATCAATAACTAATTTTGATAAGTTCAAGAATGAATCAATAACTAATTTTGATAAGTTCAAGAATAAATCAAAAACTAATTTTGATTTTTGACATACTGACAGTAACTGCATCAAATGGTTTGTTGTCATGGTCAGTCATACAGATTCTGACTTGCTTCAGGTTTCTATCATTTGCAGTCACAATGAAGTAATTGATTGAATTGATTCTTAATATTAGCCACGACGTGAGAAAACCGGTCTTTGGGGTTTCCGTCCAGGTCTGACACAAACCGACCTGTACAAGCATAGAAGCAGGCTAAAGACCAGAAATTTTGAATTGAGAAAGTAGAGGAATTGTACTGTTCAAGTAGCGAAAACAAAGGCGTACTGCACAGCTGATCTGCGCCCTGTTTAGGCAAAAATCTATTTTCTCATGACACGGCTCATTTTATATTACATGTATTTTAAATTAATGAATCATACAATGGATAAGTTCAAGAATAAATCAATAACTAATTTTGATAAGTTCAAGAATAATAACTAATTTTGATAAGTTCAAGAATAAATCAATAACTAATTTTGATAAGTTCAAGAATAAATCAATAACTAATTTTGATAAGTTCAAGAATAAATCAATAACTAATTTTGATAAGTTCAAGAATAAATCAATAACTAATTTTGATAAGTTCAAGAATAAATCAATAACTAATTTTGATTTTTGACATACTGACAGTAACTGCATCAAATGGTTTGTTGTCATGGTCAGTCATACAGATTCTGACTTGCTTCAGGTATCTATCATTTGCAGTCACAATAAAGTAATTTATTCCAGATGCATTCTAAAGAAAACTTAATCTGTGGTGGTTCTTTTTGTTTTATGTCTTGGTGTATAAAATTTTTTTGTGCTGTTGGCGCCTTATGTATGTTTTCATATTTTAGTTAAGTTAAGGTAACTGAGTGGCCACCTATTGGGAAAATAGCTGCTCATTCGGCTTACGATATGTTTCATGGTATAAGTACCTGATTGTTAGTTTGGTTTTTTCCCACCTCGGTTTTTGGAGTGGGAATCTTTTTCTGATTGCGCCTTTTCCTGATCTTTGCCTACTTGTACCTTTTTAATCATTCAATCAATCAACAAATCAATTTCTAACATGCTATTTTATCAATTGTTCTCACAATTTAACTACGTGCTTATGGATTATCTATCAGGGTCTGTCAGCCTGTTAAATGCTCTGGGAAAATAGCTTTCTTTATAAAACCAATCTTAATGATATTGCATCAGCGAAAATTTGCCTCTTCACAGTCACTCATATACAATGTATAAATCTGACTAGCATTGTGTTCTTATCATTTGCAATATCAAATTCAAACACCATACACCTCAACCTCTTTATAACACTGTTGGGATGCAAGCCAATTTGCGTGTTAGCTATCAAATCCATGTTATAATGAGAGCAAAATGTAGACATGTAGCAAAATTAGTCTAAAATAGGGTCCAAGACTGATCAGTGTTATATTCAAAACCATGTTGTAACAAACTGTGTTAAAAAGAGATCTGGGTGTGTTTGCTGCTCACATTGCACTAGAAGTGCAACCCCATTTGAGCCGCATCATGAGAAAACTGTACTTTTGCCTATGCGAAAACAAAGGCGCAGATCAGCTTCGCAGTGACTGCGAAGCTGATCAGTGCCTTTGTTTTCGCTACACAGATAGTACAATTTCTCTTCTTCTTTAATCCAAAATTTCAAGCTTCTAGCCTGCTTCTGTGACTGTACAGGTCCGTTTGTGTCAGACGTGGTCAGAAACCCCAAAGACTGTTTTCTTGCGTCGCGGCTCATTTAGTTCTAGCAAGAAAACAAATTATCAGACTTCGAGTTCTGCATCATATGAGTAAGCATGAAATGGTCATTCATCTTTAGCAATAGCTAACATAATCTGACTGTCTGTATGGGCAAATCATATGCAGAAAAATTCTTGTACTATCTTTTATCTGTTAATCTACCTACATGTTAGCATCTTTATTATAGGAAAACACAAAGGACGGGTTTCTTCCTCAAATAAGCTTGAAAAACACTACGTACACAAGTATAACACATTGATCCAACTTTCCAGAACTATGGTTCCCACTAATGATAGCTCTATATAGAAATTTAAGTTATCTGATCTTTAGAGAAAAAACAAACTATAGACTGTCTGCCTATACCATAGGGTCACCAAAAACCTTTGGCTCAGTTGAGCAGAAATAACAGTTATTCTTCCCCACAACATGCAGATGATATGAGCCGCCTCGTGGGAAAACCAACAATGTGATTTCAGAACAGGTCCGACACAAACCGACCTGTACAGTCACAGAAAAGAGCTAGAATCTTGAAATTTTGGATTTAGAAAGTAGAGGAATTGTACTATCCGTGTAGCGAAATCAAAGGCGCTGATCAGCTTCGCAGTTACTGCGAAGCTGATCTGCGCCTTTGTTTTCGCCTATGCAGATTGTTGGTTTTCCCATGAGGCGGCTCATATACGAGTAATATGAAAACAATCAGCTTTACAGCTTCAAAGCCGTTTGAAAATTTTGACGGACAGACCATGAACAGCGGGTAGCTGCCTATCCTATAAGCTCACCAATGAGCCTTTGGCTCAGGTGAGCTAATAACCATACCTTATTCTGCTCTTCTCTTCTTGCAACCAATCCCACTTCTAAACCCATTCTTGAGTGATTTTAAACATGAATCAATTTCAAACATTCCCTTGATTGCCTCCTTGTTCATTTTTTCCGGTTCTGGCACATTTTTTGTGTTTGTTTTTGCATATAAAGTATAATATTTATAGCCCCTTTATGTGAAATTTTCAAAGCCCCTAAATATTTCAGATTCAGAAGGACGTGCAGTTAGGTTTGTATCGACGATATAAAATCCAAAGGACATTTTTCTCTGTCATGGCTCATACTGCAATAACTCTGACCTACTCTATTTTGTTGACTTTGACCTACCTTATTCTATCTTCCTTTTCTTTCTGTTTTCGTTCTTCTTGCGCCTGAGCTGCCGTCACTCTCCGACGTTTCACCACTGATGCTAGATCGACATCCGTGTCATCGACATCAATAGGAGTATCGCTGTTTGCAGGGGATGGGGCGTCGTCACCACCCTTCTTGCCATAAAAGTGGGTCAGTAACAAAGCTTTAAAAGCAAACAGAAGCATTTAAAGTAACATTTTACAGGAATAGCAATACCTCTTGGCAATCATGAATTTTTTTTACTTATCTTTTTTTCACAAAAATTTCAAAGTTGTCAATTTGTGGCTTTGATATAGACTTGTTTCTCAGAAAATATCTTGAGGCCTTATGCATCATCACAAAATGAACCGCGACGCGACAAGTCTTCGGGGTTTCCGACCAGGCCGGATATGAAAACCTTGAGATCATTATCCTACAAAATCTTACAATTAGTTTTATCTGAAGCCTTGTCCTTATCTTTCCCGTCCTTTTCATCTTTCTTTCCCTGAGCAGCCTGATCACCTTCTTTCTTCAGTGGACCTTCTAACTTTCTCTTCTCTTTCTCCTCTTTCCAGTGGGCTTGCTTCTCCCTCCTAAAATATGCATTTTTTTTTTATTTACATTTATGTCCATTTTAAGATTATCTTGGTTCATATGGCCAATCAGTCTTTGGAGCGAAAACAGAACTCTGAAATACAACTAGCTCACCTGAAAACAGAGCTTGGCTTATCTCAGATTTGCCCCCCTAAGGGCTCAAACCCACACCAGACACAATAGTGAGACGATCAAATTATCACAGTAATAAAATCAGTGCTCTTGACCACTCGACTACAGGGGCTGCCAAAATGGATTTACAAATTGTAGATAATGTCAAGGAAAACAACTCACCAAAGCCTTGATGCCTCCTGTTGTTTTTCCTCCATATAATCCTGTACAGAGTATGTCCCCATGATGCGTAAACATAGGCCTTTTAAAATCTGTAGTTTCTGTACCGCATCTAGTTGGTATAGCTCCTGCGTTTCTAACAACTGAATTAACTCATCAGGCTGAAAAATATTGTACCAAGTTCATATAGTTGGGTTTCTAAAAGTTGGTATTTATGTATCAACTCCCTTGGATGGAAAATATTTTTGTTTTTGTGGCAGTGATATTCTTGCATGCTGGGTCAAGGTCACTACTTCCTTTAAAGCATTTAAAGTAAAATATCCAGAACTGACAGGCTTCCACCCAAATTTGTCATACTAGAGTCTGATGCTCTACCAATGAACTACTATGCTCTGAACAAATGTTTAGTAAAGACTTATTAATATCTTTCTTTGAGGCACAGCCGAAGCCACAAGGCTCAAAAACATCTGAATTTAAGAGGATAACAATAGTTGGGAGCTACTTCTTAAATTGAGAATGTTGCTAGTTGGACATTGTGAGAAAGTTTCTCCTTGGAATTGAGAAAGTTTGTGCTTGGAAATATCTGAAAAAGTTTCTAATCACCATAGACACCTACCACTTCATCATCTTCATTAGCAAGATCGGATTCATCACTATTGTCACTGTTATTGTCATCAACATCCTGCTTTCTCAAACATAGCCGCACCAGCTCTGAAGTTGTACAGGGATTCACTGGGATATCCGTTAGTGGTACCTTTAGGTCTTGATAATCCTGCAAAATGTCGTAAAAAGTTATGATATTATCTTCGTTAGCTAGATCCGAATCGTCACTGCTGTCAATTATTGTTGTCAACATACTGCTTTCTTAGGCAAAGACATACTAGGTCGGACGCTGTACAGGCCCCGAGGTTATAAAACTTTTTTCATGCTCAACTCAGCTGAGCTTGAAATTTCAAATCCTCATAACTACTGAAATAGTCCAAATACGAGGGGAAAGCAAAAAGTTCGTGGACTTTCTTAATAACTTTTATATTTGACGTCCGATTGTTTTCGTATTTTCACAAGTGTAATAAATGTCTATTGTCCACATTCATGTAAAATGTTATTTGTCGAATCTTATTTTTGACTGGTCAAATTACATCGACAAACATGTGGGGTTTGCTACCCTGGAGCACGCCGTAAAATCTCTGTTTACGTGTTTATAAATACATTGTATAAAAATATTTTAAGAAGTGTCATTTCTAAATCTCCTTAAATTATGGAAATATTGATAATGATGTAATTCGGCTTGAAATGTGAAATTGCAGTTCTCGCATT
The DNA here is from genome assembly GCA_964017185.1 of Rugalucina vietnamica. Lineage (NCBI taxonomy): Eukaryota > Metazoa > Mollusca > Bivalvia > Lucinida > Lucinidae > Rugalucina > Rugalucina vietnamica. The sequence goes on along the minus strand of OZ024878.1, from coordinate 45,658,171 downwards.
CGAAAGACAACACTACAGCGACACTTTTTGAAAGACAAGTCTAAGCAAAAATTTTGTGAAAATGACGTTACTGGTAAATGGCGGAAACTTGCACATCGATGAAATTTGTGCGAGACTCCCGAATAAAACCTACAGAAACGTCTGATTTGTTACAAACAGCTAGAGGCACATCAGAACTGAAGCATACAACAGTGTTCAATGATGTGCAAAGTGTTAGTCACTACAAAATAGCTGTTAAAAACAACAAGTAAGCACAAAAATCTACGCGAACAACTTTAACGTCATGGCATGCCCCGTATAATCCTAGCGTCTGTCGCAGAAATTGTCATAAAAACTAAATTTTTCTAGCGATTTGCCTTAAACTTTCTACTGTAACCCTTCACGGATGGGGAATAAATATACTAGAGGACCATTGGTCCTGTAGCTCACCTGAGAGATTATCACATTGTAAGCTCATGAGATTTAAATTAATTGAGAACCGACCAATGAAAGTCTATGCATGGACACTATTGACCCCCGGGGCATGGCCAAATTTGACCCAGGGGCATGACTGGCACAATATATGTTGGGGACTACCAAACATTGCTACATACAAAATATAGAAGCTCTGGGCCTTTTGGTTTCAGAGAAGAAGTTTTTTTTTAGTTTTTCCCATTGTAAGTCTATGGAGAATATCTACCCCCGGGGCGTAGCCAAATTTGACCCCAGGGGCATGGCTGGCACAATTTATGTAGACGACCATTAGCCATTGCCACATACAAAATATCAAAGCTGTGTGCCCTGTGGTTTCAGAGAAGAAGATTTTTGAATTTTTTTCCCATAGCAAGTCTATTGAGACTATCAACCTCCGGGACCTGGCCAAATTTGACCCCAGGGGCATGAATGGCACAATTTATGTAGAGGACCATTAGCCATTGCTACATACCAAATATCAAAGCTGTGGGCCTAGTGGTTTCAGAGAAGAAGATTTTTTTAGTTTTTCCTATTGTAGGTCTATGGAGACTATCGACCCCCGGGGCGTGGCCAAATTTGACCCCGGGGACATGATTGGCACAATTTATGTAGAGGACCATTAGCCATTGCCACATACAAAATATCAAAGCTGTGGGCCCAGTGGTTTCAGAGAAGAAGATTTTTGAATTTTTTCCCATAGTAAGTCTATGGAGACTATCAACCCCCGGGGCGTGGCCAAATTTGAACCCACGGGCATCAATGGCACAATTTATGTAGAAGACCATTAGCCATTGCTACATACCAAATATCAAAGCTGTTGGCCTAGTGGTTTCAGAGAAGTAGATTTTTTTAGTTTTTTTCCTATTGTAGGTCTATGGAGACTATTGACCCCCGGGGCGTGGCCAAATTTGACCCCAGGGGCATGATTGGCACAATTTATGTATAGGACCATTAGCCATTGCCACATACAAAATATCAAAGCTGTGGGCCCTGTGGTTTCAGAGAAGAAGATTTTTGAATTTTTTTCCCATAATAAGTCTATGGAGACTATCAACCCCCGGGGCGTGGCCAAATTTGACCCCAGGGGCATGAATGGCACAATTTATGTAGAGGACCATTAGCCATTGCTACATACCAAATATCAAAGCTGTGGGCCTAGTGGTTTCAGAGAAGAAGATTTTTTTAGTTTTTCCAATTGTAAGTCTACGGAGACTATCGACCCCCGGGGCATGGCCAAATTTGACCCCAGGGGCATGGCTGGCACAATTTATGTAGAGGACCATTAGCCATTGCCACATACCAAATATCAAAGCTGTGGGCCCTGTGGTTTCAGAGAAGAAGATTTTTGAATTTTTTTCCCATAGTAAGTCTATGGAGACTATCGACCCCCGGGGCGTGGCCAAATTTGACCCCAGGGGCATGAATGGCACAATTTATGTAGAGGACCATTAGCCATTGCTACATACCAAATATCAAAGCTGTGGGCCTAGTGGTTTCAGAGAAGAAGATTTTTTTAGTTTTTCCTATTGTAGGTCTATGGAGACTATCGACCCCCGGGGCGTGGCCAAATTTGACCCCGGGGACATGATTGGCACAATTTATGTAGAGGACCATTAGCCATTGCCACATACAAAATATCAAAGCTGTGGGCCCTGTGGTTTCAGAGAAGAAGATTTTTGAATTTTTTCCCATAGTAAGTCTATGGAGACTATCAACCCCCGGGGCGTGGCCAAATCTGAACCCACGGGCATGAATGGCACAATTTATGTAGAGGACCATTAGCCATTGCTACATACCAAATATCAAAGCTGTTGGCCTAATGGTTTCAGAGAAGAAGATTTTTTTAGTTTTTTTCCTATTGTAGGTCTATGGAGACTATTGACCCCCGGGGCGTGGCCAAATTTGACCCCAGGGGCATGATTGGCACAATTTATGTAGAGGACCATTAGCCATTGCCACGTACAAAATATCAAAGCTGTGGGCCCTCTGGTTTCAGAGAAGAAGATTTTTGAATTTTTTTCCCATAGTAAGTCTATGGAGACTATCAACCCCCGGGGCGTGGCCAAATTTGACCCCAGGGGCATGGCTGGCACAATTTATGTAGAGGACCATTAGCCATTGCTACATACCAAATATCAAAGCTGTGGGCCCTGTGGTTTCAGAGAAGAAGCTTTTTTTAGTTTTTCCCATAGTAAGTCTATGGAGACTATCGACCCCCGGGGCGTGGCCAAATTTGACCCCAGGGGCATGAATGGCACAATTTATGTAGAGGACCATTAGCCATTGCTACATACCAAATATCAAAGCTGTGGGCCTAGTGGTTTCAGAGAAGAAGATTTTTTTAGTTTTTCCTATTGTAGGTCTATGGAGACTATCGACCCCCGGGGCGTGGCCAAATTTGACCCCGGGGACATGATTGGCACAATTGATGTAGAGGACCATTAGCCATTGCCACGTACAAAATATCAAAGCTGTGGGCCCTGTGGTTTCAGAGAAGAAGATTTTTGATTTTTTTTCCCATAGTAAGTCTATGGAGACTATCAACCCCCGGGGCGTGGCCAAATTTGACCCCAGGGGCATGAATGGCACAATTTATGTAGATGACCATTAGCCGTTGCCACATACCAAATATCAAAGCTGTGGGCCTAGTGGTTTCAGAGAAGAAGATTTTTTAATTTTTTTCCCATAGTAAGTCTATGGAGACTATCGACCCCCGGGGCGTGGCCAAATTTGACCCCAGGGGCATGAATGGCACAATTTATGTAGAGGACCATTAGCCATTGCTACATACCAAACATCAAAGCTGTGGGCCTAGTGGTTTCAGAGAAGAAGATTTTTTTAGTTTTTCCCATTGTAAGTCTATGGGACCTATCTGTTGCCATGGAAACCACAATTTTGATACAATCTGCTCCAAAACCTAATGCCATCAATCCCCCAACCCAATTATGGTTCACATTAAATTTGATCAAGATCGGCCTACTAGCTTCAGAAATATTCTTCTTTGAAATTGTGGACGGACGACGACGACGGACGACGACGGATGCCTGCCTATCCTATAAGCTCACCTGTGAGCCTTCGGCTCAGGTGAGCTAATAAAAATTTGCTTGAAGTCGAATGAGAAATAATGTTTTTATAGGAACTTTTGACTCGGCCAGCGTATACAGAAAACCCGTTGGCAAATGACGTTAACGTCTTGGCGTGCTCCGGGTAGCGCTGACACGCATCAAACAAATTGCCATTGAAACGATGTTTATCAAGCGATTGGTCTGAAACTTTCTATGATTGTTTGTATTAAATTGATCGCAAACATACGGTAATTTCAGAGAAATCGCATATATACTTTTGATTTTATTGACAAAGTCCACGAACTTTTTGCTTTCCCCTCGTATGTTGAATCTGAAGGTTTAGAACTCCAAAGCCTGTAATTTATCCTGCTAATAAATGTTAAAATGCCAACAATTGTTTGTAACATTTATGAGCAGGATAAATTTTAGTCTCAGCTGAGCTGAGCATGAAAAAAGTTTTATAACCTTGGGGCCAGGGATCTGATAGGATGTCTATGAGAGGAATTTTAAAGTCTTGGTAATCTTAAAAGTTTCAGTGAAAAGTCAAGGATGATTTTTGGCAATAACATGTATTGCTGTTATCCCTGAAATCATTATCCTGTTTTCGCCCAGATGTCTGTCATAGAAGCAAAGCGCTCATGTCTTGATAATCTTAAAATCATATAAAACTTAATGGTAGATCAATACAGGCCCCTAAATTTCAGTATTAAAATTTGAAAAATGAATGATTTCATGTTTAAAATCCATTCGTTTTCTCTGGATGTTTCAGTCCAGTATCATATTTTGTTGGGAACCAGAAGAACCTAACCAAGAGACAGCTAATGTGCATTCCATTTTTCACAATTTTCAACCCTATCAACAAAATTGACGCGCATTATCAACAAATCAGTTTTAATTTTACCTCTGCAATCTGGTCTTGCAGTAATGTCTGTAACAACACCGTCACTACACGAGACAAGTAGATAAACCCATCTTTCCCAGTCGCTAAAGCCTTCATCAGGGCATCCGTGTAAATTGGGTACTCGTCATCCGGCATCAGAAGCCCGGCATAGTTGGCGATGAATTCCGTTACCATGGCAACGTCACCAAAGTACTCGTTTGGCAAACCTTCTGGAGTGGAGACAAGTTTAGGTCCTGGCATGGGCTTGAGTTCCAGCGTTGTGTCTTCAAATCTCTGTGAAAATGGTAATTCAGACAAAAAGAAACAGAATGTATATATTGTTTGTTAAGTGGTTCACGCATCAATAAACAGTATTTTAGCGATGTCAAGTGGTTTTCACAGTACAATGGGGAGTTCATGTGTCTTGGTTAAATAGGGACATTTCATTTCCAGTCAGAATAAACCAGAGCCAAAGTCCAACACCCTAATACTAGTAGAAAACCATTTTTCCGAAACAAGCATATTTAAGTTTTCTCTGTCTTTACAAAATACCAGATTTTCTCACCTTTCGAAGTTTCTTCTGTCTTTCTTTCATCTGTTGCCTCATCTTTTCCTTTCTCTCCGCAGCCTGTTTCGCCAAGTATTCCTTTTTCTCCGCCTCTCCCATCAGCGACAATTTATGCCGTTCCTGTATCAGGTCATACTTTTTAATGACTTTCTCCTTGACATCTGAGGGTAGTCTAGCTCTCTGTTCCGAGTTTAAGATTTTAGCAGCCTGCATACAGTAGGTCCCGATAAGACCCTTGTCATTTTTCTTTATGGCTTGACGAATTCTGAAAATACATTTAGGTACTCATAGTTATTCTCCCACCATGAAAACCTTCAATATTTTTAGGAACAATGGTGTTGATGTACAGCCACCTGATTTTTTAATCAATGTCACATTCAGATTCTTTGACACTGATTTGCTCTACTAGCAGCCCACAATTTAAAGTTACCATTGGCCTAGTCAGTCACCAAAGAACTCACCAACACGCATGAACAACTAATATTCAAGAAATAAAGATTGCCATTTTCATTACTGAGAGACAAACAAACCAAGGTCAACAGCTTGTATTTACCACTGAAATGAAAACTAAATCTAAACACCTTGCCAATAAACTGTTTGTTTCATTAACAGTCGATTTGCATAAAGATAAACACACTTCTGTGACTCTAAACCCAAGACCACATATTTGGCGGATCATTTTCACCCCTGTAATGAGTAATGAGAAAAATTACCTAATATATTCCTGGAGTCAAACTATTGTAAGCAGTATACATGTGTACATACTTGAAAACAATGGCTGGAGTTTTGGGAGGACTCATTGGTCTCTTTTTCATCTCCGGCGTTTTCTGATCCTTTGTTGGCGTTTTCATCAGCGACGATTTCTTTTCTGGCGTATTTAAACCTTTCTTCTTGGTTAAATCAAAGAGGGTAAGTTGTTTGGGGTCCTAAAAAATGATTAATCCATCAATTAAGACATATACAGGTAAAAAAATACATGTAGATAGTTCAATAATGTTCCAATTTTTTCCTACATATTCTTTTTCTTCATTTCCAAAACTTTATTATGATTAGGATGTTAACCTGAAATGTAACTAAAAACATTTTACCACTGAATAATGGTCAAAACCAATGAAAACTGATTTGCAAACAACCATGTTGCTTGATTCTTTATAATTTTATTTCTTAAGTTGTAATTTCTTTCACAAAGGGCCATAATTTATTCACCACTTGTATGTAAAGGATAAAAACAAATCTCTTAAGACTTACCTGCCCCTTCTTTTTCTTATCCTTAGATTTTTCCAAGATTTTTTTAGCTTTCAATTTCTTTTTCAAATCTGCCAGGGAGATATCCTTTCCTTGACTTTTCAGTTTCTTTTTTAATTCCGCAAGGGATACCTCCTTTTTCACTTTTGTCTTTTCAGAATCTCCTTTCTTCTTTTTCACTTTTTCCCCATTAACTAATTTCTCCCCAGATTTTTTAGTTGGAGTCAAACCAGACTTATTCAACACTACCGAACTACTTTTCTTCGGAGTCAAACTGTTTTTCTTCGGCATCATCTGATTTTTCACAACTATCAATGGAGTATCTGAATCAGAGCTATCTGAATCCCCACCACTTCCATCATCATCCGAAGAATCATCGGATGATCCAAGTTCGATCAGTTCAACTTTTGCCGCTTTTGCTTTCTCTTTTGCTTCTAATTTTTTCGCCAATTTCTCTGCTTGTTTCTTAGCCTTCAATTCTTCCCTTTCCCGTTGTCTTTTCTCCGCTTTTTCTGACTTTTCCTGCAGTTTGTTCACTAATTTTGAAACATTTTCCTTCCTCTTCTCTTCCTTAGCATCCAGTTTGGTCTTTATTCGTGGGCAGCTCTTGGTCGGTGAGACTTTCTTGTCAAAGTCTTCATTAATTCTTTTGTTGATATCATCGCTCTTCCACTGAAATGAGAACATTTCAAGACTCTGCTAGACTGCAAAATATCTTGACTAGTTTAACAACACTGAATCTGTATTAAAACCTTATAATCAACATGACCATTTCCACAGTAGATAATGTCCAAATTAATAGAAGTACTTAATGGCAGATGCATGAAATGAACAGCCTTTCTTTAAACTCAATGCTGCTACACTATTAAAGCCACACAAAAATGGAAGTCTGTAAATTTTTGCTTGCAGGATGGTTTTCATGTAACATATGAGCCGCCTCATGAGAAAACCAACAATCTGCATATGCGAAACCAAAGGCACAGATCAGCTTCGCAGTTACTGTGAAGCTGATCAGCGCCTTTGTTTTCGCCACACGGATTGTACAATCCTTCTTCTTGAATTCGAAATTTCAAGCTTCTAACTTTTTTCTGTTGCTGCACAGCCCGGTTTGTGTTGGACCTGTGGACCTGTTCAAAAACCACACTGTTGGTTTTCTCATGTGGTGGCTCATGTACAAACCTCTGTTCACATTAGTTACACAAAACATGGGTTACCTTCACTGGAGAGAGAAGAAAGCTAGCAAATTTACTCTGCAGATCAAGCTTCCTCACTTGGGCATCGTCTACAATCCATGGACTAGAAGCTGTCTGTCCTGCACGGATAGCGTAGGTACGTATGAACAGGCGTAACAGCTCCTTTGATGGGGGCTTGTCTCCACGACTGAAAAATATGCATAAACAATCATTTTTGACAAATATGTCCCATTCAGCATTTCTTTTAATCATGCCAACATTTCTTGAGTAATAATAGCTTAGTCAAGGATGCAACTCAATGTCTTGGGTTCAAACCCCTGACCACTTAATCTGGAGTATGTAGCTCTGCCAGCATTAGGCAACTTCCTATATTACAACTTGACAAGAAATCTTGTTGTATTTAAGCACAAGATCACGTCAGAACTTAAGAAAATCTGAATCATATAATTTCTTCGTCAATGAACTTACCCAAGATCTGAGACAGGTACTGAGTGTATAACACTGTCCTCTCCCTCAAATCTGATACTGTACTTGTAGGGCAGTAACTGTAATAGAAACAGAATATGACACATGACTGGCCATGAAAATCATTTTATGAACTCACAGGAATTTACAGTCTAACCTGTCTTAAGCAAGCGGCCAAGGGAAATTGCAAAATCGCTTGCTTAAGACAGGTGCTTGCTGAATACAGGGTCGACTTTTACCACTTTCCATTAGTCTTATAACCTTAACACGGTCTTCAAGATTCAAAACTTTACGTTTCTTAGGGGTAGCCATGATTAATCACAATTCAGAATTTAACAAAAAACGAATCTGAAATTTAGTTAATGATAAAATGTAATGGAGATTAAAGCTAAGTTTTTTTAATGGGGGGCTGTCATTAAAGCAATTTGAATGAAAACAAAGGAAGCCACACCTTTTTCCCAAACACATTTCAATAAACTACCAGATCAGAGCCTCATTGGACAACTTGGTTAATCACACACACAAACACACACGCGCACACATGCTGAAACACGTGACAGCAATTAACGAGACACAATTATCAGGATTATCGGTAAGCATGGCCAATTTGTTGACAATGCTTTGATCATTGTCACCTTATTCAATCGACTTTTCTCACCTTTACGATGACACTATCGAATTTTCGCACCTTTAACGATAGTAAAACAAACATGTGCTGATTGGCAATTAACCTCACCTGGCTAATTATGCGGTCAGTGAAGAGCAATAATGCTTCAAACGATCCAAAACTTCTTTTTATGTCGCCGAAAAAATCCCAGCTGGTATGGTTCTCTTTATCCTCTAATTTCAAAGGCAATCAGCGTTTAACGCCGGGATACAGTCATAGGCCTTTGCTGGTTACCGCTTTTACAACAATTTTTTTTTTAATGAAACCGGTAACCGCACGCCGTGCTCCATTCATCGACTAGGTAAAAAATCAAAAATTTCCTCCAATTTCGGGTGATCGTTTTACCCGAAACCATTATTTTGGTCGCCGCACAGCGTAAACGGCTTACACTTTCAGAAACAAACAAAATTGACCGCAACAAAAAAAACATGGCCGCTTAAAGTGAAAATTTAGCGATTTGGGACATTTTTTGCTGACCGTTGACCGCGTTTGAGAGGTGCGTGCTGAATAAAGGTGCATTTGCGTTAGAAATCGTTCGGGGGGACCCGGAACTGACCGCTGACTGCAGGGTCACGCTGAATAGAGGTGACCGGATCGGCAGTTTAGACTGTATGATGTTTGAACCGCGTCATGGAAAAAAAACGGATATTGGCCTATGCGTGAAAACAATGGCTCAGATCAGCTGCGCAGTAACTGAAGGGGTTCATTCACTTTGCACGTGACCTACTTTGGTTCAAAGCTCCATGAACATCAGAAAAATGAAATTTGTTTCTTTAATGAGAAGCATAAACATATCCTACTAAAAGTGACTGTTCAATTGTTGGAATAAGTAAACATTTACACAAACAAAGTCTTCATATTTACCTTAGGTGGTACCCATTTCCTGGGAGATCCAGAGTTGTCATCTCTGTCAGCATTTTCTTTGTCACTTGAAGGTGAACTACAGTTGCTGGTTGGGTTACTCTGAAACAGTGGGTAGTTGGTTTTAATTTTATTTTTCAAAATGAGCCGCCGCATGGGAAAACCAACAATCTGCTTAGACGAAAACAAAGGCGCAGATCAGCTGTGCAGTGACTGCACAGCTGATCAGCGCCTTTGTTTTCGCTACATGGATAGTACAATTCCTCTACTTTATAAATCCAAAATTTCAAGCTTCTAGCTCTTTTCTGTGCTTGTACAGGCCAGTTTGTGTCGGACCTGGTCGGAAACCACATTGTTGGTTTTCCCACGAGGCGGCTCAAATAATGTTTAATTTTGCTTGTTTTGTGATTTAAAATCCTAGTCAACCATGTTGAAGTGATTGTGGGATGGAACAACTTCTTTGGTGTTAACCAGTACTATGAGAAGTAAATGAGTCATGATCAAAGACACAAACCCAGGATCTCTCGATTCAGTTTGGTGCTCCACCACTTGACCATGTTTGTTTTGGTCTATGTCATAATTTTTGTACTATGTAGAGCTATGCGTCTTCCTCCAGGACACAAATCCGCACTGGTGGAATTTCAACCCCAACCTCTCTTTCCAGTGTCTGACATTGTACCATTAGTAATAGATCACTATATTTTTCCAAATTTTCAAATGAAATAGTGGGAAAACCTTTTGAGGAGTGCATGTATTTAATATCTTACCTCAACGCCTGCAGGATCAACTTTGACAACAACTGCCTTCATACTAAAAATCAAATAAATTTTAAAAGATGAGAATAGACTTTAAAGCATTTCGGAAGTATTTAAATGTGCCAGTCATGTTGGTCATCTTGCTTTTCATGTGTGTTTGTTTCCTGGTGTCTTTCCGACTTTAGAAATCATAGTTTCAATTTCTGAGTGTTACATTCTTACACTTGAACTTTTCAAAGGTACTTATGTCCTTGTCAAATAAGTTTCATTCATAATTATTACATTATTACAATTAACATCTCATGACAAATGCCCGTATTAAACATGCAAGGATATCAACTTACGATTTCCCACCCGACTTGACCTTCAGTATGACCCTCTCCCCTACCACCAAGACTTGCTGTAACATCACCCATGCTTCATCCACTAGTTGATCCAAGGACTTGGTACCTAGAGAAAATGAAAGGGTATTTTGAATTTTGCCAATTCATGCTGTTGTGTTTAATGATTGGAATTTAATCATACCACAAAATTATATTTTCACACAATTTCTTTTCTATCCAAAGTCAGCAAAGTCAGTTAAACAGGTATAGAACCAAATGTAAAATTATCATTTATCAATATTAACGTTGGCACAAACTCTTTAAAAATTTATAAGATCTCAATCCAAACAGTAAAGAACAAACAATAACCCTTCAATACATTACCCAATACATCTCATCTAATTTCTTCTGAAACTGAACTTACTATGATGAACCAACTGCAGCACTGGCTTGTCGTAACACGGTGAGAACTGTTCTTTTAATGTCTTCAGCACAACCTTCTCCGAGTTCCAGGCCTCTTCGTGAGTCAGGCTGACATGCCCAGTGCTCCGACAGGTCCATATCTTACTTTTGTACAGATGCAGTCGCTTCTCATACTCTCTGGTGCAAGGTTAAGGATTTTTCCTTTTTTTTTCAGTTTTACTTCCTTTTCAAGATCATTTCAGCTCAAATGATATGGCCCAATCAGTCAGTGGGGCAAAAATTGGAGAAATTAGAAAAATCACCTGGCACAACCACAAGCAGAACTTGGCTTGCCTCATAAACCAGACAAATCAAGTATCCTTTTCTAATTTCTACTCAGCTAAATGCAGGGCCCAGCCTGCATTTTTTCCCAAATCCAGTCATTGTCTGTAAGAGGATGTTTTCTTTCAACACAACTTACCTATGGCATATGAACACTTGATTATGAAGTTTAATGCCAGCCAAAAATGTAAGTAGAGTTTACACTTCGGCAAACACAATTTTTTAAAAGTATTGTATCCGTATCGCAAACCATTTTGAAATTCCCAATTGACAATGGGGTGTTGTGCCTGACAGCTTGCAAAGCTTGCATTTGACATGATAACAGACTTGGTCGCATGAATATGGCAGCAGTGATGCCAAAACTAATTGTGATAAATAACAGTAAATATCTGAAAATAAGAACTTTGAGCAAATTTGTTTGCATAAAACCTAGAAATTTTGTTAAACCAGAAATCACACCTCTTCAGTGGTCATTTTTTTTTTCATCTTAAACAGCTTATTAATTTAAACTAGAATGTATTTTCAGACATAGAATGTGGCAAAACCTAGTCTTGAAAATTTTATATGGGTAACGCATCAAACCTTGATTGAAGATGGACAAAAAATAGAAAAAAACTAAGGTAATGCGTGCAATTTCATGATAACAGACCCTAAAAACTGTATAATGCTAATGCTATATGAAGGGTTAGCTACAATACTCAGAACCAGACACAGGGTTAGCTGCTAACCCCGTGCCAGGCACGAGGTTAGCTGCTAACCCTGTGCTAGACACAGGGTTAGCTGCTAACCTCGTGCCAGGCACGGGGTTAGCTGCTAACCCCGTGCCAGGCACGAGGTTAGCTGCTAACCCCATGTCAGACACAGGGTTAGCTGCTAACCTCGTGCCAGGCACGGGGTTAGCTGCTAACCCTGTGCCAGGCACGAGGTTAGCTGCTAACCCCATGTCAGACACAGGGTTAGCTGCTAACCTCGTGCCAGGCACGGGGTTAGCTGCTAACCCCGTGCCAGGCACGAGATTAGCTGCTAACCCTGTGCCAGGCACAGGTATTTGCAGCTTAACCCATGTCAAGCAGTTGCAAAGTTTTCTCTTAGTGTGTGTATTAGGTTTGTATGTGTATGCAATGTGTATAACAAAATACAAAGGCAAAACTGATGTTTTAACCCTTGTTTATATATGTCTTAATACATGTCTGTGGAGTTTCAATGTACATACCTTACTCATCTGAGACGCTGTAGTCTTCTTGGAAATGATAGACAATAAAAGATAAGAATGAAACACCCTGTCAGTGTTGTTTATTGACTTTTCAACAAAATACTACATTGTATCAAAAATAACATTGAACATCAAATAACCCACATTATAAATGACAACGTTATAACACTTGCCACTTTCACCCCTAACTACCTGTGTGGCACACTGGTTAAGAAACTCAAATTTTTTGAAATTCAAAAATTGTGAGAATTTACATTGAACCATGCATATATACCTGCCAATTGATGAGATAAGATGAAAAGTTTTTATTTTTTTGAAATTGATCAATAAATGACAAAGTTATAACATTTTCCAGTTTTACCCCTAACTACCTGTGCGGCACACAGGTTAAGAGACTCAAATTTTTTGAAATTCAAAAATTGTGAGAATTTACATTGAAACATGCATATACACTTTTCAACTGATGAGATAAGATGACAAGTTTTTAATTTTTTGAAATTGATCAATAAATGACAAAGTTATAACATTTTCCATTTTTACCCCTAACTACATACAGGTTAAGAGACTCAAATTTTTTGAAATTCAAAAATTGTGAGAAGTTACATTGAAACATGCATATACACTTTTCAACTGATGAGATAAGATGTTTTTAATTCAAAAAATGTGAGCATTTACAGTGGAAAATGCATGTATTCTTGCCAATTGATGAGATAAGATGAAAAGTTTTTAAATTTTTGAAATTGATCAATAAATGACAAAGTTATAACACTTTCCATTTTCACCCCTTACTACCTGTGTGGCACACAGGTTAAAGGACTCAATTTTTTTTAAATTCAAAAAATATGAGAATTTACATTGAAAAAATGCATGTATTCTTGCCAATTGATGAGATAAAATGAAATTTTTAGGTTTTTGAAATTGATAAATAAAATGACAAAGTTATAAAACTTTCCATTTTCGACCCTGACTATCTGTATGGCACAAATTTTTTGAAATTCAAAAATTGTGAGAATTTACATTGAAACATGCATATATACCTGCCAATTGATGAGATAAGATGAAAAGTTTTTAATTTTTTGAAATTGATCAATAAATGACAATGTTATAACACTTTCCATTTTACCCCTAACTACCTTTGTTTTAAAAGGCTCAATTTTTTGAAATTCAAAAATTGTGAGAATTTACATTGAAGCATGCATATACACTTTTCAGCTGATGAGATAAGATGAAAGTTTTTTTAAATTTTTGAAATTGATCAATAAATGATAAAGTTATGACACTTTCCATTTTCACCCCTAACTACCTGTGTGGCACAAAGGTTAAGAGACTCGATATTTTTGAATTTTAAAAATTGTGAGAATTTACATTGAAACATACATATATACCTGTCAATTGACGAGTTATGATGAAACAATTTTTTTTAAATTTCGAAATTGATCAATAAATGACAAAGTTATAACACTTTCCATTTTCACCCGTAACTACCTGTGTGGATTTACATTGAAACATGTGTATATACCTGCCAATTGATGAGATAAGATGAAAAGTTTTTAAATTTTTGAAATTGATCAATAAATGACAAAGTTATAACACATTCCATTTTCACCCCTTACTACCTGTGTGGCGCTCAGATTTAAACAAGTACAAGTAGGCACTGATCAGGAAAAGGCGTAATCAGAAAGAAATTCCCACTCCAAAAGTTGAGGAGGGAAAAACTAAATTGACAATTAGGTACTTATACTTAGAAAAGATATTGTAAGCCGAGTGAGCAGCTATTTCCCAATAGGGGGCCACTCAGTTACCCGAACTTAAACAAAATATGAAAATCCACATAAGGTTCAAACAGTGCAAGAATTCAACTCCAAAACATAAAACAAATGGAACCACAACAGAAGTATCGCCTTGGAATGATCAGTATCATTAGATTACTGGGAGGGGGGGGGGGGGGTTAAATTGATTTTACTGATTTTTTTTTTAAATTCAAAAATTGTGAGAATTTACATTGAAACATGCAAGTATACTTGCCAATGATTGATGAGATTATCTCAGTTGATATTTTGAAATTGATCAATAAATGAAAACCAGAGGACCAATGGTCCTATAAACGCTCACCTGAGATCTGGGATATGTGACTTAAGTTGACCTTGCCATAAAATGGGTCAAGGTCATCCCAGGGTCATGATTTATATAAACTTTATAAAGCTCTATTGCCTGATGCTTCATGCCAAGTTTCAAAATCATAGGCCTTCTGGTTCTGGAGAAAAAGATTTTAAAGGTTTTTGCTATTTATAGCCATGGCAGCCATCTTGGTCATGTGACCTTGACCTTTTATATAAATTTTCATTCCCTCTTCCTAACAATGCTCCACTTAAAGTTTGGCTTTTATTGGTATAGCGGTTTCAGAGAAGTAGATGTTATAATATTATGGTCATATATATGTATATAGCCCCAGGGCAGGGGCAGACAACCTCCTGGGGTCAAATTTTTTTCAATAAACATAAATTTTCTGTCCATTTGCATACTCCCAGCAAGTTTCCTCCATTTAATTCCATTTTACTATTTTTTCCCATTCGAATGCATTACTGAACTAAGTTGACCTTGCCGTAAAATAGGTCAAGGTCATCCCAGGGTCATGATTTATACAAACTTTGTAGAGCTCCATTGCCTGCTGCTTCATGCCAAGTTTCAAAATCATAGGCCTTTTGGTTCTGGAGAAGAAGATTTTCAAAGTTTTTTGCTATTTTTAGCCATGGCGGCCATCTTGGTCATGTGACCATGACCATTTATACAAACTTCCATTCCCTCTTTCTGAGGATGCTCCACATAAAGTTTGGCTTCGATTGGCCAAGTGGTTTCAGAGAAGAAGATGTTTGAATATTGTGAAAAGGAGAAGATCTTTGAAATTGTGAACGATGGATGGACAACGGACGAACGGACGACGGACGGACGACAGAGCATGGGTATACTATAAGCTCACCTGTGAGCCTTCTGCTCAGGTGAGCTAAAAATATAACGCTTTCCATTTTAAACCCTTACTACCTGTGTGGCGCACAAAAGACTTTTTTTTTATAATATATATTAAACAAGAACTCCGCGGAGGCCGATATCGCACCTGCATCGGGCAAAGTCAAAAGACCATGAAATATAGTTCAAGGGCACCAGGTCAAGGTGCATGCTTGAAGGGCATGTCAAGGATAATTACTATGCAAGGTTTCAGACTCGCAGCTATCTCTGATGTCGAGAAAACCAAACTTCGATGAAAAATTTTCAAAGTCAGTGGACCGTGAAATATAGGTCAAGGGCATCGGGTTAAGGTGCGTGCTTGAAGGGTATGTCAAGGACAATTACTATGCAAGGTTTCAGACTTGCAGCTATCTCTGATGTCGAGAAAACCAAACTTAGACGTAAAAATTATCGAAGTCAGTGGACCATGTGGACCGTGAAATATAGGTCAAGGGCACCGGGTTAAGGTGCGTGCTTGAAGGGTATGTCAAGGACAGTTACTATGCAAGGTTTCAGACTAGCAGCTATCTCTGATGTTGAGAAAACCAAAATTCGACGTAAAAATTTTCAAAGTCAGTGGACCATGAAATATAGGTCAAGGGCACTGGGTTAAGGTGCGTGCTTGAAGAGTATGTCAAGGACAATTACTATGCAAGGTTTCAGACTCGCAGCTATCTCTGATGTCGAGAAAACCAAACTTCGACGTAAATGTTGACAAAACTTCGACGTAAAATTTTTCAAAGTCAGTGGACCATGAAATAAAGGTCAAGGGCACCGAGTTAAGGTGCGTGCTTGAAGGGTATGTCAGGGACAATTACTATGCAAGGTTTCAGACTCGCAGCTATCTCTGATGTCGAGAAAACTAAACTTCGACGTAAATGTTGACGGACGGACGGACGAACGAACGGACGGAAATTTGAACTCCTATATCGCACCCTGCTATAAGCAGGTGCGATAAAAATTGTGAGAATTTACATTGAAAAACATGCATGTAAACCTACTAATGTCTATACACCATCTTCCAGAAACTGCATTTTGCAAAATCTTCCTTTTCTGAAAGACCTCAAGAAAAATATTATCATACCACCATTTTGCATTCCAAGTCTTAAGAAGGTGCCAAAAAATTTGAAAATCGGTTAACAAACAAAAAATTTTATGCCAGAAAATAATTTTGAGAATGGGTTTTCCATTGAAAAAAAGTCAGCAAGGGAAGTAACCATTTTCCCAGAAAAAATCTAAATTAGCAGTTTTTCATTTAAAATGCACACAAAAAAAAAAAAATGTATTGTATGCATAGCTGAGAGCCCAACTCTTAAAATTATTCCACATAGTTGCCTGATTTTCAATTTTTAGATGTTTGGATTACCTCCTTTGTACATGAAAAAGGCCTATTCAAAATAAATTTTGGCATAATTATTCTACTAGTGAACTCATTTTCAAAATTTCAGAAAAGCGAGATTTTGAAAAATGCAGTTTCTGAAAAATGGTGCACAGACAGTAATTGATGAGATAAAATAAACTTTTTTATTTTTTTAAAGTTGATCAATAAATGACAAAGTTATAATATTTTGAGCCTGTTCTTGAGAAAACCAACAATTTGGGCTTTCGACCAGGTCCGACACAAACCGGCCTGTTCAATCTCAGAAGCTGACTAGAACCTTGAAATCTCGGATTTAAGAAGAAGAGGTATTGCACTATTTATGGAGTGAAAAAAAAAGGTGCTCATCAGTCGTGCAGTTATTGCACGGATGATCTGCAGCTTTATTGTCGCATATGCAGATTGTTGGTTTTCTTATGCATCTGCTCATTAGCTCACCTGAGCCGAAGGCTCACAGGTGAGCTTATAGTATACCCATGCTCCGGCGTCCGTCCGGCGTCCACCATTTTCAAAGATCTTTGAAACCGCTTGGCCAATCAATGCCAAATTTTATATGAAGCATCTATAGGAAGGGGGAACCAAGGGGGAACCAATGTGTATATAAATCCAGGTCACATGACCAAGATGGCCGCCATGCCCATAATTATTTTATTAGTGAACTCATTTTCAAAATTTCAGAAAAGCGAGATTTTGAAAAATGCAGTTTCTGAAAAATGGTGCACAAACAGTAATTGATGAAATAAGATGAAAAGTTTTTTATATTACCGCTTCATATACTAGTAGATGCTTCCTATAAAATTTGACTTTCATTGGCTAAGGAGTTTTGGAGGAAATGATGTTTGAACATATATTTATCTACATGTATATTGGCCCGGTGTGGGGGCAGACCAACCCCTGGGGTCCAAATTTTTTCAGAATCTTAAATTCTTCAGTCCAAATGCCCATTATCTGCAAGTTATGCCCTAACAATTTTCCCCATTCAAGTGCATGGGCGACCTATGTTGACCTTGCCATAAAATGGGTCAAGGTCCTTACAGGGTCATGATTTATATACACATTGTACTAGTTTAGGCCCAGATGCTACATGCCGAGTTTTGTTGAAATCGGTCTGCTGGAGAGAAGACTTTTGAAGGGTTTTTACCATATATGAGTATGGCGGCCATTTTGGTCATGTGACCTGGATTATTTACAAAAATTGGTCGCCACTTCTTATAGATGCTTCCTATTCTATCAAATTTGGCTTCAGAGAAGAAGATCTTTTATGGTTATATACATGTATATTGCCGCGGGTTTGCCCATCCTACAAGTTTTTCCCTTCAAATGACAATTTTACCCATTCAAATGCATGGGCAACCTACCTTGCCATAAAATAGGACAGGGTCATCACAAGGTCATGATTTATAAAAACATTGTATTACTTAAGGCCCAGATGCTACATGCAAAGTTTCATTGAAATTGGTCCACCAGTTCTGGAGAAGATTTTTGAATTGTTTTATATAAGCTTGGCGACCATCTTTTTTTTATATACACATTGATTCCCCCTTCCAATTGATGCTTCATGTATAATTTGACTTTGAAAATTTGGATGATGGACGGATGCCAGGTGACTGCCTATCCTATAAGCTCGCCTTTGAGCCTTCGACTCAGGTGAGCTAAAAATTTGATTGTGTGATAGTTCCTGGTCATATCCTTTTCTGCTTTGCAATAAATGAATGTTCTGTCAGTCTGCAGAAAGAGTCCTTGATTCTTAAGTTGCCAAGAAAGTGTGAAACAAACTGGCCCTGAATGTTTTCAGCACATATGTTGAGAAAAGACACTGTGTGTTTCTTTGATTGTCACTGTGCTGTAAAAATTGCGCAATATCACGAGAAAACTGGACTTTTTGCATATGTGAAAACAGCAGTACTCCACAGCTGATCAGAAATAGTACAATTCTGCAATTTTCAATCTGAAATATCAAGCTTCGATCAATGTTTTGTGACTACAGGACTGTGTAGGACCTGGTTGGAAATCCGCTCAGAAAGGTTTTCTCTTAATGTTGCTCAATTTATCTTGCACACTGTTTCTGTGGTGTCTTCTGATTGTCTACGCGCCAGCGCGTAGACTACTCTAATGTTTGAGATTGACCTACTTACAAGACAACTCATACACCTCTCTACAACTGCAACTGCACGGTTTGAGTCTAGTGGCTTGACCATCGTGTTAGTAGGATTCCGGGTCGTTTCGCCAAGGACCGTGTAAACACCCAAAAACACCCATGCAAACCTCCCTTTGGTTGGTAACATTTGTACCAATGGTGCAGTTGGTACCAAAAATGGGACAAATTGTAAAATTCGTGGAATTGGTGCATGATTGCATTCTATCTAAGCAACAACGGAATGAAATGAACTGACGGGTCAGGTATGAAAGCTTTGACCGCACCCCACCTGTGTAGCCAATTACATTTTATCCAAGCCACAACGGAATAAAATGAACCGACAGTATTGTGACGGTTGATTGTCAGGTATGAATGCTTTGACCGCGCAGCGTTTTATTTGCACCACGATGAAATGGGAGTACGGTCAGATTCTTTGACATTCTAATTTATATATGCGAAGCGTAGACCAAGCTTTTTGTTAAAGCTTATACTTGTAGTAGTGTTAAGATTGAAACCATCTCGGCATGCACCCTGTTAAAAGATAAAAGTAAGCAGCATATTTAATTAGACTATTATAAGAAATACATGTACTTCTAATTGTAAGAAAAATATCAACCATACATTATTTTACCCAATTCAGTCTGCACTAAGATGTTAAATCTTCAAGCTGAATAAAGTGGATGCATATTATTCCTAAGAAAATGTGCATTGTGCTTGAAATATGTAAAACCATCTGACATAACATGTCCTTAACACTTTTGTTAAGTGTAATTTACACCCAAACCCAACTTACCAGAGGACCAGCTCACCTGATCTGGGCAGCTTTACTTGTTAAACTGTAGGGGAGCTAATGACCCCTGCCCTGGGGTGTGGCATGTAAGGAGCACAGATGGCAGTATTTATAAAGAGGATTGCTGAATAATGCTACTGACAAAATATAAAAGCTCTGGGACTAATGGTTGTTGAGAAGATTTTTTGTATGCTTTTCTCATTGCTCTAACAGACACACACACACATGTACAGACACGCTGGTTCAAGTACCATCCTATAAGCTCACATTGTGAGCCTTCAGCAGCTTGAGAGTCTTTACAGATGCATCCATGCATTTATGACATTTATGGATGCTAGCTCAAATGGCTTTAAAAGTAGATAATCTATCACAATAGTTGCACAAATTACCTGTTTTCTAGTTGACCTGTGTTTCCTCAATATTCCATGTTGGTAAACAATAATCATTGTGTATCATCAGTATAGATCTTCTGCCAGTGCAATAGTATCAGCTGTCTTACTACTGGTAGTTCAAGTACCACCACGCATCATCCAACATCCCTTCAACTGGAAGATCTGATAATAAATATCAAAATATGGTGTATAAGTTTTTCTGGCTAAAAGACACAACCCGGCACCAGTAGGGTTCAAACCAAAGACTTCTTGATTCAGAGTTTGATGCCTTGGCCACTGTGCTTCCTCAGAGCTGCTATTCTGTCAACTCTTAAAAGGGTACAAACTATTTAACCAGACAAGCAAGGTTTATATACTAGCATGTCAATTCCTTTTAGCTCATCTGAGTGCAAATGTGTGTAAATACCTACAGTCAAATATTTGGTGGGATATCTACAATGCAATTGCAGAAAGCTGAACGATGTTGACTGACGGTTACAGTTACTTTAATTTTATCCCATTTAATGTGTGTTGGAATATAGATCAGCTCTCTGAAAGTGAGTGAATTGTTGAGTAAACATTCACTGTTTGTCGGGTCAGTTGTTATGATATAAATCACTGGCACTACACACTCCTGATTTGATCCTTACAACCGATCTCCAAACAGTGAATTAGTGAATTATTACTCAACAATTCAGCTAGAGCTGATCTATGTCTTGAATAGAAAACACCCACTTACTATTGTTTGTGAGCATGATGTTAGCACAATCTTTGTGTTTTGTGTTTAACCTCATTTTGTTAAAGGTTTCTAAATGAAATCACTTACCTTATCATTTCTGAATTCAACAGCATAGGCATAGAGGAAGAATTTACTTTCTTATCTCTTCTAGTCCGTACCATTCTTCTAATACTGTCATAAATGTGGCCCCTTTGTGTTAGTTGGCATCCACTACCTGTAAGTTAAGGGAAGAAATAGTGACAAGTGTTAAACCCATCAGAGATAATTTTTATTTGAAATTAAAAATTTGAAATTATGAGATCGAAGCACAAAGCAGATTGTGCATTAGTCATGGCTACCAATGGACAGCTCTTTCATACAAGATTTACAATAAGAGCTGTCGCAGGACAGCGTAGCTCGCCTGACTTGTGCTTTGCCACTAAATTTATCAAAATCTATGACCCATGACCCTGACCTCAAGGTCACTCAGGTGGGTCGTACAAGCATAAAATTTCAGACCAATATCTACAAACATGCAAAGTATCAACTTGATTCATCAACATGTTCATGAGATATAGACTTCTAACAACTTTAACGAAAAACTTCAACAAAACATTTCTAAATCTGTGACCCTGACCTCACGGTCACCCAGGGTGGGTCATGATGGTACTCCATTTAACTTCAGACCAATATCTACCAACATGCAAAGTATCAACTTGATCCAGAGAATTAATGTCCCCCGCCTTGATTGTTTAGTTACACAATCTGAGAATAACATATATCCAAACCACATGTACTTTCTTGTACACGCCCGAAAAAACAACTAAGTTCAGAATTGCGAAAAAGTGAAAAAATTAAATTGAGGATTATATCCAAACCAAGTATGCATATCTTCCTTAAAGTTTCAAAAGAATCGGAACTAGAAAATGTGTTTATGAAACACTATGCCCCCAACTGGTAAGTCACTTTCAAGATGTAAAAATGTCCAAAAAATGACTTAAGTTCAAATTGTAAAAAAAGTGACAAAAATTAATCTGAGGAGTATATCCCAACCACATGCATATCTTCAAAGCATGGTCACAATGTCTGCAAAGTTTCAAAAGTATCGGTATTAAATTGTAGGAGAAGTTGCGCACACAAGGTACCCTCTATCCATTCACTAAAATGCCCGAAAAAATGACTAAGTTCAAATTGTGAAAAAAAATGACAAAAAATAATCCAAGGATTGCATCCAAACCACATGCATATCTTCAGCCCATGCCCATAACAAATGTAAAGTTCTAAATGAATTGGCATGAAACTGTAGGAGGAGTTGCGCACACAAGGTAACCACTGCCCATTCATTTTCATTGTGAAAATGCCTGAAAAATGGCTAAGTTCAAATTGTGAAAAAGGTGACAAAAATTAATCTGAGGACTATATCCAAACCACATGCATATCTTCAAAGCATGGTCACAACATCTGTAAAGTTTCAAGAGAATCGGAATAAAACTGTAGGAGGAGTTGCGCACACAAGGTACCCACTATCTATTCACTTTATCAAGAATTAAAAAGGGAAATAACTCTCACAGAATGGGCCCCTAGCCCCTTGAATTTACCTGAAAGAAAAAATATGGGTCCTCTTAGTTTTCATATACAAACTACATACCAAATTTCAAGATCCTAGCTCTAACGGTTCCTGACCGAATGCTAAGTGTAACTCACGCATCACAGACTGACTGCACACCACTGGACTGGACTGGACTGGACGGACAGACCCATACCAATATGCCCCCTCAACTTCTTCGAAGTTGGGGCATAACAAAACTCAATAAATGCAACCTATATGCTAAGCTGTCAGGGAAGTGGAACAAGGTACCGAAGTGGAGCAGAATGACAGTTAGCCAGCTGATCTATGTGCAGAGATGAGAATTTGAAACAAAACAAGCAAATTCAGAGAATTCATGTCTCCCGCCTTAATTGTTTAGTTACACAAATATATCTGACAATAATGTATACCAAATCACATGCATTTACTTCATGTCACAGTGTCAAACATTAATCTGAGGATTATATTCAAACCACATGCAAATCTTCAAATCATGGTCAGGACATCTGTACAGTTTGAAAAGAATCAGAATAAAAGTGAGGGAGGAGTTTGCACACAAGGTACACAATGTCCATTCACTTTCATTGTATAAATGCCTGAAAAACGACTAAGTTCAAATTGCGAAAAAGTGTCAAAAATTAACCTGAGGATTATATCCCAAGCACATGCATATCTTCAAAGCATCATCAAGACATCTGTAAAGTTTCAAAAGAATCTGAATTAAAAACTGAAGGAGGAGTTGCGCAGACAAGGCACCCACTGTCCATTCACTTTCATTGTCAAAATACCGAAAAACGACTAAGTTCAATTTGCAAAAAAAGTGTCAAAAATTAATCTGAGGATTATATCCAAACCTCATGCACATCTTCAAAGTATGATGAAGACATCTGTAAAGTTTCAAAATAATCGGAATAAAACTGTAGGAGGAGTTGCGCACACAAGGTACCCTTTGTCTATTCACTTTCATTATCAAAATGCCCGAAAAATGACTAAGTTCAAATTGCAAAAAAAGTGTCAAAAATTAATCTGAGGATTATATCCAAACCACATGCACATCTTCAAAGCATGATGAAGACATCTGTAAAGTTTCAAAAGAATTGGAATAAAACTGTAGGAGGAGTTGCGCACACAAGGTACCCACTGTCTATTCACTTTCATTATCAAAATGCCCGAAAAATGACTAAGTTCAAATTGCGAAAAAAGTGTCAAAAATTAATCTGAGGATTATATCCAAACCACATGCACATCTTCAAAGCATGATGAAGACATCTGTAAAGTTTCAAAAGAATCGGAATAAAACTGTAGGAGGAGTTGCGCACACAAGGTACATACTCCTATAGGGGGACGGAAGGACGGACGGACGGAAGGACGGAAAGCCAAAAACTATGTCTCTCCGCTTTTCTTCGAAAAGGCGGGGGACAAAAAAGGCGGCCCCCGTGGCCGAGCGGTTAAGAGTGCTGTTTCTTAATTACTCGATCATCTCACCGCTGTGTCTGGTGTAGGTTCGAGCCCGCTCTGGCCACATGTGAGACAAGCCTGCGGGTGTGTCAGGTGGTTTTTCTCGGGGTTCTCCCGTTTCGCCCCACCTACTGATTGGCCTGTCTCATATGAGCATAAACAATCTTGAAAGGGACGTAAAACTGAATTAAAAAAATAAAAAAAAAAAAGAGAGAATAAGAAAAAGAAGGAAAAGAGAAAAATGGTTGCATTTATTGAAATGAATATTGTATGGTCTCCATTATTTCATTCAAATTCAGATAAAGAAAAATAAATTGTAGATCTATATAAAAAAAAAAAATCACATGTCCCATTTAGATGATCTTAGATCTGCATGACTAGGATTGTGTTAAGAGAGTGGGTGCATTTATTAGAATGAATATTGTATTACACAAGCCTATGAAAAATCAATATCAGTTTCCACGCTACGTCACCTGTGTTTCTTGAATGAACTGACCTAAATATTGGCCTCAGTGTGTATTTATAAACGGTCTGGACATTACACATTATAGACTGGATTAATTTGACACAGATAACGATGAGTAAGTTGATTAAATCTTTTGTTTGCAACTTGTTCGCAATTAGTAATGACTCAAAGTTGATACATGTATCATAATTATTGACATTATTGGGAACCAATCAATTTTGACTGTGTCTGGTCAGATCAGAGACATGAGTGACGAGAGATGGCTTGATTATTTTTTGGCTACACACGACAGCGAGAAGTTGAAAATTTTGGACAGGAGACAGGGAATTTGAAACAGAAAACTAGCACTAGCCAGTATCATAAATATGTAGAATTACCTGTTCCGCTGATTATAGTGTCATGAAAAGGCAAATTTATTTTGATTTGAATTCACAAAACAAATGCCAGTTGAGTCGCCCATCTTGCAAGTTCTTCTGTGATGACGTAACGAAAGCCGTGCGTCACCGAACTTGATCACGTGCCAAGTTTGACGTCATCAACGAGTGGCTTTGACAGAAGAAGTTGAAGAAAAAAAAACATGAAAAAAAAGACTAAAAAGTGCTGGCGGTGCTGATTGAAATGCCAAAACCAAATCCAAGTGGTTTGTATTAAATCCCCAGTAGTTCGTCACACTACTGTAGTTTTGAATGCAAAATCATTGGAATTTCTACTCACTTTTAGTCTTTACAACATCTTTTGGAAACAAATTTTTACCATGTCAGTTTGGCCATTGGGGCAGTGTCTGATCACATTACCCTTACCAATATCTTAAACTGTTAAACAAATACTAGGTGGAGCAGACTGGCGCAGTGGTCATCAGTGCGACAATGCTGGATCCACCGTGCGACAATGCTGGAGCCACCGTGCGACAATGCTTGAGCCACCGTGCGACAATGCTGGAGCCACCGGTTTAGCCCTTTTAAATAACAGGAAGAAAAAGAAGTTTCCATTCTCCGGGGTGTCATTCGTTGTGGCTTTGAGCAAGTCACATTTCCATAGCGCCTGAGCTAATGGTCAGAATTTGATTGACTCTGTGGCAGTCTGTGCATAGTAAAAAATATGTAAGAAATTGTAAGCTTACCCAGGAAAAATGGTTTGTTTACTTGAGCAAGACACAGAGGCTTCCTTGATATTTTGTCGACTGTAACTTTTTGTCAAATGTAACATTCTGTCGAATTGACAGTTTATTGAACATGTTGAAGATTCATCGAAAATTTTTCGTCGAATTGACATTTTGTGGAAAATGTCGAATTTTGGTAGAACTATACAAAAAGTCTATTGCATGTGAATTGTTAAACATTTGGTGTGACACTACGCAAGATATTGCTGACATTTTTAGCTCACCTGAGCCGAAGGCTCTCAGGTGAGCTTATAGTATACCCATGCTCTGTCGTCCGTCGTTGTCCACAATTTCAAAGATCGGCTTGGCCGATCAAGTTGAAATTTTATGTGGAGCCTCCATGGGTAGGGGAATGAAAGTTTGTTCACGATGGGGCCGATGGGCTTGAGTCCCCGATGCTACATATCAAGTTTCGTGGAAATCGGCCCACCGGTTCTGGAGAAGATTTTTGAAGGGTTTTTACCATATATGGGTATGGCAGCAATCTTGGTCACGTGACCAAGATCCCATAGTTTGCTAAAATGATGACCCTGGCATGACCTTGACCTTTTTTTGTGGCAAGGTCAATTTTGGAAATATAGGCTTTTACATGAGAAAAGGCGAAAACAATGGATATTTTGGAAACTATTGCAGCCTGAGACTTGAAAATTGCTAGATGCAGACAACTACTGGAGTCAATGACGGCATGTAATTAATTAAGGTCAAGGTCATTTCTTGTCCTTGACCCAAGGTCGTTGAAATATCAAAATTAAGTCACAAACCGCTTGACCGATGAAGTTGAAATTTTATGAGGAGCCTTCTTGGGTAGTGGAATTGAAATTTTTGCATGTGGTTTGGATATAATCCTTGGATTATTTTTTGTCATTTTTTTTTCACAATTTGAACTTTGTCATTTTTTTGGGCATTTTGGTGAATGGATAGAGGAGGGTAACTTGTGTGCGCAACTCCTCCTACAATTTTATACCGATACTTTTGAAACTTTGCAGACATTGTGACCATGCTTTGAAGATATGCATGTGGTTGGGATATACTCCTCAGATTAATTTTTTTTTTTTTTTTTTTTTTTTTTTTTTTGGTTTAGTTTAAACATATTTTATTGCCTTTTTTATGTACAATGGGGTTGGGCTACAAGTTCTATCAACATTAGGTTCAGCCCGCCCCCTACAACATAATAATAGTGCAGCATGGCAAACATATTTACAAATACAACAAATATATTGTAAATCGTAAATAACAAATAAAGACAGACAGACAGACGACAGACAGACAGACAGACAGACAGACAGATAGATAGATAGATAGATAGATAGATAGATAGATAGATAGATAGATAGATAGATAGATAGATAAGATAAGATAAGATAAGATAAGATAAGATAAGATAAGATAAGATAAGATAAGATAAGATAGATTCCTTGTCGGTTGCATGCTCCTTCGGATCATAAATTTTGTATAAGATGTTGGGATTGTTCTTTTTAAATTCTCAAAAGCGGCCTGAGTCTTTGATATATTGCTGTACTGCCTGAAAAAGAAAACAATTATCATTATCAGACAGAGTAGTCTTTCCATACAACAGTGTGTTTAAACTTAAAGGATGGTATTGTCGTGTTTGACGAAACATTATCAGTCTTTGATTAGAATAGTTTTCGCATTCGAAGAAGAAGTGGATGGCATTTTCATTTGTGAGAAGAATATTTGAATCGTCTATCATATTATCCAGGTGAGTTTCTGTAAAGCACAGGCAGTCAAAGTCGCAAAAGTTATCCACAATATATTCAAGCTTATTTCTTATGCTTCGAATATTGCAATGGAGAATTGATACGCAATGTTCGCGTAAATTATCTGGCCCAGGATTTGTTTCTACATCTCCAGACAATATTATTAAAAGCAATACAAGTAATACGTTTTCAATGTTATTAACACTATTATAAGTGACAGAAGAAGCTAGCCAAAAATACTTTTTAAGACTTCGGAGGATTTGTAATAAGAAAAAGAAACTAAATGACAACTTACCAGCATAACATTTCGTAACGATCCCATATGCTTTTCCATAAAACAGACCAATGGACAATCTCCAGCATGCTACTTCATTACCCATCAGGATACAAGGTTGGTGTAATATACATCAGTTTGGAGCTTGTCAACCAGTCATGTTTATTTCCATTTAGAGCTGCAACCGACACTGAATCTAGACTATCAGAGAAATAAGTATCACAGAGAAAGCAAGGAAAAAGGGAGACAAATACATAGATCAAGGAAAACTGTTTGGTCATATTAAACCTTTCAACGAGAGGCAAACCATGAAACTGTGTCAAAACTATCAGGTGAAGAAACAACGGACTTTTACATGGCAAATAAACACTCCACCAAGCTCACATGGTCACGCTTAGTTCAATATGCACAGGTTGAAATTCAAAAATACAAATATGTACACATTAAAGCAAAGAATACTTTGTGCATATATGCACACCGGTTAACATTTCTTTTCAATAAATGACATCTGCATCTACTACATAAAGGTAATGCAACTGCTAGTTCGAAGAATGTACATAGATGAAAAATTTACAGCAAAAGATTAAAAATGTTGAGAACGGAAGTCAGTCAGTGAACCAGACTCAGAGAAAATGCATCACTTTGTGCAAGCATGATATTCATTACTCAGTCAGTACAATGGGTATGCATACTCTGGTAAAAAAGAAGAATGCCATAGAATTTCGTGACCACGAAAACTAGTGACAGAAGTGTACAGGTGAACCCACTGGGAAGATATCTACATCTGGAGCTTTCAGGATCTAATTCTGGTTCATCAAATACGCAGCGGAGGAAATGTCTTGACTTACTAATTCATTTCGTCCTTATATAGTCCCTATTTTAGCCGTGAAAACACAGTTTCATTAAGTTTTTTCTTGTTTATTTACTCGTGAAAATTTTCATGTCTGCCATATTGGCTGGTTACCCGTTCGTTTTTTTTTTTTTGGATTCAGTTTTACATCCCTTTCAAGCTTTTTCACTTATATCGAGACGGATCAATCGGTAGGTGGGGCGAAAACCGGAGTACCCGGGGAAAAACCACCTGACACACCCGCAAGCAGAACTTGGCTTGTCCCACATGTGACTCGTGCCCCGAGCGAGGCGCGAACCCACAGCGGTGAGATGATCGAATGATCAAGAGCACTGAAGTCAGCGACCTTAACCACTCGGCCACGGGGGCCGCCAGATTAATTTTTGTCTCTTTTTTTACAATTTGAACTTAGTCAGTTTTTGGACATTTTTACATCTTGAAAGTGACTTACCAGTTGGGGGCATAGTGTTTCATAAACACATTTTCTAGTTGCTAGATGGAGTCATTGAAGGTATGTAATTAATAAAGGTCAAGGTCAGTTCTTGTCCTTGACCCAAGGTCGCTGAAATGTCAAAATTAAGTCATACTTTCAAAGATCTTCTTCTCTGAAACCCCTTGGCTCATCAAGTTGATTTTTTTTTTTTTTTTTTTTTTTAATTCAGTTTTACGTCCCTTTCAAGATTATTTCAGCTCATATGAGACTGGCCAATCAGTAGGTGGGGCGAAAATGGGAGAACCTTGAGAAAAACCACCTGACACACCCGCAAGCAGAACTTGGCTTGTCTCACATGTGGCCAGAGCGGGGCTCGAACCCACACCAGACACAGCGGTGAGATGGTCGAGTGATTAAGAAACAGCACTCTTAACCGCTCGGCCACAGGGGCCGCTATAAGTTGAAATTTTATGTGGAGCC
Organism: Rugalucina vietnamica; assembly: GCA_964017185.1. Classification (NCBI taxonomy): domain Eukaryota; kingdom Metazoa; phylum Mollusca; class Bivalvia; order Lucinida; family Lucinidae; genus Rugalucina; species Rugalucina vietnamica. The sequence goes on along the minus strand of OZ024878.1, from coordinate 45,628,916 downwards.
TGCTTGTATAGTGGCATTGAAATCTTGTTCACGATATCTTGGTCACATGACCAAGCTGGCCGTCATGTCCATATATATGGTAAAAACCCTTTAAAAATCTTCTTCTCCAGAACCCGTAGGCCGCTTCACAGTCAGGAAACTTGGTATGTAGCACAGGGGACTCCAGCCCATGGTAGTTTGCTAAAATGATTACCCTTGGATGACCTTGACCTATTTTACAACAAGGTCAATTTTGGAACATAGAAAAAGGCGAGAATAATGGATATTTTGGAAACTATTGCAGCCTGAGACCTGAAACTTGGCAGATGCAGACAACTAATGAAGTCAATAAAGGTGTGTGAGTATTCAAGGTCAAGGTCATTTCATGATGACTAAATGCTCCGAGATCAGGCTTCAGGTGAGCGTTTCAGGACCAATGGTCCTCTGGTGTGAAAAAAGACTGCTCTGCTTTTTAGCTTACATGAGCTGAAGGCTCACAAGGTGAGCTTGTAATAGTATAGTAGTCGAGCCCGTCCGTCAATCCGTCTATGCATCCACACTTTCAAACGTACATATCTTAAGGCCTCTGGGCCAATTGCCATCAAATTTTATCAGAAGCATCATTGGGGTGTTGGAAAGGTTGCATTAGGTTTTGGGCTAGGTCCGATAATAGACCTCTGGTTACCATGGCAACAGATAGCTCCCATAGACTTACAATTGGAAAAACATAAAATAAATCTTCTCCGATACCGCAAGGCTCAGCGCTTTCATATTTTGTATGTAGCAATGTATAGTGGTCCTCTTTATAAATCCTGCCACTCGTGCCCCTGGGGATCGTACAGGCCCCTCCCCAGTGGGCGTCATTATCTGCCATAGGCTTATAATGGGAAATACAAATAACACCAAAAAGTGCCCTAAAAGTAAAAATTCTCAACACAAGATAAATTGCATTAGCCATAATGCATGTTATATTTTCAAATATGTAGGCCCTAAAGGCATAGGTATGGTGAAATTTTTGAAAGCCTGAAAAGAAAAGTGAAAATTTCTGTGTTTTCGCACCTACAATATGACTCGGATAACAGAAATGCCATCTAAATGTGCCCCACTTAAAATTCATTTTTTGACAAAAGTGAAACCCAAATGTCCACACTGATTGTTTTTTAGCTGTAAAGAATCAAAAGGAAACAAAAAAAATCCAATAAGAGCTGTCGCAGGACAGCGTAGCTCACCTGACTTGTGCTTTGTCACTAAATCTATTAAAATCTATGAACCATAGTATGACCCATGGCCTTGACCTCAAAGTCTCTCAGGTGGGCTGTGATGGTACAGCATAAAACTTCAGACCAATACATGTATCTACCAACATGCAAAGTATCAACTTGATCCATCTACATATTCAAGAGATATAGACTTATAAAAACTTCAACCCAAAACTTTTTTAACACAAAGTCCATGACCTTGACCTTAAGGTCACTCAGGTGAGTCAAGATGGTATAGCATAAAACTTAAGAATAATATCTAACAGCAGGCAAACTATCAATAAGATCCGTCATATACACGTCTAAAAACTTAAAGCAAAAGCTTTAACAAAAAGCTTTAACATAAAATTTCCAAGTCTGTGATCTTAATAAACCACCCTGCTTTTTCACTCACCAATACTATATTGTAGTCATCCTAGAAAATCACTACCAATCTGATCATACGATCTTGTCAATGGGCAATGATTGTCAATGTCATGGTCATAGACTTTAATAGACAACAGCTCTTATGTAACCACCGCTACTGTTCTTACATTTTATCTTTTCTGAAACACATTATTTACTCTTTCAAGGCATGTATGCTGCAAGTGCTCCCAACAAGATGGCCCTTCAGATTGCAGGTCAACACCCCCCGACAGGTTCCACTGTCTGATCTTTGCTCAGAAGGATCATGTAAGTATTTAGAAAACCTATTTTTTTTTTTATTTTTTTTTTTGCAGTTGCCTACCGACCCACTCTTTTATCTGCCTAACAAAATTTCTTCTTTGGCGTTTCAGACTGATTTTTTTTAGCTATTGTAGTCACCTCGGTCGTCTGCATTCTCGATCACTGTGACCTAATTTTTCAGTGATTGTGCCTTATAGAGATGTATGAGCCTCATGATTTGGGTTACCAGTCAAGTTGGTCTAACTTGGTCATGTCAAGTTGGTCTAACTTGGTCATAATAGTTGACGAAGCCAAATGCAGTCGAGCACATGTCATGCGACAGCTCCTATTTTGAATATTGCTTGATCAATGTCTTTCACTCTATGCACACTTAATTTTACCTGTGTTTGGTTATGCTGAATGCAATCTGAATGTACACTCCCATTTTGACGACCTACTCACTCTAAACCACCATGTAGGCAATGACAAACAAAGATTTTTTTAAGGATGGCCTTAGTAGTAAAACAATTTTGAATTAGATCTAGCTACATAAAACAATAAAAAAAACTATATTAGAAGTAACTCACACTCGCACAAACACAAGTTAAAATAAATTGATAATAAAAATAAGCACTGGGGGCATTCTTTCAATAGTTGAAGCTAAGCACTGGGGGCATTCTTTTAATAGTTGAAGGCTTCAAGCTACATAAAATTTTGTACTCTGTTTTTGCAGGTATGGATTATGGAGAGCAGAAATGAAGCCTGTGAAGTTTTCTACCTTGCAGATTGGTCATACTAAATTCCATCCAGACAAATTTTAAGTGATAGAAGGTAACTCATAATGCAAATAAGTAAGCGGTACTGTAGCTGAAAATAACACTAAGGCTGTCTGATGCATACTATCACACTATATTCTTGTGTGTCAACATCTGACGAGGGGCCCACTTGGCTGTGTGGTTAATTATTTTATTAACAAGCTTTATGATATGATGTCGTTGTTTTCCAGTGGATAACGTCATGTTATAAAAACTGTTATGACCACACGAATAGAATAGAATTTATTAAAATGCACAGTTGTACCCATAGTCTGCGTTAAGGGCATATATAACATACATCAAAGTCCATGTACAACAATATACACAAAATCTACATGTGTATTTTAAACACTTTTTTTGGAAATACGTAACATCATTTATCATATGACGTCGCTGCTTTGTGGGAAATACGCAACATCATTTATCATATGACATCGCTGTTTTCCAGTGGATAACGTCATGTCTTAAAAATCACATGACCACACGTGTATTAACACTTTTGCGGGAATATGTAACGTCATTAACGACGTCCGTAACAACAATATAAATTTTCATTGAAAATATGTCCAGTTCGAAGGCGATAAATTCCTATTTTAAAAGTCATATGATAAAACAAATTTTACATGAGTGGTCATTTCATATGAAATTTATTAAACTCGCCGAAGGCTCGTTTAATAAATTTCATATGAAATGACCACTCGTGTAAGATCCTCTATTAATGACATCCGTAACAACAATGTTAATATTCATTGGAAATGTGTCCACTTTAAAGGCGATAAAATCCTATTTTAGAAGTCATATGATAAAACTATTCTTACACTTGGTCATTTCATGAAATTTATTAAACTCACCGAAGGCTGGTTTAATAAATTTCATATGAAATGACCATGTGTAAGATCCTCTATTTATCATTTTGATGTAGGTTTGAGCCCTGCACGGTATGCCGGTTGATTTTTCTACGGGGTTATCCCGTTTTCGTCCCACCTACTGATTGGTCTACAATTTCAAAGATCCTTCTCTGAAACCGCTTGACAGATCAAATCAAAACTTTATGTGGAATGAAAATAAAACAGAGATCCTTTAAGAGCAGTGAACATATTAGTGAGAAAGGGGATGGGCCATACAGTGGTTACGGCTACTTAAGCCTCTTCAGTGACCCTATAGATTTGGCAACATGGTGCCAAAGGGAATTACTGTAATTTTACATTTTTTAATAGTGTAGTCAATACAAAGACTTGTAAAAACCAAATGGGGGCCAAATATATTTAAACCTTGGTTAGAAAATGAATCTAAACCGATAAATAATTTTCTGATTTTTCAGAATACCCTAGCTGATCTCAAAGGACCAAAAGGAAAATATAATCTGCATTATGTATGATGTACGGGGAGACTGCTTGGGTAGTGCCATTGTGAGCTGAACTGGGGCTATAGCATAATATTCAAACATGTTTAGTAGATCTCAGGTGAGCGTTTATTGGACCATTCACTCACCATTTGTCCTCTGCTCTTATTGCATTTTCACTGGCTGGGATATAAGGGAGCACGAGTCCTAAAAAGAAACAATGCATGTCACGTTGTGTTGATGTTATGTAATGAGCATTATTTAAATAACATGAGTTTAAAAAATTCATTAAGACATCATAGAATATTTTAGTAAACCATTGTGGCAAGGCTACCTGCTTTAATCTTGTGTATATATTAAGGGTTGGGTGATGCTACAAAATGACTTTACTAGCAGTGCAATGTTCAAAGACAAACCATAAAGCTTCTACCTGCATAATGTCCATACGTATTAGGAGCCATTTTTAGCTCACCTGAGCCGTTAGGCTCACAAGGTGACATGATCCGGCGTCCGTCCGTCTGTCGTCCACAATTTCAAAGATCTTCTTCTCTAAAACCGCTTGGCTGATCTAGTTGAAATTTTATGTGGAGCCTCCGTTGGTAGTGACATTGTAATTTTGTTCGCGATATCTTGGTCACATGACCAAGATGGCCGCCACGCCCATATATGGTAAAAACACTTCAAAAATCTTCTTCTCCAGAACCGGTGGGCCGATTTGCACAAAACTTGGTATGTAGCATCGGGGACTTCAGCCCATCATAGTTTGATAAAATGATGACCCTTGGATGACCTTGACCTATTTTATGGCAATGTCAATTTTGGAAACATAGGAAAAACATGGGAAAAAGTGAAAACTATGGATTTTTTGAAAACTTTTGCAGCCTGAGGCCTGAAAAGTGGTAGATGCAAACAACTAATGGAGCAGATGAAGGTATATGATTAATTTAGGTCAAGGTCATCTCTTGACCTTGGCCAGTCTGTCGTCCATACACACTTTTCAAAGATCTTCTTCTCTGAAACTGCTTGGCCAATCAAAGTGAAATTTTATGTGGAGCGTCCAAGGGAAGGGGGAACGAAAGTTTGATTGCGAAATTCAGGTCATATGACCAAGATGGCCGCCATGCCCAACTATGGTAAAAACCACTCAAAAATCTTCTTCTCCAGAACCGGTAGGCCGATTTACGCGAAACTTGGTATGTAGCATTTGGGACTCCAGCCCATCATAATTTGTAGAAATGATGACCCTAGGATGACCTTGACCTATTTTACGGCAAGGTCATTTTTGGATACATAGGCTCTTACATGGGAAAAGGCGAAAACAATGGATATTTTGGAAACTGTTGCATTGCTAGATGCAGACAACTATTGGAGTCAATGAAGGTAAGTAATTAATGAAGGCCAAGATCATTTCTTGACCTTGACCCAAGGTCATTTAAATATCAAAATTAAAAATATGGTTTTCTCAGATATCACTGGGTTTGGAAACTATTGCAGCCTGAGACCTGAGACAACTCATGAAGTCAATAAAGGTGTACGAGTATTCAAGGTCATTTCATGATGACTTAATACTCCAAGATCAGGCTTCAGGTGAGCGTTCTCAGGACCAATGGTCCTCTGGTTAACATGACAGAAACCCATTCAAACAACAAGACCCACATTCAGATCAGGAAATACATGTACCAATTAAACATGGGTTTTGGCTAAATCACCGTCATTGTGACATGACCTAACTGTTTTCCGTAAAGACAAAATGGTTGAACATGCTTTCAGTGAGCTTTTAGGTTTTTTTTGTTTTTGTTTTTTTTTTCAATGAGATTTTGGATTAAATAGTTGTGAAAATGCATGAAATAGTGATTAAGCAAGCTTATTTCAATGCACTAGTACGTTTCTAGAAAGAATTTGAACCAATTTACTAGAGCCTTGGCCATCTTTTATGCATCAAAATGCATGTTTGATCCCTATATGCAAATTTGGTGTATTTTAGATTCTTGCTTTTTTGATAGGTTAAATGGAGACAAAGCACTGTAGTATAGAGCAGACAGCTGAAACAGTGACACAGGACAGTCATCACATTCCGCAGGTATTTTTACCATAGTTTCATAATTCCAACTTTACTAATTTCCTTCATTCTGATTGGTTGTTTGGAAGATTTATACTTCGATAAAAGCAATGTGTAAGAATACTCGGTTTTAACCTTAAAAACGTCACGACGTTACATGATTATGTGACGTTTCTTTGAAGAAATGTTGACGTCACCACTTCTAAACGTCATAAAAACAATGGATGAACACGTCGAAATGAATATTTGGAATTTTGATTAAAATGGACGCTTTTTCTTTTAACATAACATCGTACGGTAAGTGTTTTAATCTTCTTGTTGTGTGTTGAAATTTGACTTTAAAATTTCTTAATGTTCCGAGCCCCAGTTCAAAATCAACATGTCTTTCTATTGGTCCAGACTGCGATATTTTTTCCCAATAGAACAATTTTGAATGAAGGGGAGATGTTTTAAAGCTTCCAACTTTACAGCCTGTCTATAGCAAGCCAGTTATAGCTTCTATTAATTGCGAGAAGTGAGTTCTATGCTTTGGAAATTTTCAAGATGGCTCATGAAAATCAGTTTTGCTCTATTTTCCTTCAGCTGGCTATAAAAATTTAAATCAATGTCTACAGACAAATGCAATGTAATGAGACAAAGTTGGAATTATGAGGCATTAATTTTATTTTTGTTGATTTTATCGATATGTAAACTCAGGCGAATCACTCACAAACTAAATAAAGCCCGAAGGGCTTTATGAAAAATTTTGTGAGTGATTCTCCTGAGTTTACACATCGATAAAATCAACAAAAATAATAATACATTCCTACACATTATACATTCCTTGCAATAAAAGTAGGTTAAAAAGTGAAGTTTGTAAATTAACCCCCTTCATAGATCACAAGTTCACACAAAGTTAGTACAGATCGACATTTTCATGTTCAGTTTCCCATTTTATTGGTGGATATGTGGCAATAATTGACAGTTAAAAATACATGTAAACTTATCAAAAAGAAATTCTATCTGCTGATAAACTGCAACTTATGAGTCACTACAACTTAGGTTTTCTTTGAAGGTTAATTTGAAACCCAACTTCATTAAATCTATGTTCTATAATACCATTTTAAAATATGTTTATTCCAGCTAGATGGAGACTCAGAAAATCATGTGATTATACTACAAGTGGACTCAACTTTTCCCAAGATAAAACCCTCACTGACATTTCTACTGAAAAACCAGGTTTCATCATGGTCAGAGAATATGCCAGCAATACAAAATGAAGAAATAAAATGTTAAAAGCTGGAGTTGATGCTTCTGATTGAGAAAAAAAATCTAGAATGACTTTGAACTAAGTTTAGATACAGCCACAATGTGGTATTTGTATGAGAGGAACTGTTGCAAGGATGAAGCAAGGCCAAATAACTTAATCTTTTATGCCAACCTAATCCATTAGGCTCACAAGGCGAGATTATAGTATACCAATGCTCTGGTGTCTGCCCATCCACCATATTTAGCTAACCTGAGCCAAAGGCTCACAGGCCCATGCTCTGGCTTCCGTCCATCATCAGTCAACAATTTCAAAGATCTCCTCTACAACCGCTTGGCCAATCAAAGCCAAACTTCATGTGGAGTATCCTTAGGAAGGGGGAACAAAAGTTTGTATAAATGGTCTAGGTCACATGACCAAGATGGCCACCATGGCTATAAATAGCAAAACCTTTTAAAATCTTCTCCAGAACCAGAAGGCCTATGATTTTGAAACTTGACATGAAGCATCAGGCAATGGAGCTCTTCAAAGATTGTATAAATGACCCTGGGATGACCTTGACCTGTTTTACGACAGGGTCAACTTGGGCCGCCAATGCATTTGAATGGGGAAAATCAGAAAAATGTGATCAGATGGGGGGAAAACTTGCTGGGAATATGCAAATGGACGGAAACTTTATGTTCATGAAAAAGTTTTGTCCCAAGGGGGTTGTCTGCCCCTGTCCCAGCGCTATAAATACATATTTATGACCATAATATTCAGACATCTTCTTTTCTGAAACTGCTTGGCCAATCAAAGCCAAACTTTTTGTGGAGCATCGGTAGGAAGGGGTATTGAAAGTTTGTATAAATGGTCAAGGTCAAGTTTGTATAAATGGTCAAGGTCACATGACAAAGATGGCAGCCCTGGCTATAATTAGCAAAAACCTTTAAAAATCTTCGCCTATGATTTTGAAACTTGGCATGAAGCATCAGGCAATGCATAAGGCAATGGAGCTCTAAAAATGTGTATAAATCATGGCTCTGTGATGATCTAGACCTATTTTTTGGCAAGGTCAACATAGGTCGCCCATGTATTTGAATGGGGAACATTGTTAAAATGTGATTTGGAGGGCAAAACTTGCAGGAAATGGGCAAATGGACAGAATATTTATGTTTTTGAAAAAAATTGTCCCCAGGTGATCGTCTTCCCGTGCCCTGGGGCTATATACATGTATGTGACCATAATATTCACACTTCTTATTCTCTGAAACCGCTTGGCCAATCAAAGCCAAACTTCATGTGGAGCATTGTTAGGAAGGAGAAATGAAAGTTTATATAAAAGGTCAAGGTCACAAGACCAAGATGGCAGCCTTGGCTATAAATAGCAAAAACATATAAAAATCTTCTCCAGAACCAGAAGGCCTATGATTTTTAAAATTGGCATGAAGCATTAGGCAATGGAGCTCTACAAAATTTATATAAATCATGACCCTGGGATAACCTTGACCTGTTTTACAGCAAGCTCAACATAGGTCACCTACGTATTTGAATGGGGAAAATTGTTAAAATGGGATTTGAAGGGCAAAACTTGCAGGAAATGGGTAAATGAACTGATTTAAGATTCTGAAAAGAATTTGGACCCCATGGGTGGGTCTGCTCCTGCCCCAGGGCATTATGTATACATGTACATAATATTCAAATATCTTCTTCTCTTAAAACCACTTGGCCAATCAGAGTCAAATTTTATAGGAAGCATCTGCATGAAGGGTAAACCAATGTGATTATTAATAAACCAGGTCACATGACCAAGATGGCCACCATGCCCATATATGGTAACAACCCTTCAAGCACTTTCACAGGAAATGCTGAACCTATTGCAATAGAAATTGATATGTAGCAATTAAGACTGTAGTCCTACAATGTGTTTATAAATCATGACCCTTTGATGACCTTCACAGATTTTACGGCAAGGTCAACATAGGTCACACATGCAGAAAACTGTTAGAAAGGCACTGATGGGAAAAACTTCCAGGAAATTGGCAAGTGGACAGAATATGTATGAATTTGAAAAAGAAATTAACCCCAGGAGGTATTCTGACCATGTCTTGGGGCTATATACATGAATATGACATTTATAGTCAAACAAATTAATTGGTATATATCTCAGATCTAGGTGAGCGTTTACAGGACCATTGGTCCTCTGGTTAGCTCATGTGAGCCTTACACAAGGTGATCTTATAGTTACCCATGTTCCATCGTCCGTCGTAGTTGTCATTGTGGTATGTTTGAACGTCTTCTCTGAAACCGAAGGGCCAATCAAAGCCAAACTTAATGTGGATCATTGTTAGGAAGGGGGAATGAAAGTTTGTAAATGGTCAAGGTCACATGACCAAGATGGCCCCCATGACTATAAATAGCAAAAATCTTTAAAAATCTCCTTCAGAACCAGAAGGCCTATGATTTTGAAACTTGGCATGAAGCATCCAGGAATGGAGCTGTACAAAGTTTGTATAAATCATGACCCTGGGATGACGACTGATTTTACTGCAAGGTCAACATAGGTCGCCCATGTATTTGAATTGGGAAAATTGTTAAAATGTCATTTGAAGGGTAAAACTTGATGGGAATGGGCAAATGCACTGCAGATTTATGATTCTCAAAAAATTTGGTTCCCAGGGGTTGGTCTGCCCCCAGCCCGGGACACTATTTATAAATGTTTATGACGTTCAAAGATAGTCTTCTCTGAAACTGCTTGGCCAATGAAAGCCAAGTTTTACATGATGCATTTATATGAAGGGGGAACCAATGTGTACATAAATAATCCAGGTCACATTACCAAGATGGCCACCATGCCCATATATGGTAAAAACCCTTCAAAAATCTCTTCTCTGGAACTGGTGGACTGATTTCAACAAAACTTGGCATGTAGCATCAGGGACTAGTGTGCTGCAATGAAAATATAAATTATGACCCTGTGATGACCTTGACCTATTTTACAGCAAGGTCAGCTTAGGTTGTGTATGCAGTAACCTCTTAAAATGTCATTGAAGGGAAAAACTTCGAGGAAATGGTTCAATGGACAGAATATGTATGAATATGAAAATAAAACTGACCCCAGGGGTTCATCTGTCCCTGCCCTGGGGCTGTATACATGTATATGACCATAATAGTCAAACAAGTTTATTGGTATATACATGTATCCCAGATCTCAGGTGAGCGTTTACAGGACCATTGGTCCTCTGGTTTGATTTTGAAATACACAAGTCTATTAAGTCATGTGTTGCATAGGTAGTTAGGGGTGAAAATTGAAATAATTGAGCCACACAGATGGTGAAAATGAAAACTGTTATAACTTTGTCATTTATTGCTCCATTTGAAAAATGTAAAAAAAAACAAACTTTTCATCTTATCTCATCTATTGAAAGATGTTTGTGCATCATGCTTCAATCTAACAATTTTTGAATTTCGATTTAATAGAGTCTTCGAAGCCATGCACCACACAGGTACCGAGGAGTGACAATGGAATTAATGATCAATATTTTTTTTTCAAAATTTAAAAAAAATAAAAAAATCATCTCATCTCATCTCATCAATTGTTTCAATGTTAATACTGGCAATTTTTTTTATTTACATTGGAAATGTTTTAGTCATTCAAGCCATGATATTTATTGATCAATTTCAAAAAATTTAAAAACTTTTCATCCTATCTCATCAACTGGTAGGTTTACATGCACATTTCAATGTAAATTCTCACAATTTGTCATTGTCATTTATTGATCAATTTAAAAAAAAAAAACAAAAAAACTTTTGGTCTTTGCTCCTCAATTGGCAGGTGTATGTGCATGTTTCAATGTAAATTCTCACAATTTTTGAATTAAAAAAAAAAAATGAGTTTCTTAACCTGTGTGCCACACAGGTAGTTAGGGTCGAAAATGGAAAGTGTTATAACTTTGTCATTTATTTATCAATTTCAAAAAAAAAAAAAAAAAAAAAAAACTTTCATCTTATCTCATCAATTGGCAAGTATATATGCATTTTTCAATGTAAATTCTCATATTTTTTGAATTTCAAAAAACAGTCCTTTAACCTGTGTGCCACACAGGTAGTAAGGGGTGAAAATGGAAAGTGTTATAACATTGTCATTTATTGATCAATTTCAAAAAATTAAAAACTTTTCATCTTATCTCATCAATTGGAAGGTATATATGCATGTTTCAAAGTAAATTCTCACAATTTTTGAATTTCAAAAAATTTGTGCCATACAGGTAGTCAGGGGTCGAAAATGGAAAGTTTTATAACTTTGTCATTTTATTTATCAATTTCAAAAACCTAAAAACTTTTCATCTTATCTCATCAATTGGCAAGAATACATGCATTTTTCAATGTAAATTCTCATATATTTTGAATTTAAAAAAATGAGTCCTTTAACCTGTGTGCCACACAGGTAGTAAGGGGTGAAAATGGAAAGTGTTATAACTTTGTCATTTATTGATCAATTTCAAAAATTTAAAAACTTTTCATCTTATCTCATCAATTGGCAAGAATACATGCATTTTCCTCTGTAAATTCACACATTTTTTGAATAAAAAAAAAAAAAATGAGTCCTTTAACCTGTGTGCTATGCCACACAGGTAGTAAGGGATGAAAATGGAAAGTGTTATAACTTTGTCATTTATTGATCAATTTCAAAAAAATAAAAACTTTTCATCTTATCTCATAAGTTGAAAAGTGTATATGCATGTTTCAATGTAAATTCTCACAATTTTTGAATTTCAAAAAATTTGAGTCTCTTAACCTGTAGGTAGTTAGGGGTAAAAATGGAAAATGTTATAACTTTGTCATTTATTGATCAATTTCCAAAAAATAAAAACTGTTCATCTTATCTCATCAGATGAAAAGTGTATATGCATGTTTCAATGTAAATTCTCACAATTTTTGAATTTCAAAAAATTTGAGTCTCTTAACCTATAGGTAGTTAGGGGTAAAACTGGAAAATGTTATAACTTTGTCATTTATTGATCAATTTAAAAAAAATAAAAACTTTTCATCTTATCTCATCAATTGGCAGGTATATATGCATGTTTCAATGTAAATTCTCACAATTTTTGAATTTCAAAATATTTGAGTTTCTTGACCATTGTGCCACACAGGTAGTTAGGGGTGAAAGTGGAAAGTGTTATAACTTTGTCATTTATAATGTGGGTTATTTGATGTTCAATGTTATTTTTGATACAATGTAGTATTTTGTTGAAAAGTCAATAAACAACACTGACAGGGTGTTTCATTCTTATCTTTTATTGTCTATCATTTCCAAGAAGACTACAGCGTCTCAGATGAGTAAGGTATGTACATTGAAACTCCACAGACATGTATTAAGACATATATAAACAAGGGTTAAAACATCAGTTTTGCCTTTGTATTTTGTTATACACATTGCATACACATACAAACCTAATACACACACTAAGAGAAAACTTTGCAACTGCTTGACATGGGTTAAGCTGCAAATACCTGTGCCTGGCACAGGGTTAGCAGCTAATCTCGTGCCTGGCACGGGGTTAGCAGCTAACCCCGTGCCTGGCACGAGGTTAGCAGCTAACCCTGCGTCTGACATGGGGTTAGCAGCTAACCTCGTGCCTGGCACGAGGTTAGCAGCTAACCCCGTGCCTGGCACGAGGTTAGTAGCTAACCCTGTGTCTAACATGGGGTTAGCAGCTAACCTCGTGCCTGGCACGGGGTTAGCAGCTAACCCCGTGCCTGGCACGAGGTTAGCAGCTAACCCTGTGTCTAGCACAGGGTTAGCAGCTAACCTCGTGCCTGGCACAGGGTTAGCAGCTAACCCTGTGTCTAGTTCTGAGTATTGTAGCTAACCCTTCATATAGCATTAGCATTATACAGTTTTTAGGGTCTGTTATCATGAAATTGCACGCATTACCTTAGTTTTTTTCTATTTTTTGTCCATCTTCAATCAAGGTTTGATGCGTTACCCATATAAAATTTTCAAGACTAGGTTTTGCCACATTCTATGTCTGAAAATACATTCTAGTTTAAATTAATAAGCTGTTCTTAGTGCTTTTAAAACAAAGTTCACTAAGTCAAAGTCAGTCCAGACTCTGACCAATCAGTCAGGATAAGAAATTAGTAACAACATTTTAGACTATATCCAAACTATACATGTATCCTGTCCTACCACACAGATTAGTGATCTTCCTGAGTTTCATATTTTGGACGGAATTCAAGTGGCATATCCTGAATGGCTCAATCTAACAGTTGAAAAGCATTTATTTCTTTTCATACCGTGTTCAGAGTTGATAAATTTCAACATAGAACTACATCATTACCTGTCCGTCACCTGAAGTGCTTTGGAAATGTAACTTGTTCCAGGCCAAAATGAACAGCAACCTGGCAGGCTGCGGCTTTTCTCTGGGACCTCAGTCCTACCCCTTACCAATTAACGTCCCAGTAGTTGCAAAATCTCACTCCGCTATATTACACATATGTTCCATATCTCTTCGTTGCGATCCCAGTTGTTTTTTCAATGGTGAAACAGAGTGTCGATAATTGCAACTTTTTCCAGATAAATCAAGAAGAATACACTTCAACAATGCATTACTAACATATTTATTGTGCTTTTAGAAAAAAAATCCAACCTTTTTTGTCCCTTTTTAGCGGTTTTATTCTCATTTAAAAACTTCTGGCTGTCAAACTTTCAGTGCACTAAATCGTCCGTATATGTTCGTAGGTTTACGCCGAGAATTAACTTCCGACCATTTCCTTATATATATATGGAAAGTTAATTGTCAATTAATATTTAATTGATCAATTAGTATAATGCAGCGCGTGTTGCAACGTAACGTTGACGTCAAACGCCGCGCGCCGAATTCAAAATGGCTGACCCGATTGACGTCATTTGTGGAAATACGTGCATATCATTGGACAAGGCTTAATCATGACCTTTCAACTGGAATAAATTAATGTTCGACGTCAGTTTCCGTAACGTCGGCATATGTGTTCGGCTCGTTCCGGAAACGGCCCCACACGAGTGAACACGATGACAAATGGCTGGAAAATGAACCTGTTGCAAAAAGTAGACACCGTATTTTGTGGAGAAAACTTGATTGTTGGAAATTTAAATATGTGTTTCGACACTGGCTATCCGCACGACGGTCGTGCCGATAACGCCGCTTATCGGCACAACCGTCGTGCGGATAAGCGGCGTTATCGGCACGACAGGAAATTAGTATCCAAATGTTAAAACGTTTAGAAATGGGTACATTTTCAGTTGATAAATATTATACACTGGCTTCAAAACTGAAACAGAATATTACACATGCATGATATTTTTTTTTTACTTTTCAATTAACAAAATTGTTATTTTGCTGAAATTGGCTTACCTGTGTAAAAATCAGTCATGCGTATGCGTAAATGAAACAGTAATTGCCGTTACCTAAATAATAAAAGAATGAGGTAATTTAAAAAAAAAAAAAAAAAAAGATAAACAGCCTTTGATTTTAACAATGGAGTATGGAAACATTTCAGTAACAGAATCAAAAAAGCATTTGCAATGGTTATATTTTTCTCTGCTGTTAGAATCTACTGTCAGTACTTTGATTCAGTTTATATCAGCTGGATTAATCATATCAAACTAGTTTTCTTATTCATAATTGACGTAAATGCTAATTTCGAATGTATCGCAATAGCTAAACACATAATTATTTTATTTAATTACAAATTAATGGTTTAATGCATACGTAAGCTTGTTAGAAAGTCTTATACACCCGTCGTGCCGATAGCCAATACCTGTAGCATTGGCTATCCACACGACCATCGGGCCGATAACACCGCTTATCGACACGACCGTCGTGCGGATAAGCGGCGTTATCGGCACGACCGTCGTGCGGATAGCCTCAGCCATGTGTTTCATCAAATAGCTAAGTGTTGGTGAGCATTTCTTTGTATTAACGATAGAATTCTAGGTGAAACAATCGATGTGTAAAAACGGCTTATTCTCACCATCTTGATTTATGGATGGACACGAGGCTGAGAGTACATTAGTAATGGTGACGAGATGTTTCGCTCCATGGAGATTGTACACATCAGCTGAGTTGTACGAATCTAACGTCCCAGGTAACACTTTTTCAGTCATGTCTGGAGGGACATCGCTTCCTAGGTATTCACGAATACTCTGCAGAGTAAATGCGTCTTGCTCAAGGACATAACATAGTGCCGCCAGTGAAGATCGAACCCAGGACCTCTCGATTTAGAGTCTTATGCTTGACAACTAGGCCACTCCCAGTTATCTCTTAAGTCATAATTGGGGGTTGCTTTGGCATTACAGACAATGGTTTCCTATCAGCCGACTGCTATTAAATTATACCAGTAAATTAAATGCTGATCTACATTCTACACACATTGCTCTGCTGTGTCAGCAATTCAGAGAGCACCAACCACACACTTACAAAAAAATAAAATAAAGTGGGGGTCGAAAATGGAAGAAGACGCAGAGGGCAACCACTGTGATGCATATATGGCATCAAAAATATAGATCTGGTCCTGAAATGATGCCTTTTTGTGGCCGGTTTCCATGCATTATTTATTCTGTCAAAGACACCGCCATGTTGAATTTTTCGAGGAGAAAGGATACTCCTTTGATTTGAACTGTTCCTTCGTGTGTGGAATGACATAGATCGACTCGTCGGGTTTTATGTCAGTTGGGGGCTTGCAGCAGCTAAATATCTTCCTCGCCAGTAAAGGCATTGTCTTAATTATCCATTAAAATGGCTAGAATTGTCTAGGTATCGTCAAAATCTGGCGCGTACCTCGAAAAAGGCGCTGTGCATCGGCATATTTTCTGACTATTCGCATGACAATCGTGTAAAATGTTCTTCCGGTTTTGAGACGTTTCGTGCCCTAACGGGGTCCGTCTATCATCATATACTGAGTTGATCGATTTCTGATCATTATCGCAGATCATCATCCCTGAATCTGAATCTGAGTGGTTTGTTTGTGACAAGCCAAATTGACAATACTTCACCAGGGGGTGTGCCAGGATGGAAGCTAGTCACAAGAGATGCTATCTTGGACACACTGTCATCAAACATATCAACAGAGGGGATCAGGCATTCCAGTCCCTGATAGTCTGTGAAACGAAACTACTAATGTACGCTTCTCTGTTAGCTGAGGGTATCTGAAATGCCAAATAGTGTTGATTTCGACAACGCCTACTCTTTGCGATTCATCAATAAGTATTCTGGCTTTACCCTTCAGACCTTTGTGTAGCAGTATAAGCTCTACTATCATTCCTCCTTTTCTTAAGGGATTCTCATTTCAGTTGACCTAAAATGCCAATTCTTCCTAGAGGCCATGAGTGTGACTGTCCCAACTTGAGCTTCCATATTCCAAGACCGGCCGCACCAGTCCTTTATAAGCTGCTTCTCTCACATCTGGGGGACAAGGATACAAATTTCTCCTCAAGAATCCGAGAGTTCTGTTTGCTTTTTTACAAACATTGGAAATATGTGTATTCCATTTCCAATCGTTTGTGATAGTTACACGTAGGTACTATTTTATGCTTTCAACGTTTTCGAATACAGTACCCTCAAGGGTGATATTAGTCTGTATTTTACTAGACTGTTTATTTGTCAGCTGCATCATGTTATCTAAATGTTATCATGATGTTATCATGATTTAGAGATTCGTTCCTTTCATCTGACCACAGTCACATGCCAGTCAATGACATGTGGGTCAGTTTTAAGTCCGAGGTTCTCGAGGCTATTGAAAGGTTTATTCCGACAAAAATGACCAAGACCAAATATAGTTTACCATGGATCGATAGCTCGATCAAACGCCTCTTTAGAAAACGTGACAAGTTGTACTTTCGTGCTCGCAGGTCAAGCAGCCCTGACATCAAAAACCATTACAAACGGTTTAGAGCATATGTCCAAAAAGCAATCAGAGATGCATATTTCCAATATCTTTACTCTCGATACGGAAATCATTGATCCCAACAGCCCTAGGAAAAATGAAAAAAGTTTTGGTCATTCGTAAAGTCGCTTAAAAAAGACGCGTTTGGGGTCATTTCTCTCCGCGAAAATGGAATTCTAAAAGCAGACACTGTTGAAAAGGCAAATATCTGCAATAAGCAATTTCAGTCAGCTTTTACACGTGAAACTGACTCTGAAATTCCCTCTAAAGGCACTAGCCCATTCACCGCCATGGGTGAAATCACAGTTGACCCTAAAGGGGTCCTCAAACTGTTAAATGGGCTTAAGGTACACAAGGCACCTGGGCCAGACGGCCTGAGTGCTAGGGTGTTAAAAGAATGTAGTTCTGAAATTGCTCCCATTCTGGCTTATATCTACAATGAGTCGCTTGCTCAGGGAAATGTGCCAGATGATTGGCGACAGGCAAATGTAGCCCCGGTATTTAAAAAAGGTGAGAAATATGACCCAGCAAATTATAGACCGGTGTCGCTAACTTGCATCTGTTGCAAGACTCTTGAGCATATAATAGTCAGCAACATTAACAAGCATCTTTCCCTCGAAAACATTCTTGCTGACTGCCAGCATGGCTTCCGTAGTCAAAGGTCCTGCGACACCCAGCTGGTTCAGTTCTTTCATGACATGGTTAGTAACCTGGACCGAGCTCAGAACCGGGGTCACAGACAAACAGATGTGATCATTTTGGAACAGGTTGAGTCCGCCAAATACCTTGGAATTACTATTACTGACAACTTGGAATGGGGTCAACATGTTTCTGAAATTTCTTCTAAAGCAACTAAGACTTTGGGTTTTCTTCGGCGCAATTTGGCACTTGCACCTCAGCATACAAAGGAAGTTGCATACCAAACATTGGTTCGCCCTCAGCTCGAGTATGCAGCTCCTATTTGGCATCCCTATAATGAAACTGAGACGAAAAAGGTGGAGAAAGTGCAGAAGACAGCAGCTAGTTGGGTCTGCAGGCGATGGCATAATACCAGTAGTATCGATGACATACTTAATTATCTTGACTGGCCATCCCTGGAGGACCGCAGGCTAAAGTCTTCCTTAACTTTCTTTTACAAGATTCACTGCGGTACAGTGTCTCTTGACAAAGCTAAATATCTGACCCGGCTCCCAGATTAAGATCTACCAGGGTATCTCATGATTCACAGTACACAAGATACATGTCCTATAGTGATGCCCTGAAGAATTCATTCTTCCCAAGGACTATTCCATTGTGGAATAGCCTTCCTTCTTCAGCGGTCGCATCTAAGACCACGGAAGAATTCAAGGCTCTTATTTAGAACCAAGGGTCCAGAGGTATACGTTTTAGTATGCCTCTGTCTAGCTTCTTGTAAATAGTTTTAATGGCCCATCCCGAATGTTTCCCCTATTTTGCTAAATTCAAAATTTAGCCACCCACCCCACACCTGAGGTGATGATCAGAAATTGATCGACTCAGTATCTGAAGAAAGAAAGAAATGATGTAGCCGGCACCCTGATGTAGCTATCTATTTCTTCATACGCCATTAACCCTCAACTGAGTATTACGTACCCAGGACACATAAAATGCAGCAAAACACAATGGATGGATGGGTGGTCGAAAGTTGGGTGGCTGGGTGGGTGAAAGATGGATGTATGGATGGATGTATGTATGGATGGATGAAGTCTAGGCCTGTAAGTGCTGGACACTGCACGACAAGGACCGTAGCTCTTATAAAAGACAATGAACATCTGGGCTTCGTTAGGAGAATTATAAGTTAACATAAGTGCCTGTCAGCAGCTTAATCTATCTATCTATCTATCTATCTATCTATCTATCTATCTATCTATCTATCTATCTATCTATCTATCTATCTATCTATCTATCTATCTATCGTTTACTTTTCTTTCTTTCGTTCTTTCTTTCTTTCTTTCTTTCTTTCTTTCCTGCTTCATACAATGTCTCACTCCCTGGTGGATAATCACTGCTGAAATAAAGTTAATAAGTGTGTAAGATGAGAAAGATGAAAGGAGGAGAGATCTCGATGAAAGGCAAGATTGGCTGAGGAGAAAGTAAAAAAAAATAAAATAAAATAAAAATAAAATAAAACATACCACTTCACGGTCTATTTCTCGGGTAATGCAGCTTGCAAGCTGTTTCCTTGACCGCATTTAGGATGGCACACAACGGGGGCATTCAATGGAATAATTGCCAAGGGAAAGGGAGGGCTTGTAGAATCCCGTTGGTGTGTGGATTCACCATTTTTGCATTATCTACTGGTTCCCAGCTTCCTGAAATCAATATTGGAAAATACAGGTAACCAACCCCTTCCCCTTGGATTGTTGATTTTTTTTCTCAGGGGGATTGGTTACATGTATCAATTATGTGTAAGCTGGGAACCAGCAGATAATGCAAAAATGGTTAGTAGAGTGGATACACACACTTGTGCTTGGTTGGATATATTCTGGCATAGGGACTGCCACAAATCCTTAACATATAAAAATGCCATATTGAGAATGATAGCTGGATAGCATTTACATGTAATTGATATATGCAGTCTCTCACACCTTGGATAATTCAGTTCTGTGTTTCTTCATAGTAATATTTCATGCCAATTGTGCGATTTACATTTCCAGTGATCCTGTCTATTTGAGAATTCCAAGAAAGTAACAGAAAATATCAATCCAAGTCACTGGGTATGTCAATAAAGTTAAACGCTTAAGTTTGAAGTTGATAGTTTGTTATCAACTCCAAAGAATGTTCAACATTAACTTCCTTGATCAATGAAATCTATGTCGACCGCTAACACATGGCGCCACAGGCAGCTGCAGTACAATGGCATATATCCCTCACAGGTACCCATTTATACACCTGAGTGAAGAGGAGAAATGTCTGTTAAGTGCCTTGCTCAAGGACACAACCAAAAAACTCGGTGGCCGCTCTGGGATTCGAACCTGGACCCTCCGGATCCGGATCCGAAGACAAACGCTCTCAAACCAAGCTATCCGGACAGACTAAGTCAATCTAATGTACCTAACGCTGGTGTGGAACCTGTCCATGCAAATGATACCCTTAGTTTATTAGCATTTTAAAGCTTGTCACCATCTTACAGACAATCAGAACATTCTTTGACATCACACATACCAGTTTTCCCTAAAGGCATGATGTCATTCATTATTGGTACAAATAGTCCGACGCAATACAATTGTATGGCGATTTTGCCACTCCGTAAAACATTATTTGGGAAATTCTTGCTTAAGGGTAAACATTACTATTGTTTATGAGCACACTGTTTGCGCAACGTCGGCGTTTAGTATGCGCACTTTACGCGTAGCTTTTAACGTTGTTTTGCTTTGATTTCTCAATGACGTTGCAAGCTGTAGAATCTTATTGTTTGTTTCTGCGTAAAACGGCAATACATATTGTTCATTTTTATTATAAAAGAAGTTCTGTGGCAATTGATATACCTAATTCGTGGTTTAGGTTAGTTATATGTAAAACGGTGATTTCGCTGTTGATGACGTCGCATAAATATACACAACGTCAGTACAACGTTTGGCGTTAAAACAAAAAAGGCGGGAATATTGAACGGGTTTCCTCTATATTTTCTGACGCAATCCGGTGACCCCCATTTTCTATTTCCAATTTTAAATGGTTACAACGTTTCCTATATGTTGGTGTAATTAAATCAAAATCATATGCGTAGTTTAGGAGATATCGCAAAAATATGTACTTTTTCCAGGTTCGAAAAAGTGGCGGGAAAGTTAATTTTGCTTGTAATCTTCTCAATTTAAGAGCAATATGTATCCAAAGTGTATGAAAATAACATTCATCGTGTGTTTAAGTTGTTTTTGCGGTAATAACAAGTGTAATAAAACACATGTCCGCTATGAGAGTGGTTTTCTGAAATGCCCGAGAATCATCCAAAAAGTTCTGATACCATGTAAATGACACCCCATTTTTATTTCGATTCTAGTCCAAGGATATAATTATCTTTAAGCATGTAAAGTTTCATGGAAATCATATGCGGGAAACAATTACTAATGTTTCCCTTTAAGGACTGTCTGCTTCTTCTTCTTCCTGGATCTTCAGGATCTCCAAACTTCCACACAAGTGCATCAGGGACCTGGGTATTGATCAAGCCTGGGAAGGTCTCAAGACAGCTATCCTTAACACTATAGAAAAAAGGGTACCATCAAAGATGACCACTTCCAGACATACCAATCCTTGGATGAACACGGAAATAAGGAGACTCATTCGAAGGAAACAAAGAGCACATAGGAAAGCAAGACAGACAAGAACAAAAAGGGATAACGACCGGTATAAACGCCTCCAGAGAGATGTCCAGTACAAGATCAGGAGGGCAAATAAAGCATACATGGAGAACACAGGACAACTCAAAGAAATTCTGGGCCCATGTAAAGAGTAAGGGACAAGAGTTCACTGGGGTAGCACCACTGACAAACCAAGAGGGATTCCTACAGAGTGACACTAAACCAGAGCCAACATCTTGAATGAACAGTTCAAGTCTGTGTTCACCAAGGAAGACCTCTCCAACATCCCTGATACAGGAGGTAGTGACATACCAACCATGAACAACATCAGGATCGACTGGAAAGGCGTCCACAAACTACTAAAGAACCTGAAAACGCACAAAGCTACAGGACCTGACGAAATTCCAGCACACATCCTGAAGACTGCGGCTGATGAACTTGCTCCTGCTCTAGCTTGGTTCTTCCAACTTTCCATTGACCAAGGAGAGATTCCCCAAGATCGGAGACAAGCACTGGTGGTTCCCATATTCAAAAAAGGAGACAAGCACCAACCATCAAACTACCGACCGGTATCTCTCACCTCCATAACATGCAAGCTGCTGGAACATATCATCCACAGTAACATCATGCAGCATTTTGACCAGCACAGAATCTTGTGTGACAACCAGCATGGATTCAGGAAGAAACGCTCATGTGAAACCCAACTGCTGTCAACGGTTCAAGAAATCGCCTCATCAACAGCCAAGGGACAACAAGTGGACATCATACTGCTTGACTTCGCCAAAGCGTTTGACAAAGTCCCTCACACAAGACTTCTTCATAAGCTGGATCACTATGGAGTGAGGGACAATGTCAAACGCTGGATTGAGTCCTTCCTGAGTTAGCGAGAACAGCAAGTGATCCTTGACGGAGTGAGATCTGACACAGCAGAAGTCCTTTCAGGAGTACCTCAGGGAACAGTGGTTGGGCCCCTACTATTCCTGTGTTTCATCAACGACCTGCCAGAGTCTATAAAGTCCTCACAAGCCAAGCTGTTCGAAGATGACAGTCTTCTATTCAAGGTCATCAAAAATGACAGTGACAGAGCCATTCTCCAGAAAGACCTATCAGGAGAAAACTTGGCAGATGAGTTTCAACCCCACCAAATGTGTAGTGCTGAGGATCTGTGCAAAGAAGAAGAGGAAAATACTACCAACACAGTACCAGCTGCACGGTCATACTCTAGAAGTGGTCGACGCCAGCAAATATCTTGGAGTGACCATCACAGATGACCTATCATGGGAGACACATGTGCAGAACATTGTGTGTAAGGCCAACCGGACTCTGGGCTTCGTAAGAAGAAACTTGAAGGACTGCACCAAACCAGTGAAAGAGCTCACATACAAGACCATGATCCGTCCAACAATGGAGTATGCTTCAACGGTCTGGGATCCACACCTACAAGCCCAAAAATCAGCATTGGAGCAGGTACAAAAACGAGCGGCTCGCTATGTCTGCAACAACTACACTTCTAGAACGCCAGGATGTGTCACCAAGATGCTCGACGACCTGAAATGGGAGCCACTTGAAGTCAGCCGCAGACACGACAGACTCAGTATGCTGTATAGAATCCAGCACGGGATGGTGGACATACCCACCAACAGATACTTGAGACCCAGCGATAGCCGCACCAGAGGATCAGCTAGATTTTTCCAGGAGAGAATTCCCGATACAACATATTCCAACTCCTTCTTCCCAAGAATAGTGCGGGATTGGAACAAACTTCCACCGGCATCCCTGGAGGAATTTAGATTACTCCTCTGGCTGTGATCTGCTCCACAACAACAGAAACCTCTACATTGTATATAGTTTTAACAGTTTTAACCAACGCGTTTAACCAGTTTTTGGGGGCTAGCTGATCGTCATCACCACTCCTTGCCCCGCAGAGCTAATTACGTTCTTTTTGAAGGTCCCAGCTCTTTACCAGGAAGAAGAAGAAGAAGTATCGCGATTTTGCCACTCCGTAAAACGCATCATTATTTGGAAAATTCTTGCTTAAGGACTGTCTACGACCAGAAAAAGAACAGTGACACGTTTGTGAAGTGTATTGTGAAGTCGTAGGTTTTGGTCTGAAATAGCGATTTATTCAACTTTTATTTCAGCACAGACCGCATACCATGGCGCATGACAGTATATTTAGAAATAGTTGCGAAATCCCACTACGCTATGTTACACATATGTTCCATATCACTCCGAGATACATGCGGAATGGATGACGAGTCATTTCGGCCCATGGAGATTGTGAAATCAGCTGAGTTGTACGAGTCTAATTAACAAGGAAAGAACGATGCACACCTCTCCGCAAAGATATTGAAATTCATTTTTTCACAAGCCTAGTATGTGTTAGAATTGCACCACTCCCGGCGTAAGCCACGGTTTAATCATAGTTCTCTTACACGATTAATCGTGTCAATAGCGGTGGTTTTCTTTTCGGCACCTCGTTAAACCGCGCGAAGATTAAACTTGCAAATTCTTATTTCTTAACTTTTCTTCAGCAATTAAAATTTTATCTCGTCAAAATTGTATTTGCTTCAGAGGTATTAACATACATAATATATTTCAATTTTGACTGATCATCTACAAGTGCTCACTTTCTCTGTTGGCTAGAAAGTCACATATTTTCGTGGGTGAATGTAACATTTTTATTTCAGTTTTACGTCCCTTTTAAGATTATTTCAGCTCAGATGAGACGGGCCAATCAGTAGGTGGGCAAAAACGGGAGAACCCCGAGAAAAACAACCAGGCACACCCGCAAGCAGAACTTTGCTTGTCCTTCATGTGGTCAGTGTATTGTGAAATAAGGCCACTTCCAACAGCCTCGCTGTTGGGCTAGCTCTTTAGCGACATGGTTAGAGTGGTCGCTTGTCACGCAAGAGATCGCGGTTCGATCCCGGGTAGGGACATGATCTCTTACTCCTAAAATACTTCATTGGCGACGAGAAAATTTGGACAGAAGAGGTCTGGCAAGCCATTAAGTTGGTGGTAGTGGCGGATGCAGGAGCGAGGCTTATAGCCAGCTCTGTCTGTGGAATTCTGTGAGCATAGCTCTCAAGTTATTAATTCTACTTCGCTACATGTCGATGGGTAGTACTCGGCGACTGCCAAGACCTCAAAGATAAAGTGGGGAGGAATATTGTGAAATAAGGCCACTTCCAACAGCCTCGCTGTTGGGCTAGCTCTTTAGCGACATGGTTAGAGTGGTCGCTTGTCACGCAAGAGATCGCGGTTCGATCCCGGGTAGGGACATGATCTCTTACTCCTAAAATACTTCAAGTGCAAGGCTGGAACCCACACCAGACACAGCGGTGAGAATGTATCATCAATTTCTGTTTTCTAGATTTTAAATATTAAATATTGCAAAAAGCAGATAGCAAGTACCAACCAGTTATGGCCAGTTACCACTCCACGAAACTGACCAGTAACCCTTTCATATCAATATTGATACTTTAAAGAAACAAGTTTAAGTTATTACAGAAAGCTTGCACTCCACTTTTTTTCAGCCAGAATACCCACAGATGACCTTATCCCAAAGAATAGGCATTGTAGAAATCGACACTCTTTGGCTTTTCAGATACCTTCAGCTAGCAAAGAAGCGTACAAAAGTAGTTTCTTTCCACAGACTATCAGGGACTGGAATGACCTCCCTGATTCACTTATCTCCTCTGCTGAAATGTGTGATGACTGTGTGTCCAAGTTCGCTACACTCGTGCGTTCAAGGGACTAATTTCTCCCCCATCCGAACCCCCTGGTGAAATAATGTCATTTGGCGTGTCACCAGTAATTAAACTATTCAGATTCAGATTCAGTGTATGGTATTCCCATGGTAATAATAAAACACAGTGCTCCAGATAGCGTCCGTACAGCCGTAATTTACTGACGTCATTTTTGCAAATACGGTAGAAATTGAAATTTTGTCAGTACCAAATACGGGAACGAAATGACTGATACGGTTCGGTTTTGTTTGTTGACTGTAACCTTAAAACGGATTTTGTAACAATAGTCGTTTTGACTGGTTTAACAAACTTTACTTTTATACACTGTTCTTGTGGACGCTTATGGATAATGTTCATAGACAAGTCTGGAATCAAAACTTAAAGTAGAAACGGCGCAATATGGCTGAACAACTATCCATCCTGAAGTTTTGTAAGCCAGAAATTGAAAATGAGCCGAAACAGACTGCAGCGGCCTTCTTCAACAGTATCATTGATGCTGTCATTCAGCTTGTGATCAAGAAACAGCAGAGGCAAACTGGTTGGTACCGATCAGTCTATGAATAGAACCTCATTCTTGATCAGAGAATATGAATTGTTTACTGGTGACACACCAAATTCACAAAACTCCACCACGTTTTTAAGCTGACACATCACTTTGAAGCCATCTATCTAAGGTCAATAAGGGCACGGTAGGTAACCAAAACGGATCCTTTCAGAGGAAATATGCGTTTCCCGTTCCTTTCGGAGGAAGGGACGGTTCCTTTCAGAGGAAATTGGTAGACGAAGACTTTTAGACGCTAGAAACATAATCAACCGTTGGGTGATATCCTCAGATAAATAGTCCACGTAATGCACAACAAAATGAATTTGGTAGCTGAAGCGAAAATTCGCAATGTGCTTCTTTGTTTTCGCCGTTTTAAATGAAATAAGTACCATTCTTTAAGAATGCGACAGTACAGGCTGCACTCAAAACCGCTTTTTTAATCGCAAATGAAGATATTTGCAACGAAATGTCTTCGAAATACAATATGAAATATATTTTTTGTACTACCACACAGTAAAACCCAATCAAAATACACTAATTCGCTCACAAAAAGTAAAATATTAACTATCACCAGAAAGTCATGTAGAAACGGATCCTTTCGGAGCACACCTGAAGTTGTATTTTTTGGGCACCGGCTGTGATCAGAGTATCTGGCACCGGATCCTTTGGGAGAAATTTTACCACTAAAGCATATCTTGATGGCATATTGACTAGCTATTCTTTTCTGTAAGATCTTTTATAGCCACTGATACCGTCATTCCATTCAAGTTGCCGCAAAATCCTAAATGCGCCAATCAAGGAGAAAACAAATCATTTGTGTGATTTGTGTGTAGACACCTACAATCCAGCAATACCGTCCAGTGGGTCCCTAAGGCATGCTCCACGAAAGGCTTGATCAAAACCATGAAATGGTAGAATTACTTCCTTGTGTACCGAAAAATAAACATTTAAGGGGCTGTGCGTTTAGTCTTATTGCCATATTTTCTAGTTGCACTGTCTAGCAAACCTGCACTTCGTGACCTCGCTCCTTTAGTTGCATTTAAACAAAAGTCGAACCGATTGTGGATTTTGTAACTTTACCTGTAGCTGCATTATTTTCGTGTTAATCGTGTGTTTTTTTATTATAATTTTAGCAGCAGCAAAAAATTTCCAGTAAAAACATTAAATAGCCTACAAAACTAGTAAAATCAAACGATTTTCGGCTTTGAGTCGCTAATTCTACTATTGTTTCCCCTGATCTATTTATAGACATATGCAGTTCCTGGGCCTTATTTATTTACTTCTTGTCCTTAAAGTTTACAAATAAAAACTCGTTTGTTACAATGCGGAATGCTTACGTATTAAAAAGAATTTGGAGTAATGAAAATATCATAAAGTGTTCTTTTTTCCGACCTTATTTTTGACAAACTAGCAGAAACACTCTTAATTTTACACATCTAAGTTATTTACAGTACATAGTTGTAGTACCAAACATTTTGTTACCCGTCATCATTTTCGGTGATTGAAAGAATAGTAACCGTATGAAGTGGTATCATCATGTGAAGGTAATGCATGTAAGCACATTTCCTCCTGAAGGATCCATAGCCTCAGCTCCGAAAGGATCCTGTGTCTGTCTCCTTGAGGAACCGTTACCACCAACAGAAGTTGTTTTTCACGTTTATTTATCAAGTACAAGTATATTACCACTTTATTCATTTAATTTCAGATTGGCAAATACAATATCTAGGGACAAGAAGTGCTAAAACGTTTTGATCAATGACATTTTCCCAAATATTTAAGGGTTTTCGCCTGCCTGTCGTCACAAAAAGCAGTTCTCGGCTAACATTTTTATCTCGAAAACAATTACGAAATGGTTGTGCACATAAAGAAAGCGCTGAGATTGTACCTTGATTACAACGTCATTACGTGCACACACGTTTTGCACTTATTGTTCACGATAAAACCTCAAAAAATCGTTTCTCTAAACACAACGACGACGATATTGACGATTTCCTCTGAAAGGAACCGTCCCTTCATCCGAAAGGAACCGGCAACGCACATTTCCTCTGAAAGGATCCGTTTTGGTTACCTACCGTGAAGGGGAAAGGTTGTGCATTGGACGCTGGCACTTAGTCAAGACTTGCAAGTCTTTATGAGCCAATGTACTCCCCCACCTTCCCTTTCACTTCTGCCTTGCCCATATCTTTCAATAGGCCTAGGTTATTGTAGAGGGGTGAAGAATAAAATGCAAAATTCTGGGCAACCTACGTCCAAATTTATCACAGGGTTGGAATACTTTTTTATGGGTAACTGAAAAGGGAGAAAGAAGAAAATGCAAATTCCAGGGGAACCTATGCAGTTAATGCACATTAACTATTTCTCAAGTCTCAATTTACATGAACCTAGTAAAATGAAGTAGTGTTGGAAGAACATGCTGTCTGTAGCATAAGTATACTCTTGAGACATTACAGCATACCTAAACGGTCAGTTGTCCATGTAGCAGATTAGTCTTTGGGCAGATACTGAAGCCAAAATCTTGATACTGATTGGCTTAAATATCGACCAGTACCGTACTGATTGAGATGAAAATTATCTGGAGCACTGAAAACAGTGGAAAAGACTTTAACTGCCACAACCTAGAGATACTACTTAGATGGATGTGATTCATGATCTCTTTAACCCTGGTAAACTAAGGAGTACACCTATTGCACTTGCATTGGGATCTTCCCTTTTCAAACTATCCAACTTGACCGAAGCAACATCCATTGTTTTTTTTTTTTTGTTTTTTTTTTACTACAGTTTTTAAGTATTTGATGACAGACATTCTCAATATTTATTGAAATGTGAAAGAAATGGTACTGATGGACAAGAAGGAAAAAAAAGAAAAGAAAAACAATCAACTTGTTTATCACAAGAGTGAAAAATTCATTTTCAACGAGCAGACGCAATACACAGATTTACATTAAGTAGTTGTTTCAGTAAAAGTGTTGTCTCATAAGTTCGGAACTTTGTATTTTTTCTGTTAGTGTTTATTTGGCAGAGTCATGGGTGTGACCCAGCTATGGCAGATTCTAGCCCCAGTCCAGCAACACAAGCCCCTCTCCTCTCTGTCGGGCCTCACTCTGGCGGTAGACCTCAGTATCTGGGTTTGTGAGACACAGTGTGTGAAACAGATGCAGGGTGTTGTGTCCAAGCCATTTTTGAGGTAAATTTGTATAGTGTATTTCTAAAGGACATGTCAAAAAATGTTTAGGTATGTTTCTGTATCGAATTATTTTCAATTAAAATTCTGCAGCAATTAACATGATTAATTGCCTATTTCTGTTTAAAAAAGGTGCACAATATAAGCAATTAAACATCAGTGGAAATCTTAACTTATAGGTCACCACTGCATGAATCACACAACCCTTAGTTTGGCACATAAGGCTTAGGACTGAATAAAAAAAAGTGTTAACATGTAAATCTGTTTGAAAATTTTTACCTTCTCAAAGAAATTAATCTTTTGTTTGCAGAAATTTATTTTTCCGTATCTCTCATCTGACCCAGCTTGGAGTGAAACTGGTGTTTGTTGTGGAAGGAAAAGCTCCCGAGTTGAAATGGGAGGCGATGATGAAGCGGCAACAGGTCCGGTTTCCAGGGAGACAGGGGAGGCAAACTCAGCACAGACAGGGGAGACGGAACTTCAATAGTTGTCTTAGAGAGGTAGAGCTCTTTTCTGTGTGTGTATATCTAGACAGCATTGACCAAACACCAACTGTCAACTATTTGAGCCACCTCGTGGAAAAACCAAAAATGTGGTTTCCGACCAGGTCCGACATAAATCGACCTGTACAGTCACAGAAAAGAGCTAGAATCTTGAAATTTTAGATTTAAGTAGAAGAGGAACTGTACTATCCGAGTAGCGAAAACAAAGGCGCTGATCAGCTTCGCGGTTACCGCGAAGCTGATCTGCGCCTTTGTTTTCGCCTATGCAAATTGTTGGTTTTCTCATGGGGTGGCTCAACTGTCAACAATAAACTGATCACTAAATTTGTGACAAAAATCCAGAACAACTAAATGTGCATGACCAATTGTGAGCACTTGTCTCATAAAATTATGAATTGAATGCAGATTAGATTTTGCTTGTCTGTGATTTAAAATTTTAGTGGAGCGACAGTACAAATCACATCTGTCAGAGCAGTTGTTGAGTTCTGAAATCAAAATTGGTATGATGTCTGTTTGTCCAGTAAGGTTTCGTCAACAAAGATAGTTGAAGTTAGATAAGGAGTAAAGACTAAATCCAGACATTACTGAAAATCATTGACTGAGACAATCTATAACAGCAACACTAATAAATGAGCCGCATCATGAGAAAACCGGATTTTTGCCTATGCGAAAACGAAGGCGCAGATCAGCTTCGCAGTTACTGCGCCTTTGTTTCCGCTATACGGATAGTACAATTCCTCTTCTTCCCAAATCCGAAATTTCAAGCTTCTAATTATCTTCTGTAGCTGCACAGGCTGGTTTGTGTCAGATATGGACGGAAACCCCGAAGGCCAGTTTTCTCGCGCCGCGGCTCAAATTTTAATTGACTTGTTATTTTTTTCTTTCAGTGTTGTGAGCTGTTAGATATCCTGGGTATCCCTTATGTACAAAGCCAAGGGGAGGCTGAGGCTATGTGTGCTGTTCTTAATGCCGCAGGGGTAGGTTTATGTTTCGTTATCATTTGAGCCTGGCCCCACTTGTATCAGGACTGGTGGGCATAAAATTTAATCAGCTCAAAAATAATCAATTTAATATTGGCAATTTTTCAGGAGAACTAGAAAATGTGTTTATGAAACATTATGCCCCCAACTGGTAAGTCACTTTCAAGATGTAAAAATGTCCAAAAATTGACTAAGTTCAAATTGTAAAAAAAAAGTGACAAAAATTAATCTGAGGAGTATATCCCAACCACATGCATATCTTCAAAGCATGGTCACAATGTCTGCAAAGTTTCAAAAGTATCGGTATTAAATTGTAGGAAGAGTTGCGCACACAAGGTACCCTCTATCCATTCACTAAAATGCCCGAAAAAATTACTAAGTTCAAATCGTGAAAAAAATGACAAAAATAATCCAAGGATTATATCCAAACCACATGCATATCTTCAGACCATGCCCATAACACATGTAAAGTTTTAAATGAATTGGCATGAAACTGTAGGAGGAGTTGCGCACACAAGGTACCCACTGCCCATTCACTTTTATTGTGAAAATGCCCGAAAAATGGTTCAAATTCAAAAGTTCAAATTGCGAAAAAAGTGACAAAAATTAATCTGAGGATTATATCCAAACCACATGCATATCTTCAAAGCATTGTCACAACATCTGTAAAGTTTCAAGAGAATCGGAATAAAACTGTAGGAGGAGTTGCGCACACAAGGTACCCACTATCTATTCACTTTATCAAGAATTAAAAAGGGAAATAACTCTCACAGAATGGGCCCCTGGCCCCTTGAATTTACTTGAAAGAAAAAATACGGGTCCTCTTAATTTTCATATACAAACTACATACCAAATTTCAAGATCCTAGCTCTAACGGTTCCTGACCGAGTGCTCACGCATCACAGACAGACTGACTGAACGGACAGACCCAAACCAATATGCCCCCTCAACTTCTTCGAAGTTGGGGGCATAAAAACTCACACTATGCATAGGCAGTGTCATGAAAACCTGTCTTTGGGTTTCTGACTAGGTACACACAAATCAGGCTGTGCAGTTATTAGTGGCAAAAGAATATGTATTTAGTGCTGGTAAATTGGTAAAATACATCAGAATGTTTGCCAGCAATTGCAGAATTTAACTTGGACAGAGCTAAAAAGAATATAATTCACTATAATTAGCTCACCTGAGACGAAGGCTCACAAGGTGAGCTTATAGTATACCAATCAGTCCGGCGTCCGGCCGTCCATCTGTCGTCCACAATTTCAAAGATCTTCTTCAACCGCTTGGCCAATTAAAGCCAAATTTTATATGAAGCATCTATAGGAAGTGGGAACGAAAGTTTGATTGCGAAATCCGAGTCACATGACCAAGATGGCCGCCACACCCATATATAGTAAAAACCACTCAAAAATCTTCTTCTCCAGAACCGGCGGATCAATTTTCATGAAACTTGGTATGTACATGTAGCATTTGGGACTCCAGCCCATCATAGTTTGATCAAATGATGACCTTAGGATGACCTTTACCTATTTTACGGCAAGGTCAAATTTGGAAACATAGGCTTTTACATGGGAAAAAGTGAAAACTGGATTTTCTTAAAACTATTGCAACCTGAGATCTGAAAAGTGGTAGATGCAAGCAACTAATAGAGTCGATGAAGGCATGTGATTAATTTAGGTCAAGGTCATCTCTTGACCTTGACCAGTCTGTCATCCATACACACTTTTCAAAGATCTTCTTCTCTGAAACTGCTTGGCCAATCAAAGTGAAATTTTATGTGCAGCAACCAAGGTGGAACAAAAGTTTGATTGCGAAATCCGGGTCACATGACCAAGATGGTCGCCACGCCCATATATGGTAAAAACCACTCAAAAATCTTCTCCAGAACCGGCAGGCCGATTTTCACGAAACTTGGTATTTGGGAGCATTTGGGACTCCAGTCCATCATAGTTTGATCAAATGATGACCCTAGGATGACTTTGACCTATTTTACGGCAAGGTCAATTTTAGAAACATAGGCTTTTACATGGGGAAAAAGTGAAAACTATGGATTTTTTGAAAATTATTGCAACCTGAGACCTGAAAAGTGTTAGATGCAAACAATTAATAGAGTAGATGAAGGTACGTGATTAATTTAGGTCAAGGTCAATTTTGGAAACATAGGCGTTTACATGGAAAAAAGTGACAACTAGGTCTTAGGTTAGTGTTTACAGGACCAATGATCCTATGGAAACTATTGCAGCCATAGACCTGAAACATGACCAAGATGGCCGTCATACCCATATATGGTAAAAAAAATCCAACCACTTTGTCCAGTGACTGTACTTGTTGACTCTCAGGTGAGCGATCATTGCCCTTGGGCTACTTGTTTCAAGATACTCCTGATATTTTTCCAGTTGGTAGATGGCTGCCTAACAAATGATGGTGATGCTTTTCTCTATGGTGCCACTGTGGTCTACAGGAACTTTACCATGAATACAAAGGTCAGACTCCATCTGTTATTAACATGATTTGCACAGGCTTGATAAGTATTGAAAATGAAGGCCAATCTTGGAAATTATTCACCATAGTACCGGTGAAGTACTCAGGATGCTTAGTTCTGAAGGTAACTTTTCTGGGGAGATTTGAGAGATTTGGCCAAAAATCT
This sequence comes from Rugalucina vietnamica, assembly GCA_964017185.1. Taxonomy (NCBI): domain Eukaryota; kingdom Metazoa; phylum Mollusca; class Bivalvia; order Lucinida; family Lucinidae; genus Rugalucina; species Rugalucina vietnamica. The sequence continues at coordinate 45,595,746 of OZ024878.1, read as the reverse complement.
CATTGAAATGGGCTAGATGACAGGAAAATCTCACCAATTTAGGTTGAATGAGCGATTTTCTCTCATCATTTATCGGGGCCAGAATAACCCCTGCTTGAGATGTTGATCAAATTTAAAAAATGAAAATTTAATGTGGTTAGGCTTTTCTTCTGTGCTGTTTACCGGCTCTGCAACAAATTGCAGTCACATTGAAAAAAGGGTTTGTTGACTCATGAAGAAAGAATTTCATGCTGTTACATGCAGTGGTGATTAATTTCAAATGAGCTACGTCATGAGAAAGCCAGATTTTTGCCAATGCGAAAACAAAGGCGCAGATCAGCTTTGCAGTAACTGTGAAGCTGATCAGCGCCTTTGTTTTCGCTACATGGATAGTACAATTCCTCTACTTTCTAAATCCAAATTTTCCAGCCTCTAGCCATCTTCTGTGACTGTACAGGCCGGTTTGTGTCGCACCTGGTCAGAAACCCTGAATACTGGTTTTCTCGCGTCACTGCTCAAATAATACTGTAATGCAGCTATTTTATTTGTCTTAACAGGACCCTCATGTAGAGTGCTACAAAATGTCAGACATACATACAGAACTAGGCATTGACAGGGATGGGCTTGTAGCCCTAGCCCTGCTACTGGGGTGTGACTATATACCCAAGGGTGTCCCCGGGGTGGGGCCTGCTAATGCTGTCAAACTTCTTCAGACATTGAGGGGAAGGAATGTACTGAAAAGGTTAGCACAATATCCTTATGAAGTACATGTACTGGTTTGAAGATACATTGACATTTAAAATGGATCAAAATTCTAGAATTTCTGCACATTCTAGTTGTTTGTATTAAACAATTTTTAAACATTCTTGAAGTAAAATAGTCTAGGTTATCAGTTTTACAATGTTCTTAAGCATCAAGAGCATGAAAATGAAACTGACCCAAGGGTAAAGACCAGGCTAGACTGCTACAATAAGGCATAAGTTTCTTTAGCCCTCACATGCATGAAAAATCATTGCTAAAAATGTATTTCACCAAATGTTTGTTCGCTTTTCATTTTAGGCTAAGAGAATGGAAGACCATGTCTGAATCACAATGTCTTGACCAAGTTGAAGTACTAATGAGAAGAAAGGCGGTTAATGTGTCCAACTTTCCTCAAGAAAAGGTTTGTCATACAGTTTCTGTGATAAAAGAAGTATAAATGAGCCGCCTCATGGGAAAACCAACAATTTGCATAGGCGAAAACAAAGACGCAGATCAGCTTCGCGGTAACCGCGAAGCTGATCAGCGTCTTTGTTTTCGCTACTCGGATAGTACAATTCCTCCTCTACTTAACTCCAAAATTTCAAGCTTCTAGCTCTTTTCTGTGCTTGTATGGGCCAGTTTGTGTCCGACCTGTTCGCAAACCACATTGTTGGTTTTCCCACGAGGCGGCTCAAATACTAGCCAGCTGTACTGTTAACAAAAGCAAGGAACAAAGATTTGTCCAGAATTATTGATTTTTTATGGGCTTTAAATTCAATATTTAATCAAAGGGAGCATTGTGGCTTCAGGCCTTGATAAAATAGCATCCCACTGAATAGAAACGGTCCTGGGTTTGAAGGGCATTCGTTTTTGTGAAAGACACAAAAACTCTCCATGGTACTGCTTAATACATGTACCAAGGAAACTGACTCTTTCCTAATGATTTTGCGACCTGCACAAGGTGCTGTATGCTTTACTTCCTGAGCCTGTGTGTAAGAAAACCAACAATTTGGGTTCCAACCAGGTCCGACACAAACCGGCACATACAGTCACAGAAGATGGTTAGAGGCTGGAAATTTTGGATTTAGAAAGAAGATGAATTGGACTATACTTGTGGCGAGAACAAAGGCGCTGGTCAGCTTCGCAGTTACTGCGAAGCTGATCTGCGCCTTTGTTTTCGCCTATGCAGATTGTTGGTGTTCCCATGCGGCGGCTCATCCTCTAAAAAGCTCCATTGACAGGTGAAATAATTTTGATCTTTGATGGTTCTTTCACAGGTTATTAAAGAATTTCTAGTCAGTAAGGATAAATGTCCCAGAGTTCTACCATCATGGAAAAGACCCATTATCAACAGGCTGCAGGTATACATACATACTTAAATAGAGGTTTGTGACAATATGTGGGGAGCAGTATGGCACAGTTGACAGCATCCAGCTACACAGTCCATAGTCACTTAGTTAATTACAAAGAAATGAAGTCTCTGTCCGTCAACCTGACTGAAAATTGTGACCGCTAGATAAAATAAAACTTATTTTTGTCATTTAATTGAATACCCATGATTTACCCGTTTTAATAAGAGGTAAAACATCCAAAATGTTGTTGTTTTTTGTAGCTATATCAGTGCATGTATAGATGTACGAAAGGCGTTCAAAAAGTTCGCGGAAAAGTGCCATCATATTCTTATTTTGTAAATCAGCTGAATTAAACTATTACAGTTATATAGACAAACATGATTTGTACTCATACAGCAAATTCTGCTGCTCTGGCATGAATACAATGTCAACAGTGGTTGCTATGGAAACCGAACATCACGATTACCGGCTCACTTTTGTTCATTTTTGCAAAAAGTTGATGTTTAATGATGACGATGCATTTGATAGTTTACCGTGCTTTTTTCACCAAACTTTGTATGAGCAAAGTTCAGTATGTTTGCGGTGAGCACATGACAACATATAAGTATGTGATTTCATTTGGTTGAAAGCGGCCATATTGTTTAGTGGGTATGACTAAAATGCGAAGGGAATAACGGTATTCGATAAATTGTGTGTTCGGAACGGACTATTAAAGAAAGAAACACTGCTAAGAGCAGAAAGCGCATATGGCAACAAGGAAATTAAGGAAACGGCAATCAACAAGTAGTGTGCATGCTTTCTACACGACTAGAAAAGCGTCCATGTCGACTCGCACAGCGTAACGTCAAATTACATCATACTGTCGAAAATGATTGTCATGATAGAAAAGAGTAGAACTCGTGAAATACACAACATATCGAATTGTAGTTTCGGCACAATTCACCACATTACACACACAGAACTAACAATTAGACGCCTGTATGCCAGGTAGATTCCAAAGTGCTTAAGAGCTAGCCAACAGCGGAATGAATGCGTATAGTATGACGTTATTATGACGTTGGGCCGGTTTTACCGTTGTTACCTTAGAAACGCACATGATTTAAAGCCTAATTTTCATCCGATTTCATTCAAATTTTGTGCATATGTTAACTATATGTTAATTTACAATATACACAGAGAACGTAAATTTCTCATGACAATTACAAATTTGGCAGCACTTTTCCTCGAACTTTTTGAATCCCCCTTGTAAATCATGTTTTACGGCTTTTTTGACATATTGTACAATCACTTCTCTGATGGCATTAAATGGACTAGTAGAATGCATTGCTGTATCTGTGATTCTTTTGTATTATAGGACTTTGCACTAGATAAACTGGAATGGCCAGTAGAGTATGGACTGGAGAAGATATTGCCTTTGGTAACACTGTGGGATATGACAGACATTACACAGTCTAAAAATAGCTCTAGGAGTTTGCATCTAAAACCACATAGGTAATGGATCTTTAAAACAAATGAAAACTACTATGCATCAATAAATGTAGTTTAACAAATAGTTAAAAATACTTGTTCCATGAAAACTATCTAAGATAGTAAATATTGAAATATAAGTCACATGTATTAAAATTAAGGTTACCATTGCCCTTGTCTTTATTGTAGAAGAAAAAAACAAACAATTATGATACTATCGTGTGAAATTGCCCTATGGCAGCAAACAAAAACAGAAACAAAACTGTTAGTGAAAGACAACAAGTATTCAGTGTAAATTGATATATGAGCCGAGATGCAAGAAAACCAGCTCCCTGTTCACAACAGGGTCTGATACCAACTGGTCCATACTGTCACAAAAGCAGGCTAGAAGATGGAAAATAAGGATTTAAGAAGAAGAGAGATTGTACTAAAAGTGAACTGAAAACAAAGACGCTGATCAACTGTGCAGTTACTGCACAGCTATCAGCGCCTTTGTTCTCGTTTATGATCGTATATGAGAAAAAGAAGAGTTGCTGTCAAAGAAAAAAACATTTTTTTACAGGATAGTGAAGAGCCGTGTTAGACATGGAGTGCCATGTTATGAAATAGAATGGAACAAACCAGGTTAGTTGCCTTTCGGCTTTTCATTGAAGATTTTACCATATTAAATGAAATATACACTGTATTAGATTGATTCTCTACTCATTAGTTTAATATAACTCGAGCCCAAATAAACTCATTATCTATACAGGTATGTTGTATTTCACATTGAGTGATGCCATATCACTTTTGTATCTAATTCTAATAGAATTTAGAAAAGAAAATTAGAAACAAAAAAATCATCATGTGGAATGAAAGTGTTTTTTGGAATAGCTTTTGATGTCTACAACTTGATCTGCCACCCCTGTAACTCTTTGAGGCTTAGTATTTTGATGTGATATCTTTGAATCTTGCATTCATTTTCCCGGCTAAACTTTTTGTAATTTCAGTGAGTGATACAACTTGCCCTGATGACTACTACACCACTATAGAAGAGCAGGATTTGTTTATACAGTGTTATCCTCATGTTGTCGATGAGTTCAATGTAACCCAAGAAGAGAAGAAAACAAAGAAATCCAGTAAAGGTATGCTAAAGGGGCGTTTTTATTTTAGCTGGTTTTCTGTGCCTTAAAATATCCTCATCCTTACACTTCTCCTTATCCTTTCTGTAATTGCCCTAAAATTCACATTTAGATCCAAAAGAAGCTGATGTTATAACAAACAGTGAAGAGCCTGATTACACTGTTGTTCTAGGATCATACTTTACATTAACTACCCAGCAACTTGTTAGAAGTGGTGTTTGTTTATCTTAATGATAGTCAATATTTTACTTCTACATTATTGGGCTATTGTTTTAAAAATGCAAATTATTAGCGTAGTCAAAATTCACAATAATACAGTAAAGACAGTAAGAGATACTTGTAAATTTTCAGGTACCAATAAGAAGAAAAAGGATGACCAGAAACTCCAAACCACGAATGAAGTGGAACCATTAGTACCAGTTGTGGCTAGCTCATGTCCCATAGCTGATGAACTCACAGATTCATTTGCCAGTTTGAAGGTTGATGATATAATGGCAGAGACTGACAATACAAATTCTGGTAAAGCTGGTACTGACCAACTGAAAACAAAAAATCCAAAGAAAGGTAAAAGAAGGAAAACTGGAAAGGATAAAATATATGAAAGTAAGGCCGATATCAAAGAGCCTGTGGAAAAACCCTGTCTTGGAGCGGCATTAGATGGTGAAGCTTATGAAACTAATATTGAAGTTAAGAATAATTTTAACATTTTCAATAAAGATGACCATTTAGTCAGTGAAAATGATGCGGAAGAGATGGATGTTTCAAACAATGATAGTTTTGTTCCACTTAGCTTGAGGGTAAAAAAGAAACTTGAGGAGAAAAATGTTGTAGATAAATTGGACATGCTTGTATCTGCTCTTAATCAAAATAGCAAAGTAGAAATTGACAATGCTGCTGATGGATGTGTAGGTCATAAAGTGGGAAAAGAATGTGTAAGTATGACTAAAACTGAAAATTATCCCAGTTTTAATGACAGTTATGCATATTCAATCAATCTTGACAATATTGACACACCGGGTAAATTATGTGACGTGTCGGATGATGAATACAAAAATCTCATTGATTCAGTGTTAGGAAGCAAAGGTGATTTGGAAAATGTGGAAAGAGAAAGACAAATTAGTCATACACCTAAGGCATCTGTGAATGTGGAAAATGTGGAAAGAGAAAGACAAATTAGTCATACACCTAAGGCATCTGTGAATGTGGAAAATGTGGAAAGAGAAAGACAAATTAGTCATACACCTAAGGCATCTGTGAATGAATGCAATTCAGATACACCTTTGAGTTTGCAAAAGCAGTTTGCGAATGATAGGTTTAATACTAAAATTTCCAGCCCACTTGATACAAATTTCTCAAGTCCTGTGACATACATAAAACAGACCTCTAATAATGATGACAAAAGTCATAGTTTCATAGAAATATTGGACACACCTGATATAAGAAAACCAGAAATACTGATAAATGATAATACAGAACAAAAGAATACTGACATGTGTGGTAATTTTGAAAATGCAGACAAAATGGAAATATCAGAAATGAAGGACAGTCCATCTGGAGATTTAGGAACAGATGTAAAGATGACCTTAGAAGGCAGAAGCCTAGATTTTGTAAATAGGTTAGTCACCACACCATTGTATTCAGTAAACAGGTGTGCACAAAGTACTTCACATACTGTTGCAAGTCCTCTACATATACTTTGTCAGAGCAAGTTAAATATTTCTGAAATGAGTCTCCTAGATAAACCAGACTTCAATATCCAAACTTCATTATTAAACAGTCTATGTAAAACACTGAATATTTCTTCATCACCTGCTAATTTAAGTCATGATCAAAAATTAGTTAACAATAGCGATGCTAGTTTTGAGGATAATGCAAGTATAACTAAGAATGGCCTTGAAACTGGTCTGGAAGATTTTGGTGACAACCTGAAGAAAGTTAATGATAATGTTAGCCCACTAAGGAATGGTACAGGTGTGCTTATGGATAGTTTTGCAAAACCAACCATTCATGAAACAATTCTGATAGAAAAACAGATTGGTAGTACATTTGAGAGTAAAGAAACAAGAACAAATGTTACAAAAACATGTTTTTCTTCACTTGGGAAAGAAACTGATGACACAGATGTAAAGTTAAACAATGATAGTCACAATGCAATATCAAGAGATATTGGTGCCAATTCAGAAAGGATAATTTATGGAACAAAATTCACAGACAGACTGGTGTTCGAAGATATAACAAACAAAAAAATCTCAGAAAATAATGAAAATGGAATTGAAGAAGTAAGAGCTTCACAGAAAGAGAAAAGAAGGAAAGGTAATAGAAAGAAGAAGAAAAAAGAAGTCAAGAAAGTATCTGCTTTCATGGATTTGTCTCATGATAGTGATGATAGCTTTATTTTGTCTCAGCTTTCACAGAAAGGAATGATTTCATCACAAAAACAAATGGTTTCATCACAGTTACAAATGATTTCATCACAGAAAAAAGTATTATGTGATGAAGCAGAACCAAGAACTGCAAGTTTTCAAGAGATGATATGCGAGAATTTATGTGGAGAGGCAACTCCCATTGATGAAGCAGAAAAGGAGAACATTGAAACTTTAAGTCAGTCTGTAAGACTAAGGGGCATTGAGTCTGGAAAATCAGTCAGGGAAGCAAAGAGGAAGAGTGATAGAGTAGGACAAGAGTGTACTACTGAACTTATTGCAACCACCAATAGTAAAGTTGTGTCCTCCAGAACAAAATCCAGTAGAACTTCTTCATTTAATGAAGTAGATCCAGTCAACAGTGGTCTCTCCATGAATGAATCTTTAATGCTTGACATAACATTGGACAAATTGAATAATAATTGTGAGGCAGAAAAGGATAGGTTTAAGACTATTGATGAGACTTCTGACAGATTTGATGCAACGCTTGAAAAGGCTGAAACTCCTGTATTTGATGTAAATTGTCCTGTAAAATTTGTACAAATGCATACAAAGATTCACGGAGCTTTAAATACAACAGTTGCAGCTGCTAGCCCAGTTTCTTTGGCTGACAGACTGAGAAAAAGATTGAAAAACTCTTCCATGCGACAAGTTTTAACAGATTTTACAACATAGGGTTTTACTGAGTTTTATGCAATATTTAAACTACCGTCTTGTGAGATTTTTTACACATTTTAAATAGCTTTATGTATTTCATGTAAAATCATTTACGATTGTTCATGAACTTCATGTAGGCAATGGCATGAGTAATTTTCTTTCCTATATGGTTTTACGTCCCTTTCAAGATTATTTCACTAGTACTAGACCAGCTAATCAGTTGGTAGTATGTAATTGTGTCCCATCTGTGCAGGGTTGGGACAAGTATTCACCGGCCGGCAAATGCCAGTGGAATATGCCGGCGCGGCATATTGCTCTAAAATCACGTTCTTGGTGTTTACTTCGTGTTTATGGTTGAAAGTATACTTAAAAGTAACTTGTTTCTTTGTTTTAACTGAATATGGTATTGAAATACTTGCAAATATCAATATTTCTACAAGCATATATATAGGTATACACAACAGCAGGTATTTGGTCAATACACTCATTGTCTCAAACACAAGATCACATGCCAATTTAAGCTGTACAAGATACTCCTTGACAGTCAAGATCAGTATGTATTGATAGCACTTTTTCACCAGTCAAGTTATTTGCCTGATCTGAAAGTTTTTTAACATGGCACTAGCTTTGCTGCCTTTTGCACACAAGCCTGTTTCTCATTTTAGACTGGATCAAAAAAATTTTTATTGCTGCCTGACCTTGCTGGCATTTGTAAAGGTTTCATCACCAGCAAACACAAATCATCATGCATCACTTTAGACATCTGCACAGAATTCACCAAACAATAACATCAGTGTTGTCAATAGTACATTGGAGTGTCAGAGCTTTTGGGATGTTATTGTGCTGAATTTCAACAGATCTGGAACTAATAGTGGGTTAACACTAATTAGCATGTCCTATCCTTGATTCACCAGTTATTCAGTCACAAATTCACATGCACAAGATTGGAAGGTGTCATGAGAAAACTTGTCTGGTGTTTAGACCAGGTCTGACACAAACTGTGCTGTGCAACCATTTAAGATGATTATGGCACTAAATTTCAGTTTTAAAAAGGAAGCTGTGGTGTTTTTACTTCTAGATGTAGTACTATGTAACGAAACAGAGATGTATATCAGCTGTAGATCTGTGCCTTAATTTATTTTCACATTATGGAAAGAACATATTTTCTCATGATGTGGCTCAATTGATCACATAGCCTTTGGTAACTTAGTCTGTAGACCATTATGTGATTAGAAAGGTGAAAATTTTGAATAAAGCTGATTAGCAGTTCATCGTGTTAACATTCTAATCAGGTACTGTAATGTATACCCACTAACAAAAGTAGTGGTGCAAAGCACAGGTGATATGATTTTAGTCTTAGGTTGTTGTTTTTTTTCAGCAATAAAAAAGAAAACACTACAATTTTCATTTAGAAAAATTGTAGAGCTTTACTAACTACAATATTATATTGTTATATGTTAATGCAATGTGGGAGAATGTCCAAATCTAGCAAAAAGTTTGGGAATAATATTGTTGCATCAAACCGTTTTCCGACAAGCGCTGGAAAACGCCAAAATATGCCAAGAAACGCCGGATTGTTCTGGCAAATGCCAGTAAACTCCAGCGGCGTGGCGTTTTCTCATATATGCCGGCGTTTTCCCGACCCTGCACCTGTGTAGAAATTTGCTTGTCTCACATGTCCATGCAAAAGTCAAATACAGGACAGTGGTGGGTCGATTGAAGATTTTGTTTGTTTGTATTGAGGTTTAACGACCCAGTCAGCAATTTTTCAGTCATGTCAGGACAGAGCCAATGCTTCCTGGGTATTACCAGTACCGTGGGGAGTTGTGTCTTGCTCAAAGGCACATGGTGTCCCGTGTGGGAATCACTCCCAGGACCTCTCGGTTTGGAGTCAGATGTGTACCACCAGGCCACAGTGTCCCATATGGTAGATTACAAGCGTACTGATCAATGACCATAACCAGTTGGCCTTGGCAGCTGCCTGGCCTTGACAGTGTAGATCCAAATCATGAACAGTCTGGAATCGCATTGTTCACCATTTTACCTCATCTCCATTGATTTGATGTTAAACATCCAAGTCAACCTACTTTAGTCATATTGGGATAAAGCTAATGCTTTCTGGATACTACCAGATCTATAGGGAGTAAATTTTTATCTTTCTCAAGTACCAACCCAGCAGAGGTCAGGTTGAAACCTAGGACCTCACAATTCGCAGTCATACACTCCACCATTTGGCAATCATGCTCAACAATGCGTGTTTTAGAGACAGTCTTCTGCAACTTTATAAACTTATAATATCAGGGAATGAGACAAACTGAATAGATTTTGTTTTATTTTATTTGTCCAGTCAATAGTTTGTTCATACTTGTAAAATTCATCCACAAAAACAAGGGTCTGAAATGGCATTCAGACCCTGCAAAGACTCAGAGCAGCCTGGTCTTATATCCAGTCTGATCAGGATTATGTATACATGCATTGTCATATTTTATGCATATGAAACGGGGTTATATACATTAATCAACCATTTTATACAAACAAAAATATCTTGTATCAAATAGAACACATAACATCACAATAACATTTGTAAGTAGGGCCGTCAAAAACATTAACACCAGCAGTTCAAGGTTATATGGATTAACAACATAGTAGGGTTCCTTGGGTATAAATCTAAAATGATTGCAGTAGACTCGTCACGTCGTGTCATAGATCAACTGTTGTAAATATGAATGAACTGAATGTATTTGACCAATCAGAACAGGCGTGTCATTCACATTTAGAACAGTAATGTTAAAGAAAACCTGGTGAAGCGAATAAGCCTTACTGGCTTCTGGTACTACCATAGTAAATGTAAATCTGTGACATGAGTCTTCTGCGATAGTTTTAAATTTATATTTTAATTTCATTACTGGATAATAAACAAATGGTGCATAAATCACTCATGGCAATATCTGATTCTGTGTATGTTTTGTGGTAACGTCTCGACAATTCTTTAGTCATGTCAGGACTGGGCCAGGTGTGAAGTTCATTTGTCTTGCTCAAGAACACAACCCAGTGCCAGTGGGGTTCGAACCTCCCCCTTGGCACGAATCACTAGGCCACAGCGCTTCCATCTACATAATGCACTAGATCACAACAACAATAGAGCAATCAGGGACAGTTTGCTTAACCTCATCGTTAAAACCAACTTGTTACGTAAATGCTGACTACATAAGCAAATACACTGTTATTTTTTGTTGATAAAATGTGAGAATCCTTTGCATTGCAAAGGATTCTCACATTTTATCAACAAAAAATAACAGTGTATTTGTAATATTCATGTTTGAAATTTTAACAAATCATTAACTAACCACATCATTAGTTTTGAACAACTGGGACCAGGTTAAGATACCTATTATAAATGTTGCTTCCCCAGAACATTACAGACAAACCTATGCTGTGTTACTCGAGCATAAATAGGTTGCTCCCGATATGGCTGAAATATTCTTTGCATAGAATAAAGTAGATCTGTGACCAAAATCAAACCTCTTCAATCCCTAGCAACAAAACGAACCGTGAAGAACTACAAATTTAAAGTGATCTTAAACTAAATTTTGTGACGAGAGGAAGCATATTGAAAATACACAGCACTATAACAATTGATAACAATATATACTTTGAAATAGCATCACTTATAGTCAGAATTCATTTGTAAAACAGTGAATTTCTATTTGATTAATGAAAAAATGTGTTTATTTATCTGGTGTAAGTTAGTGGTCCAAAGACTGGGTATGGCACATATCAGAACTAGATTTGTATGTTGCATCAAACATTTTCAAAACATGATGAAGAACTATATTAAATAATTCGGAACTTGTTTTATATTTTCATTTCTCGATAGCTACATTGACTATACTGAGCGGTGTCCTGAGAAATCCTACTTTTTACATATACAGGTCAACCTCATTAAAATGGTATCTTTGTGGTCTATGGAAAAAAAAGTGTTATATATGAAACCATGTTATGAGGTTAATTACAATAGACATATAGCAAAATAATCCATTTTGAAGCCATGAAATGGCTGCATTATATTGAAAACTGCACTATACTGCGGCGCCTTATAATGAGAATGCCCTGTATGTGAAAACTTCACAGATTTCATTACATGCTCTCTCAAATTCTGAAATTTTAAGCCACTATCTATATTCTGATTCTGTACAGCCAGGCTTGAATCAGACTAGGTCTGAAACCCATGATGACAGGTTTTCTCAAGATATTGCCGTTGATATAAACTACACTATGCTAATACTACATGACTTTGTATAAAGGATTTCTGTTTTATAATAAATGCACATAACCATCTTCACTGAACCTAAATGTAGGTTTATATCTGATAATACAACTGTCAACTATAATGTTTTGTTTGATTTCTTGCTTTAAACCCATGATACATAGCTGAATACATGTCGAGGTTGTTACATTTCCTAAGCAGGGTTGATCTAACCCATTAGTCGGCAACCAGTGCTAATCTTTTCAACAGTAACAGTCAACTAGTGAATGGATTGATAAGCATGGGATGGGAGAACCAGCTGAGATATAGTAATAAGTACAGTCTGATTTCGGTAATGCAAAAGCTGATTTCTCAAAACTACCAGATATTTTTTCGAAGACGTCTGCTGGTCCCCTATATATCAATTGTAAATATGTTACCGATATTTTGAATTTCGAAGACAGAGCTTGGTTTAATGTCTCCAAAGGATTAGAGATGCTACGAACAAAACCCATAATGCAAGATTTTTACAATTCAAGTGGCCAAACCAATATTTCATGGATGCTCTATCAACTAAATGGACCAATTTAACAACATGCACACCAACAGTCTAATTGAAAAATATCTTACTTTGAACAAAATAAGTAATTGCAAATGCAAAAGTCATTTGTGAGATACATGCATCTAGAAATAACTAATGTGGCCATGAACCTCAATTGATATGAGCATGCTTGAAATTAATGGTCAACTACACATTTGAGCCGCCTCATGGGAAAACCAACAATTTGCATATGCGAAAACAAAGGCGCAGATCAGCTTCGCCGTAACCGCAAAGCTGATCAGCGCCTTTGTTTTCGCTACACGGATAGTACAATCCCTCTACTTCCTAAATACGAAATTTCATGCTTCTAGCTCTTTTCTGTGCTTGTACAGCCCGGTTTGTATCGGACGTGTTCGGAAACCACATTGTTGGTTTTCCCACGAGGCGGCTCATTTAGCACAGCAGCAAACCTATCATTTGCCTTAAAGTAAATCTTGATGTAAACTAAAGATCACAAGAATACATGATTCACTACTGAAATGACCATCATCATTGTAACATCAAAATCACCATGCCAACCCAAACAAGACCTGAAAGCACATTCATGTAGTACATGTATAGCCTGGGCAGATAGTAACTTTTCTGAAATTTCAATATTAGATGGCTTTTGTCAGGGGTCCCACAAATGCCAATCAAAACAAGACCTTTGATTCACTACTGAAATGACCATCATCATTGTAACATCAAAATCACCATGCCAACCCAAACAAGACCTGAAAGCACATTCATGTAGTACATGTATAGCCTGGGCAGATAGTGACTTTTTTTGAAATTTCAAGGTTAGATGGCTTTTAATTCTGGCCAAAAAGGCCTGTTTGAGTCTAACCTTGGAATTATCTAATAAAACCCAGTTTGCTAGTATCGTTAACAATGCATAACAATTAACAGTCAAGTATAAAATAGTATTTTCTACAACATGTACAAAATACATAAATAACAATGTACACCAAAACAAAAATTAGGCAAGCATTAACAATACACTTAACTTTGTTCTATAAATAATGTCTTTAAATGTGTCATAAACATGAATAAAATTTGCCTAATTTAGAAAAGTTGTTTGACATCTAAACATATTAATCTAAAGTCTCAAGATGTTTTATAAAATTGTTTTGCACTTTCATCTTTTTTTTATCTGTACTGTAGATATTGGCTTAACTTTTTTTGAAAAAAAAAAAACAAAACTACATCACTACAACACAGCACTTCATATTTGAGTCGCGTCATGAGAAAACCTTTTTTGCCTATGCGAAAACAAAGGTGCAGATCAGCTGTGCAGTAACTGCAAAGCTGATCAGCACCTTTGTTTTCGCTACTCGGATAGTACACTTCACCTTCTACTAAAATCCAAAGTTTCTAGATTCTAGCTTTCTTCTGTGACTGTACAGGTCGGTTTGTGTCAGACCTGGTCAGAAACCCTGAAGACCAGTTTTCTCGTGTTGCGTCTCATTTAATCTCTACCTTATCAAATCTCTACCTATCAAAACCCACAAAAAGCTTAAACACAGTAAAGCATGAAAATGAAAACAATTCCTAGAAATACTGTAAATTTGGAAATTTTCGTGTGACTTTTTTTTGGCGAATTTTCTATTTCTGAATTTTTTGCAAGATCTTGAATATGCTATTAAATGAGAGTTTGTGTAGTCGTTGTGACTTATAGAGAATCTTCATTAGCGAGAATCTTGAATTCGTGAGGCATCAAATTCGCGAATATTCGTGAAAATAAAGTTCTCACGAATATTTCCTAACTTAAAATACTTTTGATATAGACAATTACATCTCATTTGACAGGACTAAGTGATCAACCTCAGGGTCTACCACATGGTCAAAGGCTATTTCAGAGCAAACATTCATTTTTCTCATGCCCATTCCTGTTTTCTTTGTTTTGCATGCTTTACTTTGTTAGCTTTTAAAAATAAAAAGAACCCCAAAAAGTACATAAACATAAAACAAAAACACAATATGCTTAAATGGATTTGTTCGATAAATCTATATAAACAATAACATCACATAGAGAAAGATGTAGCATACACAGGCATGATTTCCAATCAAACCTTCAATTATGCTTTCAGCAATAATTTCATGTATAAATATTTACATTTCTGATGCAAAGTCATTTGAAATGCGATTCATACTTTCATGAACAACATCGTGTCACGCGACGTCACATGATCCAAACTTGACATAAAAAGATGGCTCTCACTAAACTGATTGGACGTTGTAAACATCAACACCTTTCCGCTGTTTGAATATACACTCTGTATAAATTATCTATTTGCTTGTAAATGTGATCGCCTTGATGCTTTTTCAACAAGCGATAGAGAGAAATGAATGTAAATACTAGAAATTGGCTGCAAGCAAGGCTTTCAGTATACCCCCCGCAAAATTATCTGAAGCTGGCCAATAACTTCCTAAGTCAAACATGCAGAAAATTTGTCAAAGATATCTTTTCAGCATTATAATCCTTCATGTACATCCCCAGTATGCCAGTCACATCTATAAGATATTAAAAAAATATATTGAAAGCTTGAGGTTGATTTCACTGTATGCACTATGATCATTGTTTATCATGAGAAATGGTAAAAATTGGCTAAGTTAAATAAAAGCTGTAAGTTTGTCAAAAATTAAATTTTCAGCATGAAGATTATTCATGCACATCTAAAATATATCTGGAACAAATCTACAAAGAATCTAAAAGAAACATTGAAAGCCCTAGGAGGAGTTGATTTCACAAAGTATGCACTACCAACCATTATTGTATATAAGCAATGGTCAAGAAATGGCTATGTTGAAAAATGATGTAAATTTGTCAAATATCACTTTTTCAGTATTATAATTATTCATGCACATCTTCAATATGTGTGGAACATGTCTGCAAAGTATTGAAAAGAAATACTGAAAGCCCTAGGAGGAGTTGATTTCACAAACCATCATTGTATATAAGCAATGGTAAAAAAATGGCTATGTTAAAAAATGCTGTAAATTTGTCAAAAATTAATTTTTCAGTATTATAATTCTTCATGCACATCTTCAATATGTGAGGAAGATGTCTGCAAAGTATCAAAAAGAAATACTGAAAGCCCTAGGAGAAGTTGATTTCACAAACTATGAACTACCAACCATTTTTGTATATAAGCAATGGTCAAAAAATGGCTATGTTGAAAAATGCTGTAAATTTGTCAAAAATTATTTTTTCAGCATTATAATTCTTCATGCACATCTTCAATATGTGTGGAACATGTCTGCAAAGTATTGAAAAGAAATACTGAAAGCCCTAGGAGGAGCTGATTTCACAAAATATGCACTACCAACCATTATTGTTTAAGCAATGGTCAAAAAATGGCTATGTTAAAAAATGCTGTAAATTTGTCAAAAATTATTTTTTCAGCATTATAATTCTTCATGCACATCTTCAATATGTGTGGAACATGTCTGCAAAGTATTGAAAAGAAATACTGAAAGCCCTAGGAGAAGTTGATTTCACAAACTATGAACTACCAATCATTATTGTATATAAGCAATGGTCAAAAAATGGCTATCTTGAAAAATGCTGTAAATTTGTCAAAAAATATTTTTTCAGCATTATAATTCTTCATGCACATCTTCAATATGTGTGAAACATGTCTGCAAAGTATTGAAAAGAAATACTGAAAGCCCTAGGAGGAGTTGATTTCACAAACTATGCACTACCAATCATTATTGAATATGGCAATTATCGAAAATTGGCTAAGTTCAAAATGCTGTAAATTTGTCAAAATTCATTTTTTCAGCATAATACTTCTTCATGCATATCTTCAATATCTCTGGCACATATCTGCAAAGTATCAAAAGATAATATTGAAAGCTGTAGGAGGAGTTGATTTCACAAAGTATGCACTATTAGCACTATGGCAAACATTCTATGTATAGGTTTAAAAAGTCCCATAACTCTTGCAAAACTGACCCTTTGGCCCCTAAATTCATACCACACATGTGTTGTCTTATGATGCAGGTGTGTTGAAAATTTGAAGAACATCGGGCAAAAACTACTTAAGTTATTCAGCAAAGATGTCAAAATGTTGACGGAATGACGGAATCACGGAATGACGGAATCACGGAATGACGGAATCACGGAATTACGGACAGACTGAAAACAGTATACCCCCCTAAAACTTCGTTTTGCGGGGGGTATAATAAGCAATGAGTTTAATTTTTCTGATGTTCATTAAGCTATGAAGCGCAGTGGGTCACTAGCAAAGCTTACATGAACCACTTCTGGGTTCATTGACTGCACGCGACCCACTGCGGCTCATAGCTCCATGAACATCAGAAAAATGAAATTCTTTTCTAAATTAAATGTATCTATGATTTAGCCATAATTGTATACTGTCTTTTCCAAAGGCATCTTAGTGAGGTGTTTTAAAATGTGTAAAATCATATATGTAAGTAAGGTGTTAATTGTGTAAACTGACGCACATAAGGTGTAAAATGTGTAAAAACTAGAAATTGGCTGCAAGCAAGGCTTTCAGTATACCCCCCGCAAAATTATCTGAAGCTGGCCAATAACTTCCTTAGTCAAACACGCAGAAAATTTGTCAAAGATATCTTTTTGGCATAATAATTCTTCATGTACATCCTCAGTATGCCAGTCACATCTATAAGATATTAAAAGAATGTACTGAAAGCTTGAGGTTGATTTCACTGTATGCACTATGATCATTATTGTTTATCATGAGAAATGGTAAAAAAAATGGCTAAGTTAAAGAAAAGCTGTAAATTTGTCAAAAATTATTTTTTCAGCATGAAAATTATTCATGCACATCTAAAATATATCTGGAACAAATCTACAAAGAATTTAAAAGAAACACTAAAAGCCCTAGGAGGAGTTGATTTCACAAAGTATGCACTACCAACAATTATTGTATATAAGAACTGGTCAAGAAATGGCTATGTTGAAAAATGATGTAAATTTGTCAAAATTCACTTTTTCAGTATTATAATTATTCATGCACATCTTCAATATGTGAGGAACATGTCTGCAAAGTATTGAAAAGAAATACTGAAAGCCCTAGGAGGAGTTGATTTCACAAACTATGCACTACCAACCATTATTGTATATAAGCAATGGTCAAAAAATGGCTATGTTAAAAAATGCTGTAAATTTGTCAGAAATTAATTTTTCAGTATTATAATTCTTCATGCACATCTTCAATATGTGTGAAACATGTCTGCAAAGTATTGAAAACAAATACTGAAAGCCCTAGGAGGAGTTGATTTCACAAAATATGCACTACTAACCATATTGTATAAGCAATGGTCAAAAAATGGTTATGTTAAAAATTGCTGTAAATTTGTCAAAAATTATTTTTTCATCATTATAATTCTTCATGCACATCTTCAATATGAGTGGAACATGTCTGCAAAGTATTAAAAAGAAATACTGAAAGCCCTAGGAGAAGTTGATTTCACAAACTATGAACTACCAACCATTATTGTATATAAGCAATGGTCAAAAAATGGCTATGTTGAAAAATGCTGTAAATTTGTCAAAAATTATTTTTTAATCATTATAATTCTTCATGCACATCTTCAATATGTGTGGAACATGTCTGCAAAGTATTGAAAAGAAATACTGAAAGCCCTAGGAGGAGTTGATTTCACAAACTATGCACTACCAACCATTGTTGAATATGGAAATTATCGAAAATTGGCTAAGTTCAAAATGCTGTAAATTTGTCAAAATTTATTTTTTCTTCATTATAATTCTTCATGCACACCTTCAATATGTGTGGAACATGTCTGCAAAGTATTGAAAAGAAATACTGAAAGCCCTAGGAGGAGTTGATTTCACAAACTATGCACTACCAACCATTGTTGAATATGGCAATTATGGAAAATTGGCTAAGTTCAAAATGCTGTAAATTTGTCAAAATTTATTTTTTCAGCCTTATACTTCTTCATGCATATCTTCGATATCTTTGGCACATATCTGAAAAGTATCAAAAGAGAATATTGAAAGCTGTAGGAGGAGTTGATTTCACAAAGTATGCACTATTAGCACTATGGCAAACATTCTATGAATAGGATTAAAAAGTCCCATAACTCTTGCAAAACTGACCCTTTGGCCCCTAAATTCATATCACACATGTGTTGTCTCATGATGCAGGTGTGTTGAAAATTTGAAGAACATCGGGCAAAAACTACTTAAGTTATTCAGCAAAGATGTCAAAATGTTGACGGAATGACGGAATGACGGAATGACGGAATCACAGACAGGCTGAAACTAGAAATTGGCTGCAAGCAAGGCTTTCAGTATACCCCCCGCAAAATTATCTGAAGCTGGCCAATAACTTCCTCAGTCAAACATGCAGAAAATTTGTCAAAGATATCTGTTCAGCATTATAATTCTTCATGTACATCCACAGTATGCCAGTCACATCTATAAGATATTACAAGAATATATTGAAAGCTTGAGATTGTTTTCACTGTATGCACTATGATCATTATTGTTTATCATAAGTTAAATGAAAGCTGTAAATTTGTCAAAAATTAACTTTTCAGCATCAAAATTATTCATGCACATCTAAAATATATCTGGAACAAATCTGCAAAGAATTTAAAAGAAACACTGAAAGTCCTAAGAGGAGTTGATTTCACAAAAGTATGCACTACCAACCATTATTGTATATAAGCAATGGTCAAGAAATGGCCATGTTGAAAAATGATGTAAATTTGTCAAAAATCACCTTTTCAGTATTATAATTATTCATGCACATCTTCAATATGTGTGGAACATGTCTGCAATGTATTGAAAAGAAATACTGAAAGCCCTAGGGGGAGTTGATTTCACAAACTATGTACTACCAACCATTATTGTATAAAAGCAATGGTCAAAAATGACAGTGTTGAAAAATGCTGTAAATTTGTCAAAAATTAATTTTTCATTATAATAATTCTTCATGCACACCTTTAATATGTGTGGAACATGTCTGCTATGTATTGAAAAGAAATACTGAAAGCCCTAGGAGGAGTTGATTTCACAAAGTGCACTACCAACCATTATTGCATAAGCAATGGTCAAAAAATGGCTATGTTAAAAATTGCTGTAAATTTGTCAAAAAATATTTTTTTCAGTATTATAATTCTTCATGCACATCTTCAATATGTGTGGAACATGTCTGCAAAGTATTGAAAAGAAATACTGAAAGCCCTAGGAGGAGTTGATTTTTACAAACTATGAACTACCAACCATTATTGTATATAAGCAATGGTCAAAAAATGGCTATGTTGAAAAATGCTGTAAATTTGTCAAAAATTATTTTTTCATCATTATAATTCTTCATGCACATCTTAAATATGTGTGGAATACGTCTGCAAAGTATTGAAAAGAAACACTGAAAGCCCTAGGAGGAGTTGATTACACAAAATATGCACTACCAACCATTATTGTATATTAGCAATGGTCAAAAAATGGCTATGTTGAAAAATGCTGTAAATTTGTCGAAAATTATTTTTTCATCATTATAATTCTTCATGCACATCTTCAATATGTGTGGAACATGTCTGCAAAGTATTGAAAAGAAATACTGAAAGCCCTAGGAGGAGTTGATTACACAAACTATGCACTACCAACCATTGTTGAATATGGCAATGATCAAAAATTGGCTAAGTTCAAAATACTGTAAATCTGTCAAAATTCATTTCTTCAGCATAATACTTCTTCATGCATATCTTCAATATCTCTGGCACATATCTGCAAAGTATCAAAAGAGAATATTGAAAGCTGTAGGAGGAGTTGATTTCACAAAGTATGCACTATTAGCACTGTGGCAAACATTCTATGTATAGGTTTAAAAAGTCCCATAACTCTTGCAAAACTGACCCTTTGGCCCCTAAATTCATATCACACATGTGTTGTCTAATGGTGCAGGTGTGTTGAAAATTTGAAGAACATCGGACAAAAACTACTTAAGTTATTCAGCAAAGATGTTAAAATGTTGACGGAATGACAGAATGACAGAATGACGGAATGACGGAATCACGGACAGGCTGAAAACAGTATACCCCCCTAAAACTTCGTTTTGCGGGGGGTATAACTAGAAATTGGCTGCAAGCAAGGCTTTCAGTATACCCCCCGCAAAATTATCTGGAGCTGGCCAATAACTTCCTAAGTCAAACATGCAGAAAATTTGTCAAAGATATCTTTTTAGCATTATAATTCTTCATGTACATCCTCAGTATGCCAGTCACATCTATAAGATATTAAAAGAATATATTGAAAGCTTGAGGTTGATTTCATTATTGTATATAAGCAATGGTCAAGACATGGCTATGTTGAAAAATGATGTAAATTTGTCAAAAATCATTTTTTCAGTATTATAATCATTCATGCACATCTTCAATATGTGTGGAACATGTCTGCAAAGTATTGAAAAGAAATACTGAAAGCCCTAGGAAGAGTTGATTTCACAAACTATGCATTACCAACCATTTTTGTATATATGCAATGGTAAAAAAATGGCTATGTTAAAAATGCTGTAAATTTGTCAGAAATTAACTTTTCAGTATTATAATTCTTCATGCACATCTTCAATATGAGTGGAACATGTCTGCAAAGTATCGAAAAGAAATAGTGAAAGCCCTTGGAGGAGTTGATTTCACAAAGTAAGCACTACCAACTATTACTGTATATAAGCAATGGTCAAAAATGACTATGTTGAAAAATGCTGTAAATTTGTCAAAACTTTTTTTTTCATCATTATAATTCTTCATGCACATCTTCAATATGAGTGAAACATGTCTGCAAAGTATTGAAAAGAAATACTGAAAGCCCTAGGAGAAGTTGATTTCACAAAATATGCACTACCAACCATTATTGTATAAGCAATGGTAAAAAAATGGCTATGTTAAAAATTGCTGTAAATTTGTCAAAAATTATTTTTTCAGCATTATAATTCTTCATGCACATCTTCAATATGTGTGGAACATATCTGCAAAGTATTGAAAAGAAATACTGAAAGCCCTAGGAGGAGTTGATTTCACAAACTATGCACTACCAATCATTATTGTATATAAGCAATGGTCAAAAATGGCTATGTTGAAAAATGTTGTAAATTTGTCAAAAATTATTTTTTCATCATTATAATTCTTCATGCACATCTTCAATATGTGTGGAACATGTATGCAAAGTATTGAACAGAAATACTGAAAGCCCTAGGAGGAGTTGATTTCACAAACTATGCACCACCAACCATTGTTGAATATGGCAATTATTGAAAATTGGCTAAGTTCAAAATGCTGTAAATTTGTCAAAATTCATTTCTTCTGCATAATACTTCTTCATGCATATCTTCAATATCTCTGGCACATATCTGCAAAGTATCAAAAGAGAATATTGAAAGCTGTAGGAGGAGTTGATTTCACAAAGTATGCACTATTAGCACTATGGCAAACATTCTATGTATAGGTTTAAAAAGTCCCATAACTCTTGCAAAACTGACCCTTTGGCCCCTAAATTCATATCACACATGTGTTGTCTAATGGTGCAGGTGTGTTGAAAATTTGAACAACATCGGGCAAATACTACTTAAGTTATTCAGCAAAGATGTCAAAATGTTGACGGAATGACGGAATCACGGAATGACGGAATCACGGAATCACGGACAGGCTGAAAACAGTATACCCCCCTAAAACTTCGTTTTGCGGGGGGTATAAACAGTATACCCCCCTAAAACTTCGTTTTGCGGGGGGTATAATGATACAATAGTACCGGCGAGAAAGAAAAGTGGTGCTCATATTTGGGTCTGACAAAAATCATTCACAGTTCATGCATCTTTCTCTGTGATGTGAATGCAAAAATGACCTATAAAAACATCTATGTCCTAGTTTTTAATTTACCGCTAACTCTACTACCGTCACTGAATAAATGCCTGATCATTATAACTTGAGTAAGTCCTACGGCTAACATAATAATCAACTGAACACAAGACATAAAATTCACCCTGTCAAAATTTGATTCTACTATATTTCTGTCACGAGCTTCGAACATTTTGAGAACTGTCTGTAAATTTCTCGCTTTATCTAAATTTACTTTCATTTCGTCCATCTTTTTCTGAAAATTGAAAGAACAATTGCGTTAACAGGCTGATTCAATATTGTGTGATATATGAGCCGCCCCATGGGAAAACCAACAATCTGCATAAGCGAAAACAAAAGCGCAGATCAGCTTCGCGGTAGCCTATGTTTCCAAAATTGACATTGCCGTAAAATAGGTCAAGGTCATCCTATGGTCATCATTTGATCAAACTATGATGGGCTGGAGTCCCAAATGCTACATACCAAGTTTCATGAAAATCGGCCAATCGGTTCTGGTAGCCGCGAAGCTGATCAGCGCCTTTGTTTTCGCTACTCGGATAGTACAATTCCTCCTCTACTTAACTTCAAAATTTCAAGCTTCTAGCCTGCTTCTGTAGCTGTACAGGTCGGTTTGTGTCAGACCTGTTCGGAAACCACATTGTTGGTTTTCCCACGAGGTGGCTCATATATTATCAAAAACTGCTATTTTTGTCAACTGCTATTTTACGGAGGAAAAATAGGAGTATTTTTCATGTTTCATAAGGAAATGAATACCCCCCTTATGCAATGAATACCCCCTTAAACACCACTTTTATATAGTAAGACTGGGGTTTGCATGGGTATACCTAATTTTCTTATTTTTGATCCAAAACATACATTGTGTAAACTCGTTAGGTGAGGCTGTTCTAACATGTACCCACAATGTATGTTTTGAAACATGATTGTTGGCCATCCAAGAACAGCCTAAACTATGATGAGTGTCCTCTCTCCCAAAATCTATACTTGTTATAGTACTTTTACTTTTCATTGCCTCAAAAAGTAGCATAGTGTTTCTAAAGGCTAGTTAACCTCAGTAAATAGTAAATACATATACGTGTAACTGAGCTAATGTACATGAAGGCGAGTTAATGTCTTGCTTGTCAAATGAGCCGCGATGCGAGAAAACCGGTCTTCGGAGTTTCCGACCAGGTCCGACACAAACTGGCCTATACTCCCACAGAAGAAAGCTAGAATATTCAAATTTTTGGTATAAGTAGAGCAGGAATTTTACTAACAAAGGCGCTGATCAGTTACTGCGAAGCTGATCTGCGTCTTTGTTCCGGTTTTCTCATGACGCAGCTCAATTATAATCTGAATATATTCTATTCACTAAGAAAAGGTAGTTTTTTGCCAGCCTAGCCTTGATACAAACTTCAAAAAATAAAATCAATACCACTACATGTATCATGTACATTGTAAAATGAAATGTCTGCTTTTTGTTACATTAATGCAGTCTGCTTTTTGCAACATTAATGTACATTGCACAAAACATGTTTGCTTTTCAATGGCTAGGCTTTCTTCTTTCTAAAGGTGTAATTTCAAGCTTCTGGCCATTTTCTTTGGCTGACTTAATCTCTATTTATGCCTGGCCTTGTAATCCCAAAGAAACTCTTATAATGAGACACAAACATCAAAAAATATTTTAGCATTTATAGCAGACTATTTGAGCCGCATTATGAGAAAACCGAATTTTTACCTATGCGAAAACAAAGGCGCTGATCAGCTGTGCAGTAACTGCACAGCTGATAGCTGATCAGCGCCTTTGTTTTCGTTACATGGATAGTACAATTCCTCTTCTTCCTAAATCCGAAATTTCAAGCTTCTTGCCATCTTCTGTAGGTGCACAGGCCTGTGTGTGTCAGACCTGGTCGGAAACCCCAAAGACCGGTTTTCTCGCGTCGGCTCCTTTAATTAAAGATGAAGTGTGCAGCTGTTACGCACTGCAATCTGTGCTGAAGTCTGAATGATGCACTTGAGCCGCCTCGTGGGAAAACCAACAATAGGGTTTCTGACCAGGTCTGATACAAACCGGGCTGTACAAGCACGGAAAAGAGCTAGAAGCCTGAAATTTCGGATTTAAGTAGAAGAGGAATTGTACTTTCCACGTAGCGAAAAAAAAGGCGCTGATCAGCTTCGCAGTTACTGCGAAGCTGATCTGCACCTTTGTTTTTGCCTATGCAAATTGTTGGTTTTTCCATGAGGCGGCTCATTTCCTGAAATACATGTAGGAAGAAGATGATGTATTAACAGTATATAAATGAGCCGTGACTCAAGAAAACCTGTCTTTGGGGTTTCCGACCAGGTGGCCACACAAGATGGCTAGAAGCTTTAAATTTCAGACTTAAGAAGAAGTATAATGCTGCCCATGTAGATACTGTACAGCTTATCAGCATCTTTGTTGTCACATAGGCAAGAAGCTGGATTTCTCATGATCCGATTAATGAAAGCAATGGAAGAATATACAAATTTGTTGTCAGTAAATCGCTAACTGTAACAAATGGATCTGTGACGTTTCTCAAAGGAAAAAAACAGGCTTTCTAAAAAAAAACATGGCTATTATTGTCATACAAACCTGAAAATCATCTAGAGTCATATCCATAATAGCTTGCAATTCATCGTGTGCGGCTTGACCGAATGGACTGGCGGTGACGTCGTCATCATCATCATTGTCCGATATCATTTCAAAGAAAACCAGTTTGTTCGAGAAATGGCTGAATGTGTTGTCTAGACAGAGTTTCATGTCTCCCGGCATCATTTCTAATCTATAAATAGAACAGATTTTCGCTACATGTACAAAGTAAGTGACAAGTTTAATTTTATTTGAGGATGTGTGTGAGAAAACCAACAATTTGGGTTCAGACCAGATTCGACACAAACCGACCTGTACAAGCACAGAAGCAGGCTAGAAGCTTGAAATTTCGGATTTAAGAAGAAGAATTGTACTATCCGAGTAGTGAAAACATAAGGCGAAGCTGATCTGCGTCTTTGTTTTCGCCAATGCAGATTGTTGGTTTTCCCATGAGGCAGCCTGGCATAGGTAGGGTTCAAACCCACTAATTCTCCAACACTCTACCACTAGGCCATAGCACAAACACAAACATAATCAGTCCCTACTACTTAAGATATGAGCCGTAACGCGAGAAAACCTATCTTCAGGATTTCCGCTTACTGCAAAGCTGATCTACGCCTTTGTTTTTGCATATGCAAAGATCCAGTTTTCTTATGATGCAGCTCATATGTGACTAAATTATATTTACCTGTGTAAATTATCTGACTTCTTGTGTTCTGAGACCATGACTTTACCGTCTGGGGCTTGTATGAAGAAATTGATATCAAGATCACCACCATCAATAACCTATTGAAAATGGAGAAGAAAAGTAAGCAAAGAGAACAACATTTGACAACAACCTGATAAAAAAACTACAGAGTTACCAGAATGTATGACAGTGCACTATAAACAGAAGCCACTGGTATGAAAATTTCAATCTTGATACCTTGTGAAGCAAGTAAAGGTAGCTTATATAGAACAGTCAACCACCCTCGTTGGGTGAGCATATTTTTTCTATGATGATAGTTGCTGATGCTTGGCCTGGCTCCTGTTACAATTGGTGGCAGCCGTCCAACATTGTAAACAGCCAGAAGAGAGTTACCTTATCAATGTGTTTCCCAGGCCAAGTTTCAGAATGAGACTTCTCGGAGGCAAGCGTGATAAACAGATTAAAAGATATATTATTTAGCATATAGGTTACTGTATAGGCGGCAACTTTAATATTCATGTCTGGGCGTGGTCGGCTAGTCTATCTGTTAAAGTGGGGAAATTATTGAAAAGGCGAACTCAGTCAGTGTAGACCGCTGTCACATAATTAAAAATCAGCTACCTGTATGTTGTCCATTCCAGTGAATTAGGCAAATTCCTATTTCATTCTTATTTTTTAATGGAAAACCTGTGAGTTGAATCTTTTAACTGTATACCTTGTAGCTTTTACCTATATTAAAACTAGTATATGTCTAATAAAGTATTCATGAGGTGCCGCCCGTACAGTAACCTATTTGCCGAATAATACATAGCTTGTGAAGAGACTAAAGGTATTGATTGGTTGGCAAACCATTCCTTTGTGAAAAAAAATCAATATTGGTCACCCAACTTGGTCAAACTGCTGCCTTTTTGCACATTCCATTGAGGGTATAACTCCGTCAATATCGTTATGGTTTATTTAATCATGATTCATTTTAGACGCTTATAAAATCATTATTTTACCTTGAGTTGTGGAAATAATAGCTATCTGGAGATATATGCAACGCTTTTATGAACAATAATTGATTTTTGTTTTCATATTTTCTGCTTTGAATTCAGTATGGTCATAGCAATAAACGCCAAGTCTTTCATCTCACACTAATGACCAATGATCAATCCAGTTGGCAAGCCACTCTTTCGTGATAAAAAATCAATATTAGTTATCGGAACTGCTCTTTCCCTGCCTTTTTGCTCATTTGGTCCAGGGTACAACTTGGTCAATTATGGTTGTGATTAAATCATTTTAAGATGCTTATAAAATCATACCCTAATTTGCCAGAAATATTATAGGGTTCATACCTTGAGTTGAAGATAACAATCTAGCTCTTATGAATAATATATATATTTTTTTAATTCAGTTTAACAGGCTCTGTCCAAGCCAGGATTAAGGTAGTGTACCTCAATCGAGGTTTCTAACCTCCATTGAGGTTTGAAATATGCATAGAAATGTGCAAAATTTTAAAAAATGAAATATAAAGTGAAAATTGCAAAATTTTGTTATGATAAATCTGTAAACCTTGGCCATTTACTTCTTTTGATACAATTGATTTGAAAATTCATCAGAGAATTATTTTACAATTCATGTTTTTTCCTGATGTTACCACTGATTTATGACAATTCCCATACATAATTTTAATGAGAATGTTAAAATCTTCTTTCTAACACCCGGAAGATATATTTCTGTCCTCCACTGATGTCTTTCTGATTAACTTAAGCACTGGTTTCTGCCACTGACATGAGGAATAAGTGGTTTGCATTTTTAAAAGCCTATTCTTGTTTTCATGTTTTTGAAGAAAGCTTATACTTGTTTTCAGTTTTTGTTTAACAGCAATTCAGTAATTTTAAACATCAAATAATGATATTCTTATGAAAAAAGGTATAAAATATACAGAAGCAGTAGAAACACTGTTGCACTATTCAAAATATGTCATACATTGGAGAATATTGTTTTAAATCTCAAAATTGCCCCTTCCACTTATGGAATAGAGGATTTGCAAAAGATTCTCCAACAGATTTTGCTGAGAAATATTTCATTAGAACGCTGCATATTTTGCAAGCAACTTTGGCCAGGAATGATGCTGCAATTTTTGCATAGCTATTTGTTTTCATCAATATTAGCAATTTCATACACATTTTCAAACCTCAATGGAGGTACAAAACCTCGACTGAGGTACACTACCTAAATCCTGGCTTGAGCAGAGCCCGTTTAACGTCCCTTTCAAGATTATTTCAGCTCATATGAGACAGGCCAATCAGTAGGTAGGCGATAATGGAGAACCCCAAGAAAAACCACCTGGCACATCCGCAAGCAGAACTTGGCTTGTCTCACGTGGCCAGAGCGGGGCTCGAACCCACACCAGGCACAGCGGTGAGATGATCCAGTGATTAAGAAACAGTGCTCTTAACCACTCAGCCACGGAGGCTGCTAATGATTTAATTTTGTTTTCATATTTTCTGCTTTGAATTCAGTAAGGCCACAGCGGTGAACACTGTCTTTCACCTCCTATGAATAACCGATGAAATCACTCCAACCGGGTCAATGTCATAATGATGACACAGTACACCACTTTCCACTGAGTGACTGACAGGGTTTACGGTTGTTTTGTTTTCATCCAAAAAGTGGCTTAATGACAAAATATCAATTGTAAGCAACTCTGTCACACAGTCAAGAGGCTGAACAGTGGGACTTGGCTACCTGATATTCAATTTCAAGTCCAGTGGGTTTCTTGAAGGTTTGAAAGAAGCATTCCATTTTCCCAGGTCCCACATCGACTGTTAAATCAGTTTCGAATGCAAAAGCTGTCAAAAATGTCGCACAAAACACTGTTAAGTACTGCATTGTCAACGTAAACAAAGTCCAATTTTTCTCCAAAATCGCTTCTCAAACCGGAAGTACGTTCCACATGAAATTCGGACAAATGTCATACACGAACGACACTGGCTATCCGCACGACGGTCGTGCCGATAAGCGGCGTTATCGGCACGACCGTCGTGCGGATAAGCGGCGTTATCCGCACGGTAACGGGTCGTTTCGGCCGTGAGTCGTTTCGGCCCCGAGTCGTTTCAGCCGTGGGTCGTTTCGGCCTGGGTCGTTTCGGCCTGAGTCGATTCGGCCCTGGGTCGTTTCGGCCAATTTTGGTGAGTCGTTTCGGCCTGATTTTATTTAATCCTTATATACTCTATCATATACTTTATGCTAGATGTGTATGCCATATAAGGCTAGTTTACCATGCAGCCAGTCTTGCAAGGGTACTTGGGTCTATTACTGGGAGAAAAATGTGCATCTTTATTCCATTAAAAACGATAGAAAAACTACAATGGTCATTTCTATGGCAACATTACAATATGCATAGGCGAAAACAAAGGCGCAGGTAACTGCAGAGCTGATCAGTGCCTTTGTTTTCGCTACAAAGATAGTACAATCATCTTCTTCTTCTTAAATACGAAATTTCAAGACTCTGGCCTGCTTTTGTGACTGTACAGACTGGTTTGTGATGAACCTGGTTGGATTCCAAAACTGTTGGTTTTCTCATGCGTAGACTCAAATTAAATTGACAAGCACACGTTTTCACACTTTAATTGAGTACATTGATAATCAATCACCATGGATTAGCATTGCTGATTACAGACACGAGTTTTCACACCTTGATAATCACCCTTATAATTAGATCACCGACAACCGATGCATCAATGAAAAATTTTCCCTTGCAATTGCCGATGACTTCATAACTACATGTTTAGTTTAATTGTACAAACCATCTATCTATCTATCTATCTATCTATCTATCTATCTATCTATCTATCTATCTATCTATCTATCTATCTATCTATCTATCTATCTATCTATCTATCTATCTATCTCTCTCTCAACCATATCAATCCTTTCTTTCGCCAGTACTAATCATTAAATGTTAATGGGCTTTTTTTCCGAGACACTAGGAATATGTGAGGCTGGAACTGTGACTACAATACTTTCAAAACATCTCACATGCATACATCATATACATGTCCACGAAAACGCATGCACTCCAGCAGATCAATTTATCTTTGAGTTGTTACTTACCTGAAGATTTCCATAAACCTTGGCCGAAACGACTCAGGGCCGAATCGACTCACCCAGAAAATTGGCCGAAACGACCCACCTACCAAGGCCGAAACGACCCACCCCCAAAATTGGCCGAAACGACCCAGGCCGAAACGACTCAGGCCGAAACGACCCAGGGCCGAAACGACCCGGATTCATCCGCACGACAGGGAAATCGATATTTAAATGTTTATAGAGAAGTGAAACATTTTAAGTTGATAAATATTATTCATTGGTTTCAAAACTGAAACAGAATATTACTCATGCAAGATTCTTTTTTTTTTTTTTTTTTTTTTTTTTTTTTTTTTTTTACATTTTAATTTACAAAATTATTTTTTGCTGAAATTGGCTAACCTGTGAATTTACCTGTAAAATCAGCCATGCGTATGCATAAATGAGAAAGTAATTATCGTTCACCTAAATAATAAAAGAATGTGGTAATCCAAAAGATTAAATTGCCTTTGATTTTAACAATGGAGTATGGAAACATTTCACATTTCAGTAACACAATAAAGCATTTACAATGGTTATACTTTTCACCGCTGTTAGAAATCTACTGTGATTCAGTTGACATCATATGAATTAATCAAATCAAACTAGTTTTCTTATTCATTATTGACAATTAAATTTAAATTCGAATTATTTCAATAGCTCAGCACATAATTAATTTATTTAATGACAAATTAATAGTAAAATGCACGCGTAAGCTTG
The DNA here is from genome assembly GCA_964017185.1 of Rugalucina vietnamica. NCBI lineage: Eukaryota > Metazoa > Mollusca > Bivalvia > Lucinida > Lucinidae > Rugalucina > Rugalucina vietnamica. The sequence goes on along the minus strand of OZ024878.1, from coordinate 45,565,199 downwards.
TCAGAATATTTCATACTCCCGTCGTGCCGATAGCCAATACCTGTAGCATTTGCTATCCGCACGACGGTCGGGCCGATAATGCCGCCTATCGGCACGACCGTCGTGCGGATAAGCGGCGTTATCGGCACGACCGTCGAAGGTTAAAAAAAATGACGCATCATTCGTTGGAAAAATGTGTTCTGAATCTGAATAGTTTACTGGTGACACGCCAAATGACATTACATGTTATTTCACCAGGGCGGTTCGGATGGGGGAGAAATTAAAGTCTGTTTCGTAGTGTGTGATAATGTTTTTTCGCAGATATTTTACAACTGTTCAAATGTAGAAGAAATATTTTCTTGGCACAATTAAGCATCTAATTTGTCTGTACAATTTTCTGTACAAAAATCTCATGGAAGGGAGGTAAATATTTTCCCGCAAAAATTTCTGTACAAAAATCTCATGGAAGGGAGGTAAATATTTTCCCGCAAAAAAATTTAAATTCTATCTAGATCTATTTAATCATGATTGCTCAAAATTATTATAAATTGACACAAGTGACATACCTGAGACAAAATCTTCATAATCAGGTAAAAAATTCTCGAAAAATATGCATTTTCATGATCATCGATTATCTCCCTTGTCAATGCAAAATCCCTATGCAAATTCATTTTGGCCATAAAAACTTTATTTGTTCACCGATTTTCAAAATATTTGCAGGTCCTATTAGGACAAACTAAGATCAAGATTTTGTCATGAAAATAATTTTTCTGTCGTTCCCCATACAAAAATTTTCTGCGAAAAACCATTATCAGAGGCAAGTTTTTAGACAATAGTCCCTAGAACGCACGAGTGAAGCGAACTTGGACACACAATCATCTGACATTTCAGCGGTGGAAAACAGAGAGTCAGGGCGTTGCTTTGGGAAGTGTTGCCTCAGGTGGAGCCCATGCCGAGCCCGAGATGCCGAGCCAGGTTTTCGAGTAAATATTGCTAAAATGCGATTCCTTGATGGAAACTAATATACACATTAACATTCCATAGCACCTGAAATGACTTTTAAATTATTGGAAGCGGTTTCCATAAACTTACATAAAAAGTAAAATTTGGCAATGATAAGGAAGTGGCGCAATCAGAAAGAAATTCCCACTCCAAAAAACCGAGGTGGGAAAAAATTCCTGAGGTAATGGTCAGAAATTGATCGACCCAGTAAACAGTAGAAAATAACAATCAGGTTAAATATATGTAGAGAACAAATTACTGATATCAACAGATTCATTATTCATTAATCATACGTGATAAGTTAGAAAAGTTTTTGCATAATCTAAAGAGGTACAAGTAGGCAACGATCAGGAAAAGGTGCAATCAGAAAAAGATTCCCACTCCAAAAACCGAGGTGGGGAAAAATTAAATTAACAATCAGGTACTTGTGCCAAGAAAGTATATCGTAGGCCGAATGAGCAGCTACTTTACCAATAGGTGGTCACTCAGTTACCTAAACATAACTAAAATATGAAAACATACACTGAAACAAAGTTATAAGAGGCCACCTCATATTTTGTCTTCTAGTTCAGAAAGTAAAATACGATCAAATAAAATTCATGATCATATGAATAAACCAATGTCTAACAGTGGCTCTGTGAGTTTCTGCATTCCAAAATGCGTGATACTTCTCACACAGACGAAGCATGTGTAAAGGTACCCTATTTCAAAAAGTCACACTTTATTAACATCAAATTAAATGTCATATTATGACGTTGTGTTTTTACATTTTAATTTATTTGAAAGTGCTACTGACTGCCATGATGCAAGATAAAATTAAGTCAAAAGTGTTGCTGCAATAAGAATCTTCGTTTCTGTTTTGCACATGCAAGAAGACAACAACCTGAATAACAGGAATTCAGCTTTTGTATGCAATTTGCATACCAACTTTGTTCTTCTCCAGTTGCGTTATTATCAGCAGCACGGCATTGAAATTTTCAGCGATTATTTAGGTCAAATGCTAGACTCTGATAAACTTTGAAAATTAAAAAAATCGTCCACAAATTTTGTTATTTTGTTCGTTAAAAATTGGCATTGAAACCGGAAGTGTGCGGCAGCCTTGACATGTTGGTCCTCGAAAATGGTCAAAAACAGTTCAGTCGAATTATATCTCTCATTTCCAGGCCTCATCAAGTGAATTTAACAGGGGTCAACATGTTTAAGAGGCACATTTATGAATTTTTCAAAAAATCTCAAAATTGGCGATTTTTAAAAATGCATAAAAATTCTACCAGTAGAGAAAATTCGAATGTTTGATGTTTTTCCGAGCCGTAACGACCCCTTTGATGACACCCGTTCCTAATTTCAATAAATGGTGTGCTGTATCCAATTTTTTATTTAAAAACATTGATTTTTGCATTTTTACTCCAAAAACGCCTTTAGTAAAAGAAAATTATTTCTTAACACTTTGGAACTTTACTTACTTGAAAGACACGTCTTTTGGCAAAAAATTGTGCAATTTTGAACTTGGCTTAGAAACAAAAAATGAGTTTAAAAGTGGCCTCTTTATAACTTTGTTTCAGTGTACATAAGGCGCTAACAGCACAAAAATTTAAACACCAAGACATAAAACAATAAGAACCACCACAGAAGTATCGCCTTGAAACGATTAAGTAATATAAAATTACTGGCGGGCTTAATTCGACTTTACAGGTACCTAACCTCACCCTCAGCTTCTCCAGTGGTTCACAACATTTAGTTAATTGTTCGGACCTCGTGGTGAATCTCTAACTAGTCAATGAATCATCATGAATCATCTAATTAACTTTTCAATAAATATATGACGTAAAGTATAATAAGAACTGCAATAAAACAACAAATGCTTTTCATCTTCAACTGTTCCTGATTTACAAAATTCAGAAACCCGATCTTCTTATGTCTATGTCTGCCTTGTTCTATTTCTAATTTATGGGAACTTATACGAAATAACATGAAATATTTACGAACATCTACATCTTTTATCACAGATTTCTTTTTGAACGTGAGTTTTAAAAAGAGCGAAAGTCCTTAATTTTCCTTCCTCCGTGCATTTTTGTAGTGTAGTAACGATTTATAAGATTTGTCTTTACTATAGATAGGCACAAGTAGGCAAAGATCAGGAAAAGGCGAAACCAGAAAAAGATTCCCACTCCAAAAACCGAGGTGGAAAAACTTAATTAACAATCAGATTCTTATACCATGAAAACATATCGTAAGCCGAATGAGCAGCTATTTTCCCAATAGGTGGCCACTCAGTTACTTAAACTTAACTAAAATACGAAAACATATATAAGGCGCCAACAGCACAAAACATTTTAAACACCTACACATAAAACAAAAAGAACCACCACAGAAGTATCACTTACAGTAACAAAAATAACTGGCGGGCTTAAACCGTTTTACATGGCCATAACCTCACCCTCAGCTTCTGCAGTGGTTCATAACATTTAGTTAGTTCTTCGTTCCTCGTGGTGAATCTCTAACTGGTCAATGAATCATCAGGAACAAGCAAACAAATCATGATAAACATCCTGATGAATCAAAAACCAGGACTCACAGATTGAGTAAGCTGCCCTACGATGGAGATCCCTGGGCGCCGAATAACTTACTAACTCTGGAACAAAAGAAAAACACCCGTTGGACCCCGCTGAATATTTTTTGATAAGCTAAATTAGCAGAAACACCAATTTGTTTAAAAACAAATTCAACACATGCCGTCTAACTCATTTTTCTACGACTTGCTATAATACTTTCTTTAGAGGCATGCTGTAACAACTCTTAAATAGAAGCTTGCAGTCTTTGCCTGATCGTTGCCTACTTGTACCTTTTTGTAAAAGGTAAGTTACAAGTATTTGATATAGCCTTAACACACAGAGGATATCTACCGAATTCACTCAGTATTGACAGACTGTTTACTAATAAATTATTTTTGATACATATTTTTAAAACAATATTTATAATTTATCACACAAAAAGTTTTCAAATAAATTTTCGAGGGTAAAGTTTGCTTTTTTAATTTTCGATGACTGAATATTTACTGTTCAACATATTTCACTACCATAAGGTGCAATGGATTCAATTGTGTTTTCAAACAAATGCATTAAGGTATCTAAATTAGGAGTAATATTTGAAAAACATTCAGTCAAATTGAACTGAGCTCTTAAAGCTCTATTTATATAGATCAGACTGACAGTAAGAAAACGTGCCAGAAGAGGAAAATATAACCCCTAAATATTTATATGACGAACTGTTCTGAAGTTCCTCCCCAGTATAATAAAATAGTTAATTTGACATTTTACCACTTTTGCAAAATACTATCACTTTTGTTTTCTTCAAATTGACAGTTAAGCAATTACATGTATATACCAAAATAAAAAACCCTGTCCAGCACAGGGCAGCACGATGGGTCACCCATGACTACTCGGTGACTAATTTGATCAATATTCTAAAACATATGTCATTAAAAACAGAGACGTGCGGATGCCAGGCTCAAAATGTGGGACCTAGACGGAATATTCCTGTCGATGTTCCGTTATACCTCCACACCGACGGGAACGGCTTACATTGAACTATTAGTTGAAAGTAAAAAATCAACCAGAACAGCGAAGAAAAGTAAAACTGTGTTAAGCTATGTCTCTTTCGACATATATGACATGAGAACGAACTATTCCAGTGCAAAGAACGCATGTAGTTGTTTATATGTCTTATTTCTTCAAAGTAAACACCACATATGAATATGCCCATAAATAGAATGCATCAAACTGAAAGTAGAAATAAAAGAAACGATATTTTTCTGTTTCCGTGTAGTTTCAAAATGCATCATTGTTGTCATCTTTAGTTATTTACCCCTGGTACATATATGCATATTCACCATTTTTGCATTGTCTGCTGGTTCCCAGCTTACACATAATCAATATTGGAAATACAGGTAACCAAATCCCCCCCCCCCCCCCCCGAGAAAAAAACAATAATCCAAGGGGGTTTTGGTTACCTGTATTTGCCAATATTGATTCCAGTAAGCTGAGAACCAGTAGATAATGCAAAAATGGTGAATACATTTCCAACACAAGCATCATCAAATAAAGCAGCTAAAGGTAACTTACAAAATCCATAATATATGTTCGACATTAGTTTAAAAGCCGTCTATCGAAAGTGGAACGAGGAACCGAAGTGGAGCGGAGTGAAAGCTGATCTATGTGGGAACATGCTCGGGACAATGTCTCTCTGTTGCTAGCAACCCGAACAAGGGCCGACATTGAGCCACCAAAATGTCACGGGTTACCCTAAATAGCGCAAAGGAGTCCTTTTCGCGAAAAGGACTTCAAATAGCGAAAAGGAGTCCTTTTCGCTATATCAACTGACCCTAAAATAAGAAAAGGACTTCTTTTCGCAAAAAGGACTTTAATGTAATGAGAGAAATATAACTGTATAGGGAAAAAGGGACATAGCTACATGTATATACTCGATTTTTGCACTGCCACATTAGCCAAAGGATAAAATTGTATCCTTTGTTTCCAGCTGGCAACGCGCAGTGTAGTATTGTCTTCGACAAGGGGAGGTGTGACTAGGACAAGACTACATAAAATCTATTATAGTCTGTGCTGTTTCCTGAAGACCATTTACCAGCCATTTTTTTTAAGTTGAATATTTTTTTAAATTTTATTTTTATATTTGTAACGTTACATTTCGTGGTGATAAACGAAAACCTCTTTCCTGCATATCAAGCCTATCACCCATACATGTACATGTATATGTTAATCTTGACTTTTCTTGGCCGGCTGTTCTCAATGTTTCAAAAAGGTCACAAATGGTGAGACTCTTTCATAAAGATCTTTTTTCAAAGATATACTACTCGCCGATGCAACTGCATATATAGCATTTGAAACTGGGCAAGAAAAATTAGTCAAAAATCAGATTGGGGACTCATTGTTAAATAAACGTAGGTTTTGCATCGCTTTTCTTGTTCTCGGGTAATTGGGCGTGTGGAATCTTTTCAGTTAACCAGAAGGTACTCAGACACTCGGATCCAAAATTTACTGGATCCTAGTCAGACACATCATTACGAAAACATGCCCATGCAATATAATTACGAAAACATGCCCATGCAATATTCAGAGAACTTTTTCAGCATTAAAAATGAAAATTCCACGAGAGATTAATTCAACAACAGTAGCCGATTGTTTAAGCACCTCGCAAACAGACACGTGACTGATAATTCGTTTACCGCACGGTAACTTGACACACGTTTTCACACCTTTTATTGCTCAGTCACATGATCTTAATATCACACTCTGCATGCCAATTATCGATATTTGACCAACGCCGGAGTGAAATAGCTAACTCCGAGGCAATAGCCAACGCCTGAGGAACAGCGTGTAAAGGGTTGTCAGCAAAACTATGAAATATTTTATAGAGCATGGGGATAATGTATTTGTTATGATAAGTTAGTGTGGTAAGATGGTCTTGCTTCCACATAAAATTTACAAAATGTTACAATACATTGTCTGGAACATATAAAATACAAGAAAACATGCACGATTATGTGGTTTTGACTGTCAAGATTGATTTAGAAGTCAACAATTCTTTAAAGTCAAAACTTTACTTTCTCTTTTCACGCTATAATTTATAACTCATATTCGCTGTACAAACTATTTTACTTAAAACTCATTTCTGACAAAGCGTTTAGATATTATTCGCCACCAAAGACTCCTTGTGGAAAAATGAATGGGATCGCCAACGCCGGAGGAAGATTACATATGGACATGGCGAACGCCTGAGGATGATAACGTTTGCACAGAATGCTGATTCAAAACAAAAAATAGTTTTACTCTACTTTGTGTTGAAGTCCTTGTCACGATCATTGATATTGATTTCTGAAATTGATTTTATAAAAAGCATATTTTCATAACTGTTCACACTATTTAATGTAATTTCAGAGCATTAAAACAGCTATAATTCCTAATTAGCTTCGTAGACTTGCGGCACATATTTATCGTTATAAATATGAATGATACACCTGTTCCGATTGGTCAAATATATTCATTTCATTTATTGCGGTAAATCTGTGATGCTTAGAACTTATAACCATTATTAAGTCTTTGGTAAGTATGGATGGAGATAGTTAAAATTTCCAAGGACAGCTACATATACATATCATTATAGGGTCCTGTCATATTTCGAATTGATTCTTGTTTTCTGCAGAAATCAAGATCCAATTTAAATAAAGAAAATAGGGTGGTAGCAACAGTAGTTGGCAGATACGGTATATACGGTACATCTCTATAATGATACATACGTGCACGCACGTGCACGGTTATGGAAATACTGCGATGCCGATTTAAGATACGAATACCCATTACCGTGTTTTAATAATTACTATTCGTATTTAAAAAAGTATGGCATGAACATTCAAGTTCTGCATAGTAACTCGTTTGTGTCTTCGTGTACAGAAATATTTTTTATTTATGATACACTACGGATTTGAGAAACGTGGACTGAAACGTGCGTGCGCGATCCCAAGCCACAAGGTAAGCGTATTGTAGTAGATTATAGGCATTACAGATCAGTATATGGTATAAGTAAATATTATTTCTTGATAAAAAGACTATCAAATCTTGATAACAAAATCGGGCGTCGTGTTTGTCTTATTCTTCGGCTGCAGTCGAATCTTACTCCGGCGTTAACGTTATCCTCATTTCCTCACGCAAGAGGTTCTGTTAATTAAATGCTTGAAACTCTTCAAAATATACCAAATACAAGCGTGCTTCGGTACTGTTAATATCAGATATACATTGCTTCTTCCATATACACAATTTCATAAGTCAATCATTTATTAGCTTGTCTACATATACCTCGTGAAATACAAATCAACGGAAAACAGGCCAGCAGTTGACTGTACGTACGTTATGCACATTCTTATATATTTTTTCTTTGTTATGAATCACATGCCGTATTAGCGGTAACATTAACGGAGTGGCTATTACCAGTCAACTGTCACTAGCCAATAAACGTTAAAATGGCTATTACCAGTCAACTGTCACTAGCCAAAAAACGTTAAAATGGCTATTACCAGTCAACTGGCACTAGCCAAAAAAACGTTAAAATGGCTATTTACAGTCAAGTTAAAAATATTTTTTACTTAGTACATGTATGTGGTAACATGTTTCTGACAAACTTGGGATTGAAACTATGTTTCATTAGATCTCAGACTTATTTGTACTTTAATGACTTTAATATTTTATTTAATTGCATGAACTTATTGGGAATGCATTGATTGACAATGCAATACAATTTTTAATATATTAGTTAAGATATTTACGTTGCTCTTGTTTCGTTGGTCGCGTGTTTAGGACCTTGCAACATTGACTTTCATAATGAGACGTTGGTTTGTTTTTCTTCATCTCATCCGAAAGCAACAGCTTATATAAATGCAAACGTTCCTTTAACATGCGAACTTGTTGCAACGTTTATGAGTATCCCATCAAACTTTCTGCGCGCGAGTGTGCTTGCATGTGTGTTGCCAAATTGAAAAAAAAAGCGACATCGAACCCGAGATCGCGCCGCACAAATACGTAAACTTGTTTATGAACATATTTTTACGATCATTCTTCCTCTTCCCCTGATCCAAGAACGGTGGTCTAATGTGCACTAAGTATTGACAGTCTTCTAAGATAGAGGTTTTGTTTGAATTGATGCTTAAAGTCCCAGTCAACAGCTAAGGTCATGTCGGGACGCTGTCTCCATTTTATGGGACTTTTACCTAACTTGATGATGACATACAACAAGTGAAATTAAATCATCGCTGTTTGTCTTTCAAAACTCAAGTTTGATCGGACACCATCGTTTACAGTACTTTAAATGACACTGACAAATTTCACCATTTTTAAGGTTTATCACTTGTATGCAGTCGTTGTTGAAAAGAGAGCTCCTAGCCTTTAGAATCCGTATTTGAACATAGGGGCCTGGATAGCGTAGTGGATAACGCACTCGCTTGTCACCTCTGCGATCGGGGTTCGAATCCGGGTCAAGGTATGTGGCGGGGTAGTGGTCGCCGTCAAACGACAAAACACTTTTCAAGCAAAAATGAAATTTTAAGTCTGACTGTAAATAGCCATTTTAACGTTTTTAGGCTAGTGACAGTTGACTGGCAATAGCCATTTTAATGTTTTTGGCTACTGACAGTTGACTGTAAATAGCCATTTTAACGTTTTTTAGCTACTGACAGTTGACTGTAACTAGCCATTTTAACGTTTTTTGGCTACTGACAGTTGACTGGTAATAGCCATTTTAACGTTTTTTGGCTACTGCCAGTTGACTGTAAATAGACTCTTCCTAAAATTAAACTTTTATTTCTTCGTACACTGGACGCCAAAGCTTTTAAACACAAATATGCCTCATCGTTGGTCGTACCCATTCAGTCCATTCCTCCGGCGGCGATCGTATCATACTCCGGCGTAGACGTTACCCTCATTTTCTCACTTAAAACAGTGTCACGTTTAAATGATGTAAAATGACCAGAGAATATTATATAGGGTTGTGTTATTGTTTTAGTTGGGACTGCCAGTGGTTGTTGCTTTTATATGTGCACGGTCGATCATACATCTGCTCACAGAAGCACGCATATTGACTGATTTATGTTGATAGTTGTGTAAAGCACATTGTGCTTACTTTAATCAAGTATACGGATATGGTTTCACATGAAACTAATGTGGATCACTTGTTAAACATGAAATAAAGATATAAAAATCAGCGAAACTCGAGTAAAGGCGCATTTCTAAGGCTTAATTTTTGCAAGTTTTCAAGAAACACACTCACCATATTCCTCAGCCGTTGGCTATTGCCTCGGAGTTAGCTATTTCACTCCGGCGTTGGTCAAATATCGATATTTGGCATGCAGAGTGTGAATATACAAACGATTCTCAATACACACTGAACTTGTTTTTCTTCTTTCTCTCCGTGTAATAAGATACACCTATAGAATTCTTAGAACAAAGAGACAACAACGACCAGTTTCCAAACAATATTTGACATATTTCACCACATGCGTGGCACTTTGCAGTTGACATTGCCTATCTCTAAAATATTGCACGCCACGAATAAGAAAGAGCCAAACTTCATAAAATAAATGCCTCTTTACCTTCCATCACACATGCAGACAAGTTTTAAGTTATTTTGCAAATGTTTCTTTCAGTAAAATTTTGCGTAAAATCTGAATCCCACACCATCACTCTGTGTAGCGGAAAATTACTCTCACATGGAAGCTGTAAGCTAGGACCGAAGAACTTGAGAAGAATCATTTTCATTTGAAAATATTGCCTTCTTAAGAAAAAAAAAAGAAAAAAAAAAAAAAAAAAAAAAAAAGAAAGAAGAAAACATTGCCAAAACACTGCACCAAAGTTTCTGTCCGTCAGATCAAGGAATCAGGATGTTTATCATGATTTATTTGTTTGTTCTTGATGATTCATTGACTAGTTAGAGACTCACCACGAGGACCGAAGAACTAACTAAATGTTGTGAACCACTGCAGAAGCTGAGGGTGAGGTTAGGTACCTGTAAAACCGGTTTAAGCCCGCCAGTAACTTTGTGTTACTGATCGTTCCAAGTCGATACTTCTGTAGTGGTTCTTTTTGTTTTATGTCTTGGTGTTTAAAATTTTTTGTGCTGTTGGCGCCTTATGTATGTTTTCATATTTTTAGTTAAGTTAAGGTAACTGAGTGGCCACCTATTGGGAAAATAGCTGCTCATTCGGCTTACGATATGTTTCATGGTATAAGTACCTGATTGTTAGTTTGGTTTTTTCCCACCTCGGTTTTTGGAGTGGGAATCTTTTTCTGATTGCGCCTTTTCCTGATCTTTGCCTACTTGTACCTCTTTGCACCCAATCCCTCTCTCTCTCCACACATACATGCGTATTGCATACATGTGTATCATGGATACCCTGTATCATCTACCTCATATTTGATAAATGATAGCTTTAATGCCATTTTACGCTACTTTACTCCTCTTTACGCCACTCTGCACTACTTAACTGTATCAGTTGAGTGACATCGCGCCACTTGGCAGATCTAACTACTCAGTCTAATAACTAAATTTCGTAACACATTCTGTTGAAATGAGAAGCAATAACGCAAATATCAACTCCTTACCGCTATATTATAGTCCTTTTCTACACACAACAGTCCTTTTCTTATTTTAGGGTAAGATGATATAGCGAAAAGGAGTCCTATTCGCTATTTAATGTCCTTTTCGCGAAAAGGAGTCCTTTGTGCTATTTAGGGTAATCGAAATGTCACAGGGGTGGAAAGAGAATGTGGCCCGACCGGGACTCAAATCAGAGTCTTTGTTTACCGTGCGAGCACTTTACCATTAAGCAACCTAGAAACGTGTTCCCCCATGTTCTGTTCTGTTCAAGGTAAATCTCCTCCGCTGACTTTTCGGAGAACCGTCTGACGACGTAGTTGAAGAATACAATTATGTTGGTATTTATGTCTGATTTTGTGAGCTCTATATACACTGGTGAATATACTATTTACAGTTTCATCAATTCTTGTTCACTATACTGAGTCGCTCAAAATACTGACAGTCTTTTAAGCTCTGAGATTCTCTTGTGGTGAATTTTACTTATGTATTCTCGAGTTTGAAGTTCAAGCAACCCCCAAATGTCTTTCTCACACTGCTCTATGTCCAACACTGCTGAAGCATCCAATGTTAACTGGGTTAGGAACTCGGGGCTCTGCACTTGCGCACTGGGAATATTAATAAGGACTGGAAGTTTTTGAAGCTTTTCAATATAATCAGTTCTTTCTTTCTCAAGAAAATCACATTCACTTATGAAATGTTGCCTTGTCTCAGGAGCTGCTGAACACAACTTACAGGTTGAATTCACTTGATATTGGTTAAAGGCTGCCCTGTTTCCCTGGAGAATATAAGTTCCCGTTAAAAGTTTACTTTTTATTTGTGCCCTTCTACTATCATGAATACTATTTCGGGTTGTTGACCATACATGATGGCTTTTGCCAACTTTCAGTAAATCTGTGTTTACATACTTCAGTGAGGATTTCTCCTCAATGTCTTGTTTCCAAGTTGCCTCAGTAGCACTGTTTACAGCATCATTCAAAAGTCTTTTCCATTCAGTTTTAGATGGAGGATTACTTAAAAGATAAAAAATTGATGGCAAATTGTAAAGATTCAGTATTTCTCTTACAAACATAAACCAGCTTTTGTCATTTTCATCTTTCATAACTAATTGCCTTAAAGCTATATCACTTTCAATTGAGCCTTTTTGCCTTATCATATTCATGAATGTAGTCAAAGCATTTTTGTGTAATACTGCCTCCAGAGGCAGAACCCCCAAGAGTGCTAGGCTTATTGAGTTTGAGGTTTTATCAGGAAGACCCTGAATCTGCTTTAAACACCGCCTCTGGAACCTTTCAAGACAGTCAATATCTTTTTTATTTAGTAGTAATGCCTCTAACCCATAAAGTAACCTTGGAACAATGAAAGTTGACCAGATATACCCGTTTTGTGATGGTTTTAGACCCCCACCCCCATGGAAACCTGCCCCCATGAGAGAGTAAGCCGTTTTTCTACCAAGACTGATTTTCTCATCTGTATTGGGTTTTCCATTAGTACTGCGGGTAATACCTAAATGGGTAGCACTATTACTATTCTCTATTTTGTCATTATACATGATGATGTGTTCTGAAACCTCTTTTTTCCTGCTCACAGGATACTTTAAGGTGTGGCTTTTCAGGGGATTGACGAAGAATCTTTCTCTGCCTGCATTTTCCTCCACATCCCACACCATTGCCTGGGCTTCTGACTGTTCTGTTGATATTACACACACGTCATCTGCAACAGTAACATGAGGTATGTTGATTGATCCAATTTTTGCTCCTGAATACTTCTGTTCCAGATGCAGTAAGAGGGGGTTGTTATATCTCTTGTAGTGACTTGTGGACAATACACCACTCTGTCTTACACCTTGTCTGATATTGATTGGATGAGATAAACCGCCGGCCCACTTGATCCTTGATGAGCAGTCTGTATACAGATCTTTCAATAAAAGCCAGTCATCACCCTGGACACCATCTAGGTACAGTCGTCTAAGGAGTGAACTGTGGTCAACCACATCGAAAGCCTTTTGGGTATCGAGTGTGGTTATCCAGAGGTCCTGTTTGTTGTTTGCCGATTCCAGGATACACTCAGTGAGAATGACTGCAGCATTTAAAGATGAACAACCTTCTGTGAATCCACGTTGTAGACGAGATTGGGTAGTAGAGAAGATTTCATTATGCCTGGCATTCATGATGTGCTCTAAGATCTTCAGGAGTACTGGGGTCACTGTGATGCCTCTATAGTTCCCTGGATCAGAATTATCTCCCTTCTTGTATATAGGGGTTAGGGTTCCCTCCTTCAGAATGGTGGATACCTTCTTTGTACTGATAATGTAGTTCAGGAATGCTGTTAGGAAGCTTATTAGGTCACATCCTCCCAGTTTGAAATGCTCGCTGGTTAAACCCATCACATCTACTGCCTTGTTGTTGTTGAGTCTCTTCATAGCCTTGGCAACTTCCTTTTCTCTTATTGTTGCGATTGGCCTGTCTTCTGTCAGACAAAGCAGTGATATGGCATCAATGTCAAGGTCGATCATCTCCTTATACTCCTTGTCAAATTTTTCACCATCGAGTGGTGTGGCTAATTTCTGGAAGTGGGTCGCCCATCCATCACGGATTTCCTCGTCTTCTCACAAGTTTTACCATCTACAACTAAGCTCTGCAGTTGAGCATTGGAGGACTTGCGCTGTCTATTAATGAGCTTGAAGAAAGTTTTTGATGAGCCATCTGCACTCATTATTTCTTCTACTCTTGCATTCCTCTGGTTGGCTGACTCTAACCGCTGTACCTTCCTAAGCCCCTGTTTAGCCTCCATCATTATCTTCCTTAAAGGGTGTGTAGGATCTTCCGGCTCACCAGCTTTGCGCCACTCCCACCACATTAATCGACTGTGCTTCATGGCTTCTTGCATTTTCTGAGTCCAGCATCTCCTCTGTTTCTTGATTTTCAAACTAGGTTTGTAGTTAGGAATTCCCTCATAAGTAGCCTTCTTCAAAATACTGTTCAGGTGAGCAAGTGGTTGCAGAATGTCCATTTCCTTTGACAGTGTTGGAAGAAAGGCATCAAACAGCAGCAGATTCTGTTTAATTGACCTCTTATAAGCCGCCTTATCACACTTGTCCCATTTCGGTTTAACCTGTATAACAGTTGTCTCAGATCTGGATTTTTCACAGAATTCCACGTTAACCCGTGCCTTCACTGGGATATGATCAGAGGTGTTTAACTGGTTATTTCTGTCTACTGTAACTTGTTCAACAGCCTTGCTTCCCAGTCTGTTGAAGAAGACATAATCTATCTCCGCCTTGTCGGCTTTGTTTGGGTGGAAGAAAGTCTCCTCTCCTGTCTGTCTCCAAGATAAATTCTGTCTTGCTACAAAATCCTGTAAAAGGGTGTCCTGTGGATTGCTTTTGCGAGAGATCATTGATGCATTCATATCACCAAGAATAAGTACTGCATGGGTCTTGCCATATATGTTGAGGATTTCTTCAAGTTGATCCAAACAATGCATATAGGACTCTTTGTCACTGGCATTACTCTTTGAATTCCTGCTTGGCATGTATACACTGCATATACACAAGGGAGGAGTGCAGCAAACTTCTATGGCGACAATCCTGTTCCCACCATGCGACAGCTTCTTAATTTTCAGGCTGATACTTTTTCTGTAGAGGATAGCTACCCCGCCAAAGCCCCTTGGTTTCTGCGTAGGCGGAAGAGGGTTGTCCTCATCTACAGCTCGACTATGCGATGAATGTGTGGGAAACCGTTTCTCAATATCCGGTAGTTGAAAGTTAAATAACCAGTGCTCTTGTAGAGCTAAAATGTCATATGTGTTGAGTAGCTCATATATAAAAGCATCATTGGTCTCTATGTTTTTAACATTAAGTGTCCCGATAATCATAGGCTTTTCCTTTTCGCAGTGTTCTCGGAGGCCCGACCTGCTCCTAAAAAAGGTTTCTCACTTTTCGTCTCTGCCATACTTGTATTTTCTGGTTCCTTGATGCTTTCTTTATGCATCACTCTAGGAGAATAGGGAGCCTCAGTCACTGTTCCACTCCCCTCTGTGGGGAGGACCATTCCTTCTTGAACTGCGCCTGGATCTTTAGAAAGTCTACGAGTTTCAATTAGATGGTCTTCTGCATCACTGCATACCAGCACTTGTGGTGCAGGACCACTTGGGTGTACTTCGGAGGGACATGCCCGTACTTCAGTCTGGTTTGTAAGGTCTATAATGCTGGGGACATTGTTATCCCAGTTCACCAGTATTTACACTATATACAGTTTACAACTTCTTTTCCATCACCAACTAAAATTACAACACATAAAATTGTGAAAACTAAGAGCTCAGTAAAATTGCGTGTGTTCCCTCCACCAGTGCCCAAATTTTCAGTTTAATTCATGTTTAATTACCAACGCTCTTACTGCACGAGTTCGTTACAGCTTTTAGCTCGAAATGACGTCAGCATTCCGCAGTGAATCCGATAAAAAGTAGGTCATTGAAAAAGCAATTTTATGATCATCTCCTTCTTTCTATATAGCTTATTATACTTTTGAATAATACTTGAAATATTTATATATCATAAAAACATGACTTAATCAACGTTTTAGTGAAAGAAATGTTTTATCTGCGCCCCTATTTTGACCCAAATACTGCTACTTTGCATATATCCTACCGCTCAAATAGTACTAAAATATAGTTCTCTAAACATCTTTCAAAATCTCCGCATTTTCATCTTATTAATGTAGTGCACTGTGTCTGGTGGGTTTATTAATTTTTCCAAAATAATAAATTGAAGTTAATGTTGAAAAGTTTTCAATATTTTGACAAAAAGATGTTTCAGATCGACGGCGCATTGATATTGAATTATACGCAAACGGCGATGCGGTCGAGATGGTCATGAATCTGAAATGCCTATTATTTGCAACATATCATCGAGATTTATAGCGACAGAACAGTTTGAGCTCATGGTTTTGGTGACTTCTCATAAACTGAACCCATAGATTAATAGTTAATTTAGGCAACCAGACAGTTTTGCAGTTTCAACTGACAATGTAGCCGGCGAAAACTGACACAGAAAGCCGTCGTAAATGGGGTCACCCAAGTTCCCATTCTGAGGTTTTCCCCGTTTATAATGTTTTGGTTTTGTACATTTTCCAACCAACTTTGTTACAATGTAGCTTTACTAAGCGCAATACTTCATAAAACATACTGTTCTTGTGAATTAATGAACTCTTAAATTTGACAATGGACACCCCAATTCCAGTTGTCCCATTGCCTGAAGCTGAAAATTCCTATCTGGAACATGAAGTTCAGAATGTTTACAACTTGTCAAAACCACCAGTTGCTGAGGCAGGACATTTGAATGATCGACAGATGGTAGAAATGGAAAAGGTGGAGAAAGAAGAAAAGCAGCAGCCTAGTGTGGAGCTCCAGACAGGCTTCAAAATCCTGAAAGACCTGATGGCAGATTCTAACAAGAATGTTAATTGGCCATTTATGGAACCCATTGAAGTTTCTGCACCAGATTTGGCAGCTGATTACCACCAGAAAATTGAAAAGCCAATTTGGTTTAAATTAAGTAAGTTGTGTATGATATATGTAAATGTTTAATGAAACACATCTCAACATGATAATTTCATTTTGAAATAATGTTCACCATAGAACTTTAACCAAAATAATGTTGAGGGTCCTTTTTTTTCTTATGGGTTTGTTAACAATTTTGAAATGATAATGAAGGTCTGTAAACAGTAATATATAGGTGCATCTGCTTTACAGACCTTCATTACAATTATTATTTTGTTAATGGACCTTAAGCATTTTTTCATTGACATGCATACTTTGACTATGTTTTACAGACCTGAACATCATTGAACATATTTTACGGACCTTCAACATTATATTAAAAATTTTACGGACCTTCAGCATGTTCATTATTATAGAACTTTATGAACCTTCAACATTATTGAACATAAATTATGGACCTTCATAGTGTTCATCATTATTGAACACGTATAGACCTTGAAACTTTAATAATTTAAACACAGTTTTTCAAACTTATGTCATGTTTCTTATATAACTTTATTTGTTAGTCTTAAAGAATGATAGGATATTCGATAAGCCAACTCAGATATATAGACAAATCTGAAGAGCCAGAGCAAAGAAGAAAAATCCACCTTGCTGGCTGTTATTAAGATTATAAAATACATTGTTAACTTACCATATTAAGGATAATTCTTAAAGTTAGAAAATGTTTTATAGAGAGGGTCACTGATTAAATGTTAACATTATAAACATTTACAAAAAAATCTTTACAGTGAAAGAAAAGTTCCAGAAACATGACTACACATCTATCACTGAGTTTGTTTCGGACTTCCGTCTGATGTTGGAGAATTGTTATCGCTACAATGGTCCAGATCATTATGTGTCAAAGAGAGGGCAGAAGCTGGAAACCATGTTGGAACAGAAGCTGGCTCTACTATCAAGGTACATGCATACAGAAATTAATTTTATATATAATTCTTAAACCATTATTAAAAAAAAACAACAAAGGCTACATTCATTTAGAAAAATGAAAAAAAAAAAAAAAAAAAAATCATGTGTACACAAAAAAGCAACATTCATGAAAACTCACACGATTCTTTAATTCTTTGAAGATGTCATCTGAAAGTTTGGTAATTTTTTTATTATTTTTTTGTTAAATTTCATGACATTCAATTTCTTAGGGATTGCTGTGTAAAATAGAACTTTGATTTTTTTTTTTCAGGGAACTGCGAGCGAAGACCAGCATAGCTGCTACTTCTGGTCATGTTGATGAGGACAAATCAGCGACATCTTTGGGTAGTGTACCTTGTAATACCAAATTTATTATACATGTAATATAAAATGCACATTTGGCATTATGACAGTTTTTTTATGTGAAGCATATTATGCTGTTAGCTATTATTGGTTGGACATTTTTTCATGACCCCAACTTTAAAAAAAATAGATTGAAAAAAATGGAGTGGCATGGCATATTGCTTCCAACTTGTCTGTTCACCAGTGCCTCTGCATGTGATGCTCTTCGTTTATGTACCTTTTCACATTGAAAGCTGATTTATTAATATTGAAATTTCAATATGGATTAAGAAAAAAATGCTGAGCTGTATTTTTTGTCCAAGTTAATCGAAGCATTCACAACAATTAGGGTTGATAGTTTTGAGTGTTGTATATAGAAAGAATGAATTGATGACAAACAGTTTCAATAACTCTTTATTATCTTAGGTTTGCGAAGACGTCAAAGAGCTGTACCTCGTCATGATTCCACACTACTCTTGAACCAGCTACGTGAGGAGGAGTTGCAGCGAGAACGAGAGTATCGCAGACAGGTCTTGTTGGATCGTAAAGCAGAGAAAGAGGCGTTGGCACTGGAGATTATTGACTGGGAAGATAAAATCTTGTTTGAAGGAAAATATAAGGAACAGATGAAGAGCATGTGGGAGGTGAGTGTTTGGAAAATTTTCATGGCAGAAATATTGGGACATTTTAACCTCAAGCCTAAATGACTTAATTTTTTTTTCTTTTGGCTCATCAACATATTTCAAGTCATATTGCCTGGATGTGTGTTGAGGGCTTTGCAACCTAACCATTTTATTTAGAGCTTTATGGCTCACAAATGCAGTTTATGTCAAATTGGGTGTGATCTCATAAAGTCATAATATTCCAGTCTGATCATGGGCAAACCACATGTAGACAATAGCCCAACAATGACAATGAGCACAGTGGCCTCATGTAGAGAACAGGACTCAGGGACAGGAGGTCCTAGGTTTGATATCTATCTTCCCCATGAAGTGTATTTCAGCAAGACACTTTACGATTTCCATATGATGGTGGTATATGTACTAATAATCACCCAGGAACTTGGCAGTTTGCATCATCCAGACATGGCTGAAAAATTGCTGACTGAGACATTATAAGATGAGTAAAATTTGGTTTGTTCCTAAATGATAAGAGATTCACTTTATTTTTCGATTGAGACTTAAAAAAATTAGTGAACATTAAAATACTTCAAATTTGGACTAATGGGAACTTTGGACACCTGTTTGAATTTTGTATATTGGTTTTTCAGTGCTGTGTACTCTAAAATTTACTTTATATGCTTGCTATATACATGTAAAATAGAAAATTTACTTTAAATTATTTGATTTTTTTTTCTCGCCATAGCTCCCACAGATTGGCCTGTTCCTATTTCTGTGTCAAGGTCCTCTCAACATCGGTGAAATTATGCAGCTTGAACTAGAGAGGTGCATTATGGTACCTCGAGAAAGCTCCACAATGCATCTGATTATGACATCATTACTGAGCACGCCTTTTCAGAGACAGAAGTGAGTATTGTATAGAATACAAGAAAGGAAACAAAATTCTCCTAAGTTTACTTTAATCATAGCACTGGCAAGATTTGACACTAGCCCTTTATTCTCCAAGCTTTTGGTCACTGAGTCACAAACCTGAATCCTACTGAAACAGAATTTGGATTTTTGATTTTATAGGGATTTTTTACACTATGGTTTCTGTTCCATTATCACTTAAATACCTTTGACACGGATGTGAAGTCCTAGCAATAATCAATTTTTGCATCAGTTTGTGCTGGACCTGGTCGGAAACCCAAATTGTTGGTTTTCTCAATAAAAATGGACCAATTCCAATGGTAAGGATGGAAGAGTACATTCATTGCAATTTGGCAAATGTTTTTTACTTTTCAGAATTGATAAGAAGACTGTAATGTCATATAAAGTGTGGAACGCAAAGTTACAGACCAAGCTCCAACAGTGGTACAAGATCTATGCCGACTCAGGATGTGATGCTGAAAAGGTAATGTATAAAATGAGCCTGTGCATGAGAAAACCAACAATTTGGGTTTCTGACCAGGTCCGACACAAACCAGGCTGTACAGTCACAGAATAAAGCTTGAAACTTTGGATATAAGTAGAAGAGGAATTGTACTATCCATGTGGCGAAAACAAAGGCGCTGATCAGCTGTGCAGTTACTGCACAGCTGATCTGCGTCTTTGTTTTCGCATATGCAAATTGTTAGCTCACCTGAGCCGAAGGCTCACAGGTGAGCTTATAGGATAGGCAGGCATCCGTCGTCGTCCGTCGTCCGTCGTCCGTCGTCCGTCCGTCCACAATTTCAAATAAGAATATTTCGAAAGCTAGTAGGCCGATCTTTATCAAATTTAATGTGAACCATAATTGGGTTGGGGGATTGATGGCATTAGGTTTTGGAGCAGATTGTATCAAAATTGTGGTTTCCATGGCAACAGATAGGTCCCATAGACTTACAATGGGAAAAACTAAAAAAAATCTTCTTCTCTGAAACCACTAGGCCCACAGCTTTGATATTTGGTATGTAGCAATGGCTAATGGTCCTCTACATAAATTGTGCCATTCATGCCCCTGGGGTCAAATTTGGCCACGCCCCGGGGGTCGATAGTCTCCATAGACTTACTATGGGAAAAAAATTAAAAAATCTTCTTCTCTGAAACCACAGGGCCCACAGCTTTGATATTTGGTATGTGGCAATGGCTAATGGTCCTCTACATAAATTGTGCCAGCCATGCCCCTGGGGTCAAATTTGGCCACGCCCCGGGGGTGGATAGTCTCCATAGACTTACAATTGGAAAAACTAAAAAAATCTTCTTCTCTGAAACCACTAGGCCCACAGCTTTGATATTTGGTATGTAGCAATGGCTAATGGTCCTCTACATAAATTGTGCCATTCATGCCCCTGGGGTCAAATTTGGCCACGCCCCGGGGGTTGATAGTCTCCATAGACTTACTATGGGAAAAAAATAAAAAAATCTTCTTCTCTGAAACCACAGGGCCCACAGCTTTGATATTTTGTATGTGGCAATGGCTAATGGTCCTCTACATAAATTGTGCCAATCATGCCCCTGGGGTCAAATTTGGCCATGCCCCGGGGGTCGATAGTCTCCATAGACCTACAATAGGAAAAAAACTAAAAAAATCTTCTTCTCTGAAACCACTAGGCCAACAGCTGTGATATTTGGTATGTAGCAATGGCTAATGGTCCTCTACATAAATTGTGCCATTTATGCCCCTGGGGTCAAATTTGGCCACGCCCCGGGGGTTGATAGTCTCCATAGACTTACTATGGGAAAAAAAATAAAAAATCTTCTTCTCTGAAACCACAGGGCCCACAGCTTTGATATTTTGTATGTGGCAATGGCTAATGGTCCTCTACATAAATTGTGCTAATCATGTCCCTGGGGTCAAATTTGGCCACGCCCCGGGGGTCGATAGTCTCCATAGACCTACAATTGGAAAAACTAAAAAAATCTTCTTCTCTGAAACCACTAGGCCCACAGCTTTGATATTTGGTATGTAGCAATGGCTAATGATCCTCTACATAAATTGTGCCATTCATGCCCCTGGGGTCAAATTTGGCCAGGTCCCGGAGGTTGATAGTCTCAATAAACTTGCTATGGGAAAAAAACAAAAAAATCTTCTTCTCTGAAACCACAGGGCACACAGCTTTGATATTTTGTATGTGGCAATGGCTAATGGTCCTCTACATAAATTGTGCCAGCCATGCCCCTGGGGTCAAATTTGGCCACGCCCCGGGGGTAGATAGTCTCCATAGACTTACAATGGGAAAAACTAAAAAAAACTTCTTCTCTGAAACCACTAGGCCCAGAGCTTCTATATTTTGTATGTAGCAATGTTTGGTAGTCCCCATTATAAATTGTGCCAGTCATGCCCCTGGGTCAAATTTGGCCATGCCCCGGGGGTCAGTAGTGTCCATGCATAGACTTTCATTGGTCGATTCTCAATTAATTTAAATCTCATGAGTTTACAATGTGATAATCTCTCAGGTGAGCTACAGGACCAATGGTCCTCTAGTTGTTTTTCTCATGCACAGGCTCAAATACTATTAGTCTGACTTTTTGTGCTCTCTGTCCACTACTGTAACCTTCAAAGACTTTAAGCAAATCAAGATAAGTAAGAAATACATGTACCTTGATTTTGAGGCTACACGAAATAACAATTTTTGTGTTTTCTTTATTGAGGTCTTGGTAAAACCTGCACTCTGAAAGAGCATGAATTCTTGATTTGCCTTTGGAAGTGCATTATCTGAAGTCTTTTGAACAGAATAGTTGCTTGAAACTGTGGTTGAGCTTGTTTGTTTTAATAATTTCTAGTTTTCTTCATATAGCTATTAATATGTGTTTTTGGTTTTCATAGGCATGCATCAAGTTGGGATTTGAACCAGACTTCTTCACAATTGTTGGTAAGTTCTAAGTTTTCCATTTGATTACCAGTTCAATTTTCTTGTGCCGTAAGGACTATATCGAGATATTTATCTTAAATTTTGTTCAGTGTCTAGGTAGTGTTAAAGTTTTTTTGTTTTTTTTTTTGTTGTTTTTTTTAGCTCACCTGAGCCGAAGGCTCACAGGTGAGCTTATAGGATAGGCAGGCATCCGTCGTCGTCCGTCCGTCGTCCGTCCGTCGTCCGTCCACAATTTCAAAGAAGAATATTTCTGAAGCTAGTAAGCCGATCTTGATCAAATTTAATGTGAACCATAATTGGGTTGGGGGATTGATGGCATTAGGTTTTGGAGCAGATTGTGTCAAAATTGTGGTTTCCATGGCAACAGATAGGTCCCATAGACTTACAATGGGAAAAACTAAAAAAATCTTCTTCTCTGAAACCACTAGGCCCACAGCCTTGATATTTGGTATGTAGCAATGGCTAATGGTCCTCTACATAAATTGTGCCATTCATGCCCCTGGGGTCAAATTTGGCCACGCCCCGGGGGGGTCGATAGTCTCCATAGACTTACTATGGGAAAAAAATTAAAAAATCTTCTTCTCTGAAACCACTAGGCCCACAGCTTTGATATTTGGTATGTAGCAATGGCTAATGGTCCTCTACATAAATTGTGCCAGCCATGCCCCTGGGGTCAAATTTGGCCACGCCCCGGGGGTCGATAGTCTCCATAGACTTACAATTGGAAAAACCAAAAAAATCTTCTTCTCTGAAACCACTAGGCCCACAGCTTTGATATTTGGTATGTAGCAATGGCTAATGGTCCTCTACATAAATTGTGCCATTCATGCCCCTGGGGTCAAATTTGGCCAGGTCCCGGGGGTCGATAGTCTCCATAGACTTTCTATGGAAAAAAAATTAAAAAATCTTCTTCTCTGAAACCACAGGGCCCACAGCTTTGATATTTTGTACGTGGCAATGGCTAATGGTCCTCTACATAAATTGTGCCAATCATGTCCCTGGGGTCAAATTTGGCCACACCCCGGGGGTCGATAGTCTCCATAGACATACAATAGGAAAAAAACTAAAAAAATCTTCTCTGAAACCACTAGGCCAACAGCTTTGATATTTGGTATGTAGCAATGGCTAATGGTCCTCTACATAAATTATGCTATTCATGCCCCTGGGGTCAAATTTGGCCACGCCCCGGGGGTTGATAGTCTCCATAGACTTACTATGGAAAAAAAATCAAAAATCTTCTTCTCTGACACCACAGGGCCCACAGCTTTGATATTTTGTATGTGGCAATGGCTAATGGTCCTCTACATAAATTGTGCCAATCATGTCCCCGGGGTCAAATTTGGCCACGCCCCGGGGGTCGATAGTCTCCATAGACTTACAATAGGAAAAACTAAAAAAATCTTCTTCTCTGAAACCACTAGGCCCACAGCTTTGATATTTGGTATGTAGCAATGGCTAATGGTCCTCTACATAAATTGTGCCATTCATGCCCCTGGGGTCAAATTTGGCCAGGTCCCGGAGGTTGATAGTCTCAATAGACTTGCTATGGAAAAAAAAAAAATCTTCTCTGAAACCACAGGGCACACAGCTTTGATATTTTGTATGTAGCAATGGCTAATAGTCCTCTACATAAATTGTGCCAGCCATGCCCCTGGGGTCAAATTTGGCCACGCCCCGGGGGTAGATAGTCTCCATAGACTTACAATGGGAAAAACTAAAAAAAACTTCTTCTCTGAAACCAAAAGGCACAGAGCTTCTATGTAGCAATGTTTGGTAGTCCCCATTATAAATTGTGCCAGTCATGCCCCTGGGTCAAATTTGGCCATGCCCCGGGGGTCAATAGTGTCCATGCATAGACTTTCATTGGTCGATTCTCAATTAATTTAAATCTCATGAGCTTACAATGTGATAATCTCTCAGGTGAGCTACAGGACCAATGGTCCTCTAGTTTGTTTTTGTTTTTTTTTTTTTTGCAAATTAGCCACATGAATAAAATAAAAAAGTTTGATCCTAAAACATTCAAAATAAAAAAGTTTGATCCTTTGGAAGCATTAAAAACATTCAAAGGGAGGTAGTATGTTTATGACAGAGCTTAAACCGCTCATGTAAATTTCCTGCATTATAAAAATCCAATGAAAATTGGATCATATTTACGGTAGGAAAATGAACATATTCATCTTATTTCTTGATTAAACAAGCAATATGAAGTTAAGATACATGTTCATGTTTACTCAGGTCAGAGGAATCCTATGGAGAGGAAGAAATTCCATGAGCTGAACTTTTATCGTAGAGTCTGGATTGTTAAGGGTCTATGTGACTATTGTATGGTAAGGCATGATTCATAATTTGTCATCTTAATTGACATAATGTTTAAAATTACAGAAAATCTGTATTTCTTAGATCATGTGAGTTACAGTATGCTGTAGTCCCTCATGAATTGGAACAGAGATGCTTTGCCAGTCTTATGGCTTGAAAAGATTTGACTTTGAATCAAATCTGCTTTTATAGATCCAAACTTTAATCAGACCACTTTATACATATTTGGTCTGCTTTGTTTGCTATTTGGGAGCCTGATGGTCTAGTGTTAATAGTGTCAGACTTCAAATTGAGAGACTGAGGGTATGATAAATAAAATAAAACTGAGATCCTTTAAGAGCAGTGATCCCCAAATTGTGCAATTTACTCCCTATACTACTGGACCCAGTTGTTCAAAGCTTCGTTAGCTTAATGATATCGTTAAGACATAAATTTGTTAAGCAAATATCAGCTAAAGTAACAAATACACTCTTATTTTTTGTTGAAAAAATGTGAGAATCCTTTGCAGTGCAAAGGATTCTCACATTTTTTCAACGAAAAATAACAGTGTATTTGTAATATTAATGTTTGATTTTTAAACGAAACATTAACTTAAGACGTCGTTAGTTTTGAACAACTGGGCCCTGGTTAATACCCAGGAAGCACTGGCTCCATCCTGACCTGATTCAGGCTACATTCAAATTATGAAGAACTTTTTGATAATTTTGTGCCATTATTACCACAGCAAACCCAGGACTACCTGCGTGAGACTGTTGAGATCCAGCCCCTCCCCGACCAGAGAGAGTACATGCTGGGGACCGACGCTGATGGTTGGCGGTATCTACACTTCCCCCAGTTCTGTGGGGCTGATGTCAGGATATACAGACAGGCGCCAATCAAATATCCAAAATTAGAAATTAAGCCGGATCCCTTTGATAGCAAGAGAAAGGTACTGTTTCATGCTTTGTTCTACAATATTGCAATGTGTCGTGTAAAGTAAATAAATTGACCTAGTGCAATTTAGTTGTTGCTGCTTTATGAATTCTGATTACAAGGCTATTGTGTCATTCACATGCAGCCTGGCGGTAAAACATGCTGTTACTAACC
This sequence comes from Rugalucina vietnamica, assembly GCA_964017185.1. Lineage (NCBI taxonomy): Eukaryota > Metazoa > Mollusca > Bivalvia > Lucinida > Lucinidae > Rugalucina > Rugalucina vietnamica. The sequence continues at coordinate 45,539,398 of OZ024878.1, read as the reverse complement.
CTAAAATAATGTTTGCTATAATGACATGATTTGGGCAACTGATTTTCTACCAGGTGCAGCTCAAACCAGTTTGCTTTAGTAAGTAATGGGACTTGCTGCAAGTGCCTTTAAAATTATCTTAAATTACAAGGTTAAATAAACTTAAATGTTGAAGAAGTTAACTCCCAAATCTTACCTTTCTTGTTTTCAGATTACTTATTTATGCTTTGTATTGTAGTTCCCGCTGAAATATAAGCCTCCACCTTGCAAGAAACAGAAATTGGTGAAGAAGAAAAAGAAGAAAGAGAGGAAGCATACCCCACCCCCTTCACCTGTAGCCAGATTACGTCCAGCGGGTCTGAGACAGGTATGTAAAGTAATTTTCTAGTAAATGGATATGCATGATGAAATTAACAGAGAAAACGACTTCTAGGTTTTAATACTACATTCTTTTGTAAAAATATGGTTTAATATCAAACTGTTTCTACGGCCATTCTGCCTCTTCCGCTGATTCAAGAAAAACAGTTGTTGTAATGTTACTCGTTTGTATAACTCAAACTCAACACCAAATGTCCTGGCAATCTGCCTACAGGAACTTGCAAAGGAAGGGTATGATTGGGAAATGAAAATTAAAACAGATCCTTTAAGAGCAGTGAACACATTAATGAGAAAGGGGATGTGCCAAACCGCGGTTTCGACTATTAAAGTCTCGTCAGTGACCCTTAATAGATTTGGCAACATGGAGCCAAAGAGAATTATCGAAATGTTGCAACTTTCAAGACGGTAGTCGATACAAAGACTAGTATTATCTTAATGGGACCAGATTTATTAAACATTGGTTAGAAAATGAATCTTGACCGATTATAAGTTTTTGATTTCTCAGAATATCCTCGCTGATCTCAAAGGACCAAAAAGAAAATATAACCTGCACTATCATGACTATGAATGATGTACGGGGAGACTTGAGGAAAGCAATGTTTGAACATGAAAAGAAATAAGTTGAAATAAGAAATAAGTTGATGGGCTTAAAAATCCCAAATCTATCAAACAATCAAAACTCGTAGAGAGAAATGATCCACTCATATCAAATGCCAATTGTCATAATATTTTAAATCAGCCTTCGCTTGAGAAAACCAACAATTTTGGTTTCCGACCAGGTCCGACACAAACCAGGCTTTACAGTTGCAGAAAAAAAGAAGCTTGAAATTTCGGATTTAAGAAGTAGAGGGATTGTGCTATCAAATGAGGTGAAAACAAAGGTGCTGATCAGCTGTGCAGTAACTGCACAGCTGATCTGAGGCTGTGTTTTCGCCTTTGCAAATTGTCGGTTTTCTGATGTGGCGGCTCAAATAATGTTTTGCAGACAATCAAGACAGTGATGCCTCTACAGCACATTGACTCTTCCACTTCTTCCACCAGCGAAGAAGAGTCTGAATACACGGCCGAAAGCCAGGAAGAGATGGCTGATAATGTAACTGATACGAATGAAGACACAAATGAATGTACAACTGATGTTAAAAAGGACAGGAAAAAAGTTAAAAGAGATAGTGACACGGATCCCGCTATGAGTGATGATGAGGATAGAAAAAGTAATGATGAAAATAATTCCGGAAGTGATGCAACTATTCCTTATTGTGATAACAGTGGTTCAGAGAGTATTGTTAGTTCTCGGACATGTTCTAGGGCATCCAGTCCGTGCTCTATGAGAGAAAGTGTGAATCAGGATACCCGGGATAGTATGAGCCAGGACACAATGTTTCCTGAGTCATCAAGGGAAAACAGTCCTATGGTTGATGATCATATGCTCAGAAAGTTGCGGAAAGGACCCAGGTTGAAAGATTTGCCGAATTCTCGAGCGGCGAGAAATTTGAATAGTTTCCTATTCACCGAAGACTCAAACTCAAAATCGAGTGATTTTGGAGAAAGTAGTAATTCAGGGATCCCAATGTTTAGAGGTAAATTAGACTTGAAAGATATTCTTCTCGATGAAAATTCTTCAAGCACACCAGGTGATAATAGTAATAGCTGTGATATGAAAGAGCTATTTAAGAATAGTTCTATCAATTCTGAAAGTTCAAATAGTGCCATAAAAGTAACTGAGCATAATGACGATAAAGTTGGTGCAGATACTGTAGAAAGTATGGATACTTCCGAAAATGAAAACCCAAACTTGACTGAAAGTGAAACAAGAACTAGTTCTTCCAATGTGGCGCAAACTGAATTATGGAATGACACTGAAGTTACTGAAACCAGTGATAATGTAAATGAAAAAGACACATTAGAAAATGAGAATTCTGTTCAAATGGGAGAAAATGAAAATAAAGAAAACATAGATGCTTGCAATGTATCTACTGATCAGCTGTTTTTTAAAAATGCAAATGGGTTTATAAGTAGGCCTGACAGTCTGATGCAAGAGGGCAAACTGGGCATGGAAAGTAGGGAAGAGGAATCAAATAGTGAATTATCAAAGTCTGAAAATGAAAGCAAAATTGAAGTGACTAAAGAAGGCATGAATAATGTGACAAATTCTAAGATAGAAACTCATTCAGATGTTCAAACTGTTGAGAAAACAGTTGATAAATCAGATACAGATATAAGTTCAATGGAAGAAACAAGGGAATTAGGAGAGAATAGTGACAGAACTTCAAATGATATAGAGCCTGATGCAGCATTCAAATCTAACAAAGGTGAAATTGAAGATCATAGAGACATTGCAATAGATAATTTACCTCCAGATACTAATGTTAAAGCGGATCATTCTGAAAACGACTTTGATGAATTTGCAACTAGTCAGACACAAAATGCTCAAATAACTGAAAAATGTGAACAAGGAATACAGCAAGAAATTGAAGATGATAATGAAAATTATGGTTTTAGCATAGCTAAAATAGAAAAGACTGCCGAATCAAGTGAAGATGTTGAACATCAGACACTAGAACTAAAACCTGAAAATAATGCAGATACGGAAGAAATGGACAAATCAAATCTGAATGAAGTAAAAACTGAAATAAACAAGGAAGAATTGGAAAACATTAAAAAAGTAGAAGCCATCGAGGAATCCAGAGTAGAAGATTTGAGGACAATTAAGAGTGAAGTTAAGGGTGAGTTAGAAAAATGTGGAAAAGTGGAAGAAGGTGAGGATTCAGAAATGAAAGAATCAGGCATTGTAAAGACTGAAGATAAGGAAGAATTGGAAAATTGTGGAAAGTTAGAGGAGAATGTGGAAGCCAAAGTAAAAGAAGCAAGTGAAGTTAAGAAGGAAATTAAAGAAGAGATCAAGGAAGAGAAGGAAGTAAAAGAAGAAGAAGAGGAGGAGGAAGAAGAAGTGGTAAGTCTGAATTTGTTTACTTTTAGCATACATTTCTTAAATTCTGGTCCTCATGTTGACCTAGAACTTTCTTCCAACCTGTTTTCTCTTGTAAGTTATTTGAAGTGGCTAGTAACAGCCCCTCTAGTGTGACAGTGTCAATAACTAGATGATAAACAGATAATAAATAAACAAGTAAAAAATGATCAGGAACTGGCACAATAATAGCCAAAGACTGAGGTGGAAAACAGTCAAAATATCAAGCAAGCACCATTTTTACCCTGTATATTTTCAGTCCCCAGATATGGAATCGTTCAAGCTGATTGTCGACAGTGTTGAGGGACTGAGGGAGCTTACCAAGCAGTTTGAAGAACCCGAACCTATCGTCATCAAGCGAGGCAAGAAAGAACAGGTGGGTATTCAGAAAAATTAACTAAATGGTAACCCTTTGCATTCAAATAGATGAAAAAAAGCTAGGTAGTGACTGGTGCTCTTCACAGGTTGATCACCTTGTTGTGTGTTGTTGATTTTAGCTCCAGGCAAATCATGTGAGGCAAGCCAGTTTGTAAGATTTGCCTGTCTTTACAGGCATTAAAACCCAAACTGACAGAATTAATGCAGGATCTTCTATTCATGTAGCATGGATAGATGAGTTGCCCCAAAACTCCACATGTAGTAATTAAGCTGGAAACATTAGAAAATAATACTTGTGCAGGCTAATCAAGGCACAGGAAGGAAGATTACACAGATATACAAATAAAATATGGAATGTGACTATTGTAATGATTTATCAATATTACAGATTCAAAAGCCACCACCAAGAAAGAGATGTGTGGTACTACTACACAGCCATCTAGAATACCTACTGAAAGAGTTAGAACCATGGGAAGCTAAGCTAAATCAAGCTACAAAGAGGGCTAGGATTAGGCTGAGGAAGGAGGTTGAAGATTATGTCGAAAAAGAAGAGGAGGTACGGAAAAGAATAATAATTGAGCCTTCGCATGAGAAAATCAACAATTTGCATAGGCGAAAACAAAGGCGCAGATCAGCTTCGCAGTAACTGCGAAGCTGATCAGCACCTTTGTTTTCCCTACACAGATAGTACAATCTTTTTTCTACTTTAATCCTAAATTTCAAGTTTCTAGCCTGCTTCTGTGACTGTACAGGCTGGTTTGTGTTGACCTGTTCGGAAACCCAAATTGTTGGTTTTCTCACGCACTGGATCATATGCGTTTTGAAGCATACTTGACATATTTTGTTGCCTAGAAACCAAACAATTTGAAAATGCATACAAATGAAGATGCATAGGTTATATTAGGGGGTATTCTGATCGGGTGCAGGACATTTCGTCTAAAACCATTTCGTCTAAATACCATTTCGTCTAAAGGACATTTCGTCTAAATGCCATTTCGTCTAAAGGACATTTCGTCTAATGGACAATTCGTCTAAATGACATTTTGTCTAAAAGACATTTCGTCTAATGGACAATTCGTCTAAAAAATCAAGCAAGTGCGACATTTGGTCTAAAAAAAAGTTAAGAAAAATTAAGAATTTTTAGACCAAACGTCGCACCCCACTTTAAATCAATATTAAACAATGTGGTAGGTCTATATTTGTTTAAATCATTTCTTTTATATTCTAAACAATGTTTTTTTATTATTTGACCTTGCACAGTATGCAGGGAATTGCACAATATGGCCCATACTATCTGCCTTTGACTGTTAAATTTTATTATACCATTTTAAATATTTAAATATGAAATACATGGATTGTCTATGGGATTGGCTACAACTTGAGCCATTAAATGCCATGAAATCGATATCCAATAAAATTTTGTTCAAAAATATTTTCCTTATCATTTATGTTTTAGACGAGTTTTAGACGAATTTTAGACGATTTTAGACATTTTTAGACGAATTTTAGACGAAATGTCGTATTAGACGAAATGTCCATTAGACGAAATGTCCATTAGACGAAATGTCATTTAGATGAAATGTCCTTTAGACGAAATGTCTTTTAGACGAAATGTCCTTTAGACGAAATGTCCTTTAGACGAAATGGCTTTTAGACGAAATGGTTTTAGACGAAATGTCATGGATCCATTCTGATCATTAGGGTTGCCTGGAAACATCTAGCTTAGTTGACTTAGCAAACCCATATCCAGTGCTTGCACTAGTGGACATTTTGGGCGTATTTACGTCATGAAATGAGTCACGTACGTCGAAAAATGACACAGCAGACGTCATTTGACTTCCACAAAAATCCTCCTAGGCCCTGCAGCAAGGCATGCAACGTATCGCCAGAGATGAAAATTTACCTATTTCATTGTATTGAAAACCATCTTAAAACTGTTTATCTAGGGATTAGTGACAGCAGACCATGCCTTCAGGGTATAAAGGTGTCTCATTTTAAGTGTTGAGTAGAGTATTTTGTGTCAAAATATTAAACAGATCAAGGTCAAGTCACTCAAGTGTGATCAATATTTACCGCTATGCATTAGTTTGGACTCATCCATTAATATTGGGTAAAACTGGAATAGTCCACTGCAAGCATTGGAGGTTGGAATATCAATATTCACAAGGGATTTCATCAGAATTAATCAATACACATTTTTTAAATATTTCAACTTTGCTTTTTTTTTTTTTTTTTACTTATTGTCACATGGGGATATATGAAAGACAAGTTTTGGTGGATTTTTTCTTAGCAAGTTTTTTTTATTATTATTATTTTTTTTAATTTATAATTTTATTCATTTTTTTTTCTTTTACTTTTTTTTGTTCAATAAAAAATATCCAAGAGAGGTAACCCAATACCTTGACCAGACAATAACAATACTAATAATAATGTAAATAAAAATAAAATATATATACTGATAATAATTAAGATAAAAAATAATATAGCTATAATAATAATAAAAATAAAATAGATATAATAATAAAGAAAGAATAATAATAATAATTTTCACATATCCTTCAACTTTATTAAAAGTCTGCATCAAGACATTAGCTGTAACTATACTGGTACAAAGAATGCATACCCCGAGCACAGTAAGACACTATTTCCCTAAAGGTGGCCACTCATTACAATCTGACAAAGACTTAATTAAACATACGAATACATGCATCAAAGGTGCAAACAGTACAAAAATGACATTAAAACATATAACAAATAGAACCACAACAGAATATACACCTTGGAAGTCTAATAGATGTAGTGACAAAATAATTAAATGTGTGCATGTACACTTGTCATGCGGCACTGGAAGTAATCTCTGACTTCCAGATTTTGGGCCTGTGACTTCCAAATCTTAAAGGGTGGAAGTCATGACTTCCTGATTCAAAAAGTTAGTGCAAGCACTGCATATCACTAGATATCAATTTCTAATAAAATAAAAAAATGTCAGCTTTGTATATTTTTTATGTGATTTTTGACATAAGCAAATCTTGGCTGCTAGACATAAGCTGCCATTCAATGGTTGCTAGGCAATTGGGTGTATGACCCAGTTTGACACGATGAATATCTTTCCAAATTTTGAATGGCTCTTGTATATGTACAAAGCATCAAACAGTTATAACTGCTCCTTTTTCTTAATCAGTAAAAATCTTCGTTGTCAGATTTCACTTGTACAGGTACACATAATCTCTTTTCCAGGAACCAAATGACTGGAACACTGATGAGGAGACAGAATCCGGAAGCGAGGCTTCAGAAAATGGGAATGAGGCTGACGGGGATAAACGATCCAAAGCTTCTTCCAGTCCCACAAAATCACTCAAGGGGCGTCACTCCGAGTGCAGCACTCCGGTGAAATTTGAGGAGAATTCGGAGGACATAGATATCAGTCAGAGGGGGAGACTGCGGAAAAGGAGGATAATTCCAAATAACATTGAGGATCAGAACCCAGTGAAAAAATCCAAAGTGTCGAAATCAGACAGTTCGCATCAGCCTGTTCTTGTGCAAAAGCCAGCCGAGGCTTCTGGGAAAATTACAATAGGTTATTCTGAGTTGATTAGACAATTAAAGGCAGTGAGTCCGTCTGGTCTACAGGGGACAAATAGTCCAATACTGCTGCAGACGTCACAAGGGGGAAAACTGCTAGTGACTAGCATTGTTCCAACTGGTTCCAAAGCTAACACTAACATTCAGAACATTACCCCAGTCTCCAAATCATCGCCAACAGTTCCTCAGCTGGTTCCGATCACCATAGCAACCACTGGTGCTCAGTCGACGGTGAAACAATCCCAGCATCCCACGATACAGCATTTGCTGGCAAAACCACAAGCATCTGACCCATTGTCGGCAAATGCTGCCTCAACATTACTGGTGGCTTCCTCAGGACTGAGACACATTCTTCCACAGACAACAACTGTCATACAAGGTATGTATCAGGTGCCAGCTTGTGGTTCTGATGATTACCAGGAAGTGGTAGCTCTGTCCCAAAAGGACTGAAAAAATGTCATTAACTCATTTAAGCCTGGCATCCCTTTTATGGGACATAGGCAAACAGTATAGCCCCAGAACGCGGCGTCCCAGCTGGGGCTATTCTGTTTGCTTCATCGAAAAATGAGATAAAAATTAAAAGTCACTCCTAACGCCCTTAAAAATGAGAGTGGACTCTCCCAATTGATAATGATGAGAAAACCCATTTGTAAAATATGGGTTAAAGGACATTAAACCACAAAGCAAATAAACAGTTTAAAACACAGAGTTAATAAAGGACTGATAAGTTTGTAAAACAATAGAAAAGCTTGATTGAAAATCCTTTGGATTACATAGTATTTATTGATAAATTTTCATGTCTATTTCCAGGTGTTACCCCCAGTGTTATCATGAGACCAGTTACACCAGCAGGAAACCAGCAAACAACGCCAGTCAAAACACCAATCATATTAAAACCCAACACCACAGTTACACCGCAGAAACTAGTGCTATCTTACTCTCTCTCGTCTCAGAAAATACCACCTGCGGCTGCCGCAAATTCATATCCTGTCATATCACAGCAAGTACCGGTACCTTCATTGTCGGCGGGGGTGGTAAAGACACAAGCGGTTTCCGTATCACCGAGGTTCATGGCGCTGTCGGCCTCTTCGTCACAGATGGTCGATTCCAATATGACAGGTGTTAAAGGAAAAGTGAAATACTATGCAGCAAACGCTAGCACACTGCCGATAAATGTGGTTCAGCAGTTGTTAGCAACGCGAGGAGCGAAACTACAAACCGGTCCAAACCAACAGAGTATCTTATTCATTCCAATGGAAACTGAAGGTGGTGCGCGTTCCGTGATTCCTGTAAGCAACTTGGCAGCAGCCCAGACTGCAATTCCTTTATCAGTGTCTCAAACTCAAACAATAAAACCGTCACAGCAAGTAGCTGTAACTTCAGGCAATTTGGTGTTAGCCCCAGCTATGGCTAAAATGCTTATTCAGCCAATCACTAAGAGTTCTGAATCTGCTTTAGTGCCTAGTGTAAACGTTTCTCATATCACAGGATCTCAGACTGTAAATAGTTCCACCAAGGTTGTGACAATGAACCAATCATCAAGTGCTGTTAGTTTACCCGTTCCAACAACTGTGAGTGTTTTATCATTATCGTCTAACAGTTCAAATTCCTCTGATAGTGCTTTATCATCATCTTATGTCTCTGCAACACCTCTAGTTGCCACAAGTCAAGTTTCACTTCCAGTCACACAGATTCTTCAAATTCAAACAGAGTCTGGAATTGTGGGAATGGGCGCTTCCAGCCTCTTTTTGAAATCAAGTGATTTGCTGGCAGCTTCAGGGGGGTCATCTGGAGTTTTGAAAATGTTCAGTTCCCCGCCGAAATATCCTACCAATGAAACAGTCAGAACTTTGTTATTCAAGAGAAAATCATCTGCGGAAGAGAAAGACAAAGGTTCTCTCCCTTCCCCAGAGATGGCTGTAGAGAAATCGACAGCTGATCAGAAATCTCTTCACGGAATACATTTTCAGAAAATCTCTCCGAAACCTCCGAGTATGCAGACTATAAATGTAGCAAATCCAGTGGCCCTACAACAGCTTTCCATACAGCAAGTTCCGTTACAAGTTTCTCCAAATCAAAACCTTGTTCTTGCAAAAACAACAGCTAGTCCTGTGTTAACACCTTTGACAGTTGCCAATCAAGTATCACCTGTTAATATCCCAAATACACAGCAGTGTGTTTTAACAACCATTTCTGCTTCCAAACTTAACACCCTTCTTCTTCAAACAAGTGCTGCAGGTGCCAAATCAATCCCATCACTGATTAAACTGCCCAGCAAAGCTGCTTTGGACTCGGCTGTGAAAGCCGTAGTTACAAGTGTCAACGTCACGCTGCCGACCGTCAACATCAAAGTGCCTTCCCCAGTATCCCTCCCTTCTATCGGCCCGAGACGCAATGTCACAAAGACTATACAAACCATGAAATCTCCTATTCCTGTTGCACCCAAAGTGATTACCCAATCATCAACTTCATCCACTGGCACAGCTTTATCTCTAGCCAGTTCCAGCATGATAGTGACTACCTCAGCTCTGACCCTTGGTTCAGTTTCAGGTCAAGTTGGTGGCCTAAGCAGTCTGGGAAGCCTCTCAAATCTAATCCCTGCCCAGCAGATTCAATCTCCAGCATTGTCCGGTACTTCTGTAGTGGGACAGCAGGCATCTTTGAGTTCAAATCTGCTGCAGGCAGTCCGAGCTCAGCTTGGTTCTACGACCTGTGTCTCATCTGCAGGAGGTGCATCTTCGGTTTCTTCAACTCTTGGTACACAAACCAGTCTACAAACAGGAAATCTGGTCCAGTCTGTTGCAGGAATGGTTCAAAATATTGATGGGAAAAATGTTTTGACAAAAATGATTCCACAAAATATCCTAACTTCACAAGGACTGGTGCAAGGCTTTATTACTCCACAAGGGATTGTCATTCCACAGGCAAAGAAAATACAGACTGGTTCACAAGTTGTTTCACAGACTGGATCTCAAATGATTTCCCAGACTGGTACTCAGCTAGCTCCACAGGCTACCTTGAGGCAAGAACCTGGGGTAATCAGACAAACTGTTTCAAACACATCCAGGCCCCAGAACACTGTTTCACCTGTTGCTAGAGTTTTAAACTTTAATTCCACCACTCAGTCTGTCACCAGACCTAATATTACTCCAGCTGTAGTTCAGTATATCAAGCCTGGGACCACTAGCCCAAATATTGCAGCTCAGCCAGTGACTCCTGCTGCAGGAGCAACTCATACTCCTGGACCTAGTGGTGCACCTCTACTTATGCCTGTCTCACAGTTAAAATCCCCTGCATTGGGGTCTGCTTCTCAGCCATCAAGTTCCACCCAGAAATCTCCACACCAGCAGACGAACAAATTCATTTTCCCGCCAAATTTGTCTGCAGTGTCTCTTTCAAGTACTCAAGCCTCTGCATCTCCCATGTTGAATGCTGCCACAAACCTTCCTGTGTCAGGTCTCATTGTCAGTGGTTCAGGAGGTGTGCCTCTTGCAAGTCCATTGCTCAATCAGCTAGGATTCCCCCTTGTACAGCCTGGTATGGCAGTGCAAAATTCAGGGGTGCTTCCCCAGAATTTGAATCTGGCATCTCTTAATCCGTCTGCAATCCAACAATTAGTGAACCCAGTTCTTCTCACTCCTGGAATGGTCTCCCCGCAGTTGTTGAATCAAGGTCAAGGACTTCAGCTGACCAATCAGAATCTTCAGATTATTAAAGGGGCACAACTCTCACAGAATAATTTGATACAGCTTTCAAATCAAATAGCACCTCAAGTCCCTAAAACTCAGGCTCAGTGTCAGACTCCTATGTCGGCATATACTCCTGATGTAAATAATGAAATTCTGAAGCAAATTAGCGCTGCTGGTTTCATTAAACCATTGGGCGCCTCCCAAGGGCAAACCAAAGTGAATGCCATTGCTTCAAGTTCTCAGGATGTTAATCTTCAACAACAGTTGAGTGCACCAAGTAACTTAGCAGCTGATGTTAGCAAGCAAATCCCTCAACTACAGGGTCCATATAAAACTGAAGGAAGTCAAGGCAATGTGGAAGGGTCCAGTACTGTAAGCCCACAACAGGATAGTGTTAGGCCTATGAGCACCATCTCTCCAGCTCTTAAACCACAAAAAGTAGTTCCCCATGTGGCACAGTTGGGAGTCAAGACGATAGCTGTGAATCAGATCACTAACAAAGTTGTTAATCCAGTCTGCACAAGTCCTGCCCTAGTCAAACAAACAGAAGTCCCTAACAGGGTCATCGCTATCAACAAAAGGAGCAATAAGCTTGAGGAAGTGTTTCCAGAGAAGCTGACGCCAGCAACCATGCAGACAACACTAAGTCAGGGTCAAAATAAACCAGTAGCAGCGATTCAAGCTCTGAAATCCCCAGAAACAGTCCAGAATGTGGCATCTGGTTCCCAGCAAAAGATAATGTTGTTCAGTATCGGAGGGCAGCTTGTCACCCAACAAGGAGTACCAGTCACTCTAGAAAATGGTGTCTTAAAGTTAATGCCACAGGCTATAGTCCAGATTGCAAATCAGACATTGACCCCGAAACAAATCCAACAAACGCTAGCAAAAATCAGTCAAACTACCTTACCGGCTACTGGTTTGTATCAACAAGGAAACTTGAACCAGGTGGTAAATACCTCAGAAGCAGCTGGTTTGCAGACGCTTCCCAGCCCATCAGCTGTGAAAATGAATCCATCTGGATTAACAACTCAGCTGTCTAACCAAACAGCTTTACAGTCAGCCAAATTAGTCCCACAGGCAGTCCAAATAGCCTCTCAGTTAGCAAAAATGGCCACCCCTTCAACCCAAATTGTCCAGCAATCAACCCAAATGGCCACCCATCAAAACCAAGTTGTCTCTCAATCGGCAGCTTTGGGTAGTGACAATTTGCGAGAAACACAGGGAAATACTGAAGTGAAAAACCTCCAGAAAAGTTCAGAAAGCATCATGCAACCAGCGAAGAAAAGATCTGGAGCAAGGATACCGTTAGATGAACAGTTACAAGACAAGATGGTCACAGTACCTAACATCACAACAACTGGCCCGAACAATGTACAGTTTGTTCTCAAACCAATGGTCACATCGGGATACATAGTGTGTCCACAGATGACTGCCACATCATCTCAATCAGCGGAAACAGAGCCCAAGTCTGGAAGTGCTACAGGAGCAGGATTGGCTCAACAGGCAGGTGCTTCTCTTGTAAATACACCATCAGGAACTGATTCAAGGACAATACCAATGAAAAACGAGACAAAATTCAATGTAAATGGTGGTGATAGTGGAGATAAAAACAATGACCACAGTGATTCTGATGATACTGATGATGAGTCACATTTAGTAATAGACACAAATGAAACTGGCAGTCATCCAGCTCAAAAAACCCATCAAGAAGTTGGAAAAACCCAGAGTGCTTATAATAATAGGGACACTTTTAATGGGGATAACATGAGTAGGGGAAGCTTCATGGATAAAGAAGCAGCTCTGAATCTTCTGAGATTGGCCAATGTAGCAGTAGGAAGCTCCGATGAGGGGGAGGAAAGCTATATAAGTAAAGCTGGGGATGCGGCAAATAAGATGGGAAGATGAGATCGGATAAATATGGGCATTATATGGTGCAATCATTACTGTAAAATGTTCTCAACATTTCAAACGTTCCAGTAATTAAAGTGATTTACTTAAGATGGTCATCCAAGGACTGATGGGTACAAGAATAGCTGAAAAGTGCAAAAGTAAAACAACTTGTGAAATTTAAAATTTGAACGGGCACATACATGTATTTGAACTAATGCTTGTGAGCAAATTTTTAAGTGAGGTCCACTTGTATAAACTTTCCAAGTCTAAACCCACATTACCCCCACCCAACTAAATTGCTACCACTGTCATTAATCGTCACACATACACACATATAACCACTATTAAGGGGGCATCAGGGCATGTATAAATTATGGGTTTAGTTTTGAATGGTTGTTTCAAAATAATTTGGGACATGGGATTTGAGGAAATTACCCCGTAGTCATGGTGAATAGAATGACATAAATAGTTACAAGTTCCTAGAAATTCAAAATAGGAATGTTTAAATCTCAAATCAATACTTTACTAATAGTTTGAAATACATGAAGTGCAGCAAGTGAAGATGAGCTGGATTTACTTCATTTTCTACAAATTTGCTGTAAAACAGAGTTTGAAAAGTAAAAGTTTCACTATTACACTACAATACATGTATTTATTTACTATGACCAGAATACTTTCATCCTTGTGTTAGCTTTAGTTTGTTAATACCATCATGTTCATAATTTCATGTTTTTGTTTTTCAATTTCTTTACTTGAAATGTTTTTTACCAAGTGACAAGGCGTAGCCTTTCAATTTAAATAACTGCACTTTCAATTTTGACTTGGTATAATGATGTTTTTACATATGTTAGTCTGCCTTGACATTTGAAAACAAATTTACACCACTTTTTTGCCTTTTTGTAGCTTTTGTTAGATATGAGCGGCCTCGTGGGAAAACCAACAATGTGGTTTCCGAACAGGTCCGACACAAACCAGCCTGTACAAGCATAGAAAAGAGCTAGAAGCTTGAAATTTCGGATTTAAGTAGAAGAGGAATCGTACTATCCGAGTAGCGAAAACAAAGGCGCTGATCAGCTTCGCGGTTACCGCGAAGCTGATCTGCGTCTTTGTTTTCGCATATGCAGATTGTTGGTTTTCCCATGAGGCGGCTCATATTTTGTTGTTTAAGATAATAATACAGCATATACATGTACCTTACTTACAGCTGGATGTGGAACTTGATGGAATTACGTCCATGGGCAGTTATGTTTTTGTTTTCTCTCTCTCTTTTTTAGTATGCATAGCAAGAAATGCGATTCGGAGCAGTTAGGTTAGTACACTTGAACTTACATGAAATAACATTACCTAGGGTAGTTTTAGAAACAAATTATTGGTAAGTTCAAGAATTACAGTGTAGTCTCATGGTAGGGCATTCAACAATTATATGAAAATATTTCTTTTCTTCGAGAAAATGTTGTTACTAGCAGATATCACTGATTTGTCTATTTAGGAATGGTGTGTTTATAGGGCAAATACACATTGTTAATTCTTTTTATTCACAATCTTTTATTTTTGATGATAATCACTGACTTCATTGCTCTTTAAACACAAGAATTGTAAACACAAGAATTGTAAAAAAATTTTAAATGAGAAAAGAAATAAAGAATATAAATGATGCATCTATATTTATAAAATTTTCATTCAATTATGTATCAAATGTAGGTATGCTTTATGAAGATACACATTTCGTTACTAGAAATGGTCAATCTTTTGAAATTACAGGGATGAAAATTTCTTGGAATTTAAAACCAAAGTATCTATTTTACCATACAATATGTTAATAGCTAGATTTGTTAGATAGTTTGTTACTAGCGACTAAGAGTTTTTTCTTGAGTAGATTGTTAGATATATTGTTGAAACTTTGTAAAGAATCTGTATTTATTGTAAATATTGACTTATCAAAATACTATTTTCATAAAATTGAAGTGCTATGTTACATATTGAATGTTTCATTTGACTTTAGCATGTTTTAATCATGTTTGAAATTTTATTCATCACAGTAGACTAATCATTTTCATGTAATTTTCATGTAATTTTCATGCAGCGCTATTTTTATGCTTAGATACATTCCAGCCTAGCCTTGCTGTGAAAATTGTGTCTTTTGGTTGGTATCTTGTATAGTTACGAAAACTTCAGTGTTGAAGATTCACATATTGAAACCAGTGAATTGACTGAATTCCAATCTTTTTCTATTATTTGAGCCGCATCGTGAGAAAACCGGATTTTTGCCTAGGCGAAAACAAAGGCGCAGATCAGCTTCGCGGTAACCGCGAAGCTGATCAGCGCCTTTGTTTTCGCTACACGGATAGTATATTTCCTCTTCTTCTTAAATCCGAAATTGCAAGCTTCTAGCCTGCTTCTGAGACTGTACAGCCCGGTTTGTGTCGGACCTGGTCGGAAACCCCGAAGACCGTTTTTCTCGCGTCGCGGCTCATTTAACAAAATAAAGCTTACATCACTAAGTTGAATGGCAGGAGAGAAACTGGAGATCCAAGTCACCATAAGGAGTGTGGTTGCACTGAGGTATAGTACTAGACTGAAGCCTCTAGAGAGAGAGCTTTTGAATCTGACTATACCTAACTCTGACGTATAAAGTCTATTTATATACCAAGACAATTTAAGTTTCTCATAGTACACATACCCAGCATTCAATGCCTCTGTTCCTTTGTTGACTGGGATGTTAAGTCATGACCACTTCAAACCAAAACACCATTCAGAATGGAGGTGTTTATCCTAATCAAAATATGGCCTATAATATGGATATGAATAAAATTTGATCTTGAATCATGTATGTGCAGCATTCTATTTAGCATTATGTGCTTTAAAAATAGTTACCACAACATCTCACTGTGGAGTCTGACACAAAATGGTTACCACAGGGCCACCTTGCTCCACAAATCGGGAATAAGAAAATTGGTCTTCACATTATGGATGGATGCTGTCTATGTTATTTGGTGAGATGGTGGATCAGTGGTATAACACTGGACTCGAGCGTGTGAAGGTGGGGCTGGCCCAAAGATTATAAAACTTTCTTCTTGCTCAACTCAGCAGAGCATGGAATTTATCAAGCTCATAAATGTTAAAATGCCAACAGTTATTGACATTTCAACATTTTTTTAGCTGGATAAATTACTGTATTTGGTGATCTAAGCCTAAAATTTCAACTAATTTGGGCTAATTCAGTATTTATAAGCAGGATAAATTTTAGTCTCAGCAGAGTTGAGCATGAAAAAAGTTTTATAACATCAGGGCCTATTTAAACCTTCCCTGCCTTTTGGGCTAAAGCAACACACTTAAGTTTCCCAAATTACCAGATACATACACAGAAAACAGTGGTCCTGTCCCGATACGACTAAAAATGTTGAAACATTACTTATCGACTCAAAACAGAAAATCATGATGTTACTCGCTATTAATGTTCCTTGAACACATTTGCACTGTTTATATGTCAAACTATCTTTAAGATTAAATGATTGTTTTATGTTATGGCAGTGTATACATGTATAGATGGGTGTGTAACATGTTATAATTTTAAATGAGCGGCATCATGAGAAAAACAGACTTTTGCACAGGTGCAGATCAGGGCCTTTGTTTTCGCTACACAGATAGTACATTTCCTCTTCTACTGAAATCCAAAAATTCAAACTTCTAGCACTTTTCTATGACTGTACAAAGCTGTTTGTGCCAGAACTGGTCGGAAACCCAGAAGAGCAGTTTCTCGTGTCACGGCTCATATGTTTACTGCACTGTATATATGTGTAGATTGGTGAGTTATATATGTTACTGCACTGTATATATGTACATATGGATGTATAGAAGGGTTAAGTAGCCTAGTAAAGGTTGATAATGTATGATAATGAAAAGATAATTTTCTATATTTCTCTTGAAATACATTTATGTTGTAAAGTACTCTTCATGAGTACCCACAAATTTGAAATATTTTTTTACATGTAGAAGTTGGTGTTCTTGTTAGAAGCACTTCTATCTATAAATTAGTACACAAACTTGTTATTATGTAAAATCGACATAAAAAATTGGAGAAGGGTGGTGTCCTAGCGGCAGTGTAATACCTTGAATGAGGGGCCTTTGGTTCAAAACCTATCTCTTCTGTGCTGTCACTTAGCAGGTCCTGGAACCATTTACTCCTCAAAGATCTGGTTAATTACCCAGGAAGTATTTGCTATATCCTGACATGACTGAAAACTTGTTGACTTAGATGTTACACAGTAACTCATCTGGAGACCCAAAAGAAATGAGCCTTTGCATGGGAAAACTAACAATTTGGGTTCCCGGCCAGGCCTGACACAAACTGGTCTGTACAGTCACAGAAGCAGGATAGAAGCTTGAAATTTCAGATTTAAGGAGAAGAGGGATGATACTATCTGTGTAGCGAAAACAAAGGTGCTATCAGCTTCGCAGTTACTGCGAAGCTGATCTGCGCCTTTGTTTTCGCATAAGCAAATTGTTGGTTTTCTAATGTGGCGGCACAAATTATCAATCATTATCAAATATTAACACCAACCTTTACTGGGCTATCGTATGAATGGTTTGGGAACATTGAATCACTGTTAAAAAAGAAAATAATATATTGTCATTTCCTATGAGGAGAATTCAAATAAATTTTCCTTAGAAACCCGTGTCCTTCTACTTCATACTCCCATCAATCAATTACTGACTATATTAAATTCAATCAATTACTATATTAAATTCCGTAAAACAGGGCTGCTATTTAGCTCACCTGAGCCGAGGGCTCACAGGTGATCTTATAGGATAGGTAGGCACCCGGCGTCCGTCCGTCGTCGTCCACCATTTTCAAAGATCTCCTCTGAAACCGCTTGGCCAATCAAAGCCAAATTTTATATGAAGCATCTATAGGAAGGGGGAACCAATGTATATATAAATAATCCAGGTCACATCTGGTTAGTCCAACCCTCAGTAGAGGACAACAGACTATAAAACGGATATGATGATGATGATGATGACATGACCAAGATGGCCACCATGCCCATATATGGTAAAAACCCTTCAAAAATCTTCTTCTCCGGAACTGGTTGGCCGATTTCAATGAAACTTGGCATGAAGCATCTATGACTCAAGTTCTACAATGTTTATATAAATCATGACCCTGCAATGACCTTGACCTATTTTATGGCAAGGTCATCATAGGTTGCCTATGCATTTGAATGGGGGAAAACTGTTAAATAGTCATTTAAAGGAAAAAACTTGCAGGAAATGAGCAACAGGAATGAATATTAATGATTTGGAAAAAATAATGACCCCAGGGGCTCATAATTATGCCCCCACCCCAGGGCAATATACATGTACATTACCATAATATTCAAACATCTTCTCTGAAATTGCTTGGCCAATCAAAGCCAAATTTTATATGAAGCATCTATAGGAAGGGGGAATCAATGTGTATATTGGTCCCTAGGAGCTCATATGCCTCACCCTGGGGCAGTATACATGTATAATTCCATAATATTCAAACATCTTCTCTGAAACCACTTGGCCAATCAAGGCCAAATTTTATGTGAAGCATCTACAGGATGGGGGAATCAATATATATTTAAATACATGACCAAGATGGCTGCCATGCCCATATATGGTAAAAACCCTTCAAAAATCTTCTTCTCCAGAACCGGTGGACTGATTTCAAAGAAACTTGGCATGAAGCATTGCTAAAGTACTACAATGTGTTTACAAATCATGATCCTGTGGTGACCTTGACCTATTTTACAAGGTCAACTTAGGTCACCTATGCCTTTGAATGGGTAAAACTGTTAAAATGTCAGTTCAAGGGAAATGCTTGCAGGAAATTGACAAATGAACAGGATATTGATTATTATGAAGAAAAAAATGCTCCCATGGCTTCATCTGCCACTTTACTGGGCTATTTTCCATAATATTCAAACATGTTTATTGGTATATACAACAGATCTCAGGTGAGCGTTTACAGGACCATTGGTCCTCTGGTTAGCAATTGATATGTTGATTGGTAACATGTCTAATTCGTATTTGAGTGGAAAGGAGATATCTACCCCAATGTCTTACACATTTCAATCATGAAGATTTGGTCATGAATGGTTACAAGCAAACAATTATCAGAAAACAACCAAAAGGTATTGATACAAAGAAAATATTGTAAGCCAAATAAGCAGTTACAGGGTATTTTCCAAAAAGCAGCCACTCAGTTACCTAACTTAACAAAATATATACCAGGCGGCCCCCGTGGCCGAGCGGTTAAGAGCGCTGTTTCTAAATCACTCGATCATCTCACCGCTGTGTCTGGTGTGGGTTCGAGCCACGTGAGACAAGCCAAGTTCTGCTTGCGGGTGTGCCAGGTGGTTTTTCTCGGGGTTCTCCCGTTTTCGCCCCACCTACTGATTGGCCCGTCTCATATGAGCTGAAATAATCTTGAAAGGGACGTAAAACTGAATTAAAAAAAATATATATATATACCAAAGGACATTGAAAACTCCTCTGATAAATTGACCTCAATGATGATTATTTCTTTTTATAATATACTGAGTTCCACAGCCAACGCAACTGTTGACCAGAAAAGTAAAGAATCAAACAATCAAGTGTATGATCTGAAAACCCCATCAGAATTATATGTACATTCTGAAAAACCTGTATAACATTGAACCATTGTTGACATAATATCGTGGAAAAGAAATCATAACTCTAGAATATGTTTCAAAATTTACTCTATTGAAAAATGTTTCAATCTAAAACACAAATTTATTAAAATTGTGCAAACCAAGTGAGCCTTATCTTCAGAAAATCTGCTGAAAGTCTTTGCTAACAAAGATTCAGTTGATCCAGTATAATATGTTGTAGCCAGTCTTACATCATAAGATCCTCAATACTTGCATAGATATCTATGCGCATAGCTGTTTGAAGCCGTTTTCGATTGGTTGAAAGCCGTGATCAAACAGCAAAACCCATGTTCAAATCATGAAATTCATGTGCCATTTGAACATGGATTTTGGCCAACGTCATTGGTCAAGGCGATGTGACGTCATGTGAATGGCTGACGTTGAAGAAGCTCCCCGGTTTTCTGCGAGTTTTTACGTTGGTAATGTTATTTTCATAAGATTTTAAGTGGAAATGCAAGAATATCGATCAAACATGGTTTGTTTCAGTGTTCAAACATTCGATGGATCACTCGGAAGGTGTTTGAACACTGAAACAAACCATGGTTGATCCCTATATTAAACTTCTTCACCCTATATACCTGTAGTGAAACCTAATTTGAACCATGACGCGAGAAAACCAGTCTTCGGGGTTTCCGACCAGGTCTGACACAAACCTGTCTGTGCAGCCACAGAAGATGGCTAGAGGCTGGAAACTTTGGATTTAGAAAGTAGGGGAACTGTGCTGTCCGTGTAGCGAAAACAAAGGTGCTGATCAGCTTCTCAGTTACTGCGAAGCTGATCTCCGCATTTGTTTTTGCCAGGGCAAAAATCAGGTTTTCTCATGACGTGGCTCATTTGTCACATGATGTGATGTAGTAATCCGCACAATAACAAATTTGGTTGCATCACGGGTGTGCAGATTAAAATCTGTGCCTTTACTTTGCCAAAACTTAGAAGAAAGATTTTCTCTAGACAATGCTCACAATTTAGTCACAACATCAACAAAATATTAAATAGAACACAAATTCTTATCATAGAATGTTTAAAATCATGAAAAACAGTCATAACACCAACAAGATACCCCCTTATACCCCACTTTATATAGCAAAACTGGGGTATGGAAGGGTATACCCATTTTTTCTTATTTTTGCTCCAAAACATAAATTGTGGGTACTCATTAGAACAGCCTCCGCGAGTCAGTTCTAACCTGTACCCACAATCTATGTTTTGAGCAAAAATAAGAAATATATCAAACATTTTCTATTGAAAATTTTCATTTTTTACAACTTTAAAAATCTCTGTATATTACATGGGCATGTTTTCGCAATGGATCACTGGACCCATGTGGCTGTAGTCCACAGATCAAATATGCCCCCAAAACAGACTTATATGACTATGCAATCTGTTGGTTTGTTACCTTTCATTTTTAGATAAACAGCAGTTAATTTATGCATCATAACTATATCAAACACTGGATTGGAATGACCTCCCTGATTCTCTTATCATCTCTGCTGAAATGTCAGATGATTGTGTGTCTACATTTACTTCTCCTGTGAGAGCTCAGGACTTCTCCCCTCTCTCTGGTATGGTATTGTCAATTTGGCATTTCACCTGTAAGCTATTCTGATTCTGATGAATACTTCTAAAGCAATTAAAATAATATGAGATTCAATGATAAACATAAATAAAGATCTAACAGAATACAATCTCTTTAAGTGTACGTCATGTTAATTACAAAATGGATTTTCATACACAAATAAAACAATGGAATTATGCAAAACAAAAACTAGCTTCAAGTAATAACATAAGTGAGAGTACGGTGCAAAGCTGGCGACAAAAATATAATGGTTTTGTTTACTAAATTCATTCTATATACATGCATCTTGCACATTGATAAGGTACAAACATTGTAGATGAATTAGAATATTATTATTATTAAATTGAGCATGTGCATGAGAAAACCAACAATTTGGGTGTCCGACCATGTCCGACACAAACCAGGCTGTACAGTGACAGCATAAAGCTAGAAGCTTGAAACTCTGGATATAAGTAGAAGAGGAATAGTACTATCCTTGTGGCAAAAACAAAGGTGCTGATCAGCTGTGTAGATACTGCACAGTTGATCTGCATCTTTGTTTTCGCATACGCAAATCGTTGGTTTTCTCATGCACAGGCTCAAATAACAAAACAGAAATCTGATGCAAATCTTGAACTATGTCGAGTCACAAGAACACCTTCCAGTCAATTAACTGCATGGAAAAGTTAATTTTAATTTCTATATTGTACAATAACTCTGCATGAATCCAAAACTTCAAGCCTCTAGGCATTTTTAGCTCACCTGAGCCGAAGGCTCATAGGTGAGCTTATAGTATACCCATGCTCCGGCGTCCGTCCGTCGTCCGTCCGTCCGTCGTCCGTCGTCCACAATTTCAAAGATCTTCTTCTCTGAAACCGCTGGGCCGATTGTTCTCATATTACACATACACCATCTACAGGTAGGGGGAAAGAATAATTGTGTTTTTTGTTTTGATCGGATAAGGACTCTGGTTGCTATGGCAACTTATGCTTCCCATAGACTTATTATTAAATTTTGTCATTGTATTGTAAAACCATGTTTGTATTTTGGGCCGGTAGCCTGTATTACGAATAAATTTCTTTCATAATGGAAAAAAGTGAAAATTGCCAGTTTTTGCTGTCTTGTTGGAGATATTTGAATTTTGTTTTTGCAGAAATGTTTATTGAGTAGTCCTCTACGTTTCATGTGACTTTTGTCCTAATCCTTCATTTTGATTGGTTGCAGGGGCCCCATATAGGGCAAAATTTTGAAAAACATTCAAAAATCTTCTTCTCAGAAACTGTCAAGGGGATGAAGCCTATACTTTGTATACATGTTCCTGACAGTGGCCTCTACATAATTTGTGTTTTTTATTCCAGGCGGATAAGAACTCTGGTTGCTATGGCAACTTAAAGTTTCCATAGACTTATAATGGGAAAAGTGGAAATCAGCTATTTTTCTGCTAAAATTGCAGACATTTGAATTTTGTTTTGCAGAAATGTTTATTGAGTAGTGTTTGACGTTTCTTGCGAGTTTTGTCCTAATCCTTTACTTTGATTGGTTGCTGGGGCCCCATAAAGGGCAAAATTTTGAAGAAAAAAAATCAAAAATCTTCTTCTCAGAAACTGTCAAGTGGATGAATCCTGTACTTTGTATGCATGTTCCTGACAGTAGCCTCTACATAATTTGTGTTTTTTATTCCAGTCGGATAAGAACTCTGGTTGCTATGGTAACTTTAAGTTTCCATAGACTTATAATGGGAAAAGTGGAAATTAGCTACTTTTTGAAAACTATTGCAGCCTGAGATCTGAAAAGTGGTAGATGCAAACAACAACTAATGGATTTATTCCGATTAGATGAAGGTATATGATTAATTTAGGTCAAGGTCATCTCTTGACCTTGACCTACACACTTTTCAAAGATTTTTTTCCTCTGAAACCACTTGGCCAATCAAAGCCAAGTTTTATATGAAGCATCTATAGGAAGTTGGAACCAATGTGTATATAAATAATCCAGGTCACATGACCAAGATGGCTGCCATGCCCATATATGGTAAAAACCCTTAAAATATCTTCTCCAGAACGGGTGAACCGATTTCAACGAAACTTTGCATGAAGTATGGATGACTCAAGTACTACAATGTATATATAAAACATGACCCTGTGGTACCTTGGCTTATTTTATGGTAAGGTCAACATAGGTCGTCAATGCATTTGAATGGGGAAACCTTTTAAAATGTCATTTTAAGTGAAACTCTTGCAGGAAATGGGCAGTAGGACTGAAATTTAATGATTCTGAAAAAAAAATGGACCCCAGGGGCTCATCTGCTTTTAAAATGTTATTTGAAGGGGAAAATCAGCAGGAAATTGGCAAATGGACAGAATATTGATTATTCTGAAAAAAGAAAATGGCCCAAGGGCTTCATCTGCCCCTGCACTGGGGTTAAATACCATAATATTCAAATATGTTTATTGATATATAAAGCAGATCTCAGGTGAGCGTTTACAGGACCATTGGTCCTCTGGTTTATGGTTCAAAAGCCAACGGTTTTGTTGACTTTTTCAGAAGTCCGTAAAAAAAGACTTCTTATGATATGACTCAGACTTCAACAAGAGCTTTATAGGGCCTTATTTCAACGAAACTTTCTTAACTTTTCATTGCAAACAACAAATCCTAAAATCAGCATTTTTATTGTATCTGAAGCAATGCTTTTGATATTCATATATATGAGAAAACATAAAATTATTTCCGAGGCCTGGCATACACAATGAAAATGAACAATAAATAAACTAGGAGATCTAACAAATACAATAAACATATTAAAATACAAATTAAAACAAAAGGATTTCATAGGTATTGCACAAAAGTAAAAAGAGTTAAAGCTGTAACCTAAGTTAGTACAATATTAGCATTCCAATTATTCAGTTTATTAGGCTCTGCAGCAAGTCTCACATTTAGTGTTTTTTCTTCCTGAAAAACCAACTTGTTTTTGGTATGGTTTCCACAGTTTTGGTATTGTTCCCAAAGCAAAGCAATATTTTTTTCTAATTCAAGTAAAAACTCTCAAAATGACTAATAAACTCTTTTAAAAAACTTCTTTAGTGTTGGCAGTAAATGCTGTTACAATTTTAAGGTACATGTTCTACTTGACTTTTCGTCAAGTTCAAACTTTTCTGGCGCTTTTCAAAAATGGGTGAAAAATCACAGGGATAGGTAACGGGTGAATGGCAGCATTTTAAACTAAAAACTACTTCAACCATTTCCATGAATGCACAGAAAAGAAGCTACTGTAAAAATAACATGCAAATAACTTATTTCAAGACTTTTTTTGTGACAGAAAATTTTACTGTCTTTTTTATTTGAGTTCTGCTGTTTGTAAAATATGGTTGGGAAAATTTTGACAAAGACACAAAAATGAATTGTAGCAAAAATAAGTAGGTCAGCCGTCTATAGTAGATAGGCATCACTTCTTTTACTTTTCTCCTACAGTAAAAGTCTCGTTAAAATTCTTTTTAATCATGTTCACTCTATGATGAAAGTCAGAGACAAAAATGTTAAAACTAAGACAAAAACACAAATGAGCCGACTCGTGGGAAAACCAACAATGTGGTTTCCGAACAGGTCCAACATAAACTGAGCTGTACAAGCACAGAAAAGAGCTAGAAGCTTGAAATTTCTGATTTAAGTAGAAGAAGAATTGTACTATCCGAGTAGCGAAAACAAAGGCGCTGATCAGCTTCGCGGTTACCGCGAAGCTGATCTGTGCCTTTGTTCTCGCCTATGCAGATTGTTGGTTTTCCCATGCGGCGGCTCAAAGGAAAAGCACCAAGATGAAAATGTATTTCATCTTGTTTTTTAACAAATTTGGTTATGAAATACTAGCAATGAAAAGACAACATTCTATTCAAAAATAAATACAAATACTTTCTTGAGACTTATGCATAAGCCCAAAACCTTACTTCACCATGCCTTACATTTTCCTCATGCAAAAGAGCAGACAATATGATAATCGATCGGCTCAGCCTTTTTCAAAATGAGGCATAGATATGACACAAATTTCAGGAAACACATATAAACACAATACATTCACACTTCTATTTTTCTAAACAACAAATAACATGTAATACAGCAATAAATAAGTTAAATCACAGAATGTTTGATTTCCTCTCTCTGCATACAAATTAAGGACTTTCTCCACCTAAATAGTATACATGTATACCATACTAAAATGATTAACCCTGTTTTCCCCATATTATCTACAACTCACAAATCATTCAAAAGCTGACAGCTGTGAAAAGAAACATGAATTTCTATAAACATATTTCCTAGTAGAGTTTCCAGATTACCAGTTCGAAAATATGATGTACAATAGTTTTGCTATTCTGGTCCAAATACATGTACATTACTAAACAGATGAAATATAAATATTATGGCATTTCTTATATCAATATTCAAGCATAATTAGGCTTATTTTGCCATTCAATTGTGGCTGATTTTTCCCTCTAAATCTTTTTGTCTAAACCAAATAAACAGAACATTTTCTATGGTTATAGAAACATATTTTTCAGTGTAGTCTATGCTTGGATTGTAGTCTTGCATCAACTTGGCATATGTTAACTTTGATTTTGTTCCTTTCTACGCATCATGAGTCTGTGTCACCAGTTTTCGTGGTTCTTTTTCTGACAGTGACATCTTTCTCATTGTCTGATGGCTGCTTGTTTTCTATCAAGATGTCTTCTCCTTCTGAATCTTCTTCAGCTCCTGTTGGATAAAACCGTTCATGTAAAATTAGTGTTGTCATCCTAAAACTGGTCTGTCTCCAGGCAATATTCACCATTTTTACCATGAAATAACCTGATTTTCACCTCAAAATCCTGAGTTTCTAAAATATTCAAATTCTACCATACAACCCATGGGATATTTTCCTTCTTATTAACAAAATCAGGAAATATTTTTTATTACCACCCTCAAAACCACAAAGCATTTTCATAGTTTTTAACCACAAAGCCGTAAATTAGTCATATATTTTTACCCTGATAACAATAGATTATTCTCAAATTCTTATCTTCAATGATTTTTGTTTTATTTTTTAAATATTCACCTTCATCTTCCTCCCCATCTCCCTCATAATCGTCATCATCGTCAACAGCATCTAAATCCCTGAGACCCACATCTACTTTAGGACCAACAGTTTCTACGATGGGAGAGGCTTCATCTGCACTTCCCTCTTTGTCAGACTTCCCTATGACTTCGTAGCTTTCGGTATCTTGACTAGAACCATTCGAACCATCACTGGTATTCAGCTGTTAATCAGTGAAAGAACATAACATAATACATGTACCTAAATTGGCTGAATATTTGCTTTTGGATATGTTTTTTATTCTCTTTCATTATGCTTCACTTGCATGCATTTGAAACTGATGGAAGTCTATCTGAGGCCAGTTATTCAAAGAAGTCTTAGCTTGAGAAATGAGCCGCCTCACGGGAAAACCAACAATCTGCATAGGCGAAAACAAAGACGCAGATCAGCTTCGCGGTAACCGCGAAGCTGATCAGCGCCTTTGTTTTCGCTACTCAGATAGTACAATTCCTCCTCTACTTAACTCCAAAATTTCAAGCTTCTAGCCTGCTTCTGTAGCTGTACAGGCCGGTTTGTGTTGGACCTGTTCAAAAACCACATTGTTGGTTTTTCCATGAGGCGGCTCAAATGTCTTCAAGGGCTATATAGCTCGGCAAATAGGTCACTGTATGGGCGTTACCTTATGAATACGTTATTGGGTATGGTCTACTTTTGACGTAGGTAAAAGCTAAAGGTATACAGTTGAAAGACTCAACTCACATGTTGTTCGTTAGAATGAAAATCCGAGTTTGTCTAGTTTACTGGATTGGACAAAATAGGTAGCTGATCTTTAACGGTAAAATATGTGACAGCGCTCTAGGCTGACTGAATTCGACTTTTCTATTATCTCCCTATTTGAACAGATGGACTAGCCAACCACGCCCAGATATGAATATTAAAGTTGCCGCCCATACAGTGACCCATTTGCCGAGCTTTACTTGTAGAGACAAGTCATATAACTTAATGCATCATATTTTATTTGAAAATGTGAGAATCAAAGGTTGTCATGCTTTTCCATCAAGAAATATCAGTATATCTTTTACCAATGACATGAACCAGAGGACCAATGGTCCTGTAAACGCTCACCTGAGATCTGCTTCATATACCAATAAACCTATTTGAATATTATGGTATTTAACCCCAGTACAGGGGCAGATGAAGCCCTTGGGCCATTTTCTTTTTTCAGAAAAATCAATATTCTGTCCATTTGCAAATTTCCTGCTGATTTTCCCCTTCAAATAACATTTTAAAAGCAGATGAGCCCCTGGGGTCCATTTTTTTTTTTCAGAATCATTAAATTTCAGTCCTACTGCCCATTTCCTGCAAGACTTTCACTTACAATGACATTTTAAAAGTTTTCCCCATTCAAATGCATTGACAACCTATGTTGACCTTGCCATAAAATAGGTCAAGGTCACCACAGGGTCATGTTTTATATATACATTGTAGTACTTGAGTCATCCATACTTCATGCAAAGTTTCGTTGAAATCGGTTCACCGGTTCTGGAGAAGAAGATATTTTAAGGGTTTTTACCATATATGGGCATGGCGGCCATCTTGGTCATGTGATCTGGATTATCTATATACAAATTGGTTCCCACTTCCTATAGATGCTATATATAAAATTTGGCTTTGATTGGCCAAGTGGTTTCAGAGAAAAAAATCTTTGAAAAGTGTGTATGGACGACAGACCGGACAAGGTCAAGAGATGACCTTGACCTAAATTAATCATATACCTTCATCTAATCCATTAGTTGTTTGCATCTACCACTTTTCAGCTCTCAGGCTGCAATAGTTTTCAAAAAATAGCTAATTTGCACTTTCCCCATTATAAGTCTATGGAAACTTAAAGTTACCATAGCAACCAGAGTTCTTATCCGACTGGAATAAAAAACACAAATTATGTAGAGGCTACTGTCAGGAACATGTATACAAAGTACAGGATTCATCCACTTGACAGTTTTTTGAATGTTTTTTTTTTTTTTCAAAATTTTGCCCTTTATGGGGCCCCAGCAACCAATCAAAATAAAGGATTAGGACAAAACTCGCAAGAAATATCAAACACTACTCAATAAACATTTCTGCAAAAACAAAATTCAAATGTCTGCAATTTTAGAGGAAAAATAGCCGATTTCCACTTTTCCCATTATAAGTCTATGGAATCTTTAAGTTGCCATAGCAACCAGAGTTCTTATCCGCCTGGAATAAAAAACACAAACTATGTAGAGGCCACTGTCAGGAACATGTATACAAAGTATAGGCTTCATCCCCTTGACAGTTTCTGAGAAGAAGATTTTTGAATGTTTTTGGAAATTTTGCCCTATATGGGGCCCCTGCAACCAATCAAAATGAAGGATTACGACAAAAGTCACATGAAACGTAGAGGACTACTCAATAAACATTTCTGCAAAAACAAAATTCAAATATCTCCAACAAGACAGCAAAAACTGGCAATTTTCACTTTTTTCCATTATAAGTCTATGGGAAGCATAAGTTGCCATAGCAACCAGAGTCCTTATCTGATCAAAACAAAAAACACAATTATTCTTTCCCCCTACCTGTAGATGGTGTATGTGTAATATGAGAACAATCGGCCCAGTGGTTTCAGAGAAGAAGATCTTTGAAATTGTGGACGACGACGGACGACGGACGGACGGACGGACGCCAGAGCATGGGTATACTATAAGCTCACCTATGAGCCTTCGGCTCAGGTGAGCTAAAAATCTACCCAAACTTTTAAACATTTCAATCTACCAGTATATTTACCCCTTGTTCTTCCACTGTTCTCTCCCCTGCACTGCCATTATTACAAGTATTCTGCTGACTTGCCTCCCCTTGTTGTTCTCCACTTACTACAAACTCCCCCTCTTGACCTAATTACTTTCCATTTTTCTCTCCCTTGTCAAAGTTGCCTCCCCTGTGTCACTACTAGCACTATTGTTTCCCTTGTTTCCTAGACCCTACACACTTCCCCTATTGCCCTTATTTCTAAGACAACTCATCTCCTTACCCCATTTTCATCTTTTCTCTCCCTGGTTTCAGTTGCCTCCCCTGCATCACTGTTGTTACTAGTATTCTGCTGGCTGGTCTCCCCTTGTTGCTCTCCACTGGCCACATTCTCCCCCTCTTGCCCCTGTTCTGGAACCACCTTTGCCTGAACAGTCTTCATAGCTTGGAGGATTTTCGTCATTTGAGCTTCAGTTTCAGCAAGACGCTGTTGTAACAGTCTCATGTCATTTTCTGCTAGAAAGAAAAGTACATAAAAGAAACCATTATAAAACTGGATAATATGAGTCAGAAATCAAGCCCTAGGGTTTCAAAAACTTTTTTTTTACAATTTTGTTTTCAACACAAATGAAAGAGAAATTGGTGTAATATTGGATGACAAAATATTTATCTGCCTACAATATTTATCCAATATTTTAATAGTTTACAGGGACATATCAGATCAGCAATGGGATATCATCTACATCATCTGATACAGATTTTGTGTTAACTGCAATTACAGCACATTATTGAATATTGATTCTCAACTTAACTCACTAAATACTGTTCAAATACATGTACCATTAAGTTTAAAATGAGCCAGTGCATGAGAAAACCAACAATCTGCATAGGCGAAAACAAAGGCGCAGATCAGCATCGCAGTAAATGCGAAGCTGATCAGCGCCATTGTTTTCGCTACAAAGATAGTACAATCCTTCTTCTTCTTATATCCGAAATTTCAAGCTTCTAGCCTGCTTCTGTGACTGTACTGGCTGATTTGTGAAAGACATGGTCAGAACCCCAAATTATTGGTTTTCTCATGCACAATTTCAAGTTTAAAATCTGAGAGACTACAGACCCCAACAAGACTGTTTTCTTTACTCTCAGCAACTAGTACAAAACCAGATATAAGAAGCAGTCAGATCTGCATAGAAACCGTTCATGGCATTTTCACAAATTCATTCAACATTACGAAAACTTGCCCATGCAATATACAGAGATTTTTTTTCAGCTGTAGAAATTGAAAATTTCATCAGAAAACTTTTGATATTTTTCATTTTTTTGCTCAAAACATAGATTGTGGGTACACGTTAGTGAGTACCCACAATCTATGTTTTGGAGCAAAAACAAGTAGCCCAGGGGCAACGATCGCTCACCTGGGAGTCAACAAGTACAGTCACTGGAGGTTTTGGGTTTTTTACCATATATGGGTATGGTGGCCATCTTGGTCACGTGACCTTGAAACCCTACTTACATCAGCAGAAGAGCTCTTGTCTGGATTGTGTATCCTCTTTTCTGCCATTTTGGTTCACATGAAAAAATCATCTAACAAGGTCAGGGTCCTATAATGACCCCCGGGGTGGGGCTATATTTGACCCCAGGGGCAAGATTGGCAGGATTTATGTAGAGCTCCACATGACAATGTTGTATATCAAATATACAAGCTTTGTGTCATGCTGTTGCAGAGAAGATTTTTTCATATATTTCCATTATAAGTCTATGGTAGATAATGACATGCCTGGGGCGTGGCCTGTATGGACCCCAGGGGCACCGTTGGCAGCATTTATAAAGGAGAGTATTATACATTGGTCCACACAACATATAAAAGCTCTGGGCCATATGGTTTCGGAGAAGAAGATTTTTTTATGTTTTTACCATGACGCCCCCGAGCGGGGCCCGTATGGACCCCAGGGGCACAGTTGGCAGGATTTATAAAGAGGACCACTATACATTGATAAAAACAAAATATGAAAGCTTTGGGCCTTGTGGTTTCGGAGAAGAAGATTTTTTAAAGTTTTTCCCATGATGCCCCCGGGGCGGAGTCAGTATGGACCCCAGGGGCATGGTTGGCAGGATTTATAACGAGGACCACTATACATTGCTACAAACAAAATATGAAAGCTCTAGGCCTTGTGGTTTCGGAGAAGAAGATTTTTTTATGTTTTTACCATGACGCCCCCAGGGTGGGGCCCGTATGGACCCCAGGGGCACGGTTGGCAGGATTTATAAAGAGGCCACTATACATTGCTACAAACAAAATATGAAAGCTCTAGGCCTTGTGGTTTTGGGGAAGAAGATTTTTTTATGTTTTTCCCATTGTAAGTCTATGGGAGCTAATGACCCCCGGGGCGGGGCCATTTTTGACCCCAGGGGCATGATTGGCAGGATTTATATAGAGGACCACTACACATTGCTACATACAAAATATGAAAGCTTTGGGCCTTGTGGTTTTGGAGAAGAAGATTTTTTTATGTTTTTCCCTTGACACCCCCGGGGCGGGGCCCGTATGGACCCCAGGGGCACGGTAGGCAGGATTTATAAAGAGGACCATTATACATTGCTACACACAAAATATGAAAGCTCTGGGCCTTGTGGTTTCGGAGAAGAAGATTTTTTAAAGTTTTTCCCATGACGCCCTCGGGGCGGGGCCTGTATGGACCCCAGGGGCATGGTTGGCAGGATTTATAAAGAGGACCACTATACATTGCTACTGACAAAATATGAAAGCTCTGGGCCTTGTGGTTTCGGAGAAGAAGATTTTTTATGTTTTTCCCATTCTAAGTCTATGGGAGCTAATGACCCCCGGGGCAGGGCCATTTTTGTCCCCAGGGGCATGATTGGCAGGATTTATAAAAAGGACCACTACACATTGCTGCATACAAAATATGAAGGCTCTGGGCCATGTGGTTTTGGAGAAAGATTTTTTTATGTTTTGCCCCATCACACCCCCAGGGCGGGGCCTGTATGGACCCCAGGGGCACGGTTGGCAGGATTTATAAAGAGGACCACTATACAATGCTACACACAAAATATGAAAGGTCTGGGACTTGTCAGGTTTCGGAGAAGAAGATTTTTTTTATGTTTTTCCCATTGTAAGTCTATGAGAGCTATCTATTGCCATGGAAACCAGAGTTCCAATCCGACCTGGCCCAAAACCTAATGCAACCTTTCCCCCTCCTCAATGATGCTTTAGATAAAATTTGATCACAATCGACCTTGTTGTCTTAGAGGTATTCAAGTTTGAAAATGTGGACACACGGATGCACGCACGCCGGCTCGACTACTGTACTATAAGCTCACCTTGTGAACCTTCGGCTCAGGTGAGCTAATAAGAAAAACAGGTGTACCCCTGCAAACCCGGGTTTTGCTATAAAATAAGAAAAATAGGTGTACCCCTGCAAACCCCAGTTTTGCTATATAAAAGTGGGGTTCAAGGGGTATACATTTCACGGACATGTTTTCCTGATGATTTAAATAAACAATTCACTAGATACATTTTTTGGAAACTGTATTTGCAATGCAAGTGTCCTAATACTTTAAAGTTAGACACAACAGATTTGCACAATAAAGTGACAGGATTTATCTATTATTTACATCACATTATTGCATTGTTGAATGCCACATGGGAATTGGGACATCAAAATCTGACAGAACTTCAATATTTGAGCTGTGACACAAGAAAATGGTTCTTCCGGGTTTCCGACCAGGTTCGACAGAGACCAGCCTGTGCAGCTACAGAAGATGCCTAGATGCTTGAAATTTTGAATTTAGAATGTAGTTGAATTGTACTATCCGTGTAGAGAAAACAAAGGCGCTGATCAGCTGTGCAGTTACTGCACAACTGATCTGTGGCTTTGTTTTTCGCGTATGCAAAAATCCGGTTTTCTCAGGTTGTGGCTCATTTGTTGGGATGACAGCCTGTTATTGATTCGTTTAATTCTATAAAAAGCTTTATTTATAGTTCACATAACCTCTTATTAAGAAACAATCAATAATAATTCAGAATCAGAAATGTTCCCTAAAGAAAATATCATGTTTGAAATATAAAGAATTCTTCGTCTCTACTGAAAACTTTGAAAAGCAATATCTCATTTATTTAAATGCCTGAAAGTATTGCTGCAACTATCTTGAAATTGGATCATGTACAAAAAAGTACAAGTAGGCAAAGATCAGGAAAAGGCGCAATCAGAAAAAGACTCCCACTCCAAAAACCAAGGTGGGAAAAAACCAAACTAACAATCAGGTACTTATACCATGAAAACATTTCGCAAGCCGAATGAGCAGCTATTTTCCCAATAGGTGGCCACTCAGTTACCTTAACTGAACTAAAAATAAGCAAAAGTACCGTAGTTTGCCGAAATTTTCGGATGAAAAATATGGTCCAAAATTCTGGGACAATATCAGACTTTTTCTTCTGGAATTAATATTAAGCCCATAAATTTTCGGGCATATCTCCTTTTTCGGCCAATTTTTTTTGGAATTATTTTCTGCTGTGGGTTGTCAGTCAATAATTTTCGGACATAAACGATCCTAATTATTTAACATTTGTCCGAAAATTTCGGCAAACTACGGTATCAGTATGTGTGAAATTATGTTTATCCCCATTATCTCTTATTAGAATGTAGTGATAGTAGTGTCCATGTTTTATGTCCACTCAACAGTTATGGCCATATTGAGACCAGAATTCGACTTGAAGTCCTTTGTGAAAGACTGGAGATGTACAGGCTAGAACATCCCTGTTCAGAAAAAGATTTATTTATAATCATTTCAATTGACTGGGTATAAAACACCATTTAATTTGATTTTTAATGTCATGTTTGGTTTAAAACCTTTTGTTCATAATGTGATACATACACTTGTCATACATGTGTATATACTTATTCGCATAAGAAACGCGAAAAAAATAATTATTCACTTGTTTTTGTTTCCTTTCTATTACATCGAAAATTATTTTAGTGATATAAATTTCGATAGGCCCGTCGTTAATTCTCTATCAAACAATTTGAAAATCACGACGTTAAGACTTACGCTTGACGCATTACCGCGAAAAAGTTTAGTTATCCCCTTTTCCATAGCCAAAGGGTTATGATACTTTTAATTACCTTGCAAAAAGTTTCAAAACTGACACTGGTATTTGAAAGTGATGGGGGAGACAAAATCAAATCAGAAAAAATTATGCCTCCTTCGATGCTTATTTCTTGTACGTTACATCTTTTTGATTTTTGACGTAAACTGCCGTTTTCTATCAAGTGAATAGACGTACCCGAAATCTTTTAGTGCCATAAGATAGCTGTTGACACATTGAACGGACATCTAAAGAATCGTGATATGAAAGGCCATAATGCATCTGTAGTGAACAATAATGACAATTTGAAAACAATAGACTGACGTCAACAGATAAATGCAACCACTGGGAGCGTTGACAAGCGGTATTTTTCTTTCTTTTTTTTACGATTTCTTTAGTTTAGACATCCGGCCACTACTTCACGCTATCTGTGTTCAAATCGCATTAATCATGGATGTTTTAGCTGTAATTTTGTAATTCACAAGCTCGTACACGAACGTCCTTGCAACATCATAATGAAACATGCTATAAAACTCTAATTTTGGTCAACTGTCAATTGATGTAATTACTCATTAGCCATATGACTTAAAACTCCATCAAAATGATCCTTTTCAAGAAAATAGGTTTCAATTTTTTTTGCGTTTCTTTTGCGGGTAAGTATATAAACAGAATTCGGTTGAAAACACATTAGCTTAGTAAGCCTTACTGTATCTTGACAATTTCCACAATGTCATGTTTGATAGAGCTACATCATGAGAAAACCTGTTTTAAGCATAAATGCCACCAAAAGTTACGGACAAGTATTGCACTGGCAGGGACTGATCAGTCCTTTTGTTTTTCACTGCCTAAACACTGTTGTATAAATTATATAGTAAAGTCCTTTGTGAAAAACTGCAGAAGCGCAGGCTTGAGCATCCCTATTCAGAAAACGGATTTATCTATAAATCATTTCAACTGTTCTTTTATTCCAGTCAGATATCCCTTCATAATATTGAGCCGCCTCATGGGAAAACCAACAATCTGCATAGACGAAAACAAAGACGCAGATCAGCTTCGCGGTAACCGCGAAGCTGATCAGCGCCTTTGTTTTCGCTACTCGGATAGTACAATTCCTCTGCTTTCCAAATCCGAAATTTCCAGCCTCTAGCCACCTTCCGTGATGATGCAGACCAGCTTGTGACTGACCTTTTCGGAAACCGTATTGTTGGTTTTTCCATGAGGCAGCCCATATGTCACTAAAAGGTACAGACAAGTATTTCAATGGCAAAGGCTGACCCTGTTCCTTTGGTTTTCATTGCCTAAATAATCTAAATAATAAAATCATTATTATCTGTTCTTTTATTCCAGTCAGACATCCCTTCATCTGTTGCAAGCCATAAACAATTTACTACCAAGCTGCACAACTGTGAAGATAGTTTTAGACATACATATATGAGCTGTCTCGTGGGAAAACCAACAATGTGGTTTCTGAACAGGTCCGACACAAACCGAGCTGTATAAGCACAGAAGATGGCTAGAGGCTGGAAATTTTCGATTTAGAGAGAAGAGGAATTGTACTATCCGTGTTGCGAAAACAAAGGCGCTGATCAGCTTCGCAGTTACTGCGAAGCTGATCTGCGCCTTTGTTTTCGCATATATACAGATTGTTGGTTTTCCCATGGGGCTGCTCATATATTATGGGAAATCTGGTTTATGCAAAAAAGAAAAAGATCAGCATGCACAGTCTGATCAGCTCATATTCATTAGCAGCCTTTAAGCTGGCAAAATACATTTAGATTCAAAAACAAAATTGAACCTATACCAAAACAAACTGGAGCAAACTCTGGTGTCAGCCTTTTTTTTTCTCTCAAAATGTGGCTCTATTATTGCAGAATATGTCTGCAGCATTGTGAGAATTTGACAATGAAAAGTGCAACATCTGACATAAAGTTTGGCAGAAATAATATTACGAAAACATGCCCATGCAATATACAGAGATTTTTTAAGTTGGAAAAATTGAACATTTTCAGCTGAAAACTTTTGATATTTTTCTTATTTTTGCTCAAAACATTGATTGTGGTTACACATTAGAACTGCCTCGGCGAGGCGGTTCTAACGAGTACCCACAATCTGTTTTGAGGCAAAAATAAGAAAAATAGGTATACCCCTGTGAACCCCAGTTTTAATATATAAAACTGGGGTTTAAGGGGGTATTCATTGCACAGATATGTTTTCCTGATGAGAATTAAGAAAAAATGAAGCAAACAAATCACAACTCTCTTTGAAAGGCAAAGATTTCCCAAGTCATAAGTTAGCAGGTCTGGTGACTTCAATATCAGATTTTCCTTATACAAAGATGGACTCATGATGCATTTATTCTTTCCTTTTCTTTCTATGTATAAAACAGGAGAAAGATTTTTTCTTTTTAAAGTTTTTGCAGCTACAATATTCTCACTCAATGAGTGCTTGGGAAGCTAAAAATGATGCAGCAAATGGTGGCAAATGAAAGATATACTGCAAAAGTTAGAAGAAAAAAAGGACTCTACATTATAGTGCTGGGTTAAGAATAGTGTGCAACCATAATACTGTAAATTCGGAAATTTTCGTGTGACTTTCATTTCGCGAATTTTCTATTTCCGAATTATAAGCGAGTTCTTGAATTCGCGAGTGAGTGTCCATGTATTCTATAAAGTTTATAGTGACTCTTTATTAGTGAGAACTTAGAATTCGCAAGGCAACCAATTCGTGAAAATTAAGTTCACGCGAATATTTACGGATCTACAGTAGATAGGGCTATACAACATCAGAAAATCTCATACAAACAAATCATACAGGGATAAGACTGGAGAGTGATATGCCTAAAGCTGTGGTCACCCTAAGTACCAAAATTACACATGTATGCTGAATGTAATCAGTGCAACAAATACACACGAGTAATTTTCAATAATTCTCCATTAAAACACACACTGTAGGTATTCATTTAAAGACAAGTGTTTGAAGACAACATGATTATATTGACACTGATCCAAGTGTACGTGTTCATTGGGGAACTGACAAACATTGTACCCGTGAGTTGTTACCATCACAAATCTGGAATATTGTACCAATGATTATTTAATAGGAGGAAAAGAAGGAAGGTTAAAGAAACCACAACAATGCTTTATAGTAAATGGAGTCAAGGGAGGACTCACAACACCCTAACAACAACATCTACCGAACACTCAATCTTACTCATGCTTTTATCTCCTGCTTTATCGGCCAATAACGAAAGCTCCCGCTGAATTTCTTTCGCACCTGATATTGGATCTTTACTGTATACTCTACCTTCGTCGTCGGTAATGGTTCGACGTTCAAGCCCTGAGCTACCAGGGGAGACATCCCTCTGCTGATCCCGGTCCCTGTCTTTTTTGTCTTTCTTATTGAAAACCTGAAATGGAACCAAATAAAATAACCTGGTGCAAAAGCATCCATTCCATAGTTTTGTGATGCAATGTAAAGATGTGAAAC
Organism: Rugalucina vietnamica; assembly: GCA_964017185.1. NCBI lineage: Eukaryota > Metazoa > Mollusca > Bivalvia > Lucinida > Lucinidae > Rugalucina > Rugalucina vietnamica. The sequence continues at coordinate 45,501,866 of OZ024878.1, read as the reverse complement.
ATTCAAATATGTTTTTGTTTTTTTTTGTTTGTTTTTTTTTTTTTTTAACAGATGTGTACACATAAATCAAAATATAATTGAGACTGGCCAAAATGTCAAATCTCCATGACAACATTTCTATGGAAATCTTTCCTCACACCTCTCCAACTGAAGCAAGAAGAGCAGATTCCTTTCACTAATGAAAGAAAGTGCACTTGGTAGTGGTAAACTGCCACTTTATTGAAACAACAATATGAACATTGCTTAAGTATCACTTAGACCATAAAGCATCCAATATCAACTTGTAATGAAATATTTTAATTTTTCAAAAGGCATGTCAACTTGGCAAATACATGATACTTATGTACAGCTCTTTATACGAGCAAACATGTTGTTTGTTTATGTTTAACCAAATGAGCTGATCAGATGCACAAAATAGTGTGCAGTATGCAGCAAATGAGCACAATCAGCACATTTGTGTTCATGACACAGGTAGGTAAATGAAGTTCAATTTGATTTTAAAATCTGAAGCACCAAATCAGCTTCTTTGACTGCATATGCTGGCTTCTGTTGGACCCAGTCAGAAATACAGGTCACCTCATAAGACATAACATGGACAGTAAAATATAAGCATACCTTCATAAGTGTGTAGATAAGATACACTACAATTCCGACTGCGTACATGGGCAGTATGACCCCCATCATTCCTCCTCTCCCCGACCCCTTTGTCTGTTGCTGGCGGGCATTTTCTGCTGCAGCGGCTCTCATACCAGGATGGGGTCCTCCCTGGATGAAAACAATGATGAAATATGAGCCACCTCCTGGGAAAACCAACAATGTGGTTTCTGAACAGGTCGGACACAAACCAGGCTGTACAAGCACAGAAAAGAGCTAGAAGCTTGAAATTTCGGATTTAAGTAGAAGATGAATTGTACTATCTGAATAGCGAAAACAAAGGCGCTGATCAGCTTCGCGGTTACCGCAAAGCTGATCTGCGTCTTTGTTTTCGCCTATGCAGATTGTTGGTTTTCCCATGAGGCGGCTCAAATACTTGATGGAATATTAGTATTCCAACTTCTATATCTATATTTGACCCTCTTAACAGGCTTGTTAAACACGATATATGCCAAATACATGTATATCTGACTATAGAGTCTCAGACAGTTGAGTTTGGTCAGTGCCCTACCTTACATTAAATTAAAAGTTTGTAGTAAATATGTCACACCAGTAAACCCTAAAAAGCGGACAAGTCAATTTTATTTGTTCATAACGGTTTTCCTAAAACTTTTCAAGATCTTTAATTATTACAATTAAGCTTAATTATTTGAAAGTCCGAAAGTGTTAATTTACTAGATAACAGTACAATGTTACCAGCACACACAGTTCACATGATCAACTGTGCATGTGTTCGGGGTTCTCCCAAATTGTAACTAACAGTTGTACCTTTGACACCAATTAATCCATACCAATTAAGCACTGGTAATGTCACATTGGTGTGAATAGTGTATATGTTACTGATCAAATAATGGTACCACTGGGAGAGCCCCGAACACGCACTGTTATAAAACGTTTATTAACAAGTAGCCCAAGGGCAACGATCGCTCACCTGAGAGTCAACAAGTGCAGTCATTGGACAAAGTTTTTTTTTTTTTTTGAAGATCTGATCAAAATTGAAGACGCTTGAGTGGCCACGACATTAAAAATTGATTTTTTCAAACATTCAAGGGCAGCTAACTCCGCAGTCCAGGGTCGAATCTGGCTCAAATTCGAACTCATCCAAGATGTTATGGTTATCCTTGTTACTTTCAAGAATGAAGAAGATCCGATCAAAATTGAAGGCGCTAGATTGGCCACAATACAAAATATTGATTTTTCAAACACTAAAGGGCAGCTAACTCTGCAATCAGAGGGCGGATCTGGCCTAAATTCAAACTCATCCGAGATATTGTAGTTATCCTTGTTACCTGCAAGAATGAAGAAGATCCACTGAAAAACAAAGATGCTAGAGTGGCCACAACACAAAATATTGATTTTTCAAACACTCAAGGGCAGCCAACTCCGCAGTAAGAGGTCGGATCTGCCCTTAAAGGTGTACCCACAATCTATGTTTTGAGCAAAAATAATAAAAATATGTTTTGGTAATGGTTAAGATCTTACCCTCATATGTTGTCTCATATCTGGGGGCATGCCTCTCGCATCATGATGGGGGTGGCCTGGGTGTACAGGGGGTCTGTCTCCCATATGGTGGGGCCCAGGAAATTCTGAAATTGTAAGCGAAGTAAGTACTGGTAGACAACTGATTACTGAACCACATTTTATAATATGATGCTTTGTAACTTATTTCATTTATTGGCAAGACTCAGTTTTGGGCAGACTGATCCAGTGGGCAAGCTACTCTTTCATGAGATATCACTATTGTTCACCGGAACTACACCTTTACTGCCTTTTTGCTAATTCAGTCTAGGGTATCTGACTAACATTGTTGTGATTTAATCAAGAAATAGAACAAATTTCATAACCTGAGATTATAAAGATCTAAAAATATATGCAAAGCTTTTATTTGTTTTAATATTTTATGATTTGAATTAAGTAATGTTACAGCCATAAACATTGAGTAATTCTTATCATACAAATGACTGATAGTGTCATGCTGACCGGATCGGCTGTGTATAAAACCTATAACCCAACCAAACCGAACCGAACCTACGGAAATTACCGAACATATCCGGCCGAACCTACGGAAATTATCGAACATCCGGACCGGACCTATGGCAATTATGATTTGCTTTGATTTTATTTATTTATTTATCTATTTATTGATTGCCGTATAGAGCCGTATACAGTTTGAATTTCCGAGCTGTCCACGTTTTTCACATGAGAATATTACAAATAAGAAACTAGCTGCATGAAAATTTGTCTAATGACGCGGAAAATCAACTCACTTATGGTCCGTCATTCATTAATTACAGAACATATTTTGTATTTTGATTTTCTTATTTTGTGTTGATAGGTTTCGTATCAAGTACTCCTTGCGTTTATATATAAGAATCGTTCTTCCATCCATCTACCCTTTATTTTTCCAAATTAAACCGGTATTGATGCTAAATCCCAGTATCGATATATTGGCATTGGTTCGGTAATTCCCGTAGGTTCGGCCAGGTAAGTTCGGTAATTTCCATAGGTTCGGTTTGGTCTGGTTCGGTTACAGGTTTTATACATAACCGACCGGATCAATAGCCACAGCTGGCGTTCACCATGGATTCACACTAACACCTTTTCTGACAGAATATAAACTAAAATTATAACAGCTTGGGGTCACCTATGCGCAGTGTAAAAATATACAATGAGCGAGACTGGATCGAAATATTCATTGCCTGGGATTTTTATTAAAAACAAACCCACGAAAACTAATGACGTCTAAACAAAGAGGTCGATAACACCAACCAGTGTTTGTTTTAGGCGATTCTTTTGGTGCCATTCCAAAGACGGTTAAAACAACTGGATGAATAAGCTTCGGATATAAGAAACAAAAGCAGCCGAAGATAATGCAAACGGATCCAACTATTCTGACAGTTCCAAACTCCATTTTTTGTTTACAAATCAATACGGAAGGGCAGAGACCTCTAATTATCGTTCCCATAGACTCCCATTGTAATTTGCCCCCAAACAAGACTCATTATTAGGCTTCACAGCTTATAGTGGACCCCGACACATTCAGCAGACGAGAGATCGCCCCAGGCCGTGTACAAGTGCAGCAAAAAAATAGGGGGTTAGCCAGCATTCAAGGACGGTACTTTTCGCTGTTTAGGGACACCCCAAAATCGCTCAACAATGAAAAAATAATTATTAAAAAATAACTACATCCGCAATTTGGCCATAGCATGGCAAAACAGCAGCCGATTAAATAGAAATATATAGCAAAATATTCAAGAACGACTATACTATCATGTGACAATAGACATTTGATAGATACGCATTTATGACCAATGGTATGTAGCGTTACATCTTAAATTTGCCGCGGTAGATCTGCCCACACTTCGGGCCAATCACAGGCAACGTTACATTTACTGGTCTCTGTCCGGAACACACAATACTATTGGTTCAACCAGCGTGTCGTTTTCGATTGATTAGGGTCGCACTTGATATTGCCAATCCGATTGATCCGATCGACCTGAGCATAAGGACTCTAAATCAAGTAGTCGCTCCACCGTCCAAGGTGGTGTGGTCGGAGCGAATCCGGATCGTTTCGGCCCTGGGTCGTTTCGGCCTGAGTCGTTTCGGCCTGGGTCGTTTCGGCCAATTTTGGGGGTGGGTTGATTCGGCCTTGGTAGGTGGGTCGTTTCGGCCAATTTTCTGGGTGAGTCGATTCGGCCCTGAGTCGTTTCGGCCAAAGTTATGGAAACCTTTTGGTAAGTAACAACTCAAAGATAAATTGATCTTCTGTAGTACATGCGTGTTCGTGGACATATACATGATGAATGCATGTGAGATGTTTTGAAAGTATTGTAGTTACAGTTCCAGCCTCACATATTCTTAGTGTCTCGGAAAAAAAATCCCATTAACATTTAATGATTAGACTAGTGCTGGCGATACAAAGGTTTGATAGGGTTGGGGAGTGAATGAATGAATGAATGGATAGATAGATAGATAGATAGATAGATAGATAGATAGATAGATAGATAGATAGATAGATAGATAGATAGATAGATAGATAGATAGATAGATAGATAGATAGATAGATAGATAGATAGATAGATAGATAGATGGTTTGTACAATTAAACTACACTGTAAACATGTAGTTATGAAGTCATCGGCAATTGCAAGGGAAAACTTTTCAGTGATGCATCGGCTGTCGGTGATCTAATTATAAGGGTGATTATCAAGGTGTGAAAACTCGGGTCTTTAATCAGCAATGCTAATCCATGGTGATTGATTGTTAATGTACTCAAATAAAGTGTGAAAACGTGTGCTTGTCAATTTAATTTGAGTCTACGCATGAGAAAAACAACAGTTTTGGAATCCGACCAGGTTCATCACAAACCAGCCTCTACAGTCACAAAAACATGCCAGAGTCTTGAAATTTCGTATTTAAGAAGAAAAAGATGATTGTACTATCGTTTTAGCGAAAACAAAGGCACTGATCAGTTGTGCAGTTACCTGCGCCTTTGTTTTCGCCTATGCATATTGTTTGTTTTCTTATGCGACTTTGGTCGGCTTAAAGTGAAAAGAAATTTAAAATACCGTTAAAATAATAGCTTTAAAAAGTTATGAAAAAGCTCAACCTTGTTACAGCTGAATTTGTCAGTTTGAAAGTCAAATTCTCTCAGATACATGTACTATGTTTACAGACTTTATATAGACTTCTTAGAATTCTCTGAGATAGGATTGTTCATTTGCAGTTTGCATTGTACATGTAAAGCTTAGATTGCATTAACTAGTTTTATTTCTGTTTGATACAGACATCAAACTGTTTACTCCAGAAATCTCTAAAGTTGACTTTTTTCAAAATGATATTTAGTTCGAGATGAGAAAATGTAAAGAATCTTATGAAATCAAACTGTTTGCGCTTTTTTGTTTTATAATGATTATCCATGACGCCAAAGAAATGGCCATTGTAGATTCTCTATTGTTTTTAATGCAAATTTTTCACCCTGTACATAATAAACCCAAGTACCCTTGCAAGACTGGCTGACTAGTTGTTTCCTATCTCTAACTACCACAACTCTTCGATAGGGAAAATAGCTGCTCATTCGGCTTACGATATGTTTCATGGTATAAGTGCCTGATTGTTAGTTTGGTTTTTTCCCACCTCGGTTTTTGGAGTGTGAATCTCTTTCTGATTGCGCCTTTTCCTGATCTTTGCCTACTTGTACCTTCGTATAACATACACATCTAGCATAAAGTATATTATATAGTATATAAGGATTAAATAAAATCAGGCCGAAACGACCCACAAAAATTGGCCGAAACGACCCAGGGCCGAATCGACTCAGGCCGAAACGACCCAGGCCGAAACGACCCACGGCCGAAACGACTCAAGGCCGAAACGACTCACGGCCGAAACGACCCGTTACCGTCGGAGCAAGTCACGTGACCTGCTCTAAAAACATAGCGTCAACAACTGTTTCAATGCGAGGAGTGCAAAATTTATTTCTTCAGCATGGAGGTGTTAGTGAGACATCCATGCGTATTGCAGGGTAATAAACACGCCGTAAATCAAAATCATTTAAAGCAACAATTTGACTTTTTTTATTTATCGCTTTTCCTTACTTGTTTTAGTAATGGGAATGCACTCCGTTTGCCCACTTTCCCTTGATTTAGCGTACTGCTCGGGCCAATCCGATCACTCTTAAAATTTCTAAATCAAGTACGCCCTAGAACTCTCTCTCTCATATCACTCCACTCTACTCTACGCTACTCTACTAACTCTACTCCACTCCACTCTATCCAACTCTATTCTAATCTACTCCACTCCACTTCATATTCTACTCTTCTCCACTCCATTTTACTCTAAGCTACTCTACTCCAGTCCACCCCATTCCACTCTGTTCTATTGGACCCTATCTTACTCCACAGTGACACCACACTCTATTCTACTCTGCTCCACTTCACTCCACCCCACTTTACTATATTCTACTTTACTCCTCTTCTTTTCTCTGCTCTTATCTCCTCTCCTCGACTCTACTCTGCTCTGCTCTACTCTACTCTACTCTACTCTTCTTTTCTCTGCTCTTCTCTCCTCTACTCTCCTCTCATCTCCTCTCCTCTCCTCTCCTCTACTCGACTCGACTCGACTCTACTCCTCTCCACTCCACTCCACTCCACTACCACTTTACTCTACTCCACTCCACTAACTCCTCTTTAGACATAGACATAGACATAGACGTAGAAATTTTGTTTTTTTTGTCGAATATTCATAAACATGTAACATAAGCCCAGTAGGGCTTTTATTTCGACAAACAAGAGTAAAACAACATGCAAAAATATCACAGCATGCAATAAAAATACAATACGTACAATGAACAAATTAAGAGAAAAAATTACAAAATATGACGTATATCACAGCATGCAAATTTTGTACATAAAAATATGTCTTTTTAAAATAATTGAAAAGAAACTCTGGACATGACATCAGTACCGATGCTGATGCCTTTCCCTGCTGTACGGGCAGTCCACACGAGCCTGGGAAAGACAGCAGCTAGCATCAGTAAAATGCACGAATTGCTACTTTTATGTTGCCTAAGATGAAATTTTAAAATGCAGTGGAAGTAAGACTTAAGTTATTCACAAGTTTAATATAAAAAGAGAAGGAATTAAAGCACACAATCATACAATTTGAGACATAGGTGGCAACAATGATGAACCAGCCTGGCTATAAAGATCAGAGTCGCCACCCATGTCTGGGATATGTAGGTAGGGCATATTAAAAGACAAAAGGTGACGACATTGACGAGCCAGCCTGGCTATAAAGATCAAGGTCGTCATCTATAAGAACGATGATATGTGTTGGTAGGGCACGAGAAGTTTGCATTGAGACGCCCCTTGGATTACAGCCTTTGCACGAAACGAAAAGGGGTAACTTCGAAGAAAGAAAAAAAAAAACAAACAAACAAAGGAAGTGTAAGGGAGGTAACGAATCGAAACTGCAAACAACAAAAACAACAAAGTCTAAGCAGAACAAGAAGGGCATCCGCAAATTTTACCATCCCAAGCATGGAGCAATCTCTTGAACTCAGAGAAGGACGCGGCCAGTCTCAGATCGTTCGGGAGACAGTTCCAGATTCGGGCGGCTTCACGGCGAAATGACCTTAGCCCATACCTTGTACTTTTCACCGCTGGTAGCCTTGCTTGATTTTCATTCCTGAAATTATAATGAGATGTTTTGATGTTAATTAAATCTTTCACATAATCAGGGGCAATGTCATGTACTATTTTGTAGACCTCAGAAGCCATTTGCTTCATCCTCCTAACATGTAGGGGGGCAGTATTGGTTGAGGCTAAGAGATCTTGCAAAGATGACGTGAAATCATTCTTAAAGCCCGCTCTTGGATTTTTACAATCTTGTTAGTGCTAGACGCACTACAAAAATGCCATGCTAACGGACAATATTTAAAATTGGATACAATAAAAGAGTTGTAAATAGTCATCTTGCCCTGCTTTGTTAAAAAACGGCCAAGACGCTTTAAAGCAGCAAGTTGTTTAGAAGCTTTCTTACAAATTTCAGATACATGGTCATCAAGACGCAGCATAAAATCAATATTCACACCTAAAAGGGTAACATGGCCATCACATTTTATTTCAACAGAATCAATGTTAAATGAGGTGATATTGTCATGTGCGTTCTTTCCTATACAAATTGCCTGGAATTTAGAATGATTTGCTTGCATGAAATTTTTGAAAAACCAATCGATCAATATACAACTTTCTTGCTCTAAAACCTTTTTCAACACTTCTATATTAGCATGTCATTAAGATAATGTGTTGTCGTCAGGGTAGTTGTATATTACCGCTTGGTTCACAAAAAAAAGGAAGTGGCTAGGGATACGGTACCGTATCTTTAGCCTGTGGGCTAGGGATACGGTAATTGTCATTTAAAAAGACATTAAAAAGAAGGGGCCCTAAGATGGAGACACCCTTCTCTTTACTCCTTTCCACTCCACTCCAAAGTACTCTTATACTCTACTCTACTCTACTCTACTATACTATACTACACTTAACTCTACTCTACTTCTCTCCACTCCAAAGTACTCCACTCCAATCTACTCTACTATACTCCCCATCCCTACACACCACTCTTGACACTCCACTCCACACTACTCCTCTACTCTATGCCACTTTAAAACACTACTCTACTCCACTCCACTCAACTCCAATCCACTCTACTCTACTCTACTCTACTCTACTCTACTCTACTCTACTCTACTCTACTCTACTTCCTTCCACTCCACTCCACTCGGACCACTCCACTCCACTTGGACCACTCTACTCTACTCTACTCTACTCTGCTCTGCCCTGTTCTGCTCTGCTCTGCTCCCCTCCACTCCTTTCCACTCATCTCCGAAATACTATACTCCACTCTACTACCTCCTTTCCATTAGTCCCTCTAACTGGTACCCCGTTATCACCAAAAGTGACGTATATATCTGTATACGTATAGGGCAGGAACAAGTCAAACTCTACTCTACTCTACTCTACTCTCCTCTACTCTAATGTCTGATTTCTATCTGTTTGGTATGGTTATGGTGTTTTTATGGACCGCCAAGAATAACACGACGATTAGACAAATAGATCCATAAGTCGCTTCAAAATGGGGTCGAACATGGCCCTTTCTTTGAAAGAGCTTGCGTCTCTCCTTAGGCAAGTATTCATTTAAAAGAGTTATTTAGACTACAGTACTTTAGTCGAAAAATTAAAATTATCATTAAACTAGAAAATGTGGATACACAAGCTGTTGTACCCTCAGAAACGGTGACCAAATGGCCTGGCCTGGCCAGTCCCCCTATTTATACCCCCGGCATTTATGCCGACGGGTATATAGTTTTCGCTTTTCCGTTCGTCCATTCGTATGTTCGTTCGTTAGTTCGTTTCTTCGTTCGTAATTCCGGAACGTTCGTAGAATTTATGTCAAAGTTTTGGTTAAAGTTTCTGTAGAGGTGTATATCTCATGAACCAATGGTCAGAAACTATTCATATTTGGACCATAGGTACCCTATAGGGTTTGCTTTGTTTCTGTGAGTTTGGACCCTGGGTCCATGCCCGGGGGTGGGGCTAGAGGTCAAAATCTAGGTCACCTTTACTTTGGGTCAAAGTTTTGGTTTAAGTTTCACTGGTGGTGTATATCTCATGAACCAATGATCAGACACCATTCATATTTTAACCATAGGTACCCTATAGGGTTTGCTTTGTTTCTGTTAGTTCGGACCTTGGGTCCATGCCCTGGGTGGGGCTAGAGGTCAAAATCTAGGTCACCTTGAAAATGTGCTATTTACATAGTGTTTTTTCATCTCTAAGTTCATATCTTAACAAATACTTATTGGAATGTATTCCTGTTTGGATCATAGATACCCTTTAGGGTTGAATTAAATTACATGGCACCAAACTTTAGGGGTGGGGCTCGAGGTCAAAATCTAGGACATATAAAATACAGTAGTTACCAAGATTAATATTCTGTGTGTCTATATCTTGACAACCATGTATTAGAAAGCGTTCATGCTTACAACACAACATAGGTACCACATAAGGGCTAGGCCCACTGGTCCATGCATGGGGTGGGGGTGGGACCTGAGGTCAAGATCTAGGACTTTTTTTTTTTTTTTTTTTTTTTAGAATGACATTCTACTTTCATTTTTTTTTTTTTTTTTTTTTTTAAGAATGACATTCTACTTTCATTTCAATCTAGGACTGAGGACCTGACCCAAAATGTCCGCACTTATGTCCTAGATTGGGTATACACGTCAGCTCTGTATACCACTCTAAAATAGATATGTCATTCTAAAACTACACTTCCCCATGTTTGTATGTAAAGTACTTTGCACTGCTTATTTCTAAAATGTACTTGATAAGGGTACTGTCTTTCATTGGTGATGTGAGGTTCAATGTCAGGGGTGAGCATGTGCCGGGTTGTTTAGGTAGGGGTGGGGAAGGGGGCTTGGTGGTTTCTAAAATGTACTCGATAAGAGTACTGTTTTTCGTTGGTGATGTGATGTTCAATGTCAGGGGTGAGCATATGCCGGGTTATTTAGGTAGGGAGTAGGGAAGGGGCTTGGTGGCTACCAGCCGGGGGTATACGTGCCTCTCAAGGCACTTTTTCTAGTTTCATTCAGTCTAATGCACACGTTTTGTAACCACCGTCCCCGCCTCCTCCCCAATGGTGATGGGAGAGTGGTGGATAGCCGGGCTAAAGTGCCAGGCAGTTACTTTTGATTGTCCAAATGTCAAGGTTTTGGAATTGATCTGGTCGGAATTATATCATCGGTCATTTGTACTACTAGGTGAGCTATAGTTGCGGAACCTCACTCCACTACGTTCGGTTGCGGACCTTGATGGTTCTATTTGATCAAAACAATTTCCGATTGAAAAAACAGGATTACACATGGTTGCACGTGGTCAGTGCATCCGAACTTGACCTTGTTGACGTCACGTGTGTGCCTTGACGTCACGGTGCGCGCTTTGTCACGTGAGCATGGAGAGCTTTCTGATTGGCTTAGCGTTGCGTAAAAAAATGAGAGCAAACGAGCTAGCTGAATGTGTAAATCTCACAGAAATTATAGATTTTAAACAGGAAATCAGAGACTTTTTCTTATGGAACATCACCTGGAGAGAAAATTTAATATCTCTGTGAACAGTATGCGAAGTGAGGGTGAGCGGGATTCAGTTTTTCACAGAGATTTTCGAGTTTCAAAATTTGATGTGTAAAGTAAAACTATTTTTGACCGGTTAGTACACGCTTGGCACTGAGGCTGTATGACACATTCGGAATGCTTTTGTGTAAACATGCATGGAGATTGTAAATAACAGCTGAAGGTCTGAGTCTAGGTGAGCTAGGGCGATGTATGAATATTATATATTAGACCTTTCATACAATCAACTAGAACATGTACATTCTATACATATTGTAAAGTAATATTATAGGTTGTAAGCATACAGTCATGTATAAAAATATTCATAAATATATGAGCCGCGTCATGAGAAAACCGAATTTTAGCCTATTAGTTATGCAGTAACTGCACAGCTGATCAGCGCCTTTGTTTTTCACTACAAAAATAGTACAATCCCTCTTTTTTTCCTATAGTCCAAATTTTCAAGCATCTTGCCTAATTCTGTAACTGTACAGGCCGGTTTGTTCCGGACCTGGTCGGAAACCCTGAAGACCAGTTTTCTCTCGTTGGGGCTCATATCTCATAACTGAACTTCTGATATAACCTTTCTAAAATTTCAGTGTATTGTCAGAGGACGCGACTCAGACTCAGTCGTTTGAGGCTCTGGCTACAAGTTTCCACCACTACTTTCAGAAGCAAGATCATTTCAAAGTTGGAAGTGCCATTGTAAGCCAAAGCTTTATAATATTGCCACTAAAACTTTACAAATTGATGAATTTTAGTTTTACCTATATTGTTTTTTAAACTTGGTTATAAATTTCAATTAAAGCATAAATTGGAGGTTAATTTAGTGTTGAATCCCGGTATATAGGCATGTGACAGGGGTAGTTATGCATTGCGAAAACTTGCCCAAAGCCCATGCAATATACAGAGAATTTTTTCAGCATTAAAAATTGAAAATTTCATTGGAAAAATTTAGTTAATTTTAAAATGTTTGCTCAAAACAATGATTGTGGGTATACGTTGGAACCACCTCGCTGAGGCAGTTCTAACGATTCCCACAATCTATGTTTTGGAACAAAAATAAGTATACCCCTGCAAACCCCAGTTTTTCTATATAGAAGTGGGGTTTAAGGGGATATACATTTCACGGACATGTTTTCCTGATGTCACCCATCCAAGGTCTGTGTAATCCATTGTTCTCCAGTTTCTTTACCATGCAAGGCGGCCCCCTATGGGCGAGCGGTTAAGAGCGCTGTTTCTTAATCACTTGATCATCTCACCGCTGTGTCTGGTGTGGGTTCGAGCCCCGCTCTGGCCACATGTGAGACAAGCCAAGTTCTGCTTGCAGGTGTGTCAGGTGGTTTTTCTCAGGGTTCTCCTGTTTTCGCCCCACCTACTGATTGGCCCGTCTCATATGAGCTGAAATAATCTTGAAAGGGACGTAAAACTGAATTAAAAAAAAAAATTACCATGCAAAGCCACACAATGTCAACACCTGCCCTTTAAGAATGTGCAAATAAGTTCCATGAGCTTTCTGTGTAATTAAAGTAAAACAAGCGAACCTGAATGTGACAAAATGTACCTTTGGACATTTTGACTATAGTAGTAGAAGACTGCACAAATGTGTAAAATCATGGTATATATGTTTTAGAAGTAACTCTGTCTTTGTAATCTCTGAACACTGGGCGACCAAATAAATGAGTTGTAAAACATACTTATTTTCAAAGTTGAAACTGTGGAGTTATCTGCCCTTGTTTTATACTTAATTTTCCTGTATCTATCGTCAAATGAGCCGTCTCATGGGAAAACCAACAATCTGCATAGGCGAAAACAAAGACGCAGATCAGCTTCGCGGTAACCGCGAAGCTGATCAGCGCCTTTGTTTTCGCTACTCGGATAGTACAATTCCTCTTCTACCTAAATCCGAAATTTCAAGCTTCTAGCTCTTTTCTGTGTTTGTACAGTGTTGCGTAGTCTGGTCATTGTCCTTCTTTCTTCCTTCGCGTTGTGTTTTGTTTTGTAGTCTATGGAGTTGAACAAATAAAGTTAACACTTGTTAAATTTCTAGTATGTTTATTTGTTCCTTTAATCCAGCCACAGGAGTCCCAGCTTTAGAATTTAGAAGTTTATAACATTTTAGAATTTAAGAGCCAAAATCTATACCAAAAACTACCGAAACCCAAACTACCGAAAACTGATCTCCAGAGATGTAACATCTCTTTATATACCCACTCACACCGAGTGTTACTATTAAAAGAAATGAGATCATTATATTGTTACTATTTTAACACTTTCATACCATATTAGGAAATCACATGGCCTCCCCACCTGTGAAGTGATTAAGCAAAATCAAATTACCCACTTTGCATCTTTGATGTGTTTACGAGAAATATGATCCAAAAATGGCACTGAGCGTATCGAAAGAAATATCTAGTTTCTGATTTATAGTTATAAAACGTGACAAGAATATTTAAATCAAAGAACTTTCTCACAGGTGTAAAATATAAAGTATCAGTCCTATCAAAGATTTAAATTACTTTAGGTATCAATTTACAACAACAAGATAATAAATCTAGTTAAATGTTATTCTGTCGTGAGAAAGCAAAATATCAAAGAAACGTATGCATAAACAATTACGCTACAAACGCCTCCCCAACTTTAAGAAATTTTCTTAGATTTTATTAAAGAAATTTTAACCGTTAAATTCTTTCCCCGAAACAAATATGCCATGTCTTTTCCTAACCACTCATGCAATAATTAAACAATAATATTATATACATTAATATTACTAAATGTACACTTTAAAATGACTGCACAAAATCAAACACATGATTTCCTAAAGGACACAAGCCTGTAATTAAATCTAACAATTAAAATTCTTATGTCCTGTAACTTAATTAAAACAATTTAAAACAATATAAAGAAAGTAATCTTTAAAAAACATTTATTTATGAAAACACTCAACCACACACTCATTACCTCAATATATATTAACTTCCTCCTGTGGCAACAAAACATCTAAGTATTCCTTATTTTTAAAATATTTTATCATTTTTATCAAATTTTAAACAATAACACAAAAACCCAGTTCAGTAAATATAATAGTCACTGTCCAATCCTCAGCCATAGTCAATGTCCCATCCTTATCCAATCCGCTCCCATTGACAGTCAATACACTCAACTATTGTTTATACAATTTCTGCATTAGTTCTATGTCGTCAGGTTGTTCTTGGACTACTTCCTCCTCTCCGTCGTTATCACACTTCCTAACCACGAAACCCCCTTTGATGTCAATAAGAACTATGTCGTCGTCCTCGTCTTGAAAAGATTGTAATTCGTCCCAAAGATCTTTATTCCAAGTTATTTTTGCTATGATGTCGTTTAGCTTTAAATTTCCTTTTTCTTGTAATTTCTTAATTCCTAGTATATGTCGTCGAATGTCCCTAATGGTAAGATAAGTTGAATTTCCCTCCTTGAAGTTAACGTTGTTTTCCGAATTTTCCATTTTTGTTTAGTCCAAATGTTGCCGAAATAGTGTTTATCTTGAGTCTGAAACTTTGTTTTTGTAGTTTACCTCCAATTAACATTTTTATTAGTTTCTGTGTAATTCAATCCTTTTTAATGGCTCTTTTTTATGTAAATTTTGTAATCGATATAAGTCCAAATCTGGTTCTCCTTACTTATCTATTCAGTATCCATGGTGATTGTTGTACATGTAGGAATTAAAGTTTCTTTACCACTTTTAGTAACATTTTGTAAAAAGTTATAAACATAGTCCAACACAGGAAAAAGGTGCCTTATTCCGTCGTCTTCAGGGAACTGGTGATGAACTTTTTGAATGTACTGGGCTGGGATTCTATGGGTTCTCGTTGTTTGCAAGAAAGGGATTCCTCACCCTTTAGCAACGTAGACATTGCCAGACCTTCATCGTCTCTTGCAGACCGTCGGCGCTTGGTAGGCTTGCCATTGTTTGTGCTCTCTCCCACCTCACAAAAATCAGCACAGCTACGCAAACATGCTCTTTTTGGGGACCATTGTCGTTTATTGAAACAGACCTTACGAATTAAGTACAAGATTACTACTAGAACAAGTATGCTTCCTATGGATATCAAAATGTAAACCCAGATAGGCCAAGAGGTATCTTTCGCCTCTACGCGTTTCAATCCCCTTAACTGTAATAGCAAACGGTCCATTGGGATATGCTCAATGCTTTTTAGGTTTTCAGGTAGGTTTATCTCAGTGAAATTTGGAAGTGCATGAACAAACTTATCCCAAATACGAAATTTTGTTTTGTTTCGAAGCTCAAGTAAATTGCGTAGTGGGTCAGGCATAGAATATTGCTCTTCAAACTCATAATATAATATGGTGGTAAATTTAAATAGTCATTTGCTGCATGACACCCACTTTGAAGGCTTATGACATCTACAAATGTCGTCATTCTTTGAATACTTTGTGTCTTCGGAGACTTACGACCATTAGACGCAAGGCACACTATTGAGAATTCTAGAGGTGCTTTCGCGGTTACAAGCCAGTGACCTGAAGCAATATAGGTCGCAGCTGGAAGTATTGCATTCGGTTCGACGATTTTCTGACAATACTTGTCAACCTTATTGTTGTCTTTAAAGAACAATGCCAGTATGCAAAGATTATGCAAGTTTACAGGTAGGACAGCATTTTTAGGACTGCAGTATTTTATGGCTGTGTTTCCGCACGTCTGCATTTCATCTGCAGTCAAGAGCGCATATTGTCTCCTATCCTTATCTATCAGAAGCCCAGGATACTCTATACTGTATTTAGCAACCATGTCAGGCAGTCCAGAGCTTTTACTTAAATCGTGCAAAGGAGCAGGTACACTAAATGCTTTAAAAACGTCAAATTCACCATTATAGTCTAAAAGTGGAATACTGATCAGTACTAAGATTTTATCACCATCTAAAACTGTAGTACAAGTTAATGTTCGGTAGAAGTACCAAATATTTGTTTCTGGGTCCTCTGGAAGTTTCAAAGAAGAAGGCAATCTTGTTTTGATTTGAGTCAATAACAATTTCAAAGCTTGAGGAGTAATTGTACTCGGACTTAAGTGATCCAAAGACAACATATTGAGTTCCAAGCGTAAGTTTTCTAGATAAAATACTGCCCGTTGGATTGCATCTTTGATACCACTCAATATCAAATCCATTTGAGAGTATATGTTTACAAACATTTCAATATGTTCAAACCATTGCTGTACTGCTTCTGTCAGTTTTCTTAATCGTGCATCGAAAAGATTCATACACTTAACCAAATCTATGATTGCATCACGATTTTGTGCAATTTGAACCCGAGAAACATTAAGTATAGTCATTTGTTCATCCAAGATATGTATTATATCTTGCTGATTTTGAGACAACTCATTAATGCCTCTTTTGACGTCATCTAGTTCAGATTCTGAAATTGTCCCGAACATGAAGGACATTATACGGCCAATCACTGGAATAACACTTCTACGTGTCCTTGACCCTAATAACTTATAACTAGTGTAGCTCTGGATTATACCCTCCAAGGTTTTATCAAGATAACTGATTTCTTCTTTCAGATTCAAAAGTGTATTATGAAAACTGTCTTGCTTTGGACCATCATAATGATCTATGATTGCATCCGTAATATTTGCAACATTATCTATGTCGGCAGAAACATGAGCCACGAAATATTTAAAGGGACTCAAATCTTGAACAAAAGTTACAAGCCATCTTGCTCTTGTAGTAGTTATCTCATTTACTTTATGAAAAATTGCATTTTCATGTATTATGACCCCATATGCATAGCCAACCATAATCAGTGAAATGGAGAGACACAACTTATTTGCCATTTTCGTCTGCCCTGCAAAGAAACAGACAGTTTATGTCTTAATCAAGAAAACTATTTACATGATAGGACTTTCCATCCATATCAACTTGAACTAAAAAGAACCGAAACAAAAATGTTTCTGTTGTATGTGCACATACCATACTAAACGTATCTCACTTAATTCTGTACAAGTGAAGCCTTTATCTTTAGAAAAATTCCGCTATAGCATTTAACAGTGTCTTTACTTGATTATTTTGTCCCCTCTGGAACTTTTTACCAGAATTACATTTGCCTGGTGGACCAATCTTAACTGCATCCACCATGGCAGAATCATAGTCATAATCGACTGTAGCCTCTGAATCCGACCCACTAAATGAGCGCATATCATCTGATGCACACGCGTTTTCCTCAGATTCAGACTGCTCTTGTTGTTCCTCGTTTACGCGACGTTCACGTTCGCGCAAGCGTAAAGCTAATTCGGTCAATGGTATATTGTCTTCATCTTCAGAATCCTCTCTTTCTTTGCGAGCAAGTTTAATCAACTTCTTTCGAGGATTCTCTGGTTGTGAATCGGATGATTCAGAATCACTATCATCAGAAAATGGTGGTACAACATATGCAGCCCTCCGGCGTGGTTGACCTGTGGGTGTTCTAGGGATCTCCCACTGATCAATCTTGGCCAGTTTTATATGGTCTGCATGTACAGACTGAGTTGTGCCATCCAATTGGTTTCTGATAATATAGGTCACAGGTGACACTTTTTCAATGACTCTATAATAAGGGTTAAAATAATTGTCTATTTTTCCCTCTCTTTTATGTTTCTCCCAATAGACTGGATCTCCCACATTATAGGAAATATCTTTCCTATTTTTGTTGGCGTATTTATCCTGCTTGCGTTGTTGCTTACGCAGGCGACCATGCACCAACATGAATGCTTTGTGCTGCTCTTGTAAGGATATTTGATGCATATCCTCACCATGGTATTTTGGCCTAGGTCTCAACAAATTGTCTATGGGCAAAACCACATCCCGTCCATACAAAAGATAGTATGGAGAGAAATCTGTCGCTTCGCTTATATTGAAGCGAATAGCGGCCAGTACCTGATTAAGATGCAGGTCCCATGTGTCTTGACCATGTAATAGTCTTTTAGCCAAAATATCATGCAATGTCCTATGGAAACGCTCTACTTTGGAATTGCTTTTTGCATTGTAGAACGATGTGCGGACATGATGGATGTTCAGGCTTTCAAGAGTCTCTCTGACAACTTTATTTATGTTTTCAGACCCGTTATCAGTGACGAGCTCTAATGGACAGCCAAAGCGTGGAAAAATCTCCTCTATTATTAAGTGTGCCACATTATCTGCTGTTTTATCTGGAACAGCAAATGCTTCTGGCCAACCACTATACCAGTCGACAAACGCAATGATGTATTTATTGCCGGACAAGGTTTTAGGGTATGGCCCTGACAGATCGAGGCTTAGTTTTGCAAAAGGATATGGTGGTAAATCTGGCTTTTGCAACAAAGGTTTAGTCTTTTGTTTAGACCTCGTCTGACATGGAACACACTTAAAAACATAATCATACAGCTCCTGAAACAAGTTGGGCCAGAAATATTTCTGTCTTATAGAATCATATGTCTTTTGTACACCCATGTGACCATTTTGATCATGGTATTGTGTGACAACCTTTGACCTTAAATGTTCCGGTACAAACAACCGAAGTGTTGGGTTATCATTTGGATCTGACAAATAGTAGAGCACATCATCTTCAATGATGTAGCGTTGCTTAACCGCTTTACTAGGTTCCCCATGTTTGAGTATAGTCTTGAGCTCCAATATTTCATTGTCTTTGGCTTGCTCATTGACCATATCAAATCCAACCAATTCTGTATTTGGGACTTTTAGTGGATTGTCATCAGGTATCCTACAGTTAGCAAACACCTTTGGATTTATCTCATTAGAGTTTATCATTCCTACCTCAAATGTATTGTCATTGATATCTAAAACAAAAGGTTCTTCTTCACCTTCAACTTGGCCACTGTCAGGCTTTCTTGAGAGCAAATCTGCACAGGTATTTTCTGTACCAGCTATATATTCGACTGAACAGTTATAGCCAGACATACCTAATGCCCAAAGGCTGATCTTTTTATTCTGGATTGGAGAGTCAAGAATGTATTTAAGTGGCTTGTGGTCTGTCTTGATGACAAACCTGGCATTATGAAGGTAATAATCCAATTTTTGTAGGGCAAAATGGATCGAGAAGGCCTCTTTCTCTATGGTAGACCACTTACATTGTGTTCTACTCAATTTATGGGAAAGGTAATATATTGGTTTTTCATTTTTGACATTTGGTAGGATACCGTCATCATCCTCACATGCCTGTGTCAGGCACGCCCCAATACATGAATTGCTAGCGTCTGTATACAAAGTATACGGTTTGTTTGGATCAGGGTACGCTAGTAGTGGAACAATTGTCAGACTTTGCTTTAAGTACTCAAAAGCTGTTTGACATTCTTCAGACCATTTGAAACGGGCGTGTTTCTTTGTCAGTGCTACCACAGGTTCTGCTATTTCTGAGAAGTTTGGAATGAAACGTCTGTAGTACGAGCACATACCTATAAAGGATCTAACCTCACGCACACAAGTAGGTGCAGGTAATGTTCTGATAGCATCAACTTTCTTAGGATCTGGACTTATACCTCTATTATTGATTATGAAACCTAAATAGTTTGTCTCAGATTGGAGGAAAGAACATTTCTTAAGTTTCAACTTTAACCCATGTGTCCGTAATCTACTGAATACTTCTTTTAGATGTAATAAATGATCTGTCAAAGTTTCACTGTAAATCAAAATGTCATCTAAATAGGCTGTTGCAAAGTGACTCAAGCCTTGTAAAACAACAGACATGAGTTCCTGAAACACAGCTGGTGCTGACATTAATCCAAAAGGCATAACATTGAATTCAAATAAACCTCTGTGACATGCAAACGCAGTCTTCTCTTTGTCAGTTTCATCCATTAAAACCTGCCAATATCTGGATTTCAAATCAAGAGAATGATGTGAAGTATTTTGCTCTACCCAAGAGTGCTAAAATATCGTCAATCAATGGAAGAGGGTATGAGTTTGGTTTTGTTATCTGATTGAGCTTTCTGAAATCAACACAGAATCTTTTTGTACCATCCTTCTTATCTACTATCACAACAGGAAAACTCCAAGGTGAGTTAGACCTTCGAATGACCTTTGCTTCCAACATTTCATCAACAGCCTTGTCAACAACTTCCCTACTATTTATTGGTGTTCTATATGGTCTAAGTTTTATTGGCGGATGACCCTGAGTATCAATTTTCATTTTCACAGTGTCTGTGTGTCCAAGTTCAGAATCTTTGAATGCAAATATATCACTGTGTCTTTTCAAAAAGTTTACTACAGCAGTCCTGTACTCATCTGGCACATCAACATCAGATGTCCAGTCGAAAGATTCAGACCCTTTTGATTTTGTGATGACACTATTTATGTCCCGTATTGTTTCATGGTCAACAGTTTCAAGTTTAGCAATGATACAACCCTTAGACAACCGTAAGGTCTTGTTTGTATGATTTACTACCATGACTGGTATTGTTCTACCTTTACCTAATTTTGCAACAGAATTTGAAACCATAAGCCCTGGTTCAGAACCAATGAAATCTGTATCAACTGCAGAGACAGAGTAAAATTTTGTGCTAGGAAATCCAGAACTGTCTTTGATTTTACCTTGACAAATAGTTGCAGCTTGTGGTTTTAAAATAGTTTTTGACCTTAACCTTACAAGTGAAGCAATGTGAATATCTTCTTCAAGTGGAATTTCTGTTTTACCTATTCGTAGAAACCCCAAGTCAAAGTACATTCTCACGCCATTTTGAACAAGCCAGTCACGACCTAGTATAAAATTTCTATTGATTGAAGGTGAAACATAAAACATATGCTTGATTTCGGTATCCCCGATTTTAAATGTGATTGTTGCACAACCTTCAATTTTAAGTTGTCCCCCACTAACTGATTGTAGTCTTGCAAATTTCTTTACCAAGGGTGGCTTTTTCTTAAGCGACCGGTAAACGCGTGAATGCATCAATGACACTTCGGCTCCAGAGTCTACGAGTGATCTGTATTTATTTTTATCAATTTGAATTAAACATGAATTTGGACTTCCTGTTAAAGCTATGTTAAAAATTGGAATTTTCTTTTTAAAATTGAGACTCCTTCCATCGGCTTCATTATGAAAGGAGCAACCTAGTTTTCCTGACTAGTGTTGGCTCTGCTTTTATTTGCCCCTGCCAAATCAGCCTGTCTTTTTCTGCAGTCTTTCTTAAAGTGTCCCTTTTTCTGACAGTACCAGCAAAGCATGTCCTTCCTGTAATCGGGAGGATTGCTTTGACTCTGAACAGCATTAACACTTTGCCTAATCTTGCAATCTTTTGCCCTGTGACCCTTCTTGTTGCATTTGAAACAGCGTAGGACCGGGCGATAATGGTCCACTTCCATGCGTTCCTCATCAGGTGCTCGATGACGAGTACGCAAATTGAATCTCGTTTTAAAGTTCTGCTCATTGGTAGCAGTAGTGACAGCTATGTCAAGAGTGTTGGGGTTATCCCTTAGGATTTTCATTTTAAGTTGGTCTTCCAATAAACCATCAATGAAAATGTCAATCAACTGCCTCTGAATAGCAGGTCCCGCTTGACCTGGAAAGGCTTCTTCTGATAATGTTATCAGCCGTTCAGCATAGACCTGTACGGTCTCGCCTGGCTTTTGATGCACCTTTCTAAGTAACATGTATGCATGGTTAGCATCAACTACTTCAGAAAATCTGTTCCCTAATTCTGTTTTCATGTCATCCCATGCACTATCGGGATTACCATCTTGATATCTCCTTATGAAATCAGAGACCGGACCACGACTAGACTGATATGCAACCCGCTTAATCTTGTCATTATCCAGATTCGTTAAAACAGCATACTTTTCTATGGATTTAACCCATTCTTTGAATTTCTTTGGTTCGCCCTCATATGGTGTAACTATTTGGCTAATACCCTGTGCCCCCAAAGCTGATGAGACATTTGTCATCTCAAGTGCTAAGTTTTGGAAAGCTTGAGCAACGTTTGCGTTTGGATCTGCTGCCATGCTGATATGTGAAATGAAAAGAGAAATACAAACTTAGCTTACCTTAAACCAAGTTGGCTTCAAGTCCGCTTCGAGAACTACAGAAGGAATAGCACAGAACGTCAAAGTCCACAAATAATGTCAAAGTTCACAAGTAGAAATATTCAAAGTTAATTCCGGGAAAAACCCATCCTGGTCACGGCACCAAAAATGTAAGCGACGTTGTTGCGTAGTCTGGTCATTGTCCTTCTTTCTTCCTTCGCGTTGTGTTTTGTTTTGTAGTCTATGGAGTTGAACAAATAAAGTTAACACTTGTTAAATTTCTAGTATGTTTATTTGTTCCTTTAATCCAGCCACAGGAGTCCCAGCTTTAGAATTTAGAAGTTTATAACATTTTAGAATTTAAGAGCCAAAATCTATACCAAAAACTACCGAAACCCAAACTACCGAAAACTGATCTCCAGAGATGTAACATCTCTTTATATACCCACTCACACCGAGTGTTACTATTAAAAGAAATGAGATCATTATATTGTTACTATTTTAACACTTTCATACCATATTAGGAAATCACATGGCCTCCCCACCTGTGAAGTGATTAAGCAAAATCAAATTACCCACTTTGCATCTTTGATGTGTTTACGAGAAATATGATCCAAAAATGGCACTGAGCGTATCGAAAGAAATATCTAGTTGCTGATTTATAGTTATAAAACGTGACAAGAATATTTAAATCAAAGAACTTTCTCACAGGTGTAAAATATAAAGTATCAGTCCTATCAAAGATTTAAATTACTTTAGGTATCAATTTACAACAACAAGATAATAAATCTAGTTAAATGTTATTCTGTCGTGAGAAAGCAAAATATCAAAGAAACGTATGCATAAACAATTACGCTACATACAGGCCGGTTTGTGTCGGACCTATTCGGAAACCACATTGTTGGTTTTCCCACGAGACGGCTCAAATGTTACCACAGCAACAACATTGTCACAAAAATTGACAAAATAATTTTGACATATTGCCTGTGAGGATGATCTGCTTCTATCTAACAACAGGTTCTTGCCAATTTTAGCAAAGCCATCAATTTTTGTAGGCACATCTTGCATGCAGAAATGCATTACTCAACTTTGATGTCAGTTTTCAGCAAAATGGCCTGTATAGGTCAGATAGTAAATTTATCATAACTCACAAAATACATTGCGAAAAACATGTCCACGCAATATACAGAGATTGTAAAAATTGAATATTTTCAGTAGATTTTTTTCCCCCTTACTTTTGCTCAAAACATAAATTGTGGGTACACGTTAGAACTGCCTCGCAGAGGCAGTTCTTAGGAGTACCCACAATCTATGTTTTGGAGCAAAAATAAGAAAAATAGGTATACCCCTGTGAACCCCAGTTTTACTATATAATAGTGGGGGGTTCAAGGGGGTATACATGTCACGGACATGTTTTCCTGATGAACCTGAGTTATCCTGTCAAATAAAGCCTTTAAGACCCTAGAAACATTATACTTTCAAAGTAATCTTGTTTTTCAAATACTCAAAATTTGTCCGAAGGTACATTTTCTCGTGACCCAAATAATTGTTTAACTTGTTCATTTTTCAGGTGCTATTACTGCAGAACCGAGACCTGCTCCCCCACCCCACCCAGAGACTGGCAGCAGTATTCATTCTGTACGAGATGTACAAGATCGATCAGCCAGTTGCTGCCAACCCCTTTGCCTCAGTGTTTGTACATTTATTGGTAAGTGATGCATACATGTACATCTCATGTTAGTTCTTTAATCTTCCCATTTGGGTCTGGATAAACTGATGGGCATTAAGGTGCCCCTTTGCAAAGCTGTAAGAATTCCACCTTAATTATTGTCTTTGATTGGCCAGTACTGTGCAGAATTTACCAAGTGTATTTTAGAATCCACCAATCGGGAATCACAAAGTTGGACAGTATGATCTTCACTTGGCCATACCCACAATTTCTGCCACACCCCACTCCTTTCCCTATCCCTCAATACTCCAGCCCATTTCAAATCATTAATACATGTATTTGAAGTATGTATTGATATTTTAGCATCCTCTGACAGAGAATCAGGAAGCAGGACAGTATGATTCCCACCACCTCCGGCTCCACACCCAAACTGCCCCTTCCCCCACCACCATCCAAATGCCCAATCCCAACCACCTTAATTTTATATTTTGCTCATATTACAGAATCCCCCCACAGAAAACCAGGAAGCAGGACAGTATGATCTTCACTGGGCAATACCCACCATATCTCCCACCTTACACACCTTCCCCCAAACCCCAACCCCCTTACCTTGTTTACTGTAATAATGTAATTTCTCTTGTATTACAGAATCCTCCCACAGAAAACCAGGAAGCTGGACAGTATGATCTTCACTGGGCAATACCGCCATATCTCCCACCTTACACACTTTCCCCCCACACCCCAACCCCCTTACGTTGTTTACTGTAATAATGTAATTTCTCTTGTATTACAGAATCCTCCCACAGAGAACCAGGAAGCTGGACAGTATGATCTTCACTGGGCAATACCGCCATATCTCCCTCCTTAACACACTTTCCCCCCACACCCCAACCCCCTTACCTTGTTTACTGTAATAATGTAATTTCTCTTGAATTACAGAATCCACCCACAGAGAATCAGGAAGCTGGACAGTACGATCTTCACTGGGCTATACCCGCCATATCTCCAGCTGAGAAATATTTCCTCTCACAACTTATTTCTAGTCCGAATAAAGATGTAAGTTCTTTGTGATGTCATTACGAAAACACGCCCATGCAATATACAGAGATTTTTAGCTCGACTGCACGAAGTGCATAGAGCTATTGCAGTCACCCCGGACGTCCACGTTCCCGTGCGCGTGTGTGTGCACATCACACTTGCGTTAAAGTTTTCTAGAAGTCCATATCTTGACAACCACTCATCAGAAAGCATTCATACTTGGACCATAGGTACCCTGTAGGGTTAGCTTTCATTCCATGGCATCGGGCCCCTGGGTCCAGGCCAGGGGGTGGGGCTGGAGGTTAAAATCTAGAACACCTTCAAAAATAGCTATTATTGTGTTAAAGTTTTCTAGAAGTCCATATCTTGACAACCACTCATCAGAAAGCATTAGTACTTGGGCCATTGACACCCTGTTGGGTCGGCTTTCATTCCATGGCATCAGATCCCTGGGCCCATGCCAGGGGGTGGGGCTAGAGGTTAAAATCTAGAACACCATTAATAATACAGTAGAAATCGCCGAATCGGCCACCTTTATAAGAGCTCCACCTTCGTAAGAGCGCCAGTTCAAACATTCCCGACTGCTTTCCCTATAAAATGTCTCTTTATAAGAGCGCCACCTCGGTATAATCGCCATCGGCCAGTTTTTACATTCCCAAAACGGCAATTTTATTCATAAGACGGCCGCATTATTACCTGAGCAAATCTCCAATTATCAATAATGATCCATAATCGTTGATCAGCCACAAAGTTTACAAAATAATCCAATCACATGTGCGTAAACGCGTGAAATTGTTATTGTGTCTAAAATACCTTGGGGGAAAAACCTGTTGTCCTTGGCTACACACTCACGCGAAGTCTCGCATAATCTCGTGTGTAGTTGTTTTATTTTGGTTTCATTCATTGAAGACACATATCATGTTTTTGGGCCAAAAATCAAATCGGTAGCCTAAGTAATTTTGCGATCTCTGATTATCAATCGATTCCAAAATATGTAATTCCAACTTTTCATCCGAATGCGGAATCCTGGGCCGAACTCCCTGCGATGCGAAAATCGCGTCGGAGTTTCGTCTTTTTTGTCTGTGAAAAAACAATTGATCAGTGATTTGTGGCGATCGTATGGAACATTAAGGGGTTTTGATATGATTTGTGAGTTTTGCGCTGCGAAATATGCTTGTATATGAACCTTTTCCCATTTTTTACGCGATCGGAGCGTGAAATATGGAGTGTTTCGGCCTTGTTAAATTCTGTCATTAAAAACTGCACAAGTACAAAATTGCTGCAAAAAGCATCCAATATGAAGGCGTTCAAAAAAAAAAAATGTTAAAACATATTTAACTCTGTACTCATATTGTGCCAATTTGTTTTAGAAACTAGATTAAAATCATTTTGTTGTCACTATTTGATGTTTTAAATACCATTGTTAAAATATGCATTCAGATATTGGAAAATGGTGATATTATTTTGCCATGCTGGCCTTTCTGACTGACCCTTGATAAGACAGCCACCTGTGTATAACAGCCAGTTTAGCTTACTCCCAAAGGTGGCGCTCTTATAGAGGTTTGACTGTAATGGCTTTTCTGTGATATAGTATTCTAGAAGTCTATATCTTGAAAACCTTTTATTAGAGGGCTTTCATACTCGGACCATAGGTACCCTGTAGGGTTGAGGTTCATTTCATGGCATCGGATCTCTGGGTACATGTCTGGGGGTTTGGGCTAGAGGTTAAAAACTAGAACACTGTAAAAAATAGATGTACTGCCGTGTAACTTTTACAAGGAGTCCATATCTTGACAACAACTTATCATTAAGCATTCATACTTCATACACTTTAGGTTCCATGACTCGGACCTCTGGGTCGGAGTCAGAGGGGGTGGGGCTAGAGGTCAAAATCTAGAACTCCCTGAATTTTTTTTGTTTTTATTTCTTAATAGAAACAACTTAAGAAGATGGTTGGTCATTCATCTTTTGACTTTGTGACACTGACTTGTGTGTCATGACGGTAAGGGTCGGTTGACCTACTTTCTATGGTTCAGTGATTTTGCCTTATATCTTGACACTCAATTAGTATATTTTCTTACTTTTTTCAGATTATGAGTGAGTACGACCAGGCCTTTGACCCCAATATACTTATAGGTCACTGTGACCTAATTTTACGGTTCGGTGATTTTGCCTTATATCTTGACACTCAATTAGTATATTTTCATACTTCTTTCAGATTATGAGTGAGTATGACCAGACCTTTGACCCAAATATACTTATAGGTCAGTGTGACCTAATTTCACGGTTCAGTGATTTTGCCTTATATCTCGGCACTCAAGTGGTTTATGAACAAACTTCTTTCAAAGTATGTTTGCGTATGACATGACCTTTGACCCTGAAGTAGTCCCATGTCATTATGACCTAATTTCACGGTTCAGTGATTTTGCCTTATATCTCGGCACTCAATTGGTATATGTACATACTGTTTTCACGATATGTTTACATATGAAAAGATCTTTGACCCTAAAGTATTTCTAGGTCACTGTGACCTAATTTCATGGTTCAGTGATTTTGCCTTATATCTCGACACCCAGTTGGTATTTCTTCCTACTTCTTTCATATAATGAATAATTATGACCAGACCTTTAACCCAAACATACTTGTAGGTCACTGTGACCTAATTTCATGGTTCAGTGATTTTGCCTTATATCTCAGCACTCAAGTGGTTTATGAACAAACTTCTTTGTTTGCGTATGACAAGACCTTTGATCCTAAAGTAGTCCCAGGTCATTATGACCTAATTTCACAGTTCAGTGATTTTCCCTTATATCTTGGCACTCAATTGGTATATGAACATACTGTTTTAACGATATGTTTACGTATGCCAAGACCTTTTACCGTAAAGTATTCCTGGGTCACTGTGACCTAATTTCATGGTCCAGTGATTTTGCCTAATATCTCAACACTTAGTTGGTATTTTTTCATACTTTTTTTCTGATTATGAATGAGTATGACCAGACCTTTAATCCAAACATACTTAAAGGTCACTATGACCTAATTTCATGGTTCAGTGATTTTGCTTTATATCTCAATACTGAATGGGTATATGATCATATTTCTTTCACATAATGAGTTAGTATGACTAGACCTTTGACCCTGAAATACTTATAGGTCAGTGTGACCTTATTTCACAGTTCAGTGATTTTGCCTTGTATCTTGGCACTCAGTTGGTATATGAACACACTTCTTTCACAATATGAGTGAGACCTTTAAATCTTAGGTAGTTATAGTTAACTTTCATGGTTCAGTGAATTTGCCTTATTGCATCAAGGCAAAGTATGAGCATAATGCTTTGGGTTAATGGTGGGGTTTGGCCTTATGTTTGACAAAGGTCAGAAGCAGTCGAGCACGCTGTCCTGCGACAGCTCTTATTTAATTTGTAAAAATGGAAAATTTTCATTTGAAAATTTTTGATATTTTTCTTATTTTTGCTCAAAACATAGATTGTGGCGAGGCGGTTCTAACGAGTACCCACAATCTATGTTTTTGAGCAAAAATAAGAAAAATAGGTGAACCCCTGCAAACCCCAATTTTGCTATATAAAAGTGGGGTTCAAGGGGGTATACTTTACATGGACATGTTTTCCTGATGTTTTCTTAATTTTGGGATAGGCCAGTGCCAGGAAACACATTCTGACAATACAACGTCAGAGAAAGAATGACACAAGTATACCTGTGTGGTCTTTTACATCCCAGCCCTGTCTTTAAGCTGTTAATTTGTACAATAAGCATCAAAACCAAGCAAACACACTTGGGCTAGTTGTTCAAAACATTGTTAGCTTAGCGTCATCATTAAGACCTCAACTCGTTAAGCACATAACGACTACATAAGCAAATACACTGTATATTTTTGCTGATAAAATGTGATAATCCTTTGCATTGCAATGCAAAGGATTCTCACATTTTGTCAACAAAAAATAACAGTGTATTTGTAATATTCATGTTTGAAATTTTAACGAATCATTAACTAACGAAGTCGTTAATTTTGACTAAATGGGCCCTGGCTTACATGATCATTGGTTTCCTTGTTTTTGGTGTATTTGTGCATGATTTATCCTGTTAAAGATTTTCAACATAAATCTCTCATCTTAAACATTTCAGAAAAAAAGCATTATATGAGCCGCGTCATGAGAAAACTGGAATTTCGCTTTGGCACAGATCAGCTGTGCAGTAACTACACAGCTGATCAGCACCTTTGTTTTCGCTACAGGGATAGAACAATTCCGCTTCTTCTTAAACCAGATATTCCAAGCTACTAGCCTGCTTCTGTGACTGTACAGGTCGGTTTGTGTCAGACCTGGTCGGAAACCCCAAAGACCGGTTTTCTTGCGTCGCGGCTCATATAACTTTGTAGTCAGCAGGGTCTTAACAAGTTTATAATTACAAGGATGGTACTTTAAATAACAAGAATTTTCGTGTTCATTAATTATGATTTTAGAAGGAATAATGCAACAATTAGATCTGAAAATAAATGAGCCGCCTCGTGGGAAAACCAACAATGTGGTTTCTGACCAGGTCCGACACAAACCAGCCTGTACAGTCACAGAAGACAGCTAGAAACATGAAAATTCGTATTTAAGAAGTAGAGGGACTGTACTATCCGTGTAGCAAAAACAAAGGCGCTGATCAGCTTCGCAGTAACTGCGAAGCTGATCTGCACCTTTGTTTTCGCCTATGCAAATTGTTGGTTTTCCCATGAGGCGGCTCAAATATCAGTTTTCTGGAATAAATATGATCATATGTAACATAATTTGTAACAGTTTTGTTGTTCATTCCTTTTCCAGATGTTCAAGAAAACTCCAACACAGATTATCCAGATGGATGTTGGAAATATGCAGGTATGTCCTTGTCACATTACGAAAGCATGCCCATGCAATAAACAGAAAATGTTTTGGTTGTAAAAATGAAAAAAATTTCACTGGAAAAAAAAAATATTTTTCATAGTTTTGCTCAAAGCATAGATTGTGGGTACACGTTAGAACTGCCTCGTCGAGGCGGTTCTAACAAGTACCCACAATCTATGTTTCGGAGCAAAAATAAAACACATGTATACCCCTGCAAAACCCACTTTTACTATCTAAAAGTGGGTTATAAGGGGGTATACATTTCACGGACATGTTTTCCTGATGATAAAAAGTGTGTGTATGGGGGTGGTGTATTGTACAATCAGCATGTATCTAGGGAAAAAAAGGTACCAATCAGTTGTGCAGTTACTGATCATTACGAAAACTTGCCCTTGCTATATTTTTATGCCCCCAACTTTGGAAGAAGTTGAGGGGGCATATTGGTTTGGGTCTGTCCGTGCAGTGCAGTCAGTCTGTGATGCGTTAGTAACGCTTAGCACTCGGAGCTTGAAATTTGGTATGTAGTTTGTATATGAAAATTAAGAGGACCCGTATTTTTTCTTTCGGGTGAATTCAAGGGGCTGGGTGCCCATTCTGTGAGAGTTATTTCCCTTTTCAATTCTTGATAAAGTGAATAGATAGTGGGTACCTTGTGTGCGCAACTCCTCCTACAGTTTTATTCCGATTCTCTTGAAACTTTACAGATGTTGTGACCATGCTTTGAAGATATGCATGTGGTTTGGATATAATCCTCAGATTAATTTTTGTCACTTTTTTCGCAATTTGAACTTAGCCATTTTTCGGGCATTTTCACAATGAAGGTGAATGGGCAGTGGGTACCTTGTGTGCGCCACTCCTCCTACAGTTTCATGCCAATTCATTTAAAACTTTACATGTGTTATGGGTATGGTCTGAAGATATGCATGTGGTTTGGATATAATCCTTGGATTATTTTTTGTCATTTTTTTCACAATTTGAACTTAGTCATTTTTTCGGGCATTTTAGTGAATGGATAGAGGGTACCTTGTGTGCACAACTCCTCCTACCATTTAATACCGATACTTTTGAAACTTTGCAGACATTGTGACCATGCTTTGAAGATATGCATGTGGTTGGGATATACTCCTCAGATTAATTTTTGTCACTTTTTTTTACAATTTGAACTTGGTCATTTTTTGGACATTTTAACATCTTGAAAGTGATTTACCAGATGGGTGCATAGTGTTTCATAAACACATTTTCTAGTTTCAACTGTTAAAATGAAAATTTCGTCAGAAAATTCTAATATTTTTGTTCAAAACATAGATTGTGGGTACACATTAGAACTGCCTCACCGAGGCAAGTACCCACAATCTATGTTTTGGAGCAAAAATAACATAAGTATACCCCTGCATACCCCAGTTTTGCTTCATATAAAAGTGGGGTATAAGGGGGTATACATTACACGGACATGTTTTCCTGATGTTAATGCACAGCTGATCTGCTGTTGATATTGTTTTCATACACTCAGATGCTGGCTCCCAGTTAAACTGCTATGCCTGTTATAGTCTCTGACTATGATTGTAAATATACAGATAATTATCCCTATTTCTATACCTACAAATAATGAGCCAGGTCAGGAGAAAACCGGATTTTTGCCTATGCGAAAACAAAGATGCAGATCAGCTGTGCAGTAACTGCACAGCTGATCAGCGCCTTTGTTTTTGCTACTGGGATAGTACAATCCCTCTTCTTCTTATATCCAAAATTTCAAGCTTCTAACCTGCTTCTGTGACTGTACAGGCTGGTTTGAGTCAGACCTGGTCATAAACCCAGAAGACCGTTTTTTGGCTAACTATCTCTATTTCTTTATTTCAGAATTTTGATGTGAGTGGTCTGATGTTAGCTCTAACAGAGAGACACTCCGAGATGCCAGCCCCCAGTAAAAGTGCTATGCCTGTAACAGTGCCGGACCCAGATAGCAAACCAACCAGGTATGTATTGGACTCTATATGAATCGCCCGTCTTTGTTTTAACAGTATGCATATGACTTGGAACTTTTCATGAATAATCTCTTTTTGTTTAGAGATGTGCGCACAAAGTACTGCTGTAGGTTACACACCCTTCTGACGTAGCTGTAGCTTTTGACAGTGAATGTGATGCATTCTAAAAATCAAACAAAAGATTTTGTATATTCATTATTCTTTGACATCATTTTTGCCATCACTAGCTGAAACCCTACACTGAACTTGAGTTTTCAACAGTTTGATAAAGCGGGTAATACTTTGATCAGTCCAGATGTTCAAAGAAAGTTATTCTATAAAGAGGCTTTATCTTTTACAGCGAAAGAAGATAAAATATGGGCAAAGTGACTGAATGGTTCTTTTTGTACTTCTTAATCTTTAAATTGGTTAGGGTGGCCAAACTTAAATTTCCTACTTTTCCACAATTCAAATCAATTGCAAATTGCTCTGGTCAGCCCTTGAATAGAAACAACAATAGGTGGACAAATCTGCTGATTTCAATTGTATACCAATCTAACTTGCTTTATAAATCAATCACCACATGAAGATTGTTAGGAAAATTATATTTATGTTGGCAAGTTGATAGGGTAATCTCTTCACTACTTCACAAAGAAGTTATCAGCCCATCAATGAATTTATATAGAATGTTTGCAACATTAGAAAGAACTTAGGTGTTATGTTGCCCATACTTAGTGTTCCCCCACTGTAACAGTGATTTTGAATGTATACATCAAACATGATTTTCTATGCATTAACATCTGCTGGGCCCCGAAGGAGGCGTTAAAACCGGAGCCAGCAGATGTTAATGCATCAGAAAGAACATGTTTGATGGTCATTATTGCATAATACAACTATTTGTTGTGAAAATTTGGAGAAATAATGTAGATTTTGAAAAAAATTATGCACCTAAGATGGTGTGGAAATTGGCGTTAGTTAACACACTTTAAAATGCTGATTTTGGTGCAAACTTAAACATCATCATAACGTCACAATGTAATGTTTAATCATGCATGTTACGCAATGACTTAATTTTTTGCAATATGCCCTGTAACAAGCGTAGATAAGTCTAAGAGCAGTGTAGTAACAGCATGTGCTCATGAGAATTGCCTCCTTAATACATGGCTTTCTCTTTGTTAATACAAGCCTGTTAATATGTTGCATGGGTATTTATGCAGTAATAAATTTCTATGTTTTCAGTTTTGAACAGTTTGGTAAACCAGGTGTAATAAATCCAGATGTACAGAGACAGTCTATCGAAGCATTACTGACGTCCAATAAACCTCCCGTGGAGAATTGTATGAGGCCAGAGTTTATAAGACTGGCGCCACCATTACATATTGCAGAGGATGAGGTAGGTCACATCATTTGAGCTGCCGCGTGGGAAATGCAACAATATGGTTTCCGAACAGGTCCGACACAAACCGGGCTGTACAAGCACAGAAGATGGCTAGGGGCTGGAGATTTCGGATTAAGGAAGAAGAGCAACTGTACTATCTGTGTAGCGAAAACAAAGGCGCAGATCAGCTTCGCATTTACTGCGAAGCTGATCTGCGCCTTTGTTTTCGCATATGCAGATTGTTGGTTTTCATATGAGGCAGCTCATTTAACTGCTCTGTAAAAGTTTGTCACATAACCACAGTTATAGGATATTTATTTGCTTGTAGTTATGCTGGCTGAACCCAACAGACATAGAATATAACATAGTGTGGGACATATCCATATGTGTTAGCAGTCGGGGCAGAAGTTAGGCAATCCATGGTTTACAAAATTGGCCTTTAAAGATGCCCTTACTTTACCACACCAATAAGCATATTGTGTATTTGCTTTCTATTCAACAGTAACCAAACAGATGTAGAATATAATGTAGCCTGGGACAGGACCGTGTGTGTTAGCAGTTTTGTCACAGTAGAAGTCAGGCGGTTGATGGTTAAAGCCTTCAAAGATCCCCTAACTTTGTGACATCAATTAGCATATTTACATAAGCTTTCTTTTACACAGTTGTGCTGGCTGAATCCAACAGATGTACAATATAATATAGCCTGGGACATGACCATGTGTGTTAGCAGTTCAGTCGGTGCAGAAGTTAGGCGGTTGATGGTTAAAGCCTTCAAAGAACCCCTAACTTTGCCATATCAATTAGCATACCAGTATTTAAGTTTATTTTTTTTATCAAACAGTTGTGTTGGCTAAACCCTACAGATGTAGAATATAACATAGCCTGGGATACGACCATGTGTGTTAGCAGTTCAGTTGGAGCAGAAGTTAGGCGGTTGATGGTCAAAGCTTTCAAAGATCCCCTAACTTTGCCTCAGCAGCAACAGTTATTAGAAGAGCTAAAAAACGATCCAAAATTAGTGTATCACATAGGACTTACACCAACAAAGGTAATATGGATACCAGTATTGAACCGCCTCATGAGAAAACCAACAATCTGCATAGGTGAAAACAAAAACGCAGATCAGCTTCGCGGTAACCGCGAAGCTGATCAGCGCCTTTATTTTCGCTACTCGGAAAGTACAATTCCTCTTCTTTTTAAATCCGAAATTTCAAGCTTCTAGCTGTCTTCTGTGTCTCTACAGTCTGGTTTGTGTCCAACCTGTTCGGAAACCACATTGTTGTTTTTCCCACGAGGCGGCTCATATAGTAGTCTTGAAAAAACAAACATTAAGAACACACATCCAATGCAGTATTGCCATTAACTTTTTATTTATCAAGATCTGAGAGAAATTGCAATCTAGAAATGGACATAAAAGTAAAATCAAAAATGCAAAAAGAAACTTGCCATTGATGTGGTGAGTTTGAGATGACATGCCCGTTATTTTGAACGTGGTGGAGCAGTGGTACAGTACAGGACCCGCATTACGAAAAGTTGCCCAAGCAAAATACAGAGATTTTTTTCAGCTGTAAAAATTAAAAATCTCATTGGAAAAAATATGATATTTTAAATATTTATGCTCAAAACTTAGATTGTGGGTACACGTTAGAACCGCCTCGCCGAGGCGGTTCTAAGGAGTACCCACAATTTATGTTTTGTATCAATAATATGAAAAATAGGAAAACCCCTGTATACCCCAGTTTTACTATATAAAAGTGGGGTTCAAGGGGACTATACATTACACGGATATGTTATCCTGATTGGAGATAGATGTCCTGGGTCCGCCGTATAGTGTCCTTGAGCGAGATACTTTACACTTCCCACAGTACTGGCTTTTACCCAGGAAGTGTTGCCCCATCCTGACATGACTGAAAAATTGCTGACTGGGAAATTAAGCAAAATTTTAACCAAACCAAGCATTTTGAATATCTTTTTCCACTTCAGTTGCCAGATTTGGTAGAGAATAACCCAATAGTTACTATAGAAGTTCTGCTGAAATTGATGCAGTCAAACCAAATTACTGAGTAAGTGGTTCAATCTTCAATTTTTTTTTCAAAGCATATAACCAAATGACTGACCACTTGAATACTGGTTAACCCCATAGGTCTTAGCCAAAGCATCCATTTTTTCAAAGCGTATAACCGAATGACTGACCACTTGAATACTGGTTAACCCCTTAGTTCTTAGCCAAAGCATCCATACATATGCCTTAGCTGTTTACTTGAGTGTTAATGTTTCATAGCACATTTTTGGTGTCATGACATTCCCAACGTCACATAAAATGGAGGCATCATGCCAACATTCTCAGTGGCGAATAATTATGTCCACTGACTGTACTTATCAAGCGAAATAGAGTTTTGACTTCTTAAAGAGTTTTTACAGATTCAAGACTGGAAACTCAGCACTTTTAACAACTGTTATTTATAGAGTATATATGGTAACCTAATATTGCATAGGCAGAAATGCTATACAGGTACCTCCTAAAAGTTTTCCTAACAATATTTCATACTGCAGATATTTAAACATTTTCGGTGCATTTTTACACGATTCTTGCATGTTTCTGTCGACTGAATGCTCTAAAATACAAACATTAGTAACAACAATCGCCACCATGCAAGAAAAATACAAATTTTCTACCATTTAATATTCATGAAATTTAGACCCCCAACCCCACTGAAACTTCAATTTCTACCAAATGATGACAGATTATGTAAATATCTGAACATTTATCTCTTCATAAGACATGCAACTGTTGTCTTCAGTATAAAAGATACGCATCAGGAGCTTGATAACAGTTTTCTGGGCCGCTAAAGTATAGGCATATACAGGCTATATAGTCAACGGTCCTTTGTAAAGTGTCAGTAACATTTGAAAATTTGGAAAAGGGAATTGTCAGGAAAATTTGAAAATGCAAGGTTCATGTCAAACTACTGAGTCAATTGTTTAGGTTGTCATGATCCATATTGATCCTACAAGTGTATTTTATGTATTTGAACTCTCTTTTCAAAACATGATCTTTAAATTTAAGTTCTGATTGGATTTTCAGATTTGTAAAGTCCTCTGAAATTTCTCTTTAACCAACAAGGACACCAGGGAATTGTGACATTCTTTCAGGGAAATGTCAGGGAATTTGTGTCTGCTTAAGTGTGGCAACCCTGTTAAAAATGACAATGCTATTTATAAATTTATAAAAATACCTTTGTTTTATTGCAGTGAAATTTTGCAGGGTTATTTGAGTAACACTATCTTGTTTGCTTCAGGTATTTTTCTGTGCTAGTAAATATGGAGATGTCACTACATTCAATGGAAGTTGTAAATAGATTAACAACAGTAAGTTGCCTCCTAATATTTGTTTGTTTGATTTAGTGCTAACAGCCTTGGTAATGTCCGGACATTGCCTCCATTTTATGGAACTTCTCCCCAACACAACGGAAATATGCTAGAAATATCCACCAAAGTAAACCCATTGATGGAGTTTGACTGAACTTGCCAAGAAACATTGTTGGGATAAGACTTAGAATTCATTAGGTTTTGGTGACCTTAACCTAATTTTCAAGGTCACCACTCCTTTGAAACTTGTAAAAATTATTTTTTTCTGACACAATATTGTCTGAACCAATGGATTAATGCCGGCCAAACTTACACCGAAATATCCTCGAGTGAAGTTTTAGACTTCTTTAAATTTTTGGTGACCGTGACCTAATTTTCAAGGTCATCACCCCTTAAATAATGTAATTTTTCCAACACAATAAGAAAGCAATGTTTTATATACATTTATATTTCAGGCAGTTGAATTACCATCAGAGTTCATTCATTTGTATATATCTAACTGTATAACCACTTGTGAAACCATCAAAGACAGATACATGCAGAACAGACTTGTGAGACTAGTGTGTGTGTTTCTACAGTCGCTCATCAGAAATAAAATCATAGATGTAAAAGTGAGTATGCCCGACTGTTTATGTCTACATGTCGTTTCTCTCTAGAGGTTATTCCACATTTCCATCTGACTGAATGCAACAGCTTAATTGATAGCATTTTCTAATCAGACACAACATGTATCCCCACATTTGGCAGGTGTCTTTCATGAAGATTTGGTGATGAACTTCTTTGGCCATTCTTCTACTTCTGCTTATTCAAGATTGGTTAGGATAACTGACCATTCTGACATGACCATAGCTGTTGACTGCTGACATAATGCACTAAATCATACAAAATCAATTCACTAGAATGTTTGACCCATCTCTCTGAAAATCACTATCAGATTAAATTTGGATTCTATTTATCTATCAAGCATTTTGACCCAGTCTATACATGCAAAATTGCTGTCAGACATAAGTTGGAAAAAAATTTAAGCACCTAAGTTAAAGCCCCTTAAAAAGAACTACTGTATGTATGTGTTTGAAATCAGATACTTATGACTGAAAGTTTTAAATGTTTTGGAGAAAAACCAATATCAACATACACCTTGACCTCTTTACAACTCCCTTCGTTACAACACATTTTTATATATAACTCTGATCATTGTTGGATCCTAATTAGTCATTATAGACTATTTTTGCTATATGTTTATATATTTTACTCTCGTTATAAGACAATTTGGATAGCTAACACAGAAATTGGCTTGGATCCAAACAATAGTGTTATAAAGAGGTTGGGGTGTACACTTTTTCACTGTTACATGTTTTGGAATCACTTCCTTCTTGAGACAGTACAAATACAAGCTACATAAACAGGAAAATGAAATACAAGGGTACATTAATGAGAGTTTCAAATAAAACATGATCCTTTATATTTCCAGGACATTTTTATCGAGATAACTGGATTTTTGCATATGCGAAAACAAAGCTGCAGATCAGCTGTGCAGTAACTGCACAGCTGATCAGCACCTTTGTTTTCGCTACACAGATAGTCAATCGTTGTTCTTCTTGACTTGAAATTGACGATGGTTGGATATATCACATGAATAAAGATTTTAAAAATTGAATATGTGTATCATTTCAGGACATTTTTATCGAGGTCCAAGCATTCTGTATAGAGTTCAGTCGCATCAGAGAGGCAGCGGGACTGTTTCGTCTCTTGAAATCACTCGACAGTGAAGATCCCAAGGCTGCGCTTAAAGCTTGAATGAGTCACTTCATCAGAAAATTAGATTTTTTGCATATGCGAAAACAAAGCTGCTGATCAGCTGTGCAGTAACCTTTGTTTTGGGTACATAGATAGTATGATGCCTTCTTTCTAAATCTGAAATTTCAAGCTTCTAGCTATTTTATATGGCTGTACAGTCTGGTTTGTGTCAGACCTGGTCAGAATCCCAGATTGTTCGTTTTCTCACCCAAAGGCTCAAATGGGACAGTTGAGAATGTGCTTCCAGCCAGTTTCGCCTTTTGAGGGACTATGGTCACATAGAGATATTGAAGGATCAGAGTCTTTTGAGGATCTGGACCCAGTTGTTCAAAGCATCGTTAGCTTAACGATATCGTTAGGACATAAATTTGTTAAGCAAATATCAGCTAAAGTAACAAATACACTGTTATTATAGCCCCGCTTTGGAAAAGTGGGGCTATACTGGATTCACCCTGTCCTTCCGTGGTTCCGTGGTTCCGTGATTCCGTGGTTCCGTGATTCCGTCATTCCGTGAGCATTTTTTTATTTTGTTTCTGCTCAATATCTCAAGAACAAATCGACAGAATCTGACCAAATTTTGTACATGCATCAACATTGACAACATCTAGCTTGGGATTGTTGCCCGTCATTTTTCGCAAAATTTTGACAGAGTTACAGCCCTTGATTGACGTCAGAATTTCGTTTCCGCTCTATATCTTGAGACTCAATTGACAGAATCTGACCAAATTTTGTATGTACATTAACATTGACAAGATCTAGCTTGGGATTGTTGGCCGTCATTTTTCACAAAATTTTGACGGAGTTACGGCCCTTGATTGACGTCAGAATTTCGTTTCCGCTCAATATCTTGAGAACGAATTGACAGAATCCGACCAAATTTTGTGTGCACATCAACATTGTCAAGATCTAGCTTGGGATTGTTACCCGTCATTTTTCGCAAAATTTTGACGGAGTTACGGCCCTTGATTGACGTCAGAATTTCGTTTCCGCTCAATATCTTGAGAACGAATTGGCAGAATCCGACCAAATTTTGTATGCACATCATCATCGACAAGATCTAGCTTGGGATTGTTGACCGTCATTTTTTGCAAAATTTTGACGGAGTAACGGCCCTTGATTGATGTCAGAATTTCGTTTCCGCTCAATATCTTGAGAACGAATTGACAGAATCCGACCAAATTTTGTGCGCACATCAACATTGACAAGATCAAGCTTGGGATTGTTACCTGTCATTTTTCGCAAAATTTTGACCGAGTAAACGGCCCTTGATTGACGTTAGAATTTCGTTTCCGCTCAATATCTTGAGAACTAATTTACAGAATCCAACCAAATTTTGTATGCACGTCATCATTGACAAGATCTAGCTTGGGAATGTTACCCGTCATTTTTCGCAAAATTTTGACGGAGTTAGGGCCCTTGATTGACGTTAGAATTTCGTTTCCGCTCAATATCTTGAGAACGAATTGACAGAATCCGACCAAATTTTGTAAATTTTGACGGAGTTACGGCCCTTGATTGACGTCAGAATTTCGTTTCCGCTCAATATCTTGAGAACGAATTGGCAGAATCCGACCAAATTTTGTATGCACATCATCATCGACAAGATCTAGCTTGGGATTGTTGACCGTCATTTTTTGCAAAATTTTGACGGAGTAACGGCCCTTGATTGATGTCAGAATTTCGTTTCCGCTCAATATCTTGAGAACGAATTGACAGAATCCGACCAAATTTTGTGCGCACATCAACATTGACAAGATCAAGCTTGGGATTGTTACCTGTCATTTTTCGCAAAATTTTGACCGAGTAAACGGCCCTTGATTGACGTCAGAATTTCGTTTCCGCTCAATATCTTGAGAACTAATTTACAGAATCCAACCAAATTTTGTATGCACGTCATCATTGACAAGATCTAGCTTGGGAATGTTACCCGTCATTTTTCGCAAAATTTTGACGGAGTTAGGGCCCTTGATTGACGTTAGAATTTCGTTTCCGCTCAATATCTTGAGAACGAATTGACAGAATCCGACCAAATTTTGTATGCACATCAACATTGACAAGATCTAGCTTGGGATTGTTACCCATCATTTTTCGCAAAATTTTGACGGAGTTACGGCCCTTGATTGACGTCAGAATTTCGTTTCCGCTCAATATCTTGAGAACAAATTGACAGAATCTGACCAAATTTTGTATGCAAGTCATCATTGACAAGATCTAGCTTGGGAATGTTACCCATCATTTTTCGCAAAATTTTGACGGAGTTACGGCCCTTGATTTACATCAGAATTTCGTTTCAGCTCAATATCTACCGAACGAATTGACAGAATCCGACCTAATTTTGTGCCCACATCAACATTGACAAGATCGAGCTTGGGATTGTTACCCATCATTTTTCGCAAAATTTTGACGGAGTTATGGCCCTTGATTGACGTCAGAATTTCGTTTCTGCTCAATATCTTGAGAACAAATTGACAGAATCCAACCAAATTTTGTATGCACGTCATCATTGACAAGATCTAGCTTGGGATTGTTACCCGTCATTTTTCGCAAAATTTTGACAGAGCTATGGCCCCTGATTGACGTCAGAATTTCATTTCCGCTCCATATCTTGAGAACAAATTGACAGAATCCGACCAAATTTTGTATGTACATCAACATTGACAAGATCTAGCTTGGGATTGTTACCCGTCATTTTTCGCAAAATTTTGACGGAGTTACGGCCCTTGATTGACGTCAGAATTTCGTTTCCGCTCAATATCTTGAGAACAAATTGACAGAATCCGACCAAATTTTGTATGCACGTCATCATTGACAAGATCTAGCTTGGGATTGTTACCCATCATTTTTCGCAAAATTTTGACGGAGTTACGGCCCTTGATTTACATTAGAATTTCGTTTCAGCTCAATATCTACCGAACGAATTGACAGAATCCGACCTAATTTTGTGCCCACATCAACATTGACAAGATCGAGCTTGGGATTGTTACCTATCATTTTTCGCAAAATTATGACACGAGTTATGGCCCTTTATTGAGGTCAGACTTTCGTTTCCGTTCAATATCTTGAGAACGAATTGACATAATCAGACCAAATTTTGTATGTGCATCAATATTGAAGAGATCTAGCTTGTGATAGTTACCTGTCATTGTTTTTTTCACCCTGCAAAAAAGCTGAGAAGCGGGGCTATAGTCAGATTCTCTGACAATTCTAGTTTTTTGTTGAAAAAACTTTGCAGTGCAAAGGATTCTCACATTTTTCAGCCAAAAATAACAGTGTATTTGTTTATGTAGTTGGCATTTAACGAGTTGAGGTCTTAACGATGATGTTAAGCTAACAAAGTTTTGAACAACTGGCCCCTGATTGATGTTTACTCGATTGTGTTATTGCAAGTCAAGTGCTCTTCGGGTTTTGCATCATAGACGAACTTTCTTCCCCAAAGGAAAAGTAAAGGAATTTTCAGTTGCGAGCCCAAGAAATGTGTTATTTTGATAACTGGTTGTTCATTTATGACATTAGTTCATACCATAAATTGAAAAGTCAAACAAAGCTACTATAGCTTGATTTTGACCTCTGGTGCATCAAAAGTCGGCTAGGGGGTAACACATGAAAGGAAAATCAGGATGAAATGCCGCATGTCTCCATTACACGGGCTGCACCCACAG
The DNA here is from genome assembly GCA_964017185.1 of Rugalucina vietnamica. Classification (NCBI taxonomy): domain Eukaryota; kingdom Metazoa; phylum Mollusca; class Bivalvia; order Lucinida; family Lucinidae; genus Rugalucina; species Rugalucina vietnamica. Next base: position 45,459,809 of record OZ024878.1, on the reverse strand, counting down.
TATTTGTACTGTTACAATACGAATACCCTTTCCCCAGCAGGCACGTGATGTCAGAATGACGTCATATCGACGACATGACGTCATTCTGACGTCATGTGCCCACTGGGTCACATGCTATTTCTCGGACATGGCTGACTTTTGATGCACCAGAGATAAAAAAAAAAAAAAAACAAGCTATATGTGTGTGACCCAAGAAGTAATGCGAATACATTATATTGTAACTTAACCTTAGGAGATACAATTATCTAATTCGGCATGACCTATACATGTGTATATGTGCGGTTATTAGGTGTAATACTATGACGGTCGGATGACAGGTTTAGATATCAGGATATGTCATGTTACGGGGAGAATAAATGGGCCACCTGAAATGGGTGGCTGAAAAAAAAAATGTCGACCCGAAGTCAACATGGACACAAAATTTTCCGAAAATACCTGTTTTATGTAGGGTATGGGGAAACATCTTGAGCTTTAATGTCCAAAATTATCATATATATACCAACCTATCATATTTGTTATGTTTTTTATATCTTATGTTCAAAATAAAAGGGGGAAATAAAATGTTAAGGTCAGCAGGGGCTATTCTATGTTGCCTAGCAACAGCAGATGACAAAAAAAGTTTGCGCTGCACACGACTTATGGAGGTATGTGAACCGCCTCATGGGAAAACCAACAATCTGCATAGGCGAAAACAAAGACGCAGATCAGCTTCGAGGTACCCGCAAAGCTGATCAGCGCCTTTGTTTTCGCTACTCGGATAGTACAATTCCTCCTATACTTAACTCCAAAATTTCAAGCTTCTAGCCTGCTTCTGTGCTTGTACAGGCCGGTTTGTGTCAGACCTGCTCGGAAACCACATTGTTGGTTTTCCCACGAGGTGGCTCAAATGTATTCAAGGGGCAATTGTACTTTGGAATGAAATGATAATTGACTTGATTGTGCTTTGCATGTGGCATTTTTTCATCAGTAAAACCCAGGGCCATGCATTCTCTTGTTGCTAGGCAACAATAATTGTCACACGATTCAGTCAAAAACCTTATCAAGTCTGGAAGAATCGAAAGTACCCCATAGTTTTGATGTAAACCATTTTGAAAAATGGCGACGGTGAAAGAAATAAGAGATGAGTTTGCATTACTTATTGGATCACCCTCGTAGTGTTGTAAATCATAGTTATGTGTATACTGCAAGTTTCGGAAATGGTTGCGTAACTTTTATTTCATGAGTTTTTGATTTTCGAATTATTTATAACGAGTTCTTGAATTCGCGAGGGATAACTTATGCAGTCTATTAACCTTATAGTAATTCTTTATTAGCGAGAACCTTATTTTCACGTGGCAACAAATTCGCGAATGTAAGCGAAAATTAAGTTCTTGCGAACATTTCCAAATTTGCAGTACTACCTATAAGGGTCGACTTCTGCCTCAGCATGGCATTATTGTGTCTGGGTTCTAAATCAACTAAAAAAGTGAAAATTCAACCAGGCAAATAGCAGCTTAATAGCAATCCAGGTGTTTTAAGCATCTCTTAACTAGTTGTCAAAAAGATGAAATTGACATTTCCTGTCCAATATTTGGATCATCCTTGAAATGTGCATCATTACCCTAAATATCTCTGATTGGTCACAGTAAGATGGAATTGACAGATGTTGATTTCTTTTTAGCTCGCCTGTACGAAAGTACAGGAAGAGCTATTGCAGTCACCCCGGCGTCGGCGTTAGCGTCGGCGTTAGCGTTAGCGTCGGCGTTGCTCAAAATGTTAAAGTTTTTGGTTAAAGTTTTTATGAGTCTATATCTCTTGAAGTTGTGGATGGATCAAGTTGATACTTTGCATGTTGGTAGATATTGGTCTGAAGTTTTGTGCTGTACCATCATGACCCACCTGGTTGACCTTGAGGTCAAGGTCACGGACTTAGAAATTTTGTGTTTAAGTTTTTGGTTAATGTTTTTATAAGTCTATATCTCTTGAAGTTGTTGATGGATCAAGTTGATACTTTGCATGTTTGTAGATATTGGTCTGAAGTTTTGTGCTGTACCATCATGACCCACCTGGGTGACCTTGAGATCAAGGTCACGGACTTAGAAATTTTGTGTTTAAGTTTTTGGTTAAAGCTTTTATAAGTCTATATCTCTTGGATATGTAGATGGATCAAGTTGATACTTTGCATGTTGGTAGATATAGGTCTGAATTTTTATGCTGTACCATCATGACCCACCTGGGTGACCTTGAGTTCAAGGTCACAGACTTTGAAATTTTATGTTAAAGCTTTTGCTTAAAGTGTTTTGAACTGTATATTGCAGGAACAGATGGATGGATCTAGTTGATACTTTGCTGTTAGATATTATTCTTAAAGACAGATGTACGTAATTGAAGGCGCTCAAAGGAACGTGCGTATCTAAGGGTCGAAACGTCATTTTTACGCCGCATTCGTAACGTCAGTTTTCGCTCGAAACGTCATTTCTAGCGTCAGTTTACGTTCGGAATACGAAACTATATCCATACAATTATGCAGAGGACTTCAGAAATGTAAAAAAAATTGATATTGTTTATTATTTTTGCTCAAAATATAGATTGTGGACATGTTATCCCGAAGAAAACAACATTTCCGGGACAGTTAGCAATATTGAATACTAAACAGTGTCGGAAATTTTGGCGCAAAATCGACGTCGCGCGTAAAATGTACTGAATTCAGCAACGACTACCTCTCTTCGCACGCTTATAGCAGGAAAACGAATCCGGTAACTAAGGACTTTCTCGTTATCTTTATATAGTTCAGGAATTTCTCTAATACATATGTTTTTTAAAAAATCCTACCGTGGATTTTTTGAAATATATCAAGAAAATTAACAAAAAGGGGGTCTAAAAATCGCATTTTACGTTGACGTCAATGTATTTTCGCTCTCAAATTTGACGATTTTGAAGGCCCATATGTCGAAAACAAGCTCGGAACGGTATCGAATTCTTTTCATTTTCGTATGTAGGACATCAAAATACACTCACATGCAAAAAATAAAAAAATTCTACCGTGAGGTCAATTACGTACATCTGGCTTTAAGTTTTATGTTGTAGCATCTTGACTCACCTGTGGTCAAGGTCGCAGGCTTAGAAATTTTATTTATATCAAGTGTATGTAGACGGATCAAATTGAACTTAGCATGTTGGTAGTTTTATTCTGTACCATCACGGCCCACCTGAGTGACATTGAGGTCAATGTCTTTGGTCATAGATTTTAATAGATTTAGTGGCAAAGCACAAGTCAGGCGAGCTACGCTGTCCTGCGACAGCTCTTATTTAAAAAAATTCATTGGTTATTTGCAAATATTGAAACAGACCAAGGTGATTGTTTGACAGCTTTTAGCTATTTTAAAGAAACGAACAACATTTTCTATATTTAAATTGCACCTGGATGACTGTTGTGAACTATCAATTTCTTGTCTTTTACAAGTGATTTTGAGATGTCTGAAACTTGTGAATTGCTAAGCTGGTATTTGCGCAGTTGTAAATCTAAAGAGGGGCTGTAACTTGTTAATAAATATCTCTGACCAAAGATATTTCGTTATACAGGCTTTTCTATCTCCAGCCACAATAACTCTTGGAAGTATTTTTACTTTTGAATGTCAAGAGTCATATCCCTTGCCTTGCATTTCAGTTTTATAGCTCTATATTTACATTTTTCTAAAACCTCCTTAGATGAACCATTAGATGTTCATCTGTGTTCATACTTCCATGAACAACATTGTGTCACGCGACGTGACGTAATCCAAACTTGACGCCAATCTGATTGGACGTTGTAAACGTCGACGCCGTTCCGCTGTTTGAACACACACTGTGTGTAGATTCTCTGTTTGCTGGTAAATGTGACCGCCTTGGTGATTTTTCAACAAGCGATAGAGAGAAATGAATGTAAATATAAGCAATGAGTTTAATTTTTCTGTTGTTCATGGAGCTATGAACCGCAGTGGGTCGCTAGCAAAGCTTACATGAACCCCTTCGGGGTTCATTCACTTTGCACGCGACCCACTGCGGTTCATAGCTCCATGAACACCAGAAAAATGAAATTCATTTCTTAAATGCTGCCTTTTTCAAATAAACTCCTCAGATGGTTACCTTGTTTGGAAAGAGCTTGTTATCTTGCTTTTCATGTATGTTGTAACTTTTTTGTGATGTTTTGACCTGTATTACCTTTCCCTCCTGGCCCTGAGGTGATTAAACATTTTTCATGCTCAACTCTTCTGAGCATGAAATTTCAATCCCTCCTAAATATTGAAATAGCCCAAATTAATTGGAATGTTGGGATTAAACAATCAAAGCCAGTAATTTATCCTGCAGATAAATGTTAAAATGCCAATAATTGTTTATGAGCAGAATAAATTTTAGTCTCGGCTGAGCTGAGCATGAAAAAACTTTTATAACCTTGAGGGCCAGTTGTCCCCGGTGGGATTTTAAATCTGATTGTACAACCTCTGTGCATGCTTTTCTTAACTTTCCACAAAGGTTATAGTTCTTTCATTAAACAAAATATCTCATAAGACAATATGAGCCACCTCATGAAAAAACCAACAATCTGCATATGCGAAAGCAAAGACGCAGATCAGCTTCGCAGTTACTGCGAAGCTGATCAGCGCCTTTGTTTTCGCTACACAGATAGTACAATTCCTCTACATTCTAAATCCAAAATTTTCAGTCTCTAGTCATCTTCTGTGCTTGCGCAGCCCGGTTTTTGTCGGACCTGTTCGGAAACCACATTGTTGGTTTTCCCACGAGGCGGCTCATATTTCTGCATACCAATCAGTGTGTTCAATGACCTCTGTCAATACTATGCCGCAACGCAAGAAAACTGGACTTTGTGGTTTCCGACCTGGTCTGATACAAATTTGCCTGTACATTCTTAGAAGAAAGCTAGAATCTTGAAATTTTGTGTATAAGTAGAAGAGGAATTGTACTATCTGTGTAGCGTAAACAAAGGCGCTGATCAGCTTTGCAGTTGCTGCGAAGCTGATCTGCGCCTTTGTTTTCGCAACGGCTAAAATTCAGTTTTCTCATGATGCGATTCTTCTAGGTCACAGATAAGGGATCTCAGGGTGCAAAGTTAAGCCCCTTTGATGTCAGGGTGATCTGTAGGGCTCATGGGGGTGTTTGTTTTAAGGTCGTAAGTTATGAAATATGTCAACTTGCGAATCCTTATGCTATTTGTTTAAATCCAAGTTGTCAATTTCATGCTGTTTTCCACGTTCTTGATCAGAATTCAAAACATAATCTTAGGGTATGCTAGTTTCAAGACCTTGGGAATTTAATTCAAAATTGACTTTGAATTAATTTTTTTTTTTAACCATTGTAAGACATTTCTCATTCTGTCTAATGCTAGTATGTTTGTTTGATTTGTTGCTTATGTCCGAGTCAACTATCAATGGTCATTTTGGGACTTCTGCCCAGCATGAGGATGTCATGACACCCATAATGTGCCAAACATATAGACGCCCAAATATACAACGCAGGTTTATATAAAATAGTGGTTTGACTTACCGTAAAAGAGTGATTTGACTAAACCACTTTTCCTGGACAGGCTCAATCCTTCTTTAAGAAGCGCTTAACCAGTAATCAGACGGTTGGTCAGTCACTTATATATATATGTATTGCCAGGAGGCACAAGCAGCCCATCTATTTCTCTCGACCCCAAGCTCAATGTGTGGGAGCCCATATTCCCACCCTGCCACACTTATTTTGTCTTTTATGTTGGGATGAAGATGGGGCTTGGTGGGCTAGTTGAAGACCATCAAACGTTTTGCATGAGGTCTGGCATCAGGAAAGCATGTCCGTGTAATGTATACCCCCTTCAACCCCACTTTTATATAGCAAAACTGGGGTATGCAGGGGTAGACCTATTTTTCTTATTTTTGCTCCAAAACATAGATTGTGGGTAGTTTCAATTTTTACAACTTTAAAAATCTCTGTATTTTGAATGGGCATGTTTTCGTAATGAGAGGTCTTGGATCTGAATCCCACTGTTTCTGTGTTGTCATTAGATTGCCAAAGTACTTTAAATACCCCCGATTTGATAGGAGCCGCCTCGTGGGAAAACCAACAATGTGGTTTTCGAACAGGTCTGAAACAAATTAGGCTGTACAGTCACAGAAGCAGACTAGAAGCTTGAAATTTCGGATTTAAGAAGAAGATAAAGGGTACTATCCGTGTAGTGAAAACAAAGGCGCTGATCAGCTTCGTGGTTACCGCGAAGCTGATCTGCGTCTTTTGTTTTCGCATATGCAGATTGTTGGTTTTCTCACGAGACGGCTCATAGGATTGAAAACTGTTGAACGGGTTGTTAAACAACAAACCAAAGCATTTAGCATTCTGAGATGTAGATTGCGTGTGAAAAGTATACTACATGGTCTGAGTATCAGCTTCTAGAGGTGTGGATTGGGGCCCTGTGAAGTAGACCTTGATGGGGAAGAGCTTGCCATCCTGTGCACTTCATGTGCGTTGTAAAATTTAATTGTTCTTTCTTTCCTGCCTGGCATCTCTGTTGGGATTTTTAATTTAATTGAACCAATGCCTGGCCCCGAGGTTATAAAACATTTTTCAAGCTCAGCTCAGCTGAACATGAAATTTCAACTGCTCATAAATATTGAAATAGTCACAAATTGTGGAAAATTAAGGTTAAAAACTCAAAAACTAGTAATTTATCCTGTTAATAAATGTTAAAATGCCAACAATTGTTGGCATTTTAACATTTATGAGCAGGATAAATTTTAGTCTCTGCTGAGTTGAGCATGAAAAAAGTTTTATAACCTCGGACCCTGGATTTTCTTTTCATTTCTCAGTATCGACCAATTTCTAGTGGTATAAGGCCATCATTTCTAAAACACACATGAGGGGGTGTTTTGTGGTAAAACATAACATGCTAGATACCCAAACAAAATACTTCCTTCAGCCTACAAAGGTATTACATTTTCAAATCACTTATCACAAATTTAAAACAACAAGGCCATCGAAAATTCCAAACATGTTTTTGACATTGATTAGCTCTTAGACAGATAACTAAATAGGAAAAATGTTACATGCTTTAGGGCACATGTCAAGACATTCTGCTCGAAAGGGCTGTTTGGATTTTCTTGTTGTTAAGGCAGAAGAAATATTTTTTGATTAGGTCATGGCATTTGACATGTAATTCTCAAGCATATATGGCTTATGTCGGTTTCGTTGTAAAAACATGGGTGACACCCAAGCATAACTTGCCCACTGATTAGCATGTTTGTTAGCCACTGATCATTTTTACTGCTTTTGACATCGTGGGATCGGGCAGCTAGTCTATTCAAGGTGGTTGAATGACGCATTGACAGGTGTACAGACTCATCTGTTCTGGCGCTGGAAAGAGATCCTTTGTTTGTCTCATTTGTTTTAGCAGACTTTATAGCCACTTTCTGTTCATTCTGTCTGCCTCCCTGTTGTACTTCAAGCAGGGATTATTTTCTGGGGAGATTGCGAGAGATTTGCTAAATTTTTAGCCAAAAATCTCATTGAAATTGGCAGAATGATTGTAAAATCTCACCAATTTAGGCTGAATGAGCCATTTTCTCTCATCGTATTTTCGGGGCCAGAATAACCCCTGTACTTGTCAGCTTTGTATTTGGTTGATGCTTGCCACTAGTAGCCAGATCATGGCTACCTCGTTGGTGAAGAGCTTGTCATCTTGGGTGTTTTGCCCTGTACTTTCTTTCTTGCCTGGTACCGAGGTTATAAAACATTTTTCATGCTCAGCTCAGCTGAGACTGAAATTTATCCAGCTCATAAATGTTAAAATGCCAACAATCATTGGCATTTTAACATTTATCAGCAGGATAAATTACATGCTTTGGTGATCCAAACCTGAAATTTAAACTTATTTGGGCTATTTCCTCATTTATGAGCAGTTTGAATTTTATGCTCAGCTGAGTTAAGCATGAAAGAAGTTTTATAACCTCAGGACCTGGTGTCTAGGATGGGAGGGCCTGGTGTCTAGGATGGGATTTAATTTTAATTAGGGGTGCACAGTGGCATAATGGTAGAGCATCAGACTCCGAATCGTGAGGTTCTGGGCTGGATCCCCACTGGCGGCACCGTGTTGTGTCCTTTCAAACAAGACACATTAACTTACCAGAATACTGGTTAAAACCCAGGAAATGGTGGCTCCTTCCCAACATGACTGAAAAATTGTTGACTGGGATGTTAAACCTCAAAAATTGATACCAATTAATTTTAAATGTATCAGTTTATTATGTGCCTTCTATTTGTACTTTACACACATTCTTCTGAGAGCTATCACTGTCGGGAAACAAACTCCGTGTAAGCTATCATTTGCACACATAACGGTGACGTCACAGAGAATTTAAACAGTGCAGACTAAACCTAAGATCGGAAAATTTGTGGTGCCGTTTGCATAAGTTATTTGTGAAACATTTTAAATATCCTATCATATGCAGCACACATTTTTTGTTTTATAACTAAAAATTTTCGCAATCCATCATGTGATCCCTGAGAACACTTCGGAAACTTTAAAGTTCCGAAGTGTTCTAAATGTTGACAATTGTATCAAAGAAAGAAAATATTGCTCATTAGTAATTATAATATGCCGCATAATATAGGATATGTGTAAAACATTTTTCTTTAATATGAAAATAGCAACGCATGATTTCTGAAATTATGTGCAGTACGAACGAGCACTCTGTCGTACGAGGTATACACAAATGATAGCATACACAGACTTTGTTTCCCCACACTGGCTATGCTAGATGTTAATTTTTGTCATAAGATCCTTTGCAAGGACTGAAAATAAAAAAAATCTCCATTATTTTATCATTTATTTCATGGTTTATGTAGTCATATAAAAAGTTCTGTACAGATACTCAAAGATTCAGTCTCCAAACCATTAAAAGATAACTAGACATTCAGCGACTATTTACGAAACATTCATACTTCTTATACCAAAATAGAACCAAACATTCTGGGGCCAGTTATTCAAAATTAACATGTCGTTAGATTTGTTAAAATTTCAAATGGCAGCATTACAAATACACTGTTATTTTTTGTTGGAAAAATGTGAGAATCAAGGTTTCTCACATTTTTTCAACAAAGAATAACAGTGTATTTGCTTTTGAAGTTGATATGTGAGCCGCCTGGTGGGAAAACCAACAATGTGGTTTCCCAACAGGTCTGACACAAATCAGGCTGTACAGTCACAGAAAACAGCTAGAAACATAAAATTTTGTATTTATGAAGAAGAGGGATTGTACTATCCGTGTAGCGAAAACAAAGACACTGATCAGCTTCGCGGTTACCGCGAAGCTGATCTGTGCCTTTGTTTTCGCATATGCACATTGTTGGTTTTCCCATGGCATGAGGCGGCTCATATACATGTTAACAAATTGAGGGCTTTACCACAGCGTTTTGAACAACTGGGCCCTGATATCCATCTGATTTTTATTGGGAGAAGTCTTGCCAGAACAGTGTCTAAATTGGAAGTAACCCACTTAATTTTTGGATTCAATTACCTACAAATTCTTTTTTGACTGACCTCTACATCTTTCACCAACAAAATACATGTAAAAATAAAATGATAACTAAACAGAGAAAATTTAATAAAATGTACATGGTACATATACACACATTCACATCACAGGTAGGGCCAACATTTTGCTATCATTGCTATTTATCACAGATTTTATCTCTTTATCACAGCTTTCTATGAGCCATGTCATGAGAAAACCAATATTTTGCACACATGAAAACATAATAGCGGATCAGCTGTGCAGTAACTGGGATAGTACAATTCCTTCTTCCTAAATCTGAAATTTGATGCTGCTAGCCATCTTCTGTGCTTGTACAGCTCGGTTTGTGTTGGATCTGTTCGACCTGTTGGTTTTCTCATGATGGGGCTCATGTCATAAATCCAGAAAGCTTTTGGCCATCTATATGTTTGTTCCTCTGTGTTGGACCGATGGCAGGTTCTTATGATGAGGCTCTTCTGTATTTTTTGTCACATAGTTATTTTTTTTGTTATTTATAATAATGTCAATAATGTTGAACACATCCCAAGATAACACCCTCTAAAGAATAATGGAATCTTCCACCTTCGTCCCGTTCCTGTGGGCTGCCATCTTTGTTTACACACCAACATCTGAAAAATATGGAAACATAGATGAGTCATGAAATGAAAAAAAAAATGTCTACTTTTCTTGATTAAATGAGCCGCCTCACAGTCATGAAAAAACCAACAATCTGCATATGCGAAACCAAAAGCCCATAAAGCCGAAAGCCTGCATCGGCAATAGGTTTGGGAAACACGTGACTAATTTCCCCGGCTTACCCCGCAGATATTTGTTCTATAATTAGAACAAGCATTGCGAAGAGAACATGTCGACTTAGCAGCAGGAGTTAATCAATGATTACATGGACTCGTATAAATAATAACATGTACCTGATAATCAGCGCTTAACAAATAGCAATCGTGGCGGTATGGCTCAATATATAAATGAATGTTAATAAAATATTTAAATATCAACTAATGCACCCTAAAACTTTGGAGCATGATAAATCTTTGCAACTGCATTTACATAACTACATGTAATCACAAATGGCGGAAGATTTAAGGGTGTATATGAGTGAGCATCTGTCTAAAGAGATGCATATAATCAATGAAAGAATGTTGCATTATGACAAAGTTATTAATTAAAACAGTTTTAGTGAGATTGTGACTACTTTTGGTGAAATGTATGCTTGCAATGTAAGTGAAGCAAGAAACAATCTCCGCTTTTCTGTTCAACTTTCATTTGCATTGTGGGAAACACTGCTTGACACTTTCAAAGGAAATGCAAATTACACAATATACAAATGTATGGCGGAAGGTGAAATGTGCGATTTCCTTGCGTTTTTCATATTTACTGTGCAATGATTTTTTTCTCTGAGAAACAGGTCAAGTCAATAGGAAACGCAACAACAGCCCAGATAGATACAACTGGAAAAGAGACTGAAACTGAATGCACGATTAAACAAGAAAATGAGAGAGGGTTGCTTGCTCTTGGCGGTGGACGTTAAGACACACTTGTTTTAAATTGCAGTGCATTTCTATGCTACGTTTAGGATTTATGATAACAGCCTGGACACAACATACGTAATTGATCTAACAACAGAATCAATTAACGCCAATTCTTGCATAGAAATCTATGCGCATAGCTGTTTGAAGCCGTTTTCGATTGGTCGAAAGCCGTGTTCAAACAGCAAAACCCATGTATGTATGTTATAGTGTTCCGCCGCTGACTTATCGGCGCACCTCGTTTTAACCCCGAGTAAGGGTATTACCATCACCAGACCCCAATGATAGAACTACACTGCCCGCCACCAACCATCACCTTAACATATTTACTGTATTCCCATCACTGAGGTTGTCCCTCCCCTTTACATATTTACAACTTGCTACTCGCCACCACTGCACCATTCTACCCAAAGTCCCTCTCCCAGATGCAGTAATGGCGAGGGCTGTCTGAGGTGGAGGAAAGCCAGGACATATCTCGGCATACCCGGAATATGCCTGTGAAACCACCGCGTCCGCCTGGCGACAGCCAGACCACATACATTTCGACGGGTTAATTCATTTTTATTCTGAAAAACATTTGGCCGACAGTGGGGCGCGAACCCGTACGAAAGTGGTATGTAGCAAAGCAAGGAACCTCCTCGCTCCTTACTGAGCTATAGCGGACGCCCATGTTCAAATCATGAAATTCACGTGCCGTTTGAACATGGGTTTTGGCCGACGTCATTGGTCAATGCGACGTGACGTCATTTGTTTCATTCTAAACAAAATGGCCGACGTTGAAGAAGCTCCTCGGGTTTCGGTGAGTTTTTACGTTGTTAATGTTATTTTCAAGAGATTTTAAGTGGATTAGAGAGAAAATGCAAGAATAGCGATCAACCATGGTTTGTTTCAGTGTTCAAACATTCGCTGGATCACTCGGAAGGCGTTTGAACACGCGGCCTGCGGCCTTGTGTTCAAACGCCTTCCTCGTGATCCATCGAATGTTTGAACACTGAAAACCATGGTTGATCCCTATATTTTATGCCTGCTGTGCGATTTACCTATCCCATGAGCTGTTTCTATTTATAGCAACACCGTTTCAGCCCTGCTACGTCATCACATGTTATCGGTATGGGGAAATTAGTACTGTGCCTTTCCAATACCTATTGACAGTAGATGCTTACTTTCTCCTATTCATCCACTTTTGGCGAAACCAAAGACACAGAACCGCAAAGCTGATCAGCGTCTTTGTTTTCGCTACACGGATAGTGCAATCCCTTTTCTTTTTAAATCAGAAAGTTAAAGCTTCTAGTCAGTAGTCATCTTCTGTGCTTGTGCAGCTCGGTTTGTGTCAGACCTGTTGGCAAACCACATTGTTGGTTTTCCAATGAGGCGGCTCAAATGTCTTTTTGGATTCAGACCAAGCTCCATACAATGCAAGAGCTCTAAAGAAGATGGTGGCTAAAACCTGGCAATTTATGATTAAGAAAAGAACAAGAATTGTACAGTCTATTTTGTGAAAACAAAGGTGTTGCACAGCTGACCTGGTCCTGAGGTTATAAAACTTTTTTTCATGCTCAAATTAGCCGAGACTAAAATTTATCCTGCTCATAAATATCAAAATATCCCAAATATATTTAAATAGAAGTTTTAGAACTCCAAAGCCTTTATTCTTCTTATAAATAAATGTTAAAATGCCAACAATGGTTGGCATTTTAACATAGATGAGCAGGATAAATTTTAGTCTCAGCTGAGCTGAGCATGAAAAAAAAGTTTTATAACCTAGGGTCCTGGTACCTTTGTTTCCACACTTGTTGGCAATAGTTTGTATTTGTGAAGCACAACACACTGTTCATCATGCAAACATGTCCGTGTAATGTATACCCCCTTGAACCCCACTTTTATATAGCAAAACTGGGGTATGCAGGGGTATACCTATTTTTCTTATTTTTGCTCCAAAACATAGATTGTGGGTACTCGTTAGAACCGCCTCGGCTCAGCGGTTCTTACGTGTACCCACAATCTATGTTTTGAGCAAAAATAAGAAAAATATCAAACTTTTTCAGCTGAAAAATTACAATTTTTAAAGCTAAAAAAAATCTCTGTTTATTGCATGGGCAAGTTTTCGTAATGTATTGTTAGCTCACCTGAGCTTAAGGCTTTATCAGGTGAGCTTATAGTGGAGGCATCATCTGGTTGTTCAAATAGTGTCAGAAGTATGTCATTATGTAATCATACCAGACTTTAAACTTTAGTACCGAATTCCATCATGGGTAAAGGTGTAAAGTTCCCATTAATCAGGAAATGAAAGTAAATATTCCTTTATCCAAGCTTTGATTAATGATATGAGCCACGACGCGAGAAAACCGGTCTTCGGGGTTTCTGACCAAGTCCGACACAAACTGGCCTGTACTACAGTCTCAGAAGATGGTTAGAAGCTTGAAATTTCGGATTTAGGTAGAAGAGAAATTGTACTATCCGAGAAGTGAAAACAAAGGTGCTGATCAGCTGTGCAGTTACTGCGAAGCTGATCTGCGCCTTTGTTTTCGCATATATATAGGCAAAAAAACGGTTTTCTCATGATGCGGCTCAAATATTCCTTTATCTAAGCTTTGATATCTGTTTGACCAGCAATTAATTAGAATATATTATCCTAACATTTAATTTTTATCAGAATAAACTCTTATGCAAGCAATTTAGATATGGGCCTTCATTTTTCAGTGTGAATAATTCTTTAAGTTTTTATTGTGGCTTAAAATCGCCAAAATAGGCATGTATTACATTAACAAATGAGCCGCCTCATGGGAAAACCAACAATTTGCATATGCAAAAACAAAGGCGCAGATCAGCTTCGCGGTAACCGCGAAGCTGATCAGCGCCTTTGTTTTCGCTACTCGGATAGTACAATTCCTCTTCTATTTAAGCTTCTAGCTCTTTTCTGTGCTTCTACAGGCCGGTTTGTGTCGGACCTGTTTGGAAACCACATTGTTGGTTTTCCCACGAGGCGGTTCAAATTATACCAATGAGAGCATTGGGACTTTGCTAGTACACAACAATGAGCTTGTAAACAAAAGGCATCAAGCTTTTTTTTTTTTTTTTTTTTGAAATTTTAGGGAGGTTTTCAAAAAATGTATACACTTCAACCTCATTATATAAATAACACGCCTCACTATAATGTGGTTTTCATTATAACATGGCCATGTCATGGATCCCAAATTGATTGTTTTACTATATGTCTATAGTATGTAACCTCATTATAACACGGTTTCACTTATAACACGGTCTGCATCTATGGATCCCAAAGATAGCGTTATAATGAGGTTGTACTGTATATCATATAAATATATATCATATAAAAAACTACATCTCTTGGCTCATTTCAGAGAGATTTTGACTTTTCATGAAGAAAAAAGTGGTTACATGCCTAGTATTGCATGAAAAAAAAAAAAAAAAACTTATTTAGTGCAGTCACTGAATTGTTCGTTTAATAAGTTTTTTTTATGCCCCCAACTTTGAAAAAGTTGGAAGGGCATATTGCTTTCGGCTTGTCTGTCTGTCTGTCTGTGTGTGCGTGTGTACGTCTGTTAACTTTTGAATGGTGAATGTTAGGGATTTGAAATTTTATGTGAGTATTCCTCATGAAAAAATAGTTGACCCGTATTTTTTTTCTTGTCCGAGTTATGCCCCTTTTCTGAGTTATTTCCCTTGGAAAACAAAATTTGAAAATCTTGTGTGCAAGATATCTCGAAAAGTATTTAAGCTAGAGCCTTCATATTTGGTATACTGGTTGGGGCTGATAAGTAGATGACCTGATTAACTTTTGAGAACTTTCTGTTAAATTTTGACAAAAATACGGAATTTTGAAATTTTGATTGATTTTTCCACTTTTCGGTGAAATTTGAAACTTTTGAACGGTGAAAGCTAGGGTTTTGAAATTTCATATAAAGATTCCTCATGAAAAAATAGATGACCCATTTTTTTTTTCATGTCCAAGTTATGCCCCTTTTCTGAGTTATGTCCCTTTGAAAACAAAATTTGAAAATCTTGTGTGCAAGATATCTCAAAAAGTATTTGAGCTAGAGCCTTCATATTTGGTATACTGGTTGGGGCTGATGAGTAGATGACCTGATTAACTTTTGAGAACTTTTTGTCAAATTTTGACAAAAATACGGAATGTTGAAATTTTGATTAATTTTTCCACTTTTCGGTGAAATTTGAAACTTTTGAACGGAGAATGTTAGGGTTTTGAAATTTCATATACAAATTCCTCATGAACAAAAAGTTGACCCGTATTATTATTATTTTTTTTTTTCATGTCCAAGTTAAGCGCCTTTTTGGAGTTATGCCCCTTTTAAAACAAAATTTGAAAATCTTGTGTGCAAGATATCTCAAAAAGTATTTAAGCTAGAGCCATCATATTTGGTATACTGGTTGGGGTTGATTAACTTTTTAGGACTTTCCATCAAATTTTGATAAAATAACTCCATTTCGAAATTTTTACTCCATTTATAACTTGTCTACAAAAAGCTTTCATTCTGTTTCTGGATCGAGGTCAAAAACAGAGGCAACCAAACAGCTTCTTTAGGAAATTAAATTTCACTTCATTAAAATGAAATAAATGAATCATACAAGCTGCCAGTTTAGGGACAAGTATACAGTTGGGGTCATAGTGTTTTACAAACACGCATTTCTAGTCTGAATTATGTCCCTTTGAAAACAAAATTTGAAAATCTTGTGTGCAAGATATCTCAAAAAGTATTTAAGCTAGAGCCTTCATATTTGGTACACTTGTTGGGGCTGAGGAGTAGATGACCTGATTAACTTTTGAGAACTTTCCGTCAAATTTTTACAAAAATACGGAATTTTGAAATTTTGATTGATTTTTCCACTTTTCGGTGAAATTTGAAACCTTTGAACAGTGAATGCTAGGGTTTTGAAATTTCATATACAGATTCCTCTTAAAAAAATGGTTGGCCTGTATTTTTTTCATGTATGTGTTATGCCCCTTGTTGGAATAATGTCCCTTTGAAAACAAATTTTGAAAATCTTGTGTGCAAGATATCTCAAAATGTATTTGAGCTAGCTAGCTAGAGCCTTCATATTTGGTATGCTGGTTGGGGCTGAGAAGAAGATCACCTGATTAACTTTTGAGGACTCTCTGTCATATTTTGACAAAATTACTCCATTTTTAAATTTTTACTTCATTTCTAACTGGCCTGCAAAAAAGCTTACATTCTGTTTCTGGATCGAGGTCAAAACAGACGCAACCGACAGTTTCTTCAGGAAATTAAATTTGACTGCATTCAAATGAAATAAATGAATCATACAAACTGCCAGTTTAGGGACAAGCATACAGTTGGGGGCATAGTGTTTTACAAACACGCATTTCTAGTTTAGATTAGCTCTGCACTGTTAGAATCATTCTTAATACATGTACTGTACATGTATACTTATGATTTTTCCATGCAATGCTAAATCTTCATTTCAGGACACATTCAAACTAAATAAAGCCATTCTTTCTTAAAGCCATTTTCATTTTTAAAAACGAAGCCATTCTTCCTGAAACAAAGCCATTTGTCCTTAAATAAAGCCATTCTTCCTTAAACAAAGCCATTCTTCCTTAAACAAAGCCATTCTTCCTTAAATAAAGCCATTCTTCCTTAAACAAAGCCATTCTTCCTTAAATAAAGCCATTCTTCCTTAACTGCAAATAAATTTTAAGACTGCAATAGCAGTAATGCACTGGTCAGTTTGATTTATGTTCTTGTTATCATAAGAGCAAACCCTTTGATCCATGGACAAGCATGTAACACCCTTTAATATGAGGCGCTGCATGAGACAACCAACAATCTGCATATGAGGAAACAAAGGCGCAGATCAACTTCGCGGTATCCGCAAAGCTGATCAGCGCCTTTGCTTTTGCTACTCGGAAAGTAGAGTCCCTCTTCTTCTTAAATCAGAAATTTCAAGCTTCTAGCTGTCTTTTGTGTCAGACCTGGTCGGAACCCACATTGTTGGTTTTCTCACGCACAGGCTCGTATCAAAGTATTGACCAAACTATCAACTTTCATAATCTTGTTATGTACATGATGTTTCTATCATAATCCAGGGTCGCCTCACAGAACTTTCAATGTGTGGCAAAAATGAATGTCGTACTGACATGTTCAAGGCACCTAGGTGTGGTTTTATCGCAAAGTTAGCAGTATTGCCATAATCATGATTTGTTGAAATTCATTCAAGCATACATGCATGATGTTCATCTAAATTATTTGAGCCTTGACGCGAGAAAACCGGTCTTCGGGGTTTCCGACCAGGTCCGACACAAACCGGCCTGTACAAGCTCAGAAAAGAGCTAGAAGCTTGAAATTTCGGATTTAAGTAGAAGAGGAATTGTACTATCCGAGTAGCGAAAACAAAGGCGCTGATCAGCTTCGCGGTTACCGCGAAGCTGATCTGCGCCTTTGTTTTCGCCTAGGCAAAAATCCGGTTTTCTCATGGCGCGGCTCATTTGATTCCTCTAACCTTGAACCACAAAACGGCTTACGCCAAAGGATGAAAATATTTTCTTTTCATGACATCAAAGTGCCCTGGCTTTAGCTTTGATATTTTGCTTATGGATTACACTTGTCAAATGCTGCAATATAAATCCCGGTGTTTATGAGCCAAGTGAAAACCCTTATCAGCATTACCAATCTCTTGTATAGAAATTTTTGACAGCCCTCATAGCCAGATTTACTGCGGACCGTGGTCACTCCAGGTGACTGTCCTGAAATGACCCGGACTTATCATTCTTGTTTGGAGAAAGTAATACTTATTGGTGCTAACTTCTCACGATAGTTTATCACTTGCAATGACCAAAGCCAATCTACATACTGACGATTATTTCAATCTTAGGGCATGTAGTCTAATCTGACTAGTCATTTCAACTTCAGTACCTTAAGGGTAAACATTACTATTGTTTATGAGCACACTGTTTGCGCAACGTCGGCGTTTAGTATATGCATGTTACGCGTAGTTTTTAACGTCGTTTTGTTTTGATTTCTCAATGACGTTGCAAGATGTAGAATCTTATTCTGTTTGTTTCTGCATAATAAAGTCATAAAGCGGTTGTACATATTGTTCATTTTTTATTTTAAAAGAAGATCTGTGGCAATTTATATACCCAAATTCGTGTATAAGATTAATTATAATGTGAAAACGTATTTCGCTGTTGATGACGTCGCATAAATATACGCGATGTCAGTGCAACGTTTGGCGTTAAAACGAAAAAGGCGGGAGTATTGAACGTTTTTTCTCTTTTATCTTCCAACTCAATCCGGTGACCGCAACTTTTTATTTGAACTTTTAAATGGTTACCACGTTTCCTATCTGTTGGTGTAATTTAATCAAAATCATATGCGCAGTTTATGAGATATCGCAAAAATACGTACTTTTCTAGGTTTGAAAAGATGGCGGGAAAGTTAATTTTGCAGTAATCTCCTCAGTTTAAGAGCAAATAGTATCAAAATGTAAGAAAATAACACTCATCGTGTGTTTAAGTTGTTTTTGCAGTAATAACATAGATATTAAAACACATGTCCGCTACGAGTGCGGTTTTCTGAAATTCACGAGAAACATCCAAAAAGTTCTGATACCATGGAAACGAGGCCGGTGACTCCCAACTTTTCTTTCGATTTTAGTCCAAGGATACAATTATCTTGAAGCATAGGAAGTTTCATGAAAATCATATGCGGGAATTAAATAGTAATGTTTCCCTTTAATTAGGCTGCGTATTTGCGTAATTACCCAATTAAAATATGAAAAAACGCAATTAATAACGATCTGGTAGCGTAAGAAAACGCAAAAGAAATCGCCGATACGCAATACCGGAAAAATCAATTGCGTACAGGTTTTAATTGGTGTGCGCCGCACAACGGCTTACGCCGTCTACATTAAACAAAAATGTCATTGGACATTGTCATCGATCGATTGGAAGCCATTTCTTTTCTGTTTTTTCGTTGGTTGACTGCGATTTTAGTTAATTCTCTCAACCAATCAATGTTTCCCTTTTATTTTATGCTATGCAAAAGCGAAAGTAGAAGAAAATAAGGAAAGTACACCTCGAACATCATTTTTACCAAATTGTTTTCCATTTTACCCAATTGATTGAAAACAGAGTGCGTAACAGAATTGAACTTACCCAATTAAAATTCCAGATACGCAATTGAATGAAAAAGGGGTGCGTAAATACCCTATAGGCTAAAAAATTAAAGGTACTGCAACTTTCAAACTCAAGCAAATCTATGGCATTCGACAAGCATGACATGTTGCTTTTTTCCGCGGATGTTTCAGGTCGGAGCAGCGTTGACGTGTCTTAACAATGTTGGCTTGATGTTGGTTTGACATCGCCTGCTCAATTGGATAACAATATTTGCTGCATGTACGACAATCACAGTGACGCTTGAAATTGCATTTGCTTATTGGTACTACCAATAAAAGCAAAATTGTATTCATTCTAATTAGCGCACAGTGCGCTTAACTTTTCAAAATACTTTAAAGTTAAGGTAACAAAATATCGTTCTAATAAGCGCACACTAGGAATGGAAACAACACATAAAGTGCTGAAACTACCATGTCAAAACTACCAATGATGATGTCATTAAATTGTTCCAATCATTGCAAAACAGAGTTTGGTCCTCTAAACCTGAGTTTAAACGTAATTAATGCGGTATAAATGTATAAAATTGGTATAAAATACCAAAATGCTTGTCAAGCAGTGTGCGCTTATGCACATGATTTTCGGAAACGACCGGGGTGTGCGCTTATTAGAGCATGTGCACTAATTAGAACGAATACGGTACTTTGTCACGTTGCCTTCTATGTTTAGCGTTCATGCTACCTATTAACAAAGGCATCGCGTTACTATCATTTTTGTAAAAGGTTCGGTTTTGTGTGCAAAAAAAACCTCATCACAGTCAGAAGCTAAATTTGAAAAATAAATAACCATTATCACATGTATGGTAAAAGCATACATAAATTTACCAGTCCTGGTCCCGAGGTTATAAAACATTTTTCAAGCTCAGCTCAGCTGAGCATGAAATTTCAATTGCTGAAATAGACAAAAATTGTGGAAAATCCAGGTTCAAAACTCAAAAACTAGTAATTTATCCTGCTAATAAATGCCAACAATTAACAAATTTATTAGCAGGATAAATTTTAGTCTCCGCTGAGTTGAGCATGAAAAAAGTTTTATAACCTCAGGCCCTGGTGGGAGGAACACTTTCCAAAAATTAAAATTCAAACCACCGTTAGACCGCGAATTAAAATTGCTTAGAAACTATGCATTAACAACGTAATCTTATACCTTTGTAAGAAGCACTGTTTCGGTGCAAAGGTACCGTCTTTGTTGCAATTAGGAGAGAACCCATACCGACCCGAGACCATAGACTGGACCCAACAGTTGGACAATATCTCAGGCTCACGCCAAGGGACGTCAACTGCAAAATATAAAATATTGAGAAAATAATTTATATTTTGCAGCTGAATTTTTGGCGCATATGATATGAGCCTGTGCAAGAGAAAGCCAACAATTTGGGTTCCAACCAGCTGTGACACAAACCAGGCTATACAGTCGCATACTAGAGTAGAAGCTTGAACTTCTACTCTCCAAAATGATTTCGGATTTAAGAAGATGGATTGTCCTATAGATCCGTGTAATGAAAACAAAGGCGCTGATCCCCTGTGCAGTTACTCCACAGTTGATCTGCGCCTTGGCTTTTGCATATGCAGATTGCTAGTTTTCTGGTGCAGCGGCTCAAATCTATTTTTTTTTTTTTTTTCTTTTTTTTCTTTTATCAAAATTTACAAAATGGTGAATTTGGTGAATTTGGATTCACTGTCCAAAACATTAAATTGAATGAAAAAAAAAAAAAAAAAAAAAAAAAAAAAAAGAAAGAAAGAAACGTTTTAAGACATTTTTTTTTTTTATCAAGAATACTTGACAAGGAGCTTAAGCTTTAAAGAAAAAAAATTACCAGGAAATTATAAGTTATATTTATCGTAAATTTCTCTGGAAAAGTCTGCTCAATAATGTTGTTGCTTTATTAATTAGCCTAAGCCCAAACTTGTGGGTCCATTCCACTGACCTTTGGGATTTTTTGTGAATCTTTTGCCGAACTCCTTTTCCAGTTTTTGCTTTGTTGCTATTGGTCCAACACCTTGGCCAGTAGGTGGCTTAAGAGGCTTCTTCTGAAGGGGTCTAGATGTTTCGTTGTACATCCCAGATTTTTTTAGTATATGTTTTTCAAAGGCAGTTAGAAGCTTTCCGTCCTTCTGTTTCATCAAGGCAAGGGGCAGTAGGGCTTTTTGGAGTGGGTCCAGCAAAAGATGTTTGAAGATAGGGGAATTTTGGCTTGGTTTTGGAAGGGATTTCTGGCTTGGTTTTGGATGGGATTTCTGGCTTGTCTTCTGATTCATTTTGGGAAGATGGGGCCAATATTTTTTAATCTTCTCTGCGAGGTGACTCAGGGGAGTTTTTAAGATGTGTTTTGCGACGAAGTTATGGCTTAGTTGTGGATGGGATTTCTGACTTGGTTTTGGATGGGATTTTGGGCTTGGTTTTGGATGGGATTTCGGGCTTGGTTTTGGATGGGATTTCGGGCTTGGTTTTGGATGGGATTTCTGGCTTGTCTTCTGATTCATTTTGGGAAGATGGGGCAAAACTTTTTTAATCTTCTCTGCGAGGTGACTCGGGTTAGTTTTTAAGATGTGTTTTGCGACGAGGTCATGGCTTAGTTTTGGATGGGATTTCTGACTTGGTTTTGGATGGGATTTCTGACTTGGTTTTGGATGGGATTTTGGGCTTGGTTTTGGATGGGATTTCGGGCTTGGTTTTGGATGGGATTTCGGGCTTGGTTTTGGATGGGATTTTGGGCTTGGTTTTGGATGGGATTTTGGGCTTGGTTTTGGATGGGATTTCGGGCTTGGTTTTGGATGGGATTTCGGGGTTGGTTTTGGATGGGATTTTGGGCTTGGTTTTGGATGGGATTTCTGACTAGGGTTTGGTTGGGATTTTTGGCTTGGTTCTGGATTGGATTCCTGGCTAGGAGGAGGACCACGGCCTCGGCCAAAACTGCTTTTCGATAAGTCGATCTTGTATTTTTTTACTACCCATTTTTCTTGCGGAGATAGTTCCACTCCGGCCTGATGTTTCATGATGGCTGTGTCACGAATGAACTTATCATACATATTATGTATCGGCAAACTGCGCTTGAAGACGTGTCTTGAGTCGAAGTCAGGATCTCCCCTCTTCATTTTGTCATTGTGTGATACATCTGTAAATTGATCATTAATTTTACCATCATAAGCTGCTTTTTTCTTATTTTTAAAACATGGGTTTTAATTATTTTGGCATTTTTAGATAAACCACAGGATCATTGGTCCTGATAATGCTCACCTTAAGCCTCATCTTGGAGCATTCAGTCATCATGAAATGACCTTGACCTTGAATACTCACATACCTTTATTGACTTCACAAGTTGTCTGCATCTGCCAAGTTCCAGGTCTCAGGCTGCAATAGTTTCCAAACCAGAGGACCAATGGTCCTGTAAACGCTCACCTGAGATCTGGGATATGCAACCTCAGCTGACCTTGCCATCAAATAGGTCAAGGTCATCCTGGGGTCATGATTATACAAACTTTGTAGAGCTCCATTCACTGGTGCTTGATGCTTCAGGCAAAGTTTCAAAATCATAGGTCTTCCGGTTCTGAAGAATAAGATTTA
The DNA here is from genome assembly GCA_964017185.1 of Rugalucina vietnamica. NCBI lineage: Eukaryota > Metazoa > Mollusca > Bivalvia > Lucinida > Lucinidae > Rugalucina > Rugalucina vietnamica. The sequence continues at coordinate 45,437,004 of OZ024878.1, read as the reverse complement.
TAAAGGTTTTTGCTATTTATAGCCATGGTGGCCATCTTGGTCATGTGACCTTGACCACTTAAATTAACTTTCATTCCCCTTTCCTAACGATGCTCCACATAAAGTTTGGTTTTGATTGGCCAAGCAGTTTCAGAGAAGAAAATGTTTGAAAATGATGGTCATATACATGTATATAGCCCAGGGGCGGGGGCAGACAACCCCCTGAGGACATTTTCTTCATAAACATAAATCTTCTGTTTATCATACTTCTGTTTGCATACTCCCAGCAAGTTTCCCCCGATTTAATTACATTTTACTGATTTTTCCCATTCAAATGCATGGGCAACCTATGTTGGCCTTGCCATAAAATAGGTCACGGTCATCCCAAGGCCATGATTTATATAAACTTTGTAGAGCTCCTCTCCCTGATGCTTCATGCTAAGTTTCAAAATCGTAGGCCTTCGGGTTCTGGAGAAGAATTTTTTTTAAGGTTTTTGCTATTTATAGCCATGGCAGCCATCTTGGTCATGATGACCTTGACCATTTATATATAAACTTATATACTTTATATATAAACTTTCATTCTCCCTTCCTAACCATTTTTATAAACTTTCAGAATGGCCTCCACATGACGTTTGGCTTTCATTGGCCAAACACTTTCAGAGAAGATCTTTGAATATTATGGTAATATATAGAGGATATTTACTTTTTTGAGATGAATACCAAATATATTTTATAGAGTGAGTTCAAAACATCAAAATTTTCACGAGTGCGTAGCACGTGTGAAAATTTAGATGTTTTCAAGTCACGAGGTATTTACCAATAAAAAGTAAATTTTCTTTTTATTTTATTCAATACACGGGCATGTTCCTATTCACAAAGCAGGCGGTAAAAATGCAAAAACCAAACAAAAATTTTTGAAAACACAAATAATTTTGGTACCACATTGTTCCTGAAGTTCGAACTAAGAAAATGAATACCCACACTTTATGTTTTCGTTCGTAAATAACAGAGTTATAGGCATTTGAATTTCTGAAGTGAGGCACATTTAATGACGTCAAGTGAATGGAAACGTCAGAAGTAATCCAAATTCTACAGTGAAAATATCGGCTGATATCAATCACTAGTGAAAATATCAATATCAATATCAATTCTGCAGTGAAAATATCACTTTTATCCATTTTTGATATAGTTACATTAATTTCACTGCTAAGTATAAAATAAACATGTATATTGCCCCTGGGTGGGGGCAGACCTGCCCATGGGGTCCATTTTTTCAGAATCATAAATCTTCTGTCCATTTGCCCATTTCCATAAAGTTTTTCCCTTCAAATAACATTTTGACAATTTCCCCCATTCAAATGCATGCACGACTGTGTTGACCTTGCCATAAAATAGGTCAAGGTCGAGCTTCCCCCCCCCCCTGCTTCATGCCAAGTTTCAAGATCATAGGCCTTCTGACAGTGGTCGAAATTAGGATTATTCCTCACTAGCCCGAACCCCTTATCGGCTAAAACACAATCAGGGTGGACATTTGGGTTTCACTTTTGTCAAAAAATGAACTTTAAGTGGGACATTTTTAGATGGCATTTTTGTTATGAAGACACCTTGTAGGTGCAAAAACGCAGAAATTTTCATTTTCTTTTCAGGCTTTCAAAAATTTTACCATATCTATGCCCTCTAGGGCTTAGGGGCCTACATATCTGAAAATATAACATGCATAATGGCTAATGCAATTTATCTTGTATCCAGAATTTTTACTTTTGGGACACTTTTTTGTGTCATAACAGATTTTATCTGGAAAATCTGTCAAAATTTTTAACTTATGGCAAATATGAAAATGTGTCGTGTCCGTAGCCCTATCTATTTTCAGACAGTTTTGTCACAAATATTAACATGCAATATTCATATGTACTGGTACATTTATGACTTTTAATGATGATTTTGTTTGTTTACAACTCAAAACAAAATGAGATAAGCTTAAAATGATCATTTTAAGCAAACAACAAAAATGGCGGCTACGGACACGACGGCTACGGACAGCATAGTTACCGCGATATCTGATGAAACCATTCAGCTAGCCACAAAATGTTTATTATAAAACGTTTAATGGCTGGACCCGCAAATGAAAGTGAAGGTCATGTTTATATTGACCATTGTTAACATACTTTAATAGGGGCTTGAAAATAGGGGGCTACGGACACGACATTTACATGGTGTTACAAAATTGCATCTGGCAGATTCCACAATTACTTTATATTCAATAAGGGCTTTCCCATCAAAATTCAAAAAGTATCTTAGGCTTAATATATGGCATTTGTGATTTTATATTTTGCAGTTTATTAAGTTTGGAAGCTCCTGATTTGGGGGTATTAAAAAAGCCAAAATGTATAACAAAAGGCTACTTTTAAGAAAAGCTCTTGGAAATTTATACAAAGGCAAGTACCAATGTATTTATCACCTCAGATAAGAGTTTGGGTATTCCTTTTGAATTTCTGACATAAATTTATTGGCTAAAGATGAAATTATAATACATGTAGCTGGTGCCTTGTAAAATAATAGAAAATTTGAAGTGAAACTTTATAACACTCAAAAATGGCCCAATTTTAGCCTTTTGACTAGGCAGTAAACTGTTCCTCTACTAATAACCCACACATATTATATATCACTGGAAAGGTTTTGAAATTTTCTATATAGCTATGACAATAACATCATTCTAGGAGTGCAACAGGGCAAAATACTGGCGTATAACATGTATTTTGTGAAATGTCCACCCTGATTGTGTTTTAGCCGTTATATCTTTAATCATTACTAGCCTGACCTATATAGGTAATGGGATTAACTGAGAATAAGAGCTGTCGCAGGACAGCGTAGCTCGCCTGACTTGTGCTTTGCCACTAAATCTAATAAATCTATGACCCATGACATTGACCTCAAGGTCACTCAGGTGGGTCGTGATGGTACAGCATAAAACTTCAGACCAGTATGTACCAACACACAAAGTATCAACTTGAGCCATCTACATATTCGATATAAACTTATAACATAAAATTTCTAAGTCTGTGACCTTGACCTCAGGTGAGTCAAGATGGTACAGCATAAAACTTAAGAATAATATCTAATAGCAAAGTATCAACTAGATTCATCCATCTGTTCCAGCAATATACAGTTCAAACCACTTTAAGCAAAAGCTTTGACATAAAATTTCAAAGTCTCTGACCTTGAACTCAAGGTCACCCAGGTGGGTCATGATGGTAGAGCATAAACCTTCAGACCAATATAGGCCAACATGCAAAGTATCAACTTGATCCATCTATATATTCAAGAGATATAGACATATAAAGCAATAATCGAAAACTTTAACACAAAATTTCTAAGTTCATGACCTTGACCCAGGTGGCACCCAGGTGGGTCGTGGTGATATAACATAAAACTTCAGACCAATATCTACCAACATGCAAAGTATCAACTTGATCAATCCACATGTTCAAGAGATATAGACTTAAAAAAACTTTAACCAAAAACTCTAACACAAAATTTCTAAGTCCGTGACCTTGACCTCAAGGTCACCCAGGTGGGTCGTGATGGTACAGAATAAAACTTTAGACCAATATCTACCAACATGCAAAGTATCAACTTGATCCATCAACAAGTTCAAGAGATATAGACTCATAAAAACTTTAACCAAAAACTTTAACATTTTGAGCAACGCCGACGCCAACGCCGACGCCGACACCGACGCCGACGCCGGGGTGACTGCAATAGCTCTTCCTGTACTTTCGTACAGGCGAGCTAAAAACTACTAGCTTGACAACCCTTTGGCTAGTGTCGGGCTATCAGGCTAGTGCTAATTTCGATCACTGATTCTGGTTCTGGAGAAGATTTTTAAAGGTTTTTGCTATTTATAGCCATGGTGGTCATCTTGGTCATGTGATGCTTGGTCATGTGATGTCATTTATATTTAAACTTTTGTTCCTCCATCCCAAGGATACTACATATAAAATTTGGCTTTGATTGGTCAAGTGGTTTATATTACTGAGAAAATTAAGTTTTACATTTATAAAATTTGTAAATGGCCTTTTTGCCAAGGTCAAGAAATTACCTTGACCTTTTATACTCACAACACTTCATTAGCTGAACATGTTGTCTGTATCTACCAACTTTCAGGTCACAGGCTACAAAACTTCCAGAAAAATTCAATGTTTTCCCTTTTTTCCATTGAAAAGCCTAGATGTAACCAAAATTGAGCTTGCCGTAAAATAGGTCAGGATCAACCAAAGGTCATCATGATTTATATAAACTATGATGGTCCAGAAGCCCCAATGCTACATACCAAGTTTAGTTGAAATCGGTCCACTGGTTCCAGAGAAGATTTTTTTTATGGTTTTTACCATATATGGGCATGGCGGCCATCTTGGACATGTGACCTGGACCATTTATATAAACTTTTGTTCTCCTTCCTAAGGATGCTCCACATGAAGTTTGGCTTTGATTGGCCCAGCGGTTTCAGAGGAGAAGAATACAGAAGATCTTTGAAATTGTGGACGCCGACGACGGCTGACGGATGCCGGAGCATGGCCATCCTATAAGCTCACCTTTTGAGCCTTCGGCTCAGGACTGGTGAGCTAAAAAATCAAATGTTTTCAATTTTTCACTTTTTTCCATGTAAAAGCCAGTTTCCAAAATTGACATTGCCGTAAAATAGGTCAAGGTCATCCTGTGGCCATTATTTAAACAAACTATGACGGGCTGTCCCTGATGCTACATACCAAGTTTCAGGAATATCGGCCCATGGAAAAGATTTTTGAGCATTTTTGAGCCTCTGTGAGCATGGCAGCCATGTTGAGCATGCAACCCCAATTTTATGAACAAAATTTCATCCACCCTATGCAGGAAGGCTTCTAATAAAATTTCACAATCATTCATAGGCCGAGAGGTTACTGAGAAAAACAAGTCTTTAATTTTGATATTTCAATAACCTTGACCTAAATTAATCACATCTTCACTTGCTAACATTCAGGTCTCGGGCTGCAACAGCTTCCAAAATATCCAAATTGTTTTCACTTTTTGCCCATGTAGAAGCCTATGTTTCTAATACTGCGTTTACATTATGTTCCCGGCGGCCCCGGCAGCCCCGTTTGCTAGAAACGTATCGTGCCGTGAAGTTTTGGTAATACATTTCTCTGATTTTCAAGATCTATTATGGTTTGTTATGTTTTCTTACGTTGTATTACGATATCCGTAACAAGCCGTGGTAGTGATAAGCCGGTGTGTCACGGAGGCGCTCAGGTACGTTATGGTTATCCACGATCTATCACGCTTATTAGCACGTTCTATTACGGCCTGTTACGTTCTGTTGCGTTTTGACCAAGGCATTACCGATTCACGCCATACACATTCGGCCTGTTTCTTCATTGTGGCCCTCTCGCCGATCTTTTTGTATTCAAACGTGCCGAACTTCTTCTTAAATGCTCACATTTGATTTTGAAACCGAATCTTATTGTCTGGAATACCGGAAGAAGTGAAATTCAAGTGCTTTTCAAGGCCAATGGCTAATTTTCCAGCACTTTTCAAGGCAAATTTGGTTTTCAAGTACTTTTCAAGACATCCCTTCATTTTCAAGTACTTTTCAAGCCAGTGCGAACCCTGAAAATAAATCGAAAACCAAAAATGTTTGGTTGGCTACGTGCTAACCTTCCACAAATTTACACACTTTTCATCTGAGATTAGGTATAAGATGATGAATTCAATAAAATCTGAATTTCATCGTCCAAATCTGGCGAAACCTTTTATTTCTTGTAAACATGAAAAAAGATTGAAGTCTATGGAGTTTTCAACCAAAAGTGGTCCATGTTCTGTAGTTGGTGAAATATTCTTGTTTTTAGACACATTCATTATTTTTCCATACATAACACCCACAAACATCGTCCTCACCTTCGTCGTATATGTTTTTTTTAAAGATACTTCTTGTTATTTACCTATTTTATGAAAATTTCTTCTTAAAATCAATACTTCCTTTGATCATATTTATGGTTAGATTAAATACTACTTTCACATTAATGTGTTCCCTGCTCTTAAAGGATCTCTGTTTTAATTGTCCCCCGCCTTTTCGAATAAAAGCAGTGGGACATAGTTTTTGGCTTTCCATACTTGGTATGTCCGTCCTTCCGTCTTTCCATCCTTCCGTCCCCCTATAGGAGTATGTACCTTGTGTGCACAACTCCTCCTACAGTTTTATTCCGATTCTTAGATGTCTTCATCATGCTTTGAAGATGTGCATGTGGTTTGGATATAATCCTCAGATTAATTTTTGACACTTTTTTTCGCAATTTGAACTTAGTCATTTTTCGGGCATTTTAATTATAATGAAAGTGAATAGACAGAGTGGGTACCTTGTGTGCGCAACTCCTCCTACAGTTTTATTCCAATTCTTTTGAAACTTTACAGATGTCTTGATGATGCTTCGAAAATATGGATGTGCTTTGGATACTAGAAAAAGCGCCTTGAGAGGCACGTATACCCCCGGCTGGTAGCTCCCTCCAACGCCCCCACCCCTCAGCCCACCGCCACGAATCCAGACATGCTCACTGACAGTGACACATTAAACCTCAATTCCTGATGAAAGAGAGCGTCCTCAACAAGTAAATCTTATAAATTTGTATTTGCAAAAAACACTGTCTAAAACCATGGGGAGGGGGGGGGGTGTAGTAGAATGACAGATCTATTTTAGAGCAGTATACAGAGCTGACTTGTATACTCAATCTAGGACTTGATCGCGGACATTGAGGGTCAGGGTCCTCGGTCCTAGATGTAAAGTAGAATGTCATTCTTCAATAATATTAAAAAAAAAAAAAAAAAAAAAGATGTCCTATATTTTGACCTCTAGCCCCACCCTCAGGGCATGGACCCTAGAGTCCAATGTCATTAGGAACAAGGCAAACCTTATAGTGTACCTTTGGTGCAAGTACGAATCATTTCTGAACATGGTGGTAAAGAAAAGTAAAGAAATACATTTTTTAAAGAAGTTCTAGATTTTGACCTCTAGCCCCAACCCCCGCACATGGACCCTAGTGTCTGAACCTTACATGGTACCTATGGTCTAAGTATGAATGCTTTCTGATAAAACTTTGTGGATGTCAAGAAAAGAGACTTACAGAAAATATTTATTATATTTATCATATTATAAATAAGTCCTAGATTTTGACCTCTAGCCCCACCCCCTGGAGATGGTACCGAGCATGGAGTATGAAAGCAAACCCTAGAGGGTATCTATGAACTAAATAAGAATACATCCCTATGATTGTTTGTTAAGATATGGACTTATAGAAGAAACATTAAAATTGTAAACAGCATATTTTAAAGGTGACCTAGATTTTGACCTCCAGCCCTACCCCAGGGGATGGGCCCTGGGGTCCGAACTCATGGAAACAAAGCAAACCCTATATGGTACCTATGGTCCAAATATGAATGGTTTCTGACCATTGGTTCATGAGATCCTGTACGAAAATGTACAGCAATACTTCAACAATACTTTAGCTGTAAAATAAAGCAAGGTTCTTGGCAGGAAATTGTCTTTTTCAAGCTATAATGACAACAATACTTCAGCTATAATCTTAGGTAAAATATTTAAATTAGCAAGAATCTTGTCAAAAAATATTGCAATAATTCTAGCCAAAATATTGCCAGGATTCTTGCTATGGAAAATTATGGCCATAATTAATGCTCAAATTATTGCAATATTTTTTTCAAAAAGTATGGCAATATTTTTTCAAAAAGTTTAGCAAAACTTTTTCAAAACATATTGCAATAATTTGCTCATACATGTATGTGTATATTGATATTCACACAAAGACCTTGACATTTTATTTCAAATTTTCAACACACTTCATAGCATATAGAAGACATGTAACAGAACATGAAGCATGCTAATTTAGGGAGATAAGTTTCCAAAGCCACATCTTAGCTAAAGATGACCAGTCTTAGCCAGATTGTTGAATAAAATTGGTGCCCAACTCCACTCTAAAATTTAAAATTTGTTTGCCAGTGTAAGTGGGTGGAGTATTATAAACATTAAATCAATATAAAGCTTGAAATTGTTAATTGAAATTGCTTTTTAAAATATGCATAAAACACACTAACCTTTATATATCCATTTCATGCAAAATGTTGTTAACTTTTTCTTCAAATTATAGAAAATTTAAGCTTATTTAACTTGGAGCACATTTCTTCAGTCCTTATATTTAAACAGCATGTGTATTTACTGTGTGTTAATCTCAAGTTAACCTCCAAAACTATGATGCAACAGGAAGTTATTACTCAGCACTTTTTCCTCTGTTTTATGGCAATATTTTCAGTGGTAGTTTTTCTCCCAAATTCTTGCTAAACTTTTGTTCAAATTATTACAATATTTTTACTCATTTTATTGCAATATATTATTATTGTTGTAATATTGCTATAAAATCAAATTTTAGCAAGAATCTTGTTGACATATTGCAATAGTATAGCTGTAGTATTGTAGTATTTTTCGTACGGGTTATACACCTCTAGAGAAACTTTAACCAAAACTTTGACGTAAATTCCACGAACGTTCCGGAATTACGAACGAAGAAACGAACTAACTAACTAACTAACTAACTAACATACGAACGGACGAACGGAAAAGCAAAAGCTATATACTCGTCGGCATAAATGCCGGGGGTATAATAATCCTCAGGTTAATTTTTGACACTCTTTTGCAATTTGAACTTAGTTGTTTTTCAGGCATTTATACAATGAAAGTGAATGGACATTGGGTACCTTGTGTGCACAACTCCTCCCACAGTCTTATTCCGGTTCTTTTCAAACTGTACAGATGTCCTGACCATGATTTGAAGATTTGCATGTGGTTTGAATATAATCCTCAGATAAATGTTTGACACTATGATTTGGATATACATTATTATCAGATATATTTGTGTAACTAAAAAATTAAGGCGGGGGACATAAATTCTCTGAATTTGCTTGTTTTTATTTGCTATTACTGCAGCTGGTGTTGTACCGTGTGGTGGCCCTAAAAAATCACCCCATACATCATCCATAGTACAGGTTATATTTTCTCTTTGGTCCTTTGAGATCAGCGAGGATATTCTGAGAAATCAGAAATTTATTATCGGTTAAGATTCATTTTCTTACCAATGTTTAACATATTTGGTTCCATTTAGATAATTCTAGTCTTTGTATCGACTACCCTGTTGAAAGTAGCAAAATTTCAGTAATTCGCTTTGGCTCCATGTTGCCAAATCTAAAGAGTCACTGACGAGACTTTTTAGAAATAGTCGAAACTGCGGTATGGCCCATCCCCTTTCTCATTAATGTGTTCACTGCTCTTAAAGGATCTCAGTTTTAATTTTTATTTACATTTACTGTGATGTTTGAAGGAAATGTCAATCGTCTACATGTATCTTGGTCTCTTTGATGTTTGATTTTTTCTCTTGATAGATCACGTCTTACTAGGGCTGCTTTTCTTTTCTGGCCAGCTGGCTTGCTAAAGAATTTTGCTGTTGATAGTATATAATTAAGACCAACTATTGTACTTCTTCTTTTTTATTTTATGAGGAGGTTTAAAAATTTTTACTACTTACCTACTTACTCCTTTATCCACTGGGTGGGCAATTACAAACAAACATTTTTTTTTAAGGATGGCCTTATGGTCCGTTCATGCTTTTTATTTGAACAATACAGACATCCAGCTTCACATCACGTCACAGCCTCCGCGACATATCGTCGAAAATTACATTTGAGCCACCTCGTGGGAAAACCAACAATCTGCATAGGCGAAAACAAAGACGCAGATCAGCTTCGCGGTAACCGCGAAGCTGATCAGCGCCTTTGTTTTCGCTACTCGGATAGTACAATTCCTCTTCTACTTAAATCCGAAATTTCAAGCTTCTAGCTCTTTTCTGTGTTTGTACAGGCCGGTTTGTGTCGGACCTGTTCGGAAACCACATTGTTGGTTTTCCGACGAGGCGGCTCATTTGTCGAAAATGTCCCCATGCCCAGACCTTTACCCTAACCCTAGTGGTTGGTGGCACAAAATTTGGACCTATACTGCAGGGATAATTCTGGCCTTCAAACACGATGGGCCTTTTTGACAAATTCCATTAACATTTCTGGGCTAAAACAACAACTCCCTATACAAGTTACATTGTGAAAAGGGCCCATACCTTTCTACAGACGGTGCCTTTTTGAATAAGAGCTGTCGCAGGACAGCGTGCTCGACTGCTTCTGACCTTTGTCAAACATAAGGCCAAACCGGACCAGTAACCCAAAGCATTATGCTCATACATCTTTTTGCCTTGATGCAATAAGGCAAAATCACTGAACCATGAAAGTAAACTATAACTACCTAAGATTTAGAGGTCTCACTCATATTGTGAAAGAAGTGTGTTCATATACCAACTGAGTGCCAAGACACAAGGCAAAATCACTGAACTGTGAAATAAGGTAACACTGACCTATAAGTATTTCAGGGTCAAAGGTCTAGTGATAATGTGAAAGAAATATGATCATATACCCATTCAGTGTTGAGATATAAAGCAAAATCACTGAACCATGAAATTAGGTCATAGTGACCTATAAGTATGTTTGGGTTAAAGGTCTGGTCATACGCATTCATAATCAGAAAGAAGTATGAAAAATACCAACTGAGTGTCGAGATACAAGGCAAAATCACTGAACCACGAAATTTGGTCACAGTGACCCAGGAATACTTTACGGTCAAAGGTCTTGTCATACTTGTACATATCGTGAAAGAAGTATGTCCATATACCAATTGAGTGCCGAGATATAAAGGAAAATCACTGAACCGTGAAATTAGGTCATATTGACGTAGGACTACTTTAGGGTCAAAGGTCTTGTCATACGCAAACATAGTGTGAAAGAAGTTTGTTCATAAACCACTTGAGTGCTGAGATATACGGCAAAGTCACTGAACCGTGAAATTAGGTCACAGTGACCTATAAGTATATTGGGGTCAAAGGTCTGATCATACTCACTCATAATCTGAAAAAAGATTGAAAATATAGTAATTGAGTGTCAAGATATAAGGCAAAATTACTGAACCGTGAAATTAGGTCACAGTGACCAAGGACTACTTCAGGGTCAAAGGTCTTGTCATACGCAAACATACTTTGAAAGAAATTTGTTCATAAACCATTTGAGTACCGAGATATAAGGCAAAATCACTTAACCGTGAAATTAGGTCACAGTGACCTATAAGTATATTGGGGTCAAAGGTCTGGTCCTACTCACTCATAATCTGAAAAAAGTATGAAAATATACTAATTGAGTGTCAAGATATAAGGCAAAATCACTGAACCGTGAAATTAGGTCACAGTGACCTATAAGTATATTGGGGTCAAAGGCCTGGTCGTACTCACTCATAATCTGAAAGAAGTAAGAAAATATACTAACTGAGTGTCAAGATATAAGGCAAAATCACTGAACCATGGAAAGTAGATCAACCGACCCTTACCATCATGACACACAAGTCATTGTCACAAAGTCAAAAGATGAATGACCAACCATCTTCCTAAGTTGTTTCTATTAAGAAATAAAAAGAAAAAAAATTCGGGGAGTTCTAGATTTTGACCTCTAGCCCCGCCCCACTGACTCCGACCCAGAGGTCCGATGTCATGGAACCTAAAGTGTATGAAGTATGAATGCTTTATGATAAGTTGTTGTCAAGATATGGACACCTTGTAAAAGTTACACAGCAGTACATCTATTTTTACAGTGTTCTAGTTTTTAACCTCCAGCCCCACCCCCCAGGCATGGACCAAGAGATTCGATGCCATGAAATGAAACTCAACCCTACAGGGTACCTATGGTCCGAGTATGAAAGCCCTCTGATAAAAAGTTTTCAAGATATAGACTTCTAGAATACTATATCACAGAAAAGCCATTATTATTAATGGTGTTATAGATTTTAACCTCTAGCCCCACCCCCTGGCATGGACCCAGGGATCTGATGCCATGGAATGAAAGCCGACCCTACAGGGTGTCAATGGCCCAAGTATCAATGATTTCTGATGAGTGGTTGTCAAGATATGGACTTCTAGAAAACTTTAACACAAGAACTGCCATTTTTGAAGGTGTTCTAGATTTTAACCTCCAGCCCCACCCCCTGGCCTGGACCCAGGGGCCCGATGCCATGGAATGAAAGCTAACCCTACAGGGTATCTATGGTCCAAGTATGAATGCTTTCTGATGAGTGGTTGTCAAGATATGGACTTCTAGAAAACTTTAACGCAAGTGTGACGCGCACGGGAACGCGCACGGGAACGGGAACGTGGACGACCGGGGTGACTGCAATAGCTCTATGCACTTCGTGCAGTCGAGCTAAAAATTATGGGCCTTTTAGCACAGGGCTCCTTCCAGAATTATCCCTGACTATAGGCTAGTCTTCTATGGAATAAATCTCAAAATTTTGCGGAGAATATTTTTGAAGTTACAACATTTTCGACAAAACACATTTTCGACGAAATGTGCATTGCACATCATACAAAGGGTGTTACATGATTATTCATTTAACATTCAGTTATATAAAACTTTACACAAAATAAGGCATACACTTCACCAAAATATATATTTGCTTTTTTGAGGTGAATACCGAATATATTTCATCGAGTGAGTTTAAAACATCAGAATTTTCACGAGTGCGCAGCACGAGTGAAAATTTTTGTTTTTAACTTTTGATATCAATGAGATTTGATATTGATGAAATTTCATATCAATAAAAATACCAATTTTATCAAGTTTGATATACATTGGTTTTCACTGTAAAGTATAAAATATTATATGCAAACATTTATCTAACAGAATCACCCCCAACCCCTCCATATGCCCCAAATTGTTCCCTTTTTATCAGGTTTTCAGTCACTATTGACAACTACACCATTTTCAGGACCATTTTCTCCAGTCTCAAGAATAGAAAAGTCCACATTGTCATGGAAGAACAAATGTTCCATTTTAGGCGTGGTGATTGTGGTAACTGTAAAAGAATGCATTGTGTGGCTATTTAAAGAAGAATTTGGGTTGGCTATCAAAATATTCACTTGGTATCATTGAGATCATGTCTATGTAGACTAGTCTATATTTAAACCCATGGCCGGCTGTCACAAGTTGCACGGTATGTAATAGGCTCTGACAAAGTGTCAACCAAGAAAAGGGAAATCGCACCCATTTTATATCTGCAAAATTTTCCGTAATTCATAGCCCTGGGAGGGGTCGTAATGCTAGGTGACTAATGTCGCAAGACTGCACAACTATGACGTCAAACATCACGAGAATAAATGACTTAAAGCATTGCAACTTGCAAGAATGACAAAGAATGACACAAGCTTTTCAAATGTTGCTAGAGTGACGTAGAATGTCACGCACTTTGAATTATGAACGTCATTTGCTAGTCAGCAAAAGTTGGCAATGAAATCGCTGATTGTCACTGGTGCTGTTGGGTGACCTTTTTTTTTCCATGGATCAAGGGTCAAGTCGGGTAAATTTTATAAGGACAAACAGTTGTACCTCGGTGCTGTTGACAGCTTGAAATAATAATAGTACATATTTTTTAATTTTCAAGCTTAAATGTATACTCGTTTCATGTGTTTAGGATGCACGGGTGATAGTCAGGTAAAACCTATTTATTTCATATTAATTTGATAGCACCCTATTGTCCTACCGTCATATTGGGCCATTAATTTGGCAACCGCCTATGGAACGTAATTGAAGTATCTCTGACTTAAATAAAATGTGTCTATCAAATTGTACAAAAAAGAGAAACAAAAAGAAAAAGTTACCTTCATTTTCATTCCGTTCTGCATCTCGAGCTATCTCCTCTGAAACATACAAACAAAAACAACAATGCTTTACTGTAAACAACCGCTTACTCCATCTTGAGGACTCCTGACATTACTGAAAAAAATGTTACTAAGAATAATTCAGTGCTGGGAGCCTGGAAATAGCCGAAAGTGAGAATATTCATAATTTTACACAGATGTTGGATTGATTACAATGTAAAAACATCACATGTACAAGAATAGTCAATTTAATTTGCATCTAGCATCTAGCAAATAGCATTTAGCAAATAGAATTTAGCAAATAACATAAATTTAGCAAATAGCATTTGGTTGTATTTGACCAAACAAAAGCATGATTGACCACGAAATGTGCAATTAAATGTAGCAATTAGCAATTCCCTTTTAAAAAATGAAAATAAGCATTTAGCAATTAGCATTTAGCAAATAGCAATTAACACGTCGCCCCAGCCTTCCATATAAAACAGATCTTTTCATAAAGTCCACATTTTCTACGAGTATATTTTCTGGCAAACATGATTTTTCAGTTGTACACTCGCGGTTCCTCACCTTCCAAGTCCCGGGCAGGTCGTGGAGCTGGAGGTACTGCAGCAGGAGGAACAGCGTCGTTATTGTTATCCAGAGTGGAGGCTGGTTGTCCACCAGCCTGTCCGGGCTCACCGACCAGGGCTGATCCGTCAACTTTCCTGAAATTACAAAGCAGCATGCAATTATTTTTATTGCAATGGCTTTAAAATGACATGATACCGCATATGAAACAAAGCAACAAGTACAATAATGAGCTATGCCAGACTTTTTTTCACGTGTGAAAAACTAAAAATGAAATTTACATTTACTGTCCGGGCTCACTGACCAGGGCAGATCGTCAACTTTCCAGAAATTACACAACCAAGTCTCACTTTTCTGAAATACCACACAAAAAATATGACCATGTCATCTTTTTGCAACCCAAAAGTCGTAAAAAGTGCAGCAAAATTTTGAAAATCGGTTCACTAGTTAAATAACTAGAAATAAGTGTTTGTAAAACACACTATGCCCCCAACTGTATGCTTGCCACTAACCTGGCACATTTTTTTTTTTCATTAATTTTGTAAATCATGTAAGCAAACAGAGTTGACCTGGGCACAAATAGCAAACTTGAGGACTAACAGTGATAACAGATGCACACTTAAAAATGTAGTTAAAATTTCACAATTCCGTAATTCTGTCAAAATTTGACGCAAAGTCCTCAAAAGTTGATCATGTGATCATCTTCTCTACCCCAATCGGTACACCAACTATGAAGGCTCTAGCTAAAATACTTTTTGAGATATCTTGCACACAAGATTTTCAAATTTTGTTTTCAAAGGGACATAACTCAAAACAAGAGCATGACTTGGGCATAAAAAAATTACGGGTCAACTATTTTCTCGTGAGGAATCTGTAAATGAAATTTCAAAACCCTATCATTCACCGTTTAAAAGTTTCAAATTTCACCGAAAAGTGGAAAAATCAATCAAAATTTCAAAATTCCGTAATTTTGTCAAAATGTGAGGTGAAGTTCTCAAAAGTTAATCAGGTGATCTACCTCTCAGCCCCAATCAGTATACCAAATATGAAGGCTCTAGCTCAAACACTTTTTGAGATATCTTGCACACAAGATTTTCAAATTTTGTTTTCAAAGGGTCCTGGGACATAACTCAGAAAAGGGGCATAACTTGGACACGAAAAAATATACGGGTCAACTATTTTTTCATTAGGAATCTGTATATGAAATTTCAAAACACTAGCATTCACTGTTTAAAATTTCAAATTTCACCGAAAAGTGGAAAAATCAATCAAAATTTCAAAATTCCGTAATTTTGTCAAAATTTTGGGTTAAGCTCTCAAAAGTTGATCAGGTGTTCTACTTCTCAGCCATGACCTGTATACCAAATATGAAGGCTCTAGCTCAAATACTTTTTGAGATATCTTGCACACAAGATTTTCAAATTTTGTTTTCAAAGGGACATAACTCAGAAAAGGGGCATAACTCGGACATGAAAAAAAATACGGGTCAGCTATTTTTTCATGAGGAATGTGCATATGAAATTTCAAAACCCTAGCATTCATGGTTCAAAAGTTAACAGACGCACACACACACACACACACAGAAAAAGCCGAAAGCCATGGCGTACACATGTCTTATTGTTTTGGACCCCGAGATACCTTTCACTCTGCCTGAGATGAAAGGTATCTCGGGTACAGATGGTGCAAATTACAAAGTAATAAAATAATTAACTCCCCCAGTGCTACTGCGGTCATTATGCAAATTTGGCTATAGTTATCTTGTGATTAATTATCTGTAGATAATTGATATATCTATATAAAAATCAGAATATTTAATTCTTCATTTTAGAAGAAAACAAAGTAAAAATTCATAATTATCAGAATCGTTTGAATAAAATTGCATTTTCAATCCGTTTTCTACATGCAATATTAACGATTTTGCACATTGATGAAAATATTTTTTATCTGACATGATCAGCTAATTGCAACCCCCTGCAGTGAGCTGCGGCATCAGCAGCACTTTGTTGCCCAGTTTTATAGTTGAAACCATATGCAAACTTCATGGTTCAGGGAAGAAAAAATGCACAGAAATTTTATAAGAGATGTGTACGCTATGAATATGTCCTTCCAACTTTTTCAAAGTTGGGGGCATAATTATGCCCGAAAATTATTCTGAATAGGCATTTTGCATGTGCAAGGGAGGTAATCCAAACACCTTAAAACTGAAAATCAGGCAAATCTGTGAAAAACTTTTAAGAGTTTGGCACTCAGATATCCATACAATACAATTTTGTTTTGGTATGGTTTCTTTTTAAATGAAAAATAAGCAATTTCGATTTTTTCCGGGAAAATAATTACTTCCCTTCATGCTGACATTTTTACAATGGAAAAAGCTCTATTCAAAATTATTTTCTGGCATAAAATTTTCATTTATTGGAATTTGGAATGCAAAATGGTGACATGGTAATATTTTTCTTATCCATGGTCTTTCAGAAAAGAGAGATTTTGTAAAATGTAGTTTCTGGAAGATGGTGAATAGACAGTACATGTAGCTTAAAGACCGACTTTCTTCTCCCAGGAAGAATAGGAGTTCATTGCCATTAGTCTGGCAGTTATATCATTGACCTGTCTGTATGACCCACTGTGACTAATTTTATTGGTTCTACCCGAACTTGCATGATAAATGCTGATCAGATTGCATGCATGATACATCAACACTTTTAGTGCTGATCAAACTGCGTGCCTGATAAATTTGAGTTGTAGTAAATTTGAACAGTTTCTGCGACCAGACTGTGTGCATGATAACTCCGAACTGTTGGTGCTGATCAGACTACGTGCATGATAAGTGTGAACAGTTGGTGCTGATCAGACTCCGTGCATGATACATCTGTACTGTTGGTGCTGACCAGACTGCGTGCATGATAAATCTGAACTGTTGGTGCTGACCAGACTGCGAGCATGATAAATCTGAATAATTGGTGCAGACCAGACTGCGTGCATGATAAATCCAAAATGTTGGTGCTGACCAGACTGTGTGCATGAAAAATCCGAAATGTAGGTGCTGATCAGACTATGTGCATGATTAAACTGAACAGTTGGTGCTGATCAGACTGTGTGCATGATAACTCCGAACTGTTGGTGCTGATCAGACTACGTGCATTATAAATCTGAACTGTTGGTGCTGATCAGACTCTGTGCATGATAAATCTGAACTGTTGGTGCTGAACAGATTGCATGCATGATAATTCTGAACTGCTGACCAGACTGCGAGCATGATAAATCTGAATAATTGGTGCTGATCAGACTGCATGCATGATAAATCCGAAATGTTGGTGCTGACCAGACTGCGTGCATTATAAATCTGAACTGTTGGTGCTGAACAGACTGCGTGCATGATAAATCTGAACTGTTGGTGCTGACCAGACTGCGAGCATGATAAATCTGTATAATTGGTGCTGATCAGACTGCTAGCATGATAAATCCGAAAATGTTGGTAATGACCAAACAGCGTGCATTATAAATCTGAATTGTTGGTGGTAACCAGACTGCGTGCATAAATCTGAGCTGTTGGTGTTGACCAGACTGCGTACATGATAAATCTGAATAGTTGATGCAGACCAGACTGCGTGCACGATAAATCTGAATTGTTGGTGTTTACTAGACTGCGTGCATGATAAATCTGAGCTGTTGGTGTTGACCAGACTGCGTGCATGATATATCTGAATTGTTGGGCTTCACCAGACTGCATGCATGATATATCTGAGCTGTTGGTGTTGACCAGAATGTGTGCATGATAATTCAGAGCTGTTGGTGTTGATCAGACTACGTGCATGATAAATCTGAGCTGTTGATGTTGACCAGACTGCGTGCATGATAAATCTGAACTGTTGGTGTTGATCAGACTACGTGCATGATAAATCTGAGCTGTTGATGTTGACCAGACTGCGTGCATGATAAATCTGAACTGTTGGTGTTGACCAGACTGCGTGCATGATATATCTGAGCTGTTGGTGTTGACCAGACTGCGTGCATGATAAATCTGAGCTGTTGATGTTGACCAGACTGCGTGCATGATAAATCTGAACTGTTGGTGTTGACCAGACTGCGTGCATGATATATCTGAGCTGTGGGTGTTGACCAGACTGCGTGCATGATAAATCTGAATAGTTGGTGCTGATCAGACTGCGTGCATGATAAATCTGAATTGTTGGTTTTGACCAGACTGCGTGCATGATATATGTGAGCTGTGGGTGCTGATCAGACTGCGTACATAAATCTGAGTAGTTGGTGCTGATTAGACTGCGTGCATGATAAATCTGAATTGTTGGTGCTGACAAGACTGCGTACATGATAAATCTGTACTGTTGGTGTTTACCAGACTGCGTGCATGATAAATCTGAGCTGTATGCTGGCCAGACTGCGTTCAGAATTGTTGGTGCTGAGCAGCCTGGTGCATGATAAATCTGAGCTGTAGCTGCTGACCAGACTGAGTGTATGATAAACCCAACTTCTGCTGCTTACCAGTCTGCGTGCATGGTAAATCAGAACTGCTGGTGCTTACCAAACTGCATGCATGGTAAATCTAAATTGTTGATGCTGACCAGACTGGATGCATGATAATACTGAACTGTAGCTGCTGACCAGACTGTGAACATGATAAACCTGAACTATTGGAGCTGATCAGGGTGCGAGCACGATAATTCGGAACTGTTGTTGCTGATCAGACTGCGCATATGATAAATATGTACTGTTGTTGCTGAATAGACTGTGTGCACGTTGGGTCTGAACTGTTTTAAAATACAAACTGAATGTAAATGCTTAGTATGGCTTTCTGGAACAAAATACTACCGCATGGAATAACTGGGCATGCAGCAATACTGACCAGGTAGAATAATTTTAGAAAACACAGAATCCTGCATTGAACTCATTAATTACTAATACTGACAAATTAATGTGTTCTCTCACAGCTAGTCAGATAATTTAGCATAACCTGTGGCACTGACCCCTATTCTTCCTGGGAGAAGAAAGTCGAACAGTGTAAATTTGATAGACAAAATATTTTAACTTTAAAGTAATAAGAGAAGTATTGCACACCAAAATTGTACTGTTGGATGGTATTTTTTCCCCAGTTTTAGTGTATTTTATATCATTATTAAGAGGGTTATTTAAATTTTATTAAATTTAAATAATTTTATGATAATGTTATTAAAGTCTTTTCTTTTTTATAATGTCTAAAATTTATTGTACTTGACTGTTTTATTAATTTGGTTTATTACACACAGATTAACCATGTTTTCACAAAATTTTACTATGGTATTGAATAGGCAAGTCAATTACTGTCTATACACCATCTTCCAGAAACTGCACTTTTTCAAAATCTCAATTTTCTGACATATGAGCATATCACCATTTTGCATTCCAAAAGTCTTAAAAAGTGCCACAAAAGTTTTGAAAATAGGTTCAAAAATAATTTTTTTTTGCGAGAAAATATTTTTGAATATGGCTTTTTTCCATGATTGTAAAACTGCCAGCAAGGGAAGTAATTATTTTCCCGGAAAACAAATCTAAATTGATTATTTTTCATCTAAAATGCACCAAACCAAAACAAAATTGTTAACTGAGAGCCAAACTTTTAAAATTATACCAAAGATTTGCTTGATATTCAGTTTTAAGGTGTTTGGGTTACCTCCCTTGCACATGCAAAATGATTTTTGCATATAATTATTTTATTAATGAACCGATTTTCAAACTTTTTTTGGCACTTTTTAGGATGCATATTTAGTTGCAAAAAGTTGGCATGGTCATATTCTTATTGTGGTGTTTCAGTGAGATTTTGAAAAATGCAGTTTCTGAAAGATGGTGTTCAGACTGACAGTAGGGATTATTGATTTTTATTCAGTTTTAAGGTGTTTGGATTACCTCCCTTGCACATGCAAAATGAATTTTGCACATAATTATTTTATTAATGAACCGATTTTCAAACTTTTGTGGCACTTTTTAGGACGCATAAGTTGCAAAAAGTTGGCATGGTCATATTCTTATTGTGGTGTTTCAGTGAGATTTTGAAAAATGCAGTTTCTGAAAGATGGTGTTCAGACCGACAGTAGGGATTATTGATTTTTATTCAGTTTTAAGGTGTTTGGATTACCTCCCTTGCACATGCAAAATGAATTTTGCACATAATTATTTTATTAATGAACCGATTTTCAAACTTTTGTGGCACTTTTTAGGACGCATAAGTTGCAAAAAGATGGCATGGTCATATTTTTATTGTGGTGTTTCAGAATTGTGAGATTTTTGAAAAATGCGGTTTCTGAAAGATGGTGTTCAGACTGACAGTAGGGATTATTGATCTTTATTCAGTTTTCAGGTGTTTGGATTACCTCCCTTGCACATGCAAAATGATTTTTGCACATAATTATTTTACTAATGAACCGATTTTCAAACTTTTTGTGGAACTTTTTAGCCTAGGACGCATAAGTTGCAAAAAGATGGCATGGTCATATTTTATTGTGGTGTTTTAGAATTGTGAGATTTTGAAAAATGCAGTTTCTGAAAGATGGTGTTCAGGCAGTAGGGATTATCGATTTTATTGTTTGCCTGGTAGACAACACATTATGTTACCCCCGCCCCAATTCCCAAAAAGGTGAAAAGGAACACTGATGTAAAAAAGTCAAGTCTTATACGAGAGGAAGTACCAAAAAACCGGTGCATTCCTTTACCGGAATGGACCAGAATGGGCCTGATTACCGGAATGGACTACCGGAATGGACATTTATATGTGTCCTTGAGTACTTTTCATTTGGTTTTTGAGGACAGATTGGCCTAGAATATACACAGACAGTGATTAGTTTGAGAATCAAAAGGTTTAAGTTAAGTTAAATTGTGTTCCGTACGGTCAATTAGCCTAGGTCAGGTGCTCATAATTATATGCTTATTTAGGTCCCAGTCACAATGTCAGCATATTTTACTTATTCCTACTTCTATATTTCCCTGTGTTTGCTATAGAACAACTACTGATGATCTCTATATATTTCAGTCAAAGAAACCTCTGAACAGTGACCCTACCCCGGATCCCACCAGAGAGCTACCCTAACCAACCTGGGAAGTCAACTTTGCTCTACTGAGATGAATTTTATCTCATGCAAACTATTCATATGACTACAGAAGTACATTTTCAATATGCAGATAAACCACATCTAAAGCACATAAAGCCATTGCACAATGTCCATTCCGGTAATTATGTCCATTCCGGTCCATTCCGGTAAAGGAACGCACCCTCAAAAACATCTTAAGTAAAATCCAAATCCAGGGTTCCCACTGAATTTTGAATTTGAGGGTACACTGGCTTAATTTTCTTAGTTTTATACCCCCTATGTATAGGCCTATATAAGAAGCTATGCAAATTTTGGGGGTATATGGCACATGCGCGGATCCAGAGGGGGGGACCGGGGGTCCGGACCCCCCCTGGAATTTGAAAATTTTACCTAAAAAAAGGTAATTTCGGGATTTTTTGGGGGTTGGACCCCCCCCTCGTCTGTGACCAAAAATTACCATTTTCGTTGGACCCCCTCTCATGAAAATTTCTGGATCCGCGCATGTGGCAAATTTTGGGGTTAAAAACCCTCAGTAGAGGGTAAATGGGAACTTTAACAAAATATCCAGCTGGGCAGCTCCGGCTCGACAGAGGCTTTCATACCCCACCCTGGTGTGGTATTGTCAGTTTGACGTTTCACCAGTAAACTATTCTGATTCTGATTCTGACATTTTTTTTCCTGGAAAATGGTTTCAGGTTTGGACAGCACTTTAAAACACTTACTTTTCGTCTTTATCTACGTCTCTTTTCAAATCGTCATCGTCGTCATCATCATCATCATCGTCATCATCATCATCATCGTCGTCGTCATCATCGTCATATTGGCGGCGTTTTCGAGTGGCATAATCGTCATCGTCGTCGTCATCATCATCATCGTCGTCGTCATAATCGACACTACGTTTTCGAATTGACAAGTCTTCATCATCATCATCATCGTCATCGTCATCATCGTCGTCGTCGTCTAAATCATCGGTATCTCTCTTGTACAGTGATAAACCTTCCGCATCCACATCGTCAAGGTTATAATCAAGATTTTCATCGTAAGGTTCACTCACGTCGCGTTTTCGTCGAGAAACATCATCGTCGTCGTCGTCGTCATCATCATCATCATCGTCGTCGTCGTCATCATCGTCGTCAACAGATCGTTTAGCGTTTAACAGTTCATTTATTTCCGCCATGATGTCTTTTTCTGAGATTGGCCCCTCTGTGTCACTTGGAGTTTTACCCGCCGTTTCACCCGTTCGTCTTTCTCTTTCCAAGTTGTCTTTGTTTTCCACATTTGCATTTTCCAGTTGTTTCTCATTGTCTCTTTTCGTTATACCAATATCATCATCATCATCATAATCATCATCGTCATAATCAGCAGCAGCTTCCCTCACGTTGACGTTTGCATGTTGGTCAGCGGCAGGCAAATCTAAAGCTTCATTTTTCTCTTGAGCAGAGGAGACAGGAGCTTCAATCGGATTCTGGGCCGTAACTGCAAACAAACTTACCGCCACCGCTATAAAAACCTGTGTGAAAATCATTTTTGCGAGCCCACTTTGCAAAGTTTTTCTTTGTTTACGTTTGAAATGTCAAATTTTACACACCAACACAATATGGCGTCTGTTTATTATGGGATTCGTGACGTCACTAAAATTCTAAAACATGACGTCACATTTGCACGAGAATAATTTTTTCCCGCTTAAATGTCATTTTGTAATTGGATTCCGAAATTTTCGCACCCAGTTCTCTGAGACCCAATTTAACCATCGGCGGATACAGTAAAGACACAGTAGTAGGGTTCCAACCTACATTGTATATGTATCAATTCGGAGTCCTATTTGGCGACTGCTCATTGAACGGCATCATAAATAGGCCTACTCGTTTCTGTTTGCAAACGCAGATTATTTATTTATTTATTTATTTATTTATTTATTTTATTTATATATATTTTTTTCATCATTATTTATTGCGCTGTAAAGATAATTTTTGTGCTATTTGGTAGTCAAAAGAAAACATTTTCCCTTTAAGAATTAAGGAATAAAGCATGCAGTTCCAGTCGATTTCATTTTCACCTTGGCCGCTTTTCAAATGCTAAAATGACAGAAACACTTAATCATTTTTATCCTAAAATCATGCTCATCAATTTTTAAAGAACTTTTAGTCGACATCTTCCCGTTATTTTTCACTGACTTGCATTTTTTCTTCCGTTTGAGTTGAATTTGATCCTGTAAGTGATGATGCCCTACAAAGTGTGTGTGTGTGTGTGTGTGTGTGTGTTAGTGTGTTAGTGTGTGTGTGTTCATGCGCGCGCGCGGGGGGGGGGGAGGTCCCAGTTCTCTGCTCCCTGAAAGAAAAATGACTTTTCTCCTTACCTCCCTAAAGCGTTTTTCCTCAGATCTCTGCTCCATAACTCCCACACCCCCCAAAAATACATAAATACATGTAGGGCCTAATTAATAGATAAATTTTGCTTGTTCCCCAGATCCACGCCCAGCCCATGGTCCTCCTACCCAGGTCGGAGAAAATAAATGACTCTTTTCTGCACGTGAACTCCCCATAGTACTGGCTAACAGCGTGGGCTGCGTCCGACATAACTAAAAAATTGTTGATTAGGCCGGTAAACCACAAAAACAAACACATAAATGTCAAGAACTGGCCCCGAGGTTATAAACATGAAATTTCAACTTATCCTGCTAATAAATGTTAAAAAAATTCCAACAATTGTTGGCATTTTAACATTCATGAGCAGGATAAATTTTAGTCTCAGCTGAGCTGAGCATGAAAATAGTTTTATAACCTCGGGGCCTGGTCGTCACGGGGGTCGTCATCGGTGTTGTGTACCAACTAAGTTCAGTTTAGACCTCTCCTACAAACATGTAACAACGAGCTCTCTACGAAGTCCTCTTTTCGTGTATTGGACGAATAAGATAAACACCTGTATGTGTTGGAACCGGCAGAAATTTGCGTGGGGCGATTCGGCTTCGTTCCAAATCAATCCGTCATCATTACGAAGTGATTTGTTCCGAGAAAACGCTTGATCCACTGATTAATGAGGTGTAAATGCATGGCCACAAATTCATTACGAAAACATGCCCATGCAATATACAGATTTTTTTCAAGTTGTAAAAAAAAAAAAAAAAAAAAAAAAAAAAAAAAAAAAAAAAAAAAAATCTTATTTTTGCTCCAAAACATATATTTTGGGTACTCGTTAGAACCGCCTATAGTACATTAGTACATGGGCATGTTTTCGTAATGAAATTGGAGAATTCTCATCTGGCATTAAGAGTTAGCTATTATTTAAACAGCTAGATTCTGATTATATGCTGTCACATGTTTGTTTGTTTTTGTTTTTGACGTTGCGCCATGTCTGAGTCAACAATGTTTCAAGTTTTATCGGGATGGAGCCATTGCTTCAGTGTGTATTTCCCTTTGGGGATGTAATTTGTGTTTGTGCTCAAGAACACAGCGCAGCGGGGGTAGGTGTCGAACCTCGACCCCGCGATCTGGAGTCCGACGCTGTACCAGAGAAGCATTGCACTCACCTGTCCCAGATACCCTTGTAACTATGATATGTGGTCGCCCGTCCACGTTCGGTGTTTTTACACTTGGATTTTCCGGTTTCCTCCACCACATTTGACCACACAACGCCAACGTCTGCGCCTTCAAGAACGCGTAAACTTATAAGTTCCTTCAGCTTTCGGTGTAAGTGAAGTAAAATACATAATGTTTAAACTTTTAACTAATATACAGCCCCTTTCACTCGAGTTTGCCGTTTGAGCATTTGCATCACACAAGAAGACCATGTGTTCCAAAGATCTGAGTTTCTTTTCATGTTGTCCTCAAAGACATCTGGATTGATTGACCTGCTGATTTGAGTGACAGCTTCAAACTAAATGACCTCTAAAAACAGCAAACTCGAGTGAAATTTTTAACTTCCTATGTGGAATTTTTACCATGTAGATACCGATCAGGTAACTGCTTAAATTGATAAAATTCTGCTTTTGTCTCTATCCTGTTACAAATGTGTGTTCTTAATATGCATTGTATATGTTGTGCAAAGAATTTTGAAATAAAAATTTATGTGCTTTAACCAAGCAATTACAATGTTTTTATCAGAAGAGGTGACATTACGTACAGATAAATGCTGAATAGATTTTTTTAGAACACCTGGCACCTGGGACACTGTTTTAGTTCTAAAATAGAATAAAAAGTTACCTGATTTACAAACAAACGGCAAACTCGAGTGAACAAATTTGAGTGACCTAAATGCTCAAACGGCAAACTCGAGTGAAAGGGGCTGTATGTATGCACGCCGGACCAACCCTAAGCATACCTAAGTAAAGTTTTTTTTTTTTTTTTTTTTTTTTATTATTATTTATTTATTTTTTCGATGCGTTTTTTTCCATTTGATGATTGAATGTCACAGCTTGCAAAAATACATTCATTTTCTTGTCAGACGGTTTCCTGAAGAAAACATAAACTTTTTGATCAGATCTTATTCAAACCAAGTTTAGTGTCACCAATAAATCGCATTGTTCAAAAATACCAAATTCATCATACTTGTGAAAACCCCATTACTAGATACCCCACCCGCTGCTAAAGAAATAAATTTACATGACACGAACTTGAGCCTGTGCATGAGAAAACCAACAATTTGGGTTCCGACCAGGGCCGGCAAAAACCGGGCTGTACAGTTGCAGAAGATGGCTAGAGGCTTGAAATTTCGGATTTAAGTAGAAGAGGAACTGTACTATCCGAGTAGCGAAAACAAAGGCGCTGATCAGCTTCGCAGTTACTGCGAAGCTGATCTGCGCCTTTGTTTTCGCCTATGCACATTGTTGGTTTTCCCATGCGGTGGCTCAATTTTAAAGTCCATTATAAACATGTTCACAATAAATATGTGTGCAGTTTTAAGGGTGTTCATTAATATTCCTGGCATACACAATAGGGATCTCTGGTCAGTCGTGTCTGCCCATTTTTACTGACCGCCATTTAAAGAAATTTTACCCCCATTATGGTGACAAATTTTACATCTTGACTCTATTATAATCAATTTCTTGATTGTCCAGCTGCATGTCCTTTGTCCTTGCAAGTCACTTCTAACGTTTCTTCATTTTATTTTGCTGTCTCTGCACATAGATTTGGGACGATAAAAGCCCCATTACCGGCTTCTGATTATACAGCTTTTGGTCCCATGATCTTGACTGGACGTTACGGCCCCTGTGGCTCGGCTGTTTCGCACACTATCGTTCAAGTGAATGCACATTTTTATTTACATTTTAATTTATGTACAATTTATGACTATCAAGCCTTGAATCGGAGGCTAATGTCATCTTCATGCATTTTCTAGTAGGGATCCCATGCATCTTGCCCAAAACCGATTCAGTGAAATTAAGAAATTCTAACTTAAGGCATCTACACTATGGGTATAATTGATCCGTCGCATGAGAAAACCATCAATCTGGATTTCCGACCACGTATGACACAAACCAGTCTATACAGAAAATAGTCAGAAGCTTGGAATTTCTTATTTAAGATTAACAGGAATGGTTCTATCCAAGTAGCGAAAACAAAGGCGCTGATCAGCTGTGCGGTTACTGCACAGCTGATCTACGCCTTTGTTTTCGCCTATGCATATTGTTGGTTTTCTTATGCAACGGCCCAATTGTCTATATGGGGGTTCTATTCTGTCGGCTCGAACTTTGGACCCGGAAAGGCATGCTATAATAGTATTGGTGAAGCACTGACGGTAATAAAATGCATACATGTGCAGTTTCTAGACCACACAACACGTTTTAGTATTTATGTATAAGCAAACAATAGTCAAATTGTTATTAATATGCTCTCAGTCTTAAATTTGCGCCTTGCAACATTAACCCAATTAATTTGAGCCGCGTCATGAAAAAACCGGATCATAGTTTTTGCCTATGCGAAAAGAAAGGCGCAGATCAGCTTCGCAGTAACTGCGAAGCTGATCAGTACCTTTGTTTTCGCTACGCGGATAGTACCATGTCTCTTCTACTTATAGCGAACATTTCAAGCCTCTAGCCTGCTTCTGTGACATTACATGTCGATTTGTGTCGCACCTGGTCGGAAACCCCGAAGACAGGTTTTCTCGCGTCGAGGCTCATTTTATACTGATATACGCGTTTGATAACAAATCCTGTACAAAAGACATGCTAATATGGCAGATTTTGATTAATATCTTATGCAAGAAATTAATTAAGATATGGATTCAATTTCAGTTGACCCGTTTCTGCTTCTGTCACCATTTATTTCTTAACCTGATTGTATATGGCTCTTTTGGGAAAAAGTCTCAGAAAAACCTTGAAACGTGATTTGTATGACAAAAAATGACGCTTCTACATATGGCTTACTACTCAGTGCTGCATACCATCTGACAATACTGATTTTGATCTCTTAGCATTATACATTAAATGATCCGCATCGTGAGAAAACCGGACGTTTGCCTATGCGAAAACAAAGGCGCAGATCAGCTTCAAGCTTCTAGCCTACTTCTGTGACTGTAAAGAAACCCCGAAGACCGGCTTTCTTGCGTCGTGGCTCATTAATAATGGAATCTACAGACTCACACCGAGTAATGCAAAATGTTCAAGTGCTGATACATGTAGTGCGACAATGCTTTCCTTTCAAGCTCATGTTGCAAATCACGCCCTTGCTGGGCTAAACAAGTTGCAAAACAGTAGCTATGTGACAAGTCATAGGTGCCTCTGATGCATCAGAAATTCATACCAATGAACTTGTACATCATAAGTTCAATCTGTAGCACTGAGTATCCAATTGCAACATCACACGTGACCAAGTACGTCAGCAATGACATCCTGGATAGTGATGTTGCTTCTAGACCCTACTAACTTCATTCGCAATAACTGCATTATTCAGCATAGCGGCTCTGCCATTTCTGAGGCCACCCCAGAGGGGGGGGGGGGGGTATTTGCTCCCTGCTCCCTGAAAGAAAAATGACCTTTCTCCCCAGCTTCCTAGAATGTTTTTCCTCAGCCCCCCTACTCCCTGCTCCCTAAAACCCCAAAAAGTTATGCTTTCTCCCCAAATCCCTGAAAATAAATGACCCTTTTCCCCAAATCCCTGAAAATAAATAGCCCTTCTTCCTGAATCCCCAAAACCCCTGGGAGAGCCTCATTTCTATGGGGGCGATATGCAGTTGTTGTAACGTTATTTAATCTTTGTATATGAACCGATGCCGAACGTAGGCCTAGAGAAACACTTCCCGTTTGTTCTGAAATAGCACTTGATATAGAAACTTCAACTTGATTTAGCAGAAAATCAGTCTTAAGTTCTGCATTCCTCCTACGAAAAGTGCAAAGTAAATATGCTTAATACGGCGTATTATTGTCGAATTTTCCAATCAGTTGATATTGAATAATTGCATATTCTTCAAATAAAAAAAAAACTCGAGAGGAATGCGCTTAATATATGATTGTGTGTGTTTTGGTTACGATATTTGCATGTTCCCTTTCTTGATCTTATAATAATGCACTCATGGTTGGCCTTCATATTGAATTGTTATTCCCAAAAAGGTCTAATAATGATTAAAACCAATAAGTTTTCACAGAAATGTGAAAATCATGACAGAGTCTGCCTCTTTTACTTCGAGTGAAACCAGGCCCCGAGGTTATAAAACTTTTTTCAATCTCAGCTCAGCTGAGCATGAAATTTCAACTGCTCATAAATGTTGAAATAATCAAAATAAGTGGAAAATTCAGGTTCAAAACTCAAAAACTAGTAATTTATCCTGCTAATAAATGTTAAAATGCCAACAATTGTTGGCATTTTAACATTTATGAGCAGGATAAATTTTAGTCTCAGCTGAGCTGAGCATGAAAAAAAGTTTTATAACCTCGGGACCAGGACAGAGACAGGAAACGGAGGGCGGACACACATGTGCATACATACACTCAGGCAGAAAGAACAGACAGACAGTCAGACAAAGACCGGACAGACAGACAGACTGGCAGACAACCAGACAGACAGACAGACAGACAGACAGGCACCAACCAGACATACAGAGACTGACAGACAGACAGACAGACAGACAGACAGACAGGCACCAACCAGACATACAGAGACAGATGGACAGACAGGTCGTCAGCAAGTTGTTTTATATCATTATTATGATGATGACATTAGCACTTTTGTTGCTATGTTGTGTGGGCGAAATAATAACACTCTTGTATTTTACTCAGGAGTTAGAGCCCTATTTAAGAAGCCTATTCAAACACTTATGACGTATAATATCAATATTAAAAGTATAATTTTTGAATTCCTTTATCAATTTATTGAAAAGCAGATGTATTTGATTTAATCCAAAAAGTGATTTAATTAAATTCCTCTACTAAATTTGGTGTTTTGGCGTTCTATTTGAACAGAAAAAAAAATCTGAAATGGTTCTTTGTAGACTAGATATTTCTCAGACATGACTTTGCGAAATTTTCAAGCTAATAGTGTATTGTATTGTTAGGTAAGTACAGTGCCGGCAGTCGCTCTTTCCCACATTATGTATCACCATCTATGATCAGGCTCCGAAAAGTTAATTGCGGCATGGCAGCATAGCAAATCGGTCTATAAGTGTCAATCGATTGTCCCTCAAAGTTGAACATGTACCCCCGTCACACCGGATAAAGTTGGCAATCGCGATCGAACCATTTTATATACAAGATTCGTTCTCAATTGCCAAAAAGGCGATTTAGATCGTCGAACGCAAGTTGCTTTTACCATAACACATCAGAAGAACCAATCTAAAATAGTCAAAGTCAAACATAATGTCAGTTGAAGTCCTCATGATTTTTTCATATATACGTGACACTGAACTTACAAATCAGTAATTTCAGTGGCAAAAGGCCATCATATACTACATAATGACATCTGTGCCAGAAGCATTGAAAGACAGGACCAAAATTATTACAAGATGATGAAAGCATGTATCAGTAGTAAATATTTCCATCTGAATAACACTGCCAAAACTTTGGCGAAAGAATTTTAGTATTTTTGGAATAGATTTATTAAATATATGGAAAGTCATCGAGTGCATCGTAAAGTTGAGATTATGTCGGTATTTGGCCAGCAAGGCCATTATAGCGAAAACATGTCCATGCAATATACAGGGATTTTTTAAGTTGTAAAAATTAAAATTTTTGCTCAAAACATAGATAGATTGTGAGTACCCAAAATTTATGTTTTGGAGCAAAAATAAGAAAAATAGGTATACCCCTGCATACCCGAGTTTTACTATATAAAAGTGGGGTTCTAGGGGGTATACATGTCACGAACATGTTTTCCTGATGCTAAAATTACTCAGTCACATCCTTCTGAAGTCGGCAGTTTATTTATAAAATGCTTATTTTTTCACCAGTAACTGTTCGTGAATCTAAAGATGATATAATGTTTGATATGAGCATTTCATAATAGCAAACTAATAACATGAATAACATCATATGTACTTTCTTGTTTTATTTTTTTTTCTGTGTACATTTTCCTTTTTTCATTTCCATGTGATGCATATGATTTCGCTCGTGTGACCATAAGGCAGATACGAAACCCTGAACCACTATGCACGAAGAAACATAAATTTTCCTTGTTAAAAGGAACGCTTGGCTAGTCTGTATATACCATTATTTGTCCGTGTGTTGTGGTTTTTCGTAGGTTTGTGGAGTTTTTCGGTAACTCGATGGATCACATCGGTCATGAACATTTCCTCGCTACGGTGGATTTCAAGCTTTCGTACTTGGTCGGACCTAGCACAAAGTTCCGGGTTTTACAATTATCCGCCCAGAACGCCACCTAAATGTTTAACGTTAGATCCAAATACGTCATTCTTCCCACAAGTCCTTATAAAAACGGCGGAGAGCAAGTCTGGTTTCCGTCTTCAATTGCTTTATTATGCAAGAAGTGTAGCAAAATATTGCGACTGGAACCAGGCCCCTGGATGTCAAAGGGAAACCCCATAGGTTGAAGGAAAAACCCCACAGATTGAGAAGAAATCCTCATTCCGTTTCAATTGCTTGACGCTGTCGCGCCAAGCAAAAATACTGTACAAAGACCATGCAACATGAAACAAAAGAGAACCTAAATAAAGTAAAGAAAACAAAATTAAGTGCATTCAAAATGAAAAACCAAAAAAGTCGAATCAACAGACATCTTTTAACAGTTTGAGCCGCCACATGAGAAAACCAACAATCTGCCTAGGCGAAAACAAAGTCGCAGATCAGCTTCGCAGTAACTGTGAAGCTGATCAGCGCCTTTGTTTTCGCTACTCGGATAGTACAGTTCCTCTTCTACTAAAATCCGAAATTTCAAGCTTCTAGCTCGTTGCTGTGACTGAACAGGTCGGTTTGTGTCGGACCTGGTCGGAAACCACATTGTTGGTTTTTCCCACGAGGCGGCTCATTTCTTTACCAGTTAACATTAGCTCTGTGATCAAAGAAGTGCTAATTAATCTAATGCTAATGAATGTGGTCCTTGAACCTTTCTAGTTTCCACTATAGACTGGGCATGAATAATAAGTAAACAAATAGGCAAGTTACAAAAAGTGCAGCACAGTTCGTTTTCTTCCGGTGCTGTCGAAAGAAAGAACCCAGCACTACCAAAAACCATAGAAAATGAACCATTTGAAAAAATATTGTCGCTTTTGAAAACTCATAGCATCTGTGATGCCGTGGCTTACACAAAGTGCAGTGGCGGCCCCAGTGGCCGAGCGGTTAAGAGCGCTGTTTCTTAATCACTCGATCATATCACCGCTGTGTCCGGTGTGGGTTCGAGCCCCGCTCTGGTCACATGTGAGACAAGCTTGCGGGTGTGCCAGGTGGTTTTTCTCGGGGTTCTCCCGTTTTCGCCCCACCTACTGATTGGCCCGTTTCATATGAGCTGAAACAATCTTGAAAGGGACGTAAAACTGAATTAAAAAAAGTGCAGTGTGAGACCCTTTTACATTGAAATTACCGGTAAGACCAACTGGCCACACTCGGAATAGTTGAGCCGTCTCATGGGAAAACCAACAATCTGCATATGCGAAAACAAAGACGCAGATCAGCTTCGCGGTAACCGCGAAGCTGATCAGCGCCTTTGTTTTCGCTACTCGGATAGTACAATTCCTCTTCTACTTAAATCCGAAATTTCAAGCTTCTAGCTCTTTTCTGTGCTTGTACAGGCCGATTTGTGTCGGACCTGTTCGGAAACCACATTGTTGGATTTCCCACGAGGCGGCTCAATTATATTACAGTCCATCAAAGTGTTTGCTTTGTCTGATTACGTCTTTAATGTGTAGAATACTGACATAAGGTGGCACTCATGTCAAGAGATGCTCAAAAGCAATTGAACATGTTGGATAATATTAGAGGTGTGCTTGATGACGGCGGTACTTTAGCAGATTGTTTCCAATGCCAATTTGCATTGGCATCCTGCATGTATTGTCTATCTCCTTATGAAATCACTTTTAAACCATTTAGTCGCCATTTTTCAAGTCGGGATGTCCTCGTCCGCGTTCGGTGATATGGAAGTGAAACGAGGTAACGAAGTGGAGCGGGGTGAAGATTTGAGCCGTGTCTAGTTTAACATAACTGAGCCGCCTCATGGGAAAACCAACACTTTGCATATGCGAAAACAAAGGCGCAGATCAGCTTCGCGGTAACCGCGAAGCTGATCAGCGCCTTTGTTTTCGCTATACGGTATTAGTACAATACCTCTACTTCCTAATGCTTCTAGCTGTCTTCTGTTACTATGCAGTCCAGTTTGTGTCGGACCTGGTCGGAAACCACAATGTTGGTTTTCCCACGAGGCGGCTCATATAATGTGGCACTAGCACCATACATTGAAGATGTGCATAACGCATTCTCACAGCAATAGCACCAGGCATTCTGTCCAGTCTGTTATTAAACAACCCACTTTACTTTTGGTTGTCAGTGTAATTTGAACACGAACACTTCTTTTATGATGCAGCCCATGTAAACCAAATGCAGGTTTACTATTGGATTTTAACCTGGGCGTTGATTTAAATTATTTTAATTTGAGTGTTTTGAAGTGATTAATGACCCAGTAAGAACAAACATATGCTACTGTCTGTCCCACGCAATGACTTGACAAGATGAAACGAAATAAAAACGATTGCAAATAGAGAAATGCACTTAATACTATTTAACAGCCCTTTTCACTCGAGCTTGCCGCTTCAAACTTTTGTATAAATCAAGTAACTTTTTTTTATTCTATTTCAGCGTCCCTGGTGCCAGATGTTCTTAAAATCTATCATCAGCATTTATCTTTAGGTAATGCTGTCACCTCATCTGATAAAAACATTATGCTTGTTTGGTTAAAGCACATTTTTATTTCAAAATTCTTTGCTCAACATATACAATGCATATTAAGAGCGCACATTAGAAATGCAAAGAATGTTATTAATTTTAGCAGTTACCTGTTGGTATCTACATTGCCAAATGTTTTTATTTATTTATTAGAAATTTAATGACAACATATACACATACATATATACTAATGACAATTTTCAAAAACATTTCACATATGAGCATATCATATATACATATACATGGGTCAAGGGATTAGATGTAGGCTAGGCCTGTGATTATCCTCTCCCAGACGGTATTGTATGCGTGAGTTGATAATTGTATAGAAAGGGCGATTGCTAATGATGATATATGTGGTCAAAGAGAGAGAGAGAGAGAGAGAGAGAGAGAGAGAGAGAGAGAGAGAGAGAGAGAAAGAGAGATTCCTAGTAATTGCCAAAATTTCACATGGTAAGATAAAAATTTCACTTGAGCATGCCATTTTAAAGGTCATTTAGTTTGAAACTATCACTCAAATCAGCAGATCATCAACCAATCCAGATGTCTTTGAGGACAACATGAAAAGAAACTCAGATCTTCAGAACACATGCTCTTGCGGCAAGTTCGATTGAAAAGGGCTGTACTTGAACAGTCAAAACAACAACTGTTAGATGATACGATTTGATGGGTTATATAGCTTAGTATAATGGGGCTTTGTTTTGTTGTCATGTTTAAAACACTGATGTTCAAAACAACAAAAATCGCATCATGCTTTAGACTTTTTACTACTGTCATCCAAAACGAATGTCTTTTGTATGCTCCCAGGAACACCGCAAGAACATGTGTCAAAGCGATCAACTTAAAATATGACACAGAAAGAAATCTGATTACAAGAAAACATGCAAAATACTTACAACCATCTCACAACTTTTGTCCAAAAATGCGCTCAATAACTGATACTACGGGGTACGAAGAATCTAAAGACTGAAATATTTTACCGTGTTCCGCCATGTCACTTACGAATGATAATGCTTAAAATGGGGGTTGGGGAGGAGTTCTTGGAAATACTACATATGTAAACAAAGGCGAGTGTCCATTTCTGTACAAATCATCAGGAAAACATGTCCGCGTGATGTATACCCTCTTGAACTCCACTTTTATATATATATATTATTTTTATTTATATATATATAAATAAATCCACTTTTATTTATATATATATATATATATATATATATATATATATATATATATATATATATATATATATATATATATATATATATATATATATATATATATATATATATATATATATATATATATATATATATATATATATATATATATATATATTTTATAATAGCAAAACTGGGGTATGCAGGGGTATACCCATTTTTCTTATTTTTGCTCCAAAACATAGATTGTGGGTACTCGTTAGAACCACCTCGCGGTTCTAACGTGTACCCACAATCTATGTTTTGAGCAACAATAAGAAAAATATCAAAAATTTTCTGACGAAACTTTCAGTTTTTTACAACAGAAAAAAGTCTCTGTATATTGCACGGACCAAGTTTTCGTAATGTTTCGCTTTGCGCAGCTCAGCGAAAAAGCGGAAATCTTTTTCATCACTTGCATGTTGTTGTACTGTAATATGCATCAATGTCATATAAAAAGTTTCTGTCAATAATTTGAATGCATGAAATTATAGGTGAAAAAATAAATGAATGAATGCATAAAACGTTCTTGGGTAATTTAATTAACGTACTATGTGAGTATGTTTCCAGTCAGTTTTCAAATACCAGAGGTAATGCAATGAAAACAAAATGACACAAACAAAAACACTAACGTTTTCATTCATTTTAGTTGGAATCGCTTTATTGTATAAGGTTGCAATAAAGGTGTTCATATCAAGGAGGACACAAAACACACAAAGAAAGTACTCAAAAGCCAAAGACAAGAGCCCCTACACGTGAATGTACCTGAGTAGAACCCGTAACTAAGTGACTCTAAGGTCAGGAACTCGCTTTGCCCAACTGGTCATCTTGGGTGTAACCGAGGTAATGAATCGAAACCAGATCAAAAGGAGAATTTTCTTTATCAAATCACATGTTTTCTTCAATTGTACTGAAGATTTCACTTCAGTGAAAATGAAATCGCCACCCACCCCTAGCTGAATACAAATGACTTAATAGGATCAATCCCGTTTGATCATGTTTAGTCACACGCTCGATTTGGCGACCGAACTTGAATTGACAAAATTTTCGTTCAAATTTTAAAAAGGGAACTCATAGTATGAACTATTTTATGTAAGCTATTTGCTTCATATTTTGTTTCTGTTAAGTCTTGATTACCCCTACCCCCTGTCAAAACACACACAGTTTGATTGTATGTGAAACTGTATTTTATGTTAAGCTGTATTTAGTAAAGTAGGCGAAATTGTATTTGGTATGTGATAAAATATAAAGGTTTGATCCTTTGGAAGCAGCAAAAACATTCAAAGGGAGATAGTATGGACTATATTGTACAATTTCGGGTAATGAACCCTCATCAGTAGCCCTTTTAAAACCGGCGACGAAAGCCAGACCATTGTACTGTAATTTCGAAAATTTACACGAAGTCTACATCAAAGACATATTCCTAAACGGGGTCAAATAATTTCAAACATTGCTTAGAAGAAGTATGTTTCTAAACATGAGTGTTTTGAACACTCTGAATATCTTTACTGATCTCAAAGGACCTAAATAAAAATATGGTATGTGAAACTGTATTTAGTATGTAAAATTGAATTTAGTATGTGAATATGTACATGTATATATTGAGTATGTTAAAACAATCCCGATCGATCAATATGTCTATTATTTATCGCCTCATTTGCGAATGATTGCATTCGCGCTGGCACATGTAACAACTGGGATGATGTCACTGAATTTCGAATTTCCAGCTCGAAGTAATGTTCTAAAAAGAGCAGTCATTTTATATCCAAGATCCTTATGACCATGAAGTGACACATTCAGGACGGACGTCCTTTCATCAAAATGTGTTTTGCGGCGCCAAAAGCAGATTTAGTTTGATTTTGGACATTTCATGCAGTTTTGTACAATGAATCGATGTAAGCGTTTGTCATGGCGTCGAGACATTGCATGCACCCAAGAACCCTACTAAACGCTACGGATAAATCACTTAATGCTTTCTATATAACTATTAAATAAATCAGATATTCCTTAATCATAATCTATATCTCAAGTTTAATAATGAATTTATTGTATTTTGATAGGTATGTAGGCACTATTTAAACGAAAGCTTATTTGCGGGATACTAATATGCCCCTTAATGACATTCTAATAGCGATTGGGCTTTTGCATTTGAGCCTGTGCGTGAGAAAACCAACAATTTGGATTCCGACCAGGTCCGACACAAACCAGTCTGTACAGTTACAGAAGATGGTTAGAAGCTTGAAATTTTGGATTTAGAAAGTAGAGGAATTGTACTATCCGTGTAGCGAAAACAAAGGCGCTGATC
The DNA here is from genome assembly GCA_964017185.1 of Rugalucina vietnamica. Taxonomy (NCBI): domain Eukaryota; kingdom Metazoa; phylum Mollusca; class Bivalvia; order Lucinida; family Lucinidae; genus Rugalucina; species Rugalucina vietnamica. The sequence goes on along the minus strand of OZ024878.1, from coordinate 45,399,733 downwards.
AGCTTCGCAGTTACTGCGAAGCTGATCTGCGTCTTTGTTTTCGCCCATGCAAATTGTTGGTTTTCTCACGCACAGGCTCATTTAAAATTCTTTGTATTCATGTTTGCACAAAGCTGGAGAGGTTTAAAGAGAATTAACAAGGACAACAATATAAGAAAGTACCAACTACTGAATTGTAACCTAAATTTTGAGGTTACCCTTGAAAAATATTGGTATGCCATTTGTTGTCCATGCGTGTTTTACATTTAAAGTGATCAGATTTGAAAAGACGTAAAATCGTTTGATATGTAAGACGGGCTTTAACAGACAGAAATTTCAGACTAAAGTTTAATCCTTTTCGTGTGATTTGAACGCTAAAATACTTATGTTATCAACTACAAATGCAGACAAATAGTTTCGTCTCTAAAATGATGTGCAATTTGATGATTGTGTGCATGCCTATTGCAGTTGAATAGAGCTAGGAGTTGTACTTAACCCCTAACTCGTAAATGATTACTGAAATTGAAAACAAAATGGGTCAAGGTGTGCTCTTAGAGTCGATTTCAAAATATTGGTCAATGAACTCCTTCAAAATTTTCAATATTTTTCTTATCCATAAAAAGATAAAACACCATAAGTGAGGCTTTCTCTTCTTCCCATTCAAGGCTGTGTATATTAAACGTTTTTGTAGAATATTATATTTGTTTTGAATTAGAAGTTAAGTCTTTAAGCCAACAGTTTATCGAATTTCGTCAATATTTATAAATTAGTGTTTTATATCAGATTTTCTACCACAGTGGGCTACTTATGCTATGTCGGGTTACTTCTTAAAGTGCACGTAGAATTCCTGAACATGTTTGTAAATTTGCCAATGGTAACTGAATAATTATCATATTGTACTTTATAAACATCACAGTGCATACAAGTTACGATATACTTAATGTGTCCCAAGTTCGAGTCTAATATTTCGCTTAAAAACTCATGTGTACAAACTGACGCGGGTTCTAAAACAATATTTAGAAAGCATCGGACCTTTATGTCACCTGTCATCTTCAATGTTTGTATATCTGTGACATGTAGACCGATATAATTCAGCCGAATCACGAAAAATCTAATATGGTAGCCCAGATACTCATAAAAACTCAGAAAGACTTCCGACCAATCATTTTAGTCAAAAACCATCTTGTAGCTTTTCAGGAAGTAGGTGTTGTTTATTCTGGTCAACCAAATCGTCGTTTCAAATAGGCCTGTAAAGCTCATCGAAATCGACCTCTATCGATAAGTGAGGTCCCGATTTCCGATCGCTCATAGCATTATTTCTAGGAGTGTTGACGGTTGATGGAGTAGTCCAGTAGCCATCAGCATAACCTGGAAGATGGTGCCGCATGAAATTTTATTGTGGTTTCCAGTTCACTGGGCCATGCTAGTTTTGAAAAAATCAAGATGGCGTCCAAGATGGTCGCCATAAACAAGAAAACGGCACCCCAGGGTTTAATAATCTCATTTCTCTGTGTTTAAAATGCTCAATTTACGCTGTAAACAATATTAAAAAGATAAATCTAAAATTTGACCCCCATGTCATTATTATGAGGCAAGATGGCGGACAAGATGGCTGCCACAATCATACTAAAAGCAATATTTTCGTAATAAAACGGCATTCAAGTGTTGCATAAAACAGTGTATAGTGCTTCGAAGTCCATTTTTTGTTGTACACATAATAGTAAGTGTTTGGTTTTCGATTATGACCCCACATCATCACAGCAAAAAAGATGGCGACCAAAATGGCCACCATAATTATAGTTTAAAAGGTTGTGTTCTCTGATAAAAACACCATTCCCGTGCAGAATATACTAAATGTAACGCGTTTGAAATGTTCATATAATTATGTGAGCAGCATGGTTTGTTGTTAATTCCCACATTATAAAAATGAGCCAAGATGGTGGCCAGGACGGCAGCCATAATCATAATATATGAGTACATAATTTCTGATTGAATCAGCATTCCAGTGCTACATTTGCTCAATGTTTTCTAATTAAAATGTTCAAATTATGTTGACAAATGAACTGTTCTTGATTATTTGACCCAACTTGATAACAATAAAACAAGATGGTGACCAAGAGGATCATCATATTCATGCTTTAATGTTCTTTGGCTACAGCAGTTCCAGTGCTGCAAATACTGAATGACTTGTATTTGAAATGATCATTTTATGGTGTAAACATCGCAATTTAATGTTCGTGTTTTGTTGTGACACTGCAAAATGATACTGGGGCGTATGTGTCCTACGTAATTTTAATACGACTGAGATCTTCTTCACTGAACAAAACATTAGTTTAATGTGTTGCATATTGATTTAGCAGAATTAAGGGTGGGAAGCAAATCAATCTACACCACTGAATGAAAGTACTCGTAACATTTACAGTTTAAATATAATAAAGAAGAAAAGAGGACTGCATTTTTAAAGATAATTTAGTGAATTCTTCAGCAGAGCTATAAAACGCTAGGCGCTTGGTCTGAAGCATATTCGGAAAGGATGTAACAGACTGAGAAATGCAGGTAAAGCTGGTTCACAAAGATGAAAGGAAGAGCCGAACTGGCGCTCATGCTAAGAACAGAAAAAGTTTAAAACGTGCATAGAAACTCTGATTATTGGGAAATACAACATCACAACTTTATATATAATGTGCTGTTGTCACATTTTAAATGAATACATGGCCAACTAGAAAGTTTCCAAACGATGATCGCTTGATCACTTCTATGGCTATTACAATGGCGGTACGCAAAACTCATTTAAGTAAAAGCCACAAATGCATTTGAAGCAAATATTATTTATTCAAGACACTTCCAGGTAGATTTACCTTGCCATGGTATACCCTCAGGAGTTGGCTCCCAACATTCTTCAGTGTTGGGGGACAGCGGAGACAAGAGTATTACGAACACATAATATGTTTGGAAGCAAAATGTACAAGTTGAGAAATCCACATACACTGCGCTGGCCTGATACAGTGGTCACCGATGGGCTGTGCTATTCTGTGGACGACCCATTGTCACTTTGACTGTAGCATTAAAAGCATAACCAAAACTTCTCCAGCAAGACAAGGGGTTTGACAAAAAACACTAGCATTCTCTCAACACTATTCGAACTTCTTAGCAGATGACATCTTTAAAACTAATGTTGAAAAGATACGATGATTTAGGTATTTCATGATTGTGCATGCAACTGTGACAATCTCACATTGAAGAAGGGCTGTGATATCACAGACTGATCAAAAGCACACTCGCCGATCGTGTTCGGACCTAACGCTAACGCAATTCAGGTGAGACATAGTGTAGACATAGTGTAACAGAGGCAAGAAGTGAGATGGTTGCGAACTATTGAGGAAAATATGTAAGCGTCATACACAAACGTCTATGTATTGCTCAAGATTAAATATCTACAATCAATAAACCGAAAAGAATAAAAGGTAAAACAAAGTCCCTTTAAGAGCAGAGAAAAAAAATGCGAAAGGGAATGGGCCATATAAAAGGGACATTTGAAGGACCGTAAATATTGAGTTAAGTGGTAAAACATCAGACCGTAGTCTGCTTCCTTCTTGCAGTCCAGTTTGAAATCAATGTCAAAGGGTTTCATACCTGACAAGCTTAAACTCAGCAAGCCTTTACCAGATAATATCAGGGGAATTATCGCATTTGGAGGATGTTATGACAGCAAAACTGGCAGCGAAAGCCAGACATTCATGATTGCTGTCATAACTTACTTTGCTAAGTATTACAATGGTAATGACACAGACGAATACCTAATCTCGGTTTTAGAATAAAGTGCCTTTTCTATCTTTCATTATATGATGTAGATTTGCATCCCTCTGTTTATTCTGCTTACTTTAAACTTAACAAATATACATTTAGATAAGCTTTTTGAATCAGAGGCCATTTTCCCTTATACTAAGATTAAGGCGGCCATTTTGACCACCATCTTGCATTATTGTTATTATGTTGGGTAAGAACTAAACTCAAACTTGAACTGTTAACAAAATAAAGTAAAGTCAAAAACAAGACAGTTAAGACAGTTTATTAGACCAAGTTCTCTATATCATTTTTTCGGCGGCCATCTTGGTCACCATCTTGCCTTTTTGTTATGATTGGAGCGTCAAAACATACACAAAACTAAACTATGGTGTTTTTGTTAATTATAACATAAAATAAGCATTTTAAACACAAAACATTGAGTATATGTTACTCTGGGATGCTGTTTTCTTGTTTATGCCAACCATCTTGGTCGCCATCTTGATTTTTTATTTTTTCAAACAATTCATGATGCAGTTTTTGAACTGGCATGCCGGTCTGATGAACCAGAAGAAGACAGTAAGGACAACAAGAGAAGTGAGTTTTTTGCTTCACATACATGTATTATGTTGATTTTTGCAATATTTTCCGCCATTTGTTGGCCATTTTGAACTTTTGAATATTTCAAAATGCTCAATGATGCCAAGGTGGCATCACTCGGATTCTTCATCTGAAAGGTATCAAGAAGTGAAATCTATAAAAACATTTTATGCGGCACACATTTCCAGGTCACATGTCAAATCCATGTTTGGTAGAGGTCCTCGCAGCGCGTTACGCTGACGTTAAGTAAATTTTCTTCGAGGAAAAAAAAATGGGGAAAGAAGGATAATCAATCATACCTGTCTTCCAATTTGAGCCACTGCATGAGAAAACCAACAAAATGCTTAGGTGAAAACAAAGACGCAGATCAGCTGTGAAGTAACTGCACAGCTGATCAGCGCCTTTGTCTTCGCTACTCGGATAGTACAGTTCCTCTTCTACTTATATCCAAAATTTCAAGCTTCTAACAGCAAGGTTTGTGTCGGACATGGTCGAACCCAAAATGTTGGTTTTCTCACGCATAGGCTAATTTATAATATTCTCAAGGAACAGAGAATGCAGCGAATATTTCTATAAAAAGATGTGGTTCAAACGTAGTGGATATACAGGCATATTTACAACTTTTTGCAGTATAAGTATCAAAAACAGATGTTTTGTGATTTGATAATGCAATCATGTCAATAAAGCATTTGGTTAAATATTGGTTGAAGAATATTCAGACCAGCATTAAAATGCAGTAAAGAAAGTATTCTTACATTTTCCCCACTTTTTGCAAGGTTTTACATGCCAATGAGTGATTAATGAATTTGAAGCGTTTTTCACACATAATATAATAAAGGTAAAAACTTATTAGTTTAACAGTCATCCCCGTGCGTTCAAAATAGAAACCCGCTACTTTCATGCACAATTTCAGCTTGGAAATATCTATCGCAAGGTGTTACTCATCAAACAGATGTGTTTTTAGCATTTACTAATGAGTTAAGAAATTAGTTTTGAAGTGTATTCGAAAAAAGAGAGGTATAAATGTACATATGAACGTTCTATAAAGATGAAAATATGCAGAATTCTATATTCAGATACTATTTTAATGTTGTTTTTTATATTATTATAAGTAACATACCAATGGAGGCTACGACTTTTATGTACTGCCTATGAATTTTAATCATATATGTTCGGGGTTATAATGCTTAATTTATTTGGAGGTAAACGGGAATAGTTATTTTTCTGACATTATAAGGTTAACTAAATAATGTCAGAAAAATATTTTACATTCGCCCAAGTATATTAAATTAAAACTACAGCTTCGATTTTTCGATCACCACTCGTAATGAACATTTTTTTTTATTTCGAATGTATGAGAGTAGCTTGAAAACACAAAATATGATAAATGCGAAAATGTATCGCCTGCTTGGAACGCTCAAGAGCAAAAGTCAAACTGTAATTGCTTATTCGGTTCGTTATTAACTCGATATAGAAGCACAGAGCGACCTTTTCATGGGACACGGGCAGTATAGCCCCAGATGTGACGTCGCAAAATGCGGCTTCTCATCTGGGGCTATTCTGTGTGCTTAAAGGAATTTCATCATCATAAAAAAAATGGAAATCCCCCCTGATTCACCTTAAAAAGATAAAAGGGACTCGTCCATATGATAACGGCGAAAGTCAATTCGTCACTAATATGTTAAGGCCTTTATGGCTTTGTTGTACCACTTCCTCTGTGGTGGTGGGGTGCGCCATGACTAACCCCAAACCCATGAAAGATTATGGTCCAATTCCCAATTTCTCACCTACCATCACGCTGTATGTAAGGTCAATAAAACCTACATTATTCACAAAATGGGCATAAATAATTGTTCGGACACAGCTGGAATCACCGAAACTTGTAATAATGACATGACAATCCCATTGTCATATCTTATACACGTAATTTCTCAGGTCACCATAATAATTAGAGGTGAAATAAGCGTGAAAATGGTAAATTAAGCGGCCTAAAATTATATGCGTAACTTATCTTAAAGGATGGTCATTCGCGGATAGTATTTATAATTTCTTTTATACTTACACAGGCCTTTTTCATTTTGAACCATTCAGAAACCTCGACTAAAATCCCTATCCGCATCATTGTTGCTATGGCATTACCATAGATTGGCCCACCAATTCTTAAAGGCACAGTCATACTTTGTCATACACCAGGACTAAACGAAAAGCCTTCACTTGCAAGGCGAGTGAGGGGATATTTTGACTCGGCCCAATAACTTGTTCTTATTATAGACACAAATCTGTTCGGGTTCTGTGGTAGATCTGTGTTTTCGGTTGCCGCTGATAGTTCGATACATATAATATATGATGATACGAACAAAAGGCTATATATTCGACTATTAGACAAAATTCGAAACTCAAATGTCAAAACGCAAAAGGTGAAAGTCGCATTATGACTGTCGTTATTGCGATATCTGTTTGTGGCGCATTGTACCCACCATGTAGCCATGTACCCATGTAACGATAATTCACATACACTCAAGATACGTTCAAGACCTTCTTGTCTGTTTAGATAACACTCGAGAGCATAGAACCATCAGAAAGACCATCAAGCAAAGCTAACACTCCATTGATTGTGACAATACTCAAAGTGTGGTCAATTTGTCCCGGAGTACCATGCAAATGATATTTTATAATGCCCAGTAAATTGACATTTACATCACATGACCTGCAACTGTCCGTTTTATACGCGTATCCATAAACAGTAGAAGGGTGTTAAATTGTCACAATTCTAAGAAATTTTAGACGCCATGAGAGGTAATTCTGTGTTCAAGGAATTGGTCAATAATGGTATACAAGTAACTTAAAGAGAGTATAGGACCCCAACTATACGAGTAAACTGTCCAGCAATTGATTGAAACATAACATCAATAAATGTTATGGTAACATCACTATTCTAAACACCACCATGGTTCACCAGCATCCAAATTTTAGTCATCTTGAATTTAAATTGGAGTCAATTGACTTTGTGTAGATGGTGCGTTAACCTTTAGTTGACCTTTTCGAGTCAAAAGGTGTTCTCACTAAAATATCAGTTTTCGGTTTTTAAATCTTTGTGAAACTCTTCATTTGATACTTGGCTATTTGGACAGTTTAAAAGGGATAATCAGATGTATGCAAATGACCACACGTCATTGTGGACAACTTGTTTATGGATGTCCATGGCCATTGTCAAGCGCTTAAGGAATTTTAATAACCCCCACTGCATAGAAATTTGACAATTGTGTGGGGATTTTTAACATTTAATTGCAGTATCTATTTAACTAATGTATTTATGGCATTAGGCAGGAAAACGAGCTCCTTTATAGAAAGAAATTGACACACAATCTGAATGAATACATAGGTGTCCACAATGTCAACACTTCACAACTGAGCGTCTACATGACCCTGACAAATTTATTTCCTAATGTTCTAAGCGGCGCTAAAGTTTGCAGGCGCCATTATTCATTTTCAGCTGTTAGAAAACAGAAACTTGTTAAACAGCTATTTGACGTTTAAACGGAATCCAATAACCCGTCTTCAATGAAAGATGTTGGTACTTAAAACTTTTAAAAGCTATTTTGAATTCAAAAAATCCTAGAAACATTTTTTTATTGTGGCAGCAACTCACGTGAGAAACTCTCGACAAAATACTTAAAAAAAAGCTTGGCACACTGTCGGGCAATTTTTTAATTGCCAAATAAGTTAAATGGGTTATAGAACATAACAGTTGTGCTTATGTACCAGTCATTATGTTAACTTTTCAGTTTTAAAGCCCTGCTCAGTAAAAGCCCGGCTCTGCGGGGTCAGCTTTGTGGTAAAACCCCTGCTAAATGCCCCGGCTTCCCGATGGCTGACAACAATGTGGAACAACAGCTGATAGTTGTTCTAATGGAAAAATAGGACAATGTCTTGAATTTCTGCATGTAATAATGTACAGGTACATTTGAGAATTCAGCTGAGAATAGGTACAAGCGCCCAACTTGTAAGAAGATGAGTGGGTTCAAGAACCTGTGTCTGAATGCATTAACAGTCTTTGATCACCGAGCTAACGTTCCACATCACTATAGGTAATAGCCTCACAGATCAGAGAGAGTTATTTTCTCTCTTACAATCACACAATTGCTATTTGGTTTCTTTCAAATACATCAAAACATTCTTCAAATTCATCAGTGCTGTGGTGATCACCTTTTCTCCATTGTTTTGTTTTTTGTTAACATCATGGCCGGTACAGTTAACCTTACCTTGTTCTGTCGCCCGTGTGTCTCAGTTTCGTGGTCAACAATTTATGAACAAAGATGTCCAGTATCGCTTATAGACATCTGCATTTTCGAAAAAAAAAAGTGATAATTTACAAAGACAATTCTGTTTTTGTGTTGTTTTTGTTCATAACGGTACGGAATCTTTTCTCGAATGGCCTCGTATTATTAAAATACACCCACAGTATTACGAAAACTTGCCCATCCAATATACAGAGAAAGTTTCAGCTGTAAAAATTGAAAATTTCACAATCTGGGTACAAGTTAGAACTGAGCTGAGGCGGTTCTAACAAGTACCCACAATCTATGTTTTGGACCAAAAATAAGAAAAATAGGTATACCCCTGCATACCCCAGTTTTACTATATAAAAGTGGGGTTTAAGGTATTCATTGCATGGACATGCTTTCCTAATGGTCTTTGCACGTGTACCATTAGTTGCAACAACATCATAATCTAAAACCGGGTGTTCGAAACATTACCAGTCTTTGTTCATCATTTCTTTCTGTTGAATTAAATGCTCTCAATATCATTTTTATATCTTAAGTAATTTTACATGACAATCCAATTTTGTATGTTCTGCCTTTCAAACTTAGATGAAAACCACAAAGAAATAAGGGATACAATTAGTCTCTTATTCCAATCTGAACTAAAATAAAACTTGTGATCATTTAGCCACACCCTATACCAAAAGTATACAAACGAACCGTAGAAACGAAGCATAACTTTGCAACAAACGTGAACAGAGTGGCAGTAATGCTTGCCTTCTTCATTTTCGAAACAGCGTTTGCACACGAAAATTCTTAAAAGTTTCTGTGGCGTAGTGGTTGAGCGATTCGCCTTCTAAATAGGGGTCGTGGGTTCGATCCCGGGCTTCTCCTATCCTTAAGATAAGACGTAAAACCGAGGTCCCGTCTCCATATGACAGCTGCTGTTGAGTTGGACGTAAAACACCAAATCAACCAACCAATAGCACGAAGACTGCGGAGGAAAGTGAATTTACGTTGTGCATGTCTTTAGTCCGTCAGTATATCGTAGTCTACTCGAGCAATAAATGGTGCTCATATTATTTATCCATTTACTGAAATTTTAAGTCAAGAATGAACGTTTCTATAACAATTTCGCAATCATTCGGTTGGTAAAAATGTTTCATCTGAAACATTAATGGATGATAGCATCGAACATTTAAAGTTACTCAAATGAAAAATTTGAAACAATTTCAGATTAAGGGGATCATTTTCGCGATAACCCGATTTTAGGATGGCGGCAAATTTGGGACAAAAAGCGATCAAAGGATTTTAACTTACTATTTCATTATTCATTAAACTTTCTCCTGTTACATTATGTGTTTAATACTTTCACATTAAATGGCATTATATCTTTTTCATGAAAAATGGCGCCAGATTTTATCCTATTATGATGTAACATATGTGTTTTAGTTAAAATGCCTGTATAAAGAGAGAATATATCTCCAAAAGTGTTTGAATTCTTTTGTAGGAATTAACTCGTATAAGCCAGGGACATAGTGGGACATAGGCAAACAGAATAGCCTAAGATTGACGTTACAGAGTGACGCGGCGTTCCATCAGGGGCGCGTCTGTTTGTAAAAGGAATTTCGTCAAAAAAAAAACGGAACAAAATCACGCCTGATGCCCGTAAAATTGACAGATCTACTCTCCTAAATGATCATAATTGGCAGTTCTATTCGTCATAAAAGTGTGTTTATAGCCAAAAAAAAAAAAAAAAAAAAAAAAAAAAAAAAAACTTTAGTCATTCTCCCGTTTGGTTGTCTAGTGATGTAAGAGTCTTGTTTTGTTAAAAACAAGTATCTTCTTGGGTGGAGTACCTTAATTTGAGACGAAAGTTTTGTCTCTTAGGTTTAATTTACACTTTTTGCTGAATGTGAAAAAGGAAATCGTGCCAAGATGGGTAATAAATACGTATTAGTGAAACTTATACCCGTAAGAAATCGGAAGATAAATGAATATTTTATTCAATCTCAAATAAGGCTGACATAATTTCGTGGCCAAAGAGTAAAAACCATAACATTAAATAGAGGCCAATGACTGTACATAGTGGCTATGTTAAAAGCGTTGCATATGAAATGTATACCAAAATGCAAGAAGCAAACTCCTTCCGTAGAAAAAAAAAAAAAAATCACACCTAAACTTTTATGTAACTGACCGTTCCAATGCGGTACTTCTGTTGTGGTTCTATTTGCTTCATGTTTTGGTGTCGATTATAGGTGCTGTTTCATAAATTGAGTTAAGTTCATGTACATGTAACTGAGTGACCACCTGTAGGAAAATAGCTGCTACATCGGTTTTGGATCTACAATAATGTTATCTCCGATAATGCATTAGTGTCAGACTGTTAATTTGGTTTTCTGAAATAGGAAAACATGTCCGTGAAATGTATACCCCCTTAAACCCCACTTTTATATAGCAAAACTGGGGTTTACAGTAGTGTACCTATTTTTCTTATTTTTGATCCCAAACATATATTGTGGGCACTCGTTAGAACCGCCTCGGCCCGCCTCGCCGATGCGGTTCTGACGTGTACCCACAATCAATGTTTTGAGCACTGAAAAATATTAAGAATATCAAAATTTTCCAATGAAAATTTTCAATTTTTGCTTGTGAAAAAACTACTGTATATTGCACATGGGCAAGTTTTCATAATGTTTCAGATTGGGGCTTTGGTTCTGATCGCACAACTTAGTTTTACCGCCTTACCATCTATGTTTATAACCGGATGTCATTTTACAAGTTGCATTGTCATTTTCAATTAAGAACATCGGATGCCCCCTATTTTACCCATGAATGGGCGTTATTTAGATTCTTAAATGAAATTTTATTGTCATGCTCTAATATTATGCAACAATTTGACCCGTTTTCATTATTTACGGTAGCATTTCAGTTTTTGTTCTCAAACAAATAGATGTATCAAGTTCCGGGGTATATTTTTCAAGTTTGAAAAAACATATTTGCTAAGTAACCTAAGTTCGTACACACCCTGTATTGTTAGGAAGAATAGCTGCATAATTTCTTAACGTATTTTACATTGAATATTAGCATTGTAAATTCATTCAACATTTCAATTTTATGCTTGTATTGTAACCATGCACGAGTGAAAGCAAACATTGTCGCTGAGTTATTAAAGTTCATGTTCATCAGAGTTCAAAAGACATTTCATAGCAACTAAGAAATACTTCCATCATATTGTCATTAGTTTTCGCGAGTACATCACCAGTTTTTCGCGGAAAAAATCGCATTGTGCGCATTATGTGGTACAGCAGTCACTGATAACTCGATTTAAAACAATAAGAAATCACAGAAGGTATAAGGGGACAAAACAAAATGAAGACGATTGCCAAATTTTCATTTTCTTTTTCTTTTTTTTTCTTTTCTTTTCTTTTTTTCTTTTTTTTTTTTCATTCTTCTTTAAATACCTTGTTCCAAGTTAGTGGTCCTGAGTTCGTCATGGCGGTGTGAAGCATATGCAAACACGTGGCTCAAGCTAATCTGTCCGTCAATTTGTTTATGGTTTTCGAAGTTGGGCGCAAACTGAACTCATATAGGGAGATATAGCTTACTGCCAAATGACTGTGTCTTAGTTCACATCTCCTGTGAAGTGACAGGGAGTAATCCCACAAACCTTACCCGTGGCTTTCGCGTGCCACCAGTAAAGTGTATCGAAAGGGAAACACAATTCTTTTCAGACTGTTTTCTGTCGCCTCAGTGGCAAAGGGCTCGATTTCCCATGCTTCGTGCGACATACACTGCGAGGGAAAGGCGTCAAGAATTAATACGGACGTTAAGTTTCATTATAAAGTTCTTGCTTGATTACATTTTGTTGATAAATCTGAGCGATTCACATTATTCGTCGCGAAGAAGGTCGAATTAAGTCAAATGAAACGTAAAGGATTAAGTCAATATAAGTATATATCTAACAAAACTTTCTTATACCCCTATACATTAAGACTAAGCCGCGACGCGAAAAAATCACTCTTCGGGGTTTCCGACTAGGTCCGACACAAACCGGTCTGTGCAATCACAGAAGATTGACAGAGGCTTTCAATTTTGGATTTAAAAAAAGTGAAATTGTACCATTCGTGATGCGAAAACAAAGGTGCTGATCAGCTGTGCAGTTACTGCACAGCTGATCTGCGCCTTTGTTTTTTTTTCGCAAAGGCAAAAGTCTAGTTTTCTCATGATGAGGCTCATCAGGGCAAATGATCTGCAAAATCAAAAGGATTAGAGTATTTAGATCACGTAAACCTCTGAGAAACAACCAAATTAAATCACTTTATCAAAGTTTGGTCAAAAGTGTAGAGACCACATGCAAGTAAAATGTGATTCACTTTTACGTCATTTGGCGCCAAAAGTGTCCACCTGAGAAATGGCTGCGAGTCAACCCGTGCAGTTAACATGGCAAAAGTGGACCGCCAAATCAAATCTTAAATGCCTAGTAACATTACACAGTTTCCATCATGCTTTTTATATTGCAAACTAGACAACGATAAACTGTAACTTACAGGACCGTAAAGGCTTTTTAAACGAGATTTTTGGTAAAGTTCTATCATCGTACAGAAAGCTGAACGGTGGCAGCTCTGGAAGTCTCGCAGGTTTGATCCACAACAGTAACGTTTACAAAATTTAGCCTCACATGGATAACAGATGATACACGCCTTTTCATATAAATTATCTATGTTTGTACATCGTACTATGACAAAATGTTATTCGAATTAGTCGTCTGAAGGAGTAAATAGAAGAATGAAATGATGCTTATACTTTATCCTTCAAAATATATAAATTAGAATATGTTGAGATAGAACATAAATAAACAAGACTAGTGAATTCATTTTTTTCTAAAAAAAAATAAGATACTGTCAAATGCACTTTTATCTTTTTCAATAAAATTGCATGAATTATGCTATTTAGTACCTGTTTAAAAGGACTGAAACCACAAATTTTACATCCAGACATAATAAAGTTTTTTCCCACTTCATGCCTTTGATGTGCTGGTTTGTGGTTTGTTATTTACACAAGATGACAGTTGTAACATTTTGTCACAATGCTGCACAGATACTAGCTAATTAAAAATCTGCATTAGCTATTAATGAAGTATTGTCTAGCTAAGGCCGGAGTAACTGAGCCGCTGCAGCACAAAACCCAAAACTTTGCATAAGCAAAGCCAAAGACGCAGATCAGCTGTGCTGTAACTGCAGTAGCTGCACGGTTAATACAATTCCTCTTCGTCTAAAATTTCAAGATTCTAGCCTGCTTCTGTGACTGTACAGGCCGGTTTGCGTCGGACCTGGTCGGAAACTCAAATTGTTGGTTTTCTCATGCAAAGGCTCATGATAAGTATTCAACACCTATACCATGTATTCGAGGAAGTTCTAAAATAAAAGGCAAAATGTGAATTAATAGATGTATGCTATTACTTTAATGCAATACAGTTTTGAAACACTCCCTATTTGACAAATGTTTACCCCGATTATGCAATCAACAAGGGATTGTGTCAACATTGTCCTTTAGGGCTTTGTACTGGCGAAGGATAATCTGATTTGGTTCAACACAAGTTGTTGGTTTCTCGTGCAAAGGCACAGCTCTTGATTAGTATTCAACACTTATACCATGTATAGGAGGAAGTCCTAAAATAAAATGCAAAATGTAAATTAATAGCTGTATGTTATTACTTTAATGCATCACAGTTTTGAAACGCTCCCTATTTGACAACTAAATGTTTATCACGTGGGTGATTATGCAATCAACAAGGGATTGTGTCAGCATTGTCTTTTATAGTTTCGCACTGACAAAGGATTATTTAAAACTAAATTTCAAGAAAAAAAAATCCGATTTGATGAGTATTCTGATAACGAAAAGCAGATACCATAAACCACAGACACCCTTTAAGACCAGATGGTTCGAAATGCTCGTGCAATATGTGTCGTATCAGGACAAAATGCGGCTTTTGGGTTTGCAGAAAGGTCAGGTTCGGGGTTAAATTCAAACCGGCCTGTTCAGTAATACGTTATCTGTCAGAATATTCAGCAATGGAACATACTCAAACAAACTACAAATTTTCCACCATCGAGTAACAAAGACATCGATTGGTTCATGTAGTGGCTGATATGCACATATCCACATATTGTATTTTGGAATGAAGCATATTTTCACACGTTTGGAAATGCCATTTATGTTTTTCCAACCGCTTTGAACTTGTAGTGGGAAATGTACATGCGCAGATGGTCAATATTATTGCTAGTCACGCGCATGTCTTGTACGACAATTTAAAGAGGCTCGTGACAATATCAAAATCTGTGACATTTCTTAATTGATTTTCGCGGACTGTTGACCAAGACGTTCGAAATTAATTAGATATTTTCTATGAGGATCTATAATAAGATTGTTGCCCGTCTTCTGTGTGCATTTTATGGGATGCATTTTATGGCAAAAATTGTGTGATATGTTTCACACCGTTTTAATGTCTAGTGATCTTTGCACTTTATGGTATGCATTTGATAAACTTGTCATGCGGCATGAAGCCAAGACGTTTAAGATTCGTGTCACATTTCAATTCCCAGAATGCATCGACGCACGGCAAGGGTATCATGTGTCTTTCATTTCCAAAATACGTGTCCTTTTATTGCGACCTTCTGGTTGTTGTGGTCTTCATTAAGAGTAACATTTTGTGACTCCCATACAACATACAGAGATTTTTGTTTCAGCATCAAAAATTGAAAATTTCATTGGAAAAATTTGGTTAACTTTAATATGTTTGCTCAAAACATTGATTGTTGGTATACATTTGAACCGCCTCGACGAGGCAAACTGCAAACCCCAGGTTTTTTTTTTTTTTTTTTTTTTTTTTTTTAATAAAAGGTACACATTTGCCACGGACATGTTTTCCTGATGACACAGATTTCTGTTTCTGAAAATCAGCGGCTACAGTAGGGACTACTACGTTTTCAGATACAGTCATTTACATGGACGTCGTGTCAGATGTTCAGGCACAATTTGCGAATTTTCACGTTCTTGGTGCTAAAATGGTACCATGTCAACATTTTTTTCAAGCAGCGGTATGCAAAATACATCAAAACAAAGATCTTTAAACAAGCCTTTAGACTATGCGCAAGTTTGATATGTATTGATACCTATTGCTGAATACACCGCGAATGAATGATCAAAAAACGCTAAAAACGTCATGTCAGGCGTTACAAAATTAACCGTTATTTTCGACGAAAATAATAATAAAATCGCGATCTTCAGTATTTTTGCACCGAAACGACACACATTTGCAGTGACTTAAATGATAGAACGCCCGACAAAAGCTGAAATCAGAAGACGAAATATTAGAGATACAACGCTATCTTGTTCGGGAGGTCCGAAAATGTCAGGTTCAGTGTGAAAAGTTGTAGGTAGTGTGTTGTTTGTATTATAAAAATACCATAGAAATAGTAAATTACTGATTTTTTATATGGACGTTTAGTTCCGTAAATGCGCATTTACGCTGTAAAGAAATAAATTCGATTCAGAAATTGGAAACAATTAAAACATAAAATTTTCCGGATCTTAAAAAATGTAACACTACCGATTTTTTTAGATAAAAATCCATGCGTCGTTTGTTCCGTATCATAATTTTCATATCAGAATGCATCTTTTTAAGTTTTGGTTTGCATGACTTTAAAGTTCCTATACCAATATTTCATGTGATATTTGTAACATGATTCTGCGTTCAATAAAAACATAACTGTGTTGATTTTCCGTGATCTTAAAAAATGTAACATTTTGACGTTTCATGTGATTTTACGTTACGTTACGTTATGTTCACAGGGCCAGCCCGCCTATTTAAAACAAATAGGCGGGCTGGCCCTGTGAACATAGCGAGATGTTTACTCACAGTCTGGCATAAACATACGTGGCTGGTATTGCTATACTGACGCGTACTTTAATGCTCGTAGCTGTCGCTACCAATTGCAATTAAAGCTCATGTAAAAACATGCATTAAACCGCACTGTAGCCGCGATGCTATGATACCGGCTTCAATTTTTTCATGTAACGTTATTGTGCACGAACATCTGACGCGACGTCTTGGCATTGTTTTCAAACATTAACATCCCTTATTATCACAGTATCATGAGTATCATTGTTCTTTTGATGTTGACCATTCTGCGACGATTCTGTCTGAACCAACAAAGCCCGATCTAAGTGATGAAATGAAATCGCAGAGAAATGCAGTTGGTAATCAACATAATTCATGCACATCGGTTTTGTTATAATTATGGACATTATTTTGCTTCCAATAGAATCTTTGGGATTTTTACTTCGTACCTGTTGTACAAAACAGGTTGGCCTGTCAGAGGAAGCAATGGTACCAAAGTTCACGAGACAGGTAAAAATAAACAATTGCAAAATATTAGCGTAGAGAAATATGCTTAAAATGCTCAAAAAGGTTCATAATCGGGAAAGAATTCGCTACCTGTATTGCTTAAATATTATCTTGCGCGGAAAATCAATTATCGTAAATGTTATTTACCTGAAAAAATAAGTTTGGAGAGGGATAAAAGACTGTTCTTCAATCAAGTATTGCTCTGTCAGTCAAACCTTGGCGGTTAACATCAATCACCGTGCGCTGCTGTGCTAACGTGTTAAGCAGGAAAACGTGGGATAGAAAGATAGAAAACCATCAAACTCCTCTTTGATGGTTATTTCTCGAAAGGATGGTTTTCGGTGTGTACTTGGGACAAGTGGTTTAACATAGATATAGCTTGTTTTGATGTTACTTTTAATACTAAGATAAGTTTTGTATTAGTTCCAATATCTGTTTATTTAGTCATTGGTGTGGACAGGTCTGTGAATAGCCTTCTTCTCACAGCAATACCAAGCTTACTCAATGAACCCTGCGAGCAGTGTAATCCCTTCAACTCCCTTTGGATTTTCTCTCACCTTACAGATTCTCCACTCCGTACTTAACCGATGAACTGGCTAATATGGCACTTATTTCGCGTTTCAGTATTTAAAGCCGAATTCCCAACGACAAATGTGACATGTCAGCAATAGTAAATCGCCGCTCACGAAATCGAGGACGAAGCTGTACATACTGCAACTCGTCGCCTATGTTGTTCAGAATCTTTTTTCTACGCGTTTGCAGTTGCGATGTTTTCTCATGTCTAACGAAAGAGTACATTCTTTTTTAAAAGTAAATCTTGTCTAAAGGTCTTTTTTCATGTATAAAACATGCATAGGTCACTTGACTAAGTGCATGCCCCAGGAGCCAAACCTAGGATTGATGTTGTTGTTCTGTATATTGAAATGCTGACTAATGGAACTCTGGTGCAAAAAGGTCAAAATATAAAAACATAAATCCAGACACAGACATGTTTGATAAGATATTGTGCATATCCACCCAAAGATCAAAGTTTGTCTATAATCCAGCAAAAAGGTTCAGAGTTACGAAATTGGTCGTAATTGGTCGTAAAATCGATCTGGTAAAATTTGATACTGCTCAAATTGGCTATTGTAATTATTGTTGAACTTTTTCTTATAATAATTGCGTCTGTTTTCGATATTTTATGGGCGTTTTGGAGACTTTCACTCCTATTGAAATTAGATTTTGTTTCAGAAACTTAATGATAACTTATTATTTGGGTGTGATACCACTACTATCATCATGAAAATGACAATGACTGTTAGAGATAATTGGTTATTACATGACACTGCAGAGTTTTAAAATACTCGCAAATAAATTATAGGGTTGTTTTGGGGGCTCCTGGCAGTGCTGTACCACTTACTGTATCTAGCTTTCAAAATTCTGGAAGAGCCTGGGTGTTTCAAAATTGGGAAAAAAAATCTCATATACAGACACTAATTGTTATGTGAGAAAAAAGCTGCAGTTTGTCATCATCTACATGTTCATAATGACTCGCAGTCGGACCAGCGTTCTTGCTTATTTCATCGCTACAGTCAGGTAAGGTAAAACCACCCATACTATGTATGTCCATGTATTTGGTTCAGTACATATACTAGACGAGATGTTCCCGACAGTTCACAGTTCACGAGAGTGGAACAAGGTGGAGGTGGAGCGGAGTGAAGGTGTTCTATACACATACCTGGTTAGAAAGTCATATCGTTTTAGGTCTCTATACTGCTTGCACTTTATCAGACAAATTAGTCTGCAGGTTGGTGCTACCTGTTGTGATGATTACCTTTTTATCTTTGACCAATCACTCCCCAATCAACACGCCCTAGTGTATCAAGGTCTTTAATCTAATCGATAACATCATTTTCTTGCTTTCTTGCATTTTCAGTATTTACAAGTTGTGCTGCTGGTGTCCAAAGCAAAATTTTGGGAAATTTTCGATAAGCAGTTAATGCACTCAGTGCACTGTTGTTGTCGCTCTTTGAGCAAATCTGACTTTTCAAACATCCGGGAACATTTCGGCCAAATATCATATCTGAACTTTTGAAAATACAAAATACTAGACACTGTCAGTTTTCCAACTTCCTAAGATACTATTCGGGAAATAAACGGACGGTTATCAGGCTGCATAGATGTGCATGTTAATTCGCGCTCTTGCAAGCTGCATATGTGCAAAGCAAGTAATACACGTCCATATTTTCTAGCACGCGCGCGCAAGCACCTAGTGTGACCTAAAAGCGAACATTCAAACCGCAAACCTTTGGCAAACACATGCGTAACGATGCTTTGTACCAAATATGGTCGGATTACCCACGCAAAGTTTGGCTTTCCGCATTAAGGATTTGGGTCGAATAATCTGATAAACGAACCCCAAAGAAGGCATTGATTTTAGGTACGCTGATAGAAAAAAATTAAGAAAAACTCATCAGGGTACCCTCTGCGGTTTCGAAGGCTACAAAAAAGAAATGCAAATTAATGCATCTTTAATGAGGACAAGTTATGGTGCATGACAGTCTGAATAATGGGTATGATTAATCAATTTTCAGCGGCATATTTTCATACCCTGCGTCAATAAACTGTTTACGATTTTTCATAAATTCCGAAAATGCTTTGCATAAAATCCAGTGACTATCAAAATTTTGAGTGAGCATAATTTCTGGACCGTGAATGGGATTCTGTTTAATCGTTCGAATCTTGGTGCCCGTAGGAAAACCTTTAAAGGCGATAGTGTAATGCTTTACTTTTATCATCTTTAAAATAATCTGATCAGGTCCCGAGGTTATAAAACTTTTTTTTAAGCTCATCTCAGCTGAGCATGAAATTTCAACTGCTCATAAATACAAAAATAGCCCAAATATATATAAATTGAAGGTTTGAAACTCTTAAGCCTGTAATTTATCCTGCTTATAAATGTTAAAATGCCAACAATTGTTGGCATTTTAACATTTATGAGCAGGATAAATTTTAGTCTCAGCTGAGCTGAGCATGAAAAAAGTTTTATAACCTCGGGGTCAGATTTGTGGAACTGTCGTTATTTGTCTGTATTGTACTCGTATGTATCCGCGAAAATAACCTTAGCCAGCCTTAATTCAGATTTCCTGCAAAATCAACTTCCATGTTATTTTGGCAAGTAACTTGGTCCTGCTGTTTTATCAAGTTCATTCACCACAGGACTACAAGTGTTTAGTGATGATAAAAGAGCACCCTTTTCTTTGTATCTGTTGTATTAATTAGGAGTCAATAATTGCTAGAGCGGTCTAAAACATTTTCGTGTTTCAGGTTTCAAAGCCGTCCTCATGTTTTGTTTTGTCTCAAGTCACACTATAACACTTTTACTGAGAAGTTTTACAAAAAATGCCATTCCAGTTACGATATTATTATTTGCGTCTCGTCCCAAAATAAATGCTTATCAAAATCAAAGTAGTCCTCTTTTCAAAGTTTCAAGTTATTTGAACCACAAATGTATTATTTTCGGCCTAAAGTGTGGTATATACAGAAACATGCCGTAATTTCATTGCACAGAATGAGTCCCGATCAAATCACGGACTGAAATAATATTCAATGTGTTGTATTTCTCAACGAGCGCCAGATTTCAGATTCATGTGCAACTTTGACCTACAATGTCGACAGGGATATTAATAGACTTATTAAAGAAAACAGGGTTAATTCCCTTGCGATCACTAGATCGTTTGGTATTACTACTTGTAACGAAACCAGTGTAAGTATTAATTCAATAATAATAATAATAATAATAATAATAATAATAATAATAATAATAATAATAATAAATGAAATAACCCAACTCAAAGCACTGAAAAGTGGACGAAAAGCCAAAGAGTTAATTTACTTTTGTTAAAACATGAAAACAACAATAATTTGGCCATAATTTGACTGTAAATATTGCAGTTCTAAGTCTTCGAACCGACCAATGATTTGACTCTCTATGTCCTTTCAAAGATCTAAAGGGGTGGTCCAAGGCGTTTTCTATGAGTCAATGGATGTTTTGATTCTAATAAATAGACCATTTTGAATGTTGATTTAAAACGGAATTATTAATACATGACTGATATTAAATGAGCCGCTTCATGAGAAAACCCACAATGTGGTTTCCGAAGAGGCTCGACACAAACCGAGCTGTACAAGCAAAGAAGATCGCTAGAGGATGGAAATTTTAGATATAGAAAGAAGAGGAATTGTACTATCCGTGTTGCGAAAACAAAGGCGCTGATCAGCTGTGCAGTAACTGCGCCTTTGTTTTTCGCATAAGACAAATCCGGTATTATCATGCCGCGGTTCGCATTAAAATCAATGATTTGGTGGGTTAAAACTTCCGCTCTTCAAACGAAATGACTTCTTAATGCGCTTAATCCTTTTTATGAATTTTAAATGAATCAACTCGTAATAGTTTAAAGCAGAAGTTAGAAATTGTTTTTGGCTTTCAACTGCAATAAGTTTTACTGCTTTGTGAAATTGATCCATACATTTCTGATGTACCTACATTTAGTTTAGTATACATGTTTTGCTTAGTATACATGTTTTAGTATAGCATGTTGCCATGTAAACCATTTTCCTTACAACATCGAACTAAAAATTCTTGAATTGGATTCATAACTGCTTTCTCATACATGTCATGTAGGCTACGCGAATAACTTTTTTAGTGTGTTTTACTGATAACAATTTTGCTTTTGGTAGTTTTTTAAATCGATATTCACGTATTAAAGAAAATACGTCTAAATATCAATTTACAACACTATTTTGCCTCTAAAACAATTAAGAACCATTAACTTTATAGTATATGTCATCTTATACAGTTCATGAACTATGGCTGATGCTAATCTCTGGGCCAGGAGCAGTCTGATTATAGCTCGATTTTGACCTCAGATGCGTCAAAAGATCGACGAGTCAACTTAGTAGCACGTGAAAGGATATTCAGATTGTAACAGTACAAATACTTACTGTGCGGGCAACCGAAGTGTAACGGAAAACTTGAACCATTTCGTACTGATTTACCTTTCACGTTTTTGACTCGTCGATCTTTTGACGCACCTTAGGTCAAAATCGAGCTGTAGTAAAACCCGCTCTCGTTACTTACATGTACTTCTTCATTGCTTGAAGAAGCCATGATGGTCCGCTGGGTGAGCTTAAACTTGTCCAGATAGTTTTTGCTCCATCTTTCACTGTGCTTCCGCTGTCGTTTGTTTTGTATCAATCCGTATGGTAATAAGTAAAAAACAGAAGAAAATCGCTGGGGAAATGAGTGCACCCGATGAACCTCTAAACGATTCCACCTTTTGATTTGGTCAGATTGACAAATATATCAATTAATCTACAGACAACAAATCAAAAGGGTCTGAATTCTCACCCACTGAGCTAATATAGTCACCCTCAGACTTTTAACAATCAACATCTACGAACATGTTGTGAAAGTCATTACTATAGGTGACATCATTGATAAAACGACTGAAGGTTGTTCAGTTCATTTTTCAATTTGCCTTTTGAAGGTATGGTTTTAGCTCACAGGGCCAAAGCAATGCTGTAGATGACACTATAGGTTTAGCGATGATATATGTACGTGCGTCCGCGTGTGCAAGCGTTCATCCTTTTAAACTTAAACTTTCGACTCCTCGGACAGGTTGCCTGTTTGGATTGAGTTTTAAATGTATTCGCTTTCCGGCATCCTAGTTCAATCAAAGAAAGTTAGGCCTAATCTGGATCAAGACGTCTTGACTTCCGGTAGTTAACCCATCAAGCAAAAATCTCGAAAACCGTCGACATTTGATTTGGCCCCCATATAGCTTCAAAAAGATAAGCAATCTAGTGGACCTCTATGAAGTTCACGACAATATAGATATTTCAAAACAGAAGAACGCGATCTTCGATTATATAACGGTTTCACGGAATGCAAACAGTAACTTGAAGGAGACCGTCGTGTTACTAAATGTGTACCTTAATTACGCTTTTGCACAATTTCGTAACAAGCAGCGGCAATATTTTCCAAGGAAAATCGTCAATAATCTTAACATCAAACACTTGTTGCACGTGTGCGAGTTCAAAGGTCGAATGAATATCTTGAAGTAATTGACTCAAACACATGCTGTTAATATTTCCAATGAAGATGCAACGGTTTGATCTACATTTAATGGTACATTCCCAAGTGCCAGTGCTAATAGTGTTTGAGTGTGTTTAGCTGCTGAGGATAAAGTTTTTTTCTGTTTACCGTTGATAAATTGTAAACAACAACAATGATACCTCTGTAGAAACGTATCTAAAAAGGGCATACAATGGTCTCGTTTAGACTGTTGGAATACGACGATATTAAACCATTCCTTTTGAATATCACTCGGTTGTGGGTTAAACCCTTTGTTGTTGTTGTTGTTGTTGGTATGTTTAACAATAACATCAAAAACATCATTATCATCATCAGCAGCAAGAATAACAACAATAACAACAACATAATTCTTGTTGTTCATGGCCAGTTTCATGTTAAACTAACAGTACCAGAACGATAAGGTCATTCGCATGTTATATAAGATTTGTAGCACACTAAGATATAAATCGCCCATTATGTATTGTCGTTTCTCACCCATCAGACAAGCATATCCCTTTGTGTGCCTGTCCGGGATATTTCTGTCTCAGTACTAGTAGATTTTAGCTGTCTCAAAATGCCAATCATTTCTGTATTTAGCCTATAGAAATGTACATCTTCATGTGTACTTCCATATAAGGAAATGATAAGCTAGGTGTCAACTGTCAGTGATAAAAATAGACTTGGAGAATGTTAATTTCAGGAAGTTTACAGGAGTATTGTAGTCTGCTGCTTTGATAAAACTCTAAAATTTAATTTTGCTGAGAATTTTATGCACAAAACAAAATGCTAATTGAATGTTTTTGTAAGGTTACTGCATATACAAAATTATTTTTATTTTTCAGTTGGTTAATTTGCATATTGTTTCATGTAAAAACAAAATGGCTGCCTGAATAGCGCTTGTAGCCTATTCAGAGTCAAAATGCTTGAAGTGATGGGTGAGAAAAATAATCAATGATGGTGCTGAGGCCTCAACACGGAAATCTCAGGCTCGTTTTCAGATTATTCAAGTCTCATCCTCGGCAGAGCCTCGGATGAGACTTGAATAATCTGAAAACTTGCCTGAGATTTCCTTGTCTCGGCCTCAACCCCATCATAGATTCTTATACTCCACTTGCGGTGCATTGTTCCGCTTACCCATAGCGTTAACAGAAATCGGAACCAAAAGTTTCTCTTACCAAGGCATTTTTACTTGTTTTCTTAATAAACTTGATATTTCATACATAGTTTGTTTACCAACAAATCACCATGCCCCTTGACGAACCCACAATATTTATAAACTTGGCAAAGGTTGTGGTCTCATTAAAGATTCAACAGCTGATGCTGCGGTTAATTTAAGACGATGACTAATTACAGAAAGTACACATATATTGAAAAATCTTTAACGAATCTATGGATAAAAAGTCTACAAAATGAACGTATTTGATCTATTTGCGATATAAGTTCCGTCACTTTTAAAGTGAAAAAAAAGGGTCAGGTTCTTTTTTTATTTTTCAGAATATCTTACCATGTACATCAAGAGTTCAGTTTAACCAGAACGTAATTTGCGACATATGCAAGTTTGAACATAGGCGAAAATCATTTTGCAAGTGAAACGGGTGTTTAGGAAAAGATATATGGGCCGCTGCGTGGGAAAACCAATAATCTGCATGGGCGAAAACAAAGGCGCAAATACTGCGAAGCTGATCAGCGCCTTTGTTTTCGCTACACGGATAGTACAATTATTCTGCTATCTTAATCCACAATTTCCAGCCTCTAACCATTTTCTTTGACTGCACAGCCCGGTTTGTGTCAGACCTGGTCGGAAACCCATTTTTTTGTTTTCTCTCGCACAGGCTCATATTCATGTATTTTTCACAATGCTTCTTTCCTCATACATGCATTATTTAAACTTTCCTCGAAGTGTCAGTTTTATTCATAAATTTCCGCGTTTCTTTTCACTCCTTGGTGCAAAATGTACATTTGAGATATTTTTACTGAATCAAGTAAAATTTTAGATTTTATATACGAGTTCTTTCTTGTGATTTCCTTAAAACATAAATCTCTTCGCATTATTAAGTTATGATGTATTAAGTTAACTTATCATTATGTTTCACAATTTTATGACTGAAATATCTGTAACTTTATGGATCAGCTAAAAGGAAATTCCCAAGCCAAAAGCATAAAGTTGGTTAAATAGGACAAAATAACAAAAATATATGTTGTTGTTGCTTCGCATTCAATGCCATAGGGACGAACTTGTGCATCCAATTATGATACACTCATATATGAGCTAAGACACTACTTACAGTCTCCATAAATTTCAGCGTTTTTAGAAAACTATGCACGTCAGTGATCCTCTTAGTCAAAGTAAAATCATTGTTTCTGCTGGAACAGGTATGCCAAGCAATTTAAAATTCTCATGCTCGATTATCTTACAGAAAGTAACATAAATGTCACCACAAAACTGCAAAATACCACAGAAGCAATGCTCCATTAAGCTCTGTAAGATATATGGTGCATTTGAAAGACCAAATGGCATTTCACTACAATTGCAAAGATGCAATAATTAATGTATAGATCTACGGCGTTGTCTTCCTTCTTGACTTAAGGTTAGCTATTAAGTAATATTTTTCGGGTCGGTAAAGGAATAATGTTTCAGTTTACAAGATATTGCAGATTTCATGACCAGAAAGACTACGATTTACCACGCCCGACAAAACTAGTATATTAATTTGTTTGGTTATTGTTTTAATTTGTCGGTGAAAATCATAAGTCTATCATACGCTATATAAAGGTCAACCATGATGTCATTGAATATCTAATGAATATTTTGTTTAAATCACTTTTGATGATAAGATATTTACATACTAATTTTTCAGCACAAAAAGGTTTTCATATTGTGACGACTGTTAGTTTCTTACATTGTAGATTATATTCTGAAACAAACAGGGCAGACCCATATATGGTGTGCATTTTACATCCAGTATTTCGTCAGTGTCCTCAATAGAAGACTTCCATGCAAATTTGAGTTAAGTATCGTTCATCGTCTTTTAATTTCACCGATCTCATTGCTAATACATACTGACGATTTTGCCACCATTAATGGGAAAATAAAAATTACATAAATCTTTTTTGAGCGAAATGTTTAATGTGATGATGACTTTAGCAGGCCCGGTACAGATTTTAAGTAGGTCACAAATGAAATAAAGAATTTGAGATATATTGCAAAGATAATATTAAGTGTCTTCTCTTTTTGTAAAAAATACTTTGTCGTTGAATTTGTAATTTAGTTGAGAGCTGATACTGCTGCTGCTGTACACTATTTGAGTCGCCTCGTGAGAAAACCAACAGTGGGATTTTTGAACAGGTCCTACACAAACTGAGCTGTACAGCCACAGAAGACAGATAGAAGCATGCAATTTCAGATTTAAGAAGAAGAGGGATTGTACTTTCCGAGCAGCAAAAACAAAGGCGCTGATCAGTTTCGCGAAGCTGATCTGCGCCTTTGGTTTCGCATATGCACATTGTTGTTGTTTTTTTCATGAGGCGGCTCACTTGTATCAACTGTTCATTTATGTCAGAGAAAATAGAAAGACATTTCTCCTTTAGTTTTTTGCAACATCGTGAATGGCTGCATCATAGATCAAACTTTTCTCTCTTTCATCATCAGTTGCCTGAGAAACATCCAAATGCCAACCACATTTTTCTTTGCCTTGCAAAAACATATTAGCTATTATCTCATATTTTTGCTTTAATTTCAATATAAGCATGTTGTAAAGAAGTTCTACTTTCGATATTATTTTAGATTCTGTTTCTAATTAGTACGTTTTGAAAAAGTTAACCCGCAAGATAAATTCAAAGTTACAACACTATACCGTCATCCTGCCAAATTGATAGATAATTTTCCAATGTCATGGCACCCCCTCACACGGTGGCGGGCGATGTTTTGTCTCCGGTAACTCGATACACCATCTAAGTTTCGTAAAACTTCGTTTCCTATTAATTACTTCACGGCATACCTGAAAAGGTGATAAATTGGTGTTACAATTGTCACTCGGTTGTTAAGCTCAGCATTATCTATTGTTGATAAAGTCATGATCCAATGAAATAGCGGAATAAAAGCATATGCATGTTTCATTCATCATAACCAAGAAAAAAACTTGGCACATCAAACAGTCTAAAGAATAATGAAGTAAGCCATGATCAGGAACCTGTGCAATTAGAACAAAAAGTGGCATTTATAAACAGATAAGAAGTCGAATGAGCAGCTATTTCCCTGAAGGTGGCCACTGAATTAAATTTTTCACAAAACATATCAATACGTATAATAGGCACGGACATTACAAAACGATATCAAAACATGACTAAATAGAACAACAACATAAGTATTTTCTGGAACGGTTATAAATATAACCGGCTTTCAAGGCACCATTTTCAATGCACCATTTTCAAGGCACCATTTCAATGCATCATTTGTTTGATGAGTCGGATCAGAAAACATTCATAAGTTCACGCTTATAAGTTTGAACCACTTTGCTTTCGGCCACAATGCTAGATTAAATAAACAAGCTATCATTTTCTCACAAGATGCACCACTCCATTACGAAAATTTGACTATTGAAGAACCATCATGGCGTTAGCTTTCACGAATATTTCCTGGTTAAAATATGTTTTGCAGAATTGAATTAACTTTAACACCCGTCTTGATTGTTTATTAAGATAGATGCAAATATATTGGAACGTAAAACACTTAGTGTGCAGAATAAATCAGAATGTTTATTTTCGGATGTGAAATGCAAATTGCATATTGTTTTTTGCTACACTTTGCTTGCGTTTTTCATTCATTACGGATTGATAGCTAGTTTTTAACGTTTCAGTCGAGTAATGAATAGTTAACCCGACATGCAATGCACATTATGAAGTCGGAGTATTTTTCTTAAAAATTTCAATTTCTTTCAGCTTGCAACCAAATCTTCTTTGTATCGAAACGGAGCAGTATGGGGTTGAATCCCAATTTCTACAAATGGGCTCCAATCCATTAAATGCGTATAAGGTAGGGCATAACATCCATTTGTGATGCTTTTGTGATGCGTTAATGAACGAAGTTCTCTATAATAAAAATGCCGCGTTGTATTGGAGCTTACAGATACGCGTTATAACGAGGCGCTTTCTGATGGGGAATAATATTATCGGCGTAATCAAGTTCATTTATTCGTGAAGAAACGAAACTGTTACGTCAGCAGGCAGTTGCTTTCAAGTGTTTCTAGAACCAGGAACACATTGTTCACAGTGTTACTTCTTCTGATGTTTTATAGAAAGCGCTGTTGTTGCCAGTTATGAATTGAGCCTCCTCGCTCGAATATCTTGTTTCTGTCTTTCTGACATTGTACCGGGCTCTTTCAATACAATGGTTAGAGGATTGAAATTTTCTATTTAGTAAGTAGAGGGATGTTACTATCTCTACATGTAGCAAAAATTAAGACTGATCAGTAAAGTGGTTCTTCTGCAGCTGTTCTTTGCTAATGACTTGCACGTATGCAAAACAGGTTTGATTGGGCACTGGTTTAGTTCTTTTTCATGTATGTTTGTTGTTTTTTTGTCTGGGTTAGTGTTTTTCAATATTGAGGAAGTCTGCTTCAAATAGCAATGTAAGTTTATACGCCATAAGACTGCCAAACCCTCCCTCCTATGCCACCGTAAATTGTACTGCATATGTGCAGAGTATGTTACAACTTTACCACACCCATTCTTTCAACTTCTGTACGGTTTTTGTTGTTGTTTTTCCTTTTGATTACTGATTTTAGTTTTGGAAGGTTCATGATTGCGTGATCAGGGAAGCAAAGAAACAAAGTTACAAAACATTCTTATAAATACAATGAGAATTTGAGATATATTGCATGTCTTCTCTTTTTGTAAAAAATACTTTGTCGTTGAATTTGTAATTTAGTTGAGAGCTGATACTGCTGCTGCTGTACACTATTTGAGTCGCCTCGTGAGAAAACCAACAGTGGGATTTTTGAACAGGTTCTACACAAACTGAGCTGTACAGCCACAGAAGACAGATAGAAGCATGCAATTTCAGATTTAAGAAGAAGAGGGATTGTACTTTCCGAGCAGCAAAAACAAAGGCGCTGATCAGTTTCGCGAAGCTGATCTGCGCCTTTGGTTTCGCATATGCACATTGCTGTTGTTTTTTTTCATGAGGCGGCTCACTTGTATCAACTGTTCATTTATGTCAGAGAAAATAGAAAGACATTTCTCCTTTAGTTTTTTGCAACATCGTGAATGGCTGCATCATAGATCAAACTTTTCTCTCTTTCATCATCAGTTGCCTGAGAAACATCCAAATGCCAACCACATTTTTCTTTGCCTTGCAAAAACATATTAGCTATTATCTCATATTTTTGCTTTAATTTCAATATAAGCATGTTGTAAAGAAGTTCTACTTTCGATATTATTTTAGATTCTGTTTCTAATTAGTACGTTTTGAAAAAGTTAACCCGCAAGATAAATTCAAAGTTACAACACTATACCGTCATCCTGCCAAATTGATAGATAATTTTCCAATGTCATGGCACCCCCTCACACGGTGGCGGGCGATGTTTTGTCTCCGGTAACTCGATACACCATCTAAGTTTCGTAAAACTTCGTTTCCTATTAATTACTTCACGGCATACCTGAAAAGGTGATAAATTGGTGTTACAATTGTCACTCGGTTGTTAAGCTCAGCATTATCTATTGTTGATAAAGTCATGATCCAATGAAATAGCGGAATAAAAGCATATGCATGTTTCATTCATCATAACCAAGAAAAAAACTTGGCACATCAAACAGTCTAAAGAATAATGAAGTAAGCCATGATCAGGAACCTGTGCAATTAGAACAAAAAGTGGCATTTATAAACAGATAAGAAGTCGAATGAGCAGCTATTTCCCTGAAGGTGGCCACTGAATTAAATTTTTCACAAAACATATCAATACGTATAATAGGCACGGACATTACAAAACGATATCAAAACATGACTAAATAGAACAACAACATAAGTATTTTCTGGAACGGTTATAAATATAACCGGCTTTCAAGGCACCATTTTCAATGCACCATTTTCAAGGCACCATTTCAATGCATCATTTGTTTGATGAGTCGGATCAGAAAACATTCATAAGTTCACGCTTATAAGTTTGAACCACTTTGCTTTCGGCCACAATGCTAGATTAAATAAACAAGCTATCATTTTCTCACAAGATGCACCACTCCATTACGAAAATTTGACTATTGAAGAACCATCATGGCGTTAGCTTTCACGAATATTTCCTGGTTAAAATATGTTTTGCAGAATTGAATTAACTTTAACATCCGTCTTGATTGTTTATTAAGATAGATGCAAATATATTGGAACGTAAAACACTTAGTGTGCAGAATAAATCAGAATGTTTATTTTCGGATGTGAAATGCAAATTGCATATTGTTTTTTGCTACACTTTGCTTGCGTTTTTCATTCATTACGGATTGATAGCTAGTTTTTAACGTTTCAGTCGAGTAATGAATAGTTAACCCGACATGCAATGCACATTATGAAGTCGGAGTATTTTTCTTAAAAATTTCAATTTCTTTCAGCTTGCAACCAAATCTTCTTTGTATCGAAACGGAGCAGTATGGGGTTGAATCCCAATTTCTACAAATGGGCTCCAATCCATTAAATGCGTATAAGGTAGGGCATAACATCCATTTGTGATGCTTTTGTGATGCGTTAATGAACGAAGTTCTCTATAATAAAAATGCCGCGTTGTATTGGAGCTTACAGATACGCGTTATAACGAGGCGCTTTCTGATGGGGAATAATATTATCGGCGTAATCAAGTTCATTTATTCGTGAAGAAACGAAACTGTTACGTCAGCAGGCAGTTGCTTTCAAGTGTTTCCAGAACCAGGAACACATTGTTCACAGTGTTACTTCTTCTGATGTTTTATAGAAAGCGCTGTTGTTGCCAGTTATGAATTGAGCCTCCTCGCTCGAATATCTTGTTTCTGTCTTTCTG
This sequence comes from Rugalucina vietnamica, assembly GCA_964017185.1. Classification (NCBI taxonomy): domain Eukaryota; kingdom Metazoa; phylum Mollusca; class Bivalvia; order Lucinida; family Lucinidae; genus Rugalucina; species Rugalucina vietnamica. Next base: position 45,368,563 of record OZ024878.1, on the reverse strand, counting down.
ACATTGTACCGGGCTCTTTCAATACAATGGTTAGAGGATTGAAATTTTCTATTTAGTAAGTAGAGGGATGTTACTATCTCTACATGTAGCAAAAATTAAGACTGATCAGTAAAGTGGTTCTTCTGCAGCTGTTCTTTGCTAATGACTTGCACGTATGCAAAACAGGTTTGATTGGGCACTGGTTTAGTTCTTTTTCATGTATGTTTGTTGTTTTTTTGTCTGGGTTAGTGTTTTTCAATATTGAGGAAGTCTGCTTCAAATAGCAATGTAAGTTTATACGCCATAAGACTGCCAAACCCTCCCTCCTATGCCACCGTAAATTGTACTGCATATGTGCAGAGTATGTTACAACTTTACCACACCCATTCTTTCAACTTCTGTACGGTTTTTGTTGTTGTTTTTCCTTTTGATTACTGATTTTAGTTTTGGAAGGTTCATGATTGCGTGATCAGGGAAGCAAAGAAACAAAGTTACAAAACATTCTTATAAATACAATGACGTAGACACTGTAACTTTATGACATGGCAACTGTGGCCCATTTTTTCATGGATGCCACACAAGAATTATTGGCTGAAATAAAAATTTCTTTTTCACTGAGTAAGCCAAATATTATTTCCGCAAACTGTAATTTAATGGCATATTTTCAATATAAAATTTTGGTTTGTGACTGCATTTGAAATAAATATGATGTAAAATGATAGAGCATTAAAAAGAAGGGTTTCATTCATCTTAATGTGAATAGACGTTTTTGATCTTTTTCTTGAAATTTATGATGGTTTTGCTTTTCTGTTATATACAGTTTTGCACTGTATGTCATGACGATTTCTTGCTGATTGTTAATATCCAGCTTTGAAAAGAGAAGAGAAATCTTAAAACTATGGTCCAGAAAACTTCGATTCCCTATAAAACGCGTACACAAATTCGCAATCAACCGCGTTATATCGATTATCGAGACGCGTTCTGGTGGAGTAGAAGTGACTGTTGTAAAGGTCTTATTATATATAGAACATAGTTCAATTTCTCTATGTTATAATATTTACAAAACATTATTCAGGGACACAAATAAAATGAATGCATAAAATAAAATTGCTACCTCATTGCCCAGCTAAAGCGTTTATATTAATAACGTTGAATATGAGAGGAAAAATATAATTTGCATGTCTCATATTTCTGCATACAAAATGTGTCACATGTATGAAGAAGCCAAAACGTATTGTCGAAAGAGAATAACATTATGTAATGGTTCTTTGCTACAAACATAACATCAGGAAAACATGTCCGTGTAATGAATACCCTCTTAAACCCCACTTTTATATAGTAAAACTGGGGCATGCACGGGTATACCTATTTTCTTATTTTTGCTCCAAAACATAAATTGTGGGTACTCGTTAGAACCGCCTCGTCATGTACCCACAATCTATCTTTTTAGCAAGAATATTAAAAATATCATTTTTTCTAGTGAAATTTTCATTTTTTACAACTTAAAAAATCTTTGTAATGTAAAGTGCCGCCCGAACCAAGCCACAGCAAACCCCGTCGGTGGAAAAGCATGCTCATCATACCAGTTTTACTTTAGGAATAAAACGGAACTTTTTAACGTTTACTGATACGTGCGTGTGGCACTCTACTGAAAACTTAATGAAATGAGTGAAAACCTATACATTTTTAGAATAATCGTTCCAGCTTTTTAGCTGAAAATTGCATGTCAAAATGCTCATTCAGTTAAAAGTTATGACCAAAAAAAATAAAGGCGTTGGGAAAATTTTAGCTGGGAATTAGCTTATCTTGACTAGAAGGACTATTGAATTGACTTTTGTTAATAGGCGTATTCCCATTTCTGGAGCGCTTCATGAAGTATCTTTATTTTTTTTTTAAATTCAGTTTTTAGGTCCCTTTCAAGATTATTTCAGCTCATATGAGACGGGCCAACAGTAGGTGGGCGAAACGGGAGAAACCCGAGAAAAACCACCTGACACACCCGCAAGCAGAACTTGGCTTGTATCACATGTGGCCAGTGCGGGGGCTCGAACCCACACCAGAAACAGCTGTAAGATGATCGATTAAAAAACAGCGCTCTTAACCGCTCGGGCCACGGGCGGAGTGGGGGGGGGGGACATGAAGGATCTGAAGTGACTGAAGCATCTAAAGCGACTGCAAAGTGAATGCGATTTCGAACAATCGTTCATATTTCAAAATCCATACAAATTCCAAACATTTTCAAGTATGTTCAAAGGGATTTTATATGCATTTTCATATCGAGCATGTGTGCATTATCACAGTTTAATTTCCGGGTTATATGATAGATAACAAAGATAATTTTGTTTAACCATTTTCATTGCAGCATATTTACCATGCCAAATACATGTACATCATTTTATGAGCCGCGACGCGAGAAAACCGGTCTTCGGGGTTTCCGACCAGGTCCGACACAAACCGGCCTGTACAAGCTCAGAAAAGAGCTAGAAGCTTGAAATTTCGGATTTAAGTAGAAGAGAAATTGTACTATCCGAGTAGCGAAAACAAAGACGCTGATCAGCTTCGCGGTTACCGCGAAGCTGATCTGCGCCTTTGTTTTCGCCTAGGCAAAAATCCGGTTTTCTCACGATGCGGCTCTTATTATTATTAAGTATACAATATGAGCCGCCGCATGAGAAAACAGATAATCTGCATATGCGAAAACAAAGGCGCAGATCAGCTTCGCAGTAACTGCGAAGCTGATCAGCGCCTTTGTTTTCGCTACACGGATAGTACAATTCCTCTACTTTCTAAATGCAAAATTTCCAGTCTCTAGCCTGTTTCTGTGGCTGTAAAGGCTGGTTTGTGTCAGACCTGATAGGAAACCCAAATTTTTGGTTTTCTCATGCTGCGGCTCATTTATTGAAAGACTGGAATGTGCACCAGCTGCAGCAGGCCCTATTTCTTTCATTACGAAAACACACCCATGTAATATACAGATTTTTCATAAGTTATGAAAACCGAAAATTTTCAGTAATTTTATTTGTGTGATTCGCTCTAAAAAGAGATTGTGGGTACACGTTAGAATCGCATCGGAGAAGCAAAAATAAGGAAAAAAATAGGGTATACCCCTGCATACCCCAATTTTGCTATATAAATTGGCGTTCAATGGGGTATACATGTCACGGACATGTTATCCTGATGTTGGAATCTGGTCACGAGTGTGCTGTGCTAAAAAGCGTTTTCCAGTTTACGATTTTATTTCATGAGCAAATATCTGAAGTATATTCCCCTTCAAATTCCAAGTTCAAAATCTCAGTATGTTGTTTTTAGGATCTCCTATTTCAGGTTTGTATTCAGGACAGCAAAGGAGCCGTCCCGTGGGAAAACCAACAATGTGGTTTCCAAACAGGTCCGACACAAACCGACCTGTACAAGCAGAGAAAAGAGCTAGAAGCTTGAAATTTCGGATTTAAGTAGAAGAGGAATTGTACTATCCGAGTAGCGAAAACAAAGGCTTTGATCAGCTTCGCGAATACCGCGAAGCTGATCTGCTTTTTTGTTTTCGCCTATGCAGATTGTTGGTTTTCCCATGTGGCGGCTCAAATATGCGCAATAGGACTCTTCATGATAGAAAAATAGTCATGCCATATGTGAACAGCGATGAAAAAATATTTGTATCCTCGTATGTGGTGTGTTGGTATTTTTTTGCCCATTAGTAAAATGGCTTTGGGTCTTTCATACAAGTATAAAAGTCTCCATATTAGAGCTGTAACCAAACAGGCTAGTTTGAGTCCATTCAAGTCGAAACAAGAAAACAAGTTTTTGGCTCAGTTAATGGTGATATAGCCAAGGCTATGGTGACGTTGAACATATTAATTTTCAAAATATTTGCATATAATTAATATAAGGTATCTACACTGAAAAAAAGTTATAAGAGGCCACCTCATATTTTGTCTTCTAGTTCAGAAAGTAAAATACGATCAATTAAAATTCATGATCATATGAATAAACCAATGTCTAACAGTGGCTCTGTGAGTTTCTGCATTCCAAAATGCGTGATACTTCTCACACAGACGAAGCATGTGTAAAGGTACCCTATTTCAAAAAGTCACACTTTATTAACATCAAATTAAATGTCATATTATGACGTTGTGTTTTTACATTTTAATTTATTTGAAAGTGCTACTGACTGCCATGATGCAAGATAAAATTAAGTCAAAAGTGTTGCTGCAATAAGAATCTTCGTTTCTGTTTTGCACATGCAAGAAGACAACAACCTGAATAACAGGAATTCAGCTTTTGTATGCAATTTGCATACCAACTTTGTTCTTCTCCAGTTGCGTTATTATCAGCAGCACGGCATTGAAATTTTCAGCGATTATTTAGGTCAAATACTAGACTCTGATAAACTTTGAAAATTAAAAAAATCGTCCACAAATTTTGTTATTTTGTTCGTTAAAAATTGGCATTGAAACCGGAAGTGTGCGGCAGCCTTGACGTGTTGGTCCTCGAAAATGGTCAAAAACAGTTCAGTCGAATTATATCTCTCATTTCCAGGCCTCATCAAGTGAATTTAACAGGGGTCAACATGTTTAAGAGGCACATTTATGAATTTTTCAAAAAATCTCAAAATTGGCGATTTTTAAAAATGCATAAAAATTCTACCAGTAGAGAAAATTCGAATGTTTGATGTTTTTCCGAGCCGTAACGACCCCTTTGATGACACCCGTTCCTAATTTCAATAAATGGTGTGCTGTATCCAATTTTTTATTTAAAAACATTGATTTTTGCATTTTTACTCCAAAAACGCCTTTAGTAAAAGAAAATTATTTCTTAACACTTTGGAACTTTACTTACTTAAAAGACACGTCTTTTGGCAGAAAATTGTGCAATTTTGAACTTGGCTTAGAAAAAAAAAATGAGTTTGAAAAGTGGCCTCTTTATAACTTTGTTTCAGTGTAAATAAGTCGTTCTGCATTCTGACGTTTCGGTAACTACCAAACAAGCTAATTAATAATTTCAGTCACATAATTTATCTAAAAGTGTCCTTAACTTTGATGTCACTGTATATGTTACACTCAAAACACTGTGAAGTTTCGTAAAATCTTGGTTATATTTTAATGTTTCGTGTGAATGTTTTCGGTTTAAGCGTTGATAGTTGTTAGTAAATATCGTATGTGGTATGGGCAAATGAATTAAAAACAATCCAAACCCAGACATCTGGCAGAAAAAATGACAACATAAGACACCATATAAATTTTAACAACATGCAAGGAGAGCAGGGCTAGTTCCTTTCCATCAAGGTAGCCATCCGTCTAGCATAAACCAAAACAAAAACGGCAAACACAGTCATCATGGGCTTAAAGATAAATGACAACATAGATAACAACAGAACCGCATTTGGACGGTCAGTGTTAGGACGTAAAAATTACTGGAGAGCTTGAAATCGATTTTATGAGGCCTGAGACTGCTGTGGTTCGGTGACAAGAGAGAGCTCGATTTTACTACCACAGAAGCCAACAAAGACTGCTGTCTTAATAGTAAATAACACCGTAACAATTGTTCCCATTCACAAAAGGCAAGCAAACGGAGATACCTTGATGGTACAAAAAGCAGGGAAATAATATACATATGTAGAAAAGGCACGTAAAAGGAGATACATTGGTGCTACAAAGGAGTTAATAATAGTCAGGAGATACACTGATGCTACAAAAGGCAGGCAAGATATAATAATAGTCATGTACAAAAGGCACGCAAAAGGAAATACACTGATGCTACAAAAGGCAGGCAATATACGTATAACAATAGTCATGTACAAAAGGCAGCAAAAGGAGATACACTGATGCTACAAAAGGCAGGCAAGATATAATAATAGGCATGTACAAAAGGCACGCAAAAGGAAATACACTGATGCTACAAAAGGCAGGCAATATACGTATACTAATAGGCATGTACAAAAGGCAGTAAAAGGAGATGCATTGACGCTACAAAAGACAGACAAGGTATCATAATAGTCATACACAAAAGGCATGCAAAAGGAGATACATTGATGCTACAAAAGACAGACAAGGTATCATAATAGTCATACGCAAAAAGCATGCAAAAGGAGAGACATTGATGCTACAAAAGGCAGATAATATATGATAATAGTCATACACAAAAAGCACGCAAAAGGAGCTACCTTGATGCTACAAAAAGAAAGAAAGAAATAATAATACACATGTACAAAAGGCACGCAAAAGTAGATATCTTGATGCTACAAAAGGAAAGAAAGAGATAATAATAATAATACACATGTACAAAAGGCACGCAAAAGTAGAAACCTTGATGCTACAAAAGGAAAGAAAGAGATAATAATACATACATGTTACATACATGTATGTACGAAAGGCACGCAAAAGGAGATACCTTGATGCTACAAAAGGAAAGAAAGAGATAATAATACACATGTACAAAAGGCACGCAAAAGTAGATACCTTGATGCAACAAAAGGAAAAAATGAGATAATAATACATACATGTATGTACGAAAGGCACGCAAAAGGAGATACCTTGATGCTACAAAAGGAAAGAAAGAGATAATAATACACATGTACAAAAGGCACGCAAAAGTAGATACCTTGATGCAACAAAAGGAAAGAATGAGATAATAATACATACATGTATGTACAAAAGGACCGCAAAAGGAGATACCTTGATGCTACAAAAGGAAAGAAAGAGATAATAATACACATGTACAAAAGGACCGCAAAAGGAGATACCTTGATGCTACAAAAGGAAAGAAAGAGATAATAAGAAACATGTACAAAAGGCACACAAAAGTAGATACCTTGATGCTACAAAAGGAAAGAATGAGATAATAGAGAGGTTGAGAAAATAAACTTGTAACGTGTACGTGTACTTGTAGCTTTATTTACGCGTACACGATCGTTTTGAGTGTAAAATCGTTTGAGAAAATCGAACGTGTACATGTAGATTTCATAAAGTATATACAGCTGAATTTTTTATTGTTTATACATATATGGTCACATGTACGTCGATTCGCCTTTGGTCAGATATACTTCGGCTGCACGTGCAAAACGATTTGGCAACGCTTCATCGAACTTCGTTTCTGCTTGTACCTACCTGACCTATCGATGGAAACATATAAAGAAAACTTACAAGTCGCAAATTTATTTCATTCACAGCCTAACTGATTCTCAACGTGTAGCGAGTATTTTGAACTTGTAATAAATGACGAAGTTTGGGGATAAAACTGTTCTACGCGTACACGTACAAGTTACAAGTTCATTTTCTCAACCTCTCTATTAATACATATGTACAAAAGGACCGCAAAAGGAGATACCTTGATGCTACAAACGGAAAGAAAGATATAATAATACACATGTACAAAAGGCAAGCAAAAGGAGATACCTTAATGCTACAAAATGAAAGAAAGAGATAATAATACATATGTACAAAAGGAACGCAAAAGGAGATACCTTGACGCTACAAAAGGCAGGCAAGAGATACAAATTTGTTATTAATTTTTTGATCAGACAAAAAGCAATTAAGAGTTACATTATTGATACAAAATGCAGAAAGAGTTTACCTTGTACATGTAACACAAACGACTACGTCACGGTGACCCGTTGACAAAAAGTTACATTTACAAAAAAGACAAGGAAGAGGACAACACATGCATTGTCTGATGGTAGTGATGTGGTATGAATGTTGGAAAATATGGAGAAATCTTTAAGTTTTTGCTACTCAAATGTTAATCACAGCATTTTATTACATCAGACGTGCCGGGAAAGTCAGGGGAAGGGCATGACATTTACTCAGACCAAACATGGACATATTAACCTATAAATTATAACTTGTTATCAAAATCTGTCATTTTCCATAAATATCATAATTTTTCACATAACTTGTCAATTTCTCACTTATCACTGTCAAACGATCATCTTGATGTTTATGTACATGTGTTGACGAATTGTGTATCATGTGATAAAAATTGGAACCTCATATTTGTTTTCTTTTTCGATGAAAACATCATCCATTTTATAGGTTTTTAAATACTGAAAAAAGGGAATTTCCACACAAGGGGGTGGACTCTTCAATATTTGCACTGGACTACCATTTAGCCTTTGTCAAAATACAGTTTTACAAAGAATATAGATCAAACGCCTTTGCTGTTGTTTATTACATACATGTATAAATGTCGTCGCCCAGTAATTATGATAAACACATGTTAATTAATAATCATAAACTGCACCTTTGAAGTGCAAGGTACTGTCAGTTTTAACACCATTTTGACGCTTATGGAGGGTGGCAGATTTATGGGTCGGTAAAAACAGGTGTCAAAAACAATTAAGGTTTTTAGTTTATGGTCGAATGTCCGAAAAATGCATGCGACAAAAGAGAGGACTTGACACACCTCATGCAATTGTAGTGTATCCAGACAAAACGCTTTCGGCTACCTTTGTCTGAGAATACATGCAATCTAGAATTGGGAACGCCTTTTGCACTTCCTAACAAATCCCACTTCTGACACCAAATATTGAACGGTGCGTCCCTAGAGCTTAAAACGCCGCGTTTGTAAAATATATTAGGTTACTTTTTAGAGTGCGTATCTTAGTTTTACTTCAATATCCAAACAATACATATGTGCTAAAGGACGTTTGAATATGGTATGTACATAATGAGCTCAGAGAGTAAAGCACCATGACATTTAACCTCTTAAAACTGTGCTTGACCCTTCGACATGTGCGTTTCTGGGCCTCACAGTTCTTAATGCACCATGAGTCTCATTGCCTCTTCTGGAAGAAGGTCTGTCTTACTTTCCAACTATAACCCACACAGCTACATACTCTGACTGGAGGCATACAATTTCAGAATTTTGAAGAGGGGTAGTGATGTATTAAACACGAAATGGCAGCAGCTGACCATCTACATTAATTGTACGCAGTATTTTTGTGTTTGTCTATGAACAAAATTTATTTTCTCATGACATGCTTCTTTAAGTAAAACTTTCTGATTACCAATCGTCTCATTGTTCACATGATCTTAAACGAAGGGCTTAATCAGCATTTGGATCCTTTTCTGCAAAAATCGGATTAAAACTTTTCATATCAGGTTTATCCTTAATAGTATTAAGGTCAAGCCCGTCCTGGCCATCATACATCAAATTTTAAACACCTGATTGACCAGGCTGCACAGAAATAGTTACATTACCACTCAAATTATACCGTGATAAGTGTACTTGGATCTAGAGCTTTTCATCTCCGGATGATATGTCGCATTCCGTGCATAATGACATCTGCAATAAGACTACGGAAGCCAATATTGGTCATTTCGCGCACGTTTCCTTTTGTAGGTATCAAAATCGGATTCATCGTTTAAGTAGTGCAGGTTTGGGTCACCATAGACTTTGGTGCAAGACAAATAGTTCCAGGAGATTAAAATACCAATATCCTACACTCATACTTTGCCCTCACAGAAAGAATAAATAGACTGAAAACTGGAGCAAAGCTATTACGTTTAATGGGTAACAGCTGAAAACAATAGTGGTACTCTTCAACAAAAATATTTTTGAACAAGGAACGAATATATTTTCGCTTTGTTCCACTACTTAGGAAATCTCTCTGAACCGTCTAATGTTAGCAAAATACGTGTAGCTGATGAATTTGTGGAGTCTGGCAGGAATAACATTAAAAGTTTTACCACTCTTTCAATGTAACATGGTCAGATCGATAGAAGGTCTAAACAATGGCATGAATATATATAGGTTTGTTTGCCAATTCTTGTCAAAAGTGCTAAATTTTATATATGTGCCGATGTGTCATATGTTATTTTATTTTATTTTTTTATAAATCTGCTTCCATTGTAGCACATGATAGCATTGTCCACTCTGTAACCATAACGACTTTAACTCCTTTCGCAGGCAAGATTATGTTTTAGACTTCAACCTAAATTAGGCACTATATAATCGCAATTGTCCTTGTCATTAGCTTATGTACTGTTAAATTGAAATGACTTTGGATTTTTGAAAACAAAGAGAGGCAAAAAGCCAAGGACTTAAACAACTGAATAAGTTCTAACCACTTGAAAAGGTTTATCCATTGATCTACCAGATTAAACTAATTTCTATGGATTAAATGCATGGGAAAAGCAAAAATGTTCAATGTAATTAAAGCCTTTGCATGAGAAAACCAACAATTTGCACAGGCGAAGACAAAGGCGCAAATCAGCATTGCAGTAACTGCGAAGCTGATCAGCGCCTCTATTGTTTTCGTTACACAGATAGTACAATTCCTCTTCTTCCTAAATCCGAATTTCCATGCTTCTAGTCATCTTCTGTAGCTGCACAGGCCGGTTTGTGTTGGACCAAGTAGGAACCCCCGAGGACCGGTTTTCTCGCGTCGCGGTTCATTTAACATCACACCACCAAGGCTAATCGTGGAAAGTGACAAAACCCTTCCTTAAACTTGTAGGTTTCTTCAGTATACTTAAATTCGAATTATACGCCATACCCTAATGTATATGCATGGGTCATTTATTCAGACAATAATAGAATGATAAAATAAAGCCAAATCGAACTTTCGAGTGTAATATTAAGCCTTTTATTAGAACCACATCAAAGCCACTTGATGCAAATCCCAAACGTTCCTGCCAAGTAATTTCAAAATCTGGCAAAAACAACTTTTTTCCGTTAGTTCGTTTCTATTGGTTTCCAGTTTGAGGTTTTGACATAAATACAAACATGATGATCTTTTCTTTTCCACTGGTTGGAAATGAGCCTGTGCGTGAGAAAACCAACAATTTGGGTTCCGACCAGGTCCGACACAAACCGGGCTGTACAGTCACAGAAGATGGTTAGAGTCTGGAAATTCTGGATTTAGAAAGTAGAGGAAGTGTACTATCCATGAAGCGAAAACAAAGGCGCTGATCAGCTTCGCAGTTACTGCGAAGCTGATCTACGCCTTTGTTTTCGCATATGCAAATTGTTGGTTTTCTCGTGCGGCGGCTCAAATTAAACACATCAGGAAATGTTATCTTAAAGTCCGCAAGTGGCATTGGAGACCACCTGTCTTGAGAGACCACTTTTTCTGCTTCCCGTGAGTTGTATTGTCTCTTAACACAGTTTCTGCAGTTCATATTTAAAATCGTGTTAGTTCACAAATACGTAGAAAAGAAATGTTATCCTAAGTCCGCAACCATGTGTAAATTCAAGTGTAAAACGAGGTCCAGACATGCAAAATATTTAATTATTGCATGAATATGAGCAACCTACTTGAAAACCATAAAAGCGCATTTGATATGTAATAATTTACTTGTCTTATTATGTAAGCTACGAGACATTATGAGACGGGCGACATTTTTGTGCATCCAAGACGTGTTGAAGTGTCATTCAAAACATTCTAGACTTAAAAAAGTTTTAGTAGGTCAGCCACACGCACTTAATACTAGCTTTTGGTGCAGTTGTTGCAATATGTGTGTTGAGTGCAAGACAGAAATATCACTCGAAGCATCTTCGACCCTTTCCGGACGCCTCCATCTTTCCCCTGGGAGTTCTTTTCTTGCACACCCTTCCCATACAATTTCGTATTTTAGAGCGCTTTGGCGTTTTTGAAGATCATTCCGGATTGATAAAAAAAAAAAAAAAAAAAAAAAAAAAAAAAAAAGTTGAACGCTATTTTTAAAGTACTCTGATGAGGAAACAAAATGGCTGATTCAGTTGACCGGCAGCCATTGACCTGCGACAATATCGTGACCGGATTTCGCATGTTATTTGGAAAAAAGAACCGACATGACAACGAAATGAATTTATAGTCATAACCCCTATAATACGGTTCAGTCTTCAATCTTTAATTTCAATAACTAGTTGTCATTTGAAGAATTTGCGCCGTCACGCCATGAGACCAAATCTCGCAGAGTTCTCGCGAGAACGAGATGCTGGACTTGTTATTGATTACCCTAAAGGAATGTGTAAATCGAAAATGTAATAGTGGTATACCAGTCTAGTTTTCCGCGCGTCATATGGTCCATAGCGCAACTCTATTTACTCGTATTGAAATGTACAGGTATAGTTGACTGTATTGCGGATCAGTTTAATACAGCCTTTCACGAAGGGAAGCAATTTTTTGAAAGATTTTCGAATAAAGGATAAACCTTGTTTCACCGGATTATAAATAATTTCGTACTCAAAGATTTTTAAAAATTATTTTTCTGTGCGGATTAATCTTTTTTCAATCGTATTTGGATTTAACTTCTGTGCTTTAATATTCCTCTTTAATACCTTACAATACCTCTGTGATTCAAGTGGATATTTAACGAATATAGGCAAATATTTATTTTAGTTTATGCACCTGATTTTTGTCAAAACGTGCATGTGATTGCAAAAAAAAAAGTGTTTATTGTGACATATTTGTATTGGATACTGAAAAACGACAAATAAAAAAGTTTCTCTTGGATATTACATTGTAGTGAACAAGGATTTAAGACACATGTAAAGAGAGGACGGATAATTTTATCTGGCATTCAGTGGATATTGTAACTTAACATACAGATGCCGGATAAATATGTGACGATGCCGACGTTATTGTTTGCTGCCGTCGTCGTCGGATTAATCGGCAATGTCATTGCCGGCGGTGAGTACTGTATGTATAACACGTTTTATTTTATTTTGCTTTCCTTTCTAATCTTTTCATTACGAAACATGCCCATGCAATAAACATATTTTTAGCTTACAAAATTGAAAATTTTCAGTTGAAAAATTTTGATATTTTTCTTATATATGCTCAAAACATTAATTGTGGGTACACGTTAGAACCGCCTCGGCGAGGCGGTTCTAACGAGTACCCACAATATATGTTTTGGAGCAAAAACAAGAAAAATAGGTATATCTCTGCATACCCCAGTTTTTCTATATAAAAAAGGGAATAAAGGGTATATATTGCACGGATATGTTTCCTGATGTTTAATCTCTCTAACCTCTCTAAAAGTTTTGATTAATTTGGCGAATTGCTTTCGTTTATTTGTTTTTCTCAAGTTAACTTTTGACTCTCCGCTTCTGTTTAATATTAGTTTCTTATCATTTTAACATTTTAATACAGTTAAAATTTCATAAAAGTTTGATTCAGTTTAACTCTTAAACTTTCATAATTCATCTTAATACTGTCTTGATTTTCGGAATGCAGTTAATTTCACATTTTTAGTTCACATATATTGATATGTTTGAAATATAGTATTTGCATAACTTTGATTTATGAAATTAACATCTGTGTTCATTTCATGTTCGTTTGTATATAGCAAAGATTTATCTTAAGGATTTTGTGTTTCGTTTAATGTTAAAAAATCAAAGCTAAACAAAGTTTATTAGTGAACAACGTCATATGTAAGTTCAATTTTTGAATTTTGATTTGTAAGCTTTAAACGACTGAGGATGCACCATGACATAACATTATGTTAATAAAGAGCGATAAAAGTCTCCTCCTTTTCATGTTTTGCAAGCGTTTATTCATTGAAAAATGGATGAAAGCGAAATGAAACACAAAATGCCTTTAGATAAACCTTGTTGTTGTTTTTACCTATGCATTACGAAAACTTGCCCATGCAATATAGATCTACAGATATTTTTGAGCTGTAAAAATTAAAATTTCACCAGAAAAAAAAAGATATTTGTAATATTTTTGCCGAGGCGGTTCTAACGAGTACCCACAATCTATTTTTTGGACCACAAATAAGAAAAATATGTATACCCCTGCATACCCCAGTTTTACTATATAAAAGTGGGGTTTAAGGGGGTTTTCATTGCATGGACATGTTTTCCTGATGCAATGTTTTGTGATGTGTGATGATGCATTCATGACTAACATAAAACATAAACAAAAGTGGTTCTGTATGTTGTAATTGACCTACATGTGTTACAATATGTGACAAAACCAAATGCACATATATTTTTACATGAATATTTTTCTCTCAATTAAATATGCGAAATGATCAACTTTCTGCAAAATTAAATGGATTGCTACTTCAGCCACGTTTCATGGGTGTGGTGAGTGTGCTGTCAACGCATGTCTCAAATTGTACATACACGAAAAGTATTTCGTATGTTTTATAGAGACAACTTTTTTTTTTTATCACAATCGATGTCTGTATTGACGTGTCTTCTACTTATTTTTAATCAAAATGAAATAGTGATTTGTTTAGATCTACATTTCGATTATATGACGGGTGACTAATGAATAGTTATCATAAGCGCCAATAGTTGCAATATTACAGTGACTCAAAAGTTTTATGGGGCTGTAAAATTGCATGGGAGATCGAAGATTATTGTCCTGTATACTGTAATTTTAACATTGAAGATTTCCCATTTTAAAGAGACATGAGTCGGTCATAATTCCAATTTCCAAGTTTGATAGCAGCTTGGCCGAAATACATACACATCTTTTGTGATTTTGTTAGTGTTTTTTTCCCGCAGAATGACACATATCTGGAAGACATTTTAACCAACTATTTTATCTCAAGAGTTCGTATACGCCTCTGTGTGGTATCTCTTGGAGTTCGGGAGATCAGGTATGCGCCACGTGACGCACAAACAGGTCTGTTTTCAGGGTTCCGTAATCACCCAAGTAGGGTTACAACTCCGAACACAGGTAGTAAATGTATATATTGATCGGACTGCTCATCGGATACGCAGAACGACCTGTCAGTTCTATGATGGTTTGTAAATTCCATAGCGACATTAAGCTACAAGAGCACATGAAGCTACTTGACTTTTCTGATAAGCCTTAACGGCTAATTTGAAACGCCTTTTTATATATATTTTTCTCAGTCCATATTAATAATGTTTCATACTAAATATGAAACATGAGATTTATGAACTGTGTCCGTATGTGCAAAATAGCGAGCGACCATAACCAGACTGTGCACCCATGCAGTTGACCGTGTCAGCATGATTGCATGTAATAAATACAATTATATCACGACTATGCCAATTATCACTCACCATATCTATAGGTACTTCACAAGGGTCTGATAAGGGGCCACTCGCTTCGTTACTCACAAATTAGGCGTTAGAGATAATGGAACGTAAAATATGGAAAATGCTTCCGAAATCAGGTTAAGAGATTTGCCTTTTACAGGATGATTTCCAATACAAGATTTGAGAGAAAAATACAACTCGAAAAAAATGTAGGGTTAAAACGTAAGGTTAAAACGTAATAAAAAATGCCCCCTATTAAATGGACCGTTGTAGAGACGCTATCATTATCATTTTTGAAGATCAGATATTCCCATAACTTGGATTTAAAA
Organism: Rugalucina vietnamica; assembly: GCA_964017185.1. Lineage (NCBI taxonomy): Eukaryota > Metazoa > Mollusca > Bivalvia > Lucinida > Lucinidae > Rugalucina > Rugalucina vietnamica. The sequence continues at coordinate 45,353,309 of OZ024878.1, read as the reverse complement.
TTAATCACAAAGTTCTAATAAAAAGTTTTATATCACATTTTTTAAAGATTGCAGAAATTTACGAAATTGCCAGCGCTATAACCGATACATGGCATATTTTTATGCAATTCTATATATCGTATTTGTTTACTTTTGCGGTTTTGTGCAAACATGCAAATATCAAATGCATTTTGGCAACAATCAACATTCCAAAAAACCTAAATGGGTCAGAGCACACAGGAAGTTGTCATATAAAATAAAATTGTTTTAATGTTAACGTAAAAGCTGTACGGAATTTTTAATTTGATTCAAAAATGGATCGCTGGCACCATGACGTTATGAAGTGTTTTGATGAAATTTTGCACATTAATGATTTTATGTTTTGTTACCAACACACAGATCTGTGGGTTCTTCAGAGATCTACAATGCAAATATGGCAAAAATAAGTTTAACTATGATGATGAAAAAACAGTTTTACCACGTATACTTATTTAAAGTGTTCAAAAGGTAAATTTTAAAATGCAAGAAGGTATTAATAGAAATTCCAAAACCCTCCAGAAAGGATCGATATGACATTGCAGAGCAAACGCATTTCACCATCCAAATTTAATTAACACCAGTTCGTAATACACCCTTAAGTGGCCGAATTAAAGCTGATCCCTACCCTTTATTTGGACAGTGGTTAAGCTAATACCACCCTGTATCCTGTCATAACTATCCCACAAAATAGGCTTTATGTCAAAAGTAGGTACTTGTATTTGTTTAGACTGAGTACAGTTGCACCAGACATATAGATCTTAAAATGAAAAAGGAAGCACTCATTTCCCCATTTTCCGTCACTCTTTCAGGTATGTATGGCGAACTGATGTAATACAAAAATGGGGGTTCCATTTTTCGGTGTAAATACTGTATAACTCCAATGTAATGTTGAGAATTTAAATAAATTCAACTGAATCTGACTAAATATTTGCTCTCAAATCGCGGGAAGTAAATATTAAAGTAGTGGTCTATTTAATTGGGATCATGTCAAGTATTTGTTGAACATTAGAAAAAAAACATAGATCTCCAATATTTCAAAAGTGCCGTGGGTCAAAGACCCTTGAAGGACACTGGATGTTACAAACACAAGTTATTTTGATATGGTGAGGAAGCCTTTCAAAATATTAACATGCCTACCACAAATGCATTCTGCAAATAGTCTAAAGGGTCAGCGTAACCCATTATCACTTGAAAGGAACTCAACTGCTCATGGCATTGACTGATAAGGCCTACGGTTGAAGCATGCAATGAAATCTGTGGTTAGACATGTTCATGATGTTGGAAGTGAATTTAATGTCCCACAGACATGACCGAGTTAGCGGCCTTCCAACTCAGTTGGTTACTGTGAAATGCCTGAAATGCAATGCAGTTTGCAATTAGCAAATTAGAGAACTTAGCTTCATGTACACATACAGAGAACTCAACAGATTGTCTTCTGAGTGGTTTGTCTGTATTTCCTTACCTGTGACGGGCATGTCGTTCAAAGCTGACCGGAAGTATGACAGGAAGCATATTGATACATGTTACGCATTACCTAACCGCACCGCTTTAAGAGGCAACCGAACCGTTTTAACCAAAATCCGCCACTGACCGGCCAGGCATTTATGACAGGCTCCTTCAGTATGCCATTCATAAATAACATGTTTGCATGTACTAGGGCAGGTGCGACGTGATGAGACATATTAAATGTCAACTCCTATATCCATATCAGCAAATGAAATGTACACCTCGGTGCGCTTTAAATTTCATTGATGTTAAAGTTTCGGGCAGTATCCGTTTCGCGTGTTATATAATGTCGAGGCTTACATGCAGATTTGCACATTAACGTTTTTAAAGGGGGCTTGCACTTTTATGTATACATTACCGAAAATGCAGGTATTCCATAAACCAACAGTGTGAAAAGGTGAATTACAAAATAAGCTTTATTTAAAGCATGTATTCTGATATACAAATGCGTGTGCACTTAGCCATGGACAAAAACCTTTAAAACCTAACATGCATCTCCAGGCATCATACCAAGGTAATTCATCATTGTTGGTACATGTATGTCGCCGGAAGGCCCATTTCCTCTCACTGAAAATGAAAATCGAAAACAAACTCCATTTCCTGATCATTGCCTACTTTTACCTTTCAAATCCAGACAAGCACGACATAATTTTAACTTTTTATTCCATTCTCCATTCTGAATAGAGACATACATACACTCACCCCTCACGCATTATATCACATTATGAGCAACCCCTCTCAACAACATACACTACAAATTTTAATTTGATCCCCCATGTACATTTTACGTGCAATCTCAAACATTCATTCCCCTTGTTGTGCACTTTATGTGCTCATGTGCACCTTATGTGCTCAGAGATAGAGACGTGGGATTTGATTTACTAACGCTCGTCATCTTTCTCAGCACATAAATGAGCCGCCTCGTGGGAAAACCAACAATGTGGTTTTTGAACAGGTCCAACACAAACCAGCCTGTACAGTCACAGAAGCAGGTCAGAAGCTTGGAATTTTGGAGTTAAGTAGAGGAGGAATTGTATTATCCGAGTAGCGAAAACAAAGGCGCTGATCAGCTTCGCGGTAAGCGCGAAGCTGATCTGCGGCTTTGTTTTCGTCTATGCAAATTGTTGGTTTTCTCATGCGGTGGCTGAGTCATAACAGACAGAATGCATATGTGCATTTGAAATCGTTCGCTTCAATTAGCTTTTTAATGAGAATATGTCTCATTTAAAATGATTTCTGCTCATGTGAATTTTGTGAAATGAAATTTATCCAGCCTTCAAAGAAAAGCCCATTTGTTATTTTTTGTATTAGGTATCTTTATTTTTGTTTGATTCAGTGATTTTTAAAACTACATTAACTTCGTTAAAATTGCAATTTCTGTCTTGTATAAGTGGATATTGTTGAAAATTGCGTGCGTACGCTTCACGCCCTTAGCCCTAGTGACATTGCGGTTTTTATCGTAAACCCACATTTTTATGGGTCAAACGTTTTGTTCTCATGACATTATGCGTCTTTCATTCACATTTGAAATTAGCACTCAGCATTTTTGCACATGCACGCAAATGGCAAATTTGGCAGTTGGAAAAATAAATTTTGAATGTTGAATGAAAAACATCTAAAACATGCAGGTTGATGCTACGTGCAACATTTCATATGGTCACATAAAAATAAGTCGAAGACTTACTATATAGGTAAAATATAAAATTTATCAGTTAAGTGCAGGATTAAGCCAACCGACGAACACTTTGATAGTAGTCCACAGTCAAATACCAGTAGTACCTCAAGAGTTGTCTTTCTTGGGTAACGATGACATTTTTTTTTCGCATTCGCTTTTGCATTTTTGTTTCTGTAACAACGGCTAAACGGATCAACGTTAAAATCTGCAAACTGGCATTAATCTGTTTGAACCACAAACTCTGATACTTGAATTTATCATCAAAAAGAATACCGCAAATAATAAAAACAAGGAGAAAATTCGGGCTATGCATGAAACGGTTTGTACGGGTTGTCAAATCATTAAAGCTTTTTAGTGACTTTGACATATAATAGCATATTCTGCGATCCAAGTGGCTTATCTGTGATGCAAAAACAGGAGATAGTAAATCATTAGCAACTTCTGAAGACAAATAATGGCAGAAAAAATGAGCCGCGTCACGAGAGAACCAGCCATATGGTTTCCGATCAGGTCCGACACAAACCGAGCTACACAAGCACAGAACATGGAGAAAATGGATAGAGGCTTGAAATTTTGGATTTAAGAAGAATAAGAATTGTACTATCCGTGTAGCGAAAACAAAGGCGCTGATCAGCTGTGCAGTTACTGCACAGTTCATCTGCGCCTTTGTTTTCGCATAGGCCAAAATCTGGTTTTCTCATGGCGCGGCTCAAGTAATGGCATACAAAAATGCTGCATCCTTGCAGTATCGTAGGAATTTTCCTAATGAATGGATGAAATAAATACCTGTAATTTGCCGTGCAGTGTATCCGTACAGGTGAAGTATAGGTGCAGTTAGCCTCATGTACGCATACAGGGTATATCTGAAAGAAAGGCCAAGGATGTACCACAATCAAATAACACAGTCGGCTATTAAAACCTGATGACAATCACATAAAATTTATCATTATGACTTTAATAGAATGACCACCATTGAACGGCCAGTAACTCAAGCCACGTAGTCTGTAGTATGAGGTATTTTGATAATAATTTAGAAACTGTGAGTACTATTTTATAGGTTGTAGAAAATATAGGTACTACATGTATTTCACTAATTTATCTCTGTTTTTTTCTGAAGCATTATCACAGTGCATCACCAGCAACACCGTTTTTGCATCAGCAAAACATGCCCGTGCAATATATAACCCTTTAAACCCCACGTTTATATAGAAAAACTGGGGTATGCAGGGGTATACCTATTTTTCTTATTTTTGCTCAAAATATAGATTGTGGGTACTCGTTAGAACCGCCTCAGCGAGGCGGTTCTAACGTGTACCCACAATCTATGTTTTGAGCAAAAATACGAAAAATATAAAAATTTATCCACTGAAAATTTCCATTTTTTTACAAGTCTAAAATCTCTGTATATTGCACGGGCAAGTTTTCGTAATGCGGATGGGAAACGGTGTATTTTGCACCTGACGTAACACGTGCTATGCATCCGAAGTTTTAATAATGAACTGTGCGAAAATTGACATATGTGTTAATGACTGATTTTTCTAGTTTCCTGTCTGATAATAAGTTTTCAGCTTCCCCTTAATTGCCTGCACCCTTTAACATTTCCTATTTTTCTCGCCATAATAAAAGCAATATACTATATTGATTTACGTGCTTTTGATTGGTTAAACATATGTGATGATGACATGCTGTTAATTACATTGTTGCCACACATTGACTTTTTACACATACTAATGATCAAAGACTTTATCCCTCACGCCCATTATTTTACACACGGGTACGCAATAGTAAGTATACGAAACTGGGGAGTTTCAAAAAGTAAACGGATTAGAAGCATTCAAAATTTTCAGCTTATTCTTTCTTCTTTTTCACAATCTCTTTAAATATCATCATGTAAATACATGCAAGAATTAAGCAGATAGTTTTACTGTTGACGTACAACAACACGACATTGAGCACAAAGCTAAGTTCAATTTCTCCAAGCAAAAACTTGTGGTTATACTAAAAGTTCAAAACAAACTAAGTTCGTAGCGGTATTCCAATTGCAATTAAACTAGATAATCACAAAACTGCAATCATACGAGTGCAAAAATACTTGTTCAACGAGTAGTGTAGCAATAGTATTTCGATCGTATCTTGTCCATTTTGAATATCACATAAAATTAATGTGCAGTCAGAATGAAAATGAAATGCATTTTATCTTTATGATAAATTATTTTCCGACTTAATGTATTGCAGTTGATTAAGAATGCGTATTACTGCAAACATGGTGCTTAATGCTGGGCCTTCGCAAATAACTTATCTATATTTAACATAACCTTATGCTTTTTCCTGTTTTTGAGACCCAATGTCTGTATTATGATTTTTGTCTGAATGGTCCTCTGATGATTTATTAGGCATGTTGTTACATATTATAGTAATTTCGTACCCTCATGTCTCTTCTGCCTTCTTTTCATCATGATGTTGAGGTTTTAATTGTCGCTTATAATAAAGTTCATATAAACTTTTTCTACTTCCACTCTTATATAGGACATCGAACAGGACTCGCTTTGTATTTCACTTTAGCCTTACGAAATAATAAGTGTGTAATAAAACGGTTGGTCTTCAGATAAATAGACACAGAATGATAGCATACTTGTGGTTCTTTTCAAACTTTCTGTCATAAAGATTTTAACTGGCAGTATTTTTGAATGGCGGGCCCGTGACAATAATGTTATAAAATGTCCATAAAACCATCTTTTAAATAGATGGGTCCGCAAAAGCACATGAAGCCTTTTGCCAACGGTAGTAAATTCAAAGTAGGAAAATTCTAGCTCTGGCAGCGACTGAAAATAGTTTTGAGTCACTCGCACAAAATCAAAAATGGAGACTCCCGTCGAAATTTAGCGAAAACCATGTCCCGTCTTAGTTACTACTGTTTAACGCCTTTGCCATTGGGTAGGCTTATCCATTCGATGGCTTTAGCATTTTCTGTATGTAACAATAACATATGATAAAGCAATTCTCACTGAAGCATTGAAAATTGCCATAAAACCCAACATTTTTCTAATGTTAGGACAATAACGCCCTTGGAGGGTTAGGACATCGTGGTTGTTAAAGATAACCAAGCGTAAAAGCGTCCAATTTGAGGGTTTAAAAGCTAGAATTTGTCAATGCTTTAACAACACCTAGGCATGTTTTGATGCACAGGTGGTCTTAAGAAACTAATGTTTGAAAGTAATTCTCATCTTCACTTCAAGTGGAGGTGGGTTTGCAGAATAACTTTTTCAGGCATTTGCACTTACGAGTCACTGGCTGCTACAGTGTGTATTGTACACGAATCTTCTCGTACAGATTTCGAATGGCATAAACCTCTTGCATGCTTTGTTGTTATCGGCTTTCAAAAGCTTGAATAAAGATATTTCGCCTGTCAAAATTTCAATTCAGATTGTTTCAATATCTGGGTAAAACTATTTGCAAGGACTGTCCACGGCACTGGCATGCAAGGGTTAACGACACTATAACGTCTTCTTTTTTTTTCGTTTTAGCATGTATGTCGGATTCCAGAATTTCGATAATATGAATGAATAAGTTAATAAGCCATGAACGAATCCGATAATTTCGCTGCAAATTAACTTCATAGAAAATAATTCTTTTTCATGTCGAAAATTAGCTATTAGCAGTAGCAAGACTGGGCTTTGAATAGACAAAATTAGCTCCGAAATGGTATTTGCAAACTTGCAGCACAGCAACGACTCGGGAGTAAAAAAATATGGTTATCTGGGCACTGCGTTCTACATATTAAGCGTTAAAATTCCCAACATTCACAATGCCCAAGGGAATGGTATCGGTTTACGCCTACGCAAAGTGATTATCAAGTCATTTTGAGCAATCACTTCTCTTCAAGATGATAACCATTGACAAGGATATTTTAACACCTTATGACAACACATTACGACATGCTTAAACACTTTGACGACGCTCATAAATTATTTCTATAACTTCCAGGTATATATGTAAATGATTTACTGTCTATATCTATCTATCTGTCTATATATGAGCCAAGACATGGCAAAATGATGAAAAATGAACCGCTCTGCAATGTTCAGACCTAAAATCAGATCAAATTGAATCTATGTCTGAGCCTGATTTAAAGGATACGTGATGAAACAGTCCCAAAGCTCAAAATATGGACATGAAAATCCAATCCATGTCACTAAAACACACAAGAAATGCAATTTGGGTTTTGTCGTTTAGTAAGATCAAAAATATTTGAGCCACTGCACAGGAAAACCAACAATCTGCATAGGCGAAAACAAAGGCGCAGATCAGCTTCGCAGTAAGCGCGAAGCTGATCAGCGTCTTTGTTTTCGCTACACATATAGTACAATCTCTCTTCTTCTTGAATCCAAAATCTCAAGCTTCTAGCCTGCTTCTGTGACTGTACAGGCCGGTTTTTGCCGGACCTGGTCGAAACCCCAATTGTTGGTTTTCTCACGCACAGGCTCATTTGTCGTTGTTAACACTGAGACAAAACTAAGTTGATGGATTGTGATATAACTGTACATCATGAAAACCGTCAACTTTGACGTCTTTTCTAAACCGCTTCGTCACCATTTTGTGCCCGGTTGTTGGACTTTATAGATCAAACTCGAAGTTTTTGTACAAAATTTTCTCATAGTATGAAGGCATAGATGGATAACGTGTTTTTGTATTTCAATTGCTATTTGAGCAATACAATAACATAATGTTCTGTAGCGCAGTTGGTAGAGACGACGTACTTCGCAAAATGTAGTAGCATCCAAACGGGATCGAATCCCTCAATAGCCAATTAGATTTTTTTTTCTTCTCTTTTTATGAATTGTTTTATTTTTGTGGTATTCGTGTGTGTCTTTAGACCGTATAACTTTTTATTTCCAAGTCTTTCAATGAGTGTAACAGGCTAAATTGACTCCTATATTCTGATTTCTTGCTAATGGTTTGTACATGAACAGTATGGTTGGTATAGCAGAACACCCGGACATGAGATCAGCTGTTAACCGTGGTTAGCAATGCTTTTATTCAAACGATAAACATTATTTCGAATTTTAGCTTGGCTGTAATCTGACTTGAGTTTAGCCGAAACCCACGAGGACTGAGTTCCGTCATTGGAGGCTGAATTAATTTGTCACATTATCTTAATATTGAAAAGAAGATAAGAGCCAAAAGTCAAAACACTTTTCAAGCAATAATTAAATTTCAAGTCTGACTGTAAATAGCCATTTTAACGTTTTTTGGCTAGTGACAGTTGACTGGTAATAGCAATTTTAACGTTTTTTGGCTACTGCCAGTTGACTGTAAATAGCCATTTTAACGTTTTTTGGCTAGTGACAGTTGACTGGTAATAGCCGTTTTAACGTTTTTTGGCTACTGACAGTTGACTGTAAATAGACTCTTCCATGATTTTAACGTGTACAATCCCATTGTTTTAATAATCTAGCGAGCGATGCACTTTTGCTTAACGGAACAAAACTACTTCAAACACAAAAGTTACGTCCATCAAAAGAATAAACCTCATTAATCTTAGCATTTGATCAAAAGGTGTACTTGAAATGCACACACGCTCGTTTAGTCTTTAATGAGTTTAGCATAACGGTACAAAAAACCTCTTTATTGCATGCAAAAGAATATATTTAAATCTAATTTCACAGTCTGTGTTAATCTTGACAGAAAGACAGAAAAAAAACTTGTGGTTCCTTGGTTCGGACAGATAAGTTCTTCGGTGCATTGTTGGACCACATGTCATTTTTGATTTTGTTCGTTTGTTTTGTTTTCTTTTCATACTAAACAAAACTCTGAAAACAACAAAAATATATGAATACATAGACGAATATGTGCATTCGTATAGTTGTAGATTGCGTTTGCTAATAAAGTCGGGATTTCACGGAATACCGAAAAGAGAAACCCCTCCCCGAAAACAGCAGCGCACCGTATAACCTTGGTGTTGTTTACAAACAAACTGTAGAACCACTTGATAAACTATGATTGAAGATATTAATATATATATACACATGTATATGATTGGTATTATATGAAGTTATGTGGAAACCGGAGTTTCGCCTATGCGAAAACAAAGGCGCAGATCAGTTGTGCAGTAACTGCACAGCTAATCAGCGCTTTTGTGTTCGCTTATCGGATAGTACAATCCCTCTTCTTCTTAAACATTTCGAGCATTTTAAACATCTTCTGTAGCTGTACATGTCGGTTTGTGTCAGACCTGGTCGACCTGTTTTCGTAGCTCATGTGAAGTTATGTGGAATAGAAACAATACCTGCTGTTTCAATAAGAGGGGGTGATAGTAGGGCGATAAAGAATGATATCACAAATTAGAACAAATTATCTACCTAACGGTAACTGTCATGACAATAAATATTGCAACTATTGTTATTAGTTAGAGCCCCAGCCATCAGAAAAATGGTGATAGGTGGTCGGAAAGTAGCACAAATTTCATTCATACCCTCTTGTAGAGGAACCCACTGGAAGCTTGAAAACCAATGTTTGGTCAATTTTAAGTCTTGCAAAAGTGTTGAAATTATTGGATGTATACTGCTACACATGACATTCTATAATGTGATTCTCGAAAATGAGGGTGTACATACAAAATTAGTCATATCTCTGCTGTTACTTATCCTACATCACTGAATCTGGTCTCATTTTAAAGCTTAGACATAGCCCTTCTATTCTATGATAAGTAATACAAGTCATCTAATCTGTATATTCGTGAATTTTAATGAAAACATTAAAATGACAGAAAAACATTAAAAATCCATAAATGAACTAATTTGAGGCCCAAACTATCTCTGTGATACTTTGTTATTGAGCCAGTAATATCATATGACAAGTGCATTGATGTCAAGGGCCTAAATAAAAATTATTTCCTTTGGACATTCATGAATTTTAATTAAAATGTCAAAAATCAAGGAAAAACAAGGAAAAAACTATAGCCATTGCAAGGTTTTGGATAGGTTATAAGATCTATCTTGCATCCCTGGGACCATACTATAATTGGTCTGATAGTGATGCATGGACCTAGCAATTGAACCTTGATACCTAATATTCAAATCATTGGATATGCTTATTCATGAAAAATAAAAAAATACCCCATAAGAAATCGGAAACAAATCATGGATAATAAGGGGTGTTAGTACAAAATCACTTGTTCCAGAGCTGTTAATAAACCCAGGATACTGAAAAAGGTATCAAATAACTGCTATGGCAATGTACTATGATCCTAAAGTATGATATAGGAATAATCTGATTTTCAATTTCATGAATTTTAATGAAAACTTTAAAAATTGGAGAGAAAAAGAGAAAAGATTAAACGGGTAAACCTACAAAATAACTTGTATCTCGGCAATCAAAAGCCTTAAAGTGCTGAAAATGGCACCAAATTGTTGCTAGAGCAATATTATACCATCGTGTACTACAATATATAAGTCATTTGATTTTTAGTTTTAAGAATATTAGCAAAACTTTCAGAATTTAGAGAAAAATATACGGAAAATAAGGAGGTATACATAGAAAGACGCATATATCTTGGCTACTGATAGACTTAGGTAGCTGTAATTGGTTGCTAGGACTATGTTATACTGATATATAAATAATAAGCTATTTTTGTTGTATGGCTGCCAATGAGATCTTTATAAATAAGACAAAAAGCAACGAAAAGCGAAGGGGTACACAAACAAAATCGTGTATATCTTGACTGCCAAGAGCTGTAGAAAACTTAAAATGGCAGCAATTTATTGGTAGGACACTGTTTTATTGCCATGTGTTTAGATATATAAAACATGCTTGCTGGCAATCAAGATTTAATAAATTTTGTTGGAGCACAATCTTCAATTTTCTGTCATTTCCACAATTTTTCAAAATTTTGTGTAACTTATGCTTAAGCTATCAGACCACACGGCAATAGTGCATTGTCCCAGCATTCTATTGGTACCATTTTCAATTATCTAAGGATATTGGCAGCTGAGATACAAGCGATTTTGTTGGTGTACCCCCTCGTTTTTAACTGATTTTTCTCTTATTCATAAAGAACCTTTTAATATCCACACAACAAAAATAGCTGATTATTCATTTATCAGATTACATTGTTATAGAACATTGTCCTAGCAATCATTTGACACCAATTATAGCTCTCTAGGTCTATCAGTAGCCAAGATACATGTGATTTTCCTTTGTATACCGCACTAACTTTTCCGTAATTTTCCTCTAAATTCGAAAGGTTTTGTTAATATTCATAAAGCAAAAAATCAAATGACTCGTATATTGTAGTACAGGACGGCATAGTTTTGCCCTAGCAACAATTTGATGCCATTTTCAGCATGTTAGGGATTTTGGTTGCCGATATACAAGTCATTTTGTATGTTTACCAGTTTCATTTTTCCTTTTTTCATTCCTGTTTCTAGAGTTTTCATTATAATTCATGAAATTGGAAATCAGATCATTGTTATATAATACTTAAAGGACATATTACATTGCCATAGCATTCAGTTGATACTTTTTTCAGCATCCTGAGTTTGTTACCAGCTCTGGTACAAGTGATTTTGTATGTCTATCACTATTTTATTTTACATATTTCTTATGTATTTTATTTTTTCATGAATAAGCAAACGCAACCATTTGAATGATAGGTATTAAGGTAAAATTACTTGGTCCATGCATCACTATAAGACCAATTATAGTATTCTAGAGCATGCTTTTGTTGGAATATGTATATTTTTAAGTACCCTATTCATTAGAATCACACTAGGGGTAGGAGTGGAAACTATGTAATTTTACATCATGTAAATGTGTTCATTGTTGAGAACAATATTTTATGGCATTTAGGTGATACCTCTGACTACACTGGCAGCCATGAGAATTGGTCCCAGTGATGCAAGATAGATCTTATAACCCGTCCAAAACCTTGCAATGGCTACAGTTTTTTCCCTTGTTTTCCTCGATTTTTTACTTTTTCATTAATATTCATGAATATGCAAATGAGATCATTTTTATTTAGGCCCATGACATCAATACATTTGTCCTATATTACTGGCTCAATAACAAAGTGTCACATTGATAGTTTGGTCCTGAAACTAGTTTGTTAATGGTTTCTCAATGTTTCTTCTGTCATTTTAATGTTTTCATTAAAATTCATGAATATGCAAATTAGATAACTTGCATTACTTGCCATAGGTTGAAAGCGCTATGTCTTAAGCTTTAAAATGAGACCAGGTTCAATGTTCTAGGATGAGTAACAGTGGGAATATGACCAATCTTGTATATACACCCCCATGTGCGAGAATCATGTTAATGGTTGCCATGGAAACCATGCATTTTTCATAGAACAAAAGAGTTTATCTTTGACAACAAAGATGATTTGCATTTCTGTGGTCCCAATGAATGCTTTGGCACCCTTGAAAGATTCTCCTGGGAGGGGATGTACAAGGTAGACCAAATTAGCCCCAGGGTTACCCAGAAATAAATGTCCTTAATGTCGCGGATCAAACAAGCTAGGGTACTTCATTTTCACCCGGAATAAAAGTACTTTTGCAAGACCGAAAAAAATTAAAACATTGGTTTTCATACTTCTTAAAGACAGTACTAAACAACTATACCAAGGAAATTTGTGCTAAACAGGTGGCCACCAAAAGTGATTTTTTGATGGCTTTTCTCAGTCTGGGGCTTTAGCTATATGAGCCATGAGGTACACTTTGGCGGTGGGAAATTGTTAATGATATGTTTTGTTTTGGCGTTTACGAGAGTATATGAGAGAGAGAGAGAGAGAGAGAGAGAGAGAGAGAGAGAGAGAGAGAGAGAGAGAGAGTCCTGACAAATGAAATGAAAGATAAGTCCGTTTCTATGAAATTGACAGGTCAGTCAGTCTGTATATCTGTTTGTCTAGCTGTCTGTCTGTCTGAATAAGACAACAAGACTTTTCAACAAACAGAAACAAGTGACAAAATGCAATGGGTCCACTTTTGTACTATTAAATGCGTTTAATAAATAAATAAATAAATAAATAAATAAATAAATAAATAAATAAATAAACAAACAAGTCTAGTTGGATACAGAAAGGCTAAGAAACAAGTGACAAAATGCAATGGGTCCACCGTCTTTTGTACTATTAAATGCGTTTAAATAATAATATAAAAAAATAAATAAATAAATAAATAAATAAACAAGTCTAGTGGGATACAGAAAGGCTAAGCGTTGTTTTTTGGAGTTCGACTTTAACGTCCCTCAACATGCAGATAAACAATGCCTTATAGTGTTGCACAAGCACTCACCTGTGTTCAGCGTATAAAGTGATCGTTGTTATCTATCTTCTGTAAGTTTAACAAGGAAATGCACCGCGAAGAATGTTGCACTTGTTGTAATCTAACATGATAAGACAAATGTTTAATTTGAAATAAACTATTTGACCTGCGTCATGAGAAAACCAACGTTTCGCATATGCGAAAACAAAGGCGCAGATCAGCTTCGTAGTAACTGCGAAGCTGATAAGCGCCTTTGTTTTCGCCACATGGATTAGACAATTCCTCTACTTTATAAACCCAAAATTTCCAGCCTCTAGTCATCTTCTGTGACTGCACAGACCGGTTTGTGTCGAACCTTTTCGGAAACCAAATTGTTGGTTTTCTCATAACGCGGCTTGTTTAATGTCAGGGCTTGCATATATTATGTAAACATTAAAATAAAGATAATATAAATCATTATTACTTGCATATTTCATCTTAATCGTGCATAATACAATGTACGTCTTAACAAGATATGGCATACCTTTTTTTGCAATGTTTCAACTAGTGTGAATGCAGTACTTCTATAACGCTGTTTAAGTTCGAGTTAGGGCAGAAAAAGTGCTTGGTAATGGGGGAAGGGTTAAATTTTCATCTATAATTCCTTTCCAGACAAAAACGGACTCCAAGAGATGCTTTTTATCTAAAAAGGTTATAAAACTGTTGAAATCTGCATTTTGCAGCCTGAGTGAAGTTTTTTCACCTTTTGTTTCTTTTCTCACGTCTATTGACACTCGTTAGTTGCAGCAACAGCTGAATGAAAGATTTCCTGTGAATCTGGATCAAGCTATCAAGAAAAAACAATTCTTATGAAATTCTTTTTCAGTCAAAATGAAGGTAAATGTGTCAAAACTGATTTTATTAAGACAGTTCAGACACCAGTTATCTGAACTGGTTCGGTATTTTAATCAAGAGATGTTGTGTACCAATTGTGTCTGTAATTACTGTTTTGTTTTTGTTCAAGTCGTTCGTTGGTGCCAGAAATGAGGTCAAGCGTAATTTTCGTATTCCGATGCGGTATATCGTAGACCTGCCCGTTGCAAGTAAGCGTATACGTGTCTCGGTCCTTATGTCGTACGCGTCTGAAGTGCGAGTAGTGAGAACTGACATCTTCACAGAAACAAGCTTGCATTTCTGTAGATCTAAATTGATTTGCAGGTCTTTAAATGGCAGGTATTGGTAAGGGGTCGGGGTACTTTTGTATGATTCTGCCACGTTTTCTGGTATCATAGCTGATAAAATTGTCAACAAAACATTGTTTATTTAATGTATTTACAGTGTTGTGAATGATTTGAAGTGTCCAAGGCATTCCAAATTTCAAACAACCGAAACCCATTTTCTCATGCTAAAGCCAGCATAATATATTGCAACAAAATGCACACAAAAGATAACGAATGTAATAAAACATGCGAATAAATTCCTTTTTATGCCAACTACACCTAAATGAGTGTTTGATCTTAATTTTTGAATTGCTGCACAAGCAATTTCGTGTGCTCATTAAAATCTTGTGGATTAAGACATAAATAAAACGAACACATAACTTGCACAAGACAGCGCGTGGTTAATTGTATATGAAGTAAGAAAACGTAGACATGGAAATTGATAAAAGTAAGTTTAAAATCCAAACCAAGAAACCATACCGGAAAGAAAGTACGGCGCTTAACGTCACAAAATGTTACAGTACACGAATGAAGAGCAAGATAACTTAAGCTCTTTCCCAACAAGGTATTCATGCGGTTGGCATCAAGCAAATACAAATGTAGTACAATAGAGACATCCTGAAAACATGTCCGTGTAATATATACCTCCCTTGAACCCCACTTTTATATAGCAAAACTGAGCTATGCAGGGGTATACCTATTTTTCTTATTTTTGCTCCAAAACATAGATTATGAGTACCCACAATCTATGTTTTGGAGCAAAAATAAGAAAAATAGATATACCACTGCGTACCCCAGTTTTACTATATAAAAGTGGGGTTCAAGGGGGTATACATTACACGGACATGTTTTCGCGACAAAACACTACAAAATGTTACAGCTCACGAATGAAGAGCAAGATAACTTAAGCTCTTTCCTAACAAGGTAGTTATGCGGCTGGCATCAACCAAATAGGTGCTGCGACGCGAGAAAACCGGTCTTCGGGAGTTCCGACCAGGTCTGACACAAACCGGCCTGTACTGCTTCACAAAAACACTAGAAGCTTAAGAAGAAGCGAAAATGTTCTATCCGTGTAGCGAAAACAAAGGCGCTGATCGGCTTCGCAGTGACTGCGAAGCTGATCTGCGCCTTTGTTTTCGCATAGGAGTAAATCCGGTTTTCTCACGATGCGGCTCATGGTAGACTGGAAATCACTGAAAATATATATCTTTAAATCGGAAATGAACAACCAATCTCCAAATGTTGAAAAAGTAATGAACTAGCATTTAGAGTCATGAAAACAAAAGAGCCTTGAAACTTTAAATAAAGATGCAATAAGAGTTTGAAATTTCCAGGAAAAAAAATAAATTACATCATTCAAATCACGATGGTATCTTGTTAGTGGTTCCAGACAAAATATTCAAGTAAATCTTCAAAAATACCTCCAGAGTTTTCTTTGATTTCTAACATCCAACAAGTGCGCGCGTCGGGTGTTTCTGTGTAAATTAGCTTCTGATATATTGGCCAAGAAGCAGGAAAGATTTGTCTTGGAAAACTATATAACGCCATACCACACAAATTGTTTGGAATGTTTAGACCATCATTCAAGTTTCGCCATTCCAGTAAAGGGGCATGGTGTAGGCGTCTAATTTTGGTACGTGCATATAATTGAGCCGCGAAGCGAGAAAACCGGTCTTGTTACATTACTTTGTGGATACTAGTATTCATGCCATCTTTGTGGCCAGTCTATAGGCTCGATTTTTGCCGTAAAACTCTACTGCAGAAAAATTCATTTACTGATGATAGACTAGCTTGACTGTCTGAAGTTTTCTAAGATAGGCGAAACTAAAAAATATGAAAACAATAACCATTTCGTAATAATATGTTACAGACTAGTAGCTAGCCTAGGTTCTGTCTGACCCGACTTTGCGGTCACGAGTGCTCACCTGAGTGAATACTTTTATCAGTGACATGATCTGAAATGATAGCTCGTACATGAAAAATAGTAGCCGGGTTACCGATCGGCATTCTTTACAAATTGGCCGATTCCGGTAGACAATCAGTTAGGATTCATGAACGAAAGATGGCATTCTCGTAAAGGTACTAGACTCCAAAAGATTTTGCCAAGGAATAGCTAATTTCTTAAAGACTCTTAATCTTAAATTACCCCGTGTGCTGCAAAAATAGATCAAAAGTATCTTTTCAGATCTCAGGTAAATTTCAGAAATTTGCAATAAAACGTCGAGGAAAAATTAAAATGCATTTAGGAAAGCTTATTTTGTGATATTCTTTGGATAAGATAATACGATTTTATGAATTACCTGGGTTTACTTAATGGCATTTCGCTACGATCAATTTCCCATATATTTGGAAGGTCCTTCTGTAATGTATCAAAGATGCAATAATATGCATCTGACCACACATCAAGGCTTTTGAAGTCTTAAATGCATCATTGCATAATGATTTCTAACCAAATTTTAGGCATATTATGATTTTTCGGGCCGACAAAAGCATCGACTGACAATAAAACATTTCGACAGGTTGTATAGTCTCTTTATTTCAGGCAAGCTTTAGTGTCACAAATGCCAGGATGCAAGCCAGCCCTTCAGTCACATATTGCATTAAATCTTATCTTTCCAGTAGAAGGAATAGGTCATTCATTATTCTTTCATTCCTATTTTACAGTATGCCACACGACGGGGCCCCTGGGTATGATCACCGGGGCCATACAAGATTGGCAGATCAGCGCATCCTCCGCTTACCCAAACGAGTGGGACCGGAAGTGTAGGGAGAAATACGCACGAGTTTACCTTGAAAACAAGTACGGCTGGTGTGCTAAATATAAATCGGCTTCTGAATGGCTGCAAGTGGATCTGGGCGTGTCTTCGAGGGTGAGTAGTGATGTCATGTACACGTAATCAAAATGGTTGTATCTGTGTCGGAACGCCCATGGGTGGATGTGATTACTGGCATGAATGTAACTGTCCAAAATTGGAGATTGGTCCAGTGTCAGATACGAAGCGAAAATAGCCTCGGGAGAGAAAAAATAGTTGGTTTGGTGAAAATCTGTTCGCATATTTCTATATGATAATGCATTTAAGCTCTCAACTTAGTAGGCCTACTTACCGATATTTAAGAAGCTTCACTGAAGCTGATCAAATGAACATTTTATCTGTTTTTATTTAATTCAAATTACTTAAAATCTTGAATACAAGTTTTCCGTTTTCTACGTGACAAGTTTAATACCTTAAGCGAAACATCTAGATTTAAAAAGTGAAATATGATAATAAATGACACTATACTACTCATCT
This sequence comes from Rugalucina vietnamica, assembly GCA_964017185.1. Taxonomy (NCBI): domain Eukaryota; kingdom Metazoa; phylum Mollusca; class Bivalvia; order Lucinida; family Lucinidae; genus Rugalucina; species Rugalucina vietnamica. Next base: position 45,335,362 of record OZ024878.1, on the reverse strand, counting down.
GTGAAATATAAACACTTTCTGGAGACAGCAAGGCACCAGGGTGATATTATATACTAGGGACGGGTAACCGATCAGCAATTAGTGCCCCTGGGGCTAAATGTCTGAGATACACCAGACTGAGATATACAGAGACGTGCTATTGCGTGCCGTTGTCTATGTCCGCCGATGTAAGTACATGTAGGTAATACTCTACCCTTGCAACGGTTTAGTCTACCATATTCATTTTTACATCAGCAAACTTAGTCATACACATTTAATAACGTTAAAGCATTTTTGTTAAGATTTGAAACTGCTGAATCCGAAAATAAGCAACTTCTGATAGAGTCGCAGGGAGGGCAGATTTTACGATTACAACGTGGTTATCGAATTAAAAACTTTTAGGCTAAGCTTCATTTGGAAGTAAAAACAATGACCCTTTAAGATTTCTGTTAAATTTTAAACTTCCGCTGAAAACTCGTAAGAAGAAGCAAAACTTCTATTGGTTTAATAGTACCTTATGTTTTAACCTTGATTTTTTTTGTCTCTGCATATATGTACTTTTGACAACCACTTCCTCAGGCAAAATGTGTTGCTTTTTTTCTAACACTGTAGATTTTCTTTTTCTTAACTCATCCTGACATTGCAAGTATCTTTGTTATTTTTTAGATTATAGGCAATAAACTATAATTATTATATCATCCGCCCAGAAGTTATTTTGTTTGAGAGATATCTTTTGTGATCTGTTGTTGATAAATGCTACTTTATTTTCTTTAAACGCAGAGATGACATTGAAAATTTTCTTTTTGATACTTTTGAAGTTCTGTTGTCCTTGCTTTTTGTCACACTTGAAACATTTTAAATATGACGCAACGTACGAATGATGTAAATGTACATGTATTAGTGAATGTCACGCTGTTGGGCACACCAGCCAGGTCGAAATAGCCATGTACTTTGATACTACTGTCTGTGTGACTATTGTACAGGTTTTCAACGTTTGCATTATTTATGACCTGGATTTAGACCTTACCGGAAATAGTCCAATCGAGCGGAACTAATCGGTCTAATCAACGGTTTAAAAGCCTGTACCGACGCTTGGAGTCGGGACCAAGATTGAACCCACGTCCCCATTTAATAAATAAATTTGTGGGTCATTGCGGGTCATTGTCATCTACCCTTCCGAGCTGGACCCAAGATCAAACATATACAATGTACATGTATCGTTCTAGCTTCTTGTATCGCGACCGGCTTCTTTATCTTACGCCAATAGCTTAAATACACAGAGATATTACACTCAAACACTCTATACTCTTCAGTTAACAAAAATTACCTCATACCAAACCTTAAACATGACAATAATTAACTCGGTAACCTAGTTAATTACGCTTAATACATACCTACCGCTCTTTGATGTGTGCTTTCTTTGACATTCAGGGTTTCGTCTTTAAACATTTGAAGTGCGATTATACATAATTATCTTGCAAGCGTCGCAGGAGGGCTGGATAAATTATTGAAGCCCCCGTGTTCTATCTTTAGGAGGAGAAATATTTGAGGGTCGAAATGTTTTGACTTGTGCAAATTACTTTCGAGTATTTTGACCTTTGTAAATATTGGGGGCTTTGTGCTACCGAAAACGGTAATCAGAAAAGAATGTTTGAAGGAAATCTCGCCTATTTGTCCAGGTCTGTTTGCATTAAAGCATGTTTTGCATATTGTCATGCTTAAATAAATACCTCAAGAAGTCTTGAATGTTTACTATGTGTGTAATTATCTACAGTTTTACAATTTATTTCAATATCCCTGGGTATAGTGTTGCAAGCAGCATGAGTAAACAAGTGCATAAAAAGTAGGGTTAGGGTATAATATTCACTGCACAATAAACAGCATTTATCAAAGACCAAAACGACGTGCATACACACCCACTGTGTGATTAAGCGGGGACTTAGTTGCGACTTTAGTTCCATATTAAAATTTATCATGGAGTCGAACTTTGCAGTTTTGAGGGAGGGCGGGACCTAAAGGAAGGCACCGGGCTTCTAATCGAGAGGTTATATGTTTGATCCTCACTGGTCCCTGATCGTGTGATCGAGCAAGATTCATTTAAACCCCGAAAGCCCCGACCCCGTCCCGACATGACTGAAAAAATGTTAACACTTTTACTGCCACGCCTCTCAAAAAATCAATATCCCACTCCCAAGCATACTATTTATTTTATTATTTTTATTGATTTATTGATTAATTTATTATTATATTTTTGAGATATGCACATATCATATATCACTGAAAAGGGTTTTTACGCTGAAAAATCTGATATACAACACATTTACTTCCCTTTAAAACTTTCATCTATAACCCGGGACATACCGGTTTACCCGTAAAACTACAACAGTCGTCGGTGGCAGTGAACGACTACAGTCGTCGGCGGCAGAGACGTTTTAAGCCATACAACAAACAAGCAAACAAGCATAACAGATTGATTCCTAACATCTCTCTTCTCTGATGGTGCATTTTAATTTTAAATTTTTTATCTCCCTGTTTTGACAGGTAACTAGTGTGATGACACAGGGCCGAGCTGATGGAAAAGAGTGGGTCACAGCCTTCATGATCTCCTACAGTATGAACGCTTTCAACTGGTACTATGTCAAAGATCAGTATGGGAACCAAAAGGTAACAACGCCTACATGTAGCATAAAGTTACAGCACTTTTAATACACTTTGTCTGATTTTGGTTTGAATAAAAGGAATAAACAAGACAATCGAATAAACACTTAAATGGTAATCTTTAAAGGAAGTAAAAGTTCCTTTGAGACTGATTCTGTGTGGCTTTCACGTGTATCTTTCATCGAATCGATGTGTCCCAGTTAAATTTGCTGGTTTTATTTGATACATAATCGTTTTTCTTTTTCAAAGCTTTATTCCTAAACAAATTTTAGAATTTGATTTCTATTTCAGAAATATTAACTTAATATATCAACCTTATCATAATTCATTTTTCATCCTTTCTCTCCTTTCAGTTATTTGAAGGGAACACAGATTCCTACTCAGTGAAACATTCATACCTCGACGAACCCATAGTGGCAAGATTTATAAAATTCCACACTGTGCAGTGGCACCGCCACCCCAGCATGAGAGTGGAGGTCATTGGATGCCAATGTAAGTAAGAGTTATAAATAGTGTTCCTGTAATTAGATAAACTGGTACCCCGTTATCACCAAAAGTGACAACTGGCATAGGAAACTGTCTCCTTGGTTTTCATTGGCTTATTCAATAAATCGATAATCCAATCAAACCTAGCGTAACATAGTTTCAAATATAATGCAAATCCTATTGATTTTTGGGCCATTATTGTTATTTTCATCATTCATTCTTTGTTTAATCGTCATTCCAAAGACTTATGATACGAAATAATGAAATTAACTTAAAGAATTATGCAATTTATTCGAAATCTTGTGAAATCTCGCTGAAGTCTCACGGGCAGAATTCTGCCCGTTTTCATTAGCCTATACGTGTCCCTATATACGTATAGGGCTGGTACAAGTCAAGTAATTAGAATCACGATTTGATACAGTTGCGTCACGTGAATTATAAATAGTTCTATTGATTTACACAAACGACTGACCAATAATGAAGAAACGTCAAGCTCGAATGAAATCGGCCATAAGTATGAGTTGGTAGAATCCGAGAAAAAATGAGTGAATGAGTTCGGTTGTTACTCTTGAGTTTTAGTAGAGCAAAGCAATGTATAAGGTGGTAAATGTGAGTAAGTAGAATCCGAGAGAAAATTGAGTGAATGAGTTCGGTTATAACTATTGAGTTTTACTAGAGCAAGGCAATAAATAAGGTGGTAAATATGGTAAATGGTAAATTTAGCACGAACTCATCCTACTCTAGCTCAGCTTTTATCATCAACAGTAAGAAGCCCATTACGAAAACATGCCCATGAAATATATAGAATTTTCTGAAGCTATAAAAAGTGAAAATTTTCAGCAGAAAACTTTTGATATTTCTTATTTTTGCTCAAAACATAAGAAAAGTAGGTATACCCCTCTATACCCCAGTTTTGCTATATAAAAGTGGGGTTCAAATGGGTATACATTACACGTACATGTTTTCATGATGAAGCCCAACATTATATTGACGTTCTCTTAAGCGTAATCATTGTAACTGATAAATGGATATTTCGTCTATCTTCGAAGAAACTAAATAACTCAGAAAGATCCTAGTTTCTCCATATGTTGTCTGTTAAACTAATTCGACACGCCTTTTAAAATATCATTTCCTCTTGGCATATTTAGAAATACTTGAAACCCAAACTGCGTTCAATTTAGTTGGCACCTGTTTTTACGTAATTAACCTTTTGCCATTAAGTATCCCAAAAATATCATCCAGCAAGAAGTCGAGTATGTTTTTTCCTCAGTCGAGTATATTTCTTTTATGCCAGGCAAATATTATAAAGCAAAATTAACAAAGGGAAGCATTAGCCTAGGGTTGAGTCGAACGTCCATCTAACCAATAGGATTCACTCGTCCCAGTCGAACGCAACCTTGTATTCTTACCTTTTGTGTTTTCGGGTTCTTTCTATGGTACAATTGGTTGTAAACATTTGTACCATTGACTCCAATATCATTACCGATGTCAACATTAAAACAAATGATATTGGTGCAAATGGGACAAATGTAACCAAACAATGATACCATTGGGAGAACCCCGAACACACACTTTGTTTCTAAATGGCCGAGTTCGTTTCTGTTTTCAGTGTGTAAAGAGCCACTCGGGTTGCCACCGTATGGTAAAATCGAATCTTCTTCGTACCGCAAGAAAGAAGATTCGTGCCAACCGGAGGATGGAAATATACTCAGCCATAAAGGATGGTGTGCCAGGAAAAAACAAGGTTTGTTGAAGTTTGTTAATTACAACCCATGAAGTGTTAAACACGAAACTGTTTTCATGGAAATTGATGCCGTAATTAACAAACTAATGCCGTAAGTTTGGTTAACCAAACCAAATCTGCAAATCAAATGTACTAAAAGTTTGTTTTTATGAAATAAATCGTTAGATCTATAATTACAGACGTAATTAATTGATCTAGATATTTGCTTTTATTTCGAAACACACCCTTTCGTATCACGATTCTTGTACCGAACGAGTGCCTACATTAGTATGCAGTCTATGTACGTTTAGATATAATTTACAAAGTGTAATATATGTAAGTGTAATAAAACGCATGTAACAAAAACTTTTGACGTTGGCAGAAGTGCAATTGTCAAGGGAATATGTAAAGTGCTTATTCAGTCATTAGTGTCAGATATTGTACACTTGATAAGATTTTAAAATTCAGTGTCAGATTTGCGTTTTTATTGCCTTATATTATGGTTAAAACAAACGAGATGTACATAAGGGGGTCTCTCAAAAGGTAACGCGCATCAAGCTAGGGAATATCTCAAACGAATACTAATGTTATTACATCCTACATTTAAAGCAAATGCTTATTTCCCCTGAGTGAAGCAAGACAGCCATCAATTAATAAGACTATCAGGTTGGTACCCGACCGCAAGCTTATGTTGGTTTAAATTTTGACAAGTCCGCAATATTCGGATGGCGTAACCGACGAAACGTCGCGGTCGATTGAAACCTGCCATAAAATCGAAAACAACTATGAATCGTTAGATGGAACCGTGTCATTTTTTCGAAATTCAGTTGTGGCGATGGTACATATATCAAGTTGTAGGGAACGTTGTTTCTCGCATATTAGAATTAGAAGCTTTTTCAAAAGTTGTCGTTTTTCCATTAAAAGAAAACTTGTACAACTTATATAAGTACTTATATGTCACACCAAGTACTTATATGTCACACCAATTTTTGCTGGAAACTTTGTATGATGTCAGGGCTGTGTTACGAAGATACTGTCAGGAGTTACTGGACATTGCTTCATCGTAAAAAATATAAATTTGAATAAATAATACGACATAATCCACCATTTTGAGTGACGCCCTCTATTCAAGTTTCGTAAATCAGTTTGCTAATTACATGTTACAGGGTTAGCTCGGTCCTTTACTTAGATAGGCCACATCATACGATAGTAGGCAACCAGCCCTGGATTAGGTTGCCCGTGCATGCAGCATGTCGCATAAGAGCTTCTACGCACACATAGGAGGGCTAACGTTCTATTAAAGACGTTGAGCTAGATTTGGTAACTGCGTATGTGCGTTTGATCTGTGTATACAGTATGCGAGGACGATATGGCAAAAATACCATGCGCTGGCTTGGATATACCCTTTCGTAAGTCACATGAAACCGAGCACTTTAGCAAAAGGTCAACGTATTTTCACAGCGCTACGGTAAAATAAACATTTTTCAAAAATATAGTCCCAACTTCATTGCAGCGCTGAGTTTTGTAAATGGATCCTTTATATCACTTCATTTTGATCGACACACTTTTAAATTAGTATGCCATTATGACAGTAGGACTCTTTGTGCAAAGGCATGCAAGCTTAAAAGATAGTATTAACCTATTTGAATTTGAATACAAGTTGAGATCGGTTTGCGGACAGGGAAAATACGAGCTGTTTCTAAGGGTATGAGCAACCAACATTCCAGTTGAAAATATTTGAATTTCAAAACTAAATCAAAATTAAATTCTTTATGATATCATTAAATTTTAATGTTATTGAGTGCATGCACGTATGTGTACTGATTTTTCTCCCTACAACGATTTACATTAGCACTACCATAGAATTTCAACAAAACAAGAAACATTAACGTTTCAAAGTTTCTTCAAAATTATGGCAGATTTCAATCGACCATGGCGTTTCGGCGGCTACGCCATCCGAATATTGCGGACATGTCAAAACCGACAAAGTAACTTAAGCTTGTTGTCGGGTACCGACCTAACTGCCTTATTTATTGATGGCTGTCTTGCTGATCGACTAATTCTCCACTCAGTGGAATTCAGCATTTGCTTTAAATGTAGGTTAAAAGTTTAAGTAACCTTCAATCACTTTCAAATAAATGACGTAAAAATCTTTATAATTCTGCCAAAATTTCCATAAACAACAAACAAATGTTTATAACATATCAATTGGTATGGCGCAGCTTCTAAATAGATGTCTGAAAAATTCATGGCGTCGCTGCATCGACCATTACGGTAGATAAAAAAGTACAAGTAGGCAAAGATCAGGAAAAGGCGCAATCAGAAAAAGACTCCCACTCCAAAAACCAAGGTGGGAAAAAACCAAACTAACAATCAGGTACTTATACCATGAAAACATTTCGTAAGCCGAATGAGCAGCTATTTTCCCAATAGGTGGCCACTCAGTTACCTTAACTTAACTAAAAATATGCAAACATACATAAGGCGCCAACAGCACAAAAATATTTTAAACACCAAGACATAAAACAAAAGAACCACCACTTTTGAGTATCAGTTGGTTCCATCTACCTTAAACTTTATATAAGAGATAAAAATGAATGTCACTTCTTTTTAAAATGCACGCATTGGCACGATATGAAATTGACAACATTCGGAGCGAACCCATGCAAGCAAAATACGGTGTTAGTGACAGTTGCGATGTAACAGGTTACCCATAAGCCCTTGTAATGTCGGGTTGCATACTAGATAGAAACAGAATCCTAACAGTGACGCGAATTTATGTGAAAACGGCGTTTCTTCTTTTACCACTAAACTGAAATTAATTATCTGATGGGGTCAAGTTTTTCGCAAAGTCATGCCATTTTTAAATACATAGTTCATATCGTTTACCACTGAAACTCGCTTAATTACATACAAATGAGTTGGGGCATTACAAAAGGTGTTTTCTCATGCAGCCTTGTCATAGTCGGTGATCAACTACCCCTTTCAAGAACTTTTGATTTTTGATAAAGATTAAGAATTGAAAAATCAAAACTTATTTTATTTAGACTGGACATGCGCATTTGAAATAAAGCCTTGCTCAGAAAAATATAATACCTTGAAATCCCATGTAACGGCTCAGTATCTATTGCCTTCTTATGGGCGATAGCTATCGTTTTCAATGACAAATGGGTGTCTTTGGGCCACGGAAAGAAAATATCAGGGGCGGTTTGGTGCAATCTAACCAACTATATATCAAGATTGTTAAAGATTGAACCATATTAGGTTACATCTTCAAACCGTTTTGCATTGGATCATACTTTCTTTGAAGCTATTTAAGGTGCCTTAAGTAAACAGTTTAGGGAGGTCCGTCGCACGACCCCGATACTGGGTTGAGTGGAGTTGTTTTACACTGATCTAAGAGAGAGGTCGAACCCGGTGTTTCGAGAAATTTTGATAGATTCTTTCATGATGACAAAAATGTAGAACAAGAAAAAGGCACACATCCCCCGAAAGAAAATCGGAATCATTCTTAACTGTTGCACACTAAGCAAGTTTTTAAGCCTAAAATTTTAGATGGACAATAAATAGATGTAAAATTAGTTCGACAGCAACATTAAGGCTATTGACAATTCGCGTTTAAATTATAGAAATGTATGAACTATAAAGGAAAGAATAAGTTTTTAATGTCAATGCTCAATAGATCTCAAAAGATCTTGCTTTACGACGGTTCTTTTAACCCTTGAAAAAGTGCCAGTCACTCAAAACAGAAAATTGACGCTTAATTAAAGACCTCTTAAATAACTTAAATACCATTTGTATTGTTTTATGGACTAATTTGTATGATTTATGTATGTATTTATTTACAGAAAGGAAAAATAAGATTGCTATATTATTGTTTCCTAACTTGTCACTTAAATAGGTAAAAACTTGATGCATTATACTGGCGACGGGGTGTTGACACGTTATGCTATCGTACAGAGTTGTTGACAAATCGTGTCGCCTTCTCAGATAGCATTTGACTATTTTTTCAATGTAATAAGATACCGCTGTAATTTAAGTTTTTAACAAATAATGCTGATGTTTTGCTCTATAAAGTTTAAAGTAAACAACTTTCAAATCTTTTAAAATCTCAGCTTAAAATCTAACATCCTTGAAACATATCGAAAAAAGTAAAACTCTTTGCGAGAGAGGCTTTTTCCCATTTTTGACCCTAGCCCGATTCGGTTATGAAGTTTTTGTTATTTTTGTTCGCACAATTTTCAGCTTAATTAGATAGAATAATTTTGGACCTCACAATGTTCAACGTCCTTCAAGGTACAATCACCCTAACAATGTCTCGCCGCTTTCCACTATTTTATGGCTACTTTAGCGGTGTAACTTCATCATTCCCTCGGGCCACGCGTCTCTATACGCAACGGTTAGAACATTTATACAATGTATCAAGTTTATTGCTCCACTAAATGTTAAAAATTTGCCACTTAATTAGATTTCCTGTCTCAATTTCAAGGCAATTTTATTTAAACTATTATGAGTGTTACCGGTGGTGGTCATTGGCATATAAACCTATACACCGAGCATATATACAGAAATACAAGAAATGAGCTAAGGGAGGTCATCCTGTCAAAACTGTAAATAGTAATAAATATGTATTGAAGTTATTCCTCTTTCTGTTTTGTTTCTTGCATTTATTGTCCAAGGGAAATCCGTGATTTTCAGATAGCTCTTAATCAGAATATGAAACCTGCATTTTCGAAAATTTGCAAAATCACAACAGCCGCATAATACGGTTCATGGGAAGAAGACTGTGCCAGTAACGAAATTCAAAACACAAACTCAAATTTAAAAACCAATCGTGCTAAGACCCGTACAGTCAGAAAATCATAAAAACAAAGTCACTATCCAAATGGTGTTACACATATCAGGGGCCAGTTGTTCAAAACTAACGACGTCGTTAGTTAACAATTCGTTAAAATTTCAAACGTTAATATTACAAATACACTGTTATTTTTTGTTGAAAAAATGTGAGAATCCTTTGCACTGCAAAGGATTCTCACATTTTTTCAACAAAAAATAACAGTGTATTTGTTACTAAAGCGGATATTTGCTGAACAAATTTATGTCTTAACGATATCGTTAAGCTAACGATGCTTTGAACAACTGGGTCCTGGTGTTACTTTTGGGTGTGAATATATGTAACATATAACAAATTGTATGTTATGCGTTACACATGTTACATATTTTATAGGAGATCAATGGTTACAGATAGATATAGGGCCACCCACCCTAGTAACAGCAGTAATTACAAAGGGGCGTGGGGACTCTAGAAAACAACACTGGGTAAAACGATTCATGGTGACATACAGTAACGATACAGTGCGCTGGTACAACTACAAAGATGCCCATCATTTAGACCCCAAGGTATGTGATGTAGATAACGAAGTATTACTAACAGGAAATTATATATTGGTATATATATAAAGTCTAACTGTAAGAAACTATATTTGGTGGTGTGATGTAATATGCTATCGCATAAACTTAGGCCCGCTGAATTAATTTTGTAATAACTCATTGTTAACAATGTTGACTTGTATTGGAGTTAAAATGTAATGCAATAATCATTGTATTCAGGATGTTTTGTTACTTTGTTTTAAGTTATTTAATATCACTTTGTTTTCAGAGTTTAAATGAACTGCTTTATGTTATTATGTATAATATGATTTGACAAAATCCTGTTCTTATGACAATTACACATGTATGTAAAGAAAATGACAACGATTAACGAACGCTCATAAAATGCATTTGTTGAAGTGGTATAGTTTAAAATTGTTACACTGACAGCGTATGTAAGTTAACGTATATAACAGTTACAGTGTTACTTTGCTGTTGTGGTATATACTGAGTGTTGTAATCATTTATAGACTTTAGTGAGTGAGGTTATACCATATTTACATAGTTCAGACGACGTAATCAATGATATTTAATGTCATAAACTATCATAAAGAGACAAGTAATAACAAATGCTTTAGTGAATTGTAACCATGTAATACAAAAGGACTGCAAACATAATACAAATTTCGGATGACATAAATTTGAAGACAAAAATTATTTTATGTTTACAAAACACTCTCAATGTATAAATATTTAATCGTTTATGTCTTTTATTCATTAGTATTTGGGCAAAACAAATTATATATGTATTCTTAGAATGTTTACATTTATTATGTTTGCTGTCTTTAGTGGGGTCATATAATACAATGCTTCTTAGTGCCTTAAAAGTATATGTTAACCTAACAATGGAAACAGTTTCGGGATACTATTGGAGAAACTGATGTACAATATTAATCTTGGTATTTAATATTGCCGAATCTATTTGCAGATAGCTTCAGGTGTGCTTAGCTTAGCCGCGGATGTTGAGGCTAAAGAAAATAATATAAATGTTACATACGTTACATCTATAAACATTGTGATTAGTAACGTTGCATACTAAACTGTCGTGTCGTAAAACTAATCGTTTTGTCCCTGTAGACCCCTGCCCCTACATGAGTTCAGTTTTCATGTTGTCATTTTTCAGTGCTTCAGTAAAACAATATAATGAAATGGATCACACTATACATGAAACGCATTATACATGTATATTTACACCTAGATTGGCTTCTGTGTAATCACAACGACATAAGATAAATAAACGATTTTATTCGGCTTTGAAAAAAAGTATTTCAGAAAATTTGGAATCAAGAACATAATTAACTATTGTCAGAGAACAACTATTACGCGAATGCATAGGTGCGTCTGTTCATTTACAACCGACTCTTTATAAGAGAATAATTTTGAAGATGCATTGTTGATAGTTGAACAAAGTCATTTTGAAATTTTCCATTTATTTGAATGAAAATTTTATTGGCATCATGAAAATAAACTTTAATAAATGAAAGTTTATTTCTGGTAACGTAGGTAACGCTTTATTGAAGCACTATGGCTATTGTGATGGTATTTGTATATCATCAATCATTTTTTTTTATGCAAAGAGGCTCAATATTCATCATTACGAAAAATTGCCCATGCAATAAACAGTGAATTTTCGAGCTTTAAAATTTAAGATTTTCAGCTGAAAAAGTTTGATATTTTACTTATTTTTGCTCAAAACATAGATTGTGGGTACAAGTTAGAACCGCCTCGACGAGGCGGTTCTAACGAGTACCCACAATCTATGTTTTGAAACAAAAATAAGAAAACAGGTATACCCCTGCATACCCCAGGTTTACTATATAAAAGTGGGGTATAAGGGGGTATTTATTTCACGGGCATGTTTTCCTGATGTAAGGAGGCACAATATTCATTGATATACCCCGGGAGCTAATTTGACCTACCTTGCACCCCCAGGACAATTTTTCATGGGTGCCAAATCGTTCACTGGGACCCCAGAAATGCAAAGAATTTTTGTCCTCAAAGATAAACTCAATTGCACTATGAAAAAATGCATGGTTTCCATGGCAACCGTTAACGTGATTCTTGAGCATAGGGGTATACATACATAATTGACCATATCTCCACTATTACTTACCCTAGACCACTGATCTTGGTCTCATTTTAAAGCTTAGACATAGCTTCTTTATCCTATAATAAGTAATGCAAATTATCAAATTTACATATTCATGAATTTTAATGAAAACATGAAAAATGACCGAAAAATCGTTAAAAATCCATAAATAAACTAATTTCAGGCCCAAACGGACATTGTGGCACTTTGTTATTGAACCAGTAATATCATATAGCAACTGTATTGATGACCTGGGCCTATTAGAAAATTAGCTCATTTGCATATTCATGATTATTAATAAAAATGTCAAAAATTGAGGAAAAATGAGGAGAAAAGTATATACACTGCAATTAAGGTATTGGATAGGTTGTTAGATCTATCTTGCATCCCTGGGAAAAATTCTCAAGGCTGCCAGTGCGGTCAGATGGACCACCTATATGCCATAAAATATTGTCCTCAATGATCAACACTTTGTATGATGTAAAAATTACATAGTTTTCACACCCACCCCTCGTGGGATTCTAAAGAATTGGGTGTTTTTATAAAAATACTCATACCCAACCAATAGCATGCTCTAAGATACTATAATTGGTGTGCATGAACCTAACAATTTAACCTTGATACTTAATATTTAAATCATTGAATTTGCTTATTCATGAACATTAATGAAAAACATGAAAAATTGGAGAAAAATCATGGATAAAATAGGGGGTATACATACAAAATCACTTGAACCAGAGCTGTTAATGAACCTAGGATGCTGAAAGAGGTATCAAATGAATGTTATGACAATGTACTATGACCCTGAAGTATGATATAAGAATAAATTATTTCTAAACTTCATGAATTTTAATGAAAATTGGGAGTAAAAGTGAATAACTTAAATGACTGAACCTTTAAAATAACTTGTATCTCAGCCATCAAAAGGCCTATACTACTGAAAATGACATCAAATCGTTGCTATGGCAATATTATACCATTCTGTACTACAATTTATTAGTGATTTGATTTTTATTTTTAAGAATATTTACAAAACCTTTTGGATTTAGAGAAAAAAATACGGAAAAGTTTAGGGGGTATACGTAGAAAAACACACGTACCTTGACTACTGAAAGACCTAGAGAGCTATAATTGGTATCAAATGATTTCTAGGACAATGTTCTATAACCATGTAATAAGATACATAAAAGATCAGTTGTTTTTGTTGTATGGATATTAATGATATCTTCAGAAATAAAATAAAAATCAACAAAAAATAAAACGGTACACCAACAAAATTGCTTATATCTCAGCTGCAAATAGCCTTAGAGAATTCAAAAGGGCATCACTTTATTACTAGCACATTGTTTTATTGCCATGTGCTTAGATATATAAATCATGATCGCTGGCAAGCAAGATATAATAAATTTTGTTGAAGCACAGCCTTCAATTTTCTGTTATTATCACAATTTTTCGAAAGTTTACGTAACATTCAGAAAAGTTAATAACATATGATAAAGTTATTGGACTATATGGCACTTGTGCATTCTCATAGCATTCTATTGGTACCATTTTCAGCACTCTAAGGGTATTGGTGGCTGAGATAAAAGCGACTTTGTTGCGGTATCCCTTCATTTTTTCGTAGATTTTTCCATTATTTATGAAAATGTCAGTAATATCCATACAACAAAAATAGCTGATATTTGATATATCTTATTACATGCTTATAAAACATTGTCCCAGCAATCATTTGATAACAATTTTAGCTCTCTAAGTCTTTCAGTTGCCAAGATATGTGCGTTTTTTTACGTATACCCCCTTAAATTTCCCGTACTTTTTCTCTCAATTCAAAAGGTTTTGTTAATATTCTTAAAACTTAAAATCATATGACTTATAAACTGTAGTACAGGATGGTATAATATTGCCCTAGCAACAATTTGATGGCATTTTCAGCACTTTAGGACTTTTGATTGCCGAGATGCAAGTCATTTTGAAGGTTCAGTCGTTTAAGTTTTTCACTTTTTCTCTCAATTTTCTTAAGTTTTCATTAAAATTCATTTTAATGTCATTTTGGCGTTTTCCAATAACGTCAACGTCATTTTGGCGTTTTTACATCACTTCCTGCTAAATTCACCTAATTTTGGCGTTTTTGCTGTCATTTCCTGTTATTTCTATCTGATGAAGGGAGTAATCCCGAAACATGTTATAGAAAGAAAATTACTGTGTTGATTTTGATTTGATCCCAGCCATTAAAATTCATGAAATTTAAAAATAATCTATTCTTATATCATACTTTAGGGTCATAGTACATTGTGATAACATGCATTTGATACCTATTTCAGCATCCTAGGTTTATTAACAGCTCTGGTACAAGTGATTTTGTACGTACACATCCTATTTTATCCATGATTTTTCTCCAATTTTTCATGTTTTTTTTTATTAATTTTCGTAAATAAGCAAATTCAATGATTTAAAAATTAAGTATCAAGGTTAAATTGTTAGGTTCATGCATCACTATCACACCAATTATAATATCTTAGAACATGCTATTGGTGGGGTATGAGTATTTTTTATTAAAAACACCCAATTCTTTAGAATCGCACGAGGGGTGGGTGTGAAAACTATGTAATTTTACATCATACAAAGTGTTCATCATTGAGGACAATATTTTATTGCATTTACTAGGTGGTCCCTCTGACCGCACTGGCAGCCTTGAGAATTTTCCCAGGGATGCAAGATAGATCTAATAATCTATCCAATACCTTGCAGTGTATATACTTTTCCCCTCATTTTTCCTCAATTTTTGACATTCTTATTAATAGTCATGAATATGCAAATGAGCTAATTTTCAAATAGGCCCAGGCCATCAATACAGTTTCTATATGATATTACTGGTTCAATAACAAAGTGCCACAATGACAGTTTGGGCCTGAAATTAGTTTATTTATGGATTTTTAACGATTTTTCGGTCATTTTTCATGTTTTCATTAAAATTCATGAATATGTAAATTTGATCATTTGCATTACTTATTATAGGATAAAAGGGCTATGTCTAAGCTTTAAAATGAGACCAAGATCAGTGGTCTAGGGTAAGTAATAGTGGAGATATGGTCAATTATGTATGTATACCCCTATGCTCAAGAATCACGTTAACGGTTGCCATGGAAACCATGCATTTTTTCATAGTGCAATTGAGTTTATCTTTGAGGACGAAAATTCTTTGCATTTCTGGGGTCCCAATGAACGATTTGGCTTCCATGAAAAATTGTCCTGGGGGGGGGGGGGTGCAAGGTAGGTCAAATTAGCTCCCGGGGTAATAGACATTCATCATCTGATCAGGATTCACTTCTCTAGCTTCTCTTACCAAAAACTCTTGGGTACTTTGTAGTTATGGGTTGATCTGTAAGGGCTATTCCCACATGACGTCATGGATACGTAATCATGACGTCAGTCATATTCCATCACATATAATCATGGTTAATGGGTAACAACGTCTTGGGAATGTTAGGTCTGCCTGCTTGACGGTCAAGGTCAAGGTCAAGGTCGAAGGAGGAATGAATGGGTGCTAGGTGCAATGAATGGGTTATTGAGTGCGATGCTGGGTTTCACAAATGTGACGGGATAAACTGATGCCTGACAACTCCACATTGTTTTTCTAGAATGAATGGTTATGGACACCGACCTATAATGCGTCATCCTCTCAATTAATCCCTGACCAATACACAGATGACGGCTTGGTAAGGACTAACGCCTTGGTTGCGGTATATGTACTCCTCTAATGTTTATTGTGAATGGTTTAAAACATATTTGACGAATGGGTTCTCCCATCATTATCATTTGGATGTGTCCATTTTCATTTTTAGGGGTGTTAGGAGTGATTTTTAAATTTTATTCAATTTTTCGATGAAATTCCTCTAAGCAAACAGAATAGCCCTAGATTGTGTCCCATCTGGGGCTATGCTGTTTACCTATGCCCCACAAAAAGGACGCCAGGCTTAAATGAGTTAAAAAACATATCACTAACATATCGGAGCAACAGAAATTGTTTCTGACAAAAATCAGAAGTACGTACCTCGTATTGCTGTTTCTAAAACTGTGCAGAAAAATAATTTCTGCCTATATAAAGTCTTTTCAGAAATGCAGGTAAAGGTGTTTTGCATTACGACACACAAACAGTTCGTTTGAACAACAATAAAAAGATATTGTTTTGCATAACTGTATGCTAAACATTGTTCTGCGATAGTATACACAAACTATACTGGTTTGAATAACAGTGTGCAAAACTATTTGCTTTACAGTACGCAATATGCGTTGTTTTGCATTACAGTACGCAATATGTGTTATTTTGCGTTACAGTACGCAATATGCGTTGTTTTGCGTTACAGTACGCAATGTGTTGTTTTGCGTTGCATTACGCAAAATAAAATGTTTTGCATGCCAGTTGGCAAAGAGAAAAATAAAGTGGTACGTATTTTGTAAGTTTGTTGGCTTCTGCTTGCAACATTTGTATTATAATCTCATTTTGTAAAATTAAAACCTGCAAGAAAAATAGATAAGAAAGCGTCTAGAAATTGTTAATGTGTATATCCTTAATGGATACTGAAACCATTCACAGTAAACAACATTAACCATGCTTTTGGCCCGTAAGATATTCAGTGCGAGGGTCTAACCTTTCCGAGTCCCTAGGGGCTTTTAGCACTCTTAAATGACTCTCCAGTGAATAATATCTTCTGATGCGCGCGTTTTGTTTTGGATTTTCTTTCTAGGTTATACAGATGATAGGTGGTAGATTTTGGAAAATAGCCTTAGAAATGCTTAATAATAAGTTCATATTAAAGCATTCAGAAAACAAATATTAACACGAGTTAAACTCTGTCTATATTAGACTTAGCGCTAAAGCTTAAGCAGGCATATAGTTTAACAATAGCGCAAAACTTAGCGGAAAAGTTCACGCTATCTCGTTTTGTGTGCAAACGTGCAAATTCAGGGGAGAGACAAACAGCGCTCTTTCTTTCTGCACAAGCTTATTTTCAAACTTGCGCCCAAGAAGCAAGCGTATTGCGGAAATTCCGCATCTAGCAATCGTTTTCTTCTTTTTTCTTTTTTTTTTTTTTTTGTAAAATACAAAACTGTACAGGGATATTATTTGGAGAGTTATACCATATTCGTTTATAGTAGTTTTGAGTCTGGGAGACAGAATTAGATGGGTTAGTGCGAAAAAACATTGCTTTTTGATATATACTTATTTTATTTGGAATTGCACAATGGGTAAGAATTTTGATCGATTTATTTTCATTTAGATTCTCCATTCTTTTATTAATAATTCTTTTTCTGGAGCTGTTAGTTTTGCTTTTGTTTTTACTATTTAACATTTTCGAAATTCTATTTAAACGAGTTCTATATTACATAGTAAGCAGCAGTTTTCCTGCCAAATATTAGTCAGATGAAACAAAATTTTATGATTAGCCATTCTATTTCATAATTGTTACAAAGACTTTCGCCCTGAATTCTTAAATAAATGCTTGACTTTTCATCTAAGTTAAAGTTGCATGTTCAACGCACCTTTAAGTTTTACTAACAATAACACAAAACAAATGGAACGAGGAATGTTCACATGAAAACAGTGGAGTTTGGCAAAATGTTTTTTTTTCTGAATATATAATATTTTGAGTTCAATTAAGTTCAACTCAACATACCTTTATAGGTATAGCGTTTTTGCCAGATTCCATTATTTTGCGAACGATTTTGTCACATTTTCAAATGGTGGCTTCCATTTAAAAGACACTTCATTTTTTAGAACAAAAATACGAAAGTAAGACGCCATTTTGTCTGTCAGCTCCTTTTGGTCAAATACGAATACATGGAAAATGGAGGCCGCCTTGTCTTGAAACACACATTTGGTATTGTAAAATGTTGCATGAGCATGAATATAGGACCTAATATGTCGCATGATCCTTTTAACAAAAATGTTTAACAGCTGCTTTTACTGAGCACATTTTATTCAGAACACACATTTTATGCACTTTTTAATTTAGCCGCCAGTGCACTATCCTGGAAGTGAGAGACGTAGCATGGAACGGAAATAGTGTTTCACACATGCGCACATTCACCCTTTAGAAGTCACCAATCACGTTGCACAGAATCAAAATGACGCCATGCATGTTCTAAAAATATTTTCCAATCACATTACAGATTTTTGGCGGGAACAACGACAAGAATACAGAGAGAATTCATTACCTGAATTCACCTTTCGTGGCCAGATATATTCGATTCCATCCCATTGAATGGAACAAAAAGATAGCTATGCGCATTGGCCTGCTGGGCTGTGCATACAAAGGTGAGCATCAACAAGATTATATTGTACGGTTATTGGCAATTGGCAGAGGCTGCTCATTACGGAAAACTTGCCCATACAATAAACAGATATTTTTATGAGCTTTAAAAACTGAAAATTTTCAGCAGAAAAATTTTGATATTTTTCTTAATTTTTGCTCAAAACATATTAGTTGGGACGATGAAACTCGTACGACGCTTAGTTTTGACGAAAAATACACCCATGATTCTAAAGGCTTAATTTGGTATAAAATTAAAGGTTATTATGTCTCCTTTCGTTTCCCAGTTGTTGTTGGGTCAAAAAAGTGTAGCGTCATATTGGAAAATGGGGAGATAACTCTGTGCTGCACTGTACTTCATATGTGCTAGTATGAGTAGTAGAATGGACGTATCTCAGCCAATCTTCAAGATAAATCAGCAAACGTGGTACCAAATTAGAGTGAAGATATTTATCCTTCATCTGAATTTAAAGATGCAAATAATGCATAATTCTGAATCTATGAATATTCATGATTACTCATAAAAACTGACGATTTTATCAAAAGTTATTGATCAAAATGTCCAAATTAAGCACAGTTTGAAGTCAAGGCAATAGAAATACTCAACAAATACAACAATAATTTCTTCCAGTATGTCAAACATCTATAATGAAACTAGTATGTGTAATTTTGCTAACGTAACTACCAGCTAATTTGCATACTAATTAGCTTATTACATTATCCTATTTTACCACAGGAGCTAATTTGACCTACCTTGCACCCCTAGGACAATTTTTCATGGGTGCCAAATCGTTTATTGGGACCCCAGAAATGCAAATAATTTTTATTCTCAAAGATAATAGTCTTATTTGCACCATGAAAAAGAAAACCGCATGGTTTCCATGACAACCGTTAACGGGATTCTTGAGCATTGGGGGTGTACATACAAAATTGCTCATGTCTCCACTATTACTTATCATAGACCACTTTTACAGTATTAGGTCTCATTGTAAAGCTTAGACAAGTCCCTTATTTCCTATTGTAAGTTATGTGAGTTACCATATTTGCATATTCATGAATTTTAATGAAAACACTAAAATGACAGAAAAATCGTTAAAATCCATAAACTGATTTCAGGCCCAAACTATCACTGCGACACTTTGTTATTGAACCAGTAATATCATATTACAAATTTATTGATGTCATGGACCTAAATGAAAATTATCTCATTTGCATATTCATGAATATTAATAAAAATGTCGAAAATAGAGGGAAAACGAGGGAAAAGCTATAGCCATTGCAAGGTTTTGGATGGGTTATAAGATGATCTATCTGCATCACTGACTCCAATTTTCATTACTAATAGTGTGGTCAGAGGGACCACATTAATGCCATAAATAATGTCTACGATGAACACATTTGCATGATGTAAAATTACATAGTCTCCACACAACTCTAGTGTGATTCTAAAGAATAGGGCGTACTCACAAAAATAGTCATATTACAACAATAGCATGCTCTGGAATATTATAATTGGTCTGATAGTGATGCAACGACCTAGCGATTCAACCTTAATCCCTATTATTCAAATAGTTGAATTTGCTTATTCATGAAAACTAATAAAACCCACAAGCAATCGGGGAAAATCTTGGAAAAATAGGGGGTATACGTACAAAATCACTTGTACCAGAGTTGTTAAGAAACCCAGGATGCTCAAAGAAGTATCAAATGAATGCTATGGCAATGTACTTTCAGCATCCTGGGTTTGTTAACAGCTCTGGTACAAGTGATTTTGTAAGTATACCCCCTATTTTTCCAATATTCTTCTACGATATCTTGAGTATTTGTTAATTTTCATGAATAAGCAAATTCAACGATTTAAATAATAGGTTTTAAGGTTAAATCGCTAGGTCGTAGCATCGCTATCAAACAAATTATAGTATTCAAGGGAGGGCATGCTATCGTTGGTTTATGAATATGTTTGTGAGTGCACCATATTCTTTAGAATCACACTAGGGGTGTGTGGAAACAATGTAATTCTAAATCGTGCAAATGTGTTCATTGTAGAACAATACTTATGGCATTAAGGGGGTCCCTCTGACCACACTGACAGCCATGAAAATTTGTTTCAAGGATGCAAGATAGATCATCTTTTGACCCATCCAAAACCTTGCAATGGCTATACTTTTTCCCTCGTTTTTCCACTATTTTCGACATTTTTATTAATATTCATGAATATGCAAATGAGATAATTTTCATTTAGGCCCATGACATCAATAAATTAGTTAAACGATATAACCTGGTTCAATAACAAAGTGGCACAATGATAGTGTGGGCCTGAAATCAGTTTATTTATGGATTTTTAACGATTTTGCTGTCAGTTTTAATGTTTTCATTAAAATTCATGAATACGCAAATTAGTTAACTTGCATTACTTACAATAGGATGAAAGGGCAATGTCTAAGCTTCAAAATTAGATAAGGTTCAGTCACAGTAGGGGAACGGAAGTGAACGGACAATTGCTACTGACCGGAAAGTCATGTCACTTGCGATCATGTACAGTTGAGAATCGGTCACTTGCGGTATTGATTATTTGTTTACACCTAATAAAACGTACTCTCAAATTCCCGGAAAAGTAGTCAGACCTTTTTTATTTGGGTTTAGGTAAGTTACTTATATGCACTTCATTTTGACCACATGAACTTGCTATTTCATCCCTTGCTTTCCATGAAACAGACCTTTGATCACTTGTTTATCATGGTTTGATAGGCGATTTTTGAACGCGAATTTTTAAACACGAATAAAACACGTGTAAAGTCGAAAAAAAAGACATTGAATTAAAAGCTTAAATCACAAAATGGTAATACTTGCTGAGAAAATGAAACAAAATAATATAATACTTGCTGAGAAAATGAAACAAAATAGTCGCAAAACGTCCAAGGATGCAAAATATATGGAAAATATAACACGTGTAAAACCCAAGATTTGTACAGTCACTTGCTTTGATGACGTAAAAGCAAGTGACCGAGCGTCTATTGTACAATAAGCAAGTGACCGATCCTTCCACACTGTACATTCGCAAGTGCCGTTACTTTCGTTCACTTCCGCTCCCCTACTGTGTCAGTGGTCTAAGATAAGTAATAGCGGAGTATGTATGTACAGCCCCATGCTCAAGAATCATGTTAACGATCGCCATGGAAACCATGAATTTATTCATAGTGCAAATAAGTTTATCTTTGAGGACAAAAATTCTTTGCATTTCTGGGGCCCCAATGAGCGATTTGGCACCCATGAAAAATTGTCCTGGGTGCAAGGTAGGTCAAATTAGCTCCCGGGGTATAGGCTGAGATATGCTTGATTGCGCTGATAGACCGCCCGTGTGTTTAAAATGTACTATTGGGTTATCTCCCCATTTTGCAATATGACGCTACACTTCTTGGAACCAAGAATAAATGTAAATCGATAGGAGATGTACTAAGATTTAAATTAAGATGTTTTTTGTTCTTTAAAACGATATATGAGCTGATTCAATGGGTAAAACACAGGAGTCAATATTGTAAAATAAGTGATAGATGATTAGAATTTGCATATTCATTAATATGCAAATCAGGTAATTTACATATTTAAACATCATCCTGAAGCACAATGCCTACCCATTTCTTTGATACTAACTTTATTCATTTAAGACGAACGTAAGCTGAGATAGGCTTCAGTTTGTTGGTAAATTGCATGTGTGCATACACTGTACTATTGGATTATCTCCCCATTTTGCAATATGACGCTATACTTCTTGGAAGCAAGGAAAATGTAAAAATCAAAAAAGATGAAAGAGGTATCAAGGTTTAATTTAAGACACTTTCTGTTCTTTAAAACGATATTTTATCTGATTTAATGGGGTAAGACATCGGAGTCATCTGTCAAACAATATCTGATAAGTAAAATTTGCATATTCGTTAATATGCAAATCAGATAATTTGTATATTAAAACATTATTCTGAAGCACAATTGCCTACCCTTTACTATGATAATTAATCTATAACTCTTAGGCGAACGTAGGCTGAGATATGTTTGATTGAGTAGGTAGACCGCCTGTAAGTATAAAATTGTACTATTGGGTTATCTACCCATTTCGCAGTATGACGCCACACTTCTTGGAACCAAGAATAAATGTAAATCGATAGATGTACTAAGGTTCAATTTAAGACATTTTTTTTTTTTTAATCGATATATTAGCTGATTCAATGGGTAAAACATAAGAGTCATCTATAGTAAAATAAGTGATAGATAAGTAAAACTTGCATATTCATTAATATGCAAATCAGGTAATTTGCATATTTAAACATCATTCTGAAACACAATGTCTACCGTTTACTTTGATACTTAATTTATTAATTTAAGACGAACGTAGGCTGAGATATGCTTGATTTTGTTGGTTAACTCCATGTATGCATAAACTGTACTACTGGGTTATCTCCCCATTTTGCAATATGACGCTACACTTCTTGGAAGCAAGGGCAAATGTAAAAAGATGGAAGAGGTACCAAGGTTAAATTTAAGACACTTTCTGTTCTTTAAAACGATACTTTACTTGATTTAATGGGGTAAGACATTGGAGTCATCTATCGAACAATATGTGCTAAATAAGTAAAAATTGCATATTCGTTAATATGCAAATCAGATAATTTGCATATTTAAACATTATTCTGAAGTACAATCGCATACCCTTTACTTTGATACTAAATCTATGAATCTAATGCGAACGTAGGCTGAGATATGCTTGATTGTGTTGATAGACCGCCTGTGTGTATAAAAATGTACTATTGGGTTATCGCCCCATTTTGCAATATGACGCTACACTTTTTGGAACCAAAAACAAATATAAATCGATAGAAGATGTACTATGGTTCAATTTAAGACAAGTCTTGTTCTTTAAATCGACATATTTGCTGATTCAGTGGGTAAAACATAAGAGTCATCTATCGTTAAATGAGTGATAGATGAGTAACATTTGCATATTCATTAATATGCAAATCAGATAATTTGCATATTAAAACATCATTCTGAAGCACAATGTCTACCCTTTACTTTGATACTTAATTTATTATTTTAAGACGAACATAGGCTGAGATATGCTTGATTTTGTTAGTATACTGTCTGTATTCAAAATACGCGTGCTATAGAGTTATCTCCCCATTTTACAATATGACGCTACACTTTTTGGAACCAACAACAACCGGAAATCGATAGAAGAGGTAATAAGCTTTAATTTAAGACCAAGTCTGTCCTTTAGAATGATGGGTGTATTTTATCCCTCAGAAATCGGGGTCATCGTCCCAACTATATAGATTGTCGGTACACGTTAGAACTGTCTCGCCGAGGCTGTTCTAACGAGTACCCACAATCTATGTTTTGGAGCAAAAGTAAGAAAAATAGGTATACACCTGCATACCCCAGTTTTGCTATGTAAAAATGGAGTATAATGGGGTATTTATTTCACGGATGATGCAGAGAAAGACATACATAAGGGAAGATTGCTAGAAATGTAGCTTGCTTCTAAAATTTTAAAAGTACATAAGACTCTGTAACGCATTTGAAAAATACTTAAGTTGTTGATCCTCAATATTTTCAGTATCTCATCAAAATGAATTTCATGGCGAAGTTGTTTATATAATGTTATTTAGACATTCACATTAACTTAATATTTTATTCATAAAGACACGATGTAAATTAAAATACACCATATTTTATCACCTTACAGTTTAGGCTTCTTGCGTAACGTGTTTATCATTCGCGAATGTACTGACATAAAAATTCTTCAAAACAGATGTTTTAATTATTTCAAATTATAGGAAGAGAGTACATGTTTGGAAATTTTACCCACCATTTAGTGAAACAATTGACTTGAAACGTATCGTAGATACTAAAATTATGGAAAAGTAAAGTAAAAATTGAATCATTTTAACCTTAAAACTGACCATCACGTGACCGAGACGCATAAGAGCCATAGTCAAACTTTGGGGCATAATGCTTCGTTAAGTGACTCTGTTAAA
This sequence comes from Rugalucina vietnamica, assembly GCA_964017185.1. Classification (NCBI taxonomy): domain Eukaryota; kingdom Metazoa; phylum Mollusca; class Bivalvia; order Lucinida; family Lucinidae; genus Rugalucina; species Rugalucina vietnamica. The sequence goes on along the minus strand of OZ024878.1, from coordinate 45,310,657 downwards.
TTGTAACCTTTTTGCTAAAATAGGGACATTTTGACATATATTCTGTAATACCCGCTGCTAAAATCACACATTTAGGTAATTCCTTACCCAATTCAACCAAGTTTTGTATCAAGGTGTCATCTAGTTATATCAGATGTGTATATAAAATGGTTGACGTTTTGTAAGCCTTGAATAGGAAGAAAATTTAATGTGATCTATAGATGACAATAAAATATGCGCCTGTGCATGAGAAAACCAACAATTTGAGTGAATGACAAGGTCCAACATAAACCAGCCTGTACAGACACAGAATAAAGTTAGAAGCTTGAAATTTTGGATATAACTAGAACAGGAATTGGACTACCCGAGTGGCGAAAACAAAGGCGCTGATCAGCTGTGCAGTTACTGCACAGGTGATCTGCGTCTTTGTTTTCGCCTATGCAAATCGTTGGATTTCTCATGCGAAGGCTCATATACAAGAATGAATAATTACTGTCCTAATGGGGCCAACATATTTATGACTTGAATTTCAACCTAATTTGAATACGCCGATTCATTCTGTTAAGTTTGATGGTTTGTGTATACTGAACTTATTCGAGTTATGTTGAGTTGTAACTTTTCAATCGTTTCCAAGTCACAATTTTGTGCACTTTTTGCTGTTACAAATTAAACAATATCTCACTATTCATACGATATAGCTAGTTCATTTTACTCGGCCAAACATACAAAGCTGGGTCGCCTGGGATAAAACAATGTGCGGGTCGAAGGTCCGGTATACGAAAATGGTTCGTGCGTTTTGAAAACAGTCTTAGTAACGCATTTATTGCTTCTGATGCATTCTCTGATATGCCACTACGTTTGTCACTGATCTAGAACTTTGCAGCGAATACGTGAAGACAGTAATTTTGGATTAAAATTCTTAGTGTCAATGAAATCCTTTTGATATCCCCCAAAATATATAAAAAACCAGCAATCAAATGACAACTTTTTTTTGGGAAGCAAAGTATAGCAACAAAATTTTGACAAAATTGTGTTGCTATACTTTGCTTGTATTTTCTCAAGATTTCATTTTAACCGCTTAAATAGTATATCGCATTGCACTGAAAAGAATTCTTGATATAAGACCTGAGGGTTTAAGTGACAAATGTGTTTTAGCAAGCAAAATAAGTAAAGTAATTTAAAATGCATTTGCCATACGAGGTGTGTAATACATATTTGATACCTCGGGAATGTCACTTTTAAAATATACTGTGATTACGTTTTATGGAGACAGAAAGTCTACATCATGATAAAAACAAAAAAAATCCGACTCATTTTCGCCCAAATTGCAATTTAGATATGTATCGCAGCGACTTTGCGTTATATAATCTGGGTCAAAGAGAACCAGCATATCAAAATCCAGGTCAAAATCGACTGTACCAAAAATATTGAATTAAAATAATATGGCCTAACTGAAAAGAAACATTCATTTATTAAGTTCGTTAATTTATTTTGCACCACAACGTAAACTAATGGTCACACTGCTAAAGAACAACTCGTAAAACATGGGTCAGCGGGAAGCAACCAGTACAAGCCAAACGGCTTATTTTATGTACGGCCCAGTTATGCCCCTCGTCCTTTCAAATAATAAGTATTAGAAGTAACATTCTTCTAAACACATGTGAGTTTGATGGCATCAAGAAGAAAATCCGAAAACTACAAACAAAACAATAAGATGCTAGAAAATAATCACCTCTTTTCTTCCTTGACGGAGAGGTGTCTGATTTTGTATAAAGCTTACGTCAAACCAACGTTATATACCAAACCCAAGGAAAAATAAAATACGTTGAAAATGCCAATGACATCAGAACTACCACCTTCTCATATATTCATCTCATCAAATATGTGTCTGTATGCAAATGTGTTTTGTGTAATTCTAGCACGCGTGTTTTTGTTTTGCAAGTGAATATACGTACACATTTTATATGAATTAATTTTGATAATAGCCAATGTTTTGTGTAATCACACATGAATTTGTTTTTCAGGTGAATGTACAGAGGGTTTCATGCGAGTAAACGAAGATTCGCCATGCGGTAAGTGGATATGTATTTCGACTTTGTTTAAGAGAGTGGCCACCTTTAGGATAATAGCTACTCACTCAGCTTACGATATGTTATTTTTTCATTAGTTATTGTCAATTTGTTTTTTCTCACGCCAGTTTTACTGAGTGTGGGCCTTTGGTTCTGGCACCAGTGCCTGATCATTGCTTACTGTACCTGTTTGTACGTCAGATGTATGACTCTAGAATCATTGATTGCGACACGATATCAGGCCAAACCTCATTGTTAAACGTGGTGAAATAGTAGCCACTCTTCTTGTACAGGTTCAGTTAAACATGCTGTTGAGTTGCCTTTTTAGCTCACCTGAGCCGAAGGCTCACAAGGTGAGCTTATAGGATGACCATGATCCGGCGTCCGTCCGTCCGTCGTCCATCGTCCGTCCGTCGTCCGTCGTCCACAATTTCAAAGATCTTCTTCTCTGAAACCGCTTGGCCGATCTAGTTGAAATTTTATGTGGAGCCTCCTTGGGTAGTGGCATTTCAAGTTTGATCGCGAAATCCAGGTCACATGACCAAGATGGCCGCCACGCCCATATATGGTAAAAACCCTTCAAAAATCTTCTTCTCCAGAACCGGTGGGCCGATTTCCACGAAATTTGATATGTAGCATTGGGGACTTCAGCCCATCAAAGTTTGATAAAATGATGACCCTTGGATGACCTTGACTTATTTTACGGCAAGGTCAAATTTGGAAACATAGACTTTTACATGGGAAAAAGTGAAAACTATGGATTTTTTGAAAACTATTGCAGCCTGAGGCCTGAAAAGTGGTAGATGCAAACAACTAATAGAGTAGATGAAGGTATATGATTAATTTAGGTCAAGGTCATCTCTTGACCTTGGCCAGTCTGTTGTCCATACACACTTTTCAAAGATCTTCTTCTCTGAAACTGCTTGGCCAATCAAAGTGAAATTTTATGTGGAGCATCCATGGGTAGGGGAAACGAAAGTTTGATCGCGAAATCCAGGTCACATGACCACGATGGCCGCCACGCCCATATGTGGTAAAAACCACTCAAAAATCTTCTTCTCCAGAACCGGTGGGCCGATTTCCACGAAACTTGGTATGTAGCATTAAGGACGTCAGTCCATCATAGTTTGATAAAATGATGACCCTTGGATGACCTTGACCTATTTTACGGCAAGGTCAAATTTGGAAACATAGGCTTTTACATAGGAAAAAGTGAAAACTATGGATATTTTGAAAACTATTGCAGCCTGAGGCCTGAAAAGTGGTAGATGCAAACAACTAATGGAGTAGATGAAGGTATGTGATTAATATAGGTCAAGGTCATCTCTTGACCTTGGCCAGTCTGTTGTCCATACACAGTTTTCAAAGATCTTCTTCTCTGAAACTGGGCGGCCAATCAAAGTGAAATTTTATGTGGAGCATCCATGGGTAGGGGAGACGAAAGTTTGATCGCGAAATCCAGGTCACATGACCAAGATGGCCGCCACGCCCATATATGGTTAAAACTACTCAAAAATCTTCTTCTCCAGAACCGGTGGGTCGATTTCCACGAAACTTTGTATGTAGCATCGGGCACCTCAGCCAATCATAGTTTGATAAAATGATGACCCTTGGATGACCTTGACCTATTTTACGGCAAGGTCAAATTTGGAAACATAGGCTTTTACATAGGAAGAAGTGAAAACTATGGATTTTTTGAAAACTATTGCAGCCTGAGGCCTGAAAAGTGGTAGATGCAAACAACTAATGGAGTAGATGAAGGTATGTGATTTATATAGGTCAAGGTCATCTCTTGACCTTGGCCAGTTTGTTGTCCATACACACTTTTCAAAGATCTTCTCTGAAACTGCTTGGCAAATCAAAGTGAAATTTTATGTGGAGCATCCATGGGTAGGGGAGACGAAAGTTTGATCGCGAAATCCAGGTCACATGACCAAGATGACCGCCACGCCCATATATGGTAAAAACCTTTCAAAAATCTTCTTCTCCAGAACCGGCAGGCCAATTTTCATAAAACTTGGTATGTAGCATTTGGGACTCCAGCCCATCATAGTTTGTTGAAATGATGACCCTATGATGACCTTGACCTATTTTACGGCAAGGTCAATTTTGGAAACATAGGCTTTCACATGGGAAAAGGCGAAAACAAACTGTTGCAGCCTGAGACCTGAAAGTTGCTAGATGCAGACAACTAATGGAGTCAATGAAGGTAAGTAATTAATGAAGGCCAAGGTCATGTCTTGACCTTGGCCCAAGGTCATTTAAATATCAAAATTAAAATTATGCTTTTCTCAGAAATCACAGGGTTTGGAAACTATTGCAGCCTGAGACCTGAAACTTTGCAGATGCAGACAACTTAATGAAGTCAATAAAGGTGTATGAGTATTCAAGGTCAAGGTCATTTCATTATGACTTAATACTCCAAGATCAGGCTTCAGGTGAGCGTTCTCAGGACCAATGGTCCTCTGGTTAGTGGGTCTTAACGATAATATCCATATACCTGTGAATAAACTTTAGGAAAAATAGTTTTAGTATACAATTTGATATATCTTTTGTTTCTTTTTCAGTTGAAAATCTTGCTTTCAACATGAAAGCCACCATTAGCACCAGCTCTCGACATCATAAGCGGCACATCAGCAGCAGCCATATTGCCCAGGACAGAGCGTCACAAGCGGTAGACGGCCGCTTAGGCCAAAATCTCAGATTCTGTACAATTCTTGACAATTTGTATGGGGATGTGTTTGCGATAGACCTGGGTAGGAGGAGAAAAGTTTCGGGCGTGGTGATTTACACGTGGCAGGGTGAGGGGCAAGGTAGGTCATGGTCACATTTTGTTTACTTAAAAATGAGCTATTGTGATGTAACCTTGGATTTTGTTAACTTGACAGCATTTCAAATTGGGCCGAGTGTTGTCATTTTAGAAAAATAAAAAAATATTTTCGCTAGTGTCAGACTTACTTAAAATATCATGCCACACATGGCATAAATTAATCATTGGATAGGAGTTCATCTTTTTGCAGTTTACCAAAAGCTTTCTGCTGGATGTCTGCTGGTTTTTATTTGTGTTGATTTGTACTCCTTTTTTCCTTTAACAAATATGCAGACGACACTGGTTGACATGAATGCCTAACAAAATTTTATTTTTTTTTCAGAGGGTGTTAGTGCTTACAAAGACTATATGAACAATTTAGACAAACTTTTAGTGTATGTAGACGATAAGGGCGGGGCCAATGAATCCAAAGACCCCGACTCGACTTCACAGTTGTGTGCATATACGTCAAGACTTAATGACGCATTATTTAAGCCCCACTTACATTTCCCGTGTATGAGGCCCCTGGAGGGTCGCCGGGTATTAATAGAAGCGTGGAACGTGGAAAATAGTTGGAATAGGATTTTCAGTGCGGTATTATGTGAGGTTCAGATATACGAGTAAAGGTCGCGTGAAGGTCATGTAAAAGTCATGAAACTGGATTTAGAAACCTCATTTAAAGCGAGCACTGTGATTACATTATGTATATGTACACTTATTCGTGACGTCATGCATTCTTCTGTCCAACCAAAGATGTTTGTTGTGTATAACGCTCATATATACTCACAGTATATGGATTATTGATATTAACCAATCACAACGCGTGTATGAATTTGTACCGGAAGTGCAACACGAATACTCCGAGACAGCGATACCGGATATTACGCAGTGTATGTCTATACAGGATATCGCGCAATACATGGATAGTTACATTCATACCATGTGTTTTATTCACATGTAATGGATAATAAGCGAACATTTCGGTGCTATTTTGGAATACAGGGGAAACATGTGCCAGTAAGCTTTCGATTTTCGATACAGACGAATATATGAACGAATATTTCTTTGTCATAATTCGAAATAGCATGGCATGCATGTGTTCAGATATACAATAAGGATATGTTGGGCAGATGTAATCAGCGCAGTGGTATACTGTGAAACTACATGAAGCTAATACATGGAACACCTCTGCAATTTAGTGAAATACAAAGTAGAATAAATATAAAGTTACTTTTCTGGCAATGCATAAATTGGATTAAAAGGGTACCTGTTCAATGATCACTACGAAAATGACACATGGACGTGGTAAACATGCCAATTGTTTCAAAGCTGTGACAGGAATACCGATATAAGAGTATCCATTTGACTTATGTGACATTTTACCCATATAAGAAATGGGACATGGTATATGCTGAATAAATGATGAACGGTTTAGCTGCTTCATGTGTAATGGAGTATTATCAAATGAGCCGCGTCACAAGAAAACCGGATTTTTGCCTATGCGAAAACAAAGGCGCAGATCAGCTTCGCGGTAACCGCGAAGCTGATCAGCGCCTTTGTTTTCGCTACTCGGATAGTACAATTCCTCTTCTACTCATAGCCAAAATTTCAAGTATCTAGCCTGCTCCTTTGACTGTACAGACCGATTTGTGTCGCACCTGGTCGGAAACCCCGAAGACCGGTTTTCTCGCGTCGCGGCTCAAATGGGACATGGTATATGCTGAATAAATGATGAACGGTTTAGCTGCTTCATGTGTTATGGAGTATTATCAAATGAGATTTATCTATCAAATTACCATAGTTCTACATAATGAACAAGCACGGCATCATTACGAAAACTTGCCCATGCAATATACAAAGAATTTTTTCAGTTCAAAAATCGAAAATTTTCATCAGAAAAATTTTGATATTTTTCTTATTTTTGCTCAAAACATAGATTGTGGGTACACGTTAGAACCGCCTCGGCGAGGCGGTTCTAACGAGTACCCACAATCTATGTTTTGGAGCAAAAATAAGAAAAATAGGTATACCCCTGCATACCCCAGTTTTGCTATATAAAAGTGGGGTTCAAGGGGGTATACATTACACGGACATGTTTGCATGATGTCATGCTTACATGTCCCTGTAATAAGAAATAACATACATCCCATTTCAACTGTTGTGAACAGGGGTATACATCATTTTCCTTAATTTTGCTCCAAAACATGGATTGTGGGCACCCGTTAGAACCGGCTTGCCCACATATCATGTTTTGAGCAAAAATAAGAAAAGCGACAAATATTTTGCACTAAACTTGTCAGTTTTCATGTATGTGTATTGCATAGACATGTATATGTATTGCATAGACATGTTTCGTGATGGCCCAGATCCTATAATAGAACAATGCAAACTGTTCAGTTTAGACAGTAGCATGTTTATTTCATGCGAAGAATTATGGTTATATGACATACAGTTTGCAGGGGTGAAATAATGATACGGTTATACGACAATCCAACTTGATATTTTGAATTATTTTGTGTAAACAATAAATTCAACTGCAGATGGAGTTCAACATTATTTTGAATAATCTCGAATTTTGAATGAGTACGAATATTAGTTAGTTCTTGCTGATTTGATCATTACAAAACACCTTTCTTTAAGGCTTAATTCGGGTGATGCTATATCCGCGGCTAGCCGCTGTACCATTATTTAGTATTCTCCTCTGACAAAATCAACCAATCAGCATGGTTGTATCAAAAGTAGTCGCGGAAATCCGAAGTTGGCCATTTGATTGGCCAATACTCTTCATCTGGGCATTTCTTGGCTATAGCCGCGGAAGTGCTTCTAAGCGTGGTCGCTATAGCTATAGCGACTATAGCTCGAGCCACAGCCCGTTCGAATGAGGCTATAGCCGGGGCTATATCCACAAACGAACTCAGCCTATGTTTAAAGGTGATACGAATTGACTACGATTTTTCAAAATGACTAGGACCCGAACATGATAACCGGCACCCAAAATAATCAAGTTGATAGATTGTTTACTGGTGGATTGTTCTTATTTCAGCCCTTTGCAAACTGATTACTATATATACATGTACGTGTATTGTCCGTTTATAGCAATTTAAAATATGGAAGAGAAAGAAATGTGACTTTTTCTATCTATCTAAATGTAAATATTGTAAAAAAAGACATGAGTGGCACACATAGAATAGTGTATGACTGCCAACACTAATGGATGTGATCTACATGTATGTAGTACCCAGCTCATGCAATTACTACATTCTTTTCATATAAAAATTTAATGTTACAGAAATCAAATTTAAAAGTATACAGTGCTTTCAAAATGAAATATTCAGTTGAAATTTTTGATACTTTTCTTATCTTTACACAAAACATAGACTTTGGGTGACCACAGTGTATGTTTTGGAACAGAATAAGAGAACGCATGTAACCCCCAATTTTACTATATTTATTAAGGTGTAAGGGGGTAACAATTTGGCGGACATGTTAAAGTGATGTCAAGTTCTTTCAGTCGCACACTCTCAACGTGGCAACCAAACATCTCACAAGAAAGAATACTATTTATTCTATATGATAGATAATTTCATGACAATTTCATGACCTGGGTTAATTGCTACGGAACTTTCATTTTGACCTGGGTTATTTACCTAAATACTTTCCTTTTAACTTGTTGTCACAAGTGTGTGATATCTAACAGGGTCAACAATAGGGCTTTTTCACACTTTTCGTTGTCTCATTACCTTCCCAGCAGGCACATGACGTCAGAATGACGTCAGATCGACGTCGATGCGACGTCATGACGTCGCATCGACGTCGATATGACGTCAGTCTGACGTCATGTGCCCGCCGGGTTCAGTGACATGTGTATCTCTTGTTCCATTTGTAAGATTTTCCTAATATACCTCATCCAAAAGAGCTTTCGGAATCTCTCAGCCTCACTTGATCTATCGTTTTAAGTTTTATTGAATCTCATCTCATCCGTTGAATCATTTTAAGAACTTAAGGAAGTGTAAGAGACACTGAATTTGCATAGAGTCTTAAACATTCTTACATTTTAAGAGACGATATCAAAGAATGCATGAGTGCAAGGAGTTAAGATTAGCCACCAAACATAGTCAAACATCATGACTATTTCCCTATCATTTGCTTCTTAAGTTCGACCTCAGGAAATACAGTATTTTCGTCGACAAATCTATGGAAATGACGTTTTTGGTTTCTGACATTAATGGTAACTTATGAGAAGACCCTCACAAATTTGTGCATGGGAGATCATGAAATGCCCCCTTTAAACATTCACCGACAGCTATAAGTGAATGTAAATTTTATCATTTAAAGGGGGCATCTCATGATCTTACGTGTACATTTTGGATAGAAAATAGATTCAGAATTTTTATTCCAGAAACCGCAGCTCCATTTCCGTTTGGCAAAGCCTAATTAAATTATGTAGAAACAACTGGTGACATTTTGCACTGAACATGGCTTTTGTAAATAAACATTAGAATGTCCGTAGAATAAATGTTCCAAGATTTCTTTTTTTTTTATTTTTTTTTGTATAAAATCATTGCTGTTTAACGGTGTTTTCTGTCTTTCTGTGGTTTTCTGTCTTTCAGAAAATTAGGCCAACTAAGAAATTGGAAATGCATTTGTCAGAAAATACAGTGACACTGTTTGAAAGAGAGCGGTAAAAATTTAACACCGCGTGTTCTTACAAAATAACTATCTTGTATATCGAAAAGCCGCCATGACAAATATATATTTGACGTTGTGTCACAAGTCTGTGTATACGAAAAACAACTGTATGCTTCTTTAGAAACGAAGAAAATAAATTGGACGTTTTTACGCCTGTGTTAAAGCCAGATGTACGTAATTGAAGGCGCTCAAAGGAGCGTGCGTATATAAGGGTCGAAACGTCATTTTTACGCCGCATTCGTAACGTCACTTTTCGCTTGAAACGTCATTTCTAGCGTCAGTTTACGTTCGGAATACGAGACTATTTACATAAAATTATGCAGAGGACTTCAGAAATGTAGAAAATGTGATGTTATTTATTATTTTTGCTCAAAATATAGATTGTGGACATGTTATCCCGAGGAAAACATCATTTGCGCGACAGTTAGCAATATTGAATACTAAATAGCGTCGGAGATTTTTGCGCAAAATCGACGTCGCGCCTAAAACGTACTGAATTCAGTAACGACTACCTCTCTTCGCACGCTTATAGCAGGAAAACGAACCCGGTAACTAGGGACTTTCTCGTTATCTACCTGTAGTTCAGGAATTTCTCTAATACATATCAGTTTTTTAAAAAATCCTACCGTGGAGTTTTTGAAATATATCAAGAAAATTAACAAAAAGGGAGTCTAAAAATCGCATTTTACGTTGACGTCAATGTATTTTCGCTCTCAAATTTGACGATTTTGAAGGCCGATATCTCAAAAACAAGCTCGGAACGGTATCGATTTCTTTTCATTTTCGTATGCAGGACATCAAAATACACCCACATGCCAAAAATAAAAAAAATCTACCGTGAGGTCAATTACGTACATCTGGCTTTAAATTTATATCTGTATTATGTTCAACGTAAAGACAAGAAGAAATTTCAATTTAAAAAATAATCACTATTAATAAGAATGATACTGTATTGAATGTATCGTTTGCCTTTTTGTTGTGAGAGGTGAATCATTTTAATAGTTTTGTGTTGTACATAGTAAAATGTTATTTTCATGTGCAAGTTTTTTGTTATGTTTTTTTTTGTTATGTTCTTCTGGGAACTGTTCTAGCAAAATGTTAATCTAAGCTCCGACTGCTTGACATTGATCAAGAATTAAACTATTTGTGGGCGAAACCAACAAACTGGTAAAAGCTATTGCAAAAATTTTGAAAGTTGTTTTTTAAACGCAATGTATTTGTAATACATGTGTCCACGTTTCATCATCAGTTTCCAATGGACTTTCTTTATCTTTTAGAGACAAGCGTTTTGCATTCTGTAGACTTTGATTTTCATTCATCAGGAAAACGGATACCCCCTTAAACCCCACTTTTATATAGTAAAACTGGGGTATGCAGGGGTATACCTATTTTTCTTATTTTTGCTCCAAAACATAGATTGTGGGTACTCGTTAGAACCGCCTCGGCGAGGCGGTTCTAACGTGTACCCACAATCTATGTTTTGAGCAAAAATAAGAAAAATATCAAAAATTTTCCTATGAAAATTATCCATTTTTGACCTGAAAAATTACTGTATATCATTATATGGGCATGTTTTCATAATGCCTTTCGCGTCAGAGTGATACATGTAATAGTATTAGTTTTTATCCGTTAAAAATCAAGACTAGGTATATTTCTATGTATCTTAATTTGATGAACTCTCAATGTAGATTTGCTTTTGTGTTGGATTTCAGACGTTCAAGAAAAATAATTAACAACCATATATTCAAACTCGTAGTGTTTTTATTTTTCTGACAAGTTTCTGTTCTCAGAAAAGCTTTTTTTTCGTAGTTTTATTCTTATTTATAATCTTTATCAAATCTGTCATAGATAATGTTCATTTCATTCTCAGTTCGATGCACAGGTAGAATGCAAGTCTAAACCCAGTGCGAAAACTCGAAAACATGCCATTGTAATGCACAGATTTTCTTAGGGCTAAAAATTGAGAATTTTCTGTTACAAAGTGTTGATATTTTACGTTACTTTTGCTCAAAATATATGCTGTGGGTACACGTTAGAAGCACCGCTGTGGGTACACTTTAGAAGCACATCTAACGCGTACCCAATATCTTTAGACTTCAAGCAAAAAACAAGTAGAATATCAAATGTTTCATCTGAAAATATTTGAAAATTTACAGGTTGAAGAAAAATCTGTATTTTGCATGGGCGTGTTTTCGAAAAGCTAAATTTCGAATCTTTGATTAGGAGCTTAACTGGTACAGTGAATAATTTGATTCTGCACAATTTGTTAGGTTCTACATTAAAGATCAATTATTTTTGTTTCGTTTCTTATGTTTAGGTACAGATGGGCGAATGCTATTGTTGTTGTATTTTCTGTTCTCGTTAGTGCTCATCAGGAAAACATGTCCGTGCAATGAATCCCCCTTAAACCCCACGTTTATATAGCAAAACTGGGGTATGCAGTGGTATACCTATTTTTCTTATTTTTGCTCCAAAACATAGATTGTGGGTACTCGTTAGAACCGCCTCGGCGAGGCGGTTCTAACGTGTACCCACAATCTATGTTTTGAGCAAAAATAAGAAAAATATCAAAATTTTTCCTGTGAAAATTTTCATTTTTACAACAAAAATATTTGTTTGTATATTGCATGGGCGTGTTTTCGTAATGTGTTAGTTATGAAAGAATATGTTGATAGTGTAAATATTGTTATTATTGTGTACAATAAGTTAAAAAATAAATTATACACATGTTTAACTAAGAATATTTAGTTGTTGTTTTCTTTCATTCCATTATGGTTACATGCGCGGATCCAGAGGGGGTGACCGGGGGTCCGGACCCCCCTGGAATTTGAAAATTTTATCTTAAAAAAGGTAATTTCGGGATTTTTTGGGGGTTGGACCCCCCCTCGTCTGTGACCAAAAATTACCATTTTCGTTGGACCCCCTCTCATGAAAATTTCTGGATCCGCGCATGGGTTACGCCGAAAATGTGTAGTAGGGCTAGCTTTGAAGAACCATAATACGCTCCCTATATAATTTGCTAACCCCAATGTTGATAGAATTCCCATAATATGTAGACATGAATACCATCAGGATAACATGTCCGTGTAATGTATACCCCCATGAACCCCACTTTTACATAGCAAAACTGGGGTATGCATTGTGGGTGCTCAAAACATACATTGTGGGTACTCGTTAGCACTGCCTCTGCGAGGCGGTTATAACGTGTACCCACAATATATGTTTTGAGAAAAAATAAGAAAAATATCAAAATTTTCAGCTGAAAATTTTCAATTTTTAAAGCTAAAAATATCTGTTTATTGCATGGGTAAGTTTGATTAGGGCGTAAAGCAAATGCAAATTGTTGGTTTTCTGATGCGGCGGCTCATTTATTTCCCATTTTAAATATGGTGAACATTTTTTATATTTTACAACCATCCATCATTTTTGCTTAGGCCTGACATTCACGTGATATCCATTATACAAAATTATTGGAGCTTACACATTTTTGTATCATCTCGGTCTTAAATTCACAACTATGAATAAACCAACTAATTATGAATTCGTATGCTTAACCCATATTAGACGAATGGATTTTCCTATCATTATCTTTAGGGTGAGCCCACTTTCATTTTAGGGGCGCCAGGAGTGATTTTTAAATTTTATTCAATTTTTCGATGAAAATTCTCTAAGCAAACAGAATAGCCCCAGATGGGACGCCGCGTTCTGCGGCGTCACATCTGGGGCTATTCTGTTTGCCTATGTCCCATAAAAGGGACGTCAGGCTTAAATGAGTTAACAGCCTCAGCAACATTAACTTACGTACATTTACTTATATGTCACAGAAAATTGATAGTAAAGTACTTTTGTTTACGTCATCTTATCATCTCCGAATTCCACAGTCTTCGTTTTTGACACAGACCAAATACGCATTTGCAACTCCTCATTGAACAGACCAAATACGCATTTGCAACTCCTCTCTGATGATCAATTCTCCAAAATTGAATAGGGTTGGTAAAGACGGCCTATGTCGTTCGTCTCCCAGTAAAGAGAAGATCGTCATTATTTCTACCCCAGTGTGTTGGTGTGTTCTATACTTATGATCTATAGAGTTCAAGTGCTCTTCACTGCTATCCAGTGTATGAAAGATGTTATAGTCAGGTCGGCTCATTGAAAAAGCACCCTGTAATGTCCTGCTTGCTGACAGCCTGCCAGCGAGTTTACATATACCTTATCAACAGACTTTTCATTTAAAAGGGTGCAAGTAGTTAAAAGGTACAAGTAGGCAAGGATCAGGAAAAGGCGCAGTCAGAAAGAAATTCTCACTCCGCCCCGGGAAAACCGAGGTGGGAAAAAACTAAATTGACAGTTAGGTACTTATACTTAGAAAACTTATTGTAAGCCGAGTGAGCAGCTATTTCCCAATAGGCGGCCACTCAGTTACCCGAACTTAACTTAAACTATGAAAACGTACATAAGGTTCAAATAGCTAAAAAAAACGACTCCAAAACATAAAACAAATAGAACCACAACAGAAGTATCGCCTTGGAACGATCAGTTATATAAAATTTAAAAGGAAAACGCACAAACCAAAGCTATGTTTGTCTCACTCTGTATTTCGATGGACTGAGGCTAGAAGTACTTTTGCACCTTATGACACTGAATAATTTAATTTTAAATTATGGGCCTCGAGATTTTTCGTGAAAACTATTAATATTGCATAAACCGTCTCCTTTTCATAAAAAATGTGGCAGAAAAACGTTATTATAACAATACACAACGCAGGTGTGCTTTCTTCACATTACGTGAATAGTTCTTTAAACCAAGGATGTCAACGAATATTCGCATTTTATACAAATATTCGAATATTCCAATTCGAGTTCTGGTTTCGAATATGCGCAGTATTTTCTTACATGCAATCTTTTCAAATCGTATCTGTTCAATTGGAGAGTGACGTTGGAAATTGATATTCACCTCCCGAAGGCATTTCCAAGTCCAGCCAGGACATGTATACAGACATGAAGATTCTTGACATTTAAGGATCGTATGCATACACATGAAAAAAAGATAAATCTAATGCACGTATCACGTTTTCATGTAACAACATTATGTAATAAAAGTATAGAACGCAAATCTGAGTTGATTTTTGTAGAAGTCGTTCCCCTGATAAAACATAAATATTAAATTGTCAAATTCAAAGCTTTTTCATCAAATATATATATATATATATATATATATATATATATATATATATATATATATATATATATATATATATATATATATATATATATATATATATATATATATATATATATATATATATATATATATATATATATATATATATTTGTTTTTTTAAATTATATGCAAATAAGGTGTAGTATTGACAATATTGTCGCAAAAGAAGATGTAAGAAATATTTTAAAAGATCGATATATATTTTTCGAATGAGAGCATAAAGGTCGAAGAGCACACATGTGTTTATTAAGAGCACGTTGATTTCATAACTTATTTTCTTGTAGCCATAACGCAATTTACTTATAATGTGGTTCACGGTTGTAGACTCCGACTATCGCGTACTAACGAGGTTGCAGTGTGAATAGTAGTTTCCAAATATATGGTGGCTGTGGCTTTGCCAAATCTGTTTTTTTTTTTTTTTTGCTCTTGCACAAATGCTATTGCATTATACAAGCCCGAGGTTATAAAACTTTTTTATGCTCATCTCAGCTGAGCATAAAATCTAAACTGCCCATAATGACAAAGTAGCCCAAAATAAATTGAAATTTCAGGTGTAGATAACCAAAGCCTGTAATTGATTCTGCTAATATAGGGATCAAACATGATTTTCCATTCATTAACATTTGCTAGGTCCCGAGGTGGTGATGAAAACCGAGGGCGTAGCCCGAGGTTTTCAACACTCCCAGAGGGACCTAGCGAATGTTAATGAATGACAAAATCATTTTTGATCGCTATTATTGCATAAATTCTGCATAAACGAAAGAAATAATGGTGCACTATATTTTACAGCCTCATCACATTTTCATAAGCGTAAAAGCTTTCATTTTTATGCTCATTCCGGGCCGACTTCAGTTTTTCATTATTAGCACGTGCTTTGCGTGGCGCCCGGTAACGGGCATAAGTAAAAGCCATGTATTAACAGCACGTGCGCGCGTGAATTGCAATATTAATAAATGGCTTTCTCTTCATTAATAAATGGCTGTTAATATCGTGTGACACAGGTATTTATGCAATAATAAATGTTAAAATCCCAACAATTGTTGGCACTTTAACGTTTATGAGCGGGATAAATGAGCTGAGCATGAAAAAAGTTTTATAACCTCGGGACATGATGTAGACTGCAAAACGTCTGCACTCTATGCTTAAAGAAAAAGTGTGTGTCATCACTGTTTAGGGGCGGGACACTACAGCTGCGTTCAATTATTACTATACCCCTGCAATATTCAGAAATAAATTGACAACTCTACTTATTTTTGAACAGTCGTCACTGGCAAGAAATGGATAATCGGAGAATTTGTTTATATATTTTGTTAAATATGAGGGTAAATATTTACTCTATAAAACTTCCAGAACGTGTGATGTTGTACGTATGCCTAAATTTATTACATAATAAATGGAGCCCGATTTTGTAACAAAACATTCGCTGATTTTCGAGTTTCAAAGATTCCACAAGGAACCATGGTTAATGATCTGTAATTTTATTTGTAATTTAAAAAAAGAATAAACTTTTTTGTGCTAAGACTGAAAATTTGCTGTCTTTATGAGTAAATAAAAATAATTGTTAGATCCTTTGGAAGCAGTAAAACTATCAAAGCTAGAAGATTGGCCATATTGTACAATTTCGGGTAATGAACCTTCATCAGTGACCCTTTACAAAACTGGCAGCAAACGCCAGACATTTTTGCTGTAATTTCAAGAATTTACATCTGTGTAGTCTAAAACAAAGACTCGTATTCCCAAAGGGGCAAAATAATCAAAATACTGTTAAGAAGATGATTCTTAACGTACAATATATTTCAAAACTCCAAATATATTCACTGATCCCAAAGGATCAAAAGATTAATATAATCTGCACTATGGATGATGTACGGGGAGACTGTTTTAGGGCCGCCACACGACACAACACCAGCTGCAGTAATTGCAAATAAAAGCACTATTTACAAAGTTACACCCTGATTTTCATTCATTGTGCATTTTAGAATTTCATGATAAAGCGGTTGTTACAATAGCATGCCAATGTTATTTTGCAAGAAAACAAATATTCCACCAGGACGTTTGTACGAAGAAAGCTTACTAGTGGGTTCCTGCATGAGGTAAGCATGCCTTCAAGCACTGTGGAGTCACATCTGGCTTTGTATATTGCCAAAACGTGGGTTGGCCTTTAATCATACAGTTTTATGATTTGTTCCTCCGCACTCTGTGTTTTCCGCCTGAGTACAAAAATGGTTATTCTTTCACAAATTACAAATAAAATTACAAACCATTAACCATGGTTCCTAGTGAAATCTTTGAAACTTGAATATCAGCAATTTTTGTTTAAAAAAAAATGGCTCCATATATTATGTAATCAATTTAGGCATACAAAATCACACAAGATCTAGGAGTTTTGTATACAGAGTAAATATTTTACCCTAATAGTTAAAGCCTAGGTTACATTTGCCCCGATCATCGTACGATTTTTTGGTCTGCGATTTTCCCTACGATATTTTAGGCATCGTAGGTGATAATGGGCTACGGCGTAGGTGTTTGCAATTCATGCGGACATCGTACGATTTCTTGTTCTGGCTTTCTTCGATGTTCCGAGTCAGAACCGTACGGAGATCGTAGGAAAATCGTAGGGTCTCCGCACACTTTAAGTGGAAATCGTTAGGATCCCGTGCGATGTCCGTGAAGAGTCCCTACGATTTTTGACTGAGCCCTTGCGGTCACCCTACGATAGCCGTGCGATGTTAGGTGTCCGTCAGTCTTTCGTGTACTACCAAACGTGTACAACCTCAAAGTGCATTATGGCTCTCCCAAAAGGAAAAGGCAAGCGGTCCTATTGAAACCAAACCATATCCCATCAAAAATCACAGCAATCACATGGCGGCCGCACGATTTTTGTGCGGACGCCGTGGTTTGTCCATATAATGACCGCACGATATCCGTACGATTTTAATAACCTTGCGATATAGCCGTGCGGATGCCGTACGAACACCCTAAAGGTCTACGATTGTCTTACGATTTTAGTCCCAAACTGATTATCATAAAAACCGTGCGGTGACCGCACGATCATCGCAGGGTTTCCGTACGGCGCCCGTACGATGCTACCTACGACATATCTACGGTCTTACGATTTTTAAAAATTTGTAAAAGTGCAGACTACTACAAAATCGTAGAGGCTACGGAGATCGTAGGAAGCCGTAAAATCGTAGGGACATCGTAGGGTGACCCTGCGGAGATCGCGCGAAAATGCAAAAACTGGCATCGTACGATCATCGCAAGCTAATCGTAGGCTAAATGTAACCTAGGCTTATACATAAACAAATTTTTTCAGTTGTCCATTTCTTGCCAGTGACGATTGATCAAAAACAAGAAGATTTGTCAATTTATTGCTGAATATTGCAGAGGTTATTAATAACTGAACTCAGCTGTAGCAAACTTGTATGATTGCCAATGGCACGGAATACGGGTAGGAGCTCAAAAAGAAAGTCAATATTAAATGTAGAGGGATGCAGTTTTAACGCAAAGGTTATCAAGAGTCATAAAACCTGAAGTATTATCTTTTTAAGCCCTCCCGATAATCCCTTGGCTACAGCAGTCCATATTGCACCTGTAGGGGCATAAATGCAATAACTGAGATACCAAAAATGCTACAAGAGAAGTGAAAATCTTGAACGCTTCACATATCTAGATGTCTACATTCACGTCACTGAACCTCACACATAATGCATTTTCATCAAGTTCACTTTATTTATGGGCGTGCAAATTTCACGGCTATACTACTATCTGTTTACAAATTGCATATTTTTGTCTAATTTATAAAATATTCGCGTTTGATGTGCATGAACCTGTCATCAATTACTGGGGAAGAAAACGACATCAAAGTCATACGTTAACAGTGATGAAATTTGCACAAGCTCGTAAAACATTTGCTCTTTTCTCCCCCTTCACCTCTAAGGGTTGGCATTACGAAAACTTGATTTTTTTTTGATTTGCAGAAATTGAAAATTGCATTGGAAAAAAAGAAGTTTTTAATATTTTTGCTCAAAACATTGATTGTGGATACACGTTAGAACCGCCTCGGTCTAACGAGTACCAACAATGTATGTTTTGGATCAAAACTAAGAAAATTAGGTATACCCCTGCAAATCCCAGTTTTTCTATATAAAAGTGAGATTTTAGGGGATATTCATTGCACGGACATGTTTTCCTGATGATAAGGTGAATTCAGAGTTGACAATCACGTGGTGTTTTTTACATATAAACCGATAAATGATCGAATTCTGCCCGAGGTTGAGATGAGAAATTCGAGTTTTCTCCTATTGCATTTATTCTATTGACTGATAGGTAGATGCAGTCAATGCGGAAAATGAACCTATATTGAATAAAAGAAACATAAGGAATCCAGGTAATTTCGTTTTCGCAAACACTTCCGCCCAATGAACACATATAGTACTTTTTAACACACTAACATTGAAGTGTTTGCGAAAACGAAATGACCGGGATATTTCTTAATATGTTACTGTCTTTCAATAAATTTTCAATTTCTGCATTGACTGCACCTATCTATCAGTCAGTAGAAGAAACGCTGTAGGAGAAAACTCGAAAATCTAACCTCAACTTCGTTCTCAATGCAGTGTGTGTCACCGATCATTTATCGGTTTGTATATATACAATACCACGTGATTCTCAGTAGCGTGATTGTCGATTTGACAGCAAAATTTTGAAACATATGAAAAGCTTAATGAATATATCTTTGAAAGCTGCAAAATCATCTACATTAATAGAACAGCATGAGTCTTGATATGCATTACATCATCTCTGCGATATGCAGCATTTTACCATAAATCACACATTCGTCATTCCCTATCATTTGCCTAATATAGTGTAATTTGAGATGATACTGGGTGTATCATAAAATTTTGGTTACTGAGATTTTTGATGAATGACACAATTTAGACATGAGCTTACTACGTGATATGATAAAAAAAAGATGACGCTGCAAGATGGAATTATACTATTGATGCTAAATGTAGACAAAAGTCGACGTAACTTTACCTTAATGTGAACGAGGTTTGTCCCAAAAGTTCGTGGACTGTTTCTGGAAGTACACTTCCCGTAGTCGGAAATTAAAGAAACTTTATCATGAGTATAATCAATGTAATCTGAGTTCATACCTATCCTCAAACATACAAAAGAACGTAAATATGCAAAAACGTGCATGAAACTTGAAGCTTTTTGATGCCCATCCCACACCATATTTTAACCGTATAACTCCAAAACCAGTTTAGCGATTTTAATGAAATTCCAGGCGTAAATTCAGTAAAGCACTTCAGTTTATGCTTTTAAATTTAAACCTACTTGGTTATTTGAACTCTCAATTTAGTTTGTCCAAGATATTTTTGGACAGACCAAAGTTCGAGATATGAATTGAGCTTTTGCTCGGTTAACAGATATCACCCAGTATGTGAGTGGAAGCATTGGAATCATCAGTGAACATTAATCTATTCAATTTACAAACTCGCCTTATTCGGATCCTAAAGCTAAATAGGTTCAGGTCCCGTTTGGTTCTGTTGAGAAAATATTCTCGCATTCATTTCATCCAAGCTTGCGTGTCCACTTACTTGTGAATGATTTAATTAAACACATACAGTCGTTCTGCTTTGTATAAAGCAGGTACAGTTTTGCCCCAAATGATTATGAGTTGTAGGTGAACCAGCAGAAATATGAGGCGAGATTCTTCAAGGCTGTTTTAATGGGTTGTTGAAAAACGATTTCCAAATGATGCAATAAGAAAAACATTCGATAAATATATGTTCTACGTCATGTTCGTTTCTTTGATTTTAGGTAAGTGGGCACAATATCAAACGATAGCCGATCATAAATCAATTTCGATGACGAATTTATTCAAGAAATTAATTGAATCACTAATGATACCTTTGAAGTTGATGCACAGTTGTGCACGTACCGTATGCCCTTTTTATGTTAATATTGCATTGTTCAGTACAGTCAGCTCTGGAGTATGCCTTTGCTATATACGAGGGACGGCCAACATATACGCGGAAAAATTGTCGATATTTTCGAATTCTTTAGACACATGATATATCCATTTGTTGTTAAAAGTTCATACAATTACAGGATCACTTTATGCATACTGATTTCCATTGCAGTCTATTCACACAAAACTATTTTACACTGAGTTTCTCCGCGTATTTATTGACCGCCCCTCGTACATCACTTTCCCCCTGCATCAAGCACCGTATTTTACTTTCTGTGTGTTGCGGACTGCATTTTAGCGATTTCCTTTTGACTTACGTCATGATGACAATGAAAAAATATAAAGATCAATTTATTTCAATCGATTTACTACATGGAATGTTGATCGGCAATTGAAGACAACATCAAGCGATATTTCCCTGCACAGAGTCATCATTTCTGATTTATCTCTTTGTAATTAAAAGCATTTAAAACTGAAACCACATTAGGAGTAAAATGTCTAGACATTGGACTGAAGAATAAAGATTTTGATCAAACAAAGAATAATCATTTCAACAAGAGACACTAAGAGAAATTCCGTTTCTAATAACCGCTTTGAAATCTGCAGATGTACAGATAGATTTACATTTGCATGTCTTCTTGCACATTTTAATTGCATTTTTATTTGTAAAATTTCTTTAAACGATCAAGTCAGAAGTCAAAAATCATTCACCGCTTTTCCAGCAACAGCTTATTGTAAATCCCTAGTCAGCCATCAAAGAGCTTCACCGTCAACACACGTGAACCTTATTCAAAAATTGCAATGTAACTATTATCATTCTCATTTCTGAGAGACGGATATAAAAAATCTATATACATGTAAAAAATTGGACCACAAATGGTACTCATTATGTAAGTTACACTGTCAATATAATTGAGCCGCCTCGTGGGAAAACCAACAATGTGGTTTCCGAACAGGTCCGACACAAACCGACCTGTACAGTCACAGAAAAGAGCTAGAAGCTTGAAATTTCGGATTTAAGTAGAAGATAAATTCTACTATCCGAGTAGCGAAAACAAAGGCGCTGATCAGCTTCGCAGTTGCTGCGAAGCTGATCTGCGCCTTTGTTTTCGCCTATGCAGATTGTTGGTTTTTCCCATGGGGCGGCTCATATGTAAACGATATATTTATAATTAGCTCAAAATAGTTTTTTTAACGATTCTATTTATAATTAGCTTAAAATAGCTTCTTTTTAAAAAATCAGGATAACTAAAACTGTAAAAAGGACAATACCGTACTGGGTAATGACATAAACGACGTACTGGTCAGTGATATTGCAAGTAGATACTAATGAACGGATGACCAAGGAAGAATGAAATAATAAAATTAGATAAAAAGAGTCAATATGTTTGTGTCTCGACCCCCCCCCCATCAGGGGTAGTCACCTATAAAATGAGTATCTATGTGCCGCCCTATGCAAAAAGAAGGGAGCTTACGGGGCTGATCAAACTGAAAAAGTGGGCGCTTTCAGAGCTGAAAGAAAGGTAGAAATTGTACTTAACTGGGAAAAATGGGTGCATTCAGTAAATGTTGGTGCTTTTAGAGCTACATGTAATCGAACTGAAAACGTAGGTGCATTCAGAGCTAATTAAACTAAAACCGCGGCACATACCCGTACTGCTTTAATATGGGAGTAACCCCTCGGGGGGGGGGGAGGGGTCGACCACACGTGTCACTCAAATGGTTCAGAGAACACTCCATCATTTTGCACACGTGCCTGCATGCAATCATTAGATGTGCAGCGCCAGTGCTATGAATCTGGGCGGACAGCCAGACTGGGTCATGATTCTCTAGAGTCCACCCCGACTGACTGTGTCGAAAGCGTTGATGAGGTCGACAAACGCCATATATCATCAGGAAAACATGTCCGTGAAATGTATACCCCATTGAACCCCACTTTTATGTAGAAAAACTGGGGTATGCAGGGGTATACCTATTTTTCTTATATTTGCTTCAAAACATAGATTGGGTACTCAATAGAACCGCCTGTACTCGTTAGAACCGCCTTGCTGAGGCGGTTCTAACGTGCATCCACAATCTATGTTTTGAGCAAAACTAAGAAAAATATCGAACAAAATCTTCAGAAATTTTCATTTTTTTTACAACTTAAAAATTTCTTTCTTTTTTTTTAATGGGCAAGTTTTCGTAATGCAGAGCTACATTCTGGCGGTCTACATACATTATGATATATCATTTGAGACTAAAAACAGATAAATTTCGGTTCCCACCCAATGTCTTAATTGTATATGACCTTTACAGATCATTTGGAAGGATCGGTGAATTTCTTTGGTTGTAATGATAGTTGATTAACCCATATTTGACGAATGAATTTTCCCATCATTATCAATTGGGTGAGACCACTTTCATTTTTAGGGGCGTTAGGAGTGATTTTTTAAATTTTATTTAATTTTTCTATGAAGATTCTCTATGCAAACAGAATAGCCCCAGATGGGACGCCGCGTTCTGCGGCGTCACATCTGGGGCTATTCTGTTTGCCTATGTCCCACAAAAGGGACGCCAGGCTTAAATGAGTTAATTAATCAAGCCATCTTTGCCCATGATTCACATAAGAATTTATTATCAGATGCATTTTAACATTTGAGTATAATTTTAATATGTTTAGGAACAGAAAATAGTTCGGATATCAAAATGTTATGTCAAAGTTGACAGATTATTTCATTTAATATTTTATATCTTAATAAAATACTGGGGTTGTGGAATAGCCATTGTGTTAATTACCTTAAATACAATGCTATCAAATTTTAATAAATCATTGATATCATTGCGTGCCTTTATTTTAGTCATCTATGTCAACTGTATATAAATAATATTTGTAATACAGGCCATCAAGAATTAGTCTGAAGCAGCAAATCATTTTATTCATTATCATCTCACTTCATTAGCTCGACTGCACGAAGTGCATAGAGCTATTGCAGTCACCCCGGTCGTCCACGTTCCCGTTCCCGTGCGCGTTCCCGTGCGTGTGCGCGTGCGCGTGCGCGTCACACTTGCGCTTTAGTTTTCTAGAAGTCCATATCTTGACAACCACTCATCAGAAAGCATTCATACTTGGACCATAGATACCCTGTAGGGTTAGCTTTCATTCCATGGCATCGGGCCCCTGGGTCCATGCCAAGGGGTGGGGCTGGAGGTTAAAATCTAGAACACCTTCAAAAATGGCAATTATTGTGTTAAAGTTTTCTAGAAGTCCATATCTTGACAACCACTCATCAGAAAGCATTGATACTTGGGCCATTGACACCCTGTAGGGTCGGCTTTCATTCCATGGCATCAGACCCCTGGGTCCATGCCAGGGGGTGGGGCTAGAGGTTAAAATCTAGAACACCATTAATAATAATGGATTTTCTGTGATATAGTATTCTAGAAGTCTATATCTTGAAAACTTTTTATCAGAGGGCTTTCATACTCGGACCATAGGTAATACCCTGTAGGGTTGAGTTTCATTTCATGGCATTGGGTCTCTCTGTCCATGCCTGGGGGTGGGGCTGGAGGTTAAAAACTAGAACACTGTAAAAAATAGATGTACTGCTGTGTAACTTTTACAAGGAGTCCAAATCTTGACAACAACTTATCATAAAGCATTCATACTTCAAACACTTTAGGTTCCATGACATCGGACCTCTGGGTCGGAGACAGGGGGGGGGGGGGGGGGGGGGGGCGGGGCTAGAGGTCAAAATCTAGAACTCTCCGAATTTTTTTTCTTTTTATTTCTTAATAGAAACAACTTAGGAAGATGGTTGGTCATTCATCTTTTGACTTTGTGACACTGACTTGTGTGTCATGACAGTAAGGGTCGGTTGACCTACTTTCCATGGTTCAGTGATTTTGCCTTATATCTTGACACTCAATTAGTATATTTTCTTACTTCTTTCAGATTATGAGTGAGTACGACCAGGCCTTTGACCCCAAAATACTTATAGGTCACTGTGACCTAATTTCACGGTTCAGTGATTTTGCCTTATATCTTGACACTGAATTAGTATATTTTCATACTTTTTTCAGATTATGAGTGAGTATGACCAGACCTTTGACCCCAATATACTTATAGGTCACTGTGACCTAATTTTACGGTTCAGTGATTTTGCCTTATATCTCGGTTCTCAAATGGTTTATGAACAAATTTCTTTCAAAGTATGTTTGCGTATGACAAGACCTTTGACCCTGAATTAGTCCTTGGTCACTGTGACCTAATTTCACGGTTCAGTGATTTTGCCTTATATCTTGACACTCAATTAGTATATTTTCATACTTTTTTCAGATCATGAGTGAGTATGACCAGACCTTTGACCCCAGTATACTTATAGGTCACTGTGACCTAATTTCACGGTTCAGTGATTTTTGCCTTATATCTCGGTACTCAAATGGTTTATGAACAAACTTCTTTCAAAGTATGCTTGCGTACGACAAGACCTTTGACCCTGAAGTAGTCCTAGGTCACTGTGACCTAATTTCACGGTTCAGTGATTTTGCCTTACATCTTGACACTCAATTAGAATATTTTCATACTTTTTTCAGATTATGAGTGAGTATGACCAGACCTTTGACCCCAATATACTTATAGGTCACTATGACCTAATTTCACGGTTCAGTGACTTTGCCTTATATCTCGGCACTCAAGTAGTTTATGAACAAACTTCTTTGACACTATGTTTGCGTATGACAAGACCTTTGACCTTAAAGTAGTTCAAGGTCAATATGACCTTATTTCACGGTTCAGTGATTTTCTTTTATATCTCGGCACTCAATTGGTATATGAACATACTTCTTTCACGGTATGTATGAGTATGACAAGACCTTTGACCGTAAAGTATTCCTGGGTCACTGTGACCTAATTTCATGGTTCAGTGATTTTGCCTTATATCTCGACACTCAGTTGGTATTTTTTCATACTTCTTTCTGATTATGAATGAATATGACCAGACCTTTAACCCAAACATACTTATAGGTCACTTTGACCTAATTTCATGGTTCAGTGATTTTGCTTTATATCTCAACACTGAATGGGTATATGATCATATTTCTTTCACATTATGAGTAAGTATCACTAGACCTTTGAGGCTTTGACCCTGAAATACTTATAGGTCAGTGTGACCTTATTTCACGGTTCAGTGATTTTGCCTTGTGTCTTGGCACTCAGTTGGTATATGGACACACTTCTTTCACAATATGAGTGAGACCTTTAAATCTTAGGTAGTTATAGTTAACTTTCATGGTTCAGTGATTTTGCCTTATCGCATCAAGGCAAAAAGATGTATGAGCATAATGCTTTGGGTTACCGGTCGGGTTTGGCCTTATGTTTGACAAAGGTCAGAAGCAGTCGAGCACGCTGTCCTGCGACAGCTCTTATTTTATAATTCTAGTGTTTTCTTTCTCAACCAGGAATCACTGCAAATTCACTGTCTTATAAATATCACTGAAGGCTGTCTTCTTATATAGCATCATATTGTTTCAATCGGTGCTTTTCTTCAAGAAGCCTTTGAATTTCTTCGTCATTCTCGACAAACCAGTCTTAATCTTTGCAAGGCGGTTGTCCAATAAGGATGAACCGCTTTATGGAAAATTGTCCAGTTTTCTTCGGGGTCCTTTGATTTCAGCTTGACTGCATCCAGTTGATTGCTGATGCCATTTGACTTGTTCCGTAACAGTTGTGAGACGTCCAGTCTCTTAGGACCTTTCTTGTCTTGAATTCGCCTCGCGGACTGGATTCTAAGGTTGAGTTTTGTGATCTGGTCAGCAGTCTGCTTCACACATAGCCTTTGTCACTATGTCTTTCAATGTCATCGTTTGGCTCTGGGATGAAACCAAGATGTGTATGTGTTGTCACAGTTTCGATTAGGTAGACGGAAAACTGTATTCATGTTCAGAGATCATTGCTGTTGCACGTTCCAACACCTTCTGGACCTATAACTCCTTCCAAGGTCTGGTGGTCTGTACCAACTTTGGGATTAAAAAAAAGTACAAATAGTCAATGATCAGGAAATGGCGCAATCAGAAAGACACTCCCACTCCACAAACCGAGGGGTGGGAAAAAACTAAAATGACACTTAGGTACTTATACCATGCAAACATCTCGTACGCCGAGTGAGGAGCTATTCCCCAAAGGCGGCCACTCAGTTACCTGGAGTGAACTAAAAATATTAAAACGTACATAAGGCTTAAACAGCACAAAAATCGACTATAAAACACAAAACAATTAGAATCACAACAGATGTATCGCATTGGAACGATCAGTAATATAAATTACTGGGGGGGGGGGGGGGCTTTAACCTTACCCTCGTTTTCTGCAGTGGTTCACAACATGTGGTTAGTTGTTCGGTCCTCATGGTGAATCTCTAACTAGTCAATGAATCATCAAGGACAAACGAATAAATCATGATAACCACCTTGATGAATCAAAAACGAGGAATCAACAGACTCAGTAAGCTGCCCGACGATGGAGATTCCTGGGCGCAGAATAACTTACTGAAGCCCGGAGCAAACGAAAAACACCAGTTGAACCCCGGTGGGCCAAGCAAAAGACAAGAACCTCCGGCCCCAACCAAATAAAATAAATAGCTTTATGTCGGGTCTATCATAGAGTCTGACGCCCGACCCACCGGCGTGCAATTAAAGAAAGCAGCGTAGTTAGTTAAAAACTAAGCATGCAGACTGTCGCATAACATTCAAGTTATAACCTATACGTCGGTAAAGAGTTATGATTTTTCTGAATTGAAAAGAAAAATCATTCTTTCCTTTAAGCTGCTTAAAGACTTACCAATAAGCTACGTTTAAATGGCAAGGCCAACTCCTGCTTCACGTCCCTCTTTTGCATACACTCCCAGAAGGAAGTGTATCCAGCACCAACTACTTTGATCTCCACAACCCCCGTTCATACCTCTCAAAGAAATCCCGATCTAAGGAATTAGTTTTGTCCTTTCTTTTGATTTCACCCGCTCAGAGGGATCCCTGTGGTTTGCGGTTAACCAGCCAGGGGTTTGAAGTAGGCATTTTAGGGCATCTGTTCAAGCCCACTACCAACGCAACGATCATAACAATGTGGTCCTAAATAGGTCTGATCAGTCGCTCAGCCAACTGCCGAAGGCATTCTGCTTCTTCTCACAGAAAGCGACACCATATTGAGTTGAACCGCCTGTGTGCAGGTCTGCAACTACAGCTACCAGTTTGTTATAAACTTGCTGCTTGTTGATATGGCGGGACACGCGTGATGATATTGTTGTGTGAGCAGATGCTTGTGTGTTGAGAACTGAAATGATGTGTGTTTTAAATTGGGGAATAGTAAGAAAGAGGTGCGCAGCGTTAACCTCGCCCACTCAATCTCACCCAACTACATGTACGTCCAGGGACAAGGTACATGTACTTAGTTATACGTCTGGAGTCTGGTTTGGATGCATAGGATGACCGTTGTGCCTTATTGATACGCTCGGGTTCCACGAAATGTTGCTGTAGTTGAACCAAACAATGTTTTATCTTTTTACCGAAACAGTCTTTGCATATTTGGACTAGACCTATCCAGACACATTTACCTCTAGTAACTTTTTCCTAGGCCGTATCTGAAGAGTCCAGGTTTTGTTTAGATCTAGACTTGTAACAGTACGAAAACTTGTCCATGCAATATTCAGAAAAAATGGTGAAAAATGACTAGAAAAACTTTTGATATTTTTCTTATTTTTGCTCAGAACATAGATTGTGGGTACACGTTAGAACCGCCTCGCCGAGGCGGTTCTAACGAGTACCCACAATCTATGTTTTGGAGCAAAAATAAGAAAAATAGGTATATCCCTGCATACCCCAGTTTTGCTATATAAAAGTGGGGTTCAAGGGGGTATACATTACACGGACATGTTTTCCTGATGGTTTAGAGACTTGTTATCTTCTAGAAGGACTGTCAGCCCCTCCCGACCAGCTAGCTTTTGTATAAAGATCTAGATGAGTTGCCACTCAAAGCTAACGAGTCCCATCCTCACTTAAGTATGTAGTACTAATGGACAGATTAGGAGGGTCAAGATTAGGTCTCCAAGCACATGTCTACATTAGAGGGGCGTGTACCTTAGTATCTTGAAACTCTATAAGTCATATCTGGTCGTTTGCATGATATCCAATCTATATAACAAATATTCTTAAACAAAATATGATCTGAAATTGTCATTCAAGAATGTTAATTTGTTTAATTTACGAGCACGTATCTTATTGTCTTTTTCGAACTTTATCTTGATATAATATGGATAAATAACATTTGATTCAATAGAGGGTGGGGTTGTTGCCATCTATACGTTATCAAGATAGTGAGACGGAACCATATAACTATTTTGGTGCACATTTTAGTTTTCGTATTCTTATCTGTTTCATTCATTACATTTGAATGGATTATGTTAACTCTGGAAGATCATTTTAGAAACAATAAATAGATGGATTAACTACTATTTATAGTTTTAACGATGACAAAAGTACATATATAAAAGTATATGTAACAGAAATACTGCTGACAACATGAACAAACAAAATGCGATTCAAAAGTATTCGCGCGACCAATGGATAAGATTAAAACAAACTCATAAAAGCAATCATTTCATATTGTTCTATATCCATAAAATATGTAGATGTTAATCTTGCTGCTAATAAGTATGAACTGACTGAGCTGACTGTATACCTCCATTATGGTTCGTGGCATGACCAAACAATTGCAACAATGGGAAGCGTACGACCATTTTGTAAAATTAAAGCAAACGATTCATATATAAACAAAACACATTTAAAATGAGATAGCATTCTTCATTGAATGTAAACTAGGAAGGAGGCAGCAGGGGTTAAAATGGTATTTATTAGCTTCCAGCAACCGTTATGTACTGAAACAAAAGGGTTTTAAGCCAGTTGTAGCAAAAAATCACCATATAACCCACTCGTATATATGATTCATCAAATTCTGTAAACGATCCTCTGCAAGGAGAATGATCGTCAAGAATGGTATTGTATGATGGTTGATCCAGTTTTCGTTGTACTAATAATTCAAAGGCAACTCCAGCATAATAGAAACAGGTCAGGTCTTAAATAAATATGGGGTGATGTTATAAGAATCTTATATGGGGTTCTGTTCTAGATGAAAGTTTCCAACCCAAGGGATGACCGTGCTGAGCGGAACCGAGGCTCTGCCGAGGTTCCGCTCAGCACGGTCATCCCGAGGGTTGGAAACTTCCATCTAGAACAGAACACCATATTAGATTCTTTTTCTTGCACAACAACCCCCAAAATCTGGTTTATTTCAAGGTTTTGCGTATTTTTTTTTAGCCTGGTGAGAACACCTGGGTGAGATGCAATTTTATCACCCAGGCAAAAAGTGTGGCAATTTCTGTCTGGTGTGCAAGAAATAATAATCCTTGGCATTTTATGTCCAGCTTACCTTTTCATGGCAATTCTGTTTATTGCTTACACATGTGCCATTTTGAATGATGTATTGATCTTTGACGCCATCAAAACTAAGGCACCAGAATTCGTGGGTCATTCAAACGTGACTGTCAGTTTCTATGCTTCGAGCATTAACTGGCTGGCGCGTGCTGGCAGGTCGATATTAGTTACTAAATTTAGAGCTGACGTTCTGGTTCTGCTTTCGCAGCGCATACCATAGTACCATTTGTAGAATAAAGGCAAATTCATTATCATTGACAAGGGTCTAGTTGCAACATCACTGCTGAGTACGAAACTGGGCAACGATGTTGCAAGTAGATACTAATGTTATCATTAGTATTGAATTAAATGTTAAATGTTTATTCTATATCTGTCTCAGTTGATTTCTTTTCATTGCTTGACATTTTGTCAGAAATTATATAATAAAACAGTCCATTCGCCTCGGTCAATATTGGTATTCTCGGGTCGATATCACATCATATCCAATGCCTCAAAAGTCATTAATTGTATAATGAAAAGCATTGAACGACCCTCACAAAAACAATCTTTGTTAATTGTCTTGCACAATATGGATGGTAGACACTGGTAAACTTGATAACTTGTGAGAAAATACAGTTTCAGTTGAAATACATGTATGCCACGAAAACAGGAACCACCATGAAAACTGGGCCAAGTACATGTACCATACAATAATAATTGAGCCGCGTCATGAGAAAACCGGATTTTTGCCTATGCGAAAACAAAGGCGCAGATCAGCTTCGCAGTAACTGCGAAGCTGATCAGCGCCTTTGTTTTCGCTACACGGATAGTACAATTCCTATTCTTCCTAAATCCGAAATTTCAAGCTTCTAGCCATCTTCTGTTGCTGCACAGGCCGGTTTGTGTCGGACCTGGTCGGAAACCCCGAAGACCGGTTTTCTTGCGTCGCGGCTCAGTCATACAACATGATGGTGTAACAAATAAAATAATGCAAGTGTTAAAATAATGCAACTGTTCAAATGCAATTGGGTATAAATTGTCGTTAAACTTCTTGTAAATTGAAATTAGAAGAAGACCTTGGCACATAATCTAGGATGACGAGGATAAATCTAAAACTAAACATATTCTGCTTGAATAACATGGTGATGAAAATTCAAATTTGTAGAATTTATGTATTCAAGACCTAGATCATGGACATTGCAAAACATATAAAAACTGTTATTTGACACTGAAAAACTGTTGGACCTGTAGTGAAAGAGCTAAATCATGACATCATGACTGGCCGCGAAAAAGGCCATGTTAAGAATGCCTCGAATATGGCATTAGTGTTTGTCCACAACACTACTTGGTTCTGGCTTATGGGTTCCATTTTACTGTATGTATATCAGCACATGTCTATAAAGAAAACATAAATATGAATATAACGAACGGAGTCTTCGAATTTATATATGTGTCACTCATACATATGCCTTTGTGATATATGTCAGCATGAATGCGCCGTACATCTTTAAATGAATTAAAGGGTAAGCTAGGGCGCTCTGGCGTTAAGCGATATGGGATAATATTTCATGAATACATTGCCAGTTATACACAATGCTGGGTCTTGACTGATTGAGGACAACCTGCTTTGGGTGAAAGTTTTCTTATTCGTCAAGCAGTGTTTGTTCCAAATAAATCTGTTTACTTATATCTGTGTTTTTATACTGTAGCACCCTCTTTCGAGTATTATGTGCAGTTCTACTTCTTGTAATATTTTCAGGTAAACAACATATCCACATGCTTCACAGTCATGGAACCAAAATTGAGTTAAACAACACATTTGCTATAATCAGACAAACGTAAGTCAATTTCCAGAACGTTAAGTAGAGGACGTTTGAATTCACACATTGATAAACCCTGGAAACAAACACTGCACTCCATTCTTGCCCACCATCTAAAATACAAACGGATCTGCATTGTACATATAAGATCCTATATAGGTTTTCATAACTACACATACATGTACTTATTTTTCATAATTCATTAAATCGTATGGTATGGCTATCTTTAAAAACCGCATAGCCAATGTTACATGTATTTCATATCCGCAGTATCGAATTATATCAATAAGGATCAACTTCCAACCCTGTCGCTGAAGTCCCTCCTGTCGATGGAGTCCCTCCTGCAGCTGGAGTCCCTGCAGTTGTAGTTATAAACCGGAAAATCGTCAAGAGTTGCGAAAATTTGCACTACAGTTGCAGCTATCAACTGGAAAATTGTCAACAGTTACGATTTCTAGAAAAAAACGTATTTTTTTTTTCGTAAATACGGTGTATTAGCGCTCTAAATACCGGATATTGTAAAACTGCCATGTTGCACGTCCGTATTTGCAGATTTAAGTTTTCTTTTGACCATTTGAGATCATTATGGTTATATGTAGAAATTAAAATGGAGAGTACAACTTCTCAGCTGAAATTTGATCATTTGACCCCTTTTTGGTGTAACGGGATAGTCTCCCTTGTAGAATACGTTGGTGCAACGTATTAGCGGCATATTAGCGGGTAGTAATATGCAAATTAGAAACTCGAAACTTTGTGATTAGAGTAAGTGTATATAGCGCAGTAAACCACCCTTGGTGGATGAGCATGCTTTTCCACCGACGGGGTTTCTGTGGCTTGGCTCGGCTGTTCGTTACATTTGGTGGCAGCGGTGGGATGATGACAACTCCCAGAACGGAGTTGCCTTACCCATGTAGTCCCCAGGCCAAGACTCGGGGCGAGTCTTCTCGGAGGGGGAAGTAATGTAACGGGATAGTCTCCCTTGTAGAAAACGTTGGTGCCGGGCGTTGGTGCAACGTATTAGCGGCATATTAGCGGGTAGTAATATGCAAATTAGAAACTCGAAACTTTGTGATTAGAGTAAGTGTATATAGCGCAGTAAACCAGCCTTGGTGGATGAGCATGCTTTTCCACCGACGGGGTTTCTGTGGCTTGGCTCGGCTGTTCGTTACATTGG
Organism: Rugalucina vietnamica; assembly: GCA_964017185.1. Classification (NCBI taxonomy): domain Eukaryota; kingdom Metazoa; phylum Mollusca; class Bivalvia; order Lucinida; family Lucinidae; genus Rugalucina; species Rugalucina vietnamica. The sequence goes on along the minus strand of OZ024878.1, from coordinate 45,277,479 downwards.
AATATGAGTGAGGTCCTAACAGAGGGAGCGGGGATTTTAGCACCTGGCTTTATAACAAAAAACATACTCATGCAGCATAGAGAGATTTTTTAAGTTGTAAAAAATGAAAATTGCTATTTTTCTTATTTTTGCTCAAAACATAGATTGTGGGTACACGTTAGAACCGCCTCGCCCAGGCGGTTCTAACGAGTACCCACAGTCTATGCCGAGGCGGTTCTAACGAGTACCCACAATCTATGTTTTAGAGCAAAACTAAGAAAAATAGGTATACCCCTGCATACCTCAGTTTTGCTATATAAAAGTGGGGTTAAAAGGGGTTATACATTGCACGGACATGTTTTCCTGATGGTAATTATTCATATGTTATACACGAAGTTAGGGTGACATGTACACAAAATGGCATCATGATGTGTGAATAATGCCATGTCTGGCGACAAAATGGGGCTTACTAAAGAGAAACTGTTATGCAGCATAGTATGATAATATTCTCTCATTTCAGACTAATTCATAATGTACGTGGGTGATCCAATAAAGAATGGGACTTTTTTTTAATTATTTCTATGTAAATAGTATTTGCATGTTGGGAGTAAATTATTATTGTTGCTCAATATAATGCGACCCCTATTCACCGCTAAAATTTGATATCTAAACAACAACCTACCGTTGCATAGCAACGAGAGAATGTTAGTAAACGGTCCATGGCCCTAAAGTATGTACCTAAAGTTGGTTGCCATGGCAACTGGTGGTAAAAATCCACTAAAACACACTATAATTTATACCATGCATTGCTGGCTTTATGTGCTGCAAATATCACATATATACAGCAGAAACCTTAAACAGGGTGAGCATTTTTGCGAGAAAAGCTGGGTCTTGTTTGCGAAAAAGTACAATGAAATTTGGGGTAGGGGTGGGATATATTTCATAGCCTGAGTATAAATGACATAATAGATTGTTATGAACCTTGAAATTATCAGTTACAGTGCAAATATTACACATGAATTACAAAAGAGACAACTGACCTTTTAGATTTATGTTGCCTAGCAACCACAGAACTCAGAAAAATCTTTAAGTCAGAATTCATAAGGTAGAATGGTTGCTAGGCAACCACCTCTCGATCAGTTATGCTAGATCCAAATTGACTGTTGAAAAATCTTTCACAGATGATGTTAAACACAGACAATACTCAAGTATGATCAGTTATCTTTTTCAAAATGTGTGGCATAGCTCCATTTTAATAGGTTATATTAGTTCAAAGGACAGATCGTGGCTATAGATACTACACAAGTAGTTCTCAAGTAACAATGGCAACCAAAGTTGTTGAGCAAATCTGATCAAATATGCTCTATAGAGAGATCAGACGTGTATCTAGTAAATGAAAGTAGTAAACTTGAGTCAGTCAGTAGGGTTTATGAAACAGGAGAAAAGTCCCATTCATTATTGGATCACCCTCGTATATACAATAACGTTGGAAGTGATATCACTAACAACCAGAGGTACTTAAGGTATCATCTACATAAAACGAAAACGCCCTTGTAAACTGAACTATAAAAGTATGGGATGGCATTTAACAACAACAAACGGCCGTTGTTTGCAAAAAAAAAAAAAAAAAAAAAAAAAAAAAAAAAAAAAAAAAAAGGCATCCAAAGGCATTCAATGGTGCTTCACTATATGCGAATTCCTTATCTTCAAGTAGATTTTTGTTTCGTTTTTGTTATGCTAAGCTTGATCACGGCTACCAAACAGTTAAATGCGTAACCGCCGGTTAAGAATAGACATCCGATTCACGTCCTTCCGGTTTTGCGTGTGAGGTGCAACAAAATGTAAACAAAACATACACTACTCGGATCGATCGGTAATTATTTTGTAGTACAGAACGGTATCAAAAATCTAAGAATGCTATTTTGTCACTTATTCATCATTGTTATCACAGCACCAAAACAGTTTGCAACATTACTTGATGTTTTGAGGGCAATTTGTTCCCTCCTTCGAAACATGTGTTTCAACACGGTCAAGAACGGCAAAATACAACCAAAAATTGGTCAATTTGCTGTTAAATATCATGTTTTTGTGATTGTTCCGCAACAAATTTGTAGTTATTTATTAAATAAATTACAACTGATGTCTGTCACAGTATTTACTTTTCCTAGGGTTCAACATTTATTTTTCGAAGGGAAGAAAAAATGGTTAAGATTTAATCATTAAAATAAGAAGGATTTATTTCAAGACATGTTTGAAAACCTCTGCCTGTTTTATGATATTTCACATTCCCTGTACAGCGTTATAGATGAAAGCAAACGAAAAAAGGCAAATTACAGTAGTCACAATGTTTTAAAGTCTAAGTTTTATCATAAACAGGAATACCATACATGTGAATAACAGTGTTTTGTATTGCATGTTTGTTGCAAAAATGTTTGTATTTTGATATATACCAAGTATTCTCACTGCAAACATCACAAATAAACCCATTTTGGATTTTTTTTTTCATTTTCCTTGAGAGTGGTTGTCTATTTGTATTAGCTGACTTGATTATTTTTAACATTTTCACTCGCTAAAACCATGAGCAAAAGGAAAACCAAGGTATATTTAAGTCTTTTGTATATGCAGCTTCTCGTTTGTTTGTTTTTTCTTTCACACCACTGTAAGTAAAAAAACCCTTCAATAAAACTTGATTTGTAGAGGTAAAAACCATACAAAGATGACGAGACACTGTGATAATTAAATTGTTAAACGTAGAACTCGAGAGAGATACTAAGATACAAGAGCTTTTAATGCCGATTATTTTGCTATCATTCTGATGATTAAATGCGTGACCGAAATTTTGACACAGCTTTTAGCCACATATACATAGAATGAGCGGTCAATGGCAAGGAAAGTGTTCACAGAACTTATACAATATTAAAATCATGTGTTCGCTGCCTTGCCGTCCGTTTATAATGACGCAATTAGCGGGGATCTAAAATATCTCTATGACTGACCCATATTTTCTTCATGTTCAATGCAATCTCAACATGCATTTTGGAGGATCGAATAAAAATCACGATTTTTAGGAGACAAATCTGGAAATCCTTTGAGATACGATAAGATCAATTTATAACTAACAAAATTGCATTGAGAAAATTTTCATAACTTTCTCCAGGTGAAAATAAATTACTTGGAAACGCGATCTGCGAGTTTGTTTACCTTTTACTGCACCTGACACGCAAAACCGGAAGGACGTGAATCGGATTTCTTTTCTTAACCGCGGTTACGCATTTAACTGTTTGGTAGCCGTATTGATTGCATTTGGGAAAAACCATCTTGATTGGGTGACCGATTTTTTTTTATTGTTCATTACCAATGTTCATTCTAACTTAATGAAGATAACCACCCAGGCCTTGAGGTAATAAAAATGTTTTCAACTCAGCAGTGACAAAATAAATCCTGCTCAAAAATGTTAAAATGTCAACAATTGTTTTTGGCTAATTCAGTATTTATGAGCAGTTTAGATTTCATGCTCAGCTGAGTTTGGGCATCGAAAAAAGTTTTATAACCTCGGGGCCTGCATCAGGAAAACATGTCCGTGACATGAATACCCCCTTACACCCCACTTTTATATTGCAAAACTGGGGCATGGAGGGGTATACATATTTTCTTATTTTTGCTCCAAAACATAGATTGTGGGTACCCGTTAGAGGTTCTAGCATGTACCAACAATCTATGTTTTAAGCAAAAATAAGAAAAATATTAAAACTTTTCTAATGCAAATATTCGATTTTAACAACATACAAAATTTTGTATATTACATGGGTATGTTTTCGTAATGGATTCGGCTCTGCTGTCACCGGCTCCTGGTATTTGTTAATAAAAATAAAACTGAGATCCTTTAAGAGCAGTGAACATATTAATGAGAAAGGAGATTGGCCATACCGCGATTTCGGCAACTTAAGCCTCTTCAGTGACCCTATAGATTTGGCAACATGGAGCCAAAGAATATTACTGTAATTTTGCAACTTTCAACAGGGTAGTCGATTCAAAGACTAGTATAATCCAAATGGGACCAAATATATTAAACGTTGGTTAGAAAATGAATCTAAACCGATAATAATTTTCTGATTTCTCAGAATACCCTCGCTGATCTAAAATTACCAAAAGGAAAATATAACCTGCACTATGGATGATGTACGGGGAGACTTTAATAACGCCTTAATTAAATTTATGTGCAAAAATTAAATCAGACTGTAAGTGTTGACAGTTGTGCAAGTACAAAGTGCATAATCATTATTATGCTCTGCTTGACAAATTCAAGGACGTTAAACGAATATTACATGCATTTCGAGTTATTTTGTTGTCTTGTCTACGTTTTATAATAATTTTGAACTTGGGAAATAAACTTGTTTTATTGGAGTCTTTGTGTTTGTTGTCCTGATGATCTGCGACACTCAGGAAAAACAGGAAAAAGGGAAAAAGGGTGAGTGAGAAGGTCTTTGATTGATCGATACTATTGCACATGTTAATATAAACTGAGCTCAGTTTTACAAATGAGCCGCGGCGTGAGAAAACCGGTCTTCGGTGTTTCCGACCTGGTCTGGCACAAACCGGTCTGTGCAGCTACAGAAGATGGCTAGATGCTTGAAATTTCGGATTTAGGAAGAAAGAGGAATTGTACTGTCCGTGTAGCGAAAACAAAGGCGCTGATTAGCTTCGCAGTTACTGCGAAGCTGATCTGCGCCTTTGTTTTTGCATAGGCAAGAATCCGGTTTTCTCATGACGCGGCTCATTAATAGTAGTTTCTTGTTTGTCGTTTGGCTTCATTCACAGTTATTCAAGGCTCCGGCTACGATGTAACCTGCAAAAGCAACACAAACTCTGATCAAAATAAGTGAAATAAGACCACCAAACAGAAACAGCATGCATAATCATATACAGGGGTTTTTCATGAACCAAGCTCCCCCCACACACACAGAGAGAGAGAGAGAGAGAGAGAGAGAGAGAGAGAGAGAGAGAGAGAGAGATATATATAGAGAGAGAGATGAAGTAAGGAGAGGATGAATTCAAACGTAACGACTAAGTTGCCGCGGAGGTTTGTTTAAACAGTTTGAATATAAAAAGAGGAAAATATAAAATACAGATAGTAATTGATCATATGGCCATGGTGGCTGCCTGGCCTATATATGTAATGGCCTCTTTACCATCTTCTATACGTCTTGGAATTTTTAAAAGTGATTGCTATTGTTTTTGAATCTCTACAGAGTAAACGATGTCAGTCCCAAACAAGAGCATGCATTTGCTATTCTTGCTATGGAGGTTTTGCCTTCTGAGATCAACCATAGTGGAGTCGACGTCATTTCCAGTAGTACCATGTGACACTGATTGCGAGATCCCATTGGAGTACTACGAGTCGTCTAGCATGTTTGATTCGAACGGAAAACCGATGTCATCCATTGAACAGTAAGCATCGAAATTAGTATGTACCGCGTGAGTTTGCAGACTGTGTGAGTAACATGAGTTGTCGCATCTGGGTGTATTCTGTTTGCTTAGAGAAAGTAATAAAAAATTAAAACCACTCCTAATTCCCCTAAAAACGAAAGTAGACTCACCCAAATGATAACAAAGGGAAAGTCAATTTTATATGACCATAAATTAATGATAACATGCCATCGCCAATGGTTAAATGATATTTTTAATCAAAACGAAAACAGTTTCAAACCATTTCGTTTATGTTTACATGTTATACGCAATTTCATTTTGTTCCTTTTTGTTCCAGCTCAATAATTGTGAAATACACCGCCTATTCGGCATGCTATATAAACACAACAGAAGTGTGGGGTTTTCAGAACACCGATGCCCCACAACTTCGAAGCATAGCCGTCATCTGTAAGAATCCAGTTTTGGTACATATGTTGCCATATAAAGGTCCACCATATCCAAATACTGTTTCTAATGTTAGGATCATCGATTGCATTTTGTCTATGTCGGACTTGAAAGAATTGTCGATAGCTTCTGGTATTCGCTTTATATCGATAACCAACAACAAATATCTACAAGAAAATGCCGGTGAATCAAAGGCCATAGGGACCTTGTGTCAGGTCATGGATAATGTTGTCAAATTCACCTACTGGAATACGGGGATAGATCATCCAAACATACAGGAAGTATTTTCATGTTCATCTGAATTCAAGGAACTGGCTGAAATAGTGGTTAAGAATATGTCACTGACTCGTGTTCCTGACGAATTTGTCACATTGTTTCCAAATCTCCAGTCTTTAGAGCTGTCGTATAATAACCTTACTAAACCTCCAAGCATATTTCCATGGACAAATACGGAACTTTCTTTGCCAAAAAACTTGTCGCACTCATTTTTCATGATGCGCCATTTCAGAGAAACATTCAACGTTCATATTGAACCAAACAAGTTTTTGAGATTATTTAACTTAGAACACAATAATATAAAACATTTGACAGACTTTGCCTTCCATGGATACTTGCAGATTATAAACATGAAGGGAAACGGTATGCTCGATATAAGCGAAAAAGCGTTTCATAAGGTTACAGGTTTGCAAAATCTAGACTTAAGCAACAATGAGTTAACGTCACTTCCTGAAGCGCTGGTAAGTGGTTTGTCCGACCTTCATCGACTTGACGTCAGTGCGAACAAACTAACCTCTCTGCCAGATGAGATTTTCAGCAACGTTACTGCACTAGAATACCTCAGTTTGGCTCACAATTCCTTGACAGTACTGCAACCAGGTCTCTTCTCAGCTCTTAAGCGGCTAGAAGTTCTGCGATTGGAATATAACAGACTGACTACACTGCAGGCAAATACATTCCCCGTAGATTCTCTTGCTCTAGAGACAGTGCTTTTCAGCAACAACCCAATAACTGATTTACCGGAATTTATTTTCTGGATCAGGAATTTAAGACATGCCCATTTTCAAAGTACCGAAATATCTCTTGACAATTTTACAGAATTTCTTATGGCTATGGATATTACAAAGCTGGAAGCTAGCATTACCGAATCCTCGAGCAACTCCGGTGTTAAAGATTTGAGAAGAAGAGCAGAAATACTAAGGACCGTTAATCTTGAAAGTTGTAAAATCACATCATTCCACCTGAAAAGACTTTCTGATGACATTAAAAGATTGATCCTGATTCTCCTTCAGCATTTCCGATTTTTGTTCATGAAAAATCCATTAAAGTGCGATTGTAAGATTTTACCGATGAAACATTTATTGCATGAATTCAGGAAAAATGGGTTAGTGGCAGAGAATGAATATTACTTTCAGTATTGGATATGTGCCTACCCTCAAGAACTTCAGGATATGCGTCTACTTAGCGTTAAAGATGAAGAAACTTACTGTCCGTTGGAAAATATAGCAAATTGTCCCAAAAGATGTAAGTGTTTCAAACGTTCTGTGACAAAGACAATCATAGTGGATTGCAGAAACTGGAATCGAGTTAGTGTTGATGGCGGTGGTTATTTGGAACTATGGTTCATGTACAGTAACAAAGAAATGCTGAGCGTTCTCGCTCTAGCATTTTCTGAGATCTTAGATTTAAGCTTGCTTACAAGTACCGGTATTGCATTTAACATTTTCAGTCAATTTTGGAAACTTAGTGATAACAATCCTCGGACCGATCTTGCAGAGTCGCTTGACGATTTAAATCTCCATAACATTGAGATCATGCATGATCGTTTGCAGTGCAGCTGCGAATCTTTACCGATGAAACATTATGTACTACCTGACAAACATATTATAATGAACTGGAAAGCGTTTCACTGCACATTCAACGCTACCGGCTACAGGCGACTAACAAACTTTAAGGACAAATATTCAATTTGCGTCGAAAGAATGTATGCGATAAACTTCGAGCTTGTTTTGATTGTGGTTTTCAGCGTTGTTCTAGTGTTCATAACGGCGTTCCTATTTCGTCGTTTATGGTATTCAGCATGGAAACAAATTCATGCTATATTTACCCCGTCAACCCCCCATTTATACAGTAAAAAGGAGGTTTGAGGGGGTAAAGGTAAAAAATCAATAATACATAAAATAATTTTCTATATTACTTTATTATATAATTTCATTTCAAAGGTAATTTTTAAAAAATTTCATCAATATTGATCGGATAAATATTATTTTGTTCTTATACAGACAATTAGTGCTAAAAAAAAAAAAAAAAAAAAAAAAAAAAAAAAAAAAATATATATATATATATATATATATATATATATATATATATATATATATATATATATATATATATATATATATATATATATATATATATATATATATATATATATATATATATATATATATATATATATAATATGAGATTTAGGTAATATACATCAAACAATCAAACCCTGTCGGTAGTACTGGATCCAATTTGGATGCTAAAATGATATGCGGTAAGTATATATGGAGATTTTATCATCAACAGTGCAAAATCCTATTTGTGCCTGAGCGCGCTTTCGCCTTTCGGCTTCTTCAGAGTACATAAGAAATAAACACACCGCTACAAACTTGAAAAATGTAAATACAGCAAAATGGCTACGGAATTTTGAATATGAAGAAATTTGGAAAATTAAACAAAATTATGATTTTTGTGGGCTAATACATCTCGGAGAGGTTGGAAACAGTGTTAGAACTGTCAAAGTTTCAAGTTTGTAGCGGTGTGTTTATTTCTTATGTAGTTATATAAGGTTTTACAATGTTATGGGTAGTATGTAGAATTTTTAGATTACATTTTGTCTCCTAGTTTTGGACTGCCTATGACAGGCAGATGTAGATATCACACTCTTATTATGTAGTATTTAGTAAGCCTCTGAAGAAGCCGAAAGGCGAAAGCGCGCTCAGGCACAAATAGGATTTTGCACTGTTGATGATAAAATCTCCATATATATATATATATATATATATATATATATATATATATATATATATATATATATATATATATATATATATATATATATATATATATATATATATATATATATATATATACATGCCCAGAAATGGAGCACAAATTTACCTGGATATCGGATTATTATACCGATAGGTAGAGTGCTCAAAATATAATGGGGCGAAATAGGACCTGCCATTTAAAACCCATTTAACGTTATTAAATATTAAAATGAATTAATTTTCCTTAATAGTTCATATATCTACAAAATATCCTCTTTATGAAGATATATTTTTTAAAAAAATTGCTTCAGAAAAAGTTGAGTCAAACTCAGTTACGAATGTTCGACCCATGTTCTATTAAAATGATAGTAAAATACAAAAAGAAGCACCCCCTCATCTAGACGAATGCCTACATAAACATCATTTCTTAAATCAAAATGCATTTTCCTTAATGGTTCCTATTAGGGGATAAAATTATCTTTCTAAAGATATAAATTGCAAAAACCTACTATAAAAATAAATAGGGTCAAACTTCAGAAAATCCTAATGTCAGACCAACGAAATTTTTATTTTTCCGCTTTAAAATCGGGCCTGAAATTCACAGGTAACTCTTATTGATTTTACTGAAAATGGCTACTACGTACATGTATGTTTCATAATATTGTATACTACTTACGCTAGTTTATAGTGATAATTTATTTATTATTTTCATTTATTTATTTGTTTTATTTAATTTTATATATATATATATATATATATATATATATATATATATATATATATATATATATATATATATATATATATATATATATATATATATATATATATATATATATATTTTTTTTTTTTTTTTTTTTTTTTTTTTTTAGTATGTGTACCCGACATTAAAGGCAATGAATTAATATAAGTATGACCCACAGAAAGATGCACAAAAATGCGACCCTCAATAAATGATTTAAAATTTTTTGATTTTTTGTATACTTGGTCAATGTGTCGTCTTTCTCCTATACCATGTCCCTCTGTTTTGACATTTAACGAAAATGCACACACTAAAACTCGCAGTGATTAAGGTGTCAATCAATTAAAATTGCCACTTTTAGCTTAATTCCATCATTCATGTTTTCTATATGATTGTTTTTACAGCATTGAAATTTTCGTTATGAAACAGCCACTGTCTGGCAAAATTGCCCTTTGCCCCCCATATGGGGAACTGTCACTCGGATCGGACTTGGTATCTCGTTTTCCGGGAAATAAAAATGGAGAATCATTCCGGGCGGCAAATCACTTTGTATGTATTTATTTTTCTCTCCTTTCGGCTGACCATGTATATCAATTATCTTGACTTGACATAACATTTTGCCGAATATGTCTGTTTTTCATTTTTCCTTTTTTTGTGTCACATCTTTTACGGTCACGCGTGCTTCTCTTCGTAGCCTTGGGGTGCGAAGTTTGACTGTAAAAACAGTATTTGAGTTTATCATGAGAAAACTTACAATGTGGTTTCCGAACATGTACGACACAAACTGGGCAGTATAAACACGGAATATGACTAGAAGCTTGTAATTTCGGATTTAGAAAGAAGATGAATCGTGCTAACCGTGTAGCGAAAACAAAGGCGCAGGTCAGTTGTGCAGTACTGCACAGCTGATCTGCGTCTTTGTTTTCGAATACGCAAAAGGCTAGTTTTCTGATGCAGCGGCTATTTCATGAATTTGACACTTGCATATTTGACCCCATAAAATGGGTCGCAGCGCAAGAAAGTCTATTTTCGGGTCTTGGAACAATTCCGGTATTAGCACATGATATTGATCAGAATGCATGAAATCAATTAGCTAAACACAAACAGTTTATCTGATTGTGGCATTTTTATTTCGGAAACACCGCAGATTTCTTCAAGACTGCTGACTACGCAGCGAATATGTGATATTGATCAGAATGCGAGAAAGAGATGAAACATATAAAAGATAAAATGGTTTCGATAAAATTATAATATTAACATCTTTTGGAAGCAGTGAATACAAAGTAACATTCAAGGGGAGGAAGTGTGAGCCATGTTGTGCAATTTCGGGCAATGAACCCTCTTATTAGAAGCCTCCGTGGTGCAGTGGTTATGTCACTCGCCTTGTAAACCAGGGTTCGCAGGTTTCGATCCCGGGCTTCTCCAGTCCGTCGGATGGGACTATAAACCGAGGTACCGTCTCCATGTGACTTAAGCTGTTGGTGGGACGTTAAACCCCAATCAACCAAGAACCCTACTTATTATTCCGTCTGTGGTTAGTTTAATGAATCGTTTTGCTACATGAGTTGCATGTTCATGACTTACATGTATGTTCAAATAGAAAAGTTTAAGATACCGATTATAAGTATGTGCAGAAGCGCTTTTTGGTTATAATTATTATCATTATTATTATGACTTTTATTTTGTTTTTACTTTTTTTTTTTCTTTTTTTTTCTTTTTTTTTTTTTTTTTTCACTTTTAAAAGTTAAGAGATCAACAGAACCATGATGTTGAACGTAAAGTTGATTCATTTCAAAATAAAATATTTGTCAATGACGATATCCAATAGTCATATTTCAAAACGGAACAAATCTCCTACTTGTACCTTTCTACAGGTAGATCTAAATCTTAAAAATAGACAAACTCGGCGCATTCGATGCCTAAGGGCATATTACCTAGGCGATAGTTTCTACCTTGAATGTCATAACAGGTATTAGGCTCGCTAACTCCCGCTGGTATTGGAAATCCGATGGTCAAGCTTCTTATAGCAGATTAATTCCCCTGATCTTCATTTCTGCACATGTATATATATATATATATATATATATATATATATATATATATATATATATATATATATATATATATATATATATATATATATATATATATATATATATATATATATATATATATATATATATATATATATTATGATAACTCCTTTTTTAAGGAGCGTAGTAGCGCAGTCGGTAGAGGGGATGGCCCTGTATAGCTAGGCGCCGGAGCCGAAGTCTGCGGGTTCGAAACCTACCTTCGCCAATTTAGTACATCTTTATTTCTCTTCTTTATAATTTTTCCGATGTACTTGTATCAGAAATTATCTTGGTAGGAATAGCTGTTGAAGTTTGTATATCTTTGATATTAAAATATTATTTCCAAGCTTTGGCATCCTATCCATAGGATCCAGTTATTCCATGTATATAGACGGGTGTGCTTTCACAACGAAAAATAGTAACCTATCAGACGGGTTATGCAGGGAAATCGCCTCTAAACCTGAGCTATTGTAACTCCTTTTTTAAGGAGCGTAGTAGCGCAGTCGGTAGAGGGGATGGCCCTGTATAGCTAGGCGCCGGAGCCGAAGTCTGCGGGTTCGAAACCTACCTTCGCCAATTTAGTACATCTTTATTTCTCTTATATATATATAGGGAGAAATAGGACAAACATCAAACAAAAATCTTCCCGGTAGCACTGGATCCTAAGAAAAGATTCGAAAAATGATTAAAATAAGTATATAGGGGGATTAAACCATTAACAGTGCAAGAATGAATCAAACTAAGCGCGCTTTCGGCTTTCGCCTCCTTCAGAGTCAATATGTATTTACAGGTAAAAACTGGAAAAAATGAAAGAAAAAAAAATGAAAATAGATAAATAAATAAAATAAAACAAAAACAATGCAAAAATACACAATAATCACATAAAATGTGACAAAGTTGACACCACTGTATGTTCGGCAGTGGGTAAACGACTTAAAATTAATTCATGAACGCCCTTTGAAATTTTTTTTTGCATTTTTTTTTATTTATTTACCTATTTTCATTTTTTTCTTTCATTTTTTTCCAGTTTTTACCTGTAAATACATATTGACTCTGAAGAAGGCGAAAGCCGAAAGTTTGATTCATTCTTGCACTGTTAATGGTTTAATCCCCCAATATATATATTAGTTTATTTGTTCCGGCGTTTGTATTTTCATCAGAAATATTTATTTTTAACTGCCGATCGATATTTAAAGAAACCAGTATTTTGCTGGCGGTAATTAAATAATGTAAAATTCCAGATGTCATTATTTTTTCTATATATATATATATATATAGAAAGGTGACCTTGATATATATATATATATATATATATATATATATATATATATATATATATATATATATATATATATATATATATATATATATATATATATATATATATATATATATATATATATATATATACTGAAAATCAAAAATCTTGCATCACCCTATTCTATTTTTGTTTTCTTTTATGACCAAGTAGAACTATTTTTATTTCTTACATTATTTTTGGTTAATTTCAATAACAAAACTTTGACTTTGCAGCAACTTCAATAATGTGGATGATAATGCAAAAATTTTTGGGAAAAAAGTGTAAAATTTGATTTTTTTGGAAAAAATGATTATCAATGAAAATTTATAATTATGTTTCATTGTACATGTGATCTGCATCATGGCAGTAACGGAAAAGCAATAAAACATATTGAATTTTAGGGAATTTGGAGTTTTTACAAAATTTTTAAAATTCGCATTTTCGGAAAATTAACCGTTGGTTTTGAAAATTTCCTTTAAACAGCAAAGAAAACAATCAAAAATGCATTCTTAGGCTATGGCAGGTAAGCACATACCCCACTTGACTCTTTTGACAAATTTCCAGGAGTCATATCCCTTTGCTATACTTCCGGTTTGCATGCAGGAATTTTTAATTTTGATTTTACAATTATCATGTTGTAATTTTTGTATTTTTTATGTGCCATTGTACTGTTTTGATATTGAACAACTTGCCCTACACAATCATTTTTGGGGGACCAAACAAACAGTCCCAGCACAGCAGCGTAAAGATGGTGCTTTATTTTGGTACAGTTTTAAAACAAAGGCAAAGCGCGCTAAATAAAGCATTAACTTTAAGCTGCTTTCCTGCGACAATTTGCTTTGTTCCTATCAATTTATTGTTTTGGACAAGTTGTTTTGTCCTCACTCATTACAATGGCACATAAAAATTAAAAGAATATGAAAATGGTAACTGTAAAATCAAAATTAAAAATTCTTGCATTCTTACCGGAGGTACAGCAAACGGATATGACTTCTGTTTATGAAACTTTTCAAAACAGTCAAATGGGGTACTCGTATGTGCTTACTTGTCATAACCTAAGAATGCATTTTTGTTTGTTTTCTTTGCTGTTTAAAGGAAATTTTCAAAACCATCGGTTAATTTTCAGAAAAATGCAAATTTTCAAAATTTTGTAAAACCTCCAAATTCCCTAAAATTCAAAATGTTTTATTGCTTTTCTGCTACTGCCATGATGCTGATCACATGTACAATGAAAACTCATTGAAAATTTTCATTGATAATCAATTTTTCCCAAAAAATCCAATTTTACACTTTTTGCCCCAAAAATTTTGCATTATCATCCACATTATTGAAGTTGCTGCAAAGTCAAAGTTTTGATATTGGAATTAAACAAAAATAATGTTAGAAACAAAAATAGTTCTACTTGGTCATAAAAATACCAAAAATAGGGTGGTGCAAGATTTTTGTTTTTCAGTATATATATATTACGGAGATTACCGAGGTTTCACGGAGATGTTTCCGTTGTAATGAAGTCATTGAAAATGAGATTTGACGGGATAAAGATTTACATGTACCGGTGTAAACGCCAGTGGACCCCCGCTTGCTTTGGGCACAAATGTTCCTTGAGATGTGGGTAGTGGCTCGTAGAGAAGCTTGATGTGACGCTCCGGTGCCAGGTACGTGAAGGCTCGCAGACTCGCTCCTTTAGGTCCACTGGTGTTTTCACTTTGCGACGAACACTCTTTATTATACTTTAAATTGCTTATACAAATAATGATTATTATACAATATACTCTTTCCCTTTTTTAGTTTTTAATGGAACACTTTAAATGGTTTAATGACATTTCGTAATTGTATTTGTCTTTTTTAATGTAAACAAATGCTTCTTATGTCCCCCAAACCGAAGGTGGGGGACATATTGTTTTTGGTGCGGATCCCGTCGGCGTCGGCGTCCGCGTCCGCGTCTGCGTCCGCGTAGCTTCTTTCCGACGCGATATCTTTTGAACCAGTGGATGGATTTTGACCAAACTTGCATAGATACATGGTTAGGAAAGAGGAAAGAATTGATTAGATTTTGGTGACCTTGACCTCATTTTCAAGGTCACCAGCCCATGAAAACTGATCAAATTAGGATTTCCGACGCGATATCATCTGAATAGATAAATGGATTTTGACCAAACTTGCACAAGAGCATTGTTGGTAGGAGGCTCAGAGTTGATTAGATTTTGGTGACCTTGACCTAATTTTCAAGGTCACGAGTCCATAAAAACTGTTGAAATTAGTCTTTCCAACGCAATATCTTGTAAACCAATCAATGGATTTTGACAAAACTTGCACAGAAGCATTGTTAGGAGGAGGCTCAGAGTTGATTAGATTTTGGTGACCTTGACCTAATTTTCAAAGTCACGAGTCCATAAAAAATGTCGAAATTAGTCTTTCCAACGAAATATCTTGTAAACCAATTGATGGATTTTAACCAAACTTGCACAGAAGCATTGTTGCGAGAAGGCTCAGAGTTGATTAGATTTTGGTGACCTTGACTTAATTTTCAAGGTTGTGGGTCCATAAAAACTGTTGAAATTAGTATTTCCAACGCAATATCTTGTAAACCAATCGTTGGATTTTGACCAAACTTGCACAGAAAGGCTCAGAGTTGGTTAGATTTTGACAACCTTGACCTTATTTTCAAGGTCACGAGTCCATAAAAACTGTTGAAATTAGTTTTTCCGATACGATATACTGTAAACTAATTGATGGATTTTGACCATTCTTGCACAGATGCTTTGTTGGAAAGAGGCTCAGAGTTGATAAGATTTTGGTGATCTTGACCTAATTCCCAAGATCACTAGTCAAAAACTGTTGAAATTAGTCTTTCTGACGCGATATCTTGTAAACTAATTGATGGATTTTGACCAAACTTGCACAGAAGCATTGTTGGGAGGAGGCTCAGAGTTGATAAGATTTTGGTTACCTTGACCTAATTTCCAAGGTCACTAGTTCATAACTGTTGAAATTAGTCTTTCGGGCGCGATAACTTGGAAGCCAATTGATGGACTTGCACAGAAGCATTGGTGTGAGGAGGTTCAGAGTTTATAAGAATTTGGTGATCGTGACCTAATTTTAGACAGGGTCCAAAACAAGTTTAAACTACCACACCATACAGAACAAGATGGGCATGGTGTCTTCCATAGAAAAACTTCATTTCACAAGGTAACAACACTTCAATTACTAAACGGTTGGGGGACATAGTTTTCCTCAGAAAACACTATTTTAATTATGTTTTATTTCATGTGAATTTAGTATATTTGTGATATTTTGTTTCATGTGTTTTAATCGATGTACATTTTGAATGTAAATTTGTGATACATGTATAGTCTGTTTCAATGCAAATTGAAAAATATAGTGTCTCGTAAGTCTGTTTAGACTGGATATCAAATATGTTTTAGCATATTGGAAATCTGTATATATTGTATGTATTTGATATGCGACACTTAAATAAACTAATAAACATACATCAGTAAAACATGTCTGTGCAATATATAATCCCCTTATACCCCACCCTTATATAGAAAAACTGGGGTTAGCAGGGGTATACCTAATTTTCTTATTTAACATCCAAAACATACATTGTGGGCACTCGTTAGAACCGCCTCAGCCCAAAATGTATATTTTGAACAAAAATATTTTAAAAGATCAAAAAGTTTCCAATGAATTTTTCATGTTTTTCTTCTGAAAAAAAAAAAAAAAAAAAAAAAAATAAATAAAAAAAATAAAAAATAAAAAAAAAAAAAAAAAAAAAAAAAAAATAAATAAAAAAAAAAAAAAAAATAATAAGATAATCTCTGTTTATTGCATGGGCAAGTTTTCATAATGAAGACTATGTTTGATAGATAAATTTTCTACATGTAGGTTATGATCATCAAATTGCCATTGTTTCATCAGTAGGCCGCGAACATAAGTCCAATTTGCATGCGCCAAATTTACACGCGTGCAAATTTACTCCTGTGTGTAAATTTTACTCGGGGTAAGCAAACCATGAGAGCATGCGAATCTATTTCCCATGTGAACGCAAAGTAAAATTTACCCTTGACAGAGTATTTTACATTCGGGCCCGCGGGATGGCACATGCTGTCTGGACATTGGTCTCCACCACGTGGAAGCTACTCCAGTGGGCTCGAAGGTGTTTAGCACACAATTTAATTACGTTAACCCTTTTATGAAAACCTACATGTATGTGCGCAAATTCTTAAAATGCTATCTGCTTTAGCATCAGCTCCTCTAAGGAAATGATAAAATAAATTTTACAATTAGCCATATATACATTGTAAATGTGTCGGTTTGTTTTGCAGAGGGCCATATGGTAGAAAAGCCATCCGGCTAAATGTGTTTTACCCTCTTAAAATATTGTAAAATAAATAAATAAATAAATAAATAATATTTTTATTTCAAGTCAATATCTGCTTTTAGATAATGAATTCTCACATGTTTTTGTTCTTTACTGCTTATACGGCAGTTGCTGAAAAACTGTTGACATTGTGTTGAATAAGAGTTTATTGCATTTCAACACATTTTAGATCATTACGAGTGCAGACAGCCACACTTTTTCTTCATAATTCTTGGTGAGGATTCCTTTTAAGAGTAACTCCTAGTGAACGGTTTATATAAGAGAATTGTTAAGCCTGACCATCACAAGATTCTTCTCTGCTGCCAGTTTTGACCATGTCCTACAAGAAAACCGGGAAACAACCTCTTCTTGTTTTCCAAATACAGAAAACTTAAATGTTTTAATCTAGAAATGTATTTCAACACCAAAATACTCCCTGTGATAAGAAAACCCATGCGAACGCAATTTAAATTTACTCACAGGTTGATTTGCACACCGGAGTATTTTTACACACAGTAGTAAATTTACTCACATGTATATTTGGCGCATGCGAATTGGACTTTAAGTGTTACTCGTTTTGCATAAAATGACGTCGTGTTGAGTGAAAAATATCATCAAATGTCTGAAGTCTTAGTAGAGACAAAATTAAATTTACAAAAACGATAGAAACGAAGCTGTTGTTCAGTACACCATGACATTACTCTCTCTTTTCAAAGTAACAGTTCTAATTTTTCAAATGTATAGGAAATTAATACTATGCTAAAGATATCATATACAAAAGATATACTTTAGGTATCTGTATAAAACGAAAACGCCCATGTGAACAGAACTAAAAGGACTTGGGGTGACTTGCAAAATAATCAAATAGTTCTCTAAAAAAGCAATGAGGTCTACTAGTACCGCCTTTGAATACGTCTGGTACTTCACGAATGCATGGTGATTAAGCGAAGGCTAATATCAACAGTTCTGCATAATTTAGTTACCATTTTTTGAATAAAATGCACATAGGACATTAAATGATGCACACCAATCTGCGAGTTCGGGTTTCTTAGCTTTGTCATAAATGTTCTAGTCAAACAGTAAAAACTTAAAATGACAAAACACTATCTGACATAATAATAATAATAATAATAATAATAATAATAATAATAATAATAATAATAATAATAATTGAATTGCAACCCACGTGGAAATCAAGTAACTACAGAACTGGTATACTGTGGGAGCAGCTATTTCCCCAAAGATGACCAAGTGATCGTGTGAATGTCCGAAGTGACATTTTGGACATTCAATTTAAAAGATATATATTTGGACATAACAATTGAGCCGCCTCATGGGAAAACCAACAATCTGCATAGGCGAAAACAAAAACGCAGATCAGCTTCGCGGTAACCGCGAAGCTGATCAGCGCCTTTGTTTTCGCCACTCGGATAGTATAATTCCTCTTCTACTTAAATCCGAAATTTCAAGCTTCTAGCTCTTTTCTGTGCTTGTACAGGCCGGTTTGTGTCGGACCTGTTCGGAAACCACATTGTTGGTTTTCCCACGAGGCGGCTCAATTCAATTATCATCGATGGTCATTTTACATTGACAGACTCGTTAATGATCTTATATCAGACATAAAATAATCACTAAAAGAGACAAATTGAATCACTAATTGACGTCAAGTTGGCTATTGAATAAATGACAAATTACTGCAATTTCGTGATGGACGTTGATTGAGAGTGACTGGATAGTGCCAACAAAACTGGGCAAAAAATAAAGATGTCTTGGCGAAATGCAAACAAATTAATTGGTAATGTTGAAAAGAAATACACATTCTATATCTACAACACCACCAGCAGCAGCAGCAGCAACAACAACGTTAACAACAACAACAACAACATTAACATTTTTACTACTACTACTACTACTACTACTACTACTACAACAACTACTCTTGTGATTTTGAAACGTTTGAAATGAGGTCACATTGCATATTTCAACTGGTGCAATACAATACAATACAATGCAATGCAATGCAACGCAACGCAACGCAACGCAACGCAACGCAACGCAACGCAACGCAACGCAATACAATACAATACAATACAATACAATACAATACAATACAATACAATACAATACAATTTCAACACGACTTAGTTTGTCATTTAATTGCCTGTTTCGTCAAGGGCAAGCCGACATTTTCACTTCACTTCGTGGTTCCTGAACAATATTTTCCCACCTACAGTCATCAAATTATATTTTAGTTATCTCCCAGTTCTGTTGTTTGTGTGCCATAGATAACATTACGAAAAGATGCCCCTGCAATATACATAGATTTTTAAAGTTGTAACTAATGAAAAGTTTCAATAGAAAAAAAGAAGAAGATATTTTTTACTTTTTTGTCCAAAACATTGATTGTGAGTACACGCTAGAACCGCCTCGCCGAGGCGGTTCTAACCAGTACCCACAATCTATGTTTTGGAGCAAAATCAGAAAAATAGGTATACCCCTGCAAACCCCATTTTTCTATATAAAAGAGAGGTGTTTACGGAGGTGTTCATTGCACGGACATGCCGTTTTCCTGATGACATTTGGTAAAGATGGTTGTTTTGGTAACGCCGTAAGAAGGTCTATGACAGTTCACACTTTGGGTGTGTTAAACGCCCAGTTTGACAAAGTGCATCGCGCCATTTGGATATATTGCATAATTTAGATAGATTGATATTTCACTTTGATTTATGGCGTCCTGTCAAAATTTTGACATTATACATATTGAGCTCGAATAAGGACGATGCACAAATTGGCCTTTCATCTTCTGATGTGTATGCAAGAGCTTGGAGCATGAAATTATATCTTGATTGATGAATAATTAGAAATGGAAGTGAAATTCCTTCCATTTTTGCATAGTAGCTAAATGTGTGCAAAAATATGAGCCGCCCCATGGGAAAACCAACAGTCTGCATAGGCGAAAACAAAGGCGCAGATCAGCTTCGAGGTAACCGCGAAGCTGATCAGCGCCTTTGTTTTCGCTACACGGATAGTACACTACCACTACTTTCTAAATCCAAAATTTCCAGCCTCTAACCATCTTCTGTGACTGTATATCCCGGTTTGTTTCAGACCTGTTCGGAAACCACATTGTTGGTTTTCCCACGAGGTGGCTCATATATTTGGTACGTGCCATGACCTCATTACAATTAAAGCCATTTACCCTTCTACACTAGTTAGTTGGTTGGTGTATGGCTTGAAGTTCCAGTTTTGTGTTTGTCTGTTTCAAAATTTAGTTTACATCTAATAAAAACTGAAATTACAATAGCCCAAGACTTGTGTAAAAAAAAACATAAAAAATGATTTAAAAAAATGAACAAAACAGTCGCATACCAAATAACTTTACTTTGTTGGCACATTCATTGGAAAGAAAATGCTTGTCACTTTTGAATTAATTAGTGAAACATTATCTAAAGCAAATGGGTGTAATGTCATTTATTGGCCATATAAGAGCTTTAATTAAATCTTCATTATAATGCTATGCTTTTTAGTGCGTTTTTCAAGGTTTTATCTCCTGAGAGGTTTACTTGACATTTTTGTGAAACATTGTCAGTCAAAATTCTAAATAGCAACGAAGCACGACGCATGAGCTAAGGCAGTACGAATGCACGAAAAGGGTGTTAAAATCAGCATTCTGTTAACCATAAAAGGCAATGTAGGCAAACACTAGGAATTTTCAGTATACATGTGTGTGTGTGTGTGTGTGTGTGTGTGTGTGTGTGTGTGTGTGTGTGTGTGTGTGTGTATGCGCAGTTTTTGTAAGTCAGGTCTGAAGACTAGGTCCCTTGGAATTACATTAGGTACTGCACAGTCTCCAGCCTCGTCACATATGTAGTATGTCCTTGTTGCAAGTTTGCCTAAGAAAGAAGAGATGTCATGTGACATCGGTTTATAGTCTATTCCGAAGGGCTGGAGAAACCCGGGATAGAAAAAGGTACAAGTATGCAATGATCAGGAAAAGGCGCAATCAGTAAGAAATTCCCACTCCAAAACCAGCTGAGGTGAGAAAAACAAATTGACAATTAAGAACATATACTTAGAGAACATATCGTAAGCCGAGTGAGCAGCTATTTCTCAATATACCCGAACTTATCTGAAAAAAAAAAATAAAAAATAAAAAAAAAATAAATAAATATGAAAACGTATATAAGCTTCAAGCAGCACAAATATTCGACTCCAAAACATAAAGCATATAGAACCACAACAGAAGTATCGCCTTGGAACGATCAGTAATATAAAACTACTAGGGTAGAACCTGCGACCCCTAGATTACAAAGCGAGTACCAAGCCAAGCAGCGAGTACCAAACCCATGTGCTAAACTTATCGATAAAAGAAATCCTCAAGTTTCAGTACAGTCAGCGGATTCGCTATAGTTTGGACTTCCATACATTTCAAGCACGCCTCTATCGGTGAATATCACAAGGAAATACAAGGAAAATGGTAGCCTTGCAGTGTTGTGTTATTTCATTTTTGAACTTGTGAATACGAAAATTATTACTTTCATTATTGCGATCTCCCGTTGGGAGATCGCATATATAGTTGATCAAGATCAGAACGTGGGGCTTAATCGACCACCGACTTCCGACTTCCGTCGTACTTGATTGGACGAGGCAGCTTCGATTGGGTCACACCAAATAGCGCATGTCGGCTCGGGTATGAAAGCTCACGTTGAACCGAGCTGTCATCTAGTCTTTTCGGTCTGTGGGTATCGCCGTGGGTTTATGTGAAATTAGTGCTGAGAGATCGCAAGCGTTTTGGAAACGCTTAAACTTGTGATATTGCATTGTTGACATAAGAATATGCTTGTCACCTTTGAATTAATTAGAGAAATTTTATCCATAGGCATTTAGGTGCAATGCCATTTAGTAGTATTATAAGAGCGTTTATACTGTTCTTCATTATATTGAGCCGCCTCATGGGAAAACCAACAATCTGCATATGCGAAAACAAAGGCGCAGATCAGCTTCGCAGTAACTGCGAAGCTGATCAGCGCCTTTGTTTTCGCTGCTCTGACAGTACAATTCCTCTTCTACTTAAATCCGAAATTTCAAGCTTCTAGCTCTTTTCTGTGTTTGTACAGGTCGATTTGTGTCGGACCTGTTCGGAAACCACATTGTTGGTTTTCCCACGAGGCGGCTCAATTATATGTCTTTAAGTGCATTTGTCCAAGTCGTTTTACACCCGACAAACACTTGACCGGATTTTTTTAAGTGTTGCTTTTTCGTTTTTCGACATAGAAGATCGCAACAGTTTAACTTATATAAGTCGGGTGTCCTTTTTATGGGAATAGGCAAACAGTATAGCTCCAGATGTCCCAAATGGGACTAAATGTTGAAATTTAATCGAAAACAGAATAAAAGCTTATATTTAATCATCCCTGATACCCTTTAAGATGAAAGTGGACTCACCAAATGAGCCGCGACGCGAGAAAACCGGTCTTCGGGGTTTCCGAACAGGTCCGACACAAACCGGCCTGTACAAGCTCAGAAAAGAGCTAGAAGCTTGAAATTTCGGATTTAAGTAGAAGAGGAATTGTACTATCCGAGTAGCGAAAACAAAGGCGCTGATCAGCTTCGCGGTTACCGCGAAGCTGATCTGCGCCTTTGTTTTCGCCTAGGCAAAAATCCAGTTTTCTCACGATGCGGCTCAAATAATAATGATGGGCAAGTCTATTCGTCATATGGGTTAAAATCTACCCAGTTATCCTTCTTGGCACCCGAGATGATTCAATGAACTAAAAGGTTGTAAACAATAATAATAATAATAATAATAATAATAATAATAATAATAACAATTCTGAGAAATGTCGATGAACCGACAATGTCTGTCAAATGTCATCGAGCTACAGGTTAAATATATTTTAAACTTGTTGGAAACATTGACACTGTGTCTATGATCTCTCCATCAGTATCAAAAAGGTTTGCGTAACACTTGACGTCCATGAACAACAACAGCAACAGCAACAACAACAACAACAACAACAACAACAAACACTATTTTACAAAACCCTATACTTGCACTGACAAAAAAGGTAAAAGGTAAAAGGTAAGCAATGGTCAGGAAATGTCGTTAGAAAGAAATCCATGCTATAAAACAGAGAAGGGGGAAAACTAAATTGACAATCAGGGGCTAGTTGTTCAAAATTAACGACATCGTTAGTTGACAATTCGTTAAAATTTCAAACATGAACATTACAAATACACTGTTGTTCTTTGTTGATAAAATGTGAGAATCCTTTGCACCTGCAAAGGATTCTCACATTTGACAAACAAAAAATAACAGTGTATTTGCTTATGTAGTCAGCATTTACTTAACAAGTTGAAGTCTTAACGATGACATTAAGCTAACGACGTTTTGAACAACTGGACCCTGGTGCATAAACAAAGAGATATTTAAACCGAGTGAGCAGCTATTTCCCTTACTGCAGATCTACAAGTCGTCCGCCGCCTCCGAGCCGAGTACCATTATCTCCAGCTTTGTCAGTAGAGTTCACGACCGACAAAATAAATGAAGTGAACGGAACGAAAGCCCGATTGTCGGACTACTATTTCCCAATAGGCGGCCACTCCGAGTTAACCGTCGATCAGCCACAATTTAGTTTAAGCTGTCCGCATATTTCTCTTAGACTGTCTTTTGTGGCGTGGAATACAGACAATTATCATCACCTTTGGAATGTCCATCGTTCGAGACAAATTTCTCTTTCTGACAATCAATGACATTCTCTTGGTCAAGAGGCTGAAATGGTTGAATATGACGGTAATTCAATAATCGGGAGTCAACTTTTGATTATACTTATCGCTTTGAGCACAGATAATTGAGCCACCACATGGGAAAACCAACAATCTACATAGGCGAAAACAAAGGCGCAGATCAGCTTCGCAGTAACTGCGAAGCTGATCAGCGCCTTTGTTTTCGCTACTCGGATAGTACAATTCCTCTTCTTCTTAAATCCGAAATTTCAAGCTTCTGGCTCTTTTCTGTGCTTGTACAGGTCGGTTTGTGTCGGACCTGTTCGGAAACCACATTGTTGGTTTTCCCACGAGGCGGCTCATATAATGATTGACATGTGAAGTTATTAATTCAAGTCTGTTAATTCCGATGTCTATTGTAGATAATTTGAACCGCGACGCGAGAAAACAGGTCTTCGGGGTTTCCGACCAGGTCTGACACAAACAGGCCTATGCAGCTACAGAAGATGGCTGGAAGCTGGAAATGTCGGATTTAGGAAGAAGGGGAATTGTACTATCAGTGTAGCGAAAACAAAGGTGATGATCAGCTTCGCAGTTACTGTGAAGCTGATCATCACCTGCGCCTTTGTTTTCGCATAGGCAAAAAATCAGGGTTTCTCATGACGCGGCTCATTTCATTGAGGTTAAGCCTAGGTTACATTTGCCCTACGATTAACTTGCGATAATCGTACAATGCCATTTTTTCGCATTTTCGTGCGGTCTCCGCAGGGGAGCCCTACGATGCCCCTACGATTCTACGGCTTCCTACGATCTCCGTAGGCTCTACGATTTTGTAGTAGTATGCACTTTTACAAATTTTAAAAATCGTAAGACCGTAGCCCGTAGACACGTCGTAGGTAGCATTATCGTACGGGCGCCTTACGGAAACCCTGCGATGATCGTGCGGTCACCGCACGGTTTTATGATAACTTTGGGACTAAAGTAGTCGTATAGGATAATCGTAGACCTTTAGGGTGATCGTACGGCATCCTTACGGTTATATCGCAAATTTATTAAAATCGTACGGAAATCGTGCGGTCATCATACGGACATACTACGGCGTCCGCACGTTTATCGTGCGGCCGCCCTGTGATTGCTGTGCATTTTTATGGGATATGGTTGCATTTCACCATTAGGTTTCAATAGGCGCCACAAGCCTCATTAAAAACGATCGTTTGAGCAGATTAAAAATAAAACTATCTGCGTGTTTCCTACGTAAATTCAAAAGTATGTCCCGCTAAACGGAAACACAATCAGCAACACTATTTCGTGATCCGAGTGTGTCTTTAAAGGGGCACAAGAAGCGGAAAAATCAGTCCCGTTCCCAACCGGTACCGGAATTGTTCGACTTAACAAACATATATCGTAGAAGCAAGGCCGAAAAACTGCACGATTCTGTCGTTTAGTGCATGCGGCTTGTTTCTCTCCAGGTTCGTCTTCCTCATCTGTATAATGCTGTGGTGTTTCCTTTTTTGAACGCTCGCCTTTTCCTTTGGGGTTGTACACGTTTGGTAGTACACAAAAGACGGACGGACACCTAACATCGTACGGCTATCGTAGGGAGACCGCAAGAAATCGTAAGGACTCCTCACGGACATCGCATGGGCTCCGTACAATTTAAACTTAAAGTGTGCGGAGACCCTTTGATTTCCCTACGATCTCCAAACGGTTCCGACTAAGAACATCGAAGAAAGCTAGAACAAGAAATCGAACGATGCCTATATGAATTGTAAACACCTACGTCGTAAACCATAATCACATTCGATGTCTAAAAATTCGTAGGGAAATCGCGGACCGAAAAATCGTACAATGATCGGGGCAAATGTAACCTACTAGGCATGACCCCTTGCGGCCTCCCTACGATCGCTGTACGATTTTTGTTCCCAAATTATCATAAAAACGTGCGGTGACCGCTCGATTATCGGAGGGTATCCGTACGGTGCCCGTATGATGCCCTACGACGTGTCTACGGGCTACGGTCTTACGATTTTAGAATTTGTAATTGTGCAGACTATTACAATTCGTAGAGGCTACGGCGATCGAAGGAGGTCGTAGAATCGTAGGGACATCGTAAGGTCACCCTGCGGAGGCCGCACGAAAAAATGGCATCGTACGATCATCGCAAGCTAATCGTAGGCCAAATGTAACCGAGGCATCAGTCAGAAGTCCAAGGGACTCCGTACGATATCCACTAACAGTCTGCGGAGACTCTACGACTACCGTGCGGTCTCCTTGCGTTTTGTATCAAAACGTATAGGGACTCCGTACGGACAACGCACGGGATCCGTTCGATATCTACGTACTATCTGCGGAGACATACGACGACCGTAAGATCGCCTTGCGTTTTTGTATGAGAACGTCGCCAAATGGCAGATCAAAAAATCGCATGATGCCCGTATGAATTGTAAATACATACGTCGTAGCCCACGATCTCCTACGATGTCTAAAAATCGTAGAGAAAATCGCAGACCGAAAAATCGTACGATCATCGGGGCAAATGTAACCTAGGCTTTACTTATGCATTTTGTAGCTTGTTCGGTGAACCATTGGCTAATGTTGCAAATCAAGCAAAGGACAGCATTATTTTCTGGAAATAAGGCGTAAAAAAGATTCAATTTAAGCAATTTAAAACGTTCGCAATGCAGCATTTATTTCATTTTCTCTTTGTAATTTTGACAGGCCACATGCGTTTGCACAATTCTTTATTGTACATGTAATACGCATGTCATACAGTCGATTTGATGTTTAGCTAACCTTTTAATTTCTTCATGAAATATAGTGAATACACATAAAAGAGAAAACGCCGAAATTGTGCACAAAAACATTGTATTTTAAACCATTATGTACTAACACTTGAATCGTTGGGTGTATTAAACAAATGGATATATCTTTAAAACTGATGATCATTATTGTATATCATTTTGAAACCAACCATTATTTCCCACTTTTTTTTTCCATTTTAAACTGTTCATGATGTTCCCACAAAGTCGATTGCATCCATGTAGACTCTAGTACATGTTTGTTGAAAGTTTGACATTTGAAATCAAACTACCCTATGTTTGTGTATGTAACGTAGCACTGCATCTGCTGAGAGCATAGATTTCGTAAAATGAATTAATGAAAAACTTTAGTCCCTTGTCGTGCTTGTAAAGGTTTCTGAAGCTCTGGATAGTCTGTGGATGCTTTCTGGTCAACTCGTATCCAAGGCACTATCAAAACATGGGTATATTGAAGAACTGCCTACTCTAAGACCTTTGACACCTGTCTAAGCAACAAATTAAAGGGAAACTATGTTTGACTTTAAACAGTTTGGGATTGAGCTAAAGCATATGTGCTTCCACAGGCTCAATTCACAGGTAAGCATGTTGATGTGAACCGAATTGCCTCTGGATATCATGACTTTGAAATACCCCGAAGACACCTGATCACCTATTTAGAAACATGAAAAACACAATTAGGAGCAATGCATTTTATCTTTTGAGTGCATTTAGCTTTTAAAGCATATCACTTACGTTTTAATATGAATTTAAACAGTTTTATATAATCCAAAGATCACCCTATTAAAATACCTAACTTTCAAGGGAATCTTTGAAAAGCATGTGGGACAGTACCAAGCTGGTATACGGTAGTATGAGGCGGTAGAAATGAAATATTGGATAGAAATCTGATAAATAAAGAAAATCCCAAGGGATCCTTCGGAAGGAGATAATGTCATTCTATCAGTCCATACATACGTGGGTTGTCCCAAAAGTTTCATCACGCTCACCATTTTGTCACTATATCGGCATGCCAGTCCACATAACTATTATGGTCACCAGTTTATATATTAGGGCTTTGGGGGTATTTTTTTTTTTAACCTGTTGAATTTTATTTTATATATAATGTTACATGATCAATACAAGATCAATACAAAATAATCTCCAATTCTCCCAGTCTTCTGTCTCACCTATGTGCATCATCCCTTCCACCCTGGCAGTCTGGAGCCTGCCGACATACATATAATTAAGATTTTATTAGTTGGTGCACCTTTCATCCATTCCCATTCAGTCGATTAAAGTCCAGTAAGAACATCAAATGGATCAGAAGCTAGTCTATGTTCTAACTTATCAAGCTCGTCTATGTTCTACCTTATCTAGCAATCAGTGAAAATAATTCAGTATCACTGTTTGTCCTTAGACTACCATCAAATGTTTGGAATTGCAATGTCATCAAGTATGCTACATCATAGTACCATTTCCTGATCTATGTGCTGTCAAAAATTGTGTTATGCTGTCATTTATATATACAGAAGACATAGTTATATAATGTGCATACTGAGAACTGGAAATAATTAGTGAAGTATTTTGGAAGGTTTCCACAAAGCTCTTGAGAAGTTGGACAACCAGAAAATCAGTAAATTTTCGTTCTGCTGCATGCTATGGAGTTTTGAACACATGTATCTCTATTGCAGCGGAGCAGGCTGATGACGTTACTGTCAATCACGCCTACCCATGGTAACCAATGCGTTCAGAATAAAACGCACACGTGACGGGACTTTTGGGACAAGCCACGTATTTCTATCAAACGCCATTAGACTGGGTCGAGTAAAACATACCTATTTTGAAGTTTATCTTGCCCATAATTTTTGTTGCTCAAAACATATAATGAGCCTGAGGCTTAATTTTCCCACAATTGTAAATTTATATCAGATCAGAAAGAGGGGAAATAATGTATACCCCTGTAAAAACACCAAATTTAATATAAAACGGGTACAGGGGTATTTGTTTGGTGGTTTGAATATTAATATTTCAGATTTTGTCGGTGTCTACTGGTAGCATCGAAACACGAGACACGTATAAGATGTGTAGGAAATGACCGTCCAAATAGACACTAAGTACCAAAGGAAGTACGTATAGTTTATACTGTATATTAGAACGAAGGTAAGAACGACAATTGAAATAAAATGTTATAAAAACGCTTCAGAAAAAATAACACTGCGACATAAGTACTTAAGTAGCTGAAGGGTCGATTGAGTACGCAATGATCAGAGCTGGTGCAATCAGAACCCCTTCAAAACCCCAGGTGGGAAAAAAATCAGGTATTGATACGTACTAAGAGAACATATCTTAAAGGGAAAGGCAAGGTTGAAATACAATGCATCTTAAATGAAAGAACTCGCCTTGCTTAACAATATGGTACATGTTTTATTAAAATCGAATGCAAAATAAAAAAGTTATGTTGGTTTGAATATTCATCAATGTTTGTTTATGGAGGCGGCCATTTTGAATATTCATGAGACTTTATGACGCCACAAAGCCCTAATTAAATATGCATAATCAATATAAATGAAACACTAATAATATTTTTCTGTTTATGACTGTTTGAATGTTTTCTACTATTGATTTACTATCACCTCTAGCCATATTTCACCATGTAAGTTTTGAAATATGTGTTTTATTCAAAGTTTAAGATTTTACAGTTTTCTAATTAAGTATTCAAAATGGCCACCAAAAGTCACTTTATTCCAAAAAGTCAATATCTCACTTATTCCTTGACCGATCTAAATAAAATTTGCGCCAAAATGTTTGCTCTGACCAGTTCTTTAGTGTAAAAGGTATCGTTGATGAATATTGCGTTCTCCTTTAAGCTGAGTGAACATCTATTTTTGTTGGTTTCAAATCACGATATTTGTATTAGTCAGCATTTTCAAAAATTGATGACCCCTAACCCCTGTATATGTGGGCTAGGAAATGGTCACAATGCTGAGTACTATAGGTTAAATGTTCTGTAAACTTCAACACGTTAGTATTTATCATTAACTGTATTATAGAGATAATTATTAGCATTTTAATTCAACGTAAAACAAAGATATCACATTTTAATAAGTCATTAATATTGTTGCATGGCCAAAGCTAATTAAACATTAATATCATTTATATCAACATAATTATGATTTGGGCTATCAACGACGCCCAGATGTCAATACTGGACCCGGGCCTCACATACTCTTAAGCCGTATTCATGTGCAACATTTGCACCCGGGTGCAAATACTGCACATGAACACGGCTTTAGATCAGGAGAACATGTCCGTGAAATGTAACCCCCCCTTAAACCCCACTTTTATATAGTAAAACTGGGATATACAGGGGCATACATACCTATTTTTTCTTATTTGTGATCCAAAATATAGATTGTGGATACTCGCCGAGGAGGTTCTAACGTGTACTCACAATCAATCTTTTGAGCAAACATATTAACATTATCGAAATTAATTTTCAATTTTGAAAGCTGAAAAAAATCTCTGTATATTGTATGGGCAAAATTTCAGTAATGTAGATCATGGGAACCACAAGACACATGAGTGAAGGAAAAAGAAGAGTTTAGGTGAGCTAAACAAGGGGAAATTGTATATCCCTGTACACAATAGTTTTTAAATGGGGATGTAAGGCGCACACATTACATGAACATGCTACATGTATCCTGATGTGCAGGAATTAAAATTGTTTAACATTTTATATTTTTTCATAGTATTGCATGTTGTGGTTAGAAAACCTACCCACCAAAACTAATCGTTTATTTACGCTAGGCGGAGAACTATTACTTCAAAGTCGGTTTAATTGAATAACTTATTGTCTAAACAGGGTACAAAGCATTTTATGCCAAAATACCGTTAATTAATCGAAAAACCCTCAAGTCAGCGCAGTTCGAAAACGTCACATGAGTCCGCCAGATCGACCTAGTTTAGATTCTGGTCAAAACAAAGAAGTAAACTAAGCATTTTTACATGTAATTTAAAAGTAAGAACCAAAGAGCATCGACTACATGAGCAATAAAACATTATCTTGTGTGTACAATTACTGTAGACAGTGTGATCGTCAAATAAGTAGTTTTGTGTTTATTATTGTGTTTTGGCCAAAATGATGCTAAAATGGTAATAGTTGATTCAGTTACTAAATTATGGAGTGTCAATTTCATTTCTTTATTGTGTAGACACCTGGTTGGGTGTAAGGTTGCGAACCCACCCAGGAAACATAACCTAAGTTCACGAACTTTCAGATAAATTGGCATATTAACTGCATGTCACGAAATTATTCAAATTCGGCTAATTATGCAAAAAGGTAGTTAATTGTTTTATTACGTTTTACTTATTAAATGGTTAAACTTACAAATGTTTTCCCATAGCCGCTAAACTGCTTCAAAGATGCTCCAGACAAGTTGTCAGAATTTACGTCGTGGTGTCATGGTGAACCCCTCCCAGTCGCTTCAGTTTTAATTTTACTGAACTAAAAGTTTCACTGGCAAAGACCATTAAAGTTAATAAAATATATACGGAATATATATAATATTTTAACGTACATAGCCCCTAGTACTTCAGAGTGAAGATGCAATACGCTTATGGCCAGTGAGATGTCAGCGGTCATGTATGTGTACTTGTTTTTCTTTATTTCTTATGAAGGCCAGTCTCTCTCTCTCTCTCTCTCTCTCTCTCTCTCTCTCTCTCTCTCTCTCTCTCTCTCTCTGTGTGTGTGTGTGTGTGTGTGTGTGTGTGTGTGTGTGTGTGTGTGTGTGTTGCTCTTTGTGAGATTGTCTTACTTATATGTCTGTCTCTCTCTGCATAGAGGATCTTACACGAGTGGTCATTTCATATGAAATTTATTAAACGAGCCTTTGGCGAGTTTAATAAATTTCATATGAAATGACCACGAGTGTAAGATTCGTTTTATCATATGACTTTTAAAAAAGGATTTTATTGCCTTCGAAGTGGACATATTTTCAATGAAAATTTACATTGTTGTTACGGACGTCGTCAATGACGTTACGTATTCCCGCGAAAGTGTTATTACACGTGTGGTCATACGATTTTTATGACATGACGTTATCCACTGGAAAACAGCGACGTCATATGATAATGGTGTTTATGTGACTTTGTGTATGTGAGCGTGTTACTTTAAAACTTCGTAAGTACTAGGTCTTACTGCAAAATATTATTTCTAAACATTCAGCAAAAATAGGAAAACAAGTGCATTTGTAATTTAAGACAAACATAACTACAGATGTATCAAAATTGACCACAAAGCGTGAACGTCGAACGACCGCGAAATGTATCCATCTGATATGCCTATATCCGTATGCTGTGATTTATTATTTTTGATATTTTGCCAGTAAAATCGACACTTGTACATTGACACGCCATTAAGAAAATAGATAAAATATTTGCTCTGCCCTAAAACAATCGCAAGATTAACAAACCATTGTTTTCGAAAGATGAACTCTGAAGATAGGATTATCGTCTGCTGATTTCTCGCCGGTAAACGGATATAGATGGCGCTCAACTTTGTTGTTAAAACAAAAGTTAGGATCAAAAGTTCAGCGAACTTGTAACGCGAGCAAAACCTCTTTTTCTATTTACGTAAATAACAAACGCGTAAATACTAAATTAGAAACAAATTTATTTGTAATTGAAAGATCAACAATTAACCTTCAACCATAAAACACATTTTAAACGTCGGGTATCACTATTTGAGTTTACAGTAGTTCCGCCATTTTGAATCTTGAGATGGGCTGCAAGTGACACTCCCATAAAAAGTTTCCATCGTTCCTAATTCAAAATCAAGTAAAGTCATCAAACTGTCAAATTTTGCCTGTGCTACTTTAAAAGACCCATTCTGAACATAAATTCAACAAACAGCAATTTCCTTTAACGATCTTTAACAGTAGCAGTCAAATAAACCATTAGGTTGTGCTATCAGTCTCTTACCTTTTCTGAACAATGTTTTCAACAAGAGGACCAATGGTCCTGTAAACGCTCACCTGAGATCTGCTTCATATACCAATAAACATATTTGAATATTATGGTATTTAACCCCAGTGCAGGGGCAGATGAAGCCCTTGGGCCATTTTCTTTTCCAGAATAACCAATATTCTGTCCATTTGCCAATTTCCTGCTGGTTTTCCTCTTCAAATAACAGTTTAAAAGCAGATGAGCCCCTGAGATCCATTTTTTTTTCAGAATCATTAATATTCAGTCCTACTGCCCATTTCCTGCAAGACTTTCACTTTAAATGACATTTTAAAAGTTTTCCCCATTCAAATGCATTGACGACCTATGTTGACCTTGCCATAAAATAGGTCAAGGTCACCACAGGGTCATGATTTATATATACATTGTAATACTTGAGTCATCCATACTTCATGCAAAGTTTCGTTGAAATCGGTTCACCGGTTCTGGAGTAGAAGATATTTTAAGGGTTTTTACCATATATGGACATGGCGGCCATCTTGGTCATGTGACCTGGATTATTTATATATACATTGGTTCTCACTTCATATAGATGCTTCATATAAAATTTGGCTTTGATTGGCCAAGTGGTTTCAGAGAAAAAAATCTTTGAAAAGTGTGTATGGACGACAGACCGGCCAAGGTCAAGAGATGACCTTGACCTAAATTAATCATATACCTTCTTCTAATCCATTAGTTGCTTGCATCTACCACTTTTCAGATCTCAGGCTGCAATAGTTTTCAAAACATAGCTAATTTCCACTTTTCCCATTATAAGTCTATGGAAACTTAAAGTTACCATAGCAACCAGAGTTCTTATCCGACTGGAATAAAAAACACAAATTATGTAGAGGCCAACGTCAGGAACATGTATACAAAGTACAAGCTTAATCCCCTTGACAGTTTCTGAGAAGAAGATTTTTGAATGTTTTTTGAAATTTTGCCCTATATGGGGCCCCTGCAACCAATCAAAATAAAGGATTAGAACAAAAGTCACATGAAACGTAGAGGACTACTCAATAAACATTTCTGCAAAAACAAAATTCAAATGTCTGCAATTTTAGCGGAAAAATAGCCAATTTCCACTTTTCCCATTATAAGTCTATGGAAACTTTAAGTTGCCCTAGCAACCAGAGTTCTTATCCGCCTGGAATAAAAAACACAAATTATGTAGAGGCCACTGTCAGGAACATGTATACAAAGTACAGGCTTAATCCCCTTGACAGTTTCTGAGAAGAAGATTTTTGAATGTTTTTCGAAATTTTGCCCTATATGGGGCCCCTGCAACCAATCAAAATAAAGGATTAGGACAAAAGTCACATGAAACGTAGAGGACTACTCAATAAACATTTCTGCAAAAACAAAATTCAAATATCTGCAACAAGACAGCAAAAACTTGCAATTTTCACTTTTTTCCATTATAAGTCTATGGGAAGCATAAGTTGCCATAGCAACCAGAGTCCTTATCCGATCAAAACAAAAAACACAATTATTCTTTCCCCCTACCTGTAGATGGTGTATGTGTAATATGAGAACAATCGGCCCAGCGGTTTCAGAGAAGAAGATCTTTGAAATTGTGGACGACGGACGACGGACGACGGACGGACGGACGACGGACGGACGCCGGAGCATGGGTATACTATAAGCTCACCTATGAGCCTTCGGCTCAGGTGAGCTAAAAATGTAAACATGGCCCGGCTCACAGTACAGTACCAGCGACACAGGGAATTTCCTGGGCCTACATTTACAAGCTAAGGGTAATAATCATACTTTGTTCTTGGCGTAAAACCAAAGTGGAGTTAATACTCTTGGGTTGCGAAGGTGCATAGCGACCAATGTACCTGAAGAAGAAGAAGAAGAAGAAGAAGAAGAAGAAGAAGAAGAAGAAGAAGGAGGAGGAGGAGGAGGAGGTGGTGGAGGAGGAGAATACGGAGGAGAAGAAGAATCATTTGAGCCAATCAAAGCCAAATTTTATTTGAAACATCTATAGGAAGGAGAAACTAAGTATATATAACTAATCCAGGTTACATGACCAAGATGAGCGCCATGTCCATATATGGTAAAAAACCTTCAAAAATCTTCTTCCCCAGAACCGGTGGACCGATTTCAACGAAACTTGGCAAGTATCGATAACTCAAGTACTACAATGTGTATATAAATCATGCCCCTGTGATGACCTTCACCTATTTTACGGCAAGGTCAACATAGGTCGCCAATGCATTTGAATGGGGAAAACTTTTAAAATGTCATTTAAAGTGAGCCTTGCAAGAAATGGGCAGTAGGACTGAATATTAATGATTCTGAAAAAAAAATGGACCCCAGGGGCTCATATGCCCCCACCCCGGGGCAACATATACATGTATGTATATTTCCATAATAGTCAAACATCTTCATCTCAGAAACCACTAGGCCAATCAAAGCCAAATTTTATGTGAAGCATCTATAGGATGGGGTAATCAATGTGTATATAAATAATCCAGGTCATATGACCCCGATGGCCGCCATGCCCATATATGTTAAAAACCCATCAAAACTCTTTTTCTCCGGAACCGATTTCAACGAAACTTGGCATGAAGTATCGATGACTCGAGTACTACAATGTGTACATAAATCATGACCCTGTGATGACCCTGTGATGACCTTGACCTATTTTACGGCAAGGTCAACATAGGTGCCAGTGCATTTGAATGAGGAAAACTTTTAAAATTTAAAGTGAAAGTCTTGCAGGAAATGCGCAGTAGGACTGAATATTAATGATTCTAAAAAATGTTCCCAGGAGCTCATATGCCCCCACCCCGGGGCAGTATACATGTATATTTCCATAATATTCAAACATCTTCTCCTCTGAAACCACTTGGCCAATCAAAGCCAAATTTTATGTGAATCATCTATAGTTTGGGGTAACCAATGTGTATACAGTCGCAACTGTAGAAAAGACCACCTCTATTAAGCAATCTCCTGTCTTAAGCAAGCACTTTCATGTCCCCCCAAGTGAATTTACATGCAAATGACCCTGTATTAAGCAAGCACCTGTCTAACCTGACCAGAGACCACTAGATTATGTTCCACCAGGTGAATTTACATGCAAATGACCCTGTATTAAGCAAGCACCTGTCTAACCTGACCAGAGACCACTAGATTATGTTCCAATTTTGCCCTTAAGCAGCCAGATTTTTATCACTTGTGTAAAAATATGATATATAGTGACATTATTTCAACTCTTTAGACGAAACATCTTCTAGGCGAAATGTCCTTTAGACGAAATGGATTTTAGACGAAGTGGTTTTAGACGAAACGTCATGGATCCCTTGTACTGTATCTTTATTCTAGAAAGTTCGATTGATTTGAAAAGTCATCTTTGTGCTTAAAATTCTTTAATTTTATCAAATCAACAGGACCAAAGTTTTAAATGAAAAACTTTATGTATGATGTACATTTTCAAAGTTGTATACTTGAAAATTTTGTAACCTTAATTATTCATTTATAAATTTTGGCTAATTTTAATAGCTAACTTTAGAGCATAAGTCATAAGTGTTATTTGCTTCTTCACAAATTTAGTATACATTCTTTGGCATTTGAAGTACTGTTGGCATGCATGTGTGGCATTGCATTTCTTATTTACACAGTGTGAATGCCTGCTTAATTTTAAATGCACCTCTATTAAGCAAGCACCTGTCTTAAGCAAGCGATTTTACTGCATCCCTTGGCCGCTTGCTTAAGACAGGTTTGACTGTATAAATAATCCAGGTCACATGACTAAGCTGGCCGCCATGCCCATATATGGTAAAAACCCTTCAAAAATCTTCTTCACCAGAACCGGTGGCCCGATTTCAAAGAAACTTGGCATGAAGCATCGATGGCTAAAGTACTACAATGTGTACACAAATCATGACCCTTGGTGACCTTGACCTATTTTACGACAAGGTCAACATAGGTCGCCTATTTCTTTGAATGGGGAAAACTGTTAAAATGTCTTTGGTCTTGAAATTGAGATGTAGCAGCAGGGACTTACATATCACATGCCCGTGAACCAAAGCTAGTTTGCAGAAACTTGGTCACATAGCCAAGATGGCTGCTATGCTTGTTTTTGTGCAGATCGAACTGAAACTCTGGTCGCCATGGCAACATATACGTTTTATTGGTAAAAAAAATCAAAACAAATCTTCTTCTCTTAAACCCCAAGGCCCACAGATTTGATATTTGGCATGTCGCAATGGCTAATGGTCCTTTATATAATTTGTGCCAATGATACCCCTGGGGCCAAATTTGGCCATGCCTCAGAGGTCGATAGTCTCCATAGACTTACTATTGGAAAACATTCAAACATCAATATCTCCAAAACCAGTAGGCGGATCTTGGTCAAATTACACACACAGCATCACTGGGCAGTAGGAAAGGTTGCATTGTTGTTGTTTTGGCAGATCAGACTTGAACTTGATCAGCCATGGCAACATATAAGTTTTGATGGGAAAAATAAAAAAAAAATCTTCTCTGAAACCACATAACCCATAGCTTTGATATTTGGTATGTGACAATGGCTAATGGTCCTCTACATAAATTGTGCCATTCATGCCCCTGGGGTCAAATTTGGCCACGCCCCGGTGGGCGATAATCGCCATAGACTTACTACTATAGGAAAACCTTCAAACTCCCGCATTGACCCTTTGTCCCTATTATGCAAGTGAAGCTGTCCAGACCAGGTGAACGTTTACAGGACCACTGGTCCTCTGGTTCAGTCATGTCGGGACGGAGCCAACGCGTTCCTGGGTTTAACTAGTACTGTAGGGAGTTAATGTGTCTTGCTCAAGGACACAACACGATGGCGCCTGTAGGGAGAAAATGATTGCAGAGGGTGGCATTATGACCGCACACGTGACAGACTTCAGTGCCTTGACTATTGCTTCGGATTTTAACCATTATGCATAAAGCAAACTGATAAGGAGGGCAAAATACACAAGAAAAAACAAACAATTCAATATTTTTGTATATCAACATATGATTATATTACTAATACTATGTACAAAAGTAAGGTCCTATGGGACTTAATTACAAATATGTGGTAGTACGCATGTTATCGCGGTGGTGTGTTAGCATGCATGTTATCATGGTCTGTTTCTTTCTGTCAGTTTGAGCCAAATCCCGTCCTCTGGTTTAACTAGAAAGGTCTTGCCCACTTTTGGTGGTATTTGTAGCTTTTCCGACGGTTCTAACGTGTACTTTTGCAACAGGGTCACAATTGTCATTTTCACGAGGAGAAGCACTAGTCTCATCCCAATACACGACCTGGGCCCGAGCCCGAATGGCAAGTATGCAAACGTGCTCCCTTTCTCCTTGTTTTCCGTTGAAAAACGTTCCGGATCGAATTTTTCTGGATCCGGCCAAAACTCAGGTGAGCGATGTATGCCTGAAATGGGAAATGTCACGCTCATTCCCGCCAAGAACTTTTTACCACATATGACAGTGTCCTTGACAATTTGTCTATTGGTTCTCGTGGTCGGCGTGTATAGTCGTAATACTTCAGAAACCACCATATCCAAGTACTGCAGCCGCATAACATCATCGTGTTCGGGCCTTTTATCTCCGATATTCTGGTCTATCTCCGCAATAAGCTTTTCCTGTACTTCGTTATTAGTGGCGAGACAGTAAGCCACCCACGTTAGTGTAGTAGCAGTGTTCTCGTAGCCCGCCAACAGAAACATTGTAGAATTAGCCAAGACTTCGTCGTCGGTCAACGGACGCTTGTACGCATCTTCCTTTCGTAGGTGCTCCCCGCTGAGATGTACGCCGCTGTCTTCCACTTCATTATTGTCATTGTAAGTGTCATCGTGGTGACTCTCTGTAGTCCCAGTATCGCGATGGGCGTCAATCATGAGTTGAAGCAGATCGGAATAGGAGGATTTTGACGATTTTCTTTCCTCAATAACCTTCCTTGTTACATCCTTTATGTAAACGAGCGGTTTAACGCTGAACATGTCAAAATATTTCAGGACATGTTTTGTCTCTGGGAATAAAAAGTTTATCAGGAACAGCGGACTTTTACCAGCATTGAATTCGAACACTTCTCTTGCGGTTTTCATGAAGGGATCATCGGGATTTCGCTGGGATTCGCTCTCGATTCCGAAAGAAGTGCTACAGATAATATCCAATGTAAGAGCTTCAAACAGTGGCTGAATGTCTACCATATCTGCGTCAGTCACCTTCCCATCTAGCACTTCAATAAAACTATCAAGGCATTTACGGAGTATTGGTTCCATTCTTCTCAGTTTCCCCGAACTAAAGGACGGACTAATGGTGTTCCTGAGAAATCGCCAATGTTCGCCTACAGCGTTATTCAAGGCAAGGGTCCAGAACTCAGTATTGGCTATACTTTGCGTTCTGTCCGTAAAGTTCGAGAACTGTTTCACCGATATTTCCCGGATAATCTCCGGATCGGCTACAATGATGGTAGGAATATTCCCAATGTATGTTCCAAAATACGTTCCGTACTTTTGCACATATTCTATGTCCATTTCAAATACACCTTTCGTAATAATGTCCGGCAGACAGCCTAGGAAAGGTACAGGTTTTGGACCAGGTATCCCATGTCTCCTGAAGATGCTTTGTTTGTATGTTGTGTACAGGTAAAGACTCAAACAAACAAGACATAGTGTCACAACCCACCAAGGAACTGTAGTTAATCCAAGCACTTCCATATTGTGTTAATTTTAAGTCAGTTTAGCAAATGAACACATTTAATAGCGGGTATATCTAATACAATGTTTGTGAATTCACTGATAAAGTAAATGGTCTATTTACAACTTAAACTGCTGTATAGATAGCTGCCGACCCTCACTACACATCCATCTACATTACACATATGTTCGTATCATGTGATTACATTCGGAATGTCGTGGTCAAGATGCACATATTATATACACTATGTATTTATGCCATTTATAGCCAATGATCATCATCACAAGTTACACATTGCAAAATTAAGCCACGTCGGCATACATGGCATATGAATCAAGGTTTAAAATAGAACTTCTCCACTGCGCAAGTATCGGATTTTAAAATGCAATGACACAAGCGACCAGTATAGCAGTATAGCAGACATGAATCAGACATAATAGGACACAAGGATAGCTTTTAAAAAAAGCTAGAAGCGGCTCGTTTAGCATTTTGTATTATGACCACACCATTTTGGAAATCTATTCATTTTTTAATATTTACATTTTTCTAAAACCTCCTTAGATGAACCATTAGATGTTCATCTGTATTCATACTTCCATGAACAACATTGTGTCACGCGACGTGACGTAATCCAAACTTGACGTCAAAAAAACAAGAATCTCGCCAATCTGATTGGACGTTGTAAACGTCGACGCCGTTCCGCTGTTTGAACACACACTGTGTGTAGATTCTCTGTTTGTTGGTAAATGTGACCGCCTTGGTGATTTTTCAACAAGCGATAGAGAGAAATGAATGTAAATATAAGCAATGAGTTTAATTTTTCTGTTGTTCATGGAGCTATGAACCGCAGTGGGTCACTAGCAAAGCTTACATGAACCCCTTCGGGGTTCATTCACTTTGCACGCGACCCACTGCGGTTCATAGCTCCATGAACACCAGAAAAATGAAATTCATTTCTTAAAACAAATAAACTTGTATGCTAGGGGTTTCTGAGAAAACAAATTTCTTATTTTGAAGTACATGAGCTCAAGATTACTCTCACACTGAACTCATGAGAATTAGTCGTAAAGTAAATGTGTGTGTGTGTGTGTGTGTGTGTGTGTGTGTGTGTGTGTGAGAGAGAGAGAGAGAGAGAGAGAGAGAGAGAGAGAGAGAGAGGGAGAGATTCCGTTACACTTTTATAGGCTAGAAACGGCTCTGTGTGCATAAACATAATGGACAAGTGGGATAAAAAATATGTTGATTTCCGACCCACACTAATCAGTCATTAAGTAGGCATTAGCCACAGTACTGCTTGCAATGAAATAGCTATAGAAAGTAGAGGTGTTTCGGGGGCGAACAGACACGGTCCAATGTATGGAAGTCGTGTACATGGTTTACTTGGTGTGAATTGTGTCAGTGAAAGTGGGGTCCCTTTGATCACGGTGCGAGACCTTCTGCTTGCGGTTTGCCAGATGTTTTTTTCTTGTGGACCTCCCGTTTTCGTACCACCCACTTATATGAGCTGAAATTATCTTAAAAGGGACATAAAATTGAATTAAAAAAGAAAAAAAAAAAAGGCCGAGTGGACTTGGTAAGACCGAAAAGTAAAAAGGCAGAGATGACCTGCTTCCTGGATTTCCTGTTCGGTAATTAGTCGACCCTTACGGCCCCGATATCAGCATACGCAAAATGGTCTACATCCGAACTTTGCTTAAAAGAAAAATGATGATTGGCTGGATTTCATTAAACCAATCACTGCTAACGTTTAAAACATCACATGTTTTCGGCTTACCGGATGACTAATTAGTGTAGATCGGAAACCAACCTGTGTAGTCATGCGGAGTGTTCGGTATTTTTCGTAGGTTCCCAGCCAAAATCCTATCCCCGGGATCCTATCGTATATTCGGCTCGTCGAGACGAGCCGAAAAAATAAGACATAAGAAAAATACTTCAAATGAAAACCTCTGATTATGTGAGAATTAATGAAATCCAGAAACTTGAGATGTTCCAGCTACTGCATTAAACCAAGTGAAGGGTCTCTGGAAAACATGTGCATACGCATTTCACAAGGAATATCGGACACCCTATCACGTGACACGACTTTGAACTCAGAACTTGCCGTTTGCTTTTAAACAATTATATTTATGTTTTGGAGTCGATTTTTGTGCTGTTTGCACCTTATGTACTTCTTCAGAGTTTTAGTTTAGTGGCCGCCTATTGGGAAATAGCTTCTCACTCGGCTTAGTATACGTACCTAATTGTCAGTTTATTTTTTTCCCACCTCGGTGCTTTTTTGGAGTGATAGCACCTTTACCCGATCATTCCCTTGGCACCTTTTTATCAAAGTTCATAAAATATTTTGCGAGAACTGACAGATTTTTTTCTCCGTCGTTTTAACATATTATGCAATAAAACTTTTGACATCTTCGAAATTAAGCGGATGGATGCCCCGTTTATCACATCGGGTCATGAAAAAATCGCAAACATGTGAAGCACCTGTAGACAGTGTACCGTCTGGACCAAAACGTTTAATTCACGCCCGACTCAGATAATATGTTTGACCCATTCGAAACGCCTCTTTAAAAGAGTACAACTAAGGCCGACTTCGATTGGGACTATGGTAAGGACTATGGTAGCTACCATTGTTGTTCGATTCGTACTATAGTAAAGCTCTTTAATATTGGAGACAGAAATGTCCATTACCAAAGGAACCCAGCCCATATGTATGGTAGCTACCATGGTTAGTTTGGTAAAACTTTTCTGTGATGGAGGCTTCTAACGATGGCTGTGATTGGTCAATCTCATTTGTTATGGAGGAGTCGGGTACTAAACCACATCTACCATAGTAACACCATAGTTAGAATAGTTCCAACCGGAGTCGTCCCAAAGTGATCCACAGTGTTTTACCAAATACTGGCATCGCAGCAATCTCGGTCATAATCAATAGTTAGCTATTTTTCATTACTTTTTCCCTGATAAGGGGCTTGTAAAAATTATGACAATTATAAATTTGCTAATCAGTAAACCCCACATAGACCGCAAGGGAAACCTAAGCGGGTAAAATTTTTTCGTGGTTTCTTGATTTTTACGCTAATAATAATCATTGTTCAGACAAAGAAGCAATTGCTTTCTGTTTGGTGACTGATTTCCATCTTGCAGGAATGTCTGTAAGATGTGCATCGAACTCTTCCTGAAGTTCCTCTCGATAGTTACATACAAACCATTTCCAATAGTCAGAGATTCCAGTGGATACTGTCCCATCTAAATCCCAGTTTGGCAGATATGTCTCGTATTTCTTAAATTCATGCCAATACTCCGACCTCATTTCGCTGTCTTTAGTTGAATTATTTTCTGGTGTGTCATTCTTAAGCGGTTCTTTAACATCGACGTTTGTACCAAGAGCTTCTTGAACACTGCAGTTTCCAGATTTTCTACACATGAACCCACATGAAGAACAGTTAAATTTATTATCGGATTTTGACATTTTATCGCAGGTTTTAACAATAAGTTTTTTTTTGTTTGTTTTCTTATTATACATGGTAGTCCCCGTGACACAAAGTGGCCGATGTTTATAGCAGGAATGCGTCTTGTGTGACAAATTCTCAGCGATTACGCGACATGGTTCTCCACAAAATGGACAACTTGAAGTACAGCCCCAAATATTCTGTAAGGCTACTTCAAGGACAGCTGCCTCTGTTTCTTTCATGATATCATCTACAAGTTCGAGCATATTTTCAATCAAAATCTTGTGAAACTTTGGGATATTGACATCCCCAAAATGTTGAATACTTTTGACAGATGCGGTTGGTATCTTTAAGTCAGGTTTCGCACATTCGACGAAATTCTGCATCCAGTGTGTAATTCCTTTTTCGGCTTGCCCGGTGCAGTACTTTGTAGCGGCAAGAATGCTGTTTTCAGTGTTAATGACACATTTGTAAACATATTTGCGCACTAGTTTAAGACAGTGTGTAGTTGACGCACTTTTATGTTCAAAGAGCTGCTTATGGATATACTCTTTTGTCCACCCAGTTGGATCTGTAATAAACTTCCTGTACGATACGAAGTTCTTTGATTCCGTTAAACCTAGCAATACCTCCGCAATCAGTTCCTGTTTTGACTTTGGTAATGATTTGCGAAGCTCGTTCTCTATTTCATCTCCGAATGTGGCTTTGAAAGCAGCATTAATTGCGCGTCTATTTGCGTTACACACAGAAATAGCAGCAAGCTGCTCTTTGCTTTGCTTTTCAACAGCTACCTTATTTATTTGTAGCCACTCTAAAATGTCCCCCTTTTCTGGAAATACCCGTATACTCAAATGCTCAATTAAACGTTCGAGTCTCAGTCTAACAAGACTTTCTTCACTTTCGTCCAAGTCTTGCTTCGGACCTTGTATAAGAAATTTTGATATGCTTCTATCTTCCTGGAAAAGTTTAATCCAGTTCTCATTTGTACAAAAGTCTACATTACACAGCCACATTATTTCAACTAAAACCATCAAATCATGGCTGTATGTTGTTTCCTGGTTCGTTGTTAACTTCAACAATTTTGACTTAGCCTCATAAATGTAGTTGAAATCAGGATCAATTAATTCTGAAATCACCATAGGCTCAAGCGCTTTTCTAAGGGCATTTGCCATCTCTGGACAGTTCTGTATTAAATCACTCACTGGGATGTAATCAGTTTGATTTGATGATTCACATGAAATAACAGCCCAAGTGCAACTATCCGATACTAGTCCATTTTTCCATTTCTCCACAGAGCCTACATGCTTTGGACCACCTCGGATATCAGAACGTAGTCGTACAGTCGAAGATGTGTCAAGATTGTGCATGCCACTTGTTGTCACTCCTGTTGCTTTTAAAGCCAACGAAGCAGCTATTCCGTGAAGACACGCAAGATTACTTTTAATTGCCACTAATGATTTTATCTCTTCCATAGACTGTGTAGTGTTCGAATCATACGTTGCTTCCAGTGTATACTCTCCTCCTAAATGGACAATGCCGAC
The DNA here is from genome assembly GCA_964017185.1 of Rugalucina vietnamica. Lineage (NCBI taxonomy): Eukaryota > Metazoa > Mollusca > Bivalvia > Lucinida > Lucinidae > Rugalucina > Rugalucina vietnamica. The sequence continues at coordinate 45,232,928 of OZ024878.1, read as the reverse complement.
ATATACGTGAGTTCCGAATTTGGCAACAAAATCCCGGCACGCCGATCGTACATTTTCATCATAGCCTTTTATTTTTATTTTCAGTTCTATATTCTTTAGTGCTTTTAATGCCTCCTCAGAGAGTTTCAGTGTATTAGGGTTAAACTGAATTGCGCCTGTTGGAATCCATTGGCAATGGATACGAGAGAAAAATTTCTCACGAGAATTCTTTGTGCTTTGTTTTTGACTTGTGATTTCACCATTGACGTCCGTCACAGACTGTATCAATGATAATACTCCTCCCATCTTTTGCAAGGAAACATTAAATACATCTGCTTGTTTTCTAGATTCTAATTCGAATGTTCTTTCCTCTGATGGCAATATAGGTTGTTTCAAAACTACGTCTGTGGGTGGCTGAATTACTTGTCTGTGCACTTTGTTGTACTTCTTTTCGTTTTCATCGTAACTTCGACCACAAAGTGCTACACCACCAGATGCGGTTTGTACAAGGGCACACAGATCGTGGGGTGTGTTCTTTACTGTATTTTCGTCAGTATCAGACTTCAGCTTTTCTCTAAAATATTCGTCAACTTGTTCCCGAATTGGCTTCGAATCGTCAGAATATTTCCAATCCTTCGGCTTCAGTAAAGTTCCGAATTTATTGTCCATCTCTTCCAAGTCTTTAATCTCATTTTGGGAAACCAGTGGATTATCCTTGAGATCTTTGACCGCATCCTGTGCCTTCTTTTTCAAGTTTTCATTTTTGCTATTGTTTATATCAACATTTGCGAACTTATAAAGTGCTGTTTGTTCCCAAGTGTACCGCTTTTCTTTACATAAGATTTCTAACTCCTTTGGCCCTAAATGTTTTACTTGAGAAACTTTATCAATACCTAAAAGTGTTTTCAGTTTGTCAGTCCAGACCTCTGTGTCTAGTCCAAATCTATCTAAAAGTTGTTCCAATGACTGACTTTGCTCCTCATGTGATGGTCCTGAACTCGCTTGTGCTCCCTCTGCCATTTCTGCAATTTCATATGATAAAGTAATGAGGCATTTAATAGTAAACTTGATCTACGTGCACTAAGGGTAGGTGCGGGCCTTTAACAGATTGGCTAGCCGACCACGCCCCGATATGAATATTAAAGTTACCGCCCACACAGTAACCTATTTGTCTAGCTACTAGTATACTATACCTTCATTTCCATGTATATTGGGGTGTTAATTACTTATTTGTTAATTATTTTCTGTAAAACGAAAGTGAAAGAAAATACATTACCATAAATGGTGTGTTTTATTACCAGTCTTTATCTCTTTTCACAGAAACCGTTCCACGTCACCAGCAAAATGTACATACCACGCCCAGATGACGTTAACTATCGTGTTACGTTCGTACGTACGTCTGAAATAGACAATTTACACTCGTAAGGAAGTTTGAAAAAATAGAGTTATATTAAGATAACAAAAGGCCGCATCAGGAGAATACACGCATTTGGCATTTGTATTTGCAACATGCGACACATTGGGCCTTTATTGTGATCGGTATTTTGTAGGTATCTTCTTTGTTTTCATCTACCTGTTAAATTACAATTTTGATATCACTGAATTTGTGTTTAGAAAGCTCGGGATGCATAGACTAGTTTTTTTGCTGAACTGGTTTGAAACTTCAGAATAGGCTTTTAAATTGCTCACTCGTTATCACATGATTACGGAAATATTGTCGGAAATGTACACTTAATGTAAAATGAAACGTTGCATTGGCGTATTTTTCATGAGCTACAGCCAGCTCCTCGCGTTTTTTTTCAATGAAGCAGTGTGGACCCCACCGACAAGTCGATGCAACTTGTTTGTCACGGGCACCGACGAATACAAGCAAGCCTCTAGTGCTAGTCCCGGACGCCGCATACAGGTGGAGACTATCGATTTTCTTCTATACGGCACTCGGACTCTTCTTCCGCACCTCAGTGCTGACTTCGACCGTCAATCTGTGACGACCACATGTCGTGACTGGGCAGTTATGGTTGGGTTCACTGCAATGTACCATATGAGCCGCGCCATGAAAAAACCGGATTTTTGCCTATGCGAAAACAAAGCGCAGGTCAGCTTCGCAGTAACTGCGAAGCTGATCAGCGCCTTTGTTTTTGCTACACGGATAGTACATTTTCTCTTCTTTATAAAACCGAAATTTCATGCTTCCAGCTTTTTTCTGAAGCTTTACATGCCGGTTTGTGTCAGGCCTGGTCGGAACTCCCGAAGGCTGGTTTTCTCGCGTCGCTGCTCAATTTATAATCAGTATCTACCTCATGTGAACGGATGGGGCTCGTTAGCTTTGGGCGGCAACTCATCTAGCAGTTTTGCTAGATCTCTCTGGGCAGAGGGATCTCATTAGTTTTGGTTGACGGTCCTCCTAGAGTTTGTAAGTCTCTAAACAAAGCCTGAAAGTCACGGTGGATGGCGCTCTTCAGTTGTGGCCAGCCATTCATCTATGAAACCGTTATTCCAAACAAAAACCTATGCATGATCGTTTGGAAGCAGTAAACGTTCAAATTCAAATGAAGGTAGCGCCATATTGCGAAATTTCGAGTACTGAAAAGACTGTTTTGGTAGACAGAGCGGAAGAAATCATCTTTTGATTCAACGGTTCGGAAAGCGAAACGGCAACATTTTGTGGATCATGCGGAGCATAACAGAGGCACTTAATATGTTACGGTCATCCATGACAACCAAACCCAACTACAGACGCCTTGACCTGTGTCTTTCGGCATCTGAGTGCAGTCGGGTGAGGACGACGTCACGAGTGATTAAGGATGACCCTACGCACCTCTACTTCACTATAATCCAGTTTCAAAGCGCACGTAATCTTATTCTCAACACACAAAACATGCACAGCAATTTCATCACACATGTACCTGCATAACTACAAAAGTCATGTGATGATAAACGAGTGTCAAAGCAGCAGGTGTAGGACAAACTTGATGCTTTAGTTGCAGGCCTGCACGCAGGCGGCTCAGATCTATGTACATGTAGTCGTTTTTTTCGTGAGGAGAAGCAGTAAGGTAAGCGGAATTCGGCAGTCTGCTGAGCGACTGAGCAGATCTATTTAGGACCGCATTGCTCACCCCAATAGCATGGGGAGGAGGCTAGAAAAGTGCCTTCTTCAACCCCTGGCTGGTTAATCGTGATCAGCGGGAGTCCCTCTTACGGGTCAAAATAGAAAAAGACAAAGGTGATCTCTCTAAGGATTGGCACATGGAATGTGCGAACAATGATGGACTGTGCTTGGTCAGATAGACCACAGCGCAGAAATGCCCTTGCGCGCAGAGAACTTGGGAGGTATGGTATACAGATAGCTGCACTGATTTAGACTCGGTTCGCAGAGGTTGGGCAGATCAAAGAAGTTGGTGCTATATACACTTTCTTCTGGAGAGGACTCAAAAATGTAGGGAGGCGTGAAGCAGGGGTTTGCTTTACCATTAATACGGAACTTGTTGGTAAGCTTTCAGGATTGCCACAAGACATGAATAACCGTCTAATAACATCGATACTTCCTCTCTCAGGCAGTAAACGTGCAACTATTGTCATTGCCTATGCATCAACCATGACCAATCCAGACGAGGTTAAGAACGCGGTCTATAATGACTTACATGTAGAAGACCTTAATTCTGCAACACCCCGTTCAGACAAGCTTATCCTTCTTGGCGACCTTAATGCCAGAGTTGGTACAGACCAACAGACCTGGGAAGGAGTTATAGGTCCAGAAGGTGCTGGAAAGTGCCACAGCAGTACTAATCACCAACACAGTCTCCCGTCTATCTAAATCCTGAAGGCCATAGTACGGAGAACAGACAGACATGGCGTCAGAGTGACAAAGACTATGTCTGGCACCATCATGAAAACATGTTCGTGAAATAAATAGTATTAAATACCCCCTTATACCCCACTTTTATATAGCAAAACTGGGGTATGCAGGGGTATACCTATTTTTCTTATTTTTGCTCCAAAACATAGATTGTGGGTACTCGTTAGAACCGCCTCGGTGTACCAACAATCTATGTTTTGAGCAAAAATAAGAAAAATATCTTTTTTTTTTCCACTGAAATTCTTAATTTTTTACAACTTTAAAAATCTCTGTATATTGCATGTGCATGTTTTCGTAATGGCAGACTGCTTGACAGATCACAGACCGGTTGTCAGCAAATTCAACCTGAAAACCCATCCTGTGAGGCGACCTCAAAGTAAGAAAGCTCCTAAGAGACTAGATGTCTCAACGCTGAATCAAGACAGCATAAGACACGCTTTCTTAAATGACATTTGCAACCAAATGGGTGCTATCAATCTCAGTTCAGAGGACAAGAAAATCTCTGTATATTGCATGCTTGTGCATGTTTTCGTAATGGCAGACTGCTTGACAGATCACAGACCGGTTGTCAGCAAATTCAACCTTAAAACCCATCCTGTGAGGCGACCTCAAAGTAAGAAATTAAGCTCCTAAGAGACTAGATGTCTCAACGCTGAATCAAGACAGCATAAGACAAGCTTTCTTAAATGACATTTGCAACCAAATGGGTGCTATCAATCTCAGTTCAGAGGACAAGAAAGCTATATATAATTATGCAGTTTTTTCCAAAAGCGGTTCATGTTTTGCCAGGTCTGAGAGGTTTAATCGAAACCGCGGTATGGTCCATCTCTTTTTTCATTAATATGCTCACCTTAAAACTTTCAGTTTTATTTGTATTCATTCTTCAGCTGCAACTACATGTACTTTAGGTTATCCATCTCGCAAACATCAGTATTGACGAGAATGATGAAGAAATTCGGAGGCTTCTTGAAGAAAAGCACCAGTTGCACAATGACATCAAGATGATACTACTGTCTGCACACCATCTTCCAGAAACTGTATATTTCAAAATCTCACTTTTCTGAAAGACCTCAAGAAAAACATTACCACGTCACCACTTTCCATTCCAAAAGTCTTAAAAAATGCCACAAAAATTTTGAAAATCGGTTAACAAATAAAAATTTTATGACAGAAAATAATTTTGAATAGGGCTTTTTCCATTGTAAATATGTCAGCAAGGGAAGTAACTATTTTCCCGGAATTAATCTAAATCGGTTAACTTTCACTTAAAATGCACCAAACCAAAACAAAATTGTATTGTATGGATAACTGAGTGTCAAACTCTTAAAATCATTCCACAGAATTGCTTGATTTTCATTTTTTAAGGTGTTTGAATTACCTCCCTTGCACATGCAAAAGGCCTATTCAAAATAATTTTGGAGCATAATTATTTTATTAATTAACCGGTTTTCAAAATTTTTGCAGCACCTTTTAGGACTATCGGGTTGCAAAAAGATGTCATGGTCATATTTTTCTTGCGGTGTTTCAGAAAACTGAGATTTTGAAAAATGCAGTTTCTGAAAGATGTTGTGCAGACAGTAGCTCAGTATCTAAGAAGACACCCTACAGCAATATTTGTGAGACAGTCCAGACCAAGCTCAGGGATATGCAAGATTCCTGTTGGAGACAGAAAGCGAAAGAGAGTCTTTTGCCGACAGAAAATACATGCAGAAATTCCATGATGCACTGAAAACCTTTTATGGTCCTAAGAGTTCTGGAGCCACCACATTTCTCAGTGCAGATGGAAGCACATTCCTTTTAGATAAAGATGCTATTTTGGAAAAGTGTGCAGAACATTTCAGTAGTGTGCTCCATCGTCCATCAAGTATCACTGATGATGCTATCGACAGAGTGCAATGTTCTGCTTGATGAATTTCTAATCGTCTTGGAAAGAAGACAAACAGTTTAACGACTGTCTCCTGGTAAAATTCCAGGTGCACATCACGAGAAATTGCCCATGCAATATACAGAGATTTTTTCAACTGTAAAAATTGAAAATTTCATCAGAAAAACAAAATGATATTTTTCTTATTTTTGCTCGAAACATAGATTGTGGGTACACGTTAGAACCGCCTCGCCGAGGCGGTTCTTACGAGAACCCACAATCTATGTTTTGGAGCAAAAATTAGAAAAATAGGTATACCCCTGCTAACCCCAGTTTTACTATATAAAAGTGGGGTTTAAGGGGGTATATATTGCACGGACATGTTTTCTTGATGAGATGCAATTCATGCCGAGGACTACTCATGGCAGAAAAAAATGGCGGAACTGTTTCACTGTACATATGTGGAGAAAAGAGGCTTGCCCACAGGGATTAAAGGATGCATCCATAATCTACCTACATGTATGCAAAAGTCTGTGACAATCACAGCCGTGATGCATCTCTCTCCTTGCAATTGCTCGAAAGATTCTAGCAAGGATCCTGTCGAATCGCTTGAATATTCATTTTGACCAGACGGAACTGAACTGATCACAGAAAGTTAATGTGGTTTCAGAAAAGACAGCGGGACAAGAGGCATGATCTTCAAGATAGATAGATAGATAGATAGATAGATAGATAGATAGATAGATAGATAGATAGATAGATAGATAGATAGATAGATAGATAGATAGATAGATAGATAGATAGATAGATAGATAGATAGATAGATAGATAGATAGATAGATAGATAGATAGATAGATAGATAGATAGATAGATAGATAGATAGATAGATAGATAGATAGATAGATAGATAGATAGATAGATAGATAGATAGATAGATAGATAGATAGATAGATAGATAGATAGATAGATAGATAGATAGATAGATAGATAGATAGATAGATAGATAGATAGATAGATAGATAGATAGATAGATAGATAGATAGATAGATAGATAGATAGATAGATAGATAGATAGATAGATAGATAGATAGATAGATAGATAGATAGATAGATAGATAGATAGATAGATAGATAGATAGATAGATAGATAGATAGATAGATAGATAGATAGATAGATAGATAGATAGATAGATAGATAGATAGATAGATAGATAGATAGATAGATAGATAGATAGATAGATAGATAGATAGATAGATAGATAGATAGATAGATAGATAGATAGATAGATAGATAGATAGATAGATAGATAGATAGATAGATAGATAGATAGATAGATAGATAGATAGATAGATAGATAGATAGATAGATAGATAGATAGATAGATAGATAGATAGATAGATAGATAGATAGATAGATAGATAGATAGATAGATAGATAGATAGATAGATAGATAGATAGATAGATAGATAGATAGATAGATAGATAGATAGATAGATAGATAGATAGATAGATAGATAGATAGATAGATAGATAGATAGATAGATAGATAGATAGATAGATAGATAGATAGATAGATAGATAGATAGATAGATAGATAGATAGATAGATAGATAGATAGATAGATAGATAGATAGATAGATAGATAGATAGATAGATAGATAGATAGATAGATAGATAGATAGATAGATAGATAGATAGATAGATAGATAGATAGATAGATAGATAGATAGATAGATAGATAGATAGATAGATAGATAGATAGATAGATAGATAGATAGATAGATAGATAGATAGATAGATAGATAGATAGATAGATAGATAGATAGATAGATAGATAGATTGAGTTTTAGAATAATTTGAAGTCACAAAGTTCTGTATTAAGGTTGGGAAGTTTATACTTCATAAGCACTTGGTTTACCATATAGAAGAATTAGCTGCGTTGAATGTTGAAGCTACAGGCAAATTGTCTTTCCACCAGTTCTTGTAAACTTTGACATTTATTGTCACTACTAATTACACTATGACATAGGTGTTGTAAATAGACTCTGAGCACCAGTCTTGGGAATTGATATATTTATTTTCATCCTTACATTGTGCCCTATAATAAAATAGAACTCATAAATACCTAGATATTTTATATACAGATAAAATAACACGAAACAACACTTCTAGGTATGAATTAATTTAATCATGAAACCGAGTGGTCGACAAGTACCACTGCATGAAAAAACGCGTTTAATTTGCCATAATAGTCGCACAAACTGTGACGTAATTAAATTTCAAATTTAATTGATTTTTTGTGAGTTTACGTTGGAATCATATACTCAGAGGAACTAGAAACTTAAGTTTCCAACATTTTTCATTTTTTGCTTATTTTTAGATATAATTTACATATAACTAGTTGGTATATTTTGATTATGACAGTGTGCACTTCTGCTATACATTTTGCATTTTGAAAATTGCATTCCGTCATTTGGAATTGAGTTACGTCATTTTGACGTTTTCATACGAAAACTCATGCACGACCATGACAAGAGGCATTTTCGATGATGAAGGTTAACGAGCATAAACATCTGTGATCGAAGTCATTAGAATTTGCTCAACATAATGTTAATGTGAAATGTTTAGCTGCAAAACGTTAAATTTAATTTTTGACGTCAAACATGAAAGTGCATTTTCGACGTTTTCTTATGTCGGTAAAGAATTTTCATGATGAATGATTAAAGTTGGTATGCATTGAATCTCAGACAAGGCATTTGTCTTCTCGACATTGAAGTCTTTAATCCGCTGTCGGTGTTTACAATGTTTACGTTTTTATTGTTAGCGTCACGTCAAAGTGAGGAATTGAGGTACCTTTTTTGCAAACATGCGTTTCATTAGATCAGCAAATGATATACGCATTAAATAAAGTTTAAATGGATTAGTTTCCTTGTACAGGAAAGCGTGGTTCACCTACACTTCAAACGTCAATGTGAGGTCAAGCATAGTTGAGCGGACGTTTACGTTTATGCAAAAACTGCTTACAGTGCACAATTGATACCATGTGACAATTTCTAAAAACCTAATGGAAGAAAAAGTCTGCAGACTCGCAATGGAAGCAAAATAATGGCTACGTTTATGACGTTAAGTTGAGAACGTCGGGGGAATCTAAAGTGTTGTTTTCGACGTATGAAATGTACAGGGGACAACTTTCTTAAAGCTCCATTGGTTTGAGACACAAATCATAAAGATTTCTGGTTCTTTACAGCATCATACACTTGAGCTTTGGATTAGATAAATGAATTTGAACACTCTGATTTTGACCATTGCGTCAAAAATCTGACCAGAGACAGTCCCCTGGGCAAATTTCTTATTTTGTGACGAACCAATATTGTAACAGAAGCGTTACTTTAAGCAATTTTTATAATAGGAAACCAATTTGTTGTATTGTTTCAAAACAGGGACTCTCTAAAGACAAAACTTAAGTTTCTAGTTCCTCTCAGTATATTTCAAATATATTTCTCGTTTACATTAAGTTTAATGCAACGTAAACTGTTACAGTTTACTGCGTTTATGTGCAAATTATACTCAAACAAAACGTAAAATCTAAAGAAAGTAGCTCTAATCGTTAATTATATGCCTTGTAAACGTGGAGTTGTGTCAGCTTAAATTCATACAAAACTTGGAGTTTAATTTGACGTAAACTTGGATTAAATTTGACAATAATACATGCAGAATTGTAATTGGCGAATAATGTTTTATGCAACATAGACAAAAAATAAAATGGTTTAAACAAAAGATGGAAAAGGAGAAATGAAAAAGTAAAAAAAAAAAAAAAAAAAAAAAAAAAAAAGAGAATGGCATTCACAGTGGGATTCGAACCCACCGCTTTTGCGGATTTCCTTTTCACGCGCTACCCAGTCCCACCCTGCACCCCCCAGTGATCCCCAGTCTTCCCAGACCCAGGTTCCAAGTCCGTTTTCGCACCGGCCTAAAAGAGCAGTCACACATCAGCGTATTAGTGAAACGCGCGCCGGGCGTGTTGAAACCCGCGAACCCGCGACCTACGGAATAGGTATGTATTCTAGAAATCCCTGCACGGAACCCCTAGACTATTCCGATGCCCTATGTTTGTGTAAGCGGTATCATTTCAATTCCAAATAGTAAAGTTAGCGTGGTAGACCAAGAAATAGTTGTTTTTATCCTGATTTTAAACTCGTTTTAACTATTTTAACCTATCATCTTTTATCCGTCTTGCTGAATGTTTTTAACATGTATTAATTTTCACCCTTTTTCTTTTCGACAGCGCACCTGCCTAGAATGTCCGTGAGGGCGTATGGCAGTATATATGAAGATATATAGATAGAGGGGTGAGTCTATCAAGGCTGGATACCAGATACAACAACAACGACATCAACAAAAGCTCTTCAATTAAAGTCTCAAAATGTCGTCCATGTAGACTTTGATCAACAAGGAAGAAAATGCATGTTTCTGTCATTTAAGACCTTGCCAGCTTGCACAAATGCTGTAGTTGTTTTCTTGGTTGGTAGGATTTACTAATTTCTTGAATATTTTAGCTGGAAGAACGTTGTAAATATTTTAATATTGGCTTTTCTTGCAATGTCACATGTTTTCGCGGAATTTTAAACTGTCTATACTTTACTTTTACTAATTTAATCTGTTTGGGGACGCAAGTTGATCAACTTATATATCCCCCTCTCAGTTGAATACCCAGGGATTTTCCAGAAATACTGTGTACTTCTTATCTCCGATGAATTTGTCTAGTCGGTTCTTAAAGGTGTTTAAGGTCGGTGCAGTAACAACTTGGTCAGGCAATCCATTCCATGAAGAAATTACTCTCACTGAGAAGAAATTCTTGTGGATATCCTTCTTACAAGATTTTTTCTTTAACTTGTAGGCATGACCTCTTGTTGGATTTTCATTTAATTAAAAAAAACGTATGAATGTATACATGTGATATCTCCCTATTTCGGAGGGATCTCCCTATTTTTCAGCAAATCTCCCTATTTGGAATTTCAAAATTTCCCTATGTAACTTATACATCTCCCTGTTTCAAATTTCAGATCTCCCTATTTGAAATCAAGAATTTGCTTCTTTGTTTAATCATTCTCCCTATTTCAAAAAGTAAATCTCCCTATTTGGCTTCTCAGATGTATCACATGTATGTGAATGGAATATCTTCAAGATTGTGTAGAAGCTTGTACACTTGGATCATGTCACCACGGAATCTTCTGTATGTTAATGAGGGAATTTTCAAGACTCTTAGTCTATCAATATAACTCGTATTCCTGACATTATATACTAACTTAGTTGCTCTTTTCTGTACTCTTTCAATGGCTTCAATATCTTTCTTAAATCTTGGACTCCATATGATATATCCGTATTCTAACACAGGCCTGATGAGTGTTTTGAACAGTTTACTAAATGATTTACAGTTAATATGTAGAAAGGAACATCTAAGAAGGCCTGTTATCTGAATTGCTTTATTTATACAGTCACTAGTATGTTTCCTAAACTTCATGTCCAGGTCAAAGGTAATACCAAGGTCTTTCACTGAGTTACTGTTTACTATTTCCTTCTGTACACCATTTTCTGTAATTTCATACATTAAATATGTGTGATTTGAATTGTTATGTCCATAATGTAAAGCACAACATTTTCCAATGTTGAATCGCAAAAGCCATTTATCACTCCAATCGTCGAGTTCATCATTGTAAGCCCTACATCTATTGTATGATCTTACTGATCAAGTCTGATGTATCTGGATTGATTATCAGAGGTTCTTCATTAAAAACCCTTTCTTATGTTTTGAAAAGTAGCTGATCTAATCAGTTAACCATTTTTGTCACAAGTGCAACGTTTTGTATTTCTTGACTGACCATATAAGCATATCATGTATGACTTGTTATTTTGCTTTATATTTTAGTCTAGCAGGTCAGAAAGAAACCAACAAAAACAACCCTTTGCATACAGTTATGCATATTGGTTTCTAATATTAACAAAAGTGATGTCACAAGTGCAACGCATATTTTCTAGTCTAAAAAATTAAACGCTAATTCCTAATGATACATATTACAATACTCTTATAAATTTATATGGCAATCACAGGAAGCATTGTACACTTGTAAGATACTGTTCATCATTAAATACATTGATCATTTGAGTGGTTATGGAAACATTTATAAGTGCAGAAAGCAATTTTAGGGTCAAATTTATCAAATGTGTGAAAAAAAATTCCTTTGGAGAATTTTATCAAATTAATGACATAGAGTCTAGTCCCAGTATAGGGTCTATCAAACTAAGAACAGATTTGAAACATAAAGTGTATGTTACAAATGTAGCACTACTTATAAGGTATATCACCAGTTTTGAAAATAAACAACAAAAAGCACAGAAACAAGAAAATCACAAAAATGGCCGTTGTCAAATAGATTTGAATGTTGATTTCTCTTATTTTGATATCCATAGAAAAACCAGGAACAAAAATTAAAAAGACAAATGCACATCTCAATTTTGACCTCAAATGGGTCAATGTCACACTTTTTCTTCATTTTTTTGTACACCCTTCTCTAGAGGTGTATATCTCATGAACCAATGGTCAGAAACCATTCATATTTGGACCATAGGTACCATATAGGGTTTGCTTTGTTTCCATGAGTTCGGACCCCAGGGCCCATGCCCGGGGGTAGGGCTGGAGGTCAAAATCTAGGTCACCTTTAAAATATGCTGTTTACAATTTTAATGTTTCTTCGATAAGTTCATATCTTAACAAACAATCATAGGGATGTATTCTTATTTAGTTCATAGATACCCTATAGGGTTTGCTTTCATACTCCATGCTCGGTACCATCTCCAGGGGGTGGGGCTAGAGGTCAAAATCTAGGACTTACTTATAATATGATAAATATCATGATAAATTTTCTGTAAGTCTGTTTTCTTGACATCCACAAAGTTTTATCAGAAAGCATTCATACTTAGACCATAGGTACCATGTAAGGTTCAGACACTAGGGTCCATGTGCGGGGGGTGGAGCTAGAGGTCAAAATCTAGAACTTCTTTAAAAAATGTATTTCTTTACTATTCTTTACCACCATGTTTAGAAATGATTCGTACTTGCACCAAAGGTACTCTATAAGGTTTGCCTTGTTCCTAATGACATTAGACTCGAGGGTCCGTGCCCTGAGGGTGGGGCTAGAGGTCAAAATCTAGGACATCTTTTTTTTTTTTTTTAATATTATTGAAGAATGACATTCTACTTTACATCTAGGACCAAGAACCTGACCCTCAATGTCCGCGATCGAGTCCTAGGTTGAGTATACAAGTCAGCTCTGTATACTGCTCTAAAATAGATCTGTCATTCTACTACCCCCCACACTCCCCATGGTTTTAGACAGTGTTTTTTGCAAATACAAATTTATAAGATTTACTTGTTGAGGGCGCTCTCTTTCATCAGGAATTGAGGTTTAATGTGTCACTGTCAGTGAGCATGTCTGGATTGGGGGTGGGGGCGTTGGAGGGAGCTACCAGCCGGGGGTATACGTGCCTCTCAAGGCACTTTTTCTAGTTATAAAATGACTTACCTGAGACAAACTCTTCATCATCAAATATTTAAAAAAAAAAAAATCCATTTTCATGATCATGGATTATCTCCCTTGCCAATGCAAAATCCCTATTAAAATTCATTTTTGCCATTGCTGACCAAATTTCAAAATTCCTGCAGGTCCTATTCGAACAAACTAAGATCAAGACTTTGACATGAAAATAACTTTCCTATCATCCTCCACACAAAAAAAAATTCTGTGAAAACCATTATTAGAGGCAAGTTTTTAAACTTTACCATTAGAGAATGTTTATAAATTAATAAACAATACTTTTAAGATACATGTCAATTAGCTTTGTATGGAGTAAGTCATAAATCTACCAGACGATAAGATTAAAAAAGAGAAGTTACAGCCTCACAGGAGATAGACGTCGATCAGGCTAACCATTTCTTTTTAGCTAAGCAATTCTGCTTCTTAGACCTGACTAGTGGTGGGGGAAAGCCAGGGCAGTTCTAGACGTTCGATCTGGAAATACACTGTGAAGATCTGTGAAACCTCCGCGCCTGGAAGGTGACAGTCAAAACATTGATACATACCCATGCAGGAACAATTTGAAAGTTTTTTCAAGAATTGATATTTTTACTGGCATCGCCAGTGGGATTCAACACCTCCTAGACATTTCGTCGAAAATTACATTTGTCGAAAATGTCCCTGTACCAAGACCTTTACCCTAACCCTAGTGGTTGGTGGCTCAAAATGTGGACCTATATGCTAGTCTTCTACGGAATAAATCTAAAAATTTTGCGGTTAATATTTTTTAAGTTACAACATTTTCGACAAAACACATTTTCGACGAAATGTTGTGCATCTGGATTCAACCTGCAGAGGTTCATATCTAGTCAGAAGCCAGCGACTCTGCAGACTGAGCTATCCAGGCATCCCAAAATGTGTGGATAAAGTTTGGATTCATACATTTCATTAATTTCAGGTGCCATCATTTTAATTAATGCCTATGGTCTAAGAGGATCTGGACAAATTCTGTCTAATTGATGGCGTCTTACAGAAATTGGGTATGTACATTTGAGATCCTTTGAATTAAAAACTACAATGCCTGGTGGCCAATTGTCCTAATCTCACAATTGCTCTATGGCTTGTCACATTACGAAAACATGCCCATGCAATATACAGAGATTTTTTTAAGCTGTAAAAATTGAATATTTCATCGAAGAAATGATATTTTTAATATTGTTGCAAAAAACATAGATTGTGGGTACATGTTAGAACCACCTTGGTGAGGCGGTTCAAACGAGTACCCACCGTCTATGTTTTGAATAAAAAATTAGGAAAATAGGTTTACCCCTGTGAACTCCAGTTATACTATATATATAAAAGGTGGGTTTAAGGAGATATACTTTTCATGTTGGTTGTACAGCTCGGTTTGTGTCTGACCTGTTCGGAAACCACATTATTGGTTTTCCCATGCGAAGGCTCAAATGTTGAGTTTTTATCAGATGACAGGGGTGTGAATAGTAATTTCAATAGTGTAAAACTGTTCTATAAATAGATATGCCAATTTCCAACTCAGTAGTTGGTGAAATTAGTAAGTGGTGCATATGTAGTGCAGTAAACCACCCTTGGTGGATGAGCATGCTTTTCCACTTGCTGGGTTAGCTGTGACTTGGTTCACCTTATGTTACATTTGGTAGCAGGTTTTAGGACCCGGTCCCACACAAACTGTCCTGTACAGTCACAAAAGAATATTAGAAGTTTGAAATTTCATATTTGAGGCGAAAAGAGATTGCGCCGTTGGTGAAGAGAAAACGAAGGCTCCGATCATCTGTGCAGTTACTGTGCTTGTATAAGTAGCTACTGCACATTGATTTCACATATGCAAAACTAAACTCCATTCATCACATGACATGGATATCTTCTATATTTCAGGTTGGTTTATTCCTGCTAGGGACCATCAACAATCTACCATATGTGATTGTTACGTCAGCTGCCAGTACTATCGCAGACAGGTAAAATGCTTAACATGTTTATAACAGTGGACTTGCCCATCATTACCCTTTGGTTGAGTCCACTTTTATTTTTAGGGGTATCAGGAGTGATTTTTATTTTTTATCTCATTTTTCAGTGGAAATCCTCTAAGCAAACAGTTTAGCCCCAGATTGGATTCCACACTTTGTGACATCCCATCTGGGGCTATGCAGTTGGCATATGTCCCATAAATAGGGGACCATATAGAGAGTAAATTTTACAGTTGTAACATTTGTGTTCAATATAGATCATTTAGAAAATTGAGCAGCTATCTGCATCATTATGTGACTGAAAAATTGCTGACTAAGGCATTAGTAAATAAGAATATGCTGTTTGTCCATGACCCATAAAAACATTACGAAAACATGCCCATGCAAAAGACAGAGATTTTTTTCACCAGTAAAAAATGAAAATTTTCATGGTAATATTTTTGATATTTTTCTTATTTTTGCTTCAAACATAGATTGTGGGTACACGTAACGAGAACCCACATTTTACGGTATGTTTTGGAGGAAAAATAAGAAAAATAGGTATACCCCTGCATACCCCAGTTTTGCTATATAAAAGTGGGGTTCAAAGGGATATACATTACACGGACATGTTATCCTGATGGTTTGCCTATGTCCCATAAAAAGGATGCCAGCCTTACTGGTTTATGAGTTAATGTAGTTGATATGTGCATACCTGCCTGGAATGTCCTTAAACATGACAGAGACCTGTGTTAGTATACTGAGATAGAGATAGAATATTTAACATGTTTAAGTGTCTGTGGTGACTTTTGCGATGAATAATTGTAAAACAAAAATCAAAATATAGGTATTCTTAGCTAGTTGTAACTTTTTTTTTTTGTTCCAGTTTTGACAAGAAGAACTTGATAGGCCTGGTATTTGGTGCTAATGTTGCCCTATCATTTATTGTGAAAAGTAAGTACATTCATATGTTTCACAGACTAGAAAAGTGCAGATCCATCCATTACGAAAACTTGCCTATGCAAATATACAGAGATTTTTTTTTTCAGCTGTAAAAACTGAAAATTTCATCCGGAAAATTTTGATATTTCTATTATTTTGCTCAAAACATAGATTGTGGGTACACGTTAGAACCGACTCGGTGAGGGGGTTCTAACGTGTGGTGAGGGGGTTCTAACGTGTATCCAATATCCATGTTTTGAGCAAATTTTTTTAAAAGTATCCAAATTTTTCACATGATAATTTTCTATTTTAACATGGTTGCATTTTGGTGATGACCAGTTGCCTGGCTGTTCTAAGGAGAGCATGGTACTGACTGTTAACTAACCACGCTCAGCATGACCTGTCAATGCTGTCATGTGTTGGAGGTCTGTAATCAGCAATCAGAACAAATATTTATGAAGTACCATATTCATTCTAATTAGTGCATGTGCTTCATTAAGCACACACCCTAGTCATTTTCGAAAAACGTTCATAAGCGCACACTGCTCGACCAGCATATTGGTATTTTACATAATTTTTACACAAAAATACCATATTAACACATTATAACTTTAATAAACTTAAATGTTGCGGGTGTGCCAGGTGGTTTTTCTCGGGGTTCTCCCGTTTTCGCCCACCTGCTGATTGGCCTGTCTCATATGAGCTGAAATAATCTTTAAAGGGACATAAAACTGAATTAAAAAAAAAATTAAATGGTCAAAGACTATTTTGAAACAATTGGAACACTTAAATGGCATCATCACTGATTATTTTGACATGTTTATTTTTATCAGTTAATGTGTTGTTTTGGTTCATTGTATGGGCTAATTAGAATGATATTTTTTGCCTTAACTTAAAATTGTATTGAAAAGTTGAGCGCACTGTGCGCTAATTAGAATGCATACAGTAACTTTGAATTTGGTATCATAAAACACTGAATTTTATTGAATCACATCATATTGCTTCAGCCATCCTTGCTTTTCTGTAACAGAGGCTTTGAGAAAGTCCATTACGAAAACTTGCCCATGCAATATACAAAGATTTTTTCAGAAGAAAAAATTGAAAATTTCATTGGAAAAATTTTGATTTTTTAAACACTTTTGCTCAAAACATACATTGTGGGTACATGTTAGAACCGCCTCGCGGAAGCGGTTCTAACGAGTACCCACAATGTATGTTTTGGATCAAAAATAAGAAAAATAGGTATTTCCCTGCATACCCCAGTTTATTTTTATAAGAGTGGGGTTGAAGGGGGTATACATTGCACAGACATGTTTTCCTGATAATGCATTCACTTGGACACAGGTTACATGTACATGAGCCGCAACGCTAGAAAACCGGTCTTTGGGGTTTCCAACCAGGTGCAACACAAATCAGCCTGTACAGCACGGCTAACAAACCTTTAAATGCCTAACCGCGGTTGAGAAAAGAAATCCGATTCACGTCCTTCCGGTTTCGCATCAGATGACCAACAAAAGGTAAACAAACTTTTGCAGCTTGTGTTTCCGAGTAAAATATTTTGATTCGAAGACAGATATTATAATTCTCTCAATGCTATTTTATTAGTTAGACATTGCTATATTTGGACCCCAAAGGATTTCCAGAAACTTTTCTTTATAATCATGATTTTTATTCCCTACCCCAAAACACATGTTGGGATTGCATTGTACACGATGAAAATGTGGGTCAGTCGCAGGGATATTTTTAGATTCCCGCTCATTACGTCCATATTAATGGAAAGCAATACAGCGTGCAGATGATTTTAACATTGTGTGAGGTCTGTTGACAGTTTCGTTGCCTCTGGCCACTGCATTCTATGCATATGTGGTTAAAAGCTGTATCAACATTTCGGTTACGAATTTAATCATTAGAATGATAGCAATATAATCATTATAAAACGCATGTATTAAAGTTTTTGTTTTTGTTAATAGTTTTACGCTGAAGTTTTAATTGCCATATTCTCTCGTCCTCTCTTAATAGGTGCTAACTCAAATTGGTGTGTTTGCGATATTTGCAGTGAAAATGTTTGATATAAAATAATACAAACTGTTTATGCAATACATGTAATACAATAGTTCTCATGCATGATGTTCCTGTTCATGAAGACGATTTTACAGCATTCTTTACACTTTAATTTATTTTTTTTCATGGTTTTATGACATTCAAAACGCTTTACAGGGAAAATAAATACCATAACTTGAACCGGTAGAGGTTTTCAAACGTATCTTGAAATATATCCTTCATATTTTAATGATTAAATGCGTAACCATCTTTTCCTTCCCTTCAGATCGGTAATGCCAGGCACTAACACAACGAAATACTGGCACAGACATCAGTTGTAATTTAGTTAATATATATCTGTAAATTTGTCGTGGAACAATCACTAAAATTTGATATTTACCAGCAAGTTGTCCAATTTTTAATTGTATTTCGCTGACTTTGGTCGTGTTGTAACACCAGGTTCGAAGAAGGGAATAAATAACTCAAAGACCATCAAATTATTTTGCGAGCTACTTTAGTGCTGACTTACAATAGTAAATAAGTGACAAAATAGCATTCATAGATAATCGATATATTTCTGAACTAAAATATAATAATCAATCGATCGTAGTAGTGTATGTTTTGTTTACCTTTTTTTGGTCTTCATATGCGGAACCGGAAGGTCATGAATTGGATTTTCTTTCTTAACCAGCGGTTACGCATTTAAAGGTTTGTTAGCCGTGTACAGACACAGAAGCAGGCATTTCGGCTATAAGTAGAAGAGGAATTTTGCTATCTGCGGAGTAGTGAAAACAAAGGCGCTGATCAGCTATGCAGTTACTGCACAGCTGATCTGCTCCTTTGTTTTCGCACATGCAAAAAAAAAAAAAATGTTTTTCTCATGATGCGACTCATATGTCTCCATACTGTGTTTAATATTGAATGCCATTGATCAACCAAAGTTTTAAACAATGGTTAATTTTCAATTGGAAAATAGATGCTATTTTGCAAAGACGTATTTTTAGGTCAACCACTTTATAACACTGTTGCTAGAGTCTAAGCCAACTACTAAGTTAGCTATCCAATCCGTGTTACGTCTATAACGAGCGTGAAATGTATAGACATTTAGCAAAATTAGTTCAGTTGGGGTCCAACATAGATCAGTGTTGTATCCAAAACCGTGTGGTAACGAACCTTGTTATTAAGAGGTCAGGATGTATCAATTTTGTTGTTATTCTTTGCAGCTGTAAATGGTGCCTTTATGCTCCAAGTACCCTATGGAATCAGATATGTTATTAATGCTGTACTGATGCTCATAGGTGAGTAAAATGTTTTATTTTTGTATTTCTATTTTGTTCAGAGTCCATGAAGAACTGATTTATCTTGTGTTTTTGACAGTAAACATATGACCTGTAATCTTCTTAGGGCTCATAAATGAGCTGCCACATGGTAAAACTAACAATCTGCCATGCGAAAACAAAAGCGCAGATCAGCTTCGCAGTAACTGCGAAGCTGATCAGCGCCTTTGTTTCCGCTACTCGGATAGTACAGTTCCTCTTCTTCCTAAATCCTTAATTTCAAGCTTCTAGGTCTTTTCTGTGACTGTACGAGTCGATTTGTGTTGGACCTAGTCGGAAACCACATTGTTGGTTTTCCCAGGAGGCGGCTCGTATGTCATCACAGCAGAAGTCTGCCTTTCAAAAGCTCCACTGTGGCTTTGAAGTAGCACAGTATACAGGAAAATGTCACAGAAAGAGTGATGGAAAAAAAGTCACGGAAAAAAAAGTCACAGAAAAAAATTAACGGTCACAAAAGTAAAAAGAATGTTAGAGAATAATATATTCTGTACATACTTCAAGTAGGATTTGGTTTTCATTTTAAATGATATGATTTAATGCCAAAGACAGGGTTCCCACGGGCTCTGGAAAACATGGAAAATGGCCCAAAAAATTCCATGCATGGAAAAATCATGGAATTTGAAAAATGATGAAATATCATGGAAAAATCATGGAATTTTGTTATGAAATGCCAGTTTGGATGTCTTTGGGATTCATTTTTTTACCTCACTCGCTTCGCTCGCTCGATAAGTATTGATAATTAAAGTTCTGTTTTTAGCTTGCCTGCACGAAGTGCATAGAGCTATTGTAGTCACCTCGGTCGTGCGCGTTTACGTTTACGTGTGCGTCCGCGTCCGCGTCACACTTTCGATTAAAGTTTTTTAAAAGTCTATATCTCTTGACCATGTTGATGGATCAAGTTGATACTTTGCATGATGCTAGATATTGGTCTGAAGTTTTACGCAGTACCATCATGACCCACCCTGGGTGACCTTGAGGTCAAGGTCACAGACTTAGAAATTTTGTGTTTAAGTTTTTGGTTAAAGTTTTTTAAAAGTCTATATCTCTTGACCATGTTGATGGATCAAATTGATACTTTGCATGTTGCTAGATATTGGTCTGAAGTTTTACGCAGTACCATCATGACCCACACTGGGTGACCTTGAGGTCAAGGTCACAGACTTAGAAATTTTGTGTTTAAGTTTTTGGTTAAAGTTTTTTAAAAGTCTATATCTCTTGACCATGTTGATGGATCAAGTTGATACTTTGCATGTTGCTAGATATTGGTCTGAAGTTTTATGCAGTACCATCATGACCCACCCTGGGTGACCTTGAGGTCAAGGTCACAGACTTAGAAATTTTGTGTTTAAGTTTTTGGTTAATGTTTTTGTAGTCTATATCTCTTGACCATATTGATGGATTGAGTTGATACTTTGCATGTTGCTAGATAACGGTCTGAAGTTTTACGCAGTACCATCATGACCCACCCTGGGTGACCTTGAGGACAAGGTCACGGACTTAGAAATTTTGTGTTTAAGTTTTTGGTTAATGTTTTTATAAGTCTGTATCTCTTGACCATATCGATGGATTGAGTTGATACTTTGCATGTTGCTAGATATTGGTCTGAAGTTTTACGCAGTACCATCATGACCCACCCTGGGTGACCTTGAGGTCAAGGTCACAGACTTAGAAATTTTGTGTTTAAGTTTTTGGTTAATGTTTTTGTAAGTCTATATCTTGACCATATTGATGGATTGAGTTGATACTTTGCATGTTTCTAGATATTGGTCTGAAGTTTTACGCAGTACCATCATGACCCACCTGAGTGACCTTGAGGTCAAGGTCATGGGTCATAGATTTTAACAGATGTAGTGGCAAAGCACAAGTCAGGCGAGCTACGCTGTCCTGCGACAGCTCTTATTCAAAAGAGCAGTCAAACTAATTTGTCTTCATCACAAAACAAGAGAATACCTTGAAGTAAGTTACTTTTGCAATATAATTATCTGCTCTTGCCTTTTAAAAAGTGTTATATGACAAAAAAAAAAAATAAACTGAAAAATTAGTCCTGGAAATTTAACTCCGATCATGGAATTATTATGGAAAAGTCATGGAATGTTATTTTACGCTTTCCGTGGTAACCCTGCGAAGACATTTGCTGAAGACGAGGTCTATTTCTTTTGCTGGACATTCAAACATAGCATCAATATTATTGCTGTCTTTTTGTCTGTCAGGTTTGTTTGGTGTGGCATACGCTCCTAGCTTCTGGTTCTCGCTGGTCTGTATTGTAAGTATCATGATACATGTATCAAGTATTTTAAACAATTTCATTATGAAAACCAGTGGCAGATTTTAAGAGGGGGTTCAAAGGGTTCACTCGAACCCCCCTTCGGACCCAAATTATTTCATTTTCATGGAGAATTTCATAAGATTTTGTTTGAAATTAGGCAAATGAACCCCCCTTTTCCTCATTTGAACCCCCTCCTCTGAAATCCTGGATCCGCCCCTGAAAACTTGCCCATGCAATAAATAGAGATCTTTCTTCAAAAGCAAAAATTGAAAATTTTGTTGGAAAAGTTTTGATATTTTTCTTATTTTTGCTCAAAACATAGATTGTGGGTACACGTTAGAACCGCCTCGCTGAGGCGGTTCTAACGAGTACCCACAATCTATGTTTTGGAGCAAAAATAAGAAAAATAGGTATACCTCTGTAAACCCCAGTTTTATTATATAAACGTGGGGTATGAGGGGATATACATTTCACGGACAAGTTGTCCTGATGTTCCTTGATTACCGGTATAGGGATCAACCATGGTTTTCAGTGTTCAAACATTCGATGGATCACAAGGAAGGCGTTTGAACACAAGGCCGCAGGCCGAGTGTTCAAACGCCTTCAGAGTGATCCAGCGAATGAACACTGAAACCAACCACTGTTGATCGCTATTCTTGCATTTTCACTCTAATCCACTTAAGATTTCTTGAAAATAACATAAACTACATAAAAACTCACCGAAAACCGCAGAGCTTCTTCAACGTTGACCATTTTGTTTCTACGAAACTCATGACGTCACGTCGCATTGACTAATGACGTCGGCCAAAACCCATGTTCAAACGGCACGTGAATTTCATGATTTGAACATGGGTTTTGCTGATTGAACACAGCTTTCAACCAATCTAAAACGGGTTCAAACAGCTATGCGCATAGATATCTATGCAAGAATGAAGAACCAATAATATAATCAAATATGGGACGAAACATGCTCTGTTCAGAAATGTTCATGAGAAATTAATTCTCACAAGTTCGTTGTCTCGCAAATTCAAAGTCCTCTCTTATAAAGAGTAACTATAAGCTTTTTAGACTGTGAGAGCACTCATTCGTGAATTCAAAAGCTTGCTTATAATTTGGAAATAGAAAATCGTGAAATAAAAGTCATGCGTACATTTCAGAACTTACAGTTCAACTTTAATTATTGTAGAAATCAAATATTTAGATAATAAGATTTAAGTCTGAACAAATTTTAAAGATTAGAGATTAGGTCTTTGGTACCAGTTTTCAAAGCAATTGCTTTCACAGTCATTATTATACCCCCGGCATTTATGCAGACGGGTATATAGTTTTCACTTTTCCGTTCGTCCGTTCGTATGTTCGTTCGTTAGTTCGTTTCTTCATTCGTAATTCTGGAACGTTCGTAGAATTTATGTCAAAGTTTTGGTTAAAGTTTCTCTAGAGGTGTATATCTCATAAACCAATGGTCAGAAACTATTCATATTTGGACCATAGGTACCCTATAGGGTTTGCTTTATTTCCATGAGGTCGGACCCCAGGGTCCATGCCCGGGGGGTGGGGCTGGAGGTCAAAATGTAGGTCACCTATAAAATGTGCTGTTTACAATGTTACTGTTTCTTCTCTAAGTCCATATCTAAACAAACAATCATAGGAATGTATTCTTATTTATTTTATACTTTACAGTGAAACCCAATGTATATCAAAACTTGATAAAATTGGTATTTTCATTGATATCAAATTTCACTGATATCAAATCTCACTGATATCAAAAGTCACTAGTGACTGATATCAGCCTATATCGTCACTGTAATGACGTCAGATTTTTTGTATTACTTCCATTTACTTGACGTCATTAAATGTCTCACTTCAGAAATTCAAACGCCTATAACTCCGTTATTTATGAACGAAAACATAAAGTGTGGGTATTCATTTTCTTAGTTAGAACATAGGAACAATGTGGTACCAAAATTATTCGTGTTTTCAAAAATTTTTTGTTTTTGCATTTTCACCTCCTACCTTGTGCATTGGAAAATGCCTGTGCATTGTATAAAATAAAAAGAAAATTTGCTTTTTTTCGGTGAATACCAAATATATTTCATCTCGTGAGTTGAAAACATAATAATTTTCACTCGTGCTGCGCACTCGTGAAAATTCTGATGTTTTCAACTCACTCGATGAAATATATTTGGTATTCACCTCAAAAAAGCAAATATCCTCTATTTAGCTCATAGATGCCCTATAGGGTTTTCTTTCAATATCAGTGGTACCATCCCCAGGGGTGGGGCTAAAGGTCAGAATCTAGGACACATTTATAATATGATAGAGACCATGATAAATTTTCTGTAGGTCTATTTTCTTGACATCAAATATAAAGTCTTGTCAGAAAGCATTCATGCTTAGACCATAGGTACCATGTAAGGTTCAGACTCTAGGGTCCATGTGCGGGGGATGGGGCTAGAGGTCAAAATCTAGAACATCTTTAAAAATTGTATTTTCTGTACTTTTTTTAACCGCCATGTTTAGAAATCATTCATACTTGCACCATAGGTACTCTATAAGGTTTGCCTTGTTCCTAATGACATTACACTGTAGGTTCCATGCCCAGGGTGGGGTTAGAGGTCAAAATCTAGGACATCTCATTTTATTTTTTTTATTAATATTATTAAAGAATGACATTCTATTTTCCATCTAGGACCAAGGACCTGACCCTCAATGTCCGCGATCAAGTCCTAGATTGAGTATACAAGTCAGCTCTGTATACTGCTCTATGATAGTCTGTCATTCTACTACACTCCTCCCCCCCCCCCCCCCACACACACACCTGTCAATGCTTTTAGACAGTGCTTTTTGCAAATTCAAATTTTAAAGATTTACTTGTTGAGGGTGCTCTTTTTAATTTGGGAATTGAGATTCAGTGTGTCAGTGAACATGTCTGGGTTGGGCGCGGTGGGCTTAGGGGTCGGGGTTGAGAGCTACCAGCCGGGGGTATATGTGCCTCTCAAGGCACTTTTTCTAGTTACCCCGGCATTTATGCCGACGGGTATATAGTTTTCGTCTTTCCGTTCATCCATTTGTATGTTCGTTAGTTCGTTCGTTAGTTCACTATTTAGGTCAAAGTTTTTTGGTTAAAGTTTCTCTAGTGATGTATATCTTATACACTAATGGTCAGAAACCATTCATGTTTGGACCATAGGTACCCTATAGGGTTTACTTTGTTTCCATGAGTTCAAGTCCCAGTGTCCATGCCCGGGGGTGGGGCTAGAGATCAAAATCTAGGTCACCTTTAGATTGCGTCAAAGTTTTTGGTTAAAGTTTATTTAGTGATGTATATCTCATACACCAATGGTCAGAAACCATTCATGTTTGGACCATGGGTACCCTATAGGGTTTGCTTTGTTTCCATGACTTCGAGTCCCTGGGTCCATGCCCGAGGGTGGGGCTAGAGGTTAAAAACTAGAACACTCTAAAAAATGGATGTACTGGTGTGTAACTTTTAAAAAGAGTCCATATCTTGGCAATGACTTATCATAAAGCATTCATACTTCATACACTTTAGGTTTCATGACATCGGACCACTTGGTTGCAGTCGAGGGGAGGGGGGACGGGAGTGAGGTCAAAATCTAGAACTTTTAAAAATATTATTTTACAACCATGTTTAGAAATCATTCATATTTGTACCATAAGTACTCTATAGATAAGGTGTGCTTTGTGCCTCATAATTACATAAGACTGTAGGGTCGATGCCCAGGGTGGAGCTAGAGGTCAAGATCTAGGACATCTTATATTTTATTTATTGTTTTACTACTATTATTATTGAAGAATGACATTCTATTTTCCATCTAGGACCGAGGACCTGACCCTCAATGTCCGCGATCAAGTCCTAGATTAAGTATGCAAGTCAGCTCTGTATACTGCTTTTAAAATAGATCTGTCATTCTTCTACCCCCCTTTCCCCACCACAAAGTTGTAGGCAATGGGGGGCTTGGGGGGAGGGGGGGCTACCAGCCAGGGGTATGCGTGCCTCTCAAGGCACTTTTTCTAGTTTTAGATGGACTTAAATAGCTAGGGTTATGTTAAGAAACCCCCTATTAGGATGGCATACATCCATGATTCCTACTGTAAAACCAATTTTATGCCTGCCCAAGTAAGAGTTTAAAACCTCAATTTAACATTATTTTTTGACTGTTCAAATATTTTCAATACATTTGTAGATGTGTGTTGGTGCTAGTTCAGCATTTGGAGAAAAGTAAGTTAGAAGAGCATTTGTCAGCTACTGGTGAAAGAAATGTGCACAAAGTACTGACAAACTGACATTGGAATGTTTACCCAGAAACAATGACTGTCTGAACATGTCCGAACATGACCTTAGCTGTTGACCATGGATATAAAGCAATAAAACTAAATTCATGTTGATGAGTGCTCGATGCTGTAGTTAAAACCTACTGAATGTTTTAGCTGTTTGTATTTGCATGAATTACTTGATGTCAAGTTGGTGGTCATTTTGCAGAATACAGAACAGCTCACTGCAAAACATTGGTTTGTTCCATGGTTAAATGTCTCAGTGAAAATGCTTCAGTCATTTAAGACAGAACAGCTTCTCCCTGGATATATTCTGGCATCATGAGGAGTAAATGCGTCTTCCTGAAGACTCAGCCCCATGCCAGTTGGGTTTGAACAAAAATAACTCTTGATTTGAAGGCCTATGATTTACGACTAGGCCTCAATCAAAATTATGTTCAGTATAACCATATTGACACTTTGACAGTGATTTATTTTCACCAATCTGTATATTTTTCAAGAAAGTAAATTGCTATTTTAAAAAAAAATCTGAGTGAGTAGTTTAAAATATACATGTAAGTTTCCTATAAAGAATTAATGATATTCACCTTTCTCCCCCAGTGTTGCCCTTGGTTATTTGCGGCTCTTCCCCAGTAAGATGGTCAATGCCTGGTCAAGTGGAACTGGAATGGCAGGCGTACTAGGATCTCTCATTTACATCACCTTCGGTTGTGTGGTGGGAGCCGGGGGAGAAAACCAGGTCAAGCTCAGACACCTTACACAGTAAGTTACAGTTATGTCCCTTAGACTAAAAATGTTTGCATTTATATAATCATCCCTCAGTAATCTCTCTTTCTCAGGGTCTGCCTTCAAATTGAAGAGTTTCATAAGATTAATAGGTAGTGGTAAATCAGATTACATGTTGAAAGTTCACCCAAGGAAACAATCTGCCTGTTTGTTCTTTTATGCCACCACTTATAATGAACAAATAATTTTCTTTACGATGTATGAGCATGTGGCTGTAGATAAAGACTACAATAATGATAAATTTTATAAGTCATCTCAAGTTAAACTTTTCTTGACAACCCTTTATCTAAATTTCAGGTATGCTTTTCTGTTGACGTCTCCGGCAGTGGCTGTTTACCTGTTTTCATATTTCGTTATCATTAAAGCTCCGAATCACCCAGTAAATACAGAACCACAGAGTCAAATACAGGCTGATCCTGAGAAAGAGAGATTACTGAGGGATGATTATATAAATGGAGATACCGGGGAAGTGCAAGGTAAAACCATTATGAAAACTTGCCCATGCAATATATAAAAATATTTTTTCAGAAGCAAAAATTTAAAATTTCTTTGGAAAAATTTTGTTTTTTTTTAATATTTTGGCTCAAAACATACATTGTGGGTTCATGTTAGAACCTCCTCGCTGAGGCGGTTCTAACGAGTACCCACAATGTATGTTTTGGATCAAAAATAAGAAAGGTATTCCCCAGCAACCACAGTTTTTTATATGTTAAAGTGGGGTTTAACGGGGTAAACATTTCATGGACATGTTTTCCTGATGAATTATTTTTGGAGACCATGGGTGGCACAATTCTCATGAAGATTTGATAATGGCAATATAAATGGCCATTCTTCATCTTCTACCAATTCAAGAAGAGCATTTATCAGTTAGCAGTGAATAAATGTGCACTAAGTACTGGTAATCTGCCTCTAGCAGGCTTGCATCATTACGAAAACATGCCCATGTAATATACAGATTTTTCTGAAGTTGTAAAAATTGAAAATTTTCAGTAGAAATTTTTTGATATTTGCTAAGGCGGTTCTAATGAGTACCCACAATGTATGTTTTGGAGCATGAATTATAAGAAAAATAGGCATACCCCTGCATACCCCAGTTTTGCTATATAAAAGTGGAGTTTGATGGGGTATACATTACACGGTCCCGGACATGTTTTCCTGATGAGGTACAGTATGACTAGGGAATCTGACCATCCCAATTACCTTAGCTGTTGATTGTGGGCATAAAGCATGAACTCAGCCAACCAACCCAAACAATTGGATACGACATCCTCATAAAAATCTACATACATTATGTGAGAATAGCAAGTGAAAGGAATTGATACAATTTATTTGAAAATCACCAGGAAAATCTAGCAGAAAAGAGAGGCGGTTTTTATATGTACCCACAATCAATGTTTTGAGCAAAAATAAGAAAAAAATCAAACTTCATTATGCAAAATTTTCAATTTTTTCATATAAAAAAGTACGCGTTTATTGCACGGGAAACTTATCATAATGATTTATGTTTTCCAGCTATAGAAGACCATGTATCCAGTGTTT
Source organism: Rugalucina vietnamica (assembly GCA_964017185.1). Classification (NCBI taxonomy): domain Eukaryota; kingdom Metazoa; phylum Mollusca; class Bivalvia; order Lucinida; family Lucinidae; genus Rugalucina; species Rugalucina vietnamica. The sequence goes on along the minus strand of OZ024878.1, from coordinate 45,204,471 downwards.
TGGCAGGTCCAAAAGAACATCCTTTGAAAAGAATATGGAGATGTACCAAACTTGTTTTATGGCTTTCCTTTAATGTAAGTAGGACATGAAAATTGTGAATGTGGCTGAGATTACCAGAAATTGGTTTGAGTTTACCAGAAATTGGTTCGAGATTACCAGATATTGGTTCGAGATTACCAGAAATATGGTTTGAGATTGTATATGCTTTTTGGAACTGTCAACTGTGAAATATCAATGGCCCTAGGATGACCTTGACCAATTTTACGGCAAAATCAATTTGGAAACATAGGCTTGTACATGGGAAAAAGTAAAAACAATGGATATTTTGGAAACTATTGCAGCCTGAGATCTGAAAGTTGGCAGAAGCAGACAACTAATGAAGGTATGCGATTAATTAAGGTCAATGCCATTTCTTTACCTGGGCCCAATGTCATTGAAATATTGAAATTAAAGACTTGTTTTTTCTCAGTAACCTCTCAGCCTATGAATATGAAATTTTACTTGAAGCCTTCATGCAAAGGGGATAGAAATTTTGTTCCTAAAAATCGGGGTTGCATGCTCAACAAGGCTGCCATGCTCACAAATGCTCAAAAATCTTCTTCTCCAGAACTGGTGGGCTGATATTCTTGAAACTTTGTATGTAGCATCAGGGACCTTAGCCCATCATAGTTTATTCAAATGATGACCGAAGGATGACCTTGACCTATTTTACATCAAGGTCAATGTTGGAAACTAACTTTTACATGGGAAAAAGTGAAAACAATGGATTTTTTGGAAACTATTTCAGCCTAAGACCTGATACTTGGCATGTGCAAGTAACTTATGAAGTCAATAAAGTTAAGTGGGTATTGAAGGTCAAGGTCATTCCATGATGACTAAATGCTCCAAGATCAGGCCTCATGTTAGCATTCTCAGGACCAATGGTCCCCTGGTTTATGTAATACTGTAACCTAGCTTTTTCCCCATACCTGTGATACCTCCCTGTTCATCAGGGAGAGTCCATGAAATGAGCGGCAAGATCCTTTAATTAGTTAACTAAATTTTTGTTTTTCTGTTTCAGTTATGTGCTGTATATTTATTTGAATATGTTGCTCAAGGCTGTGCCGCCAAAGTTCGACCAAAGAAAGAATATAACATAGGGTGTCCGGAGTTGTATGCTTCATTGTCTCTATGCTACCAGGTAACTCACATATGAAAACAGGTCTTCGGGGTTTTCGACCATGTCCGACTCAAACCGGCCTGTACAAGCACAGAAAAGAGCTAGAAGCTTGAAATTTCAGATTTAAGTAGAAGAGAACTTGTACTATCCGAGTAGCATAAACAAAGGCGCTGATCAGCTTCGCAGTTACTGCAAAGCTGATCTGTGCCTTTGTTTTCGCACAAGCAAAAATCTTTTTTTCTCATGATGCGGCTCTCCCCCAATTTTTCGGGTTCTCAAATCCCACTGATTTTCATTTTATCTCAATAGCTCTTGCAGTTGAATTAGCTTCAGTTTAAATCTACTTATAAGACAGGTAGTGTTACAGTCACTCTGCTGCTTTTAACATCACTATCTATAACTATCATGAAGTTACATATAAATGAGGCACTGCAGATTTCATGATATATGACCAGTTTATCAAAACAATCTTGCAGCGAAGTGTAGAGCTCTAGATAAGTCAAATACTTCTGAAAGTGGAGAAAGTTGACTGTCTGCATTTGAACTTGGAACAGTGGAATAAAATTGAGCCGCCACATGAGAAAACCAACAATTTGCATATGCGAAAACTAAGGCGCAGACCAGCTCGTGGTAACCGCGAAGCTGATCAAAGCCTTTGCTTTTGCTACACAGAAAGTACAATCCCTCTTCTTCTAAAATCCGAATTTTGAAGCTTCTAGCTATTTTCTGTGATGACACAGGCTGGTTTGTGTCAGGCCTGGTCAGAAACCCAAATTGTTGGTTTTCTCAGGCACAGGCTCAATTAAAACTCAGATCCTTTAAGGCAGTGAACATATTAATGAGAAAGGTGATGTGCCATATCATGGTTTCGGCTACTTAAGCCTTGTCAGTGACCCTTTAGATTTGACAATATGGAGCCAAAGAGAATTACTGTAATTTTGCACCTTTCAACAGGGTAGTTGATACAAAGTATAATCCAAATGGGGCCAAATATATTAAATGTAGGTTAGAAAATGTATCTAAACTGATAAATAATTTTCAAGTTTCTCAGAATATCCTCGCTGATCTCAAAGGTCCAAAATGAAAATATAATCTGCACTATGGATGATGTATAGGGAGACTATGATACCCACATTTAAGGTTTGAAGACAGATCTAGCACACACAGGCATCCCAATTTTTGGTGTCAAATTTAGTGGAAAAAGTGTTGTTGCTTGTATTACCATGCAGGGAAATTCTGGCCAAACATCAGGAAAACATATCGGTACAATACAGACCCCGTACAATACAGACCCCTTAAACCCCACTTTTATATAGCAAAACTGGGGTATGGAGGGGTAACACCTATTTTTCTTATTTTTGATCAAAAACATAGATTGTGTGTACTCATTAGAACCGCCTCGGTGAGGCGGTTCTAATGTGTACCCACGATCTATGTTTTGAGCAAAAATAAGAAAAATATCAATTTTTTTTAACTGAAAATTTTCACTTTTAAATCCAAAAAAATTTCTTTATATTGCATGGGCGTGTTTTCGTAATGTTAGTGGCCAGTTGAATCTCTGTTGTGAATGCTGTTGCCATAAGGTACCATTTGTCAGATCTTGTCCCAATTATTATCAGGAAAATGTGTCCATGAAATGTATACCCCTTATACCCCACTTTTATATAGTAAAACTAGGGTTTGCAGGGGTATACCTGTTTTTCTTATTTTTGCTCCAAAACATAGATTGTGGAAACTCGTTAGAACCGCCTCAGCGAGGCGGTTGAGGCGGTTCTAACTTGTACCCACAATCAATGTTTTGAGCAAACATATTAGAAACATCGAAATTTTTCCAATGAAATTTTAGTTTTTTACAGCTGAAAAAAGACAACATGGTCAAGTTTTCGTAATGTATTTTTCCATTTTTAGGCAGGTGTGTTTGTCTCTAGATCTTCAGTTCAGCTAATACAGATCAGAAGAGTAGAAATTTTATCTATATTACAGTGTATTAACATGATACTATGGGTTATAGATGTACATGTAAGTACTGACATCAAGCAAACATGTCTTACAGTATTCATTCTAATTAGCATTCTAACCAGTGACGTTGTTTGTTTACTCTTATTGGCGTGACGTCGGTCGCCTATTGCCATGACGTTAAGCACGAAAATTTGACTTTTTGGCTGTTCCAAAATTACGTTAAGTCTGATTTATTGTCAAATAACATGAAAATGAGCAATGATATGTGCAATTGAAAATCTGATACTTGATTGATAATATAAAACGTAAATATAAGTATTGAAATTCAGATTTAGCTTTCACTGGATGATGAAAAACATTAGCTGTTTTAATGTCTTCGAAGGCTTCGGGCTTTACAGACATTAAAACAACCTATTAAATGTATTTCATCATCCAGTGAAAGCTAAAATCTGAATTTTAATCCTTAAATAAGCACACATTCTGGTGGTTTCTGAAAAACCCGCATAATTACCACTGCTGGACTAACATATTGGTATTTTTACACAATTTTTTTACACAAAAGTACTGTATTTTTTGCATTAAAACTTAACCAATATGGTCAAACATTATTTTGAAAAGATTGGAACACTTAAATGGCATCATCATTGATTATTTTGACATTTTTAGCTCACCTAAGCCGAAGTGCGTCCGTTCACATTTTCAAACTTCTATATCTCTAAGACAACAAGGCCAATCGTGACCAAATTTTATCTAAAGCATCATTGAGGAAGAGGAAAGGTTGTATCAGGTTTTGGGCCAGGTCGGATCAGAACTCTGGTTTCCATGGCAACGGATAGCTCCCATAGACTTACAATGGGAAAAACATATAAAAAATCTTCTTCTCTGAAACCAAAAGGCCAAGAGCTTTCATATTTTGTGTGTAGCAATGTCTAGTGGTCCTCTTCATAAATCCTGCCAACCGTGCCCCTGGGGTCCATACGGGCCCCGCTCCGGGGGCATCATGATGAAAATATAAAAAAATCTTCTTCTCTGAAACCACAAGGCCCAGAGCTTTCATATTTTGTGTGTAGCAATGTTTAGTAGTCTATATAAATCCTGCCAATCATGCCCCTGGTTCCATACGGGCCCCGCCCCGGGGGCGTCATGATGAAAATATAAAAAAAAATCTTCTCTGAAGTCACAAGGCCCAGAGCTTTCATATTTTGTGTGTAGCAATGTTTAGTGGTCCTCTATATAAATCCTGCCAATCATGCCCCTGGGGTCAAAAATGGCCCCGCCCCGGGGGTCATTAGCTCCCATAGACTTACAATGGGAAAAACATAAAAAAATCTTCTCCAAAACCACAAGGCCCAGAGCTTTCATATTTTCGGGTAGCAATGTATAGTGGTCCTCTTTATAAATCCTGCCAACAGTGCCCCTGGGGTCCATACGGGCCCCGCCCCAGGGGCATCATGATGAAAATATAAAAAATATCTTCTTCTCTGAAACCACAAGGCCCAGAGCTTTCATATTTTGTGTGTAGCAATGTTTAGTGGTCCTCTATATAAATCCTGCCAATCATGCCCCTGGTTCCATACGGGCCCCGCCCCAGGGGCGTCATGATGAAAATATAAAAAAATCTTCTCTGAAGTCACAAGGCCCAGAGCTTTCATATTGTGTGTGTAGCAATGTTTAGTGGTCCTCTATATAAATCCTGCTAATCATGCCCCTGGGGTCAAAAATGGCCCCGTCCCGGGGGTCATTAGCTCCCATAGACTTACAATGGGAAAAACATAAAAAAATATTCTCCAAAACCACAAGGCCCAGAGCTTTCATATTTTGTCGGTAGCAATGTATAGTGGTCCTCTTTATAAATCCTGCCAACCGTGCCCCTGGGGTCCATACGGGCCCCGCCCCAGGGAGGTCATGGGTAAAACATAAAAAAAATCTTCTTCACCAAAACCACAAGGCCACAAGCTTTCATATTTTGTTTATAGCAATATATAGTGTTCCTCTTTATAAATCCTGCCAACCGTGCCCCTGTGTACCACACGAGCCCCGCCCCGAGGACGTCATGATGAAAATATAATAAAATCTTCTTCTCTGAAACCACAAGGCCCAGAGCTTTCATATTTTGTGTGTAGCAATGTTTAGTGGTCCTTTTTATAAATCCTGCCAATCATGCCCCTGGGGTCAAAAATGGCCCTGCCCCGGGGGTCATTAGCTCCCATGGACACAATTGGAAAAACATAAAAAATCTTCTTCTCCGAAACCACAAGGCCCAGAGCTTTCATATTTTGTGTGTAGCAATGTATAATGGTCTTCTTTATAAATCCTGCCTACCGTGCCCCTGGGGTCCATGCGGGCCCCGCCCCGGGTGTGTCATGGGAAAAACATAAAAAGATCTTCTACTCCAAAACCACAAGGCCCAAAAACGGGGGTCATTAGCTCCCATAGACTTACAATGGGAAAAACATAAAAAAATCTTCTTCTCCGAAACCACAAGGCCTAGAGCTTTCATATTTTGTCGGTAGCAATGTATAGTGGTCCTCTTTATAAATCCTGCCAACCGTGCCCCTGGGGTCCATACGGGCCCCGCCCCAGGGAGGTCATGGGTAAAACATAAAAAAATCTTCTTCTCGGAAACCACAAGGCCCAGAGCTTTCATATTTTGTTTGTAGCAATATATAGTGTTCCTCTTTATAAATCCTGCCAACTGTGCCCCTGTGGTCCACACGGGCCCCGCCCCGGGGGTCATGATGAAAATATAAAAAAATCTTCTTCTCTGAAACCACAAGACCCAGAGCTTTCGTATTTTGTGTGTAGCAATGTTTAGTGGTCCTCTATATAAATCCTGCCAATCATGCCCCTGGGGTCAAAAATGGCCCTGCCCCGGGGGTCATTAGCTCCCATGGACACAATTGGAAAAACATAAAAAATCTTCTTCTCCGAAACCACAAGGCCCAGAGCTTTCATATTTTGTGTGTAGCAATGTATAATGGTCTTCTTTATAAATCCTGCCTACCGTGCCCCTGGGGTCCATGCGGGCCCCGCCCCGGGTGTGTCATGGGAAAAACATAAAAAGATCTTCTACTCCAAAACCACAAGGCCCAAAGCTTTCATATTTTGTATGTAGCAATGTTTAGTGGTCCTCTATATAAATCCTGCCAATCATGCCCCTGGGGTCAAAAATGGCCCCGCCCCAGGGGTCATTAGCCCCCATAGACTTACAATGGAAAAACATAAAAAATCTTCTTCTCCAAAACCACAAGGTCCAGAGCTTTCATATTTTGTCAGTAGCAATGTATAGTGGTCCTCTTTATAAATCCTGCCAATCATGCCCCTGGGGTCCATACGGGCCCCGCACCGGAGGGGGGGGGGTCATGGGTAAAGCATAAAAAAATCTTCTTCTCTGAAACCACAAGGCCCAGAGCTTTCATATTTTGTTTGTAGCAATATAATGTGATCCTCTTTATAAATCCTGCCAACAGTGCCCCTGTGGTCCACACGGGCCCCGCCCGGGGGCGTCATGGGAAAAACATAAAAAAATCATATTTTGTTTGTAGCAATGTACTATAGTGTTTTTCTTTATAAATCCTGCCAACGGTGCCCCTGGGGTCCATACAGGCCACGCCCCAGGCATGTCATTATCTACCATAGACTTATAATGGAAATATATGCAAAAATCTTCTCTGCAACAGCATGACACAAAGCTTGTATATTTGATATACAACATTGTCATGTGGAGCTCTACATAAATCCTGCCAATCTGGCCCCTGGGGTCAAATATGGTCCAACCCCGGGGTTCATTATAGGACCCTGACCTTGTTAGATGATTTTTTCAAGTGAACCAAAATGGCAGAAAAGAGGATACACAATCCAGACAAGAGCTCTTCTGCTGATGTAAGTAGGGTTTCAAGGTCACATGACCAAGATGGCCATCATACCCATATATGGTAAAAACCCCAACTACTTTGTCCAGTGACTGTACTTGTTGGCTCTCAGGTGAGCGCTCGTTGCCCCTGGGCTACTTGTTATTTTACCAGTTAATGTTTTGTTTTGGTTTGTAGTGTGCGCTTATTAGAACAAATTCTTGTTACCTTAACTTCAAATTATTTTGAAAAGTTAAGTGCACTGTGTGCTAATTAGAATGAAAACTGTAAATATATAATACGCCTCTTTTTTATAGTATAGTACAACTGGGGTGTACAGGGGTAAACATTATTTTTCTTCTTTTTTTTGTGGCTCAAAAATAGATGAGGAAAACATATCCATGCAATGAATACCCTCTTAAACCCCACTTTTATATAGTAAAACTGGGGTTTGCAGGGGTATACCTAATTTTCTTATTTTTGATCTAAAACATATATTGTGGGTACTCGTTAGAACCGCCTCGGCGAGGCGGTTCTAATGTGTACCCACAATGTATGTTTTGAGCAAAAATATTAAAAATATCAAAATTTTTCGGGTGAAATTTTCAATTTTTACAGCTAAAAAAAATCTCTGTATATTACGTATATGGGCACGTTTTCATAATGGGTGCTCGATAAGTTTGGAATTTGATTGTACCTTCTATTCTTGCTGTCTACAGTTCAACCTCATTAAAAACATGCCTTATTACAATGTGGTTTAATTGACCCCAAAGAAAGCGTTATGAAGTTTACCTGCATTATGAAGTTTAGAACCCACCTCATGAACATGAACAATTTATGTTTTGAGCAAATCAGTAGTTCGTATGTTGCAAAATCCAGTCATCTATAGGCGAAAAAAATAGTTCTTGTTTCATCATGGATTCTGCAAAGTCCTACCTGGGTATTACCAAAGCTGTTGGTGGGACAGTAAACTATACTAACAACAACATTACTAAATGACATAAAATAACCATATAAGCCTGACATCCTCTTTATGGGACATAGGTAAACAGCATAGCCCCAGATGTGACGCCGCAGAATGGGGTGTCACATCTGGGGCTGTTTTTTTTGCTTTGAGGATTTTCATTCAAAAATGGAATAAAAAGTCAAAATCACTCTTGATACTCCCAGCAATGACAGTGGACTCACCCAAATGATAATTATGGGCAAGTCCATTTGTCACTTATGGGTTGATATAATTTTTTATTTCTTATTTTTCAGTATAAATTCATGCCAGTATCGATATTACCAGCCTTAATGATATATGTGGGTCTCCTCGGTGGAGCCTCGTATGTCAATATATTCTACCTCCTCTTACATGATGGTAAATACCCAGAGAATGACCGGGAACTGTGCATTAATATAGCTGCTGTGTTTATAACATTTGGTAAGTTGTTTTCATAATGATGTTCCACAAACAGTAAGAATAAAAATAGAAGGTCAAGGAATTGATACAATTAACTTTAAAATCCCAACCAAGACATCAGGTCCCGAGGTTATAAAACCTTTTTCATGCTCAGCTCAGCTGAGCATGAAATTTGAAGTGCTTATAAATACTGAAATAGCCTAAACTGATTGAAATTTCTGGTCTGAATCACCAGAACCTGCAATTTATCCTGCTTATAAATTTTAACATTTATGAGCAGGATAAATTTTAGTCTCAGCTGAGATGAGCATGAAAAATGTTTTATATCCTCAGGGCCAGGTCACTATTTTTATCGCGCCTGCTTATAGCAGGGTGCGATATAGGAGTCCAAATTTCCGTCCGTCCGTCCATCCATCCATCCGTCCGTCCGTCAACATTTACGTCGAAGTTTGGTTTGCTCTACATCAGTGATAGCTAGGAGTGTGAAACCTTTCATAGTAATTGTCCTTGACATACCCTTCAAGCACACAACTTGACCCGGTGCCCTTGACCTATATTTCACGGTCCATTGACTTTGTTATTTTTTATGTTGAAGATTCGCTTTCTCTGTATCAGTGATAGCTGTGAGTGTGAAACCTTGCATAGTAATTGTCCTTGACATACCCTTCAAGCACGCACCTTGACCCGCTGACCTTGACCTATATTTCACGGTCCATTGGCTTTGTTAATTTTTACGTCGAAGTTTGGTTCTCTGCATCAGTGATAGCTGCGAGTGTGAAACCTTGCATAGTAATTGTCCTTGACATACCCTTCAAGCACGCACCTTGACCTGCTGACCTTGTCCTATATTTCATGGTCCATTGACCTTGTTAATTTTTACATCAAAGTTTTTTTTCTGCATCAGTGATAGCTGCAAGTGTGAAACCTTGCAAAGTAAATTTCTTCACATACCCTTTCAGAACACACCTTAACCTGGTGCCCTTGACCTATATTTTACGTTTTTAGTTATTTTGCCCGATGCAGGTGCGAAATCGACATCCACGGAGTTCTTGTTTCTATTTTATTTTTAGCAACAAATAAAACAATATCCTGGAAAAGAATCAAAATTAAAATTTGCCAGAATTGAGCCTTGATGTGAGAAAACCGGTCTTCAGGGTTTCTGACCAGGTCTGACACAAAACGACCTGTACAGTCACAGAGGCAGGCTAGAGGAGGAATTGTACTGTGTAGCGAAAAGAAAGGCGCTTATCAGCTGCGCAATGATTCGGTTTTCTCATGATGCAGCTCATGTTTTCCAGACCAAGCATGATAACTTACAGGGTAGTTGTCGGACTTTGTAAAAAAGAGAAGCAACAAGCAAACCTCATGTCTGCCACATTTCATTTATAAAGGTTTTGTCTTGAAAAGATTTCCATAACATTCTTTCTGTTTTGAAAGAAATGTGAACAAAGTATTGGTCACCTGCTTTTGAGAGGCTTTCTTAGGAACTGTGCAGCTAGGATAACTGACCAGTTGGAGAGGTTTTAATTTTTGCATAGCCTTGCTCGGAACATTGTTTGTTGGTGCCTGATATAGACGCCTCACCGAGGCGGCTCTGACAGGCGCCCATGATCTGTGTTTTAGAGTGGGAAAACAGTCGGAAGGGTTTAAATTTTTGTATAGCCTTGCTCCTGATCTAGGTTTTAATTTTTGCATAGCCTTGCTCGGAACATTGTTTGTTGGTGCCTGATATAGACGCCTCACCGAGGCGGCTCTGGCGGGCGCCCATGATCTGTGTTTTAGAGTGGGAAAATAGTCAGAAAGGTTTAAAAAATTTTTTGTATAGCCTTGCTCCTGATCTTTTTTTAGTTGGACAGGTTTTAATTTTTGCATAGCCTTGCTTGGAACATTGTTTGTGGGTGCCTGATATAGCTGCCTCACCGAGGCGGCTTTAGCTGGCGCCCATGATCTGTGTTTTGGAGCGGGAAAACCATGAACTGAAATGGTTAGGGCTGATCTTTTTCAGTTGAGGGGTTTGAATTTTTGCATAGCCTTGCTTGGAACATTGTTTGTGAGTGCCTGATATAGACGCCTCACCGAGGCGGCTCTAGCTGGCACCCATGATCTGTGTATTAGGATTAAAAATGATCTTTTTCAGATGGTTTAAATTTTTACATAGCCTTGCTCTTGATCTTTTTTCAGTTGGAAAGGTTTTAATTTTTGCATAACCTTGCTCGGAACATTGTTTGTCGGTGCTTGATATAGACGCCTCACCGAGGCGGCTCTGACAGGCGCCCATGATCTGTGTTTTAGAGTGAGAAAACAGTCGGAAGGGTTTAAATTTTTGTATAGCCTTGCTGTTGATCTTTTACAGTTAATAAAATTTAAATTTTTGCATAGCCTTGCTTGGAGAATTGTTTGTTAGTGCCCAATATGGCCGCCTCACCGAGGCCGTTCTAGCGGGCACTCAAGATCTATGTGGTTTAGAGTGTGAAAACTATGTTCCTGTAAACCCTGGTTGGCTGTAGAGGGTATATAGTACATGAATAGGATATCCTGATGAAACATAAATTCAACATTTACTGTTTTGAACATGCACATTATATGATGTAGAATTGTTTTGCTATTGTTGTTGTCTTTTTCTGTTGGTTTGGTGGCGGTATGAGAAATGTACACATTCACAAGTTTAGGTTATTCACAGTGTATCGGAAATTATTAAAAGATTTCACTGACGTGTTTATATGTTAAATATCTTTGAATGAATAAGAAATTTCAAAAAGCTAATCATAAATAGTCTTGGTTTGGGAGCCAGTTTTGAATCTAGGTGTTGTAATGACAAAACTCAATTTATGTCATGTGCTGTATTTGATGTTCAATTGTGAGTTCATGTAATGACAAGTTCCTCATTTATAAATATCTGCGCAAAAACTACATACATATAGTGTTTTTATTGCTCATTGTATATGAAACAAGAATTACTTGTTTGTTTTGTTGAAAAATCAGAAGATATTTTTAATAGCTATTTCAAAACACTATACTGACAAAGTTATGGGTCAGTTGTAGCTGAATTATAGCACTTTGGCTAGTGGTATTTACTAAAAAGAGTCTTATATTGTTTTAACCTTCTAAATCTGAAGATTTAGCCATTGGGTCATTACAGGTTAAAACCCTGTGCTTGTTTATCCAAATTGGAACATAGACAGGTTTTCTTGTTGAACATACACACTGGAATTCCAATATTTATGGATAAATATAGTAGTCTATAATTAGAAAATCAATGCATATAAATATAGTGAGATTGGTTTCCAGCTTTACTTTTTGTTTCTTGTCTGAGCATACACACACTGGTAATCAGGAAAGAATGTAGTTTCCAAAAGAAAAATATCTGTTTATAGTAACTGCAGTCAATTATGCTTATTATGTGCCTTTTAATTCAAATGAATATATTACATAGTCAGTGGAACCTAAGCGCCGTGCTTTGTGAATCCTGGAAACGATTGCTTTTCTATATGTTATGTTTATGTTTACACTTTTTTTCAACATTATAGATACTGTATTGCTTAATAGTCGATCACCAGTGCTCTCATGGTTGGGTTGCCAAATAAATAGACCAGAAGATGCAAACCTAGAAAATGGCTGATATCATAACTATTTACAGCCAGAATACAAGAGGTTTAAATTGTTCCCAGAAAAGGAGGGATGTTTTCCAATATCTGAGGAAGAAAAAATATAATATTTTATGCTTACAGGATGTGCATCTGGAGAATAAAATGGAAAACTTTGTTAAAAATGAATGGGGGTATTCAATCTATATGAGTGGTCTGACAAGTACTAAAAGGGGCGTAATGACTTTGATTAATAATAATTTTGACCAGGCTGTAACTAAAGTAGTACGAGATCCTAATGGCAATTTTCTTATTTTGGAAATGTCCATACAAAAACAAAAAATTATTTTAGTTAATATCTATGGGCCAAATGAGGACAAACCACAATTTTATAAAAATTTAAAACAAAAGATACATGAGTTTGAGTGTGATAACGTAGTAATATGTGGAGACTGGAATTTAGTTATTGACCCAAGTATTGATACAGAAAATTATAAAAATATAAATAACCCTAATGCTAGATCTGAGGTATTACACTTTATAAAAGATATGGATTATATGGATGCCTGGAGATTTTTAAATGAGGAAAAAAGAGGTTTTACTTGGAAAAGATTAAACCCAGAAAAGAAACAAGCTCGCTTAGATTATTTTTTGATCAGCTTAGATATGTTTTTCTTTCTTCACGAATGTGAAATAGTTCCTGGCTATCGAACCGATCATTCAGGTGTTCTTTTAAGGCTGCAAATAAATTTTGATAACGAAAAAGGCCATGGTTACTGGAAATTTAATAATTCATTACTGAAAGATCAGGACTATGTTAAAAAAGTACACAACATTATTAAAGAAAATATTGATAGATATAGCCTAAATGAACATACTGTTAACACTCCAAGTAATAATGACACATATGATAATAACAACTTTGAAACAAATAGCGATAAAATTGAAAATGATAAAAAAAGGAAATTTGCAATAAATGATCAATTGCTTTTAGAGGCAATCCTTTTAGTAATACGTGGCGAAACGATTAAATATAGCTCATATAAAAAGAAAGTAAGTGAAGAAAAAGAAGTAAAACTAGAAAAAGATATTAAACATTTAGAAGAAAAGGTCCAAACAAATATAAATGAAATCTCAAATGAGGAAATATTATTATTACAAGAAAAACATGAAGCATTAAGAGAAATTAGACAAAAGAAAATAGACGGAGTAATGCTTAGGTCAAGATGTAGATACGAAGAACTTGGAGAGAAACCTACAAAATATTTCTTAAATCTAGAAAATAGAAACTACCAAGAAAAAGTTATTCAATATTTAATAGATGAAAATGGGGAAGAGGTGTATGGAACAAAAGATATATTAGAAGTACAAAAAAACTATTACAAAAACTTATATAAAGAAGCTATTGAAATTGATGATACCCCCATTGAAGCAATAATTGGAACTAACCCAAAACAATTAAGTCAAAAGGAAGCAGATGATTTAGAAGGTGAACTAACATATAAAGAATTGGCCGAAGCATTGAAATCAATGAAAAATTCAAAAAGTCCTGGCAATGATGGTTTTACGGTTGAGTTTTTTAAATTTTTCTGGCAGGATTTGTGGGTATATATTTTAAGATCTATAAATTACGCATATGAAAATGGACTACTATCAGTAACACAAAAACAAGGAATTATAACTTGTCTACCTAAGCCAAATAAACCAAGACACCTTTTAAAAAATTGGAGACCAATTTCTCTTTTAAATGTTATATATAAAATAATGTCGTCAGCTATTGCAAACAGATTGAAAAAAGTCCTTAATAATATAATCTATCAAGATCAAAAAGGCTTTATTTCCGGTAGATACATTGGTGAAAACATAAGATTAATATATGATATTTTATTTGAAACAAAACAACAAAATATGCCAGGTCTATTATTATCTATAGACTTTAAACAGGCATTCGATTCTATTTCCTGGAAATTTATACATAAAGTATTAGACTATTATAATTTTGGACCATCTTTTAAAAAATGGATTAAACTTTTTCAAACAAATGTAGAATCATGTATCATTCAAAATGGTTTCATATCTGAATGTTTTTATTTAGAAAGAGGTTGCAGGCAGGGTGATCCAATTTCTCCATATATTTTTATCCTGTGTGTAGAGATATTGGGTTTAATGATTAGGAATGATGAAAATGTGAAAGGTATTAAAATAAATGGTAAAGAATACAAATTAAGTCAATATGCTGATGACACTCAGTTGTTTTTAGACGGGTCAGAACTTTCACTATATAGCGCTGTATCTATATTAAATAAATTTTATAATATGTCAGGCCTGAATATTAACTTAGAAAAAACAAGAGCTGTATGGATAGGATCTATGTGTAAATCAACAAAAATAATGTGTAAAAATTTTAAGTTAGATTGGGAACAAAATCCTATAAAGATTTTAGGGGTGGTTTTTACCGCAGAAGTATTTGATATATGGGACCAGAACTCGGACATTATTTTAGAAAAAATCAAAAGTATGATTAAGACTTGGTCCAGAAGAAAATTAACTTTAATTGGAAGAGTAACCATTATTAAGTCATTAATGTTGTCTAAATTTGCCTATTTGTTTTTAGCATTACCGAACCCACCAGGTTCCTTAGTTAAATCTTTAGAAAAAATGTTATTTGAATTCTTATGGAATAAAGGTCCTGATCGAATAAGTAGAATGCAAATTGTAAAAAATATTGAAGCCGGAGGTTTGAGAATGACAAATGTTAAAGCTTTTATAACATCTTTAAAGGTTACATGGTTAAGACGTATAATTACAAATTCTAATAACAATAATTGGAGTACTCTATCAAATATAAATTTTAATAGTCTTTGTAGCCTAGGGGATACATACTTTAGATTTCTCAGTAAGGACTTACATAACCCTTTCTGGAAAGATGTTTTAGAAAGTCTGCATAAATATTACTCTTCCTTCAAAATTCAAGATCTAGATGATATCCTTAGTTCTCCCATATGGTGCAATTCTTACTTATCAAATACGGACAATTTTCTCTATAAACATTGGTTTGATAAAGGTATAAGAACTGTTAATGACCTTATTGATAGTAATGGCAACGTATATACATTTGAAGGATTAAAAGAAATATACAAAATAAGGGGAACTTTTTTGGATTACGAGGCAGTTATAAGGAAAATACCTAGAGCATGGCAAGAAAAGATTAATGCCAATACTGATATTTGTATAAATTTGAAGTATAATGTTCAAATAAACCCTTATATTAAATTTATTTTGAAGGACGAGAAAGGTTGTAGGTCAATTTACGATAAAATAGTTTCAGTAAACCAATTACTATTAACAAATAAATGGACTAAGGAACTAGGCGACATTACAAGCGAAGAAATGAAAGTCTATAATAGGAATCTGTCAAGGAAATAAAATTGAGAGACTTTCAATTCAAAATCAATCATAGAATATTGGTAACAAATTCATTCCTATTAAAAATAAAAAAGAAAGAAACTGATCTTTGCTCATATTGTCATAAGGAAAGTGAAAGTATCATGCACTTATTTGCAAGATGCGATTTAGTTAAAGAATTTTGGGAAAATTTCAAAAGATGGTTAACGGATAAAATAAACACAATTCTGGAAATAAATGATAAAAACATATTGTTTTCAAGTTTTTCAAAGAGTTCATTAATAAACTACTTAACTATTCTTGCAAAATATTATATATATAAGAATAAGTTTTATACACAAACCTTAAATATTTTGGGTTTTGAATTGTATGTTAAATCAAAATTTGTGAACGAAATGTATATTTCAAAATTGAATAATACATTTGATAAATTTTTAGGCAAATGGTCATCTTTATTTCATTACTTTATGGCTAAAAATTAAGACAACAGGATATAGACGATAATTAGTTTATTTCTGGCAAATATAGACATATAATATTTAGTTTATTTCAAACATATATTGTATTTTATCTATCTCAGACATGAAATTGTAGCAACCTAACTGTTGAGAGTGCTGATGAACAAAACAATTTGTTGATGTACCATACTATATGTTGATATCAAGTATTTGTGCTTTGTATATTATGTTGAAATTGAGTGTAACAAGAAAAGGAAAAATAAAAAAAAAAAAAAGTTTTCAAAAAAAAAAAAAAAAAAAAAAAAAAAAAAAAAAAAAAAAAGGATAACTGACCATCCCAGCATAACCTTAAATGTTGACAGTGGACGTAAATCAACTTATCATCCAAGCTAACTGACTGACCGGCCACCTGATTACTGGTTAGCTAGCTGTTTAGATGGTCTGAGCCTGCCCAGTGCAGGTGGTTTAGTCAAACCATCCATACATACAAGCCATAAGATAGTTGTTTACTTGGGTGATCATACTTTAAAGCACATTTCGCAGGGCATGACATCCAACTGTTGGGTAGAATGACCATAAAATCGAGCCAACATCCCAATATGACCATGCAAGTAAAGCAACAATTCAAACAAACAAACGAACAAGATCTTCTCTTTTCCAGGTATTGTTAGCGGTACCCTGCTGGAAACACTTCTTTTCAACACAGCACTCAAGAATGATTGACAGTCTATTCATTGTCTTAACTTATGTTCCAGAGAAAACTGTGATATTTTAATAAAGCCGCTGCATCAAAAAACCAACAATCTGCATATGGGAAAACAAAGGCACGGACCAGCTTCACAGTAACTGAGAAGCTGATCAGCGCCTTTGTTTTCACTACACGTATAGTACAATTCTTCTACTTTCTAAATCCAAAATTTCCAGTCTCTAGCCTTCTTCTGCAACTGTACATCCTGGTTTGTGTCTGACCTGGTCGGAAATCCCGAAGCCCGGTTTTCATGGATTGCGGCTCATTAATCAACCTAAGCTCAAGAGTTTATATGAGCCGTGACACGAGAAAACCTATCTTCGGGATTTCCGACTATGTCTGACACAAACCGGCCTGTACAGTCTTACAAAAAGACTAGAAGCTTGAAATTTTAGATTTATCAAGATGAGATATTGTACTACCTGTGTAGCAAAAACAAAGGTGCTGATCAGCTGTGCAGTTACTGCACTGCTGATCTGCATCATTGTTTTTGCATAGACAAATGCCGATTTTCTCATGACGCAGCTCAGCGGCCTTTCTGACATAAAAAATTGTGATATTATTAAAAATTGTTTTCAAGATGGAGTGATACTTTTTCAACATAAGGCTCTATAGAATTTGTGTCCATCTAATGCACTAGTCATTCGTAACCACACCCTCCAGCCCGTTATATGGGAGACTTTGATGTTTAGTCCAGCAAATTCTTGCATAAAGCCTTTAGCTGCCTAATGGGAACATACTGTAGATCGGTAAATTTTCGCAAGAACTTAATTTTTGCTAATATTCACGAATTGGTTGCCTCGCGCATTCAAAGTTCCCTCTACTAAAGAGTCACTATAAACTTAGAATCTAGAATACATGGACACTCACTCGCGAATTCAAGAACTCGCTAATAATTCTGAAATAGAAAATTTGGGAAATAAAGGTCATGCGAAAATTTCAATTGGTAAAACCATGGCTCTCTGCCCTCTTGTACCCTCTCTGCCCCCCCCCCCCCCCCCCCAAGCATTGCCTGAGCAGTATGCTTGTCAAAACCTAGATCATTTCAAGGCTATTCACTGCCCTTTGCAGGGGTTGTGGGTACACATTAGAACCGCCTCACCGAGGCGGGTGAGGCGGTTCTAACGAGTACCCACAATCTATGTTTTGGAGCGAAAATAAGAAAAATATGTATACTACCCCTGCATACTTCAGTTTTACTATATAAAAATGTGGTATAAGGGGGTATTTATCTCATGGACATGTTTTTATGATGGCTCCTATTGTGACTAATAACAACAGGCACATGGTTTACAGCATATTGTTAGTGTGAATCTGAATGGTTTACTGGTGACATGCCAAATTGACAATACTTCACCAATGGGATGCGCCAGGAGGGAAATTATTCCCTGGCTCACACAAGAGATGTGAACTTGGACACACAGTCATCAGACATGTGCAAACATTGGAAATATGAGTATTCCATTTCAAATCGTTTGTGATAGTTACACCCAGGTATTTAAAGCTTTCAACAAATTCCAGCACAGTGCCCTCAAGGGTGTAATTAGGCTGTAATTTACTAGACTATTTATTTGTCAGCTGCTTCATTTTGCATTTGACACCTTGAAAGCTCATTCCCCATTTCCTAGCCCAACTGCCTAAACGATCAATGTCTCTCTGA
Source organism: Rugalucina vietnamica (assembly GCA_964017185.1). NCBI lineage: Eukaryota > Metazoa > Mollusca > Bivalvia > Lucinida > Lucinidae > Rugalucina > Rugalucina vietnamica. The sequence continues at coordinate 45,186,242 of OZ024878.1, read as the reverse complement.
AGTTTCGATGTATCATCTTCATTCTTGATTTCACGATAGCAGACAAAATCATCAGCAAAGAGTTGAACTATCATTTATATACAAGGGAAAACAGCAATTGGCCGAGAACGGTGCCCTGAGGGAGCCCGGACATAACTGGAGCCCAATTAGATTTAATACCATTAACCACTACCCTTTGTTGTCTGAAACAAAGGAAAGCATTTATCCAATTCAATGTTGTTCCACCTATTCCATAGCTAAACAATTTGCTTTTAAGGAGTTCATGGGGAGAAGTAATGAATGCTTTTTCAAAATCCAATATGAAAGTCTTAACCTGGTCCTTTTTGTCTTAAGATTTTTGTCCAATCTTTATCACCATAGTCAACTGAGTTTCACAGCTAATGTGTGTTGCCTGTCCGTTCATCAAGATGGGCGGTAATATTTTAGCATACAATATGTTTTAGAAGCTTACAAGGATTACATGTCAAAGAAACAGGGCGGTAAAATAATTGCGGGCAATCGACCTGTCGCACTCAGTAAAGACCCACTCACACTACAACTTTTTAGCCAACCTATCCCAATGTATGAAAAAAATATCCAGTATGTTGTTATACAGTGTATGCTGTTCATTCTATCTTAAAATGCAGGATCTCTTAATTTATACAAAGTGTATGCGTGGCGCACTGAACATGCTGAACGTATGTCTTATATATGAGTGGCTTATTCATAATATATCGTGATGACTTACAAAAGCGAATGACAGCGTACGCCCAGCGTTAACCTAGCGTTCATGACTTAAGAGGAGCGTATGTACAATGCACATCTGACGTATTCCAAACTGCTTCTAACGAACTTGACGTACGTAAAAAAGGTGAGTCAAACATATACACATGTATCAAGCAAAAACTGAAACATAAATAAACATTCAATGCGTCACTATACATTTGTTACAACATAAGTCGGTGGTACGCTGCCCTTAAGTTTGTAATGTGTTATGCATATACTTCTCGTATGCTAAAAACGACACTGGCTATCCGCACGACGGTCGTGCCGATAACGCCGCTTATCGGCACGACCGTCGTGCCGATAAGCGTCGTTATCGGCACGACAGGGAAATCGATTTCCAAATGTTAAAAATGTTTAGAAATGGATACATTTTAACTTGATAAATATATTACACTGGCTTCAAAACTGAAACAGAATATTACACATGCAGGTTTTTTTTTACTTTTTAATGAACAAAATTGTTATTTTGCTGAAATTGGTTTACCTGTGAATTTACCTGTAAAAATCACTCATGCGTATGCGTAAATGAGAAAGTAATTATCGTGACCTAAATAATAAAATAATGTGGTAATCCAAAAGAATGAACAACCTTTAATTTTAGGCAGTGGCTATTTTGCCGGACCCGGCAAAATAGCTCCTAGGGGCTATTTTGCCGGACCCGGCAAAATAAGGCAAAATAGCCTGTAGGCTATTTTGCCGGACCCGGCAAAATAGCTATAATATACATATAGGCTATTTTACCGGACCAAAAACTTAGTAAAATTTTTATTTTATATTTTTATTCATTTTTTTATCTGCATTTTTGTTTATTTTATTCACCTATTTATTTGAGATAATTATACACTGGGTGCTTCCTTAGTCCCGATATAAAAAGGTTTTGTTTGACTTTTTGGTACCAGATTTTTTTCTACTACATTAACAGAGGAAATCTTTACAAAACAGTCGTCAATAACATCAATTTCATAATTTATATCACTTCTTAACGGATCAAATAAAAAATTACTATAAAATTGCATACAAAGCACTATTTTATGACTTGAAATTCTTTCAATGACGTCATAAATGAGAATCAAATCAAATCATTGACCAAATTCTAGGAATTATTGTAGAAAAAAATCTGATACCAGAATCAAACAAAACCAAAGCCTTTCGGGACCTATAGTGAAAGTCAAACAAAACCTTTTTGTATCGGGACGAAGGAAGCACCCAGTGATTATATATGTTTTAAAATAAGAATACACATACTGAAAATGTTGATAAAAGACTTTATTCAGATACAAATGGGAGCATGGCTGGTATTCTGGGACACTTTAAATGGGAATCCCTTAAGAAAAGGAGAAAAATTGTAATGAAAAGGTCTGAAAATTCAAGTCAGAATACACACAGATAATCCCCAAGAATATATATGCTTTGTAGAAATCAACACTCATTGGTATTGCAGATATGGTAATTTTCAGTTGTCTCAAAATGTCATTATATCCCCGGCATTTATGCCGACGGGTATATAGCTTTTTCTTTTCCGTTTGTAAGTTAGTTTGTATGTTTATTTGTAATTCCGGGACATTCTTAGAATTTTATGTCAAAGTTTTGGTTAAAATTTCTCTAGTGGTGTATATCTTATGAACCAACCATCGGAAGCAATTCAGATTTGGACCATAGGTACCCTATAGGGTTTGCTTTGTATCCATGAGTTCGGATCCGAGGGTCCATGCCGGGGGGGGGGGGGGGTTGTAGGTCAAAATCTAGGTCACCTTCAAAATGTGCTATTTACAATGTTAATGTTTCTTCTCTAAGTTCATATCTTATAAACGGTCATAGGAATTTATTCCTATTTAGATCATATATACTCAGTAGGGTTTGCTTTTAATGCATGGCACCAAATCCTGGGTGCCGTCCTCAAAGGTGTAGCTGGAGGTGAAAAGTAGAATCTTTAAAATATGATAGATGCCATAAAAATTTTCTGTTAGTCTACAGCTTGACATCCATAAAGTCTTGTCAGAAAGCATTCATACTTAGACAGTAGGTACCCTGTAAGTGTCAGACTCTTGGGTCCATATGTGGGGATGGGGCTAGAGGTAAAAAACTAGAACATCTGGGAATCCAGGGTAGCAGGGCCGGTGCTCAAGTTTCTTGGAACTAGCCATGATCAGCTATAAGTCTATTTAAAATTTCAAAACTCTAGCATTCACCATTCAGAGTTTCAAAGAAGTGACCAACAAACCCAGCCAGCCACATCTCTGCACACAACCCCACTGGCATACACTCCAACCAGAAAACACCCAGCCCAACACACACACACAGACAGACAAGCCAAAGACAAAATGCCCTTCCAACTTTACCAAAGTTGGGTCATAAAAAAGGCACAAAAAGCAATCTATTGACTGAGAAATATCTCAAATAAATTAATAGATACAAAAATGTAGATTAGAATACCCTACAAAATATGAAATAAACTTTTTAATAAGTATTTGGTCCGGCAAAATAGCCTATAAGTCCAATATAGCTATTTTACCGGGTCCGGCAAAATAGCTCCTAGGGACTATTTTGCCGGGTACGGCAAAATAGCTCCTAGGGGCTATTTTGCCGGGTCCGGCAAAATAGCCACTGCCTTAATTTTATTAATGGGGTATGGAAACATTTCTGTTACACAATTTAAAAAACAACAACAACAAAAAACAATTATTATATTTTTCTCTGCTGTTAGAAATCTACTGTGATTCAGTTTACATCAGCTGGATTAATCAAATCAAACTAGTTTTCGTATTCATAATTAACAAAATTTTGTTAATTTCGAATGCATTTCAATAGCTTAACACATAATTAATTTATTTAATGACAAATTAATAGTTTAGTGCATACGTAAGCTTGTTAGAAAATCTTATACTCCCGTCGTGCCCACAGGCGCTCGACGACTGGCCTCATTTTTTTTTTTTTTTTTTTGCATTTTCACCCGTTTGGAGACCCTTACGATATGTTCATGCAATTATTTTACCTTTAACACCTTTTCTATCAATTCTCAATCAACCCTCGTCTATGGGCTACTATATAGACAAGGTCGGAAGCGCGGTGTCCTAGTTTAATTGGGGTCATGGGATTTCCCGCATCTCAAACTCATACTTCACCCTTTACCGTTATTTCAGTGCTGGCTGTTTACAAGATTACAAGATTTACAAGAAACTTTATTTAAAGTCGACTTTCAAATTTACAACAGGATAACATTAGCCATTGGCTATTTTGTCGACAAACACATATTAAAACTTAGACTAGCTACTAGTCTGTAAAACATATTAATGTCATATGATTATTGTTTTCATTTTTATTATTTTCTTTATATTGAAATTTCTCGAGTCTCTAAGCTAGTCTATCAATGAATTTTTCTTCAATCATCTTGGCTGAGTTTTACAAATCGAGCCCCATCTATAGACTAGACTAGCCGCAGAGATTTAAAAAAAACGAAAATTACGAAAGGCGTTTTTCTTTATTTCTAAGCCTTGGGCAAGGCTAATTAAAACTGTACATGTATACATGGTAATAAAAAGCATCACAGTTAAAGGAAATATCACAGCATGCAAACATATATACAAATAAGATAGGAATATATAAAATGAGCTTGATTATACATGTATAAAAGTTATCTGATGCCAGAGTAAGAAAAAACTAGAAAACAGTACCCAAGTCGAAAAGGCAGGACAAAAACTGAGGAGCCCAGATATTCCCTACAGCACACCAGGCTATTGTAGGGATCCTGAGCCTCAGAAAAGAAAGAAAATGTTGACTAGTAACTTGTATATATATATATACAACTAAAACCATGATTATATTGTCTTCTTCTAGAAGAAGGCAAATATCACAGTGTTTAGTGTCTAGGGACTGGTATATAACGCTCCCATACCCGGCCATCGGACCTTACCTAGAAGGTTCTCAGCAATAGGCTGAGACCAGAGCGAAACGAAAGTAAGGCAAGGGCAGAGTGCCTGGGAATGAAGAGTGTTTGGTGTATAATGATTTTGTAGGAATTAGTGAGATCATGGTAAAAATAGAGCTTAAAAAATGCTACAATTTGAAGAAACATATTAAATAAAATTTAAATAGGGTAAAAATCCAATCTGAAAAACAAAAACTGAAAATCATGCATCATAAAGGATGGCTCTTACTTCAGAGCAAATAAAGAGAACATAAAACACAAAGCTCTTACTTCAGAGCAGCAGAAATAAAGGGAGTGAACTAAAAACAGAAAATAAATCAACTTTTACACATAAAACATTTACATGCAGGACCACTCCAAGTGTGGACCAGCCTCTTGAACTCGGTAAAGTCCTCAACCTTACGCAGTTCATTAGGGAGGCTGTTCCACACTGCAGCTGCCTCATAACAGAAGGAGGATTTACCATACTTGGTAGTGCGTACCCTCGGGAGATCAACAAGGTTCTCATACCTGAAAGAATATGCAGAATTTTTGTATGATACAAGGTCCTGTAAATAGACAGGGGTCAATTTATGCAATATCTTGAATGTCTCAAGAGCTATCAATCTAATTCTGCTAATATGTAATGTAGGCATGTTTATTCTGTCAAGAAGACTTTCATATGAGTGTCTTTGAGTGTCTTTGTAAAAGGTCTTGCCTATTGCCTTCATTCAAAATTAGCACAACCGCCCGTAAAAACTAACAATTAAAGCATTCTACAGAATTGGAGGACATCCCGAATGAAATCGGTAATCTAGCCGTGACATTGCTATAAATAAACTGGTCACACGACGTGTTACGCCAGCGCGTGATATGTGTTACGTTGGTTTTCATAGGTTGCTTGATTTAATATCCAGTCAAAACACTTTGTGATCTAGTGTCATGGCAACAATGCAATACAATTATCCAGTAGGATTGATTCTTTCATACGATATTTACAGTGACCTTCCACTGATTTCTAGAAACGACAGGTCACCATACAAAAACATTCGGGATCCCATCCAAGTAGACAGGTGGTGGTATAAAATATAAGTTTACGGGCGACTATGCTTATTTTTGAAGAAGGCAATATGTGAGACCTTTTACAAAGTCGCTCATAAGTAGACACTCAGCATTGAAACAACGGTAAAGGGTGAAGTACTAGATTGAGATGCGGGGAATCCCATGACCCCAATTAAACTAGGACACCGCGTTTCCGACCTTGTCTATATAGTAGCCCATAGACGAGGGTTGATTGAGGATTGATAGAAAAGGTTTTAAAGGTAAAATAATTGCATGAACATATCGTAAGGGTCTCCAAACGGGTGAAAATGCAAGAAAAAAAATGAGTCCAGTCGTCGAGCGCCTGTGGTCGTGCCGATAGCCAATACCTGTAGCATTGGCTATCCGCACGACGGTCGGGCCGATAACACCGCTTATCGGCACGACCGTCGTGCGGATAACGCAGCTTATCGGCACGACCGTCGTGCGGATAGCCCCAGCCGCTAAAAACGCCCAGGTGGGCTTGGACGTATGACAGCATATACGAACGGAGTTACTTACAGATACGATGTACGTATGCATAACTTATTTGTTGCGTATGCCTAACTTATGAGTAATGCTGCGTTTACACCATGTTCCCGGAGGCCACGGCAGCCCCGTTTGCTCGAAGCGTAGCGTGCCGTGGAATTGTCATATATTTCTATGTTTACAAGATCTATTACGTCTCGTTATGTTTTCTTACGATGTAATATAATATCCGTTACAAGCCGGTTTGTCACGGAGATGCTAAGGTTCTTTACGGTTAACCACGAGCTATCACGATTATTAGCGCGTTTTATTACGGCCTGTTACGTTATAAAGGCGTGACACGTTTTTTTTTTCGTTCTGTCAAGGTCTGCTACGGATGAAACGTAGCCACCATGCAATTTAAAGCATTTTTGTGCCTTTTGTATATAAGAATATGATTAAGATGCTGTCCATGCCCATATACGATATGATAAAAACTAGGGATGTCATTCGGTGTCAGATTAAAGGTTCGGACATTCGGAAACAAACATCCATATCGACATTCCATATCGTGCTAATCAAGCTTAAACTTGGCTTGAATGTGTTGCCGTTGATGTCACGCAGAAACAAAACGGCATGCAATGTGTGAAAATTATTTACGCGCTTAAAAGTTAAAACATATACTAAAAGTTAAAGAATAGAGTTTTTATCTGCATTGCATGTGTCCATTTACGAAGACTTTTTATCAGGTGCGTTTATTTTCTTTCTTTCTTTCTCCAGATACTAAGTCAATCAATTTCTGATCATCACGGACACCTCAGGTGTTTATACGTTTCATAAAGACCTGATCGAAACGAAACGGAGCCATTAAATACATGCTATGACAACTACGTGAAACGGCGGACACCAGATAAGAATTACATGTTTATTTTAAAGTAGTACTACTATGTTTTGTCCGTTTTTTTTTTTTTTTTTTTTTTTTTTTTTTAATTGCACGCACATTAATTGACGCTTTAGCAGGCGTCGCGATAACGTCCACTTATTAAACGTCACGTGACGCTACTGCCACTAGCAACGAAACGTCTTTCTTGATGCCAGTGATACAAGACAAAATGTGACGCATTAGAAGTTTGCATGGGATTTCTCAAACGCTCAGAGAAGCCAGTTGATAAAGGGTCGCAGGGCGAAAGTACGGAGATGACCTCAAGGGTCGGACTGTCGAAAAAGCTCCCATATTTGACCGTGCAGGAGGGAATATATAAGAATCAAGCGACTGAAAGGTAAACATGTCCCCACTTTCAGATCATTGTATAATTAACGCAATTGAATTTCTAATATCGAACAGAACAATAAATTGCATATGCGCTTCTTTCGCTCCACATTTTTAAACATGTTTTATACAGACCTGGTCTGATCGAGTTTTGAAAAAGAAGATAGGCCTACGCTGAACAGGTAGTACACCAGTCATTTGTATCCCGGCCCCTATGGGACCGGGGATAGCGAGGGCAAATCTGGGTTTAAGAGTCGGAATTTAACCTCCAATGTGACCCGACTCTGCCGGAGATTTGCCGGGGTTTAAAGTGCGTTTTTTAGTGTGTGATAATGGTTTTTCGCAGATATTTTACAACTATTCAAATATAGAAGAAATATTTTCTTGGCACAAATTATCTAGTTTGTCGCAAAATGTGCAGCAAAAATTTTGAAAATCGGTTGACAAATAAAAAAAAGTTCCGGTCAAAAACATTCATTTGAACAGGGATTTCCTGTACAAAAATCTCATTGAAGGGAGGTAAATATTTTTCCGCAAAAATATTTCAATGGCAGTTCCTACTATTTAATCATGATTGCTCAAAATCATTATAAAATGGCACAAATGACATAGATCTACCTGAGACAAAATCTTCACGATCAAGTTAAAATTCTCGAAAAAATATGCATTTTCACGATCATCGATTATCTCCCCTGCCAATGCAAAATCCCTATTCAAAATTCATTTTGGCCATAAACTGAACTTTATTTGTTCACCGATTTTCAAAATGTTTGCAGGTCATATTAGGACAAACTAAGATCAAGATTTTGGCATGAAAATAATTCATACGAAAAGAGGCAAATTTTTAGACTTAATTTCCCGCTAATGCGCGGCCGCACTAAGTCCGGATCAAATAAACTCTTAGTTTATCTAATATGCAAATGTACCTGCACATTTACATTCAGACATTCAAGTGATATTTTGTCAGAACAACTCCCAAATGTTGTTCCCTATTATTGTCAGCTGCCGGGAGGGGATGGGCTTAGCAGGGATTTTACCACAACCCCGCAGTGCACGGTCATTAGCGGGGTTAAAATCTAAAACGTTAATGCGCCGCTTTTGTAAATAAATTGCCCCTTTTTAGGGTTCGTGCGTTCCTGGCTTCTAAGTTTAGCGACAGGGCCGAGATAGAACTTAGGTACATCCGGCTACTTCAGGATTGGCTAGACGACCTTGACCCGCCTCGTGACCAAAATGACGATTCAGGTAGTTTCTTTAGCAAACATTAATACATCAGGAAAACATGTCCGTGAAATGTATACACCCTTGAACCCCACTTTTATATAGCAAAACTGGGATATGCAGGGGTATACCTCCAAAACATAGAGGGTACTCGTTAGAACCGCCTCGCCGAGGCGGTTCTAACGTGTACCCACAATCTATGTTTTGAGCAAAAATAAGAAATGTATCAAATATATCTTTTTCTGTTGAAATTTTCAATTTTTACAGGTTAAAAAAAAGTTCAGTTTTTACAACAGAACAACAGAAAAAAAATCTCTGTGTACTACATGGGCAAGTTTCGTTAAATTCGTTAATTTTTTTTCCATTAAACATTAATAATTATTTGTTTAATTCTATATCGGAGCTGCTCACCTTATGTCACGGATGTAACCAAATTGCCTACATCGCAGATTGATGCAACATCACACGAAACATGACTAATGGAGTGTGGTGTTTGGAAGCCGAATCAATATAGGGATCAAACATGATTTTCCATTCATAATATTCGCTAGGTCCCGAGGTGAGTGTTGAAAACCGAGGGACCTAGCGAATGTTAATGAATGTCAAAATCAGCTTTGATCGCTTTTATTGCATAAATTCTGTAAAAACGAAAGAAATAATGGTGCACTATATTTTACAGTCTCAACACATGTTCATACGCGTAAAAGCTTTAATTTTATGCGCGTTCCCGTCTGACTTCAGTTTCACACTATGCGCTGCGCCCGGCAACGAGCGTAAGTTAAAGACATGTACGAGTACGTATTAACAGCACGTGCGCGCGTGAATTGCAATATTAACACATAACTTTCCATTAATAAACGGCTGTTAATTTCATGTGACTCGGGTATTTATGCAATAATAGGGCAACAACATACAGCGAATAGTTCATTGCGTTGCTCAAGGTTGTTGTCCTATTGACCCGGCTTCTAATCACCGCATTCAATTAAGTGACGCGTCGCGTGATGTTGCATCGATCTGCGCTGTAAGAAATTTAATTGCATGACGGGTATATAGGATGAGGGTATGGTTTGGAATAAAAAGGAGTTCTAAAATATCTATTTACACATCTCAGGTGATGATTTTAGAAAAAAAATGGAAAAGGACCAAAGAAAGCTGTCATATGCTAGTAGTATAGTTTGATTCATTTGTCACGATTTTCTCTCTTGTAAGTAGGCAACCTGCTTCGAAAATATCAAACTACATGTAAACCCATTTATCAAAGACATTCTCTTTATTTCATGGCTATCATGCAGGGATTCGAACTTACAATTATGTTTAACTTATTCTTTTAACAGATTCCTACGTGGACTCTCAAGCTGTCAAGGCAGTCTTGGACTGTCTCAAGAGAGAGGCCACAGCCTATATCGGCACCCGACAAAAGGTTTATAACATCATCATGAACAATCTAGGCCCCAGTAGCGCCATTCGCAGGTAGGTCCCGTAATGGTTTCGTATAATTTTATAACTATGATGGCCCATTGGTCATTACCAGTTTCTCTAACATTGACATCAACGTGCTCTGTTTGCAAAAGATAGTGAAGTGCTCTGCTTGCAAATGACAGTAGAAAGCTAAAAAAAAAAAAAAAAAAAAAAAGAAAAAAAAAATTATAAACGGTTGCCATGAGAGCTAAACCAGCCCGGTCAAAGTGAAAAACAATATATGATCCGCCGCATGGGAATACCAGCAATCTGCATAAGCGAAAACAAAGGCGCAGATCAGCTTCGCAGTAACTGAGAAGCTGATCAGCGCCTTTGTTTTCGCTACACGGATAGTACAATTCCTCTACTTTCTCAATCCAAAATTTCCAGTCTCTAACCCGGAAACCCAAATTGTTGGTTTTGTCACGAACAGGCTCAAATATTTTCTCACCTTTTCAGGGAAGTTGTTAGCAACAATCAGAGTCTAAACTGGGTACGAGAACAATTTGAAGTCATAAGATATGAAGACAAGAAGGGCGAAAAAGACTATAAAATCCATACTGAGGTATGCTGAAATAAATCAGTCGATCGATATATCAATCAATCAATCAATCAATCAATCAATCAATCAATCAATCAATCAAGCAAGCAAGCAAGAAAGCAATGAATCAATAAAAACAATATACCTATCGATCAATCAATCAATTAATCAATCAAGAAGCAATCTGTCAGTTATTTAATCAATATAATCGATCAATAATAAGAAACAAAAAAGGGGCACAAATCCAACCGAATCGATGCCCTGGATAACCATTTAAGATAGAAAGAAAGAAAGAAAGAAAGAAAGAAAGAAAGAAAGAAAGAAAGAAAAAGAATGATTGAATGAATGAATGAATGAACGAACGAACAAACGAAAGAAAGAAAGAAAGAAAAAAAGAAAGAAAGAAAGAAAGAAAGAAATCTAACCACTCAACAAAGATAATCGTTATATCGCCATCTAATTTTGTCGTGCTTGGTTTTAGAAAAAGGAACACATCTCAAACCAAATCGAGGCTCTGGACAGCCAACTGGTCAACCGGAGCCGTATAACCTCGGCCCGCCGCTCTCGTCAAGGCACCAAGAAAGTTGACGCTCTGAGACAGAGGGTGTCTTTTCTGAGGAAGCAGCTGATGGACGAAGAGGAAATGGTCGTAGCAACCCAGAGGGAACTGCTGAATAGTGAGACCAAAGCTTTTGGTGTAAGTCATGTTTTTCGCTTCTGTGCTGTTCAAGTTATACAGATAAGAATATTTATAAGTTTAAATTTCAAACGTGAAAAATGGGAAATGTGTAGACCTCCACGTCTAGCGAAAGTGGGACGAGATACGGAAGCGGGGCGGAGTGAAGGCTAGCCAGCTGATCTAGGAAATGTGGTGTGTTTAAAGGGAGGGTGAAATTTTATTTCACTTCCTTAAATAGCTTATTCAATTATTCATAAGGTTGAGGGCTGCTAAAGTTCGAAGCTGATCAGAGCCTTTGTTTTCGGTACACCGATAGTAAAATTCCTCTACTTTCTAAATCCAAAATTTCCAGCCTCGAGCCATCTTCTGTTCTTGTACAGCCTAGTTTGTGTCGGACCTGTTCGCAAACCACTTTGTTGAAAGTCTTATAACGCGGCTCAAATAAACTTATAGTTCGTTAAACGCGGTTGTTTAAATATCCAAATATGACAAGTATTTATGCAAATTACAAACAAAAGAAAGAAAATTGAAGGAAAGTTTTGAAAATCGCTAGAAGGTGTAATTTTAATGGATTTGTTTTGCAGGAATTAGGGAAGATGGAGCTAGTGCTGAGAGATTTGGAGGAAATCAGGATACAAAATATAACCCAGCAGACCAGGTTGTTTATACAGTCTATGCTAGACCAGCAGGCAGAGATAGCACGGTATGTCTGCATTACGAAAACTTGCCCATGCAATATACAGTTTTTCCCCCCGAGTTGTAAAAACTGAAAATTGTCAGAAGAAATGTTTTGATATTTTTCTTATTTTGGCTCAAAACATAGATAGTGGGTACAAGTTAGAACCGCCTCGGCGAGGCGGTTCTAACGAGTACCCACAATCTATGTTTTGGATCAAAAATAAGAAAAATAGGTATACCCCTGCATACATCAGTTTTAACATAGCAAGTGGAGTTTATGGGGTATTCCTTGCATCGCATGTCTGTTCGTTTGTGTTTGGGTTGCTGTCCAAGGTAACATTTTGCAGTCGTGTCAAGACGGAGTCACCACTTCCAGCAGTCAGGGGACTAAGCCTAAACGGGTTATCAAAATAATATCCGAATCAAGTTATTAAAACGTTTAAAATTATCTCCCTTTCTCGGTTGTTAGTGTTAACTTTACTTCGTCTAACTCAAATATTTAGTATATATATTAAGTTATTTTGTAAAATTTGCAAGTATTACTTTGCAAGTACCTGAGGCGATGATCAGAAATTGATCGACTCAGTATCTGAAGAAAGAAAAAAAAGCAAGTAGTGTGCTTTATTCTAGTTCCGCTGACGTGAGTGATCAGAACTCTATTTTTCTCCAGGTCTTCCAGTATCTAAGTGCAAGATCCTACGTCAGTGCCTGAAGGACGTAATGAACGCAAATGGAAACACTGGAACGACGTTGATGCCAAACTCGCGGCCCTCAGGTCTCTGATGAAGGTCCATCACCTATGGACCTCTTGTATTACAGCTCGTCCAGTATTTGTGAGACCCTACGTCAGTGTCTGAAAGACGTAACACAAACGTCGGAATGACGTTTAGGCCTACAGCCTAATAGCACAGGCTGGTTTTCAGGTGCACGACTATCACCCTATGGACCGTTTTATTTTAGCTCGTCCAGGATTGGTAAGACCCTACGTCAGTGCCTGAAGGATTTAACGCTGATGGAACGTTGCCCGGACCAACACCGGGCTTACGTTGAAGCAAACGCCCTCAGGGCCCAAGTGTTCTCAGGTGAACGACTATAATACTATGATTCTCTTGTATTTCAGTTCGTCCGGTATTGGTGAGACCCTACGTCAGTGCCTGAAGGATTTAACGCAGACGGAACGCTGCCTGGACCAACACTGGCGTGACGTTGAAGCAAACGCCCTCAGGGCCCAGACTGGCCAGACTTTTAAACTTAGGGTCAGTACATTTTTGCTTTCATCTGTAGAGGCATTCATGGTTTCGGAAAGAGTAATTTCTCTCGATGAGACAATGTTTGTTTTGCTACAGTGATTTATTTACAATTTTGAGACTATGGGTCCTTGGGACTCACTAGATTCAGTACCAATGGGTCCAGATACCACTTTATGAGTCCAAAACACTATTTTTCATTGCAAACCTGCTAATATCATTGCATCCTGGGACCCACCAGAATGAAAATTTTGCATCCCAGAGACAAAATTATGAGTAAAAGATGCAGGATGCGCAGGTAAAAAAATCACTGTTGCTACTACAGCTCTATACATGTATTGTACTTTTGTACTAGTGGAAATATTAAAATTGCATTTTATAGCCATTTCCATATCAGTATAGATGTATGATCGTAGTATAGTCACGTCACGGTTTTATCATTATAAATCTAAATGACGCGTTTTTTCCGATTGGTCAAACACATTCATTTCATTCATAACTGCTTTAAGTCTGTGACGTGAGTCTACCACGATTATAATAGATTAATAGCACAATAGTTTTCTTGGTAAGAGAGATCAAAATCAGCCTCCACGTCCGGCACATTTTTGTCTCTTTGTGGCAAAAGAACGGTGCATGCATCACTTTCTTCTTACATTACGAAATCTTGCCCATGTAATTTTTCAAAAGTAGCAATTGGAAATTTCATAGAAAAAAATCAAAACATTGAGTGTGGGTACATGTGAGAACCGCCTCGGCGAGGCGGACCTAACGAGTACCAAGAATCTATGTTTTGAAGCAAAAAAGGAAAAAAGTACATCCCTATAAACCCCATTTTTCCACATATAAGTTGGTGGAATGTGATGGGTAATATATTTTACAGATATGTTTTTCTTGTGTTTATTTCAGCAACTGTTTGAAGTTTCACCTAAACGATCAAAGTCTGCGGATTCACGAAAAAGTGTGGACAGCCTCCGAATAGCGTAAGTAAAAATGTATATGAGCATGTTTAATTTGAGCCAATGCATAAAAAAACCAACCATTTGCATATGCGAAACCAAAGGCGCAGATCAGCTGTGCAGTAACTTTGTTTTCGCTACACGGATAGTACATTCTCCCTTCTTCTTAAATCCAAAATTTCAAGCCTCTAACCATTTTCTCTGACTGTACAGCCTGTTTTGTGTCGGACCTTGTCCGAACCCAAATTGTTGGTTTTCTCACGCACATGCTCATAAAATGACAATTTCTCTGACAATTTTGTCAAAGCCTTTAATTTATCCGCTAATAAATGTTAAAATGCCAACAATTGTTGGCATTTTAACATTTATGAGCTGGATAAGTTTTAGTCTCAGCTGAGCTGAGCATGAAAAAAGTTTTATAACCTCGGGCCCTGGTGTTGATCTGAATCTAAGAGGTTTACAGATGACACGCCAAATTGACAATACTTTACCAGGAGAGTGCGCCAGGAGGGACATTAGTCATTGGCCATTGACGCTATTTGTGTACGGTATTGTGACTAACATGTAGCAATGCATCAAAAGCTTATCTTGCTCCTACCACCATCACCTTTCTATTATATTGATATACGATATAATCTTGAAGGATTGAGTCCAGATGTTTGTACTTAGCCTATTTGGGAAAACCGAGGGTAAAATGATGAAAATTTTCATTATAATCAGTTAAATCATATTATAAATTCATATGATCATTTGTAAGAATTTTCCGTCTTTTAATTTGATACAGTGGTGCAACCTAATTTGACTTTCTAAATAGGCTAATATCCTCTCATGATGCATTTTGCCACTTTGATAAATCAAACAGTATCAGCGTACATGTAACTTTGAAAATAATAGTTTTTATCATCTAACTATGAAATGGAATATTGAATTGAAACTGATGAATCAGTTTGAAACCTTATTGATGTTTTAATCCAGTGAGATTGAAGCAAATCGACTAGTCGAACTAGACGGCAAACCGAAGTTCACCGCCTCCCCAGTCGGCAAGCAATCCTTTCAGCCTCCTCCAGTGGCCAAGACAAGCTCGCACGGCCCTCTGTCTCCCATTCCGGATGAATCAACAGCGAAGAAGCCACAGAAGACGAAACCGCGCGAAGAGTCAGCGAAGAATCACCAAATACCTGATACTAACAGGGAAACGATTATCGATAATCGAGGGATGACGCAAAATAAGCCCGATAATCGCAAAGCAATGCTCAAGAATGCACCTGTCGATAATCGCACTAAAAGGATTGATAATCGCAAGCAAACACAAAGGGAGACAACTGTGCGGTTTTCTCCAGACATCGAGAAGGAATTTGAAGTTAAAAACATCACATCAGGTATACTAGAATGCTCTAGATGATTCGGACCAGGGCCCTGTATCATAATTGAGCCGCGACGCGAGAAAACCGGTCTTCGGGGTTTCCGACCAGGTCCGACACAAACCGGCCTGTACAAGCTCAGAAAAGAGCTAGAAGCTTGAAATTTTGGATTTAGAAAGAAGAGGAATTGTACTATCCGAGTAGCGAAAACAAAGGCGCTGATCAGCTTCGCGGTTACCGCGAAGCTGATCTGCGCCTTTGTTTTCGCCTAGGCAAAAATCCGGTTTTCTCATGACGCGGCTCATATAACCCTAAGCTGCCATTAAGTTCAAGAACTCTCTTAGTAAATATGGCATTAATTTTCTGCTGCATAAAACAATTTTAAAGTACCTCCGGAGCTATATTAGCTAAGGACAGCTTTTAAAATACACTAGTGTTGATTTTCATAGACAAAAATGCAGCAGGAATAAAGCTGCCATGAAGTTATCTGGGACTTTATGGCTATTTCACAATAAGGGTTTCCAATATAATTGGCAATTACCTTGTCAAGTTCATGAATACATCAGGTGTCCCTTTCACAACTTGACCTGAGGAGTTGGTAAATCAATTGAATTGGTCTAGAGATAATTCCCCAATAATATATTCCTAGTGTACAAGTTTACAATAGGAGGTGTGAAGAGACCATTGTCAAAGGGGAGAAAATTGCCTAATATCAAAAATATTACACCATGTAATACTTTCCATGATAATAATATACACCATGTATTGAAAAGCAGCAATTTTGTCAATGTTAGCTCACCTGAGCAAATGCTTCTTAGCTCACCTGAGCTGAAGGTGGATAAATCCAGTTGCATGTTGAAACCTTATGTTTTCAGAAAACTTTGTAAGAATACAAGTCATCATTCTTATGTATAATTTGTTCATGAAGCAAGACATCTGATTAGACTCTTATGGCAAATTTACCATTTGAATAACCAATATAATACCTAATGATATTGGTCAACTTGATGAATTTATCAGGTGTCTTCCAATTAAATTGGCAAATAAGTAATGTTCTCACTGATTATAATATACACACAATGTAATGAAACATAACAATAATTATTTTCTATCATTGTCAGCTCACCTGAGCAAAGTCTTGTTAGCTCACCTAATAAATTAGAAATGAGCTTATTGAATATAAATAAATCCAGCCTCCAAGGAGCAATTTGTGCAACATTCTCTTTATCAAATCGCTTTGCCCATGTAAAACGTATTGACGGATTACATTATGAAAACATGCCCATGCAATATAAAGAGGCGGTTCCAACGAGTATGTATGTTTTGAATCAAAAATAAGAAAATTAGGTATACCCCTGCAAGCCCCAGGTTTTCTATATAAAAGTGGTATACATTTCACTTTGTTGTCGCTTAATAGATTATACAAGTCAAACTGAGTACCAAGAGACAACCAACACAGCTGAGACAAACAAACACAGATGGAATCAATGTGCAACATTAGGTAATAAATACCTGTCTGGGAACAACTTTCTACAGACAGGTATTTGAATACTACAGCCGTAAATTGATGTCATCTGCGTTGGTTATTCTCAGTCATGTTGGTTGTCCTTGGATAACCAGCGCGCAAGTCCTCTTGTTAATTATTCTGAAATTTCAAGCTTGTAGCAATCTCCTGTTGTTGCACATTCAGGTTTGTTTCAGAACTGATAGTAAAACCTGAAGACAATTTTTTTCATGGTGTGACTCATAATACCTTGATTATGGGTCATTATCAGCTTTGCCTCTACACTAGGAAGACAGATTACACCATCAATTTGTAAGGCAGCAATTTAAATTTGAATGAATTTGAGAACATGGTTAGGAACTTCTTTTCTAACTTCCCCAGGTGGCAATCATGTTGACAATTGTGCTGGTCAAGACTAAAGTGAAACGGCAATAACATGCAATTAAGAGTTAATAGAGTTTTATGCAATAGGACCTGGAGAATATTTTGAATAACGATACCTAAACGTCATTGGACATGTATCGAACAGACACAGTCTGCAGTCATTGTGATGCAATACGAAAACATGTCCATGTAATATACAGTTATTTTTAAATTTGTAAAAAATGAAAATTTTCAGTAGAAAATTTTAGATATTTTTCTTATTGTTGCTCAAAGCATAGATTGTGGGTACACGATGAGGCGTTACAATTCTATGTTTTGGAGCCAAAATAAGAAAAATAGGTATACATTTGCAAACCCCAATTTTTCTATATAAAAGTGGGGTTTGTGGGGGGTATGTATTGCAAAGTTTTTCTGATGATAATGAGTAGTGATAGTAGGGCACATCAGATATTAGGTCAGCAAATGATAAATAATTTGATGCTTTCATTGGCAGAAAACCAAAATTAAATTAAGCTGTTAACTTTTGTGATTTTCCAAAAGGTGTATTGTTAGCTGACGCTTAAACTTTTCATGTTATGTTACCAGAGACTTCCATTGAAGAAATACACCTTCCACCGGAAACAAGGAACATAAAGCGCATCACACCACGGTTATCGGCATCGAAAAATGGTTGGGTAAAATCCCCAACCCCGCGGCCGACCCGTGCCAAGACCGACGACCGTCACGGTGAAGAAGATGATGATGTTAATGATGATGATTTGGAACAAGGTACGCCCCATATATTATGATCAGTTAATCACTCACTAACTGTTTACTCAATCACTCAAATATGATACTTTGGTTCGAAACCCGTCTTTGTTAGACTGTGTCCTTGAGCAAGCACACTTACTCTCCATAGTATGCACTTATACCACCTAGGAATCATTTACTTCGTCCTGGCATGACTGAAACGTTGTTGATTGGGGTGTCAAGTATTAACTCGTCCAACCAACTAACAGTATCTCTTAGTAGTACATGTCTATTCTATGTTTTGCTCTCTATCTGTCTGTCTTTCTCTCTCTCTGTGTCTCATATATGCACGATATAATTATCGTCGAACCATGGATACTCTCTCTCTCTCTCTCTCTCTCTCTCTCTCTTAGTCTCTCTCTCTCTCTCTCTCTCTCTCTCTCTCTCTCTCTCTCTCTCTCTTAGTCTCTCTCTCTCTCTCTCTCTCTCTCTCTTAGACACAGAGCTCCGAAATTTGCACAGCAGTCTAGAATCACCAAGAGTGTTCAGCAGAGGTGCAAACCATTCTAACGTCAGTAAAAGAAGAAATTGCAAGGTGGTCGTCGTGAGAGACTACTCCCCAGAAGGTCCGGGAGAGCTAACATTGAAAAAAGGTAAGACCGACTCCTAAATAATTTAAAGGGATTCAGCATACGCCAGGTTAAGTAGCCTCATTTTTAAGATAATTTTGATGTATGTATGTATGTATGTATGTATGTATGTTTTTTTTTTTTTTTTTTTTTTTTTTTTTTTTTTTTTTTTTTTTTTTTTTTAATTAAAATGCTTTGCTTTGTTGTTGCTATGGAAGATTTAGTGCACGGTGTTATGGTTAAACTACATAATATGCATTTCATTGACATCACTCTGATATCAGAAAACACTTCCAAATCGATTTAGGCTTTTAGCTAACCGTTTACTGCCATTTTTTATATTCTCTTGACTATCAACTGTTAAAATTACAGGACAATTGATAAAACAGAAAGCCGGTGAGGATCACAGAGGTATGTGCTATGGCTGGACCCGCGAACACCGGCTCTTCCCCAAAAAGTACGGATTCTACCCTAAGGACGTTGTGTGTTTGGATGGCTTTCAAGTTTAACCAGGACACCATTTTCTATTATACCTTATGTTTGTGATTTGTAAGACATGCGCTGGTCTGCTTGATCTGTGAACAAACTCTTATAAAAAGTACGGATTCTACCCTAAGGACGTTGTGTGTTTGGATGGCTTTCAAGTTTAACCAGGACACCATTTTCTATTATACCTTATGTTTGTGATTTGTAAGACATGCGCTGGTCTGTTTGATCTGTGAACGAACTCTTATAAAAAGTACGGATTCTACCCTAAGGACGTTGTGTGTTTGGATGGCTTTCAAGTTTAACCAGGACACCATTTTCTATTATACCTTATGTTTGTGATTTGTAAGACATGCGCTGGTATGCTTGATCTGTGAACGAACTCTTATAAGAGCCGCATCGTGAGAAAACCGGATTTTTGCCTATGCGAAAACAAAGGCGCAGATCAGCTTCGCGGTAACCGCGAAGCTGATCAGCGCCTTTGTTTTCGCTACACGGATAGTACATTTCCTCTTCTACTTATATCCGAAACTTCAAGTTTCTAGCTCTTTTCTGAGCTTGTACAGGCCGGTTTGTGTCGGACCTGGTCGGAAACCCCGAAGACCGGTTTTCTTGCGTCGCGGCTCAATTAAAAAGTACGGATTCTACCCTAAGGACGTTGTGTGCCTTGATTGATTTCAGGTTTAACCCGTTTTGTCCATCGGGCACCTTAATTAAAGACTCTTGATTTCTTTGTCACGGTTTAGGTGATATTTTTCTCTCTGTTTCTGATATTAAATGTTAAATGATATATACAGGGCCCGAGGTTATAAAACTTTTTTCATGCTCAACTCAGCTGAGACTAAAATTTATCCTGCTCATAAATGTTAAAATGCCAACAATTGTTGGCATTTTAACATTTATTAGCAGGATAAAATACTAGTTTTTGAGTTTTGAACCTGAATTTTACAAAAAAAATTTTACTATTTCAGCATTAAGCAGCAAATGAAATTTCATGCTCAGCTGAGCTGAGCTGAGCTTGAAAAATGTTTTATAACCTCGAGGCCTGGACCCAGGAATAGTCTCTTCCTCAAAACCTACGGATTCTACCAAAAAGACGCTGCATTACGAAAACTTGTCCATGCAATATACAGAGGATTTTTTAAGCATTAAAAATTGAAAAATCCATTGAAAAAAAACAACAAAAAACACACGATAGTTTTATTTTTTTTTTTGCTCAAAACATAGATTGTGGGTACTCGTTAGAACCGCCTCGGCGAGGCGGTTCAAACGAGTACCCACAATCTATGTTATGGAGCAAAAATAAGAAAAATAGGTATACCCCTGCATACCCCAGTTTTGGGGTTTGAGGGGGTACGTATTTCACGGACATGTTGTCCTGATGCTCAAAATGTACGGACTCTACCAAAAAGACGCTGTGTGCTTTCAATTCTAACACGAACTTCCTGAAATTCTGTTCTCAAGCTGAATCCCTGAACGCCTCTTCTTCAAAGAGTACACATTCTTGATGGGGCAGATGGCTTACGTTTTAACCAGCAATGTCTTGGGAAGAAACCGTTTTCTAGTCACATATTTATGATATTTTTTTTAGAAATGTGTCTTGCGAACCAATCAGGTGACTCACCTGTTTTCTATTATTTTATTTGCTACTTTTTCTCTCTGTATTTTTGATACATGTACTGAACTCGAAAACAATATATCACAAAGGCGGTGTTTGACAAAGATGGTTTTCAATTTTTATCCATAATGAAGTTGTGATATTATTGGACCTATCAACTTTAGACTTTATATGTTTTGTACTTTGTGTTTTTTTCTCTTTGTCTCGGATATTCTTTTCTGTGACATGTATTAAATTCATTTGCATCCTCTACCCAAAACAAGTACGGCCTTTCCCCCCAAAAGACGTTGCTTGTCAATATGCATTTTTCAGTTTTAACTTATGGGGAATAAAAGAGGCAAGTGACAGTTTTCTGTCTTTTACATGTGAGCCTGTGCGTGAGAAAACAACCAATCTGGGTTCCGACCAGGTCCGACACAAACCGGGCTGTACAGTCACGGAAGATGGTTAGAGGCTGGAAATTTCGGATTTAGAAAGTAGAGGAACTGTACTATCCGTGTAGCGAAAACAAAGGCGCTGATCAGCTTCGCAGTTACTGCGAAGCTGATCTGCGCCTTTGTTTTCGCCTATGCAGATTGTTGGTTTTCCCATGCAACGGCTCATGTATTAACATGATTAAAGCACACTAATTACAATCGAATGTACTACGTTTTCCCACTTTTGATCATAAATTTATAATCTGCTTAAAACAAATAAAAATAAGAAATATAAAAATGCAAAATGATATGAAATGCTCTCCATATGTACAAGCAAAATAGAACAGTTTATGTGTACGTATGGCATTGAAAGACAGTGGCTTTAAAGTTACCGTATTTATGAGTTTTAAATGAATAAATTCATGATCTTAAGCTGGTTTCATTATTATGCAGCCATTTTGGATTTTTTTCTTATTGGGATCGGTATAGCATAGCTTTATGTATAAATAATGCCGTTAATATCTACCTTAAAACGTGCTTTCTATTTTATAGTGACTGTGTGGTGTCATGGGTGTACTTTGTTTTTCATTACACATTTCTGTAACTGACCAACGTCTTCGTATTATCATGATGGATACGTATTACATGTCTGTGTTTAAATGTTTCAAGTCACCAGCCCACGCGAATTATGGATGATTTGATTTCTTAGCTTCCATGATGAAGCAAGCGTTTTCACCTTTAACTCATTTATGCCTGGCATCCCTTTTATGGGACATAGGCAAACAGTAAAGTCCCAGATGTGACGCCGCGTTCTGTCCCATCCGGGGCTATTCTGTTTGTCTAGAAAATTTTCATTCAAAAATGGTATAAAAGTTAAAAATCACTCCTAACACCCCTTGAAACGAAAGTGGACTCATCCAAATGATAACGATGGGAGAATCCATTCGTCAAATATGGGTTAATATTCATGATAATATCTCATAGGCGGTCGCAACCCAAACTCTTGCCTCCCCCTCCGGTCAAGCCACGGACTACCCCTGGGGCTGTCACGTGTAGGCCTATCACTCTGCAATCGTCCTGCATGCGGGCTCCCGTGTGGGCGGTTTCTAAATCTGTCATCATATCTATTGTCACGTGAGCTTCCTCTGCTACTCCTGTCTATGTCATATTTGATATCCGGAATACCTAACACTCCTTTCGAATTATTCGACTCCGTATAATTTGTCGGATTTGACAACTCCTTGATTTTTCTATTTTTCTGTCGTTCTCTCCGTCTCTGTGTTCGTTCTCCACTGTGTCTTACTCTGTCCACACAATAAATGAACAACTCGACGAATAGTTGCCCCAGTTCACACAAACTTAGAAGAGATAATCCGATCCAAAGACCAATGGCACCTCCTACGTCAGATAGAAACTGTGACGTCTGGAATACACATGCAAATAATTTTTTAGATGATTATAATAATAATTATTTATTATCATGATTATTTGTAAGCCTTAATAATATATGTTGACATTCAAATAGGTGGCAAATGGACATTTGATATTGAAACCGATATAAACAAATCATAATTTTAATTAAAAGCAAATATTAATGTTATTTAAACAGGTAAATAGATTACAGATTAAATAGAACCAAACCAACGATTCCAAATTTTTCATACTGGAATACAAACCTCAATATCTGGTGATTCAGTCACATTTTCATAGTTCAGGTCCGCATAGTAGATATTTAGCTTTAGGAAATTATAACTGAAAGAGAAGTCTTACATGTATCTGCGGGAAAAGAAATGGTAAAACAGTCTCTGCGGAAAAATTCGTCCTGGTAAAACACCCCAAATTAAAACTTGACATCAAACACAAACTATATTTGTTTAAATTTTATCTTAATGTCCCAGTAAACATCATGCCGGACGTTCTCCATTTTGTGGGACCTACCCAATGTTGGGATGTCGTCATGACATCGCCAAAATCATGTTGCAATTAAAAACACCGCCAAAGTGAACACCTAAGAGTTATATGTACGAAGATGCCTAGAAGCCGGGAATGCTTTCCTGCCGCTATACACGTATGGTTGTTCTTATTTGACCAATGCTCTTAGGCAGGCTCAGACTTTCTAAGTGGTTACCGGTACTCAAGTGGTCAGGTAGTCGATATACAACTTTGCCTGGAGGCACATGCAACCTACCTAAATAACATAGTTATTTTTTTATAATAGAAAGAGAAATGGCAGCCATCTTAGTCATGTGACCAGGATTATTTATATTGGACATGGTTTATGTATACATTGTAGTACTTTAGGCCCAGATTTGTTTCGTTGAAATCGGAAGAGAAGATTGCTGAAGGGTTTTCACCATATATGGGCATGGTTGCCATCTTGGTGACCTGGATTATTTCTAAACACATTGGTTTCCGCTTCCTATAGATGATTCCTATAAAATTTGACTTCCATTGGCCAAGCGATTTCAGAGAATAAGATCTTTGAATATTATGATTATATGCATGTATATTACCCCTGGGTGAGGGCAGACCGACCCCTGGTTTCCATTTTTTTTAGAATCTTAAATCCGAGTGAGCTAAAACGGCGTGGACCAGACAGCCATTTCCACTTTTTTCAAGCATCTAGGATAAACTTGAATAAGGGTCACTTACTTCAATAACCTCATCTCGTGTGCCTTCAAAGTATCACATGCAGTTTCATCCAAAAAGCAAGCACTGTCAAGCAGAATTTTCTGAAAACAAGAAAATTTAACATAGAAAAATGAAAGAATAAACATTCAGGATATTTTTTTGTTAATTGAAATTCCATAAAGCAATGACTATTGGCGGTTGCAAAACCTGGTACCCAAGGTTTAAAAACCTTGGGTACCAAGTTTGCATGTTCCTAACAGTGTCTGGAAATCATGTATGTAAAACGAAAAAAAAAAAAAAAAAAAAAAAAAAAAAAAAAAACTGCAAGCTGCTTCAAAACATATGTTCAAGACCCGAGGACCAATGGTCCAGTAAGCGCTCACCTGAGATCTAAGTTATATACTCGAATCCATGTCCCTGTACATAGCCCTGAGTCAGCCTTGGGCAAAGAACTTACGAATGATTCTGTATCCATTTGCCCATTTCTGCAATGTTTCCCCATGAAATGGCAAATCATTTTCCCCAATTCAAATGCTTAAGGATCAGTCAGACCAGAGAACGGGTTCCAACGGATGCCGAACGGATGCAGAACGGACAGAAAATATGCAAAAAATACTTGTCCGTTGATATCCGTTCCCAAAAATCGTCTCGAAGGCGGTGAAGACCATCGCGGAAGATTTCAGGAACGTGTAAACCGGACGAGAACCGCATTTGTAACGGACAAGGAACGGTTAACCAACGGACAGAACGGACAAGGAACGTTTAACTAACGGATATTACCGGATGAGGAACGGATGTATACCGGACAGAACGAACATGAACCGCACGAGAAACGGGCAAAACGGTCGTCTAACGGTTAACGAACGTGTTTAAACGGTCACGTGACGGATGAAACGGGTATAAATACTCAGGCAAGAAAAATTGTGCTCAGAACGTCACGATGCCACCAAAAGGCAAGTCGAAAAGAACACCTACAAAGGGAAAGGGACGAGGGCGAAAGAAGGCCGTAGTGCCCTCCCCTCAGCCGCGTCGTCTAATCCCTATTGACACTCAAGGCCGGCTCTTACACGACAGTCCATTGCACTAATATTTTATTCAACTTATATTCTATATTCCTGAATGTCCTAACACACAAAGTGATAGAAATAAAATGTGTGTAGGATTGGGCAAGTCGTATCTTTTAAGATTGAGGTAATTGGTTCGATCACATGAAACAGAGCTTATATTCGTTACTTGAACGTTCCCTGTCCGTTGTTGTTCGTTTAGCAAACGGTCCCCGTCCGTTCCAGACCGTTTTAACCGTTACATGTCCGTTAGTCGTCCGTTGGCCACCACTTTCGACCTGACGCGAACGGGTATCTACCGGATGACTACCGAATGTAGAACGGATAAGTACCGGGCAAACCGGATACCAACGCACAGCTAACGGACAACCAACGGACGCCCAACGGATTCATTTATCCGGTCTAACCCGTTGGAACCCGTTCCAAGTTTTGAACATGCACAAAACTTGTCAACGGACACCAACGGGTAAAACGGACATCAACGGACACGGAACGGGTTCACCGGATAAGGAACGGATGCCAACGGACACCAACGGACACCAACGGACTTAACCCGTTTGACGTCCGTTCGCCTGGTGTGACTGATACAATAGGGACCTATGATGACATTGCCTTAAAACGGGTAAAGGTTATCCCAGGTCATGATTTATATAAAATTTGTACAGCTCATTAGTTGATGCTTCATGCCAAGTTTCAAGTTCATAGGCCTTCTGGCTTTTGAGAAGTTTTTTTAAAAGTGTTTTGCTATTTATAGCCCTAAAGCCAACTTGGTCATGTGACCGGGATCATTTCTAAAAAACATTCATTCTGCTACATATGCAATTTGGTTTTGATGTGCCAAGTGGTTTCAAATGCCCATGCTCATGGATTTTGTCCCGACGCCAAATAATTTTCACAAACATAACTATTCTGTTTTACCATTTTCCCCATTTAAATACATAGGCGACCTTAGTTGACGTTACTGTAAAATAGGTCAAGGTCATCCCAGGGTCATGACCTATATAATTTTTGTAGAACTTGAGACCCTGATGCTACATGCCAAGTTTCAAGAACCTAGGCGTTTTGTTACTGGCCGTACCTTATATGTTTAATAGGTACTGGCTATTTATAGCCCTGGCGGCCATCTTGGTCATGTGACCTGGACCATTTATATTTAATTTTGTTCCCCCTTCCTAAGGATGCTCCACAAGAAGTTTGGCTTTGACTGGCCAAGGGGTTTCAGAGGAGATGTTTAAACATTGTGAACGACGACAACGCCAAAGCATGCCCATCCTATAAGTTCACCTATGAGCCTTCAGCTCAGGTGAGCTAACACGGATTGATAAGGCCCAATTTAAAACAAACAAGGCCAGACAACTTTAGGATAGAAGAGGTGTTGGCAGTAATATTCCTTTTGTTTATCTCATAATATTCTTTTTGTTTATCTCCACATTGAATTAAAACTATAATTTTGTAAATAAAATTGCCTAGCACTTGTTCAAAACACCTGAGAAACGGCTATTTTCCGCGATATTTCCACGGCATCTCAAGTCAAGATTTTTTAACGAAAAGAGGTAAATTTAAGATCAATTCTATTACGACTCACAGCGTACTCATCTGACGGCCACTGCCTTTGACTGATGACTTGATCGTACACCACTTCACTGGAATAAAGTAGAAATGAGCCTGTACGTGAGAAAACCAACAATTTAAGTTTCCGACCAGGTCTGACACAAACCGGGCTGTACAGTTACAGAAGATGGTTAGAGGCTGGAAATTATGGATTTAAAAAGTAGAAGCATTGTACTATCCATGTAGCGAAATCAGTTTCGCAGTTACTGCGAAGCCCATTTGCGCCTTTGTTTTCACATTTGCAAAATGTTGGCTTTTTCATGATGAGGCTAAATCGTTTTGAAGAAAAATTCAAAATGAACAAATCCGTTGTTGCCCAATGCCTTCCTCCCTCATCAGACATAATTTAAGTAAATTTTATTTTTATAAAGCTCAGAATATCCCATACAGAAATGCAATGCAGTCTAGCTAAACGAGTGTATTAACCACCTAGATGGCATAAACTTGTTTTATAATCAGCGAGAAAAAAAGCTGGCCAGGCTGCATGGATACATGTACATGTACGTATCCAAAGGTTGATTTATTTATGATTGTTTTCATATTCTGATGTTGAAATGATACTTACCTGCAAGGGTTCAAACAAGTACATTTTTCTTCATTCTTTATAAACTTTCTTTGTAGATTGAGTAGACATATTACCTCTGAAAATGTACAAGTGCGATTTTAATTACGAAAACAGGCTCGCACATGCATTATTGGATATTTGTTTTGGCATTGAAAATATATATATATATTTTTTTTTTAATAGTTTCCGTACTTTTGCCCAAAACATTGATTGTGGGTACACGTTAGAACCGCCTCGGCGAGGCATGTGGGTCATTTACATCACAATTTTCTACTGAATATAAAAGAAACATGGGACCCTGTATAACCGCCAATCAGCCAAATGTCTTACAGCGTAGATTCATGCAACCTCATGGACTGGGCTACTACCTACAGCGAAAGATTGTGGATTTGGTAACAACCTATAGCGACGCAATGGACACGTAGCTATGGACACGTTGCTGTAGGTAGTTTTCCAATCGATCATACTTCCAATCACTGCACTTGATTTTGTCACAAACCATTTGGTGTTGCATATATCTGCTCTGTAGGAATTTGGTTGCACCACCACGCCTACCTTTCTTTGATCGGCAAGGTCTAGCATCTTTAATTTGTGAGAGCGCTATTTCCTCTGTACCATCTTCAAAACAACCACACGTCTCAAGGACTTTGAATATTCTACAAGATGTCTGACATGCCTGCAATTAAACATCATAACAAGTCGTACAGAAGCATTGTGTTTTCAGTATGCCTCAGATCTATGATTAAAAGCTAGGGTCATGTGTGGCGGCCAGCTTTCCTAAGTATTATAGAGGTCCAGGAAGATTATTTACCAGCACTTCTGCAAGTCTCCACTACTTTGAATATTAAACAATACGTCTGTCTGTAAGATATCTAGTGAACAATTGATAGCACACTTCTTGCAACACACATCGCACGAAATGCGGTAACCAAACCGACCACGTGTTTTATATATTTTAATATGACATGCCTGTTATGATGCCTTTTTGATTTTACATGTACATTGACTGCAGGAACGAGTAAAATAGCACAAATGAATATATATTATGTACCTGTCTAGTATATCTGATTTTCATCTTGTTCATGAATTCCACACCTTCATTGCACTCGCCATGCGGGGGACCAATTCGTGTTATTGTTCTCTGGAAAGGTTTAATAATGAGAGTAATTTGAAATAATGTGGTCAATTAAAACAATAGAAAAACGTGATTATGTGGTTTAGCCGTCCAATAGTAAGATTGAATTATAAAATCACGTGGTTTAGTCGTCCAATAAAAGAGTTCGATTTCGATAACGCTATCATGTGAAATATTTCGATCACGTAAAATAATTCGATCAAATGAAAGAACACAGCATTTGTGATCATGCCTTTCACCACGCCGGGGTGCTTGAACATTTGAAGTCAAAGCAATACAAACAAGCAGTACATAAAGAATACAATACATTTAGTCATGCAGACACTTACAGTAACGTCAAGCGCATACGGTTTAGCCGTGAAATGAAAGGATTGAATAATGCGATCATGTGAAATTATGAGATGGAACGAAATGATAGAGCCATAGACTGTGGCCATGTGATTAAGCCGTCCAATGAAAAGAGTGTATTTTATAGAGATCAAGTTCAATTTGTATTACCAATCTCAATCCAATGTTGGTTTCCATGGCAGCGGGTATGAAGATGCCCTCGTCATAGGGGAAGGGGAATGTGTCCTTGTGGTGAACCAGCACTCTGAGTCCATAGCCGTTAGTTATTCCCGCCAAATATTCTTTTGTATTCAGGAAAAGAACAAGCTGTAATCCTGAAACAAAACAAAAGAATACTTTACAAAACTCTTTGCGAAAACGAATTAACCTGGATTCCGTATGTTACTTTTATTCAATAAATGTTCAATGTCTGCACTGACTGCATCTATCTATCAGTCAATAGAGTAAACGCTATAAGAGAAAACTCGAATTTCTCATCTCGCATTGTGCGTCATCCATTCTGTGCGGATGTGTTTCTCAGCTGTGTTACGGTCAACACAAGCCCACCTTTGCGTCGTCTTATCTTACGAAGCGGCTCCTTTCATTTAAAAAATACGATACCTAAGAGCTACTGGAAAAGCAAAGACGTAAATTTTAGGGTGGTCATCTTAAGACCATTGTGAGTATGTCCGAAGTAGGGGAACTTACGATGCCTTCGAGTTACTAACCACTGGTTTCATATTTTCCGTATTGATATGGACTCGTCGATCTTTTGACGCGCCTGAGGTGAAAATCGAGCTATAGATAAAATATAATTGAGCCGCCTCATGGGAAAACCAACAATCTGCATAGGCGAAAACAAAGACGCAGATCAGCTTCGCGGTAACCGCGAAGCTGATCAGCGCCTTTGTGTTCGGTACTCAGACAGTATAATTCCTCTGACTTCTACTTAAATCCGAAATTTCAAGACTCTAGCACTTTTCTGTGCTTGTACAGGCCGGTTTGTGTCGGACCTGTTCGGAAACCACATTGTTGGTTTTCCCAAGAGACGGCTCATATAAACAAGTGCATATACTTACCACCACTCGGACCAGGTTTAGTTGACACAAACTTTCTGGATTTGATCGTCCAGCAGTTCCCATACTCAGCCGTTTGATGGAGCTCAAATTGTCTGTAATAAACAATCATCTCAAACCGTAGTTTGACGGGCGTGCCACTTGGACTGATTAAACAGAACATGCAATGATCAAAATAAAATGTCAAAGAAAGCAAAAAGTGGTGTCTTTTTTCTAATTATTTGCAAAAATATAAAAGCAATTTTCTTGGGCTGGTCTTGTGCATTCACAAGCTGTAGACTTAGTAAGGTTTTGTACTTTAAACTGTTCAAAATTGCCCAACACAGGCTCAAATCAATTTTCAAAGGTTCTTTTTTGAACGTGATCAATCTAAGTCAGGCTTGGGCAATGCATTAAACTAATGCCAATGCATTAGCAATGCATTAACTATTTCTCAACAAATGCTAATGCCAATGCTAGTATTAATTTTGACATTAGAGCAATGCTAATTCTGCCAATTTTGCTAATGCATTAACATTAGATTGGGCATTAGCTACATTTTTTCTATGATTTACATACTTTGTCTAAATTCATTGATTGGGATCCTGTTTACAAACTATTCCCAAAGGTGTGATAAATTGCCACTTTAATACATATTGTAACTTGAGAAGCTGTTTGTTTGCGTTTGGCTATTACCTAGCAGTATTGTGTGCGTTACAAACAATGTCACTTAATAATCTGCAGTTACTTGTTTTCTTTTATGAAGATTTTTGTCAGGTGAATACATCCATTTAGGCATGCTATTGAACAGCACCATGATAGAATTTAAGCTAATAACTGTACAGCCATAAGATTTATGATATGTTTCATGTTTGAAGTTGAACAGTGATGGATTCATTATTTGATTCATCAGTTCTTGATCTTATACTGAGTTGATCATCTTTATCATGAATGTGTTAAATAACTTTGAAGTGCCAGAATCGGCAAAATAATCTGAAAACTAACGCCAATGCATTATTTTGTCAAATAATGCTAATGCCAAATGCATTGTTTTTTTATAAACCAGCTAATGCCAATTCTAATACCAATGCTCCAAAGGGATCCATGACATTTCGTCTAAAACCATTTCGTCTAAAAGCCATTTCGTCTAAAGGACATTTCGTCTAAAAGACATTTGGTCTAAATGACATTTCGTCTAAAGGACATTTCGTCTAATGGACATTCCGTCTAATGGACATTTCGTTGAATACGACGTTTCGTCTAAAATTCGTCTAAAAATGTCTAAATTCGTCTAAAATTTGTCTAAAACTCGTCTAAAACACATCTAAAACATAAATGATAAGGCAAATATTTTTCAACAATATTTTATTAGATATCAATTTCATCATTTAATATGACAAATAGTAGCCAATCCCTCCAGCGGTGTTGCAGAAGCATCTTTAATTAAAGAAATATATAATGTTTTTATTATTTACCAATCAACAACTGCAACAGACAACAAACCGCCAAAACTAATCCTAAACACTGCATTATAGCTACCAGTTTGATAACTGCTCACAATGACCAGTTAAGATCAATGTATAATGATATACATGTACTGTCACCATAAGCTTGCAGATGAACAGAAATGATAAATAAATATTTCAAGTCACATATCTGAAATTGATTTCCAGTAAGGTGCGACATTTGGTCTAAAAATTCTTATTTTTTCTTAACATTTTTTTAGACCAAATGTCGCACCCACTAGATTTTTTAGACGAGCTGTCCATTAGACGAAATATCCTTTAGACCAAATGTCCATTAGACGAAATGTCCTTTAGACCAAATGTCCTTTAGACGAAATGAATTTTAGACGAAATGTCCTTTAGACGAAATGGCTTTTAGACGAAATGGTTTTAGACGAAATGTCCTGCACCCGCTCCAAAGTTTTAATGCTAATGACAATGCATTACTTTGCTAACTAATGCTGCCCAAGCCTGATCTAAGTGATACTAAAACAAAACAAAAAAAAAAAAAATTACTGGTCTTATCATAGATAAACTAGAAAAAAGTAGATGTAATCATCAGGAAAACATGTCCATGTAATGTATACCCCCTTGAACCCCACTTTTATATAGCAAAACTGGGGTATGCAGGGGTTAACCTATTTTTCTTATTTTTGCTCCAAAACATAGATTGTGGGTACTCGTTAGAACCGCCTCGGCGAGGCAGTTCTAACGTGTACCCACAATCTATGTTTAGAGCAAAAATAAGAATTATTTTTCTTATTTTTGCTCCAAAACATAGATTGTGGGTACTCGTTAGAACCGCCTCGCCTAAGAATTATTTTTCTTATTTTTGCTCCAAAACATAGGTTGTGGGTACTCGTTAGAACCGCCTCGGCGAGGCGGTTCTAACGTGTACCCACAATCTATGTTTTGAGCAAAAATAAGAAAAATACCTTTTTTTTTTCAAATGAAATTTTCAATTTATACACATGAAAAAATCTCCATGTTTTGCATGGGCATGTTTTCGTAATGATGGAAACGCATTTACCTGTAGTCACATATTCGTTGTCCGAAGCTACAAGATACTAACATCTCCGAGATATTGTGGCCTATCTCGGCTCTCTCTTTTCTGAAAGGTAATTTTGAGCCTGTGCGTGAGAAAACCGACAGTTTTGGTTGCCGATCAGGTCTGACACAAACCAGACTGTACATCTACAGAAGCAGGCTAGAAGCTTGAAATTTTGGATTTAGAAAGTAGAGGAATAGTACTATCCGAGTAGCGAAAACAAAGGCGCTGATCAGCTTCGCAGTTACTGCGAAACTGATCTGTGTCTTTGTTTTCGCATATGCAGATTATTTGTTTTCTCATGACGTGGCTCATATAATCGTTTTGATTTCTAGTTTAATACAATTTATTGCAAAATAAACGCAAAGGGTTTGTTTGGGCTACAAGTTCTCACAACATTAGTTACAGCCCTACCCTACAACATATTTACAATAGCCAACATGGCAATTTCAATATTTACATTTATATTACATACAAAATTCAAAAATTCAGTAATTTTTACTTCGGCATCACTAGTTACTGTATCTTACTTTGTTAGATTTATAAATAGCTCTAAGAA
Source organism: Rugalucina vietnamica (assembly GCA_964017185.1). Lineage (NCBI taxonomy): Eukaryota > Metazoa > Mollusca > Bivalvia > Lucinida > Lucinidae > Rugalucina > Rugalucina vietnamica. The sequence continues at coordinate 45,153,348 of OZ024878.1, read as the reverse complement.
AAGTTCGTAAGCTTGTGTCTGTGCATCTATAGTACTGTATGACTGAACTCCTACTTCTTGAAAATGCATAGATGTCAAAATCTCCAGCTTGTGTATCTATAGTATTATTAACTTCAATATTACTTGAAATGATGTTTGCTGAGATAGAATTACAAGATTTGCGACTGTTACTTTGATTAAAATCTTACTTTGTTAGATCCATATCTAGCTTCTTGAACATTTCGAAAACGTGCACATGTAATATAGTACACAGATCTTTAAAGTTGTAAAAAATGCAAATTTTCAGTAGATTTTGTTTAATATATATATATTTCTTATGTTTGCTCAAAACATAGATTGTGTGTCGCCGAGGCGGTTCTAACGAGCACCCACAATCTTTGTTTTGGGATAAAAAATAAAAAAAAAATGTGTATACCCCTGCAAACTCCAGTTTTTTTCTATATAATAGTGGGGTTCAAGGGAGTATACATTTCACGGACATATTTTCCTGATGGCTCCTTGAATAGTTCGTAAGCTTTAGCCTGTGCATGTCAAGGATAATTGACTTCAGGTAATACATGTACTTGTAATCTTAATTCGTTAGTTCTTTACCACTGAAAAAAGTCTTACTTTGTTAGCCTCCATATACAGCTCCGTGAAGCGGCTGTAAGTTTCAGCCTGAGCATCTACAAGGCGATTGCCTTCAGTATCGCTGGGTTATTATTTTGTTAGACCCATATTCATTTCTACGAAGATGGCATAAGCTTAAGCCTGTGAATCTATAGGATTACTGTATTCAGTATTGCTTGTGATTTTACTTGTAAATCTTTCTTCGTGAGATCAATATATAGCTGCGTGGAGCAGTCGTAAACTTCAGCATGTGCGTCTTTAAAATTATTTACTTCAGTATCACTTGAAAATTTTCGGTAGATCTTTAGTACTCACTAAAATCTTACTTTGTAGACCCATATAGCGATGCTGCTAAGTGAGCAAATTTGAGGGAATACTTCAGGTGGTGATACAAGCATGAAATTTACACCATATGTTCTCCAAATCATGCAGATCACAAAATGATTCCTGGCCACTTCGAATTCGGCCATTTTCAAGATGGCCGCCAAAAACCAAAATGGCCGACATATTTAAGAGGATTGGTGTAGATGATTGATCATAACTCACATTCAGATGATCCCAGAACAACAATTTTGATTCCAAATTACAGCTACGGCATTGTCCTTTTGTATAAAGTTCAAAAATGCAAAAAAACTAATTTGCATATTCATGAATATTAATGAATTTCTCCATTTTAGCTAAAATCAGTAGCAAAAGTGTTGGAAATTGACAATTTCACATGTTTTGTCAGTTTTAAATGTCATAACTGGTGCGTAAGTCAGATTGCGCCTTTTGTTCAACTTTATAATTGTTTTCGTTAGGTATCCAGGTGAGCAATTAGAATTTTCATTAATATTCATGATTTTTAAGAAAATGATACAGAAAATTCAGTTTCGACTTTTTAACAGAATTTTGGACTGTACGTCTACTGGTTTAGTAAAACATTCAGCTATAATAGTACATATATTAATGTCTATCGGTCAGAAGCAATACCACTATCGAGAAGCAAACTCTGTGTAAGATATCATTTGTGTACAAGACGGCGACGTCACAGTTAAATTTTACAGTTCGGACTGGACCTTAGTTCGGAAAATATGTGGTGCCCCTCGCTTTTAAGTTATATTCGAAATATTCTATCATATGCAGCATACATTCTTGATTCTATAACTGCAAAAAACTTTCAATAACCTTTTTCTCGTCGCTGAGAACACTTCGATAACTTTATTGTCTCGAAGTGGTCTAAATATAGACAAAAGAAATAACACATTGCTAATTCTAACACATCTTGCCTATATAAAACCGTTATATTTTGCAACATTTCACTGAAGAATAAGCTTGACATTACTTTGCGCCATTTCAATATCATTTGTGATGTCATCTATCATATCCCATCAGGCACCAATAGATGATGTAATGTCGTTTTAACGCATAACAAACGTAATGAATGTATGCAAATATCCACATTACAGTCAAATATATGGCGGGAAATCTTCAATGCAATGGTGGAAAGCTGAGAGTTATCGACAGTTTCAGCGACCTTTGCTCTCTTCATTGTCTGTTAGAAACCAAATAGATCCGCGCTCGTGATTTGATCTTCTTTACAACTGACCTCCAAACAGTGAATTATTTCTCAACAATTCACTGCTAGAGCTGATCTACCTCTAGCAAAAATGCCCACAATACGCTGCATATGATAGAATATATGGAAACCATTGTTCTTTAATTATCAAACATGAGCAAAGCAATATGTGATTTCGAAAGTTATGTGCAGTTCGAACATGCTCTTTTTCGCATGGTATCTACACAATGATAGTAAACACAGACTTCCCGACACTCAATATGAAAAGTTTGTGAAGGACATGGCCAGCAACCAGAAGCCCTCGTTTAATGAGCCCGTCATAAAGAACAAGCTTCCTCTTTTCAGTAGGAAAGTTTAACCCGACCAATCATCAGTCATGTGTAAAAGCTTGACCGTTTGAAAGATGGCTGTAGACTATTTTCGAGACTATTGATCTCATGCCAAATTGTAGGAATTTTTACAATATGAAAATCAAAACTTCCTCTGTCATTTCACAAAATGGCATGTTGTACTCCTGAACAAAGTTAAAGGGCGAGTCCTGACAGAAACTAGGATCATGAGTTTGTGGAAAAGTAACTGTTAACAGCAGACCTCCAAACAACTTCCTTAGATGTGATGAAAAAAAAAAACCTAAAAACATTATACTTGCATACTATACAAACCAGTGCACGGATTATAGTGTCAAAAAAGATACAATTGTTTGCAATATAGAAATCAACAGATAAAAATGAAACTGAGATCCTTTAAGAGTAGTGAACATATTAATGAGAAAAGGGATGGACCAAACCATGGTTTCGGCTACTCAAGCCTCGTCAAAGACCCTTTAGATTTGACAAAAATGAAATAATTATTAATAAGTAATTATTGTACTTTTGCACCATTTTACTGAGTAGTAGGTACGGTACAAAGCCTAGAATTATCCAAATGGGACCAAATATATTAAATGTAGGTTAGAAAATGTATCTAAACCAATAATAATTTTCTTGATTTCTCAGAATGTCCTCGCTGATCTCAAAAAGACCAAAAGAGAAATAAAATCTATACTATAGATGACTTTTAGGGCCGCCATGACAAAACACCAGCTGCAGTAATAGCAAAAAACAATTACAACTATGATCCTTCATGAGTAATGAACATATTGATGCGAAAGGGGATGAACATTTAGAGCAGCCATATGATACAACATCAGCTGCAGTAATAGCAAATAACAATTAAACTATGATCCTTCACGAGTAGTTAACATATTAATGAGAAAGGGGGGTGGACAAAAACATGGTTTTGGCTACTTAAGCCTCGTCAGAGACCCTTTAGATTTGACAACATGAAGCCCTATGGAATTATTGTAATTTTACACTTTTAAACAGTTGCCTGAACAACAGTTGCCATCTCTGAATTTTGGCTGGACAAAGCAGAACAACATATGGGTTCCTAAATGAACAACACAGTCCTTTATTGCCGAATACTATCAGGAGTTACAAAAGTGTGGTTGTATAAAGTTACAATTTACGGGAATTGCTACCGTTCAGGCCTTTCATGCGCAAAAATGTGTTCATATAGCTGTCAAGAAGACCAATAAATTGTACAGTTGTGAACAACTCTCGTAATGACAGCAGCCATGTAAATGTATATGCTGGGAAATTAGCTTTAGTCCGGCAGGAATATGAGATATTTTCACTGGACCTGGTAATCAGGTATAAAGTTTTTTTCTTGATGGATTCCTGTACTATAGGCATTGTCTTTTAAGAATCTGACTGATGACACTTTGTCATCATTGGGGTTTTTGAGATATTCAAGATGGCGTCCAATATGTATGCCAAATACAAGGTTTTCAACTACAATTTTAGTTATAATGATTTTCAAGTATTTTTGTGCTTATTTTGTCACCAAATCATGACTGATGATTAATGGTGAAGTTTCACTCTTTGTAAGAAAGCTGTAAACATCAATCATTTCAAGATGGCATCCAAAATGGTCGCCAGAAATATATTTTTCAACCAAATCATTAATAATATTGACCTAAAAGTATTGTTGTGTTTATTTTTATTGACATTAATAATGGGGGACAATTAAAGGTGAAGCTTATTTCCTTTTAAGAAAGCTGTGAACATAAGATGTTTCAAGGTAGCATCCAAAATGGCTGCCAGAAATATGCGATTTTTCTTTAGTTTTCATGTCGGTGCAAAATTGGCATAAAACGTCATGGTATGATGATGCCATATATCTTTTAAGTCCATAAACAAGTGCTTTGTCTAAATTTAATTAATAAAAGCTTTGCTGCATCTCAATATCTACAGATTGAACACAATAGAAGACTATATGTTCACAGTTCTAATATTGTATTACTGAACATGAAATGACAAGTCGGGGAATAAGATCCACGAATTAATGGCTTCATTGTAATTGTATATTTAACACAAAGCAGTTCTCGTTAGGCAATAACTTTAACAGTAGCATAAACATAAACAGTTTAGCATAATAGGTTGACACAAAGATGTTAGCTTGTATATGTCTGTCCAATTTGATCAGGGTCTTTGCTTCATACGTAGAAATCATAGTGACAATCTACTAAGCACACAGTGGGTACTTATATGGTTTATAATGTCCAGGTTTCCATATTAATAAGTAATGCTGTGTATGAATTGTGATATTCTTACCTTAATTTTCACGTTGAGGTAAAGAAGACTTTACAAGAATAGAACTTTCACCAGAAGCTCTGGACAATCACAGTGGATATGATTGTAAACATTAAAGCCTTTGAAAGTAAAGTTGTCGTCAGTTTTCAGAAAAGTTTCTTGAAGACAGAAAACAGACGGTCCTAGCAGAGTTAAGAGTAACACCAATTCATCATAACGTGGTTTAATTCCTCGACAATTCCACTGTATTCATGTAATTCTTTGTTTATTCTTTCCATTTAATAATTTTCAGAGAATTAAGAACTTGACCTTCTTTATTATAAAAGGCAGGAACCTACTTTCAGTATTGGTAATTCTTGGAAGATGCACTTTGCGAGGACTAAGAGGAGTGATATCCTCTTCCATGCTCTCACCAAGACAGTCATAGTAATTCTCAGATCTAAAGGGGTCATCAGCCCCATTAGGTACTTTCTCGGACAGAAGCTTCTGTTTGTCCTTTGCTGAGTGAGGTTTTGATGGAGTGCTTTGCACAGGGGGAGGATTGCCTCCTGCTAGTGCAGGGGATACTTTACCTCCTGCAGTCTGGTTGGTACCAGAAGGGGCATCGCCTCCTAGATTTTTATGTTTTTTAATCTGAACGTCGTATGTTTCATCAGTTTGCGTCATGGCATCAACTAGTTTTACTTGTGTGCCAGCACTTTTTATGATGCTGGCGTAGTTCTTGTTTGTCGTGGATGATTGCTGTTCTATAATTTTTCGCGCTTCGAAGAAGGGCAGATTTCTTGTATATTTTATCTTAATGAGCTCCTTTTCTTTGTGCCGAGTCGGACAGCCATGTGAAAAAGTTGGGTGTGGGCCACTGCAGTTGACGCACTCTGCTGCTTTCTCAAAGTTGCATTCATCACTGCAGTGTTTCTTTTCTCCACAGTTTGAGAAGCCTCCGTGGTGCAGTGGTTATGCCACTCACCTTGTAAACCAGGGGTCGCAGGTTCTCCAGTCCGTCGGATGGAAAAATAAACCGAGGTCCCTTCTCCATATGACCTTAGCTGTTGGTGAGACGTTAAACCCCAACCAACCAACCAACCTCACCACAGTTTGCACATACTTTTTTCCTGTTTCCTGGTACATATACTTTCATGATGGCCGAAAAACTGGCAATTGTAACATCGTAGAGGATTTGATACGTATACCTCTACGTTCACAGATTTATATGCTGCTTTTATTTTCTTTGGCAATAGTCAAAACGTAAGTGTTTGTTCGTTTGAGGACACCGTTTCTGCGAACGTGAATGTTTCGAATCTCTTTGACACCTTGAGTTTTCACCTTGAGACTGCACGACTAAGAAGCGCGATACGTTCGAAGCTGATAGTGACGTTGTTTGTGTAATGGGCTGTTGAGCTGATGGTTCAGAATCCGAAGATTCATCCGACTCTTCATCGAATTTCTTACGCTTGGATGTAGTTTGTGACGATTGTTTATTCGAAACTCTCATAATTAAATTGATGGATGATTCATCTGAAATGCTCTCCGCCCTCTATTTAGCCCTACAAGGGAACACATGAAATGAGTGGCTTTCCAACTCAAAAGTGTTAAAAATACACAGAGATATACTCGCACAATCTTGATGTTTACACGATTGACCCGTTGAACAGCCGCCTTCTAGGAATGATAGAGATAGAATGACGTTTATGGGCATATGGTAGGTATCAGGGATGATACTGAAAGACATGAAGAGAAAGCTAAAGGTATTCCTAAGGCTTGGCGCGACAAAGCCGATTGACCATACCGGAGTCCGCATGGCCTCCCGTCTAGCCGAAATCAGGGCCAAAGTGATGTGTTGCATGCCGACTATTAACGTCAGCACAGCAGACACACTCAATCACCAGGATCCCTTAAACCAAACAACACGGGTCACCGCTCATGGCAAACAAGCCGACCAGGTTTAATGGTTCCACAACAGGGGGCGACCGGCCAATTCTAACGCCCGCCTGGCACGGAACGGAGGTTAATCATGTTTTGTTTTTAATCATGCACCTTCCTGGACACATTTTTCTATTTAATGGCTTAGAAGTACTTATATCTGATGAGTCCATAATCTCCCTATTGTCAAAACTATTAAACATCACAGACTTTCCACATTTTGGCAGCCATCTTGGACATCATCTATGATTAACTAATGTTAATGCCAAGACTGTTGAGTTAAAAGCACTACAAGTGAATCCATATTTGCTATGAACAATATCACTGAAAATCAATATTCTGGCAGCCATCTTTGAAAACTATTGGCAATCAAATAAGAACCATATTGTGGCCGCCATCTTAAACATCGTGATTCAACGACAAATCTGTGAAATTATGACACAATCAGATATGTGAATGTGGACAGTTTCTATACAAAACAATGTACATGTATGTTGATATGCTAAATGCATTGTCAAAACTGTTAAAATTACCGAAAATCGATATTCTGGCAGCCTTCTTGGACACCATCTTTGATACACCAGTATATTCAGAATGACTATGGTCAGATAAGTTGCTGTGTGCAATATGAGAAGGAAAAATGCATTTTTGATTCATTTACGGGGCGAAAAGCACCATTATATCAAAGTTTTACATTTCTGGAAGACCTTTTGGACGCTATCTTGATTTTCTCAAATTCCCCAATGATGACAAGGTGTCATCAGTTGGATTCTTTGAAGACAATGCCTAACCAACAGGAATCAGTAAAGAAAAAAACTTTATACCTCATTACCAGGTCAAATTGATTTCCTGCTGGACTACTTGATATATTTATTGCAAAGCCAGTTCAGTTTAATTTAAATAAGCTGTACTGAATGTAATTATTCTTAATGAGTTAATTTGCATAATTCATGCTTATTGGTAAGTAGAATTAAACAATATTTTATTTCTGTATTTTATTTCTTGAGTTCTTTATTATGTATTTTATTTTTGAGTCAAAATATGTTATTTAAGATAATTTCTTTTCCTTTATTTCTTGAATTCCCATAGCTTTCTCTTTTAAATTATAAGGACAATATGTCATTAATATTCATGACTTTATTTATAATTAACAACTAAACTCTAAGGGGCATTGGAAGAAAGGACAGTAACAGAGTTTAAATTGTGTATGATTCATTCTTTGTATAAAATATTGAATGATTTTGTACTGCGCAGCTTGATAAACGCAAAAATTTGAAGACACATTGAGTAATTTCAAATAAATATTCATAAATATGCAAATAAGCTTTAATGTAATCATGCTTATTTAATGTATGACAAAGTGAAATTTAAGTTATATATTTCATTTGACATTCCAGCAGAGTCCATGGTTGAATAATTTGATTTTTGTTATAATTTTTCGCAATTTTCATGATTTTGGAGGCAAAAAAATAGAACTCATTAATATTCATAAATATGCAAATGAGGCATCTTGTTGATTTGGATATAAGATACAAGGGTAATGATTATAATTTAATTTGATATAAAGATAGTTGTTCTGTGCCAAATAGAATTAGAGATATGATCAATTTATTACACAGACCCCTTACAGAAGCGTCGGCCATTTTGGATTTTGGCGGCCATCTTGAAAATGACCGAATTTCGCGTGGCCAGGAATCATTTTTGAATGTGTGTCATGTAAAGAACATATGGTGAAAATTTCATGCTTGTATCATCAACTGAAGTATTTTCTCACTTAGCAGCTCCACTAATATATAAAATTATAGGATTAATAACTTTAGTATTGCTTACATAAAATCTTACTTTGTTAGATCCATATACAGTTCCGTGAAGAGCTCGTATGCCTCAGCCTGGGCATCAAGAGGATATTCATCTTCATATTCATCATCGTCGTAATCTATGTCTTCAAGCTCATCATTAAAATCTGGGTCGTATTTAGAGGCGTTGAAGTTGTACAGGGGTGGCCTAACTTCTGGAGGGGGCTCATAATTGTCATCGTTGTTGTTGTTGTGGTTGCGGTTGTTGTTGTTGTTTAGAAGAAGGTTTTCCCTACGAACCTTAAGTAATATATAGATCATCATGGAATAAATTTTCATTATCTAGAGCTATCATAATACTAGTACATAGTCATCATCATCATCATCATCATCATCATCATCATCATCATCATCATCATCATCATCATCATCATCATCATCATCACCATCATCATCAATTGTTCAAATTTACTATAATCTTTTAACATGTTCTTCTTTTTTAAATTGTTATTGTAGTTTTTGTATATCATCATCATCATCATCATCATCATCATCATCATCATCATCATCATCATCATCATCATCATCAGTTCAGTTTTACTAAAATCGTTCAATATTTTCATATTTTCCCACAAGAGTAGGTCTTATAAAAGCTTGCCTATATTCAAATGCTAGATACATATTCTTCCACTTTAAGCGAAGGATAGTCACGGGGGTGATTCAAATTAATATGCTACCTGTGCTGTCGTCCGAGTACTTTGTATACCATCACATGCAAATCACTGCTGTCGTCCGAGTATATGGTCGACAGCCGAAGTATGATACTTTTGATTTTGCTGTCGTCCGAGACATGATACGACCGTCGATATACTCAGTCTTTCTATCGACTACCCTGTTGAAAGTTGCAAAATTACAGAAATTCTCTTTTACTCCATGTTGCCAAATCTAAAATGTCACTGATGAGGCTTGAACAGTCGAAACCGCGGCATTGCCCATCCCATTCCTCATTAAAGGATCTGTTTTATCATTTGAGCCACCACATTGGAAAACCAACAATCTGCATACGCGAAAACAAAGGCGCAGATCAGCTTCATAGTAACTGCGAAGCTCATTAGCGCCTTTGTTTTCGCTACTCAGATAGTACCATTTCTCTTCTACTTAAATCCGAAATTTCAAGTTTCTAGCTTTTTTTTCTGTGCTTTTACATGTCGGTTTGTGTCGGACCTGTTCGGAAACCACATTGTTGGTTTTCCCACGAGGCGGCTCAATTATACTTGAAATACCTACTCTGGGCGGCGGGTTCTGGCTACCTTGGTTTGGGTACGGATTTCCACCTGGCTGGTTTGTGCCCGTATTTCCACCCGGTTCGGTTGTGCCCGTATTTACATCCGGTTCATTTGTATCCGTAGTATCCGTAGTCTCACCCGGTTGATTTGTGTCCGTAGTTTCGTCCAGCGGGTTTGTGTCCGTGTTTTCGCCCGGTGTGTGTTCGCCTGGACTCTCATCCGCTAAGTTCTCGGGTTTTAAGTCATGTACCAATTCTTTCAACGTCTCCGCTCCGTCAAATTCATCTAAACTACTTCTCTTTATAATATTTGTATTACATATAGTCACTGCAGGGAATCTTAAATTATCTCGACCTAGTTCAATTTTTGTCGACTTTTCGAACGACACATAATTTTCTATCAAGAATTTCAGATGGTATATCATTCCTGCGATCGCACCTAGCAATAACAGCACCCAGATCAATTTCGCCCATGCTAGTTTCGCCATATGGATGTACGGTATTCCTTGCATTGAAGTTTTTTCGGCAAATCTTTCACAAAGTCGCCGAAAACTTTTTCTCTTTCCCGTGGAATCGAGGGACGCCATGCTATTTGTATCATAGTTCGATTTGTTCTTGTGGTTGTCCATCTGAAATTAATGCAACCCAAATTACGGTTAGAATACTACGGTAAAGCCCGGTGCCACCCCGGTTTACGGTGGCGCACGATTATTTTATCAAATCGCGGTGAACCGGTGAGCTAAACCGGGACAGTGAGAACATGGCTTTAATCAGTTGCATAAAGTGAAGCAGATTGAATTCAGATTTGCTTTTAGTTACCGAACATATTAAAACTGCATTGTTTAGTATGCACATTCTATTTCAAGTAGAAAGTAAAATAAAAAGTGATGCATGAAATTAAATTTGAGCCTGTGCGTGACAAAACCAACAATTTGGGTTTCCGACCAGGTCCGACACAAACCGGGCTGTACTGTCACAGAAGCAGGCTAGAAACGTGAAATTTCGGATTTAAGAAGAAGAGGGATTGTACTATCCATGTAGCGAAAACAAAGGCGCTGATCAGCTTTGCGGTTACCGCGAAGCTGGTCTGCGCCTTTGTTTTCGCATATGCAAATTGTTGGTTTTCTCATGCACAGGCTCATTTCTCAATATCATTATGAAACTTATTGCGATAAAACGCAACTGATAATAAAACAGATATGGCCTAAAGGTAGGAAAATCTCCACTGCAAGAACAAAGTTTTTTGAAAGTTAAGTACATGTTCATGTACAATCCGTAAGATATTACAGCCCGTCACATGTAGATCTACATGTATTTGTTTTCTTTTAAAAATAACGTGCATTTCCAGATTTCACAAACTTTGATTTTGTTGTGTTTGGATATATGTTATATTTGTCATCCTCAAAAGAAATGAAATTTGAGTCGACAATGATTTAATAAAATGCTGATTTCGTGAGAAGATATATACCAAAATATCGCCTGATTATTAAGGGCTTTTATTAATAAATAAATTAGTATGATGAGATCACAGTACAGGTAAAATGTAGGGTTTGTGGGTGCGGCACAGCTGATTCGCATGGGCAAAAACTGTTTTCTCATGACGCGGCTTATTTTGTAGAGAACAGTCGTCATAAATTAGGCATCACTAGCCTATCAGGAATACATGCCCGAGAAATAAATACCCCCGTATACCCCACTTTTATATATATATAGTAAAACTGGGGTATGCAGGGGTATACCTATTTTTCTTATTTTTGCTCCAAAACATAGATTGTGGGTACTCGTTAGAACCGCCTCGGCGAAGTGGTTCTTACGTGTACACACAATCTATGTTTTGAGCAAAAATAAGAAAAAATATCATTAAAATTTTTACTGATCAATGTCGTTTTTTACAACTTTAAAAATCTCTGTATATTGCATGGGCAAGTTTCGTAATGTCCCACTACCAGCCAGAGACAATTTAAAAAGTGTTGCCTTTTTGCCGATTTTTTTTTTTACGTAACCGCGATATAAATATTATAAAAGAATACGCGAATTTTACAGGCAACTCTGGACGTGGGGCTTTTCTTGGGTGACAGCCAATTATACACTTATCAAGTTTTGGGAAGGGGGTGTTGTTCCTACATTTTTATACAAGGTAATGGTTAGCAATGATCAGGGACTGTTGCAATCAGAACCAAAGTACCCCCCCCCCCCCCCCCCCAAAAAAAAAAAAAAAAAAAAAAATAATAATAAAATAAATAAATAAAAAATAAAAAAATATATAAAAAAATAATAAATAAAAAGCAGGTGTGCACTGATAGAAAGAGAATATATCGTAAGCTGAATGGGCAGCTGTTTTATAAAGCTGGCCACTCACGTAGAAGATGTTGAAGGGAAAAAAAGTAAGATGCTACCTTCGAGTTTATTCAGTATATCCTTTTCAGGTTATAAAGAAATAAATATAGGATTAGTATTGCTTCACACTTCGAATGTTTAACATTTTTGAGCCGCCTTATGAGAAAACCAACAATCTGCATATGCGAAAACAAAGGCGCAGATCAGCTGTGCAGTCACTGCACAGCTGATCAGCGCCTTTGTTTTCGCTACTAGGAAAGAACATTTCCTCGTCTTTCTAAATCTGAAACTTCCTGCCTCTAGCTATCTTCAGTGTTTGTACAGCCTTGTTTGTGTCAGACCTGTTCGGAAAGACCACATTGTTTGTTTTCTCATGAGGCTGCTCATATTTTATATCCATTACAGAAGATGCACTTAAATTTTCTAATTTTCATCAAATGGTTTACTGAACCGAGGGTACACGGTATATTTTATCCAATGTTGTATGGTGATATGGAAAAATTGGTGCATCAGATTTTTACTGCACCTTTTTACGTGTTTAACAGACCTCTATAAAACCTGTATTAGAACATTAATATGTCCGTAAAATCCCCTTAACTCTCAATTTTAGATAGTAAAACTGTGCTGTATATGATAAGCATTAGCTTTCTTATGCTTTTTGCATCAGGAAAACATTAGATCAGCTGGCTAACTGTCACTCCGCTCCACTTCGGTACCTCGTTCCACTTTCCTGACAGCAGAGGTTTAACGGAATACCGATGGAAATATTCCGTCAAGGAAAACATGTCCGTGAAATGTATACCGCCGTAAACCCCACTTTTATATAGAAAAACTGGGGTATGCAGGGGTATACATGTTTTCTTATTTTTGACCCAAAACATACATTGTGGGTACTCGTTAGAACCGCCTCGGCCAGGCGGTCTGACGTATATCCACAAAGTATGTTTTGAGCATAAACATTACAAATAGCAAAATTTTACTGGTGAAATTTTCAATTCTTACAGCTGAAAAAATCTATGTATATATATTGCATTGGCGTGTTTTCGTAATGGGGAAGTACGTGTTCGAATGGCATCGCTGGGGTGATTCTAACGTGAACCCACAATCCATATTCTGAGCAAAAAAAAAAAAAAAAAAAAAAAAAAAAAAAAAAGTATCATTTTCTTTTTTCAACTGAGATTGCTGCATGTTGCCTAGGCGTGCTTTCGTATTTGAATGCAAGATTATCTGCGTTTTGGCAAATCAATATGCAAAATGGTATCAGTATCAACATACTGATACTGTGCTTGACATAACAAAGCAATAATTTCTACTTTAATGTTTTTTTTTTTTTTTTTTTTTTTTTTTTTTTTTTTTTTTTTTTCAATCTTTAATGCATATGAACACAATATGCATTGGCATTAAGCTTGACTACTTGACCTTAATCAAATAATTTGTATAATAAACACTAATATGAAAGTGCTTTTCCTCCCATTTTTTAAATGTTTACAATCCATTCGATTTTTACTCAAGCACAACCACAAATCAAGTAATAAAAATCAAATCATGACCATTAGGAGGATGTCGCTGTTTGTTTTTAGGAGAAAATATCGTAAAAATAGAGTGTACTGTTAGTTCAATGCTTTAATGGAATCATCAATCTTTTATATGCGTTGGCTTATAAGAATTTTGTAAGGAAGAATAGTAGGTCTGGAATTTGATGAATTTTGAAAATTAAAAAACCCCAACCTAGACACCAGGCGGAAAAGAAAGGACAGCGCAAAACATAAACAAATCATTTCAAGAAGCTTGAAGAGCAAGATGACAAACTCTTTCCCGACAAGGTAGGCATCTAGCTAGGATCCGAATAGACTGTCTTACAACAGAAACATTACTGTGCTGTAATTTAAATAATAGCCACCTCATGGGAAATCTAACAATCTGCCTAGGCAAAAACAAAGGCGCAGATCAGTTTCGCAGTAACTGCGAGGCTGATCAGCGCCTTCGTTTCCCTACACGGATAGTACACTTCCTCTATAAGCTCTGCTTCCGTTCTAATCCTTTTCATCATTTACCTATTTATATGTTTGTATCGATGTAATTTGTGAGATTTTGAATAAAATATGTTTAAACTAAACACTTCCTCTTCTTCTTAAATCCGAAATTTCAAGCTTCTAGCCTGCAGCTCGGTTTGTGTCGGACCTGTTCAGAAACCACATTGTTGGTTTTCTCACGAGATGGCTCATATATGGAAACATAAAGTGTAGTTTACAAATCGTTCTTCTACCCAAATGCTTTATCTGTTCATGTTGACTTCAAAGAAAATATACAAATTATTGAATCATTTTCAGTCATTCGTATCAAGAAACATTTCTATATATTATTCAAACGTCAAAAAAAATCATTCTAATTCAAGTTATGTACGTATAGAGAATCAACCAGCTTGAATGGAGTGACCAAAAAAACTAGGTCATATATAGGTTTAGAGCCTATATATCTATAATACTAAAGGAGCGAATTAGACGGGTAAAGTTGGAAACGGTACATTTGACCAGCGTGATTTTGGTATGGAAGTGTGAATATATTGCCCTCATTGATAATTTCGGTCTAAACTTCTTTTTGTTATTTTCAAGTTTTTAAATATTTTGATATGAATGAAATTTTCTGCTCTATATTCTCCCAACATCATGTACATTTTGACAGCAAATCAAAATGCTCGGGTCACTATGATAATTTATTATTCATAGTGATTGGTTAAATTTATGCGCTCACGAGACGACACAAAGCGTGCGTTCGGACTTCTTACCATCGGTAAACTTGAAATAGTACAATTGGTAGACCAATACCGTTCAAGGTTTTACTAATGGTACCAATGTTACCAACATGAGGTAGCAAGTAATGCAGACAAAATACAGCAAGGGCAAATCTACTAACGCAAAAAAGTCGCATGATTCAATATGGAGAGCATGAAAATGTTTTATGAGTTTATCAAATAAGCACTATTTTTGTCAGACATGCAAATGTAATTAAAGAAGTAACACAATATACATATAGATATGGATCAAAAATAATAAAAACTGCATACTCCTGTATACCCCAAGTTTACCATATAAAAGTTTTGTGAAAGGGGGTTATTACATGGACATGTTTCCTGATGTAAAAGATCACTTGCACGGAGGTAAAAGCCGGCTTTTACATCTATAGCGACGCGGTAGTGTAGGTTTCCGACGTTCCCTGCATTACGAAAACTTGCCCATGCTGTATACAGAGATTTTTTGAGCTTTACAAAATGAAAATTTTCAGCTGAAAAAAAAAAATGATATTTTTCTTATTTTTGCTTAAAACAGATTGTTGGTACACGTTAGAACCGCCTCGCCGAGGCGGTTCGAACGAGTACCCACAATCTATGTTTTGGAGAAAAAATAAGAAAAATAGGTATACCCCGGCCCTGCATACCACAGTTTTGCTATATAAAAGTGGGATATAAGGGGTTATTCATTGCACGGTCATGTTTTCCTGATGTGAAAGGCAATATCTTTGCCGTACATGATATAATTAACCTCAGTCCTTCATACATGTTGTATCCTTTCAGGTGATTCTCGCACAATGTAACCGGCTGGATGATGAATTTCAAAGTGGCCGGAGGGGGTGGGGAGGGGGTGGAGGGCGGGGCATGTCGCAAATATATAATACACATCGAATAATGTCGAATTGGTTTAGACATGGTTTGTCAGAGGGCACCGTTTGAATCATTGACAATGATTTATGACATGTACTTCATACTCCGCTTCCCGAAATGTCAATGAAGAAATGCACATCTGATTTATACCCACTTGCTACATGTTCACGTATATTTCAGCCCAAGTCTGAGTTCTCAGTTACCATTTTTTCATGAAAATGCACAATTGGTATCGGATTCAGCATCTAAGGACATCCCAATGTTGTGTTTGATAACCATAATAAGGAGGTACATGCCCGTGAAAGGTAAACCTCCTTTAACCCCACATTTAGGAAATAAACATTATGAAAACTTTGCCATGCAATAAACAGAGATTTTTAGCTGTAAAAATTGAAATTTGTTCAGCAGAATTTTTTTGATATTTTTCTTATTTTTGCTCAAAACATCGGTTCTAACGAGTACCCACAATCTATGTTTTGGAGCAAAATTAAGAAAAATAGGTATACCCCTGCATACCCCAATTTTGCTTTTTTAAAAAGTGGGGTTCAGGGGGATATACATTACACGGACATGTTTTCCTGATGAAGAGTATATAAGTTTTCGTAATGGCTGTTGACTGCAAAACAAACAATTTGACTGACCTTTTCGTGTCCATTTTTTCCATTCGCCATCTTGTATCTTTCAGCATTCTGCCACCCCCTGTCGTTATGATATGGTCTGTGGTAAGGATCCATTTTAACCTTTTTTCCGAATAATTTGATCCCAAGTCAGCTTGAACTTACGAGTCTAATATGCTCTCGTTTTATTCTCGATTCGTTTTTCCCCACACTGAATAAATATCTGTTTCTATATTATAGAAAATATTAAGCAAATTTGTTTATACATTAATACGATCTGATTTGTATAATTGTGTGTAGGGGCCGTTTTATTTACATGCTCGAACTACTATAAATCTAAATTATAATACACACACTATTTTTATATAGAAAAAAGTGATATAAATTGTGTACATGTACAAATTAATTTCGTTTAACCTTTTATATATACCCGTTATAGTTGATTGTTCGTTAACAAAGGGTATTCCAATCCCCATATTACTAATAACCGATTGCGGACAGTATATATGCCCTAGGGCTCTAAGTTAAATTACATGTTTAAAAGCATGTCGTTTTTGTCTCTTGTTGTTTGCATGTATTGTAAACCTGAGATGTGTAAATAAACTTGTAAACTTAACGGGACACAGACAAACAGTATGGCTCCAGATGTGACGCCGTATTTCATCGAAAATGGAATTGTATTTTTAAAAAATCACACCTGAAACCAATAGAATTAAAGTGGACGCACCCAAATATTAACGATGGATGAACCCATTCATATTTACATGTGTGTTGTTTCATACAGGTAAAAAATCTTAGTCTTGATAAAATCTTTATATTCGCGAGTGTGCGTAGTACGAGAACAATTTTATCAAGGATTAGTCCTCACTCCTATTCCCAAAATACACCACAAATATAACACTTCTCAGTCCCCGATTTTTGGTATAATCATGAAACCTAGCTGTGGGTTTAAAACAGTAAATGAGTCCGATTTTTCGAACGATAACGAGGTGAAATGGTCAAGTTTCAGCGGTTTACTTTAACGCATTTAATCAACACATATCTTCGCATTATCAACACATCTTTTCCAAAATGTCAGAAAAAAGGGCGATGCTTTCTTAGTCAAGTAATAACAATCTTGCCATGGCGAAAAACTATATGAGCCTGTGCATGAGAAAAACAACAATCTGGGTTTCCGACCAGGTCCAACATAAACCAGGCTGTACAGTTACAGAATAAAGCTAGAAGCTTGAAACTTTGAATATAAGTAGAAGAGGAATTGTACTATCCGTGTGGCGAAAACAAAGGCGCTGATCAGCTTCGCAGTTACTGCGAAGCTGATCTGCGTCTTTGTTTTCGCATATGCAAATTGTTGGTTTTCTCACGCACAGGCTCATGTAATTATTAGAGCTTCAGAATACTATGATTTGAGCCGTCTCGTGGGAAAACCAACAATATGGTTTCCGACCAGGTCCGACACAAATCGACCTGTACAGTCACAGAAGATGGCTAGAAGCTTAAAATTTCGGATTTACGAAGAAGAAAAAATGGTACTATCCGAGAAGCGAAAACAAAGGCGCTGATAAGCTTCGCAGTTACTGCGAAGCTGATCTGCGCCTTTGTTTTCATCCGGTTTTCTCACGATGCGGTTCGTATGATTTACAGGGCTCAACACATTTTTTTCTATATAGTTTTACTTTGTCGTAAAATAGGTCCAGGTAAACCACACAGGTGAGGTTTTATATGAATTATGACGGGCCAGAGTCCCTGATGCCACATACCATGTTTTGTTGAAATCGGTCCATCTGTTCAGAAGTTGATATCCAAAGGATTTACTACATATGGACATTGCGACCAACTTGGTCATATGGCCTGGGCCATTTTACAAATTTTCGTTGTCCCTTCACAAAGAGGCTCCATTGTAATCCTCTTTGGTTCCATGTTGCCAATTCTACAGTATACACAGGGTCACTGAAGAGGCTTAAGTAGCCGAAACCGCGGTATGGCCCACCCCCTTTCTCATTAATATGTTCACTGCTCTTAAATAATCTCAGTCACATATTTACTTAACGTTTGTCTTGATTGACCGAGCCGTTTTGGAGAAAACTGAGTTTAAGATTTTCTTCGTGCAAAGATCAAGACATTACCTTGACCCTGAATACTCACATAGTAAGTTGTCTGTAATTTGCCACAAGCCACAAAGTACACTGAAAAAGTCCATATTACGCCTATGTGAACGAATTTGACAGAAAATTACCAGATATGGGCATGGCGGACATCTTGGTCATGTGACTTGGTTCATAAATACAATCTTTGACTCTCACTTCCCAAGTATGTTGCATATACACGAACATGTAAGGTTTGACTTTAATGGGCCAAGCAGTTTCAGAGAAGAAGAACGGTGGGCGACGGTCGGACGATGGAGAATGCCGCTCCATGCCGTAGATACTATAATCTCTGGCTCGATTTTGAAATCTAGTACGAAATGCCTCAAGTTTTCCGTTACACTTCGGTTGCACGCAGATTAAGTATTTTTACTGTTGCATCATGTGCTTCTAGGTAGACTCGTCGATCTTTGAACTTGACGGCTCAGGTAAATTTTATGTGACAATCACACATCCTATACAGATTTTCATATTAAATATGAGACGCGTCATGAGAAAACCAACAATGTGGTTTTTGAACAGGCTCTACACAAACTGGACTGTTATGCATACAGCCACAGAAGATACCTTTGGAGGCTGGAAATTTCGGATTCAGAAAGCTGGAAAATTCTTCTATCACTGTAGCGAAAACAAAGGCGCTGATCAGCAAAGCTGATCTGCGTCATTGTTTTGCCTATGTAAAATATTGGTTTTCTCACGATAGACTGAAAGTTAAACCGTTTTTATTAATTTTATTTGATTGTTGCTTTTCATCGTACATGTATGTTACGAATCGAAATTATACTCAAAATATAAACATTGTCTAATTGCATATCGATTTTTTTTTCTTTACATTAAAATATTCTGTATATGAAAAAATACAGCTATTTAGAACAGTTTTTGTAAATGTAGGCCTACACCAAAAGAAAAATGGAGATATGATTCGACACAAATCATACAGGGGTAACAACCTACGTCATAGCAGAGATCTCGGAACCACTAGGGTAGCCGCCATCTTGATGCAAACAAGGTAAATACATTCCTCAAAACAAAGAATTTTAGTTAATGTTATATTAATGCGGACTTGCAGTTGGTGGCGATAAGTTTTTCCGCTCAATCGGTGAAAGAAAAATACCGGAAAACAATTTCAGTGTCTTAATTTCCTCCACACAATTATTCATATCGGTACCATCAACGCATATTTTGCACAGATCTCGGGCACACTCTTTGACAAAACTACACTTTGTAGCTGTTTTAACGGACATCCAGTTGTTATTTACAAATTCTGTACTATTTTCGAAATCATTGTAAAACACGGGGGTGATTCAATTGATACCACCTGTGCTGTCGTCCGAGACGTTACTGCATATATTGCTGTCGTCCGAGTATTCCGGTTTCCGTCCGAGTACTACGGCTGTCGTTACACAACCAGTACACACGTAAAAGTGGATCGCAATCGAATCTGAAGGTATTATTTATATTTTTTCTGCTAGAATGTATAACTGCAAAGATAAAACCTTTTACAGTTTTAAAAAAATCCAAAGCAGAAAGGTTTTGAAGGGGCGTTTAACTTTTGGTGTTACTGCTGTCGATCAGTTGTAAATATGTGTGATACGGCTGTCGGTTAAACTCGTTACGGATGTCGACAATTTAGAACAGGTGGTAGATCCAAATATACGGGTAAAACTAAGTTTAAGGCCTCCTAGATTTCAGAAATATGAATGAAACAACATCTGCTTCACTCTGTTCATAATTCTAACGATAAACCAGTGGGTTGTATCTACACGAACGGTTAGATATTTACATGGCACACCGCCGCCCTGATCAAACCAAGTTATGAATATTGAACGTCGTATATATGTAGTGACCAATTGCCTTACTTTCGCAATCATTTTCACATGCATTATCCAAATAAGAAAGTGTAGTGTATATAACTTAAACTTTGATGAGCGTCACAAAAGAAGACAAACTGTGGCGAAAGTGACTGATTGATCCTTTGTGTAATGCACTAGTCATTTGTAACCACGCCCGTCCCCCATCCCCGGGGCGGGCGGGGGATAGCCGTGAGTAGTAATGGATGGCACTATATGCCAAAACTTATATGCCAAAACTTATATGCCAATTTCAAATAAGCGCAGCGCCTGAAATTGGCATATAAGTTTTGGCATATAAGTTTTGGCATATAAGTTTTGGCATATAGGTGCGCACACAGGCGCTCGACGACTGGACTCTTTTTTTTTTTTTTTTTTTTTTTTTTTTTTTTTTTTTTTTTTTTCATTTTCACCCGTTTGGAGACCCTTACGATATGTTCATGCAATTATTTTACCTTTAAAACCTTTTCTATCAATCCTCAATCAACCCTCGTCTATGGGCTACTATATAGACAAGGTCGGAAACGCGGTGTCCTAGTTTAATTGGGGTCATGGGATTCCCCGCATCTCAAACTCGTACTTCACCCTTTACTGTTATTTCAGTGCTGGGTGTCTACTTATGAGCGACTATGTAAAAGGTCTCACCCATTGCCTTTGTCAAAAATAACATGGTCGCCCGTAAACTTATATTTTATACCACCACCTGTCTACTTGGATGGGATCCCGAATGTTATTGTATGGTGACCTTTCGTTTCTAGAAATCAGTGGAAGGTCACTGTAAATATCGTATGAAAGAATCAATCCTACTGGATAATTGTATTGCATTGTTGCCATGACACTAGATCACAAAGTGTTTTGACTGGATATAAATCAAGCAACCTATGAAAACCAACGTAACACATATCACGTGCTGGCGTAACACGTCGTGTGACCAATGTATTTATAGTAATGTCGCGGCTAGATTGCCGATTTCATTCGAGATGTCCTCCAATTCTGGAAAATGCTTTAATTGTTAGTTTTTACGGGCGGTGGTGCTTATTTTGAATGAAGGCAATGGGCGAGACCTTTTACAAAGACACTCATGTGTTGACAGCCAGCATTGAAATAACGGTAAAGGGTGAAGTATGAGTTTGAGATGCGGGGAATCCCATGACCCCAATTAAACTAGGACACCGCGTTTCCGACCTTGTCTATATGGTAGCCCATAGACGAGCGTTGATTGAGGATTGATAGAAAAGGGTTTTAAGGTAAAATAATTGCATGAACATATCGTAAGGGTCCCCAAACGGGTGAAAATGCAAAAAAAAAAAAAAAAAAAAAAAAAAAAAAAAAAAAAAAAAAAAAAAGGAGTCCAGTCGTCGAGCGCCTGTGGGTACGCACCCTGGGTCTCAGTTTATGAACTAGCTAAGTTGCATGTAGGTAAGTATCCTTGAGTTAAGACAAGCCTGCACATCTGCTCATCTGCACATCTGCTCATCTGCACATCTGCACATCTGCTCATCTGCACATCAGCTCATCTGCACATCTGCTCATCTGCTCATCTGCTCATCTGCACATCTGCTCATCTGCACATCTGCTCATCTGCACATCTGCTCATCTGCTCATCTGCACATCTGCTCATCTGCACATCTGCACATCTGCTCATCTGCACATCTGCTCATCTGCTCAT
This sequence comes from Rugalucina vietnamica, assembly GCA_964017185.1. NCBI lineage: Eukaryota > Metazoa > Mollusca > Bivalvia > Lucinida > Lucinidae > Rugalucina > Rugalucina vietnamica. The sequence continues at coordinate 45,131,272 of OZ024878.1, read as the reverse complement.
CTGCACATCTGCTCATCTGCACATCTGCACATCTGCTCATCTGCACATCTGCTCATCTGCTCATCTGCACATCTGCTCATCTGCACATCTGCACATCTGCTCATCTGCACATCTGCTCATCTGCACATCTGCTCATCTGCACATCTGCTCATCTGCTCATCTGCACATCTGCTCATCTGCACATCTGCTCATCTGCACATCTGCTCATCTGCACATTTGCACATCTGCACATCTGCTCATCTGCACATTTGCACATCTACACATCTACACGCCTACGCATCTTTAGAGACTATGAGATTACTGACATAGTCAAGTTTTTCTGTAGGTAAGTTCCATTACGAAATTAAGAAAGCGCCTTTTTCCTCTAGTGTTCCTGGGTAGACTTCTCACGTTGTGACACTTGCTGGACTTGTCTGGGACAGTTGTGTGGATATGTAGAAGTTTATGTTGCTATACAGCTGAATGCGTCTGAAGAGTGTCTTAGTCTTGTATCTCAAGACGTCAACTCTGTTAGAGGCATGACTCTATAGCTTGCTTAGAGGCTGTAAAGTGGTATGCGTTTCACTGTCTCTTGGTCTTGTATCTCAAGACCTCAACTAGTCAAAAGGCATAACTTTATAGCGTCTTCCTAATATATTGAGGCTTTTCAATGTTCTCGTATCTCGAGAACATTGATAAGCGTCAAAAACTCAGCTAGTTATTGTCAAACTTTAAACCCTTTACTACTACCTTCTGAGAGGAGAAATGAAAACCCAAGACTAAATAACATTTTCAACATTTTTATTTGTCCCGCTAACTATGATTGCACGATGAAACATCTTATCTGTCGTTATGTTCATCAAAACATCCCATGGTTTTATTTTCTGAGGTTCCTCCTCCTCCTCACCATCATCATCAATATCATCCTCATCCTCATCATTATCTTCTTCTTCATCATCATCTTCTTCTTCATCTTCTTCTTCCTCATCTTCCTCACTTTCTTCAGTTTCATCCTCTTCTTCCTCATCGACTTCTACATCTTCAAGATCAGGTTTTCTGAAGATGTTTTTTCCATTGTCCAGTGATCTTCTTTCAGACATATCACTTTCTTCATCACTGTCTAACATGTTAACCTCAGCACCTCTGCAGATACCACTGTCCTTGTGTCTTCTCAAATTGAATGATCTGGCAAATACTCGATCGCACTGATGGCACTGATATCGACCCATAGCTGGTTAGTCGAAGAATACTGAGATTCATCCTGAGTCTGTCTCTTTTATACCATCGCTGGAGTTGGTTTTGTTCTAGTTCTTCTCAGATTTGGTTTCTTTGTAATCCTCTGACGTTTAGCTGTTGATGTCTTCTTTTTCTCTGACAGTTCTTTTAACAGTTCAGCCCGACATACTTTGCAATACTTCGAAGGTCTGCCCTCTCTAAGCCTTTTACTCAAAGCTGTATTCAACCTTTTCATAAGGTTTCTGATCTGTGCATAACTTGCATGAGATCCACTCGGTTTCTGTGTCACAGGTGTTTTCTTAGATTCTTCCATAGCCTTGCAGGATTGTTTTGTCTGTTTTTCTAAAGAAGTCATCTCTTAAGCGTTTGTGTACAAAACTGATAATTAACAAACTCTTAGATTGTATTTATACTAGTTTTTCTTTCTACGAAAGTGTAATTTTAAAATCGTTTTGCCTGTTACAAAAGGAACAATCATACCATTTTCTGTTTTTAATGTAATGTGCACTTGGTCTACAATAGATTTTGAAACAGAAACATAGTGCAGAGTTTTAAATTCTTTATAGAAGAAATATGAATCTGATTTACTTTGCAATGGAACAACTCGTAAAATAGGTGCTACAGTATCACCAATAAAAGTGAAACTTGCAATGTCAGAATAAACATAGAAGTTGCTAAAATTGTGATTCAACTTTGCATTGAACTTAAACACATTTTGCTCATTACCTATAGGCTTTTCGACAAATGATGAATCTAATCCTAAGATTTGAGCAAATGGTTTTGGGAATAAAAGCCTAACCAGCCTTTCGTTTTGGGCTGATATTTTTGAAACGTTGACTCAAATGATCATATGTCATAGTAATGTGAGCATTGAATTTTTTCAGTATGCCTTTTTCAAAGTTGTCAATGGAGTTCTGCATTTCTTCAGCTAGATATTCATGTGACTCATAATTTCCAGATGGAATTGTTAGTTTGAAGTTATAGCAGCCGTTTTTACTGCTACATATGTCTGTGATGTTTTGATTTCCAACTCTGCGTAAACTGGATTGGTCTAGGAAAGTCAAAAAGAAATAGTTGTTTTCTTCTGTTATATTGAGAACTTCAGATGGTGTTGCAATTTCAACCAAGGCAACCTCCCAGCTTTCCACGTCAATTTTAATAGGATGATCCAATCTTACAGTAAATTCAGACTGTTTATTTGATGGGAACATGTTCATAGAACTGTCACTTAGTAATGTAATGTAAAAATCCTTCATGTCTGAAGAAGTACAGAATGTGTCAGTATTGAGTGAATGAATAATTCAGCTCTTGAAAATACTATCAGTTTCATTTATAATGTGAAACACAAACTATTTAAATACAAAACCTTTTGTCGATTTCCATTCATGCGTCGTTTTCCGAAAATTATCTACTTTCAGTTTTAGAATTTTCTGAAAATGCTAACCTACTTTTCTCAGAAAAACCAATACCGATAGTTCCCCTTGAACGTACAAATATATCAACTATGAAATTAATAAAACTTGAATTTTCTGTAAATATTCAAGCAAAAATGTGTTTACTTATTTCTTTTTAATTAGAAAATGTGATATTTAAGTAAATAATATTACATTCAATAATATAATTGCAACTTTTTTCTTACTTTTGATATGAGAATGGATTTCCATATGCAAATTTCCATTCACAAATTTTAATCATCTTTGAAAGATTCAGTTATATAAAGTTATAATAACCTGGGCTTATCTGTGAATAATAATAAAACAAAGGGGCATTTTACTTGATGTTTCTATGTTTGTGTAGATGTGGATACTAATGCAAAATCAAATAACCCAGGAACACAAGAGGGGAAAAAGGCCCTTTCTTAATTTCGTAATGGAACTTACCTACAGAAAAACTTGACTATGTCAGTTATCTCATAGTCTCTAAAGATGCGTAGGCGTGTAGATGTGTAGATGTGCAAATGTGCAGATGAGCAGATGTGCAAATGTGCAGATGAGCAGATGGATGAGCAGATGAGCAGATGTGCAGATGAGCAGATGTGCAGATGAGCAGATGTGCAGGCTTGTCTTAACTCAAGGATACTTACCTACATGCAACTTAGCTAGTTCATAAACTGAGACCCAGGGTGCGCACCTATATGCCAAAACTTATATGCCAAAACTTATATGCCAATTTCAGGCGCTGCGCTTATTTGAAATTGGCATATAAGTTTTGGCATATATGTTTTGGCATATAGTGCCATCCATTACTACTGCCGTGGAAATGAGCGCAAGTTTTCTGTTACACTTCAGTTGCCCGCACAGTAAGTATTTGTACTGTTACAGTCTGAATATCCTTTCACGTGCTACTAAGTAGACTCGTCGATCTTTTGACGCACCTGAGGTCAAATTCGAGCTATATATAATTTATGTCGTTTGAACAGAATGAATTAGACATAAATTTCCTTTTTTCTTGTGGTCGCTTTAAGCAACTTTACATATAAAGTAGGGACAGCCTGTTTAATCGGTAGTAGCACATGTTTTACATATAAAGTAGGGACAGCCTGTGTGACGGGATAGCCTCCCTTTGAAAAATACGCTGGTGCAACGTATTAGCGGCATATTGAGTGCTTGTAATATGCAAATTTCAAACTCGAAACTTTGTAAGTGAGTGAGTGTTGAGAATATAACGCAGTAAACCACCCTTGGTGGATGAGCATGCTTTTCCACCGACGGGGTTTCTGTGGCTCAGCTCGGCTGTTCGTTACACCTGTTTAATCGGTAGTAGCACGTGCTATTTAACATACTCGTAGTTATAGCGGTAAAATACTGAATGTGTCATTCAAGCTGATACGACAGTTCAGTAGATACCTAAATTTTAATTTTGCCATTTTTGGGGACGATAGCGCTCTAACCGATGTCGAGTCGTCATCTGAGGCACTAGTTTCAGAGGGGCTGTGAGGAGCCACTGCAGATGGGAGCAAGTAATGAACACGGGTGTCACTGAAAGCTGTCCTTCCACGCTTAATAAATGGTGAAACTTCGAATTTAATAAATGATACAGTTTTCTTGCGTGTGTGGTGTTTATATGTAAAGTTGCTTGGTTTGAAGCAAGAGAATAGACAGTCTATACAGTCCTTTTATCAGTTGCAAATGAAAACTATTCAGAAACTACAAAAAAAAAATGCATAAAATGCGTTGAATTTGATTTCAATGGGCAATATGCTATCTCAAACTACTATCGACAGCCGTATCGTACTGATCAATAAACAACCGCCAGCCGTATCAGGGGTCAACGACAGCCGTATCACGCTTTTTAAAAACGGCAAATAAAATTTGAAGGCCGCAACGGGTTGGGGAAATGATTATAGTTTTCAAAGGCTAAATGGAAAACGAAATAGTCCAGCTACTTTCGCTTATGAGGAATGTTTGCATATGTTGAAAGTAAGAAAAACACGCGAGAAAACAATGTTTTGTACTCAAAATAAGTTCTTGTGATTATCTATATGTTAAGAAAGTTGGAAACACGTTGGAAATAAAGATAAATACCTTCTTGACAATTTTCCGTGATAATTGCGCTGAATAGCGACGAAATTTTGGCCCTGTGGACACTGAAACAGGGGCACTTATGGTAACGACAGCCGTAGTACTCGGACGGAAACCGGAATACTCGGACGACAGCAATATATGCAGTAACGTCTCGGACGACAGCACAGACCACCTGTGGTATCAATTGAATCACCCCCGTGTAAAATGCAATGTCTCTTTTGCCCGATGTTTTGAAGGGTGCGATGTGAAATAGACGTGTATAGCTAAATGATGTTGGAAACATTTTGCAAAAGCACAGATCTCGTGTGCACAAATGCATGAGAATGTTTGATAAAGTGAACATAAAGTTGTCAGCTCTCCTTTGAATACGATCTCAAAACAGGGTTTGGTGCATGTGTAGATGCCCAGTCCATCGGCATTTGGAAAACATGATGGTCTATGGCCTGAAAGATAATTAATCGCAGAGCTGCACAATGATTCAGAACTATCTACAGCACAAGAGGGACTTACCCACGTCGACTACCCTGCCACATGCATTGACCCGGATTCGAACCCGGATCGCCGTGGTGACAAGCGAGCGATCCGGGTTCGAATCCGGGTCAATGCATGTGGCAGGGTAGTGGTCGCCCGTCCAGGTTCGGTGGTTTTCCCCGGGTTCTCCGGTTTCCTCCACCACGTTGGACCACATAACGCCAACATCCGCGCCTTCAAGAACGCGTATATAAGTTCAATGAGCTTTCTGTGTAATTGAAGTAAAATAAATAAAGATTACCCTGCACTGTCTAATTGTGTCAAGTCTAATTACAGACTTGAGAAATTATTTGTCAGATTTATAAATGATTATGTACGTAAATGTGTTATTTGTTGTCACACAATGGCATTTTAGATGTCTTATTTCGGACCCCATTCATGTGGTACTAAGACAGAAATAATTGAACTGGACTTTTTTTTTTCATTTATTTTTCAATTTTGTCTGAGATATGGAACTACCGGTGCCCGGCTTTGTTGATTTATGATAAAAGCGTTCCCGACTTTACCTAAGCACGCATTGCATTTCCTGCAGAGTGATGTCATTTACGTCGGGAACTTGGCCGCTTTGATGCCGTACACGCCGGGTTGGTTTTTGGTATCGGATACACATGTTGTGAAGTTTTGATGTCGCATGCACATGTTCTGAAGTTTCGATGTCGTACGCACATGTTCTGAAGTAAAGAGGTCAAGGTACCGAAATCGTAGCTCCTAAAAATCAGTAATAACATTGACGAATACAAGACATGTAGTCATATAGGCATAGATCCCACAAAACAGGAGGTGTGTTCAGGTGTTCGCGATTTTCGATGCCGTATGCCTGTTCTAAAGCTTCGATGTATGTAACATATAATCATATCCTGTGCCCACAAATGCTTGTTTTCAAAGATTGACTTAAGCATATTGTTTTCGTATAAACAAATACGAAAACAATTTACATCACGGGTCCACTTTACGACTGTTACTAGCTCGACAGTTACCATAGCAATGAGTCACAGTTTTACCGTTAGGAATATGAATGAAATAAATACATTTGACCAATAGGAACATACACACCATTCATATTTCTAACGGTAAATTTCTGACGTCACTGCCATGTTTACTGCCGAGACCTGTACAATTTGTATATAATAGTGACGTAAAAAGCATTTCCCAATCTTCTCTGTAGATTCAGGACAAAAATTATGTAAATGAGCGACGTCATGAGAAACCCTTATTTTTGCGTGTGCGAAAGCAAAGGTGCAAACAAACTGCATGAAGTAATAATCCCACTTTGTTTTCCTCGCATAAATAATGATACATCTACTTCATGCACTTTGTTTGCACCTTTACTTTCGCAAACGCAAAAATTAGGGTTTCTCATGACGACGCTCATTACATTATTTTTGTTATAAATCTAGAGATTCCAATATTGAAGTAAACCATGTTCTGATACTAAATTTAGTAAATCTATTGATTTACCAGTATCGAAAATTGGGAAAACCTTTTTCGTCACTATTATATACAAATTGTAGATCTATAGTAACAGTCGTAAAGTGGACACGTGATGTAAGTGTTTATACGAAAACGACATGCTCAAGTCAACGTTGGAAAACAAGCATTTTGGGCACAAAATAGATATATGAATATGTGTATACAGGTGCGTTCAGTCATTAATATACCCCTGCAATATTCAGAAATACATTGACAACACTTCTTGTTTTTGAACAATCGTCAGTGGCAAGAAATGGACAACTGGGTGAATTTGTTAATATAATATATTAAGTACATGTAAGTGTATACATATTTCCTCTGTATATAAAACTTCAAGATCTTGTAATATTGTATGACTAATTGATTACATAGCATATGGGGCCAAAGTTTTAACAAAAATCTCGCTGATATTCGAGTTTCAAAGTTTCCACAAGGAACCATGTTTAATGGTTTGTAATTTTATTTGTAACTTATGAAAGCATAACCATTTTTGTACTAAGACTGAAAATTTGGTGTCTGTATGAGCACTATTTACAAACTTACAGCCTGATTTTTATTCATTGTACACTTCAGAATTTCATGGTAAAGCGGTTGGTACAATAGTAGAGGAAAAAATCCAAGATAAGTCGCTTAGTTTTAGATTCTATGCTCCCCGAGAGTAAAATGGACTTTGATTACACCATTGGTTACAGAAAACATTGAAGTTTATCGTATCACTGGAATTAATTTTCTAACCGGGTAAAGTTTTATGATATTTTGGTGAAAAGTTCATTTTTGAGGGTAAAATTGCGAATTTCTGAAATTTCTATTTGCTTCAAAATACTAATGCCTCGTAGATTTTTTCTTATCAAACCCACGCCTAAAATATTGCTAACATTGTGTTTTTAGTTTTCAATGTATTTTCATCCAGCCAAAGCTATTCAGTTTTGGGGAAAATCATGGTTTTTATGACAAAAATCGCGATTTTTGAAATTTACATCAAAAAGTTTTCTGTCTGAAAATTACACAATCGCTTTCCAGTAAAATATTATAGTAATCATAGACAACATTATTCGGGCTTTTCATTTTATTTGAAATTGCACTTGTATTGAGATCCAATGAAGCTGGGTACCAGAAAATAGCAATTGGGTGTATTTTCAGAAATATATGGCATACGAGGTGTTACTGTTTTTCTAGGCAGAATTCAGGCTAATAAAAGTGTATTTGAAATTTAAAATTGTTATAAAAAGCATCTAGAATAGTTTTTTAAGGTATTTGCAAGATTGAAAATGTGTTCTCCAGCGTTCAATTTTGGGGTAAATGATGATGTTCAGCAGAAAAATCGCGAATTATTGAAAACCACCATATAAACGTCTCTGCATTAAAACTATACAATTGCTTTCCAGTAAATGAAATACAAAGCCAAAGAAGTGTCATTCAAGCATCCCTTTTAGCCTGACTGCAGGAATTGCAATGGCGACAAAGATGTTTTTTAGCAGAAAAATGCGAATTATTGCAAACCACCATATAAAGTTCTCTGCATGAAAACTATACAAATGCAACTGAACTAGCCTTCTAGATTTTTGCAATATTGATGATTTAATGTGTTTTCCAGAGATTAAGTTTTGGGTGAATGATGGGGGAATTGCCGCATTAGGTTTTGGGCAAGAACTCTGGTTTCCATGACAACATATAGCTCCCCTATATTAAAAATGGAAAACATTAAAAAAATCTTCTTCTCCGAAACCACAAGACCCAGATGTTTAATATTGTGTGTAGCAATGTATATTACTCTTTATAAATCCTACCAACCATGCACCTAGGGTCCATACAGACCCCACCCCCCCAGGGCGTCATTATCTGCTATAGCCTTAAAATGGGAAATAAACTCAGGAACTACAATACCAAAAGCTTCAATATTTGGTATGCAGCATTGTTATGTGTAGCTTAATGTAAATCATGCAAATCATGCCCCTGGGGCCAAGAAGGGTCCCAAGAGTTCATTAGCTACCTAAGCATTACAATCGAAAAAACAACAACAAAAAACATAAACATTTTTTTTTTCTGAAATCACAAGGGCCAGAGCATTTACATTTTATGTGTAGCTATGTATAGTGACCCTCTTTGCAATTCCTGCCACCAGTGCTCCTGGGGCTCGTACAGAACACGCCCCGAGGTGTGGTTATCTGCCATAGGCTTAAGATGGGAAAATGTTCTTCTCTAAAACCACAATACCCAAAGCTTTTATGTTTTGTATGCAGCAATATTATAATAAGGTATACATAAATCCTGTCATTCATTCCCCTGGGGTGAAAGATGGCCCCTCCCCGGGGTCATTAGTTCTCATAGATGTTGAATAAGACAAACATAAAAAAAATCTTCTTCTCTGAAAGGTCCAGAACGTTTATAATTTGTGTGTAGAAATGAATAGTAATCCTCGTTATAAATCATATAAACCATACCCCTGCGCCCCAAGCAGTTATACAATTCTCTATTATCATCAATTCACAAGAAATTACTATCAAAATGCCCCAAGAATCCTCACCAAGAGTGATGAAGAAATAATGTGACTGTTTGCCCTCCATATGATCTAAAATATGTTGAATGGCAATAAACTCTTATGTAGCACCAATGTCCACAGTTTCAGAAACTGTCATATAATCAGTTAAGAACAAAAAATGTGAAAATTCATTATCTAAAAGCCGAATATTGACTTGAAATAAAAATACTCATGGGTAAATTTTACTTGGCGTTCGCATGGGACAGAATAGTAAATTTACACGTGTGTATATGTAAAAATAAAATTTGCATCTGGTCAGACCCAGGAGTTAATTTACCTATAGATCTATGTAAATATACTCTAGTGTGTATTTGCGTTCGCATGCGCCATTTGCTTACCCCGAATAAAATTTGCACACCGGAGTACATTTACACGCGTGTATTTTTGGCGCATGTGAATTGGACTTAACATTGGGAAATACATGTACGTGCCTGTATTACTTTTTTGGACGAACCACGTATATTTCTCCCCCATCCGAACCCCCTGGTGAAATAATGTCATTTGGCGTGTCACCAGTAAACTTTTCAGATTTAGATCACTACGTCATTTTACTCTTCGGTAGCATAGAATCGAAACTGAACGACTTGTCGTGGATTTTTATCATCAATTTGAGATATGGTTTCGATGCATCATCTCCAGTGCGTTTTTGTTTTATTTTTCTCTCTAACTTATCTGTAAAATACTTGCGATTTTTTCACTCATTAGTAATGCGCATAGTGATATTATAAATATTCTTTTCGGTATATAATACTTTGGGTATGTGTGTTACCTTTATTTCTGAAAATACACACGACTGTTAATTTCTGGTACCAACTCGACTTGTAACCCAAAGCATCATGCTCGTATATCGTTTTGCCTTTACTGAACCATCAAATTAGGTCACAGTGACCTATAACTACTGTTGGATGACAGTTCTGGCCAAAATCACTCATAATGTGAAAGGAGTATGCTCATACACTAGGGTCAAAGGTCTGGTCATATTTACTCATATGGTGTAAAAAGTATGCTCATATAAAAATTACTAATTGAGTGCCAAGATGTAAGGCAAAAGCTCCGGACTATGGACATTAGGTCAACCCAGCCTTAACTTCGTGACACACACAAGTCAGTGTCACAAATTAAAAGATGACCGACTTTCTTAGTTGTTCTTATTTAGAAATAAAAAGAAACACAATATTTTAAGGTGTTCTAGATTTTGAACTCTAGTCCAAGCCCTGGCTCGGACCCAGTGGTCCGATGTCGTGGAGCCTAAAGTGCATGAAGTATGAATGCTTTATGAGTTGATGTCAAGATATGGTCTCTTTGTAAAAGCTACACACCAATGCATCCAATTTTACAGTGTTCTAGCTTTTAACCTCTAGCCCCACCCCCAGGCATGGACCTAGTGATCCGATGCCATGAACTGAAATGCAACCAACCCTACCTGGTTCGTACCAACATTCCTACTATGAATGCTGCATTATAATTGGTTTTCAATGTATAGATTCCTAGGCAACTAACACAGATAGATCAATTTCAATGGTGTTCTAGATTTGAACCTTCACCCCACCCCCAGCAAGGACTCAGGGCTTTGATGTCATGAAGTAAAAGCAAACACTTCCGGGCACCAACGGTTCATGTTTCAATACTTTCTGATAAGGGTTTGTCAATATTTAAACTTCTAGAAAACTTTTAGTGGAGCAAATATGGTTCAAAAAGTAGCTTAGAAATAGGAGTAGGTGGTCTACGGAGTACCACATTTGTTTCTATATACCAAAATGTTCGTCTTGGTCTGTAGTTTTGAAATCCAGCGTTTGCCACCTTGGCAAACCTTGCATAACTCCAGTATTCAAGATGGCGTCCAAGATGGCTGCCGTTTCCTAAAACTAACCCCTACTCCAAAAATGCATCATATTTTTCATGTGTTTGCATTGTAATGGTATTTTACAGTCCCATTTCATGTAAGAATGATATATTTGTATATTTCAAGTAAAAAACCTGACAATTTAGGTAAAACAGTTGTAAAAATCATGTTTAAATTCACAAATGCACGTGCCCAAGGTTTTTCACCTAGGAATGTTTGTTTAATGGCTCATAATTTATGATCAGATAGTTATGGCTGCTTTTTTACTTCTTAAAGTAAAAAAGTAAACCATGTTCTGATACTAAATTTAGTAAATCTATTGATTTACCAGTATCGAAAATTGGGAAAACCTTTTTCGTCACTATTATATACAAATTGTAGATCTATAGTAACAGTCGTAAAGTGGACACGTGATGTAAGTGTTTATACGAAAACGACATGCTCAAGTCAACGTTGGAAAACAAGCATTTTGGGCACAAAATAGATATATGAATATGTGTATACAGGTGCGTTCAGTCATTAATATACCCCTGCAATATTCAGAAATACATTGACAACACTTCTTGTTTTTGAACAATCGTCAGTGGCAAGAAATGGACAACTGGGTGAATTTGTTAATATAATATATTAAGTACATGTAAGTGTATACATATTTCCTCTGTATATAAAACTTCAAGATCTTGTAATATTGTATGACTAATTGATTACATAGCATATGGGGCCAAAGTTTTAACAAAAATCTCGCTGATATTCGAGTTTCAAAGTTTCCACAAGGAACCATGTTTAATGGTTTGTAATTTTATTTGTAACTTATGAAAGCATAACCATTTTTGTACTAAGACTGAAAATTTGGTGTCTGTATGAGCACTATTTACAAACTTACAGCCTGATTTTTATTCATTGTACACTTCAGAATTTCATGGTAAAGCGGTTGGTACAATAGTAGAGGAAAAAATCCAAGATAAGTCGCTTAGTTTTAGATTCTATGCTCCCCGAGAGTAAAATGGACTTTGATTACACCATTGGTTACAGAAAACATTGAAGTTTATCGTATCACTGGAATTAATTTTCTAACCGGGTAAAGTTTTATGATATTTTGGTGAAAAGTTCATTTTTGAGGGTAAAATTGCGAATTTCTGAAATTTCTATTTGCTTCAAAATACTAATGCCTCGTAGATTTTTTCTTATCAAACCCACGCCTAAAATATTGCTAACATTGTGTTTTTAGTTTTCAATGTATTTTCATCCAGCCAAAGCTATTCAGTTTTGGGGAAAATCATGGTTTTTATGACAAAAATCGCGATTTTTGAAATTTACATCAAAAAGTTTTCTGTCTGAAAATTACACAATCGCTTTCCAGTAAAATATTATAGTAATCATAGACAACATTATTCGGGCTTTTCATTTTATTTGAAATTGCACTTGTATTGAGATCCAATGAAGCTGGGTACCAGAAAATAGCAATTGGGTGTATTTTCAGAAATATATGGCATACGAGGTGTTACTGTTTTTCTAGGCAGAATTCAGGCTAATAAAAGTGTATTTGAAATTTAAAATTGTTATAAAAAGCATCTAGAATAGTTTTTTAAGGTATTTGCAAGATTGAAAATGTGTTCTCCAGCGTTCAATTTTGGGGTAAATGATGATGTTCAGCAGAAAAATCGCGAATTATTGAAAACCACCATATAAACGTCTCTGCATTAAAACTATACAATTGCTTTCCAGTAAATGAAATACAAAGCCAAAGAAGTGTCATTCAAGCATCCCTTTTAGCCTGACTGCAGGAATTGCAATGGCGACAAAGATGTTTTTAGCAGAAAAATGCGAATTATTGCAAACCACCATATAAAGTTCTCTGCATGAAAACTATACAAATGCAACTGAACTAGCCTTCTAGATTTTTGCAATATTGATGATTTAATGTGTTTTCCAGAGATTAAGTTTTGGGTGAATGATGGGGGAATTGCCGCATTAGGTTTTGGGCAAGAACTCTGGTTTCCATGACAACATGTATAGCTCCCCTATATTAAAAATGGAAAACATTAAAAAAATCTTCTTCTCCGAAACCACAAGACCCAGATGTTTAATATTGTGTGTAGCAATGTATATTACTCTTTATAAATCCTACCAACCATGCACCTAGGGTCCATACAGACCCCACCCCAGGGCGTCATTATCTGCTATAGCCTTAAAATGGGAAATAAACTCAGGAACTACAATACCAAAAGCTTCAATATTTGGTATGCAGCATTGTTATGTGTAGCTTAATGTAAATCATGCAAATCATGCCCCTGGGGCCAAGAAGGGTCCCAAGAGTTCATTAGCTACCTAAGCATTACAATCGAAAAAACAACAACAAAAAACATAAACATTTTTTTTTCTGAAATCACAAGGGCCAGAGCATTTACATTTTATGTGTAGCTATGTATAGTGACCCTCTTTGCAATTCCTGCCACCAGTGCTCCTGGGGCTCGTACAGAACACGCCCCGAGGTGTGGTTATCTGCCATAGGCTTAAGATGGGAAAATGTTCTTCTCTAAAACCACAATACCCAAAGCTTTTATGTTTTGTATGCAGCAATATTATAATAAGGTATACATAAATCCTGTCATTCATGCCCCTGGGGTGAAAGATGGCCCCTCCCCGGGGTCATTAGTTCTCATAGATGTTGAATAAGACAAACATAAAAAAAATCTTCTTCTCTGAAAGGTCCAGAACGTTTATAATTTGTGTGTAGAAATGAATAGTAATCCTCGTTATAAATCATATAAACCATACCCCTGCGCCCCAAGCAGTTATACAATTCTCTATTATCATCAATTCACAAGGAATTACTATCAAAATGCCCCAAGAATCCTCACCAAGAGTGATGAAGAAATAATGTGACTGTTTGCCCTCCATATGATCTAAAATATGTTGAATGGCAATAAACTCTTATGTAGCACCAATGTCCACAGTTTCAGAAACTGTCATATAATCAGTTAAGAACAAAAAATGTGAAAATTCATTATCTAAAAGCCGAATATTGACTTGAAATAAAAATACTCATGGGTAAATTTTACTTGGCGTTCGCATGGGACAGAATAGTAAATTTACACGTGTGTATATGTAAAAATAAAATTTGCATCTGGTCAGACCCAGGAGTTAATTTACCTATAGATCTATGTAAATATACTCTAGTGTGTATTTGCGTTCGCATGCGCCATTTGCTTACCCCGAATAAAATTTGCACACCGGAGTACATTTACACGCGTGTATTTTTGGCGCATGTGAATTGGACTTAACATTGGGAAATACATGTACGTGCCTGTATTACTTTTTTGGACGAACCACGTATATTTCTCCCCCATCCGAACCCCCTGGTGAAATAATGTCATTTGGCGTGTCACCAGTAAACTTTTCAGATTTAGATCACTACGTCATTTTACTCTTCGGTAGCATAGAATCGAAACTGAACGACTTGTCGTGGATTTTTATCATCAATTTGAGATATGGTTTCGATGCATCATCTCCAGTGCGTTTTTGTTTTATTTTTCTCTCTAACTTATCTGTAAAATACTTGCGATTTTTTCACTCATTAGTAATGCGCATAGTGATATTATAAATATTCTTTTCGGTATATAATACTTTGGGTATGTGTGTTACCTTTATTTCTGAAAATACACACGACTGTTAATTTCTGGTACCAACTCGACTTGTAACCCAAAGCATCATGCTCGTATATCGTTTTGCCTTTACTGAACCATCAAATTAGGTCACAGTGACCTATAACTACTGTTGGATGACAGTTCTGGCCAAAATCACTCATAATGTGAAAGGAGTATGCTCATACACTAGGGTCAAAGGTCTGGTCATATTTACTCATATGGTGTAAAAAGTATGCTCATATAAAAATTAATATGAAATAGGCACACCTAATGGGCAACCAACCAATTTATCAGGATACCGCACGCTTGAATTTTGTTTGTTTTGTTCCTTAACCAAATGAACAACTTTGGTCAATGGTCATATCTGTGCATCAAATCGTAACTTAGATGTCTTTACTTACAAAAACGTATGGCTCTCATCATTAAACTGTATGCAAAATGGACTTTCAAACTGGTTTACATGACCAGATTACGGATATGCATCATATGCAACAGAAGAAGTATTCAACAAGGCATCAATAAATGTATTATTAAATAACCAGTCTGCAATTCTATAGTTATTCTGTTCCAAGACACGTTATCTCTTAAAACGTGTTGTAAATTGAGCCTATACACCAGGCCTCCCATTTATTTTACTTCCCATTTTAAATTCGTAAAGCCATGTTTCAGTTTTGTTAGCATTCAGGCTGAACAATACAGTCAACCATTTTTCATTATTACAAGACAGGCCACATTGTTTGGATACTTGATGGTTACAAAAGCATTGTTCATAAACACATCCTAGTACTTATGTCTTAGGAGCAGGATTTGAACTACAACCTTTCTATCGAGCTACATGTACAAGTACATGTACATGTAGTCAATATAATGGAAATGATTTTGGTTTAAATATCTGGCACAGAGTCACATGTACAAACTATATATAAACACAGCAAGTATATGGGTGTGTAGAATTTATTCTTTTAAAATGAATATCATTTCCTATAACATTTACAATTTGAGCCACATCATGAGAAAAACAGGATTTTTGCAAATGTGAAAACAAAGCTGCAGATCACCCGAGTAGTAACTGTACATCTGATTAGCGCCCTTGTTTTCGCTACACATATAGTTCAATCCTTTTCTACTTAAACTTTCAAGCTTCTTTCCTTTTCCTGTGACTGAACAGACGGGCTGACCGGTATGTGTAAGACCTGGTCGGAAACCCTGAAGACCAATTTTCTGGTGTCATGGCTCATTTAATAGTCTATTACATTTCTGAAATATTTTAATTAACAGAAGTCCTATATGGAAAATGTTGCCAAGCATTTTTCAGTTCTAATGTCTCACTTTTCTAACTAAGATTCTTGAAATTAAGTTTTAATATTTAAGTGACACCTTCACAGGTCTGTACAATTTAATAAATATAGTGCATTTCCTAAGCTAAAAGAGACAACTTTCACATGAAAAGTAGATGGTATTTGCTAACTTTTACTAAGAATATTTGAAAAACAGTAAAGTAGTTTGATGATTCAACTACAGGTAGTAATTGCGCTTTGACAACACAGAATCCTGAATGAACGATGGGGAGTTTCAGAATTGAATCTAAATCAGTCCATAATGTTTATGCTGACTGAGCATTTCTCTGGTAATGTGTTAACAATGTTCGAGTTTCCATGGTCAATGATGCATTTGACACTGGTCAACACTGTATTCCCACTTCAAAGATCAAACCGTAAATAAATCTGAAACAGATTTAAACACCTCTAATAAATTACATGAAACCTTGCCAAGGAAAATGCCTCAACTTCTATAAAAGTAAAGTGTAAAGTGCAAATAAATTCAGTCTATATTCTGTAAAAGATTTCATATTTTAGCAATTAAGATGGATATTCCAAAACTTTAGACTATGATTAAGTTTTAAATCATAGATGTATAAGTACAAATTTATTAGATGCATATTTGCTTGACTTAATGTTTTACATTCGCAGACAATTGCTGCTCAGCTGTGTTATTAGGATGGTCAGATATATACAAATCAATCTGAGGCAGTTATTACCATCTTGTATACCTGTGATTCTTACAGTGCAGACTGATGCAGCATTTCACGACACATGACAAGCAGCCCAGTGATTGGAAGCTAAATAATCCATTGGGATTCAACCTACAGCAAAGAGGTCATTGTCTGTCTGTAGGTATATGCTTCACCGTAAGTTGCACTCAAATCAATCTGGCTTCCAAACACTACACTCATTTTGTCATGATGGAATGTTGCATCAATCTGTGCTTAAGAAATCTGGTTGCATCACGGATATACAGGGCTTTACCAGTATACTTTTTACTGACATCTGTTCTTGGATCAGGGGAAGCAGAATATGAGGAAAGAAGAAATGTATTAATATCTTCATGACCAAATCTTCATGAATAACCATACTGTACTTCAACCAAGCATTCTTAAAACATACCTTTTTAGCTCTTCACCTAGTTAAAAAACAGCAACAGGGAAATGTATCTGATATTGTTTTCCCACTGCATTACTCGATCCCTAAAAAGTTCAACACAAATTTTGAAAATCAGTTGACAAAATCATAACATTATAGTACTGAATAGCAGTGTTAACCCTGCATTTTACATGCACTGGTGGGAGGTACTTCAAAAATTTAAAAATCAATTATTTCAGCAAATATGGGACTTCTGTTGTGAGAAACATTCCATCTAATTTTCAGGATGGAGCCTAATTCAAGAATATTTTTGGAAATAAAATTTTGAATTTGTGAACACAGTTTGAAAACTTTTGCATACATCAAAACATTTGGAAAGCAAATTTTATGCATGTCAATCACTAAATTTTATTCTACTCTGGAAAAATGTTATAGTGGTTTCCAGAGGAGGGTTTAGGGAAAGAGGGTCATATAAGGAGCACTTACCTATGAAATTATGACTTGTACAATAACAGAAATTAATGCCCCTCCTGGTCCAAAGGTCACAGTCCAGGACAGCACCGTGAATATCTACAGTTGCTGAAAATAATAATAATCAACTTATTATGATCTACATGTTGAATCTATAGATTGAATTTCTACATCAAGTTTGCTTATCCTAGTTACTTCAGTTTTGTGTTCATAAGGACAAGCAACAGGTGAAAGAATGTTTGTGTTCATTGTAGTTTGGCAATTTATAAAAAGGTACAAGTAGGCAAAGATCAGGAAAAGGCGCAATCAGAAAGAGACTCCCACTCCAAAAACCGAGGTGGGAAAAAACCAAACTAACAATCAGGCACTTATACCATGAAACATATCGTAAGCCGAATGAGCAGCTATTTTCCCAATAGGTGGCCACTCAGTTACCTTTACTTAATTAAAAATATGAAAACATACATAAGGCGCCAACAGCACAAACACATTTTAAGCACCAAGACATAAAACAAAAAAAAAATACCACAGAAGTATTGCCTTGGAACGATCAGTAACACAAAGTTACTGGCGGGTTTAAATCGATTGTACATGGCCATAACCTCACCCTCAGCTTCTGCAGTGGTTCATAACATTTAGTAAGTTCTTCTTACCTGTTTTTCAAAATTTCCTGATTTTGGCTTAAATTGAAAAATTGCCTGACTGATGTCAAAGATCCCTGACAATTCCTTGGCTTTGAAAAAAGTGATTTCTCTCTGACTTTTTCCCTGACCATGGACACCCTGAATAAGTATTTGCAACAAAGACAGAAATTTTATTTGTCTTACCCAAGGCTAATTTAGAACACCTTAATGACCATGGATTCATGACCACACTGCTGGTTTTTCACCTGAAAATAAATCAGTACATGTATACAGTTCAAAGAAATAGTAAAACTTATTCAAATGAAAGTGTTTTTTTTTTTTTTTTTTTTTTTTTTTTTTCTTTTTCTGAGACAGTTAAACGTCCCTTTCAAGATTATTTCAGCTCATATGAGACGGGCCAATCAAAAGGTGGGGTGAAAACGGGAGAACCCCGAGAAAAACCACCTGGCACACCCACAAGCAGAACTTGGCTTGTCTCACATGTGGCCAGAGAGGGGCTCGAACCCACACCAGACACAGCGGTGAAATGATCGAGTGAAAACATACCTCTTTAGCTATTCACCTATGAATAGCTAGAGGCGGTTCAGGCTAACATGTACCCACAATCTATGCCGGTTTTGAGCAAAAATAAGAAAAATATAAAAAATGACGAAATTTTAGAATTTTTTACTACAACCAAAAAACATTTCTGTATATTGCGTGGGCATGTTTTCGTAATGATACAGGGTCTGTGGTGCGGCTTGTTGGTGAACTGTCTTATCTCGATTGTTTACAGGAAATGTATTGCTGCATATTGAATTCTGTACAGTAAATTTGGACTGGTTTAGCCCCTATCTCACTGGAATGCGACAACTGGAGACTAGTTCGTGAATAGTTCGCGACTATTTCGCGACAAAGATTGATGATATACACAACTTTCACATTGTAGTCTCATTGAATAGACATTTATGCGACAAATTCGCGGATTTCGGTCTAATTTTGAAAATAAATCTTGCGACTGTCGCACAATAGTCACATGATTTTCCCGCGAATGTAGCTTATTTTCATTTTAATTCGTACGACAGTCGCGCAACATTCGTGCGAGTGTCACACGACATTTGTACGAATGTCGCTTAGTTTTATTTTCCCGCCAGATTGTTGTGAGATTTTTGCATGTTTTCTTAAGACTGTCGCGCAACTGTCGTGAGACACTGTCGTGAGACACAATTACGGCAGCGCTCAAATTATTCAAGAATTTCACAACAAAATTACGCAACTTCGATCGGAGGAAGGTCAAGGCCAGTGCTTTAAGAGTTATTTCCCTTCTCTTTGGGTCAGGTATGAAAGCCATGACTACGCAGTGCCTGCTCTTGCGAACCAGCCATAATATTCATGTGTATTTTCACGAAATAAAACGATTTTACATTATTCCGTGTGTATCAATATTTCAACATAATTGACTCATATAAAGTTATATTGTAACCGTGTATTATTTTCACACTTTAAATGGTCATTCTAGGTTCGGCATACCAAGCATGGCAGGCGCAGCGCAGTCGAAGGTTTCATACCTGACCGAATATTTTCTGTACGAATGTATTCGATTGGCTGAAGTTCTTGGCTGACCAAATGACCAATCAAAATTGTAAACATGAAACCAACATGGTCGCCCGCACGCATCTCAACAAACTGCAAAAAACAATCGGAACAAAGTTGATTTATTTTATCATTCGTCACTGAAAAGGCGAGATGACAATTTTATAGTATGAATTGGCCTTTTTCTCGTCGGACGGATCGACCGGGAACATGACAGAAATCGTTGGTCAGTTTCAAAATTTGTCGGAAATGACCGAGAGACCGACACTTTTCGTGAAGACTGGTAAATTTGCCAAAATTTCGCGGCGACAGGTTCGCGACACTTTCACAACATTCCTGCGAAATATTTTGGTTAAAAAATTCGCATAAAATTTTAAAACATGTATAAAACCTTTGCGACCAGTTCGCGACAAGCTCGTGACACATGAAAATTCTCACGACACTCGTGAGACAATCACACAAATGTCGTGCGAAAGTACGCGACAAAATTCGCATGCCAGTGAGATACTAGCTTTTCTCGTATCGGATCTTTTTTAGATGTCAGCGATGGACAATCTAGATGTAAAACAAAACCAGCTCAAATTTTACTACATTCAATCTATCTTCATATACTGAGTCGATCAATTTCTGATAATCATCTCAGATGGGTGGGTGCTAAATTTTGAATTTAGCAATGGGAGAACATTCGGGATGGGCCATTATAACTATTTACAACCTAATTACAGTGGAAAGGTCTGAGGACCTTTCCAATTAATGTCTGTAAGCATAAGATTTACTTCACGTATCCTTTGAGAATGTCGTCTTACGCTACCCCACCCACCGGTGGCGGTGGTTCGGATTGTTTTTAATCTGTTAAATTTACACCTTCTGTATGTTAAAGACTATAAATATTTTGTTGACAATGTTTAACATGTGCAATGTCCACCTACTCGCAGTAAACAAGGTGCAGATCCAAATAATCATAGAGGAAACCGAATCAGGTAGTGAAATTGCGAGTCCTTCATGATCATCGCTTGACAAAGTTGTCTTTCTTTGAGGCAACTAAACAGCGAAGTGCTAATCAGCGGTACCAAGTAATGTCATACCGGTTAAGGCTGTTAAACAGGGCTTACCATTGGCTTAAGTCAGCATGAATGAATTAGTTTCATTGAACCATTTCCATGCATTTCAGAAGCATATCTCATTTCAACTGTCTCCCGCCATCCAACTAGCAAAGAACGATTTCTGTTGCTATGCAACAATTACGGAGAGAATGAACCACAGCTTGTAAGAGGAAAAATAATGATAAAACGAAAGTAAAGAAAAAACATGTTTTGCATTTCAAACGCAGTTTCGAGCGTTTGTATGTTCTTGTATAATTTTATTTTGAACTATCACAACTCAAGCATAGTTTTCTTTGTAAGATTAAATGGATTCGCTTGGCGGAATTCGACTGCGGTAAAATTTTCCGGAAGTTGAATGACACACAAAAATCGACGTCTTCATACTGCAAAACAGAATAGAACAGAACAGAACTTCTAATCGTAAAGCAACCAACACCTCGTTGTTGTCGCTGCGCGACAACAACTCGGATGGTTGGTTGCTACTAATTGAGTGCCAAGATGTAAGGCAAAAGCTCCGGACTATGGACATTAGGTCAACCCAGCCTTAACTTCGTGACACACACAAGTCAGTGTCACAAATTAAAAGATGACCGACTTTCTTAGTTGTTCTTATTTAGAAATAAAAAGAAACACAATATTTTAAGGTGTTCTAGATTTTGAACTTTAGTCCAAGCCCTGGCTCGGACCCAGTGGTCCGATGTCGTGGAACCTAAAGTGCATGAAGTATGAATGCTTTATGAGTTGATGTCAAGATATGGTCTCTTTGTAAAAGCTACACACCAATGCATCCAATTTTACAGTGTTCTAGCTTTTAACCTCTAGCCCCACCCCCAGGCATGGACCTAGTGATCCGATGCCATGAACTGAAATGCAACCAACCCTACCTGGTTCGTACCAACATTCCTACTATGAATGCTGCATTATAATTGGTTTTCAATGTATAGATTCCTAGGCAACTAACACAGATAGATCAATTTCAATGGTGTTCTAGATTTGAACCTTCACCCCACCCCCAGCAAGGACTCAGGGCTTTGATGTCATGAAGTAAAAGCAAACACTTCCGGGCACCAACGGTTCATGTTTCAATACTTTCTGATAAGGGTTTGTCAATATTTAAACTTCTAGAAAACTTTTAGTGGAGCAAATATGGTTCAAAAAGTAGCTTAGAAATAGGAGTAGGTGGTCTACGGAGTACCACATTTGTTTCTATATACCAAAATGTTCGTCTTGGTCTGTAGTTTTGAAATCCAGCGTTTGCCACCTTGGCAAACCTTGCATAACTCCAGTATTCAAGATGGCGTCCAAGATGGCTGCCGTTTCCTAAAACTAACCCCTACTCCAAAAATGCATCATATTTTTCATGTGTTTGCATTGTAATGGTATTTTACAGTCCCATTTCATGTAAGAATGATATATTTGTATATTTCAAGTAAAAAACCTGACAATTTAGGTAAAACAGTTGTAAAAATCATGTTTAAATTCACAAATGCACGTGCCCAAGGTTTTTCACCTAGGAATGTTTGTTTAATGGCTCATAATTTATGATCAGATAGTTATGGCTGCTTTTTTACTTCTTTTCTATCAAATATAATATCTGTAAAGATTTTAGAGAAACAGAAATTGTTTCTATATATAAGCTTCATGCTTAAAAACAGGTTTTAGACATCCAATCCAACACGACAAAAACAACAAAAAGTACATATTTTCTTATATAAAATATGCTCTTCAATCGTATTTGTTTTTGATTCTATATACCATAGTGTTTGTCTCAGTCCTAGTTTGTAGCATAAAATCCAGTGTTTGCCACCTTAGCAAAGCACAGGATAGCTCCAGTATTGAAGATGGCATCCAGGAAGGTGGTCAAAATATAGAATTTTCAAAAATGAGCCAGTTATGTCCCTTGACTTTCACTAAGTAATAAAAAGCTAAAATCAAGTTGCAAAACACTTAGAACATTTTCTTAATGTTATCTTCATGTGTGTTTTTCCTTGTTAAAACAAAGTAATTCAGACACCATAACCTTTTTATAACACTATTGTTAGGGTTCAAACCAATCTTTGTGTTAGCTATATTCAATTTTTGTTATAACGAGAGTAAAGTATATAGACATATACCAAAGGTAGTATGAAATGACCATTTGGAGTCCAGCTATGATCAGTGCTATATCCAAAACTATGTTTCTTGAATCGAGTTATAGGAAGGTCCAGATGTATTTATTCTAGAAATGAGTGGAATTTTCTTGACCGGCAAGAAAAAGATCAACAAAGAAAACTTATTTTCTTGTACATCATTAGCTCCGCAATCTTATTACAAATGTTATTCACAAATTCTGGTTCTGCAATTCTTAATATAACTTTGGTGCAGTATTAATCTTACAATTAATAAAACCTTGGTGCAGACATGGATGTATGATACGGCACTATATAAAACAAAATAATACCAAACCATGTTTTGTTTCGACACTATAATCATATGTAGGTTCTAATTCTTCATTTACTGATTATGCTTTGAGTATTTATGTACAAGGTTTATGCAAACTGAGGTGCCATAAGAACTGTAAATCCACTTATCAGAGAATTAAAGCAAAAACAGTAGAGAGGTAAAGTCAAACATAAGAAATGATTAGACTAACACTAGAAGTACCATATCATTTACAAAGTATTTTTATTGGAAGAATAATTGCTTATTTGTGGCAAGATTTGTGACCTGTTAGAAATGAAAGTAAAGTAAGTGGAAGCTGGTCGATGTTAGCATGCGCAATTGGTGATTGTAACATTGATGTATTTATAAGAGTTGTTGAAGCAACAGGGAAAGGCAATTACTTCAAAGTGCTATGCATACGTGTACTAATGGACCTTCCAAATGGTGACTTAGTGAAAAGAGATGTTTGCTCAATGGCACTGAGTATGAAAGTTCAATAATGATCGAAAATCAAGTTGCAGAGTTATCCAATTAATAGACAAATTTAAACACCTGGAGTTAGAAAGCTGGGTTATATAACATAAAATGTTATAAAAACAATCCATATAAAGAGCCTTTTTATTTAATTATGGTCAGAATTATCATTTACATAGTTATCCACTTAATAGAAAGCTGGGTTATGTGACATAGAATGTTATAAAACAAACAATATAGAAAAGGTACAAGTAGCCAATGATCAGGAAAATGAGCAATCAGAAAGAAATTTCCACTCCGAAAGCCAAGGTGGGAAAATTAAATTGACAATTAGGTACTTATAAAAAGAGTCTTTTTATTTAGTTATGGTCCAAATTATCATTTACGTATTGAGATTGATTTGGTACGAATCAGTGTGGCTGAAGCGCTGAATATGTTTGATCAACTATGAAAATTAAACCAAACCATTTCAGCTGATTATACACACAGGCTTCTTGTAAATAATAGCAGAAGATACGATAAATCATAAAACTATCGGTATGTTTATAAATGGTATTCTTAGAAACATTGAAATTGTAATGGATCAATATGCCACCATTGCAAGCCTTTCAAGATATTTTACTGTACTAGACAAATGGTCGGCTTCAAGTGTAAGGAATGAAAGATTTGCTCATGCTTCAGACATACAGGCTGAGCTTCAGTAGACTTGCACTGTCTTTAAAGTTGCTTGTAATATTACAAAGCAGCAATTTCTATTGCATACCCACAACATGTAGGTCTTGTTGTTCATGATCAAATCTGGAGTAGACTCTTTGATTTAACAAATAGCTTATCTTCGATATACGATTACATACCCTGAAATGAGGCGAATTTTATCATCAGCACACAAGCTAACACTCCCTCAGTGGAACCGTCCCCTCAGAAATTACGTCAGAAATCAGGGGGTATGCTTATACTGGGAGTTACCGATAACTTTGACAATAACGAAAAGGCAGTAGATGTAAACTTACCAAACATGCAATGACCTCTATCGTTCTGATTGCGCCATTTCCTGATTGTTATTTTCATTTAGCTTTGTTATCACATTATGCACGGTCCTGAAACGAATATAGATCGGCACCATCTAGGTGAAGATTTAGAACACTCGGAGGATCATAGGTGGTCTAAGTTCGTAACAAAAACAGTTTGTCTTTAAACTCACTGTGGGCAGAGAAGGCAATATTGTTGATGGCTAAAAAGCTACCTCGACAGATAAAAGTTTCGGGTTTCATTGCCTGAGGTGTGCCTATCAACTGCATATTTGGCGGAATGGGTTGCACTATGTTCAAGAACTGAAATCACCATCAGACTTTAGATTTGAATAGGACAATGAATGATAAAATAAAATGCTTAGTATTATTGGTAACACTATCAGTTGCAGCTCCAGAGCTATTGAATGACACTGTTTGCTATCGTAAAGAAATGAGTGATGAATACTGCACAAGCTCTATGTGTCGACAACCATACACTGTGGAAATTAATGTGCATGTAGTAATATACACAAATGTGCATACTATCTTTTCAGGCATGTTGACAGAGGAAAATTGCAGTGATTCAGATTATTAAAAGGAATTTAAATAACATCTTTTCAAACAAACATGTACTCCAGCCCTTACCCCATGCATTTCTAGATTTGTATGCATAATGTAATATTGAAAAAGAAATATATACATGAAAATATTTTTAAAAAGATAGATCTAAGTGTTTTAGCTTGATTTTTTTAACTGTTTTGTTAGTAAACAAAGGTTAAAGGACACATGTGGCTTATTTTTCGAAATGTTTTATTTTGACGGCCTTCTTGGATGCCGTTTTGAAAACCGGAGTTATGCTGGGTTTGCAGAGGCGGCCAACGCTGGATTTAAAAGCTTCAAACATTCATAAGCTTGCAAGACAAAATATCTGGTATATAGAATCAATAACAATCACGATTCAAGAGCCTATAATGTATAGGAAAATATGTATTTTTGTTCTTTTTTTGCCTTGTCAGTGAGTCCTTACTCCATTCATATCTAGAATATATATGCATAATGTAGTTTTAACAATGGAAAACACATGAAAATAACAATAATAAGATAACTCTAAGTGTTTATAGCTCAATTTAAGCATATTTGTTTCTAAACAAAAGTAATGGGACATATGTGTCTCATTTTTTCAGAATTGTAAATTTTGACGGCCTTCTTGGATGCCATCTTGAATACTGGAGCTATCATGTGTTTTACAGAGGTGGCAGACACTGTATTTTTATGCTACAAACTAAGATCAACACAAACACTATGGTATATAGAATCAATAACTAATTAGATTTTAGAGCGTACTTTGTATAGGAAAACATGTACTTTTTGTTGCTTTTTCCGTGTTAGGTTGGATGTCTAAAACCTGTTTTTAAGCATGAATATTATATATAGAAACAATTTCTGTTTCTATAAAATCTTTACAGATATTATATTTGATAGAAAAGAAGTAAAATAGCAGCCATAACTATCTGATCATAAATAATGAGCCATTAAACAAACATTCCGAGGTGAAAAACCTTGGGCACGTGCATTTGTGACTTTAAATATGATTTTTACAACTGTTTTACCTAAACTGTCAGATTGTTTACTTGAAATAGACAAATACATTATTCTTACATGAAATGGGGCATTAAAATACCATTACAATGCAAACACATGAAAATTATGATGCATTTTTGTATAGGGGTTGATTTTAAGAAACGGCAGCCATCTTGGACGCCATCTTGAATACTGGAGTTATGCAAGGTTTGCCAAGGTTTGCCAAGGTGGCAAACGCTGGATTTTTAAACTACAGACCAATACGAACATTTTGGTATATAGAAACAAATGTGGTACTCCGTAGACCACCCCCTTGAAAGATAGCCCCTGATATTTGCTCCACTATTTAACAGAGAAAAGGCAATTTCGAAGGTGTTCTAGATTTTAACCTCTAGACCCAACTCGGGGCAGGGACCCATGAACCCGATGCCATGAAAAGAAATCCAACTCTACAGGGTAACTATGGTCCCAGTATGAATGCTTTCAGGTCAGTAGACTTCTAAAAACTTGAACGCAAGTGTAACACGCATGGGTACGGGAACGCGCATGCGCATGAGAACATGGACGACCGAGGTGTCTAGAATAGCTCTATGCACTTCATGCAGTCGTACTGAAAATAAGAAGTCGTTTGGCTCAGTATTTCATTTTTCTAGAAAGCAATTGTATAAAAAGAAAACTTAATGTGGTAGTTAACAAAAATTCGCGATTTTCTTCGCTAAAATTTCATTATTGACCCCAAAATTGAACACCGGAAAACACAATGTCAATCTTGTTAACACCTACAAAACAATTTTAGTTGCTAATTTTTACACCCCCTATAAGTTTAAAAAAATAAAACGTTTGACGCCTAATGCTGCCTCGCACTCGTATGTCATATATTTCTGAAAATACACCCCAGACTGAGTGCTAATTTCTGGTACCCAGCTTCATTGGAACTGATAGAAGCGCAATTTCAAATAAAATGAAAAAAAAAAAAAGGTACAAGTAGGCAAAGATCAGGAAAAGGCGCAATCAGAAAAAGATTCCCACTCCAAAAACCCGAATAATGATGTCTATGATTACTATACCATTTTACTGGAAAGCGATTGTATAATTTTTAAACAGAAAACTTTTAAAGGTGAATTTCTAAAAAAACACAATTTTTGTCATAAAAAAACATGATTTTCCCCAAAACTGAATAGCTTTGGCTGGATGAAAACACATTGAAAACTAAGAACACGGTGTTGGCAATATTTTAGGTGTGTGTTTGATAAGAAAAAATCTACGTGGCATTAGTATTTTGAAGCAAATAGAAATTTCAGAAATTCGCAATTTTACCCTCAAAAATGAACTTTTCGCCAAAATATCATAAAACTGTACCCGGTTAGAAAATTAATTCCGGTGATACGATAAACTGTAATGTTTTCTGTAATCAATGGTGTAATCAAAGTCCATTTTACTCTCGGGGAGCATAGAACTCTCTGATTTCGCCAAATTTTCCTCAGGTACAATTAAAAACTAAAAAGGTACAAGTAGGCAAAGATCAGGAAAAGGCGCAATCAGAAAAAGATTCCCACTCCAAAAACCGAGGTGGGAAAAAACCAAACTAACAATCAGGCACCCATACCATGAAACAATCGTAAGCCGAATGGGCAGCTATTTTCCCAATAGGTGGCCACTCAGTTACCTTAACTTAACTAAAAATATGAAAACATACATAAGGCGCCAACAGCACAAAAAATTTTAAACACCAATTAAGCATGCCAGTGTTATTTTGCAAGAAAACTTGTATTCTACCAGGACGGTTTTACGAAGACAGCTTGCTAGTGTGTTCTTTCATGAGGTAAGCGTGTCTTAAAGCACTGTGGAGTCACCCCTGGCTTTGTATTATGCCAACATAACGTGGATAGGCATTTCATCATACAGTTTCATGATTTGTTTCTCCGCACCGAATACAATAGTGGGCTATATTTATTGTTAGGTAATGACTCACATCTCCTCTTCGTGATATTCCAAACCTCTGCAATAGGGTTTAAGTTTTGGAAATGAACATAAAGGATGCGACAAAATAGTATTTATGTAAGGCAATGTTCTTTGTATTAATCCTAAATCCGAAAAAAAAATATTGATATTCGATATGTCTGTCTTATATGCCCTGGGGATTCTTTTGACTTAAACCCCATACAAGAGGATTGAAATATCACGAAGGTGAGCTGTGAGAGATAGCCTAACAATAAAAGCCTCTCTGTAAAAAACCCCAGCCCCTTATGGTATTTTGTGCCGAGAAAACAAATTGTGAATTGTATGATGAAATTCCAACCCGCGTATTGGCAGAATTCAAAGCCACAAGTGACCCCACAACTCTTTATGACATGCTTACCTCACGAAGGAACACACTAGCAAACCGTCCTGGTAGAATTTTAGTTTCCTTGCAAAATAACACTGACATGCTAAGCTGTTAATTGTTACAACCGCTTTTCCATGAAATTCTAAAATGTACAATGAATAAAAATCAGGGTGTTACTAAAAATGTAAATAGTGCTCATAAAGACACCAAGTTTTCAGCCTTAATTAGTACGAAAATGATTATAGGGATCAACCATGGTTTTCAGTGTTCAAACATTCGATGGATCACGAGGAAGGTGTTTGAACACAAGGCCGCAGGCCGCGTGTTCAAAGACCTTCCGAGTGATCCAGCGAATGTTTGAACACTGAAACAAACCATGGTTGATCGCTATTCTTGCATTTTCACTCTGAATCACTTAAAATCTCTTGAAAATAACATTAGCAACGTAAAACCCCACCGAAAACAGCGGAGCTTCTTCAACGTCGGCCATTTTGTTTCTACGAAACACATGACGTCACGTCGCATTGACCAATGACGTCGCCCAGAACCCATGTTCAAACGGCACGTGAATTTCATGATTTGAACATGGGTTTTGCTGTTTGAACACGGCTTTCGACCAATCGAAAACGGCCTCAAACAGCTCTGCGTATAGATATCTATGCAAGAATATGCTTTCATAAGTTAAAAATAAAATTACAAACCATTAACCATAGTTCCTTGTGGAATCTTTGAAACTCGAATATCAGCAAAATTTTCGTTAAAAACTATTTGGCTCCATATGTTATGTAATCAATTTAGGCATACAACATCACAAGATCTGGACGTTTTATATACAGAGTAAATATTTTTACTCATACTTAACAAATTATATAAAAAAAAATCCCCCAGTTGTCAATATTTCTTGCCAGTGACGATTGGTCAAAAACAAAAGCTGTCAATTTACTTCTGAATATTGCAGGGGTATATTAATAACTGAACGCATCAGTACATCGATACTTCAGAGCGTGCAATCGCGAACATCTGATCACACCTCCTGTTTTTTGGGGGTCCATGCCTGTATGACTACATATCTCGTATTTTGTCAACATTATTACGGATTTTTTGAGCTAGGATGTACGATTTCGGTACCTTGGATTTTTACTTCAGAACATGTGCATACGACATCGAAACTTCAGAACATGTGCATACGACATCAAAACTTCACAACATGTGTATCCGATATCAAAAATCAAACCGACGTGTACGACATCAAAGCGATTCCCGATGTTAATGACAACACTCTGCAGGAAATGCGATGCGTGCTTAGGTAACGCCGGGAACGCTTTTATCATAAATCAACAAAGCCGGGCACCGGTAGTGCCATATCTCAGACAAAAATTGAAAAATAAATGAAAACATGTACCACATATGACTGTGGTCCAAAATGAGGCATCTAAACTGCCATTGTGTGTCCTTTCTCGGACAGAAAAAATGCAATTATGCGAAAAAACACCAAAGCCATATACAGAGGACAAATTTTGATTGCTGCTTTTCAAAGATATACTTGCACTGTCTTAAATGAGTTGAGATCAAAATTTAGAGCTTAACCCAGGACAAATAAAATACTGGCGGGTTTCTTTTGTAGTTGAGTATAGTTTAAGATTATGACAATTGCCAATCCATGAAAACCAGGAGTGGGTGACCAATCAGATAGCTGGATTAATTTAAACATTACCTGAAAAAAGCTTTTAGAACCATAGATGGCAACAAAAAACACATTTGCGTAAATAATCAGTGCTCCCTGATCCAATTTTGTCTATGTTAAGAAATATACTGACGTCAGTCAACAAAAACGCCTCAGTCAACTTTGACACGTCATATAGCCAAGATTAACAACTTGAAATATTTACATTTTTATTGCAATCGTCCTAGATGAAAGTATCTTTCTTGATGTTCTTCATTTCCCAATGAAAAACATTAAGTCACGTGATCTAGAGGCCACGCCTATGGGCGGGGCGACGTCAAAACCCATCCAGTGACGTTGTTTGTTTACTCTTGTTGTCGTGACGTTGGTCGCGTATCGCCATGACGTTAGGCGCGAAAATTTGACGTTTTGGCTGTTCCAAAATTACGTTAAGTCGGATTTAATGTCAAATAATATGAAAATGGGCGGTGATATGTGCAATTAAACATCTGATACTTAATTGATAATATAAAATGTAAATATAAGTATTGAAATTCAGATTTTAGCTTTCACTGGATGATGAAAAACATTAGCTGTTTTAATGTCTCCGAGCAACCCTTCGGGCTTCACAGACATTAAAACAGCCTAATGTTTTTCATTATCCAGTGAATGCTAAAATCTGAATTTCAATCCTTAATTATTTCAAATATTGGTCATATCTTTTGCACACCTTTTACGTATTCGGAATTACTGAAATGGAATTATTCAGACAGCTGCTTGAAAAATGACATGCTGTTGAAAACGCACACCCCTCGCAAAATCCCTATTCTGTTCATGAACCGGTCTATCAGGCATCGCTTCTTTTGATTACTGAAATTCTCCTTTGCAATACCAACACATATGCCTTAAAGCGGGATATCCATACGTGACCATATGTTGTTGAAACGCATTTTTGAAAACCGAATTTCGTTCTCTAGCATTATTGCCGTCACTGCAGCTAATGAATGGTAATAGCTGTCAAAATGGTCAAAAAGTTTTCAAAGGCTATCATGGTATGGCTATTTGACAAAGAATAGTTTCTATTGTT
Organism: Rugalucina vietnamica; assembly: GCA_964017185.1. NCBI lineage: Eukaryota > Metazoa > Mollusca > Bivalvia > Lucinida > Lucinidae > Rugalucina > Rugalucina vietnamica. The sequence goes on along the minus strand of OZ024878.1, from coordinate 45,099,731 downwards.
ATTTCTTCTGTCTTTCAGTGTGAAACGAACGTCCTTACAGATGACGTGTATTTGACGTCTAGGGAAATAAGCGTCAGAATACATGTACCACTGCTCCATTCTTGGCTATTCATTTAAAATGATGCGATTACGTTATGAAAATTAACTCAATGTGTGCATTCGAATACAACGTTATGAAAATTAACTCAATGTGTGCATTCGAATACAACGTTATGAAAATTAACTCAATGTGTGCATTCGAATACAACTTTATGAAAATTAACTCAATTTGTGCATTCGAATACAACGTTATGAAAATTAACTCAATGTGTGCATTCGAATACAACTGCATCGTTTCCGAGATGTTTCATCATTAGAGTTCGCAAGCATAAGAGACGTCTACGTCAAAAAAAATTTTCTACAGAAGCGTCGGCGAAAGAGGTACAGTCACAAAATTCGATAGAGAGAATGTTATACCAAAGCGAACAATGGTCCCGGACTATGGATTCACTTCGAACGCCAGAAACCGAACAGTATCATTTTTTCACCCAGTCTGTTTCTTTTCTTGTGAAAAGTCCCTATGTTATTTTCAGTATTTCAACTTCACGTAGTCCTGCAATGTTACGTTTCAAAATTTTGATGTTCTTAAGTTTGCAAAACGACTTTGCACGGCTATCAAGTCAAAACCGTCTGAGGTATAATGACGTCAGGATACATTTGTAAAAATGGTGCACCTACGCAAGTTTTGAGAAAACTGCGCATCATAACCAAATTCGGTTTAAGTAATACCATGAAAGAGAACGTAAAAATAAGGAAAATGCAAATTTCGTTTATATTGTTTACTTATTGACCAAGTTATGCAACGTTTTTTATTGAAGGCGTTTTTTATTGACGTCAGTATAGATGGACTGTTTGTGCCACCAAGCAAAGCTTATCAACTATATTGACTGACCATCTGATAACAGGTTACATATACTACAAGGTCTTTCTGCAAACATGATAGTGACGCATTGGAACATACTATGATAGAGAGGGTAGACAGGTTACACCGTTATATACCGTTATTAACGGTGAAGTAACGGAGACAACCTACGTGGCATTTAACTAGTAGTATAAAAATGGAAGCGATGTTGTCTACCCGTCATAGCTCAAATGGTAGAGGATACGACATACATAATGTTTATTCGGCGTTCAGGAAAGTTATGATGAGGGTTCGAATCCCTGTATTTCATTTAATTTTTATCATCTTTGTTGCTTTTTTGTAATTTCATTGTTTGTCTGTTTTTGTTTTTGATGTTGTTGTTTTACACCAGTGTTTTTTGTTGTTGTTTTTTTCAAATATGTCAATGTTCTTTTTTTTTCATCTTCATATTTTATTTATTTTTCGTACACATTTAAAATTCATTTATCAGTTTTCTGTATTTTTATTCAAATAACTGATTGGCAAACAAAAAGTAAAAATCAAAACGCAAAATAATGATAATAATAATAGTGAATAAATAAATAAAATAAAAAAGATATTCGTTAAGCGGGATTCGAACCTGCGACAGCGACACTTCAGCGAAACATTATATACATGCATTGGGTCTAGCACTATATGTGATAACGACGAAAATTTAGGTTAAAATAGTTGAGTTAACAACAGTAGCAAAACTGGATTACCTATTTACAACAGTCGGCAATGCCCATTTACCGTTACATTCTCTGACGTCACTATCATGTTTATTGCCGAGACCTGTACTCATGTTCTGAGCCTTTATATCACAGAATATGAGTTTACGTTGCGCCATCCATCCACACGTTTTAGATGTTTACGTACCTTGGTGGTCAATCCCCACCATTGAGTAGAACGATAAAATGGAGGCACACTTTCCCAACATACCATAGCTGTTGACTTGTGTAGTGCCGCTTGACCTCACGTGATAAAGTAAACACTAATCACCAACCACAGAGTCGCATTATTAAAAAAAATATACTTATTTTTAAAAGCAGTCTGATCAAGAAATGCATATCTGTCAGAGGTCAAGCGGCACGATCAAATTATCTGCACTATGCGTTATGCAACACATCAATCAAACAAACAAAACAATGCATCATAGCAAGGTTCATACACGAACATGACAGCTTGGGCGATGTAAGATCATCACTGAGCTTTCAAACTCCGGCCTAGAATTTCTTTTGTCGAGAAATGCTTGTTGATTTGTTGATTGACATCAACGATAAACAGGTGATGTCATTTCGACCAGAGCTAATGATCAATTATACGTCATTGCGAAAACATGCCCATGTAATATACATGTACAAAGAGTTTAAGCTGTAAAAATGAAATCTTCATTAGAAAAAAAATGTTATTTTTTACATGTTTGCTCATACACGGTGGATACACGTTTGAATCGCCCTGCTAGGTGGTTGAGGTGGTTCAAACGGGTACCCACAGTCTATGTTTTGGATCAGCGTGTCAGTTGATGTATATGAATTTGCTATATTTCGTAGTCTTCTCTCTGTTCATTATGGTCAATCCTTAGTCTTCCTTTTATAACCATAGTCAATCTATTTAGCATATATGCTGTAATAAGAACACACCAACTTGATTTTTTGGAACTTGTGACAACTTGTGCATTGGCGCATACTACAGTCTACCGTAACCGGTGAAAAGGGCCGGGAACTGCATTCTGTAGCTACTTGAGCCTCGACGCGAGAAAACCGGTCTTCGGGGTTTCCGACCAGGTCCGATACAAACCGGCCTGTACAAGCTCAGAAAAGAGCTAGAAGCTTGAAATTTCGGATTAAAGTAGAAGAGGAATTGTACTATCCGAGTAGCGAAAACAAAGGCGCTGATCAGCTTCGCGGTTACCGCGAAGCTGATCTGCGCCTTTGTTTTCGCATAGGCAATAATCCCGTTTTCTCACGATGCGGCTCACTTTGTTTTCGACTATGTCCATTCAGACAAGCTAGCAGCATCAACACCATACGAACAGTACTAAGGAAAGGCAAACCTACTTTCAATGAAATGGTGATGCTCTGCATGTATTGTTGCAAATTTTATAAGTTATTGTTTACATTTACCTTTACACTATTTATTGCAACTATGGATTCCCATTATTTTATATGTTTTCTACAATATAGTTTGCTTATTGCTGTTTAACTCCCATAATATCGAAACACTAAAAATGAGCAAGACATCTGGACTTCAACTTTTGCGTTTGAAAGCCGTTCTGTAAATTTTCGATGTGAGATCTTGGACAATCTGCATAACACGCATATGCTATTCGCAGGATACAATACAGAAACGAAATAGATAAATAAAACATCATTTGTTTAAATTATGACTAGAATTGTAATCACTGGATCTTAACTTGAATTACATATATATTTGTAGACGATCTGTTTGTCTACTTTATTGTTTAATTGCGATTTAGTGTTTGATATACAGTTCAACCTGTCTAATACTGCTCTCCCATATACCGAATTTTACTTGCAAATGCCATTCCGAATGCAATTTTGAGCAATTTCGCATCAATCGCTAGAAATTCGGAAGCATTTGGTAGCATTTTTAAGCATTCGGAAGCATTGGGTGAAAATTTCGAGATGTTGCGAAAATTAGGAGCATGCTCCTAATATTCGCAAGGAAATAATATTCTTAACATATTCGTAAAGACTTCGTAAACGATTCGGATTGATTGCAAGACATTTGTAACACCCACAAGCCATTTGCAAGGATTCTGTAGCATTAAATTCTATTGAGTTTTGATGTCCGTAAAGAATCGCAAGTGAATCGTAACATTTTTACATTCAAGACTCAGTTTTTAGCATAGTTTGTCTATTCAGGCCATATCCTTCAAGTATAGGTCATTATTTTTGGTGTTTAGCTTTAAGCTATCCAACAATGTACATGTATGACAGACAAACTAAAGTCCCGTAAATATTTTCTTTGCCCAGTAAAATTGTCTTTTTTATTGTGTAAATCGCAATTTGAGAGAAACAACAAAGTGGTGTGTGTTTCAAGAAAAGACTTGGATCAATAATGACACATTTTTTCCATGCCCCTTGGCATTGTGGGTGATTTCATTTCGTTTTACATTGATATTATTGGCTACAATGTTTGCGAATGTTAATATTGCTTTAAAGACATATTTCCATGTCTATTGAGGGTCATTAGATAAGGGACAGGGCATTAGAAAACCTAGTGCACTGACAATGACTAAGAATACAGGTACATGTAGGGGCCAAAACAGGAAAAATCAATATTGATGCACAGGGAGGCAGTTTTATTGCACAGGTTATCAGGTACATAAAATCAATAAACAGTGAGACTTCAGGTATTATCTTCAAGGGGCCTCTTTATGACCCCCTGCAGAGATGTGATAATCACCTCATTATGACAGTCCTTTGATCTAAGGGCCATATTGCACCATTAGGGGTCATTAACCGAATAAACAGTGGTACCACTTTTTGCTTCTTCAGAAGTAGGTCTTTAAACCCAATGATTCTCCATGTATTTGCTCTCAACTCTTTCATGACTGTATCATTGATCAGGAAAACATGTCCGTGAAATGTACATCCCCTTAAACCCCACTTTTATATAGAAACACTGGGGTTTACAGGGGTATACCTAATTTTCTTATTTTTGATCCAAAACATTAATTGTGGGTATTCGTTAGAACCGCATCTGTTTTGAGCAAAAATATTGAAAATAACAACGCTGATTTTTTCCATTGAAATTTTCAATTTTTACAACTTTAAGAAATCTGTATATTACTTAAGAAATGAATTTCATTTTTCTGGTGTTCATGGAGCTATGAACCGCAGTGGGTCGCGTGCAAAGTGAATGAACCCCGAAGGGGTTCATGTAAGCTTTGCTAGCGACCCACTGCGGTTCATAGCTCCATGAACAACAGAAAAATTAAACTCATTGCTTATATTTACATTCATTTCTCTCTATCGCTTGTTGAAAAATCACCAAGGCGGTCACATTTACCAGCAAACAGAGAATCTGCACACAGTGTGTGTTCAAACAGCGGAACGGCGTCGACGTTTACAACGTCCAATCAGATTGGCGAGATTCATGTTTTTTGACGTCAAGTTTGGATTACGTCACGTCGCGTGACACAATGTTGTTCATGGAAGTATGAACACAGATGAACATCTAATGGTTCATCTAAGGAGGTTTTAGAAAAATGTAAATATATGGGCATGTTTTCGTAATGTAATGTACTGATCAGCTGAAGCTATGGATTATGTCAAGTGACAGGACTAGGAGAATGACTTTTTATTGAGACCAGAATGGTATTAGAACGGTATCAAATAAAAATAAGTAACAATTGTCTTAATGATTTACAAATTTATACATCAAGGTCTTGGCGCTGACTACATGATGGTTAAAACATAAATAAGAGTTTCGTTTGGTTTGGTTATTGCTTAATGTCCTATGGGAAGCTTAAAGTGTCTTGCTCAAGGACAATACATGGCGGGGGTAGGTGTCGAACACAACCTGTAGATCCAGAGTCCTGTACTTTACCACTATGCTACCGCACTTCATGCTTAAAGTGATTTATCAGAACCAGTCCGTCAATAGGACGTGTGTATTCACGGCGCCAGTTGGATATCGTAACATCTGCCTTCGCCTAGTCTGTAAATATTTTTATTGCCGTTGTCCCACCTTACTCCCACCCCATAACCATAATAAAAACCCGTCACTGTCCCTTCACCACCGCCGTCTTCGTTTCCGTATTGACCCATCCAATCCTTGCCTCTCACGACCCGGGAACCAATTTTTATCAAAGCTATTAGCTCAGGCTCATAATCTGGACTTGCGCTACGACTCAGATATTCTAAATGCTTCTTAACCAAATCATCTGTAAATTCGCCCGAAAACCCTATCAAATCGACCCGATTGATCTTCCTCGAGCCCTTAATTAGAGGCGAGTAAGGTTGCACGTCCAATTCTGTTTTCCCCAACTTAATAGGTCGTTTCTTCATAACCGTTTCCACACTTTTACGGTCGCAGAATTCGATGAAGGCACTGTTTTTGTCGCTGAGTATTTTCACACTTTTGACAGGGCCTCCTCCTTGTTTCTTGGTCGACTCGAAGAACATTTCTAACAGCTCTTCATCTGCATTGTCCGGAATGTTCCTAACCAATAATGTATTGGTGTTAGTCGGGACTTTTGTGGCTTGTGTGCCAGCCGTGCGTCGTGGATCTGAAATAAACACGTCATTCAATTCACACGACAGCATTTGTATTAGCCCTGATTAGGTAGACAGACATTGCTTTTGTCAAATTTTTTTCGGGGGTTTGGGGTTGTGGGGGTATAGGAACATCTGGAAATCATGTATAGGCAAGTTTCGTAATGAGGAAAAAGTCCTACATGTATGTTGGAGACATAAACATCCAGCATTTTCACCATTTTATGATTACATCATTGTATTTATAATTATATTTAAGTGTAGATTTAAAAACAAAACCGCATGTACAGAACGTTGACTCTTCAAAAAAAAAAAAAAAAAAAAAAAAAAAAAAAAAAAAAGTTACCTCCTAACGACACTTCTAACTTCGGTGCCTGTCCTTCTGCATAGTGGATATTCGCCGAGAACTCTTCTGGTGTCGCCTTGTTTATGTGGTCGACAAGACTGGTTTTTACAAATCCCAGGAATTCCTTCGGGACGGGTACCACAGACGAGTCCAAGCTATCCGATAATACGTCTTGTTCACTCGCCATTTTACTTTGAAGGTCGTTTTAGCCAAGACCAAATTAAATTTACTTCCTCTTTCGTTTTTGAAGAAAACTTAAATATGACCTATATATTTGAATATAGTTTTATTGGTGTAGTACTGATTTTATTGATTTTGTGTAACTTTTCGTGATTGGAGATTTCCCTTAAAATTAGTAAACAGAACAACATACAATTGTTTGACAAGGCTAACATATACATGTGTATAGGCTACTTATCAGAATTGCTAGGTCGGGTGGGAAAATGGGCCCCGCCCATTTGGGCCTAACGAAATAGATGGGCTGCTTGTGCCTCCAGACAAACCTTCTTCGCTACTGACTGGCCATCTTACTTAGGTCTGAGACTGCCAAGAAAATGTGATCCATGTAAAACTTCCCATACATATAAGTATGGAACGCCAAAGCTGTCTGATGGTAAGGAATAAAAACATTTGATTCATCATCATTATATCCTGCTCACATTTGATTATATGTTGTATAGCTTTGTGGATGCAGACTGCACGACCGATAGAAGACTGTCTGTCTGCCAACTAAACATGAGACTCACGTGTGCACGGCCTGTGAGATCCCCTCAGTTCTCTGATTTATTTTTTTGCTATTACAGAAATTTATCGTCAGTTAAGATTGGTTTTGTAAGCAACATTTAATATCATCAGGTCCCACTTTGAATAAGGCTAGCTTTTATATCGACTACCCTGTTGAAATTTTCAAAATCACAGTGGCTGTCATTGGTTCCGTGTTCAACTTGCCATTTTTTTTTTAATCTGAAGGGTCACTGATGAGGCTAAGGTAGCCGAAACGACGGTATGGCCCATTCTGTTTCCCATTAATATGTTCACTGCTCTTAAAAGATCTCAGTTTTAATTTCTATTTGTTCAGCTCTAACAGAAACATTCCTAGCTTAGTGACTAGTCAAAACAAGTCTTTGAACCAGAGGACCAATTGTTCTGTTATAGGTTTTTTTTCTACTAATAGCCATGGCGGCCATCTTGGTCACGTCACTCAAAGTTTCCTTCCCACTACCTTATCAGGCTCTACATAAAGCTTGGTTTCCATTGGCCAAGCGGTTTCAGAGAAGAAGATAAATAAAGGTCAAAAAATGCTCAAGATAGAGCCCCTAAACACAATTTTAACATAAATCAAGGGTCATAACTCTGTACTTATTTGATGAAACTAACACATCTTTATTCACAAAATACTCCTTCCTGTTATGAACTCCTATGCACAATTAGAAGAAAATTGGTCAATAAATGCTCAAGATAGAGCCCGGAAACAAAATTTCAACCTAAACCAAGGGCCATAACTCTGTACTTATTTGACAAAATTTACTCATCTTCAATCTCAAAACCACTCCTTCCTAATATGAACTCATATACAAAGTTTGAAGAAAATTGGTCAATTACTGCACTGCTCAAGATAGAGCCCGGAAACAAAATTTTATCGTAAATCAAGAGCCATAACTCTAGCCTTATTTAACAAAATTTACCATCTTCAGTCCCAAACCACTTCTTCTTGTAATAAACTCCTATACACAGTTTGAAGAAAATCGGTCAATAAATGCTCAAGATAGGGCCCGGAAACAATTTTTAACGTAAAACAAGGGCCATAACTGTACCTATTTGACGAAATTTACCCATCTTCAATCCCAAACCACTCCTTCCTGATATAAACTCCTATACAAAGTTTGAAGAAAATCGATAAATAAATGCTCAAGATAGAGCCCGGAAACAAATTTTAACGTAAATCAAGGGCCATCACTGTACTTACCCATCTTCAATTCCAAACCTCTCCTTCTTGATATGAACTCCTATACAAGGTTTGAAGAAAATCGATAAATAAGTGCTCAAGATAGAGCATGGAAACAAAGTGCTGACGGACGGACGGACAGACAGACAGACAGACAGACGGATGGACAGACACTCGAAAGCAAATTTTTGCGGAGGGTATAACATGATACCCGCACTTTTTCATGTGGCGGGGTATAAAAATATTGCGAAATTTCAGTCAACATAATACAGACAAGCATGAATACGCAGTAATATACCCGACAAAAAAGAAACGCAAAGGTAAAATTTTCTCGTGTAGGTCTTCATAAAATGCTCAAATTCAAAACGTTATAGAATGTATATTTCTAATTTGCTAAAATTCACGCTGAGCATACATGAAGATGTATTCTATAACGCTTTAACGAAAACATATTTCTGCAACCGGCGATCATCTCTAGGACCTGATTATTCAAAGGTACCATAAACAGACATGCGAGTTTGTGTTTCATCGGTATAAAAATATTGCGAAATTTCAGTCAACATAATACAGACAAACATGACTACGCAGTAATATACCCGACAAAAAAGAAAAGCAAAGGTGAGATTTTCTCGTGTAGGTCTTCATAAAATGCTCAAATTCTAAACGTCATGTAGAATGTATATTTCTAATTTGCTAAAATTCACACTGAGCATACATGAAGATGTATTCTATATAACGCTTTAACGAAAACATATTTCTGCAACCGGCGATCATCTCCAGGACCTGATTATTCAAAGGTACAATAAACAGACATTCGGGTTTGTGTTTCATCTGTAAGGTGCAAAAACGATACTTTTTTGCATTAATGACACGCCAAATTTACAGTACTTCAACAGGAGTGCGCCAGGGGAGAAATCAGTCCCTGGCTCTCACAAGAGATGCTAACTTGGACACACAGTCATCAGACATTTCAGCAGAGGAGATCAGAGAATCAGGGAGGTCATTCCAGTCCCTGCTAGTCTGTGGAAAGAAACTACTTTTGTATGCTTCTTTGCTCGCTGATGGTATTTGAAATGATTTCTACAACGCCTATTCTTCGGGATAAGGGCATCTGTATGCATTCTGGCTTTACCCTTCAGACCTTTGTAAAGCAGTATAAATCTACTATCCTTCCTCCTTTTTTAAGAGTTGACCTAAAATGCCAGTCATTCTCCCAGTTTCACAATCATAATTTCCAGTCACAAACATTGCGGAACGATTTTGGACCTTTTTCCAGTTCTTCCTGGAGGCCATGAGTGTGAGGGTTACAAATTGAACATCCATATTCCAAGACCGCACCAGTCCTTTTTGGTGGTACAGTTCATAAAACTAAGACTAAAACGTTTCATGCTTTATAGATCTACGGTGTATCCCTAGGATGTATTTTATATTTAAAATGCGGTTAGATACAACAGCTGCCAAGCCTTAAAAGTCTGTGTTTGAACGAAATGGGGATAAAAGATGGAAAGAGTGCGTATCTGGGGTCCTTGAGAAGTACACAAAAGGTTTTAAGAGAGAATGAAAAACGGTGCAATTTTTTTATTTGACTTTGACATTTGACCCTACCTGGTTAATGGCCACTTTTGAAGCGCAGTTTTGGTCCCCTTGTTTAAAAGTGCATGCAGTGCATGGCCGAATAGCATATCTTTGAAATGGTATAAATTAAATTGCGTTTATTCTTATGAGCTTTGTGAAAAAATGGTTAATGGCAGCATTGCGTTTCTTACTTTGTCGTGTATAAATTATTTCTATACTACAATACGAAAACATGTCCGTGTAATGTATGCCCCCTTGAACCCCACTTTTATATAACAAAACTGGGGTATGCAGGGGTATACCTATTTTTCTTATTTTTGCTCCAAAACATAGATTGTGGGTACTCGTTAGAACCGCCTCGGCGAGGCGGTTCTAACGTGTACCCACTTTCTATGTTTTGAGCAAAAATAAGAAAAATATCGAAATTTTTCAGCTGAAAATTTTTAGTTCTTAAACCTAAAAAAAATCTCTGTGCATTGCATGGGCAAGTTTTCGTAATGAATTGCAGACTTGGATTAGGTGAGGAGGCTATGCCTATTATTGCGGTGTTACAAATACATGAAATAAATCTAATTTGTTCAAAAACGTTTGTGAACTATTCAAAAATATAATAAAAAAATTACGAGTTTCCATTTTTCTCCATTTCCAGACTCCCGTTGCTTATAAATAATAATTATTATGCAAGGACGTGATACTTATCAGTTGAATTGGAACGGTTTATTCATGATTCTTTACAATTTTATTGAAAACGAGTCTTAAATAGATGTAAAATGCTGCAAAAATCCCTTCATGTATTAATTTAAGCGTTCATGTGTTGCAAATACTATTGAAATCTTGCATATACATGTAAGCTTGCGTGAGTGTTTTGTAATATCTTTTCAATTTATGAATCTATAACTTCATTTAAATAGAAGATAAACTCATGTTCGATGAAAACGCAACACATACGTATCTTAATCATCGTATATCGTAATTATCATACATGTTTCCATTTCTATCGATATTTTCATATTTGGTTTAAACATATTTATATTCCAATGTTGTACAGAAACAAAACAAAGACATGCAATCAAAGACAGGATCAGAACGAAAGCGTAAACGCTTATTTATTTCTTTTCCTAAGCATTGTAAACAATGAAGGTTGCAATTTGTTTTGGATAGTCTACAAGCATCACTGGCAAAGGTTTGAAAATTAAGAAAATAAATATTGTGTACGTAGTCTCGTGCAGAAAATAACTGCCAAAAATTTACCTAATAGATAAATATACTGAGAGGAATTAGATACTTATGTTTTCAACATTACTCAGTTTTGTTTTCTTAATTTTAGATTGATTTTGAATATATCCAGTTTGTATATTTTGAGTGTGGCAGTGTGATATTTCTGCTTCATATTTGGCATTTTAAAATTTGGACTCCGTCAAATGTAATAGAGTTAAGTCATTTTGACGTTTTCTTCCCAAAAAGCAATAAAAGCCATTCGCTAATGTAAAATAACGAGTATAAACGTCTGTGATCGAGCACAGATATTTTTAATTTAAGATTTTATTATTCAAAACGTTAAGTTTTGTTTCTAACGTCAAACATGATAGTGTATTTTTGACGTTCATTTAAGCCAGTAAAAGATTTTCATTATAAATATCCAAAGTCAGTGTCTATGGAAACTCAGACGAGGCATTTAGCTTCTTAAATTTGAAATTCGAAAACCATTTTCGGTGTTTGCAATGTATATCTTTGAATTGTGAACGTCACGTCAAGGTGAGGAATGGGGGTCCCATTTTTTACAAACAGTAGTTTTATTTGCATCAACACATGATATGCCTATAAATTCAATGATTAATTGAGTTCCTGTCAAGGGCCACCTTGCAGAAATCGATACCATAGCATAAAGAAGTGAAGTAAAGAAAAGTAAAGAAATGACATGTAAAGTAAAAAAAGTGAAGTGAAGTGAAGTGAAGTAAAGTAAAGTAAAGCAAACCAAAGCAAAGTAAAGCAAAGTAAAGATAGTAAGTAAGAAAGTACGTAAGTATTTCCACTGATTTTCTCATATCAATTTACTATTTGGTGAATTGTGAAAGGACATACTAGCAAAATGGAACAATTATGAGATACTTTGGTCATGAAGTGTTGTTGTTTTTTTCCTAAACCTAAGTTAAAGTAACCAGCAGACTGGTGTCATGCCGCAGGTTAACGCGAGATATAGAATGTAGGTGTGGATGCATTAAATGCATGTTGGTACCAGAAACTAAATGGTATAAGTCGCATGTGTGAAAATAATTGAATAACTAATAGTTAAAGCATATCAGGTAAATGAGTGCGTTTTATTTGACACAAGTATACTACTATGCTCATACTTGATTTTGAAAGTAACGGGTTGTTTCTTTTGAAAAGGATATAGACTGGGCTGTATTCAAAAAATGATTCTGGTCCCCTGTTTCATTTTTACAATTTTATAATGGTAAACGCAGGTGAGTTCTGTTTAGTTCATTAGATACATGTACCTTTACGAAAACTTGTCCATGCAATATACCGAGAATTTAAAGTTGTAAAAAATGAAATTCTTTGGTAAAAAAAATGATAGTTTTCTTATTTTTTCTCAAAACATAGATAGTGACGTGTATATTGCGGAAATAACGTCAAATGTAAATAAATCGTTGTCACAGTCAATAGAGATGCAGCGTTAGAACCACAATCTATGTTTTAGAGCAAAAATAAGAAAAATAGGTATAACCCTGTATACCCCAGTTTTACTATATTATGAAAATGGAGTATACGAGCACATATGCGGGTATTCATTTCACGGACATGTTCAGTTGATTAGATTGAACGCACTTGTTAATAGCATGATAGCTAATGTTCAACGCGTAAAATGTAGACTTTATAGTTTCAGTTCTCTTTCAGTTGTCGTTAAATAATAATAATAATAATAATAATAATAATAATAATAATAATAATAATAATAGTTATAAAAACAACAACAACAATAACAATATATATAAAATTGTTGCCCTTGAGTCAGTGAGGGTGAAATGACGATTTGTTCACCCGAGGCGGGTAATATGACCTGTCGAGGATGAACAAATCGTCATGTACATGTACCCCTTTCTCAATGGAATAGGATACATGTAGAAGCTTGAAATTTCGGATTTAAATGGAAGAAGGGCTGTACTCCGAACAGCGAAAACAACGGCGCTGATAAGCTGTGCAGTAACTGCACAGCTGATCTGCGGCTTTGTTTTCGCATAGGAAAAAAAATCAGGTTTTCTCATGACGTGACTAATATATATTTCAGCTGTATAACATATTCCATATATTTGAGCCGCATCGTGAGAAAACCGGATTTTTGCCTAGGCGAAAACAAAGGCGCAGATCAGCTTCGCGGTAACCGCGAAGCTGATCAGCGCCTTTGTTTTCGCTACTCGGATAGTACAATTCCTCTTCTACTTAAATCCGAAATTTCAAGCTTCTAGCTCTTTTCTGAGCTTGTACAGGCCGGTTTGAGTCGGACCTGGTCGGAAACCCCGAAGACCGGTTTTCTCACGTCGCGGCTCATTTTATTATCATAGCCCAACTGATTCAGCCGAAGCGAAGATTCCTATGTGGAATATCTATCTGCGCGGCATTAATGCCTTTGAGTATCATGTACATGTACATGGGCGTCTATCGACCAGGAACTTTGACGAAAATATCGGCCATCCAATATAACGGCGGCGATAAGGATGCAATCCTGAGGAATACAACCAAAACTGATCCAGGTATCCATCAGGAAAACATGTCCTTGTATTAAATACCCCCCCCCCCCTCAAACCCCACTTTTATATAGAAAAACTGGGGTATGCAGGGATATACCTATTTTTCTTGTTTTTGCTCCAAAACATAGATTGTAGGTACTCGTTAGAACCGCCTTGGCGAGGCGGTTCAAACATGTACCCACAATCTATGTTTTGAGCAAAAATAAGAAAAATATCAAGATAATTCTACTGAAAATTTTCGGGTTTTTTTTTTTACAACTTAAAAACCCCTGTATATTGCATGGGCGTGTTTTCGTAATGATAAAAGATAAGACTGAGCCGCTGCATGAGAAAACCGACAATCTGGGTTTCCGATCAGGTCTGACACAAACCGGCCCATGTAGTTTAGAATAAGACCAAATGCTTAAAATTTCGGGTTTATGAAAAAGAGGGTAAAGTAAATCCCTCTGTACTATCCGTTTAGCAAAAACAAAGGCGCTGATCGCCTTTGTTTTCGCCTATGTTTTCGCCTATGCATATTGTTGCGCCTTTGTTTTTGTCTTTGTTTTCGCCTATGCATATTGTTGGTTTTCTTATGCAGCAGCTCAAGTGATGTCCAATATTTGTGTAGATATCCATGCAAAAAAGCAACAACGAGACCGGACTTAGGATTGCAAAGCACGAAAATCACTTGTCTCAAAGGTACCAACAAGTCCAAAGAAGGGGTTGGATTAAAATCAATAAAATCAATGTCAGTACATGTGAATAGAAATGGTCAACACCAGGAAAACATGTCCGTGCAATGTAAACCCCCGCAACCGGTACCCCACCTCCTTTTCATAAAGAAAAACTGGGGTTTGCAGGGGTATGCATAATTTTCTTATGTCTGTTCCAAAACTCGGCGAGGCGGTTCTAACGTGTACCCACAATGCATGTTTTGATCAAAAATGTTAAAAATATCGAAATTTTCAAATTTTATTGGTAAAAAAATCTCTGTATATTGCATGGGCATGTTTCTTTAAGATATAGAGTGCAAGCAAGAGTAAAGAATAATAATTCGATCTGTGATAACGTTTATATTTCTAATATTTCTATTTTTAGAGCGTTCATCAACTCACGTTGAAAATTGGACTACAGTTAACCCCGCCACTCAGTATCCTCTCCAGGTTGATATCACAGATACACAGTTTGTTAGTTTCACTTCTAAAAGACTTCATAAGACCCTCTGGTACAACCCACCTTCATGGCTATCTACGGAAAACCTAAATGAGCTGACGAGAACTTGTCCGGTCAGTAATTGCGAACACACAGCCAACAAAAAATTCTCATACTCAAGTTCTGCTTTGATATTTTGCACAATTGATTGCAGTGCATTAAGTCAGCCACCACTAAATGAGTCTGAGCGGCCTAAAAATCAAATTTGGATATACTTTGGGCTAGAGTCGCCAATAACGGTAGAACGACTATCTAAAGGACGAACTCCAAAATGGAGACATAGTTTTAACTGGACAATGTCATACCAACTTGACTCGGATATAGTGGCTCCTTATGGAGCTCTAATACCTAAACCGTTTGTAGAAAATCGTAATTTTTCAGAAATATTCCACAGAAAAACAAAATGGGCTGCGTGGTTGGTAAGCAAATGCAATGTATCCAGTTTGCGTGAAACTTTTGTTGATAAACTTAAAAAATATGGTTTTCCCGTAGACATTTTTGGTCGATGTGGGAAACGATTAACAGAAGATCCGGAGAAAATGATCAGAGGTGACTATAAATTCTACTTAAGCTTTGAAAACACAATGTGCAAAGATTATATTACCGAAAAGTTCTTTAAATATGTTAGGTATGATACAGTACCTGTAGTTAGGGGTGGGGCGAACTATAAGAAACTGTTACCAGACCATACCTATATTGATACAGCAGACTTTAACAGTTTCGAGTCTTTGGTGGATTACCTAAAGTTGGTTGGGGCCAATGAGACACTTTATACAACGTATTTAAGGAACATAGCAAGATATACACTCAATCTGTTTCATGAAAATAACATGCCATTTTGTAGCCTGTGCAATAAACTAAATAATGCACGCGGGTACCAAAAGACATACACAGAGATTCCAAACAACCTTGAACAATGTTTTATAACGCATGATATTAACACTTTTGACAAAACAGACACACCAGTCGTATAGGGGTAGCTTCTGCGTTACGTAAACGTGCCCATGCAATATACAGAGATTTTTAAAATGTGTAAAAAATGAAAATATTCAGCAGACAATTTGTAATTTTTTTCTTATTTTTGCTCAAAATACGGATTGTGGGTGCACGTTAGAACCGCCTCAGCGAGGTGGTTTTAACGAGTACACACACTCTCTGTTTTGGAGCAAAAATAAGAAACATAGGTATACCTCTGCAAACACCAGTTCTTTCTGTATAAGGTGGGGTTCAAGTGGGTATACATTTCATGGACATGTTTTCCTGATGGATTATTACCACTGTAAAGTTGTACCATTGTATATTAGGATTATAACCCCTCTGAAGGTGTACCATTGTGTATTAGGATTATGACCACTGTGAAGGTGTAAAATTGTATATAAGGATTATGACCCCTGTAAATGTGTACCATTGTTTATTATGATTATAACCCCTGTAAAGGTGTACTATTATATATTAGGATTATGACCCCTGTAAAGTTGTACCATTGTTTATTATGATTATAACCCCATGTGAAGGTGTACCATTGTATATTAGGATAACGACCCCTGTATATTAGGATTATGACGCCTGTTAAGGTGTACCATTGTTTATTATGATTATAACCCCTGTAAAATTTATCATTGTATATTAGGATTATGACCCCATGTGAAGGTGCACCATTGTATATTAGGATTATGACGCCTGTAAAGGTGTATCATTGTTTATTATGATTATAACCCCTGTAAAAGTGTACTATTACATATTAGGATTATGACCCCTGTAAAGTTATACCACTGTATATTAGGATTATAACCCATGTAAAGGTGTACTATTATATATTAGGATTATGACCCCTGTAAAGTTGTGCCACTGTATATTAGGATTATGACGCCTGTAAAGGTGTACCATTGTATATTTGGATTATGACCCCTGTAAAGGTGTACCATTGTATATTAGGATTATTAAGCTGTAAAGGTGTACCATTGTATATTAGGATTATGACGCCTGTAAAGGTGTACCATTGAGTATTAGGATTATAAACCTGTAAAGTTTTACCATTGTATATTAGGATCATGACCCCTGTAAAGATGTATCATTGTATATTTGGATTATGACGCCTGTAAAGGTGTACCATTGTATATTAGGATTATTAAGCTGTAAAGGTGTACCATTGTATATTTGGATTATCGTTCAGATCTCCAGTTGCAGAGCACTTCCGGTTGCCAGGGCATGACTTCTTGAGTCATGCCTCTGTTTGTTGCTTGGACCACAATTCGGGTTGGACGGACAAGACCAGAAAACAGCGTGAGAGCTACTGGATACGCCGTCTCAACACACTGAATCCAAGCGGCATCAACAAAGGAGATTAGTCCAAAATCTCTTCAGTTGACCAGCCATTATGGTTTCCTTCATCTGACCAGTTTCCCTGGGTTCTCTCAGTTTGCCAGTCCCCCTTGTTTGTTTCCCCAACAAGCTGGAATTACACACACATTCCAATGGCATGCAGGCCGTCATCTGTTCTCGTTTTATAGCAGTGTTTCCTTCACCTAACCAGTTTTCCTGGGTTCTCAAAGTTTACTAGTTTTCATGGGTTCCCCAAGTTTACCGGTTCTCCTGGGCACCCCCAGCTCACCAGTGCTTCTTGGTTCCCCCGACAAGTTGCAGTTCCACACACAATTTAGTTTCCTTCATACAACCAGTTTTCCTGGGTTTCCAGTTTTTTTTCCCCAATTTACCAGTTCTCCCGGGGTTCCCCAGACAAGTTGACATGCAGACCGTCATCTGTTCTCGGTTTGTAGCAATGATTCTTTCATCTTACCAGTTTTCCTGGGTTCTCCCAGTTTACCGGCATTCCTGGGTTCACCCAATATACCAGTTTTCCTGGGTTCCTACAGCTCACCATTTCTCCTGGGCTCCCTCCACAAGTTACAGTTTCACACACATTCCAGTTATATGCAGACTGGCATCTGTTCTCGTTTTGTAGCAGTAATTGCTTTATCCTACTCGTTTTTCTGGGTTCCCCAGTTTTCCTGGGTCCCCACAGCTTACCAGTTATGCATTCTGTAGCAGTGTGTCAACCTATGGGCCATTTCAGCTACATACGTATATCTGTCTCGTCTCTCTGCATAAGGCATGGTTTTCGCATCCCCCTTTTCTTGCTTGTAGCGGTGTGTTCGCCTCCTCTTCTGACCACATAAATGTGATTTTCATCTAAATTCTTCAAATTTCAATAAATCAAATGTTCGCCAATTGAGCACAAAGGCAATTTTTATATAAATTTCTATATTTCAAAAATCGAGGATGGCCATTTTCGCCGTCTCTCCTTCCAAGCACCGTCCATGAGCAGTTCTGGGATGATTTGCATTCATGGAAAGTACTCTGTTTGACTCCATTTTGTGCTTATTACCGTGATTTTTATCTGGTTGCCTCCAGCCCTGGTTCCCCAATGTTTAACTTACATAGCTAATACACAATTACCGAGTAAAAATAAACACACCGCTACAAACTGACTTTATGTAGTAAAGTGACGCGCAATTTTTGCCGCCATTTCTTAGCAGATACTGGGCCCTTTCAAAGGGCGTTCATGAATTAATTTTAAGTCGTTTACCCACTGCCGAACATACAGTGGTGTCAACTTTGTCACATTTCATGTGATTTTTGTGTATTTGTGTATTTTTGCATTGTTTTTTATTTATTTTGTTTATTTACCTATTTTCATTTTTTTCCAGTTTTTACCTGTAAATACATACTGACTCTGAAGAAGGCGAAAGCCGAAAGCGCGCTTAGTTTGATTTATTCTTGCACTGTTAATGGTTTAATCCCCCTATATATATATATATATATATATATATATATATATATATATATATATATATATATATATATATATATATATAAGAAAATACAAAAAAATGACTTAAGAAATATATATATATATATATATATATATATATATATATATATATATATATATATATATATATATATATATATATATATATATATATATATATATATATATATATATATATCAAGAGCAGTGAGCATATTAATGAGAAAAGTGAGGAGCCATACTGCGGTTTCGGCTACTTAAGCTTTTTTAGTGACCCTTTAGATTTGGCAAAACGGAGAGCCAAAATACAGCGACTTTGAAACTAGTCGGTACAAGACTAGTATTATTCCAAAAGCGCCAAATATATAAAACTTTGATAGAAAATGAATCTAAACTGTTTTGTGAATTTCTTTTGATTTCTCAGTATACCCACACTGATCTCAAAGGACCAAAAGGAAAATACAATCTGCACTATGGATGATGTACGTGAATACGCTTTTTGATATGCAGTATTTTGTTTGTCATTTGGCAGTATTCTAAAGGCTAAACCGATACTGATTTGAATTAACCATTTGTTTTGAATATAAGGCACGACACTGTATGTATTGAATGCTTATCAGATGGATTAAAACAATAGACAGAATACTGTAATTATCCAAGTTTAAACTCAGACATTAGCGACTGAAAGGATGGAAAGAAGTTATATCAACACCTCCGATAGTTTTGAAGATACAGTGACGGACGTTGCAGATTCCTTGTTGGATTTTGCTATATCGGACTTTGTTGAGACTTTATACGAGGCTAGAGCCGCAAAGAAGATTTCAGCGAAGATACACCAAGCTGAAGGACAGTTACCAAAGTTTATGTTTATATTGGGAGATAATTCAGGTATAGAAAAAATACATGGACCGCGCCGATTTACCTCGCGTGATAATAATTTGTAAACATTAGAAATTTGGTACTAACTTGCTAAAGATATATGAGTATGTTTTGTATACTGCATTATTGAAAAACAAACCCATCTGAAACACTCTGTTCAAAAATCATCTTATGTATATCCATGGTAGTAGTATACCGACAGTGAGAAATAAAAAATAAACTGAGATCCTTTAAGAGCAGTGAACATATTAATGAGAAAGGAGATGGGCCATACCATGGTTTCGGCTACTTCAGCCTCTTCAGTGACCCTATAGAATTGGCAACATTGAGCCAAAGATAATGACTGTTATTTACATCGTTCAACAGGGTAGTCGCTCGGGTAGTCGATACAAAAAATCCAAATGGGGTCAAATATATTAAAACGTTGTTTAGAAAATGAGTCTAAACCGATAATGATTTTCTGATTTCTCAGAATACCCTCGCTGATCTCAAAGGACCTAAAGGAAAATAAAATCTGCGCTATGGATGATGTACGGGGATACTTTTTAGGGCCGCCACTGTAACATTAGGTTAAATGGTTTAGATTCGTGTGCATAAGACAACGTGAAGGATGTGATCCATATGGGTACAAACTATTCGCGTCGTATTCCATACATGGCCTCATTGCCTCTTAACTGAGCTGTGTGCTAGTTTTCATACAGTCCAACCTGTCTTAACAAGCGGCCAAGGGAAACACTAAATTCGCATGCTTAACTTGCTTAATAGAGGTTATGTTCTGACACTGTCCTATCAAACCATGCTAGCTAGAAATAAATAACAGCACTTCCCTGTCTACAAAATTAACCAGAGGACCAATGTTCCTGTAAAGGCTCACCTGAGATCTGTTGTATATACCAATAAACATGTTTGAATATTATGGAAAATGGCCAAAGTAAAGGGGCAGATGAAGCCCAGGGGCCATTTTTTTCATGATAATGAATGTCCTGTCCATTTGCCAATTTCCTGCAAGTCAATCCCATCAACTGACATTTTAACAGTTTAAACCATTCAAAGGCATAGGCGACCTATGTTGACCTTGTCGTAAAATAGGTCAAGGTCACCACAGGGTCATGATTTATATACGTATTGTAGTACTTAAGCCATCGATGCTTCATGCCAAGTTTCTTAGAAATCGGTCCACCGGTCCGGAGAAGATTGTTGAAGGGTTTTTACCATATATGGGCATGGCGGCCATCTTGGTCATGTGACCTGGACCATTTATATACACATTGGTTACCCCATTCTTCACATAAAACTTGGGTTTGATTGGCCGGATGGTTTCAGAGTAGGTGTTCAGCCTACTGCGAATTTCCTGCAATACTTTCAATTTAAATGACATTTTAAAAGTTTTCCCCATTCAAATGCATTGGCGATCTATGTTGACCTTGTCGTAAAATAGGTCAAGGTCATCGCAGGGTCATGATTTATATACACAGTGTAGTACTTGAACCATTGATACTTCATGCCAGGTTTCGTTGAAATTGGTCTACCGGTTCCGGAGAAGATTTTTGAAGGGGTTTTACCATGTATGGGCATGGCCGTTATCTTTGTCATGTGACCTGAATTATTTATATACACATTGGTTCGCCCTTCCTATAAATGCTTGATATAAAATTTGGCTTTCATTGGCCAGTCATTTTCAAAGAAAAAGACAACAAGCAACGAATTATGGCATCTGGACCGTGTGAAGACAATTTTGACACCTTACAGAGTTTAATTATCCATGCCAAAATATTTCAAATATTTCTTTTATGTAGCTTATAAAATGAGGGGCTGCTTAAAGACAAACTTGGGACAGAAAATAGTGGCCTCTGGCCCCATAATACTGGTACATGCTTAATAGAGGTTCATTTACATGTAAAATCATTTAAGGGAAATGAAAGTGCTTGCTTAAGACAGGTGCTTGCTTAACACAGGGCTTGCTTTTATGCCATCGATAGAATTGTTTCTTTTCTAGGTTACCCACCCGTGTCCGCCTCAAGAACCAAGAATGCTACACAGAAAACGACGAAAACCATATTAGTCAAGAATATTCCTGCAACAGCTGACGATGAGCTACTGGAGGTTTTCTTTGAATCCACCAAGAAACAAGGAGGAGGACCTGTACAGAATGTAAAGATACTTCGGGACAAAGATGTTGCTTTTGTCGAGTTCTGCGATCGCTCCAGCGTTGAAAGAGTTCTGAAAAAGAGGCCAATAAAGCTCGGAACAACGGTGTTAGACATCGAATCCTATAATCCCCTACTGCAAGGACCAGAGAAGATCAAGCGCGTGGACGTCATTGGTTTGCCTTCTTCATTTACTGACAGTTTGCTGAAGGACCAGTTAGAAACCATTTTGTCGCCTCAAGACGGGTCTACTTTGGCCGAAACCAAACGAAAGACAAAAGTTGGGGGTAGGCCGTCACCGCAAGCCATAACACAGAACCTGGCATCACAAACAAAGAAAAAGTCGAAACAGAAAACAACCAGTGATAGAGATAATCTTCTAGCAGACTCATTTGGTTATGTTGATGAAAATGAAAAATTCATCACAGTTGGTTCCCGTGTTGTTCGGGGCAGAGACTGGGATGATGGCAACCGGGACGGTGCTGAAGGAACTGTTATACGATTAGATAAATATAATAAATGGGTTGTTAGGTGGGACAATGGTAACAGTGGAGTATATAGTCTAGGATACGACGAACATTACGAAATCAAACTGGCTAAATGAATAGACTAACGAGAACTTGCCCATGCAATATATAGAGATTTTTGTGCTTTAAAAATTGAAAATAATCATCTGAAAATATGTGATATTTTTTCTTAATTTTTGCTCAAAACATAGTTTGTGGGTACACGTTAGAACCGCCTCGGCGAGGCGGTTCTAACGAGTACCCACAATCTATGTTTTAGAGCAAAAACAAAGAAAATAGGTATGCCCCTGCATACCCCAGTTTTGCTTTATAAAAGTGGGGTTAAAACGGGTATACATTTCACGTATGAAACTGGCTACATGCAAACTATACACAAGATCTAAAGGTGCGGAGTAAAAACAAATATGCGACAATATATGAGCCGCCGCATGGGAAATCAAACAGTCTGCATAGGCGAAAACAAAGGCGCAGACATGCTTCGCGGCAATCGCGAAGCAGATCAGCGCCTTTGTTTTCGCTACACAGATAGTACAATTCCTCTACTTTCTAAATCCAAAATTTCCAGCTTCTAGTCTCTTTATGTGACTGTACAGGCTGGTTTGTGTCGGACCAGGTCGGAACCAAATTTGTTGGTTTTCTCACGCACAGGCTCATATTTTGTTGACCTCTGTTTTGTAATGCTTCTAAAAGTCAGCATCTTAATATTTGGTCTTGAAAGGCGTGTTGTGGCCTATCAACTTCAAGCATCTTTTCACAATATTATAAATGCAGATAGTTGTGATCCTATTTTACAGCCTTTATATTAATTAGGCTGCCCCTATTTCAGCTTAGTGATGCTTAAATTTTGATGTACATTATAGCCATTTGTACATTTCTTAGCCTATATTGTCCTAATAGCCTTCTGGGGTTCAGACAGATTTAGTGGTGGATTTTCGGAGACGTCTTTTCTGTGGTCGATTATCATTTCTCATCCTGTTTACCCAAGACACAGGAAAGTAGGACATTTGCCAAAATAGCAAATAACACAGAGAAACATATGACAAATCTATTTTCACAATTATAGCCACACTAAAACGAAAAATCAATCAAAATGATTGTGAATTGTTTAAATATATTCGGCAGAATTTTATGTTTTGTCTTTACTAAAGATTAAAATATTAAAATCCTTATTCAGCATTTTATGTTTGTTGTTTGTTCGTCCGTATATACAGTCATTCTAAGACACTTAGAAACTTTCCTGGGTGGCTCACTTTGGGATATTGAATTAATGATGACCCATCTTCACTTTGTAAAAGCCCCTTGCTGGAACGAGAAAAAAAAATAAGAATTTAAGAAAACAGGAGAAAGCGCATAACGACATAATTCGTACATTCATATGACATTTTGTTCAGAAGGATAAAAACATACTGTATTGAACAGGTCAAAAAAGTTAGCAGCTTGGCAGCATGGCAGGACGAAATTAGTAAGTTAGCAGGATGGCCGTACGGCTGGTTAAGTAAGTTAGCAGCATGGCAGTATGGCCGAAGGAAATGTCAATTTACCAGTGTGGTCGTACAAAAGACAAAAACGTAACATTAATAAAATAACTAAAATGCTCACAAATAATTGAAAAATTATATCTTATTTGCAAAATTCGTCCTGTTCGCAGGATGAATATCCGGAGAGATGGGATTTCTGGAGAACCGTTCAATGTAGGAAAACGCTTTATATCTCTAAATATATGCGCTGGTAGGGCTAACTGTCGAGTAGTATAGCAGTATGGATTTTCATAGTCTTGGCGGAACGGTATCGGCAAAAGTCAAATTTCGTCCTGCTAGCAGCATGAAAATGACCAGCAGCATGGGATTTCTGGAGAACCGTCCAATGTAGGAAAACGGTTTATATCTCTAAATACATGCGCTGGTAGGGCTAACTGTCGAGTAGTATAGCAGTATGGATTTTCATCGTCTTGGCGGAACGGTATCGGCAAAAGGCAAATTTCGTCCTGCTAGCAGCATGAAAATGACCAGCAGCATGGGATTTCTGGAGAACCGTCCAATGTAGGAAAACGGTTTATATCTCTAAATACATGCGCTGGTAGGGCTAACTGTCGAGTAGTATAGCAGTATGGATTTTCATCGTCTTGGCGGAACGGTATCGGCAAAAGGCAAATTTCGTCCTGCTAGCAGCATGAAAATGACCAGCAGCATGGGATTTCTGGAGAACCGTCCAATGTAGGAAAACGGTTTATATCTCTAAATACATGCGCTGGTAGGGCTAACTGTCGAGTAGTATAGCAGTATGGATTTTCATCGTCTTGGCGGAACGGTATCGGCAAAAGGCAAATTTTGTCCTGCTAGCAGCATGAAAATGACCAGCAGCATGGGATTTCTGGAGAACCGTCCAATGTAGGAAAACGGTTTATTTCTCTAAATACATGCGCTGGTAGGGCTAACTGTCGAGTAGTATAGCAGTATGGATTTTCATCGTCTTGGCGGAACGGTATCGGCAAAAGGCAAATTTCGTCCTGCTAGCAGTATGAAAATGACCAGCAGCATGGGATTTCTGGAAAACCGTCCAATGTAGGAAAACGGTTTATATCTCTAAATACATGCGCTGGTAGGGCTAACTGTCGAGTAGTATAGCAGTATGGATTTTCATCGTCTTGGCGGAACGGTATCGGCAAAAGGCAAATTTTGTCCTGCTAGCAGCATGAAAATGACCAGCAGCATGGGATTTCTGGAGAACCGTCCAATGTAGGAAAACGCTTTATATCTCTAAATACATGCGCTGGTAGGGCTAACTGTCGAGTAGTATAGCAGTATGGATTTTCAAAGTCTTGGCGGAACGGTATCGGCAAAAGGCAAATTTCGTCCTGCTAGCAGCATGAAAATGACCAGCAGCATGGGATTTCTGGAGAACCGTCCAATGTAGGAAAACGCTTTATATCTCTAATTACATACGCTTGTAGGGCTAACTGTCGAGTAGTATAGCAGTATGGATTTTCAAAGTCTTGGCGGAACGGTGTCGGCAAGAGGCAAATTTCATCCTGCTAGCAGCACGAAAATGACCAGCAGCATGGGATTTCTGGAGAACCGTTCAATGTAGGAAAACGCTTTATATCTCTAAATGCATGCGCTGGTAGGGCTAACTGTCGAGTAGTATAGCAGTATGGATTTTCATCGTCTTGGCGGAACGGTATCGGCAAAAGGCAAATTTCGTCCTGCTAGCAGCATGAAAATGACCAGCAGCATGGGATTTCTGGAGAACAGTTCAATGTAGGAAAACGCTTTATATTTCTAAATGCATGCGCTGGTAGGGCTAACTGTCGAGTAGTATAGCAGTATGGATTTCCATCGTCTTGGCGGAACGGTATCGGCAAAAGGCAAATTTCGTCCTGCTAGCAGCATGAAAATGACCAGCAGCATGGGATTTCTGGAGAACCGTCCAATGTAGGAAAACGCTTTATATCTCTAAATGCATGCGCTGGTAGGGCTAACTGTCGAGTAGTATAGCAGTATGGATTTTCAACGTCTTGGCGGAACGGTATCGGCAAAAGGCAAATTTCGTCCTGCTAGCAGCATGAAAATGACAAGCAGCATGGGATTTCTGGAGAACCGTCCAATGTAGGAAAACGCTTTATATCTCTAATTACATGCGCTTGTAGGGCTAACTGTCGAGTAGTATAGCAGTATGGATTTTCAAAGTCTTGGCGGAACGGTGTCGGCAAGAGGCAAATTTCATCCTGCTAGCAGCACGAAAATGACCAGCAGCATGGGATTTCTGGAGAACCGTTCAATGTAGGAAAACGCTTTATATCTCTAAATGCATGCGCTGGTAGGGCTAACTGTCGAGTAGTATAGCAGTATGGATTTTCATCGTCTTGGCGGAACGGTATCGGCAAAAGGCAAATTTCGTCCTGCTAGCAGCATGAAAATGACCAGCAGCATGGGATTTCTGGAGAACCGTTCAATGTAGGAAAACGCTTTATATCTCTAAATGCATGCGCTGGTAGGGCTAACTGTCGAGTAGTATAGCAGTATGGATTTCCATCGTCTTGGCGGAACGGTATCGGCAAAAGGCAAATTTCGTCCTGCTAGCACCATGAAAATGACAAGCAGCATGGGATTTCTGGAGAACCGTCCAATGTAGGAAAACGCTTTATATCTCTAAATGCATGCGCTGGTAGGGCTAACTGTCGAGTAGTATAGCAGTATGGATTTTCAACGTCTTGGCGGAACGGTATCGGCAAAAGGCAAATTTCGTCCTGCTAGCAGCATGAAAATGACAAGCAGCATGGGATTTCTGGAGAACCGTCCAATGTAGGAAAACGGTTTATATCTCTAAATACATGCGCTGCTAGGGCTAACTGTCGAGTAGTATAGCAGTATGGATTTTCATCGTCTTGGCGGAACGGTATCGGCAAAAGGCAAATTTCGTCCTGCTAGCAGCATGAAAATGACCAGCAGCATGGGATTTCTGGAGAACCGTCCAATGTAGGAAAACGCTTTATATCTCTAAATACATGCGCTGGTAGGGCTAACTGTCGAGTAGTATAGCAGTATGGATTTTCATCGTCTTGGCGGAACGGTATCGGCAAAAGGCAAATTTCGTCCTGCTAGCAGCATGAAAATGACCAGCAGCATGGGATTTCTGGAGAACCGTCCAATGTAGGAAAACGCTTTATATCTCTAAATACATGCGCTGGTAGGGCTAACTGTCGAGTAGTATAGCAGTATGGATTTTCAAAGTCTTGGCTGAACGGTGTCGGCAAAAGGCAAATTTCATCCTGCTAGCAGCACGAAAATGACCAGCAGCATGGGATTTCTGGAGAACCGTTCAATGTAGGAAAACGCTTTATATCTCTCAATGCATGCGCTGGTAGGGCTAACTGTCGAGTAGTATAGCAGTATGGATTTTCATCGTCTTGGCGGAACGGTATCGGCAAAAGGCAAATTTCGTCCTGCTAGCAGCATGAAAATGACCAGCAGCATGGGATTTCTGGAGAACCGTCCAATGTAGGAAAACGCTTTATATCTCTAAATACATGCGCTGGTAGGGCTAACTGTCGAGTAGTATAGCAGTATGGATTTTCAAAGTCTTGGCGGAATGGTGTCGGCAAAAGGCAAATTTCATCCTGCTAGCAGCACGAAAATGACCAGCAGCATGGGATTTCTGGAGAACCGTTCAATGTAGGAAAACGCTTTATATCTCTAAATGCATGCGCTGGTAGGGCTAACTGTCGAGTAGTATAGCAGTATGGATTTTCATCGTCTTGGCGGAACGGTATCGGCAAAAGGCAAATTTCGTCCTGCTAGCAGCATGAAAATGACCAGCAGCATGGGATTTCTGGAGAACCGTCCAATGTAGGAAAACGCTTTATATCTCTAAATACATGCGCTGGTAGGGCTAACTGTCGAGTAGTATAGCAGTATGGATTTTCAAAGTCTTGGCGGAACGGTGTCGGCAAAAGGCAAATTTCATCCTGCTAGCAGCACGAAAATGACCAGCAGCATGGGATTTCTAGAGAACCGTTCAATGTAGGAAAACGCTTTATATCTCTAAATGCATGCGCTGGTAGGGCTAACTGTCGAGTAGTATAGCAGTATGGATTTTCATCGTCTTGGCGGAACGGTATCGGCAAAAGGCAAATTTCGTCCTGCTAGCAGCATGAAAATGACCAGCAGCATGGGATTTCTGGAGAACCGTCCAATGTAGGAAAACGCTTTATATCTCTAAATACATGCGCTGGTAGGGCTAACTGTCGAGTAGTATAGCAGTACGGATTTTCATCGTCTTGGCGGAACGGTATCGGCAAAAGGCAAATTTCATCCTGCTAGCAGCACGAAAATGACCAGCAGCATGGGATTTCTGGAGAACCGTCCAATGTAGGAAAACGCTTTATATCTCTAAATACATGCGCTGGTAGGGCTAACTGTCGAGTAGCATAGCAGTATGGATTATCATCGTCTTTACGGAACGGTATCGGCAAAAGGCAAATTTCGTCCTGCTAGTAGCATGAAAATGACCAGCAGCATGGGATTTCTTGAGAACCGTCCAATGTAGGAAAACGCTTTATATCTCTAAATACATGCGCTGGTAGGGCTAACTGTCGAGTAGTATAGCAGTATGGATTTTCAACGTCTTGGCGGAACGGTGTCTGCAAAAGGCAAATTTTATCCTGCTAGCAGCACGAAAATGACCAGCAGCATGGGATTTCTGGAGAACCGTTCAATGTAGGAAAACGCTTTATATCTCTCAATGCATGCGCTGGTAGGGCTAACTGTCGAGTAGTATAGCAGTATGGATTTTCAAAGTCTTGGCGGAACGGTGTCGGCAAAAAGCAAAATTCATCCTGCTAGCAGCACGAAAATGACCAGCAGCATGGGATTTCTAAAGAACCGTTCAATGTAGGAAAACGCTTTATATCTCTAAATGCATGCGCTGGTAGGGCTAACTGTCGAGTAGTATAGCAGTATGGATTTTCATCGTCTTGGCGGAACGGTGTCGGCAAAAGGCAAATTTCGTCCTGCTAGCAGCATGAAAATGACCAGCAGCATGGGATTTCTGGAGAACCGTCCAATGTAGGAAAACTTTTTATATCTCTAAATTCATGCGCTGGTAGGGCTAACTGTCGAGTAGTATAGCAGTATGGATTTTCAAAGTGTTGGCGGAACGGTGTCGGCAAAAGGCAAATTTCATCCTGCTAGCAGCACGAAAATGACCAGCAGCATGGGATGTCTGGAGAACCGTTCAATGTAGGAAAACGCTTTATATCTCTAAATGCATGCGCTGGTAGGGCTAACTGTCGAGTAGTATAGCAGTATGGATTTTCATCGTCTTGGCGGAACGGTATCGGCAAAAGGCAAATTTCGTCCTGCTAGCAGCATGAAAATGACCAGCAGCATGGGATTTCTGGAGAACCGTCCAATGTAGGAAAACGCTTTATATCTCTAAATACATGCGCTGGTAGGGCTAACTGTCGAGTAGTATAGCAGTATGGATTTTCAAAGTCTTTGCGGAATGGTGTCGGCAAAAGGCAAATTTCATCCTGCTAGCAGCACGAAAATGAACAGCAGCATGGGATTTCTGGAGAACCGTTCAATATAGGAAAACGCTTTATATCTCTAAATGCATGCGCTGGTAGGGCTAACTGTCGAGTAGTATAGCAGTATGGATTTTCATCGTCTTGGCGGAACGGTATCGGCAAAAGGCAAATTTCGTCCTGCGAGCAGCATGAAAATGACCAGCAGCATGGGATTTCTGGAGAACCGTCCAATGTAGGAAAACGCTTTATATCTCTGCTATAGTATACTGCTATACTACCCTACATGCGCTGGTAGGGCTAACTGTCGAGTAGTATAGCAGTATGGATTTTCAAAGTCTTGGCGGAATGGTGTCGGCAAAAGGAAAATTTCATCCTGCTAGCAGCACGAAAATGACCAGCAGCATGGGATTTCTGGAGAACAATTCAATGTAGGAAAACGCTTTATATCTCTAAATGCATGCGCTGGTAGGGCTAACTGTCGAGTAGTATAGCAGTATGGATTTTCATCGTCTTGGCGGAACGGTATCGGCAAAAGGCAAATTTCGTCCTGCTAGCAGCATGAAAATGACCAGCAGCATGGGATTTCTGGAGAACCGCCCAATGTAGGAAAACGCTTTATATCTCAAAATACATGCGCTGGTAGGGCTAACTGTCGAGTAGTATAGCAGTATGGATTTTCAAAGTCTTGGCGGAGCGGTGTCGGCAAAAGGCAAATTTCATCCTGCTCGCAGCACGAAAATGACCAGCAGCATGGGATTTCTAGAGAACCGTTCAATGTAGGAAAACGCTTTATATCTCTAAATGCATGCGCTGGTAGGGTTAACTGTCGAGTAGTATAGCAGTATGGATTTTCATCGTCTTGGCGGAACGGTATCGGCAAAAGTCAAATTTCGTACTGCTAGCAGCATGAAAATGACCAGCAGCATGGGATTTCTGGAGAACCGTCCAATGTAGGAAAACGCTTTATATCTCTAAATACATGCGCTGGTAGGGCTAACTGTCGAGTAGTATAGCAGTATGGATTTTCAAAGTCTTGGCGGAACGGTGTCGGCAAAAGGCAAATTTCGTCCTGCTAGCAGCATGAAAATGACCAGCAGCATGGGATTTCTGGAGAACCGTCCAATGTAGGAAAACGCTTTATATGTCTAAATTCATGCGCTGGTAAGGCTAACTATCGAGTAGTATAGCAGTATGGATTTTCAAAGTCTTGGCGGAACGGTGTCGGCAAAAGGCAAATTTCATCCTGCTAGCAGCACGAAAATGAACAGCAGCATGGGATTTCTGGAGAACCGTTCAATATAGGAAAACGCTTTATATCTCTAAATGCATGCGCTGGTAGGGCTAACTGTCGAGTAGTATAGCAGTATGGATTTTCATCGTCTTGGCGGAACGGTATCGGCAAAAGGCAAATTTCGTCCTGCGAGCAGCATGAAAATGACCAGCAGCATGGGATTTCTGGAGAACCGTCCAATGTAGGAAAACGCTTTATATCTCTGCTATAGTATACTGCTATACTACCCTACATGCGCTGGTAGGGCTAACTGTCGAGTAGTATAGCAGTATGGATTTTCAAAGTCTTGGCGGAATGGTGTCGGCAAAAGGCAAATTTCATCCTGCTAGCAGCACGAAAATGACCAGCAGCATGGGATTTCAGGAGAACAATTCTATGTAGGAAAACGCTTTATATCTCTAAATGCATGCGCTGGTAGCGCTAACTGTCGAGTAGTATAGCAGTATGGATTTTCATCGTCTTGGCGGAACGGTATCGGCAAAAGGCAAATTTCGTCCTGCTAGCAGCATGAAAATGACCAGCAGCATGGGATTTCTGGAGAACCGTCCAATGTAGGAAAACGCTTTATATCTCTAAATACATGCGCTGGTAGGGCTAACTGTCGAGTAGTATAGCAGTATGGATTTTCAAAGTCTTGGCGGAGCGGTGTCGGCAAAAGGCAAATTTCATCCTGCTCGCAGCACGAAAATGACCAGCAGCATGGGATTTCTAGAGAACCGTTCAATGTAGGAAAACGCTTTATATCTCTAAATGCATGCGCTGGTAGGGCTAACTGTCGAGTAGTATAGCAGTATGGATTTTCATCGTCTTGGCGGAACGGTATCGGCAAAAGTCAAATTTCGTACTGCTAGCAGCATGAAAATGACCAGCAGCATGGGATTTCTGGAGAACCGTCCAATGTAGGAAAACGCTTTATATCTCTAAATACATGCGCTGGTAGGGCTAACTGTCGAGTAGTATAGCAGTATGGATTTTCAAAGTCTTGGCGGAACGGTGTCGGCAAAAGGCAAATTTCGTCCTGCTAGCAGCATGAAAATGACCAGCAGCATGGGATTTCTGGAGAACCGTCCAATGTAGGAAAACGCTTTATATGTCTAAATTCATGCGCTGGTAGGGCTAACTATCGAGTAGTATAGCAGTATGGATTTTCAAAGTCTTGGCGGAACGGTGTCGGCAAAAGGCAAATTTCATCCTGCTAGCAGCACGAAAATGACCAGCAGCATGGGATTTCTGGAGAACCGTTCAATGTAGGAAAACGCTTTCTATCTCTAAATGCATGCGCTGGTAGGGCTAACTGTCGAGTAGTATAGCAGTATGGATTTTCATCGTCTTGGCGGAACGGTATCGGCAAAAGGCAAATTTCGTCCTGCTAGCAGCATGAAAATGACCAGCAGCATGGGATTTCTGGAGAACCGTCCAATGTAGGAAAACGCATTATATCTCTAAATACATGCGCTGGTAGGGCTAACTGTCGAGTAGTATAGCATTATGGATTTTCCAATTCTTGGCGGAATGGTGTCGGCAAAAGGCAAATTTCATCCTGCTAGCAGCACGAAAATGACCAGCAGCATGGGATTTCTGGAGAACAATTCAATGTAGGAAAACGCTTTATATCTCTAAATGCATGCGCTGGTAGGGCTAACTGTCGAGTAGTATAGCAGTATGGATTTTCATCGTCTTGGCGGAACGGTATCGGCAAAAGTCAAATTTCGTCCTGCTAGCAGCATGAAAATGACCAGCAGCATGGGATTTCTGGAGAACCGTCCAATGTAGGAAAACGGTTTATATCTCTAAATACATGCGCTGGTAGGGCTAACTGTCGAGTAGTATAGCAGTATGGATTTTTAAAGTCTTGTCGGAACGGTGTCGGCAAAAGGCAAATTTCAACCTGCTAGCAGCAAGAAAATGACCAGCAGCATGGGATTTCTGGAGAACCGTTCAATGTAGGAAAACGCTTTATATCTCTAAATGCATGCGCTGGTAGGGCTAACTGTCGAGTAGTATAGCAGTATGGATTTTCATCGTCTTGGCGGAACGGTATCGGCAAAAGGCAAATTTCGTCCTGCTAGCAGCATGAAAATGACCAGCAGCATGGGATTTCTGGAGAACCGTCCAATGTAGGAAAACGCTTTATATCTCTAAATACATGCGCTGGTAGGGCTAACTGTCAAGTAGTATAGCAGTATGGATTTTCAAAGTCTTGGCGAAATGGTGTCGGCAAAAGGCAAATTTCATCCTGCTAGCAGCACGAAAATGATTAGCAGCATGGGATTTCTGGAGAACCGTCCAATGTAGGAAAACGCTTTATATCTCTAAATGCATGCGCTGGTAGGGCTAACTGTCGAGTAGTATAGCAGTATGGATTTTCATCGTCTTGGCGGAACGGTATCGGCAAAAGGCAAATTTCGTCCTGCTAGCAGCATGAAAATGACCAGCAGCATGGGATTTCTGGAGAACCGTCCAATGTAGGAAAACGCTTTATATCTCTAAATACATGTACATGCGCTGGTAGGGCTAACTGTCGAGTAGTATAGCAGTATGGATTTTCAAAGTCTTGGCGGAATGGTGTCGGCAAAAGGCAAATTTCATCCTGCTAGCAGCACGAAAATGACCAGCAGCATGGGATTTCTGGAGAACCGTCCAATGTAGGAAAACGTTTTATATCTCTAAATACATGTGCTGGTAGGGCTAACTGTCGAGTAGTATAGCATTATGGATTTTCAAAGTCTTGGCGGAACGGTTTTGGCAAAAGGCAAATTTCGTCCTGCTAGCAGCATGAAAATGACCAGCAGCATGGGATTTCTGGAGAACCGTCCAATGTAGGAAAACGGTTTATATCTCTAAATACATGCGCTGGTAGGGCTAACTGTCGAGTAGTATAGCAGTATGGATTTTCAAAGTCTTGGCGGAACGGTGTCGGCAAAAGGAAAATTTCATCCTGCTAGCAGCACGAAAATGACCAGCAGCATGGGATTTCTGGAGAACCGTTCAATGTAGGAAAACGCTTTATATCTCTAAATGCATGCGCTGGTAGGGCTAACTGTCGAGTAGTATAGCAGTATGGATTTTCATCGTCTTGGCGGAACGGTATCGGCAAAAGGCAAATTTCGTCCTGCTAGCAGCATGAAAATGACCAGCAGCATGGGATTTCTGGAGAACCGTCCAATGTAGGAAAACGCTTTATATCTCTAAATACATGTACATGCGCTGGTAGGGCTAACTGTCGAGTAGTATAGCAGTATGGATTTTCAAAGTCTTGGCGGAATGGTGTCGGCAAAAGGCAAATTTCATCCTGCTAGCAGCACGAAAATGACCAGCAGCATGGGATTTCTGGAGAACCGTTCAATGTAGGAAAACGCTTTATATATCTAAATGCATGCGCTGGTAGGGCTAACTGTCGAGTAGTATAGCAGTATGGATTTTCATCGTCTTGGCGGAACGGTATCGGCAAATGGCAAATTTCGTCCTGCTAGCAGCATGAAAATGACCAGCAGCATGGGATTTCTGGAGAACCGTCCAATGTAGGAAAACGCTTTATATCTCTAAATACATGCGCTGGTAGGGCTAAATGTCGAGTAGTATAGCAGTATGGATTTTCAAAGTCTTGGCGGAACGGTGTCGGCAAAAGGCAAATTTCATCCTGTT
Source organism: Rugalucina vietnamica (assembly GCA_964017185.1). NCBI lineage: Eukaryota > Metazoa > Mollusca > Bivalvia > Lucinida > Lucinidae > Rugalucina > Rugalucina vietnamica. Next base: position 45,065,430 of record OZ024878.1, on the reverse strand, counting down.
AGCAGCATGAAAATGACCAGCAGCATGGGATTTCTGGAGAACCGTTCAATGTAGGAAAACGCTTTATATCTCTAAATGCATGCGCTGGTAGGGCTAACTGTCGAGTAGTATAGCAGTATGGATTTTCATCGTCTTGGCGGAATGGTATCGGCAAAAGGCAGATTTCGTCCTGCTAGCAGCACGAAAATGACCAGCAGCATGGGATTTCTAGAGAACCGTTCAATGTAGGAAAACGCTTTATATCTCTAAATGCATGCGCTGGTAGGGCTAAGTGTCGGGTAGTATAGCAGTATGGATTTTCATCGTCTTGGCGGAACGGTATCGGCAAAAGGCAAATTTCGTCCTGCTAGCAGCATGAAAATGACCAGCAGCATGGGATTTCTGGAGAACCGTTCAATGAAGGAAAACGCTTTATATCTCTAAATGCATGCGCTGGTAGGGCTAACTGTCGAGTAGTATAGCAGTATGGATTTTCATCGTCTTGGCGTAGCGGTATCGGCAAAAGGCAAATTTCGTCCTGCTAGCAGCATGAAAATGACCAGCAGCATGGGATTTCTGGAGAACCGTCCAATGTAGGAAAACGCTTTATATCTCTAAATACATGCGCTGGTAGGGCTAACTGTCGAGTAGTATAGCAGTATGGATTTTCAAAGTCTTGGCGGAACGGTGTCGGCAGAAGGCAAATTTCATCCTCCTAGCATCACGAAAATGACCAGCAGCATGGGATTTCTGGAGAACCGTTCAATGTAGGAAAACGCTTTATATCTCTAAATGCATACGCTGGTAGGGCTAACTGTCGAGTAGTATAGCAGTATGGATTTTCATCGTCTTGGCGGAACGGTATCGGCAAAAGGCAAATTTCGTCCTGCTAGCAGCATGAAAATGACCAGCAGCATGGGATTTCTGGAGAACCGTCCAATGTAGGAAAACGGTTTATATCTCTAAATGCATGCGCTGGTAGGGCTAACTGTCGAGTAGTATAGCAGTGTGGATTTTCTGAAACTTGGCGGAATGGCAGAGGTTGCAAAATTTTACGTTTCGTCCTTCTGGCAGAATGAAAAATCTAGCAGGATGGGATTTCAGGAGAACCGTTCAATGTAGGAAAACGGATTATATCTCTAAATACATGCGCTGATAGGGCTAACTGTCGAGTAGTATAGCAGTATGTATTTTCAAAGACTTGGCGGAACGGTATCGGCAAAAGGCAAATTTCGTCCTTCCAATATATTGGAGTGAAATTTAGAAGAGGTTAGGATACGTTGATTTTTGGGTTGTCTCTTGCCGTTTATATTGGAAGGTAGGGTGTCGAAATGCAGTGATAAGAGGTGTAAAACATGTCCAGATTTAATACAATGGAAAGAGATAACTTTCGTCAACGGAAAATACTTCGAAGTCAAATCAAACATGAACTGTAAAACTGAGTTTGTAGTCTATACTCTCACGTGTAAAAACTGTGGCGAATTCTACATCGGGAAAACTACAAACATGCTCAAACAAAGAATGACAGTGCATAGACAACAAACTAATGATGCAAACTTGAGGGTTTTAAATGTTAACAAACAGTTTTACTCATGTTCTGGAGGTGGTTTCAATATCTTCCCCATTTACAGTGTTCCAAATGCAAATGGCAGTATGTTGGAGATATATACTTAACGACACTTCCAACGCTACCGATAAAGTTTTTGCTATAATTTCCAAACTACTCAAGATATTAAAATGAAAATTGTAGGGACGATAGAAAAAATAATTAGACGTGTACTGAAGGCAAAATGACGCCAGCAGACTTTTATAAAGAAACGCTCCGGGCGTTTGGACACACCACCCCTCATTTTCAAAAGTCACAAAATCATGTGTAGCGAACAAAGATCTTCACAACAGTTCCTGATTATTTCCTTCTCGTTTTGTTTTCTCATTTTGCCACATCACATGACGGGAAGAACAGTTCTCAAACTGAGAACAAATGATACGCATGGACACATAGGGGTATGCGTCTGACGCACGACGGTGCGACGTTTCATACAGCACGCAGAACTGTAAACCTTAGAACTGCAAGCAAACATAGTTAATTATTTAGCATTCAAATCATCGACTTAAATGGACCATATCTGTCACATATCTGGGGACATTATCAGCTGTGTAGGAAGGAGACAGTGCCCTGTCAATGTTATACAGTTTAGCAATTTGTAAGGTATGGGTGGAAGGGTATAGCGCAGCGCCAGTAGCACTTGTATGCGTTACGTGGCTTCAATGCGTAGTTGTTACCTAGCTGTCATTCGAATAAATGTAATTTGATCGGATCAGATGAATATTTTGGTGTGATAGTTTAGTTTCAATTGTTTTGTTTGTTGTTTTGTTGTTTCTTCTTTCTTCATGATTAAAAGATACAAAAAGAAATACACTATGGCAATAAATATTGTAGGTTTATTGCTAAAATGATGTTATGTTTAATCCCTCAAGTTTTGCGACTTTTGAAAAAGAAGTGTAGTTTGTCTAAACGCCCGGGCTGTTTCTTAATAAAGGTTCGCTGGCATGATTATGCCTTCAGCACACGTCTCTGAGACTCATGATTTTTTTCTATCGTTCCTGCGATTTTCATTTCAATATCTTGAGTAGTGTTGATATTATAGCAAAAACTCTATCGGTAGCGCTGGAAGTGTCGTTAAGTATATATGAACCGTACCACGACGGGACTCGTACAGGATATACGTCCAGGTCAGACTCTAAATAAGCTGTTCTTCGGTAAGACTCATTTAGCTTGAGACACAGGGAGGGATTGAACTTTTTAAGTAATAAAAATGTGGAGGCAGTTTTTTCTTCGGTTACCTATGCTGATCTACGTTTTTATTTTCATGTACTTTAATCTGTTGGTATGTGTTGTTCTGACACGGTTAATACTTTTTAGATTTTATGGCATATTCTTTTTGACGGCGTTGTTAATTTTAGCCTTTGCAAGACATTCTCCATGTTGTTGCAACAGTTTAAGGCTATATCTGACATTTTGCGTTTTAGATCTGTACGAATCCATGTGCTTTTACCTTAATGTTATACATAAACAATGGTTGAGATGGGCGGAATTTTCAAGTATATGTATAAAGAATTTATGGAATATTGCGGGTGCGAATCAGATTCCATATTAATTTATTTTAAACGTAATATCTCAAAAGTTTTGTGGTTATGGCGTAAGATGTAGTTTGTTTTTCAAGCTATATCATTTTATTTGGTATATTTCTTTCTTAAACGTACCATCCATCTCAGGTTATTTAAATGTATGTGAAAAAGATGTATTTTTTAATTTCTACGGCAGTAGTTCCCCTTGAAATACTCTTTTTTGTTCATAAATCCCGGAACGTTCGTCTGATACCGCAATATAAGTATTGCATTTATTTTAGATTACGGAAAGGTATTTTGTTTAAAGAATACATGTTCATTCTATGTGATAGATCTTAGTTTGGGAAGCGATAATTGCTGGGTTCTTTTGAGTAGTATATACCTGCACAACTCGCAAGAATTCAGTTTTAAATTAACGCACTCAAGTTAACGTAATAACAACGGCGGGAAACGCCTTTACGTATTATGCTAATACGGCATCTAGTATTTAGCGTAAGACGTAAACATAACGTTTGTTCTGTATCAGTATCTGTATAGTTATAGCGGCAGAATCCAATTTTGGCATCTACAACCGTGGTTTCAATGTTACGATAACAAGAAATGGTGACGTTTAAGGGTAAACATTACTATTGTTTGTGAGCATACGTGAGTTATTAATAGGGCTGTCACACATTCGCGTATCGACTCACGTATCTACGGCGTATCGAGATACGAAAGGTACGTCACACGTACGTCGTAGATACGTGGGCATACGTAGCTCATACTCTTCGATACGTAGCTCATACTCCTCATACGCCGAGGTGCTACGTTTTTTATGTGTGCACTTAAAAATTCGTAGCACGTGCGTAGCAGGTCCGATACGCCGTACATACGTCACACATACGTGGTACATACGAAAGCAACGTGGCAGGTACGTCGTAGATACGTAGCTTATACTCCTGATACGCCACACGTACGTAGCGGTTAAAATGCCACGTAACCGTGACGTATGTACAGCGTACCTTTCGTATCTGCTACGTATGTGTGACGTATGTGTGGCGTATCCTCGAATGTCTTTTCGTATCTACGGCGTATCAGCAACGTACGTGTGGCGTATCTCGCGTATCAATGGCGTATGTGCTACGTATGTGCTACGTTCGTTTCGCTACTGTGGAGTATGTGTGACGTATTAGGAGTATTAGGAATATTTTGTGGCGTTCCAAGAGAATCTTAATGCTTGTATGTATATGTATATGTATGTTTTCGTTTTTCCGAAGTCATGGATCATATGTCTCTCACGGTTCGGGGTGTCGTGCAGGGTTCTTTCATGTCTACGCTTGGTGTAGCCTCCGTCTTTGTTCATGTGGTCTTACGACCAGGATGGAGAGCTTGAAGATGTTCCCCCACCACCACCACCACCTCGTTTTTTTTTCGGTGTTAATCTAGATTATCTAGATTTCTCCGATGGCATCTTCGACCTCTTTTATGAGCCTGTGCGTGAGAAAACCAACAATTTGGGTTCCGACCAGGTCTGACACAAACCGGCCTGTACAGTCTCAGAAGATGGTAAGAGGCTGGAAATTTTGGATTTAGAAAGTAGAGGAATTGTACTATCCAGAAAAAAACAAAGGCACTGATCAGCTCCGCAGTTAATGCGAAGCTGATCGGCGCCTTTGTTTTTGCCTATGCAGATTGTTGGTTTTTTCCATGCGGAGGCTCATATTTGATAACTATAATGTGCGAATTGCATGAGCAAAGTGAACACAACCGTTTGTTCTCATAGGTATTAAAAAGCAATTGGTACAGAACAGATACGCCGCAGATAAGAATGGAACGCAGTAAATACGCCGTAGATACGCCACGCGTACACTTCATACGCCATACATACGTCACACGTACGTAGCACATACGCATTGATACGCCGTACATACGAAAGTGAAATTCCATACGAATACAGATACGTCACGGATACGCCACGGGAACGTAGCAGGAACGTCACACATACGTGGTACATAGGTCTCTCGAACAAAATACGGCTCATACCTCGGCGTATCGACATTTTCATAGATACGTGAGCGATACGCCGCTGATACGTGAATGTGTGACAGAGCTATAAGTTACGTCACTACCTAGAATCAAACAAAATACCTGTGTGGATATTTGGCCTTATGACTTTTATACGGAGTACGGAATGTCTGAAGATCAGCCATGAAGCTGCGAAAGCGCTTACAGAAAAAAGGGAAAATACTACAAAAGACTTTCTGTTTATTTCTCTTACCTGACTTTTATATATATGGGTCATTATCAAAAAATGGAGCAATCCAGAAAGGCAAAACCGAAAAAAAATAATTGTACATTTTTTTCTTTTTTAATGGGTTAGTTTTATTAACAGGGGCATATAGAATATAGAAATAAAATATGCCAAGTTTAACTGAACAAATAGTGCACCAGCATTAATTAATTGTAACAGGGAAAAAATATCAGTGCTGTCACGAACAAACTTTCTTGCGTAAAACGCGCATTTGATAAGACTTCCCCAATCTGTAAGTGGGGGTATATATAACTTGTCACGAACAAAAGTTCACACAAGCTTTAAATACTTTCAATGAATTCACGAAGGAGAGAGCTCCAATGAAAATGCACATACTGTGATTTGTTCTGTTTCTGAAGCGCTTTATTTTTATAGACATAATCTTGTACGATTAATCCAAAAATAATTTCAGCTAAACGTTTACTATTTCCGTGTAGTATCATTATATACCAAAAGCAATTATGTTCATATGCTGCGTTTCTAGTATGTTAAATTATTATGACCGTGACAGCACTGATATCGTGACAGCACTGATGCTGTCGTGACAGCACTGATAATTATCCGATCTCGCCTTTTTCATTCCAATGTGTGCGGAGTTGATGAATTTCTGACCATTACCTGATGAGCTTAGGGGCAGTGACTGACTTAAGGTAGCAACCAATGAAGCCTCGGCTGATGCCTCGAACCAGGGACACCTTTACGCAGATCCAATGCTCTAACACAACACGTTCAAATGCAGTGTAACACGTAAAGCGCAGTAGAAGCGCTATTCAGCTTATCACTATAAGCTGCAGCATGAGAAAATGTGTCTTTGGGCCTGTCGACCATGTCTGAAACAACCAGGATTGTTCACGACAAAAGACCGCAGGAAAATTTGGACCCTGTCACAGGTTTTAGGGAGCTGGGTGGCAGGGCCATTTGTTTTCAGGGAGCTTGGGAGAACTGGAAAACATTTGAAGAGAGTTGGCGCTTAAGAGAACATTTTTGGTTTTAGGAAGCTGGGAGCAAGGAATACATTTAAGGGAGCTGGGGGAGAAAGGTCCTTTTTCTTTTAGTGACCTTGGAGCTAATACCCCCTTGGATGGGCCTCAAACTTGCAGCTGAGCTGCTCTTTTGCTTTCATATATGCAAAATCATGTCTTCTCACCACGCGTCTTATATTTTTGTTTGTTTAATGTACCCGAGTCAATAACTTTCAGTGATGTCAGGACGGAGTTACCACTTTTTTTCTTGGTAGGCACCAGCCTTGTACATGTACGGGTAGTTGATTTCAAACAGGCATTAGTGAAATGAACAGGAATGAAAAAGAGACATGACGGTTGACGTGGTTGTACCGTTTGCACGACTTGGGCAAATTTTGCTGTCTTTTGAAAGTTCCTCTTTACGTTTTGTCCGCAACATTTCATTTTTATGTTAACATGTAAACGTAAAGCATATGTAGTGGTGCTCTTTGATTCGTTTATCTCTCATGCATTCAAAATTATGTCGAGTTTTTCTTAGTTACGACGTAAAAGCTTTACGCCATTTGGCTATTTTGGGGACATTTTAATAACCTCATCATGTTCACCAGAGGCAATATTGCCTATTTTTGTGGAATTATGTTCTTAAAAATCTTGAATTACTTGAGCATTTAATACGTCTTCATGGTTTGTCTAGATTCTTCTTTAGCGTACACGGTAAACAGTTAAGTTTATGTAATTATTCTTACCTCACTTTTTTCCTTATTTTTGCTCCAAAACATAGATCAGTATGGGTTGTCGTTAGAACCGCCTCGCCGAGGCGGTTCTAACCGTTGTGTACCCACAATCTATGTTTTGGAGCAAAAATAAGAAAAACAGCTTTTTTTTCTACTGAAAATTTTCATTTTTAACAACTTTCAAAATCTCTGTATATTGCATGGGCATGTTTTCGTATTCGTTATGTATTATGTGAAATTTTAAGGTTTTTTTTTTTTTTTATTTTTTTTTTTATTTTTTTTTTATTTTTTTTTTTTTTTATGGTGTGTGTGTGTGTGTGTGTGTGTGTGTGTGTTTTGTTTTTTTGTTTTTACCCAAAACAGATTTGGATACCCGTTACAACCGCCTCCTCGAGGTACATGTATATGAATCTGGTAGGTTTTACGGCACATCCGTGCCAGAAGTACCCCGAGTTGCCCCTTCCACCCCTCAAGGAAAAGGATGGCGTTTTAAAGGCAATTTTTCTGAATAAAGTGGGGGCTTAAAATTTCTTTTATACTCAAAAGGGGTAATCTTATTTGAAATGGACGACGCAAAAAGGGCATTTATCGAAGTTACATACACATACTGTCTCAATATCATTATGGGAGTAACGCCCCCGGGGATAATTGGATATACCCTGGTCGACGAAGAATTTTGTATTTGTAGTTTTGTATCACCCCCACACACCGTTCCGCCAAGACGATGAAAATCCATACTGCTATACTACTCGACAGTTAGCCCTACCAGCGCATGCATTTAGAGATATAAAGCGTTTTCCTACATTGAACGGTTCTCCAGAAATCCCATGCTGCTGTTCATTTTCGTGCTGCTAGCAGGACGAAATTTGCCTTTTGCCGATACCGTTCCGCCAAGACTTTGAAAATCCATACTGCTATACTACTCGACAGTTAGCCCTACCAGCGCATGTATTTAGAGATATAAACCGTTTTCCTACATTGGACGGTTCTCCAGAAATCCCATGCTGCTGGTCATTTTCATACTGCTAGCAGGACGAAATTTGCCTTTTGCCGATACCGTTCCGCCAAGACGATGAAAATCCATACTGCTATACTACTCGACAGTTAGCCCTACCAGCGCATGCATTTAGAGATATGAAGCGTTTTCCTACATTGAACGGTTCTCCAGAAATCCCATGCTGCTGGTCATTTTCGTGCTGCTAGCAGGATGAAATTTGCCTTTTGCCGACACCGTTCCGCCAAGACTTTGAAAATCCATACTGCTATACTACTCGACAGTTAGCCCTACCAGCGCATGTATTTAGAGATATAAACCGTTTTCCTACATTGGACGGTTCTCCAGAAATCCCGTGCTGCTGGTCATTTTCATGCTGCTAGCAGGACGAAATTTGCCTTTTGCCGATACCGTTCCGCCAAGACGATGAAAATCCATACTGCTATACTACTCGACAGTTAGCCCTACCAGCGCATGTATTTAGAGATATAAACCGTTTTCCTACATTGGACGGTTCTCCAGAAATCCCATGCTGCTGGTCATTTTCATGCTGCTAGCAGGACGAAATTTGCCATTTGCCGATACCGTTCCGCCAAGACGATGAAAATCCATACTGCTATACTACTCGACAGTTAGCCCAACCAGCGCATGCATTTAGAGATATAAAGCGTTTTCCTACATTGAACGGTTCTCCAGATCCCATGCTGCTGGTCATTTTCGTGCTGCTAGCAGGATGAAATTTGCCTTTTACCGACACAGTTCCGCCAAGACTTTGAAAATCCATACTGCTATACTACTCGACAGTTAGCCCTACCAGCGCATGTATTTAGAGATATAAACCGTTTTCCTACATTGGACGGTTCTCCAGAAATCCCATGCTGCTGGTCATTTTCATGCTGCTAGCAGGACGAAATTTGCCTTTTGCCGATACCGTTCCGCAAAGACGATGAAAATCCATACTGCTATACTACTCGACAGTTAGCCCTACCAGCGCATGCATTTAGAGATATAAAGCGTTTTCCTACATTGAACGGTTCTCCAGAAATCCCATGCTGCTGGTCATTTTCGTGCTGCTAGCAGGATGAAATTCGCCTTTTGCCGACACCGTTCCGCCAAGAGTTTGGAAATCTATACTGCTATACTACTCGACAGTTAGCCCTACCAGCGCATGTATTTAGAGATATAAACCGTTTTCCTACATTGGACGGTTCTCCAGAAATCCCATGCTGCTGGTCATTTTGATGCTGCTAGCAGGACGAAATTTGCCTTTTGCCGATACCGTTCCGCCAAGACGATGAAAATCCATACTGCTATACTACTCGACAGTTAGCCCTACCAGCGCATGCATTTAGAGATATAAAGCGTTTTCCTACATTGAACGGTTCTCCAGAAATCCCATGCTGCTGGTCATTTTCGTGCTGCTAGTAGGATGAAATTTGCCTTTTGCCGACACCGTTCCGCCAAGACTTTGAAAATCCATACTGCTATACTACTCGACAGTTAGCCCTACCAGCGCATGCATTTAGAGATATAAAGCGTTTTCCTACATTGAACGGTTCTCCAGAAATCCCATGCTGCTGGTCATTTTTGTGCTGCTAGCAGGATGAAATTTGCCTTCTGCCGACACCGTTCCGCCAAGACTTTGAAAATCCATACTGCTATACTACTCGACAGTTAGCCCTACCAGCGCATGTATTTAGAGATATAAACCGTTTTCCTACATTGGACGGTTCTCCAGAAATCCCGTGCTGCTGGTCATTTTCATGCTGCTAGCAGGACGAAATTTGCCTTTTGCCGATACCGTTCCGCCAAGACGATGAAAATCCATGCTGCTATACTACTCGACAGTTTGCCCTACCAGCGCATGTATTTAGAGATATAAACCGTTTTCCTACATTGGACGGTTCTCCAGAAATCCCATGCTGCTGGTCATTTTCATGCTGCTAGCAGGACGAAATTTGCCTTTTGCCGATACCGTTCCGCAAAGACGATGAAAATCCATAGTGCTATACTACTCGACAGTTAGCCCTACCAGCGCATGCATTTAGAGATATAAAGCGTTTTCCTACATTGAACGGTTCTCCAGAAATCCCATGCTGCTGGTCATTTTCGTGCTGCTAGCAGGATGAAATTTGCCTTTTGCCGACACCGTTCCGTTTGGAAATCCATACTGCTATACTACTCGACAGTTAGCCCTACCAGCGCATGTATTTAGAGATATAAACCGTTTTCCTACATTGGACGGTTCTCCAGAAATCCCATGCTGCTGGTCATTTTCATGCTGCTAGCAGTACGAAATTTAACTTTTGCCGACACCGTTCCGCCAAGACTTTGGAAATCCATACTGCTATACTACTCGACAGTTAGCCCTACCAGCGCATGTATTTAGAGATATAAACCGTTTTCCTACATTGGACGGTTCTCCAGAAATCCCATGCTGCTGGTCATTTTCATGCTGCTAGCAGGACGAAATTTGCCTTTTGCCGATACCGTTCCGCCAAGACTTTGAAAATCCATACTGCTATACTACTCGACAGTTAGCCCTACCAGCGCATGTTTTTAGAGATATAAAGCGTTTTCCTACATTGGACGGTTCTCCAGAAATCCCATGCTGCTGGTCATTTTGATGCTGCTAGCAGGACGAAATTTGCCTTTTGCCGATACCGTTCCGCCAAGACGATGAAAATCCATACTGCTAGACTACTCGACAGTTAGGCCTACCAGAGCATGCATTTAGAGATATAAAGCGTTTTCCTACATTGAACGGTTCTCCAGAAATCCCATGCTGCTGGTCATTTTCGTGCTGCTAGCAGGATGAAATTTGCCTTTTGCCGACACCGTTCCGCCAAGACTTTGAAAATCCATACTGCTATACTACTCGACTGTTAGCCCTACCAGCGCATGCATTTAGAGATATAAAGCGTTTTCCTACATTGAACGGTTCTCCAGAAATCCCATGCTGCTGGTCATTTTCGTGCTGCTAGCAGGATGAAATTTGCCTTTTACCGACACAGTTCCGCCAAGACTTTGAAAATCCATACTGCTATACTACTCGACAGTTAGCCCTACCAGCGCATGTATTTAGAGATATAAACCGTTTTCCTACATTGGACGGTTCTCCAGAAATCCCATGCTGCTGGTCATTTTCATGCTGCTAGCAGGACGAAATTTGCCTTTTGCCGATACCGTTCCGCAAAGACGATGAAAATCCATACTGCTATACTACTCGACAGTTAGCCCTACCAGCGCATGCATTTAGAGATATAAAGCGTTTTCCTACATTGAACGGTTCTCCAGAAATCCCATGCTGCTGGTCATTTTCGTGCTGCTAGCAGGATGAAATTCGCCTTTTGCCGACACCGTTCCGCCAAGAGTTTGGAAATCTATACTGCTATACTACTCGACAGTTAGCCCTACCAGCGCATGTATTTAGAGATATAAACCGTTTTCCTACATTGGACGGTTCTCCAGAAATCCCATGCTGCTGGTCATTTTGATGCTGCTAGCAGGACGAAATTTGCCTTTTGCCGATACCGTTCCGCCAAGACGATGAAAATCCATACTGCTATACTACTCGACAGTTAGCTCTACCAGCGCATGCATTTAGAGATATAAAGCGTTTTCCTACATTTAACGGTTCTCCAGAAATCCCATGCTGCTGGTCATTTTCGTGCTGCTAGCAGGATGAAATTTGCCTTTTGCCGACACCGTTCCGCCAAGACTTTGAAAATCCATACTGCTATACTACTCGACAGTTAGCCCTACCAGCGCATGCATTTAGAGATATAAAGCGTTTTCCTACATTGAACGGTTCTCCAGAAATCCCATGCTGCTGGTCATTTTTGTGCTGCTAGCAGGATGAAATTTGCCTTCTGCCGACACCGTTCCGCCAAGACTTTGAAAATCCATACTGCTATACTACTCGACAGTTAGCCCTACCAGCGCATGTATTTAGAGATATAAACCGTTTTCCTACATTGGACGGTTCTCCAGAAATCCCGTGCTGCTGGTCATTTTCATGCTGCTAGCAGGACGAAATTTGCCTTTTGCCGATACCGTTCCGCCAAGACGATGAAAATCCATACTGCTATACTACTCGACAGTTAACCCTACCAGCGCATGTATTTAGAGATATAAACCGTTTTCCTACATTGGACGGTTCTCCAGAAATCCCATGCTGCTGGTCATTTTCATGCTGCTAGCAGGACGAAATTTGCCTTTTGCCGATACCGTTCCGCAAAGACGATGAAAATCCATAGTGCTATACTACTCGACAGTTAGCCCTACCAGCGCATGCATTTAGAGATATAAAGCGTTTTCCTACATTGAACGGTTCTCCAGAAATCCCATGCTGCTGGTCATTTTCGTGCTGCTAGCAGGATGAAATTTGCCTTTTGCCGACACCGTTCCGTTTGGAAATCCATACTGCTATACTACTCGACAGTTAGCCCTACCAGCGCATGTATTTAGAGATATAAACCGTTTTCCTACATTGGACGGTTCTCCAGAAATCCCATGCTGCTGGTCATTTTCATGCTGCTAGCAGTACGAAATTTAACTTTTGCCGATACCGTTCCGCCAAGACGATGAAAATCCATACTGCTATACTACTCGACAGTTAGCCCTACCAGCGCATGTATTTAGAGATATAAACCGTTTTACTACATTGGACGGTTCTCCAGAAATCCCGTGCTGCTGGTCATTTTCATGCTGCTAGCAGGACGAAATTTGCCTTTTGCCGATACCGTTCCGCCAAGACGATGAAAATCCATACTGCTATACTACTCGACAGTTAGCCCTACCAGCGCATGTATTTAGAGATATAAACCGTTTTCCTACATTGAACGGTTCTCCAGAAATCCCATGCTGCTGGTCATTTTCGTGCTGTTAGCAGGATGAAATTCGCCTTTTGCCGACACCGTTCCGCCAAGACTTTGGAAATCTATACTGCTATACTACTCGACAGCCCTACCAGCGCATGTATTTAGAGATATAAACCGTTTTCCTACATTGGACGGTTCTCCAGAAATCCCATGCTGCTGGTCATTTTCATGCTGCTAGCAGGACGAAATTTGCCTTTTGCCGATACCGTTCCGCCAAGAAGATGAAAATCCATACTGCTATACTACTCGACAGTTAGCCCTACCAGCGCATGCATTTAGAGATATAAAGCATTTTCCTACATTGAACGGTTCTCCAGAAACCCCATGCTGCTGGTCATTTTCGTGCTGCTAGCAGGATGAAATTTGCCTTTTGCCGACACCGTTCCGCCAAGACTTTGAAAATCCATACTGCTATACTACTCGACAGTTAGCCCTACCAGCGCATGCATTTAGAGATATAAAGCGTTTTCCTACATTGGACGGTTCTCCAGAAATCCCATGCTGCTGGTCATTTTGATGCTGCTAGCAGGACGAAATTTGCCTTTTGCCGATACCGTTCCGCCAAGACGATGAAAATCCATACTGCTATACTACTCGACAGTTAGGCCTACCAGAGCATGCATTTAGAGATATAAAGCGTTTTCCTACATTGAACGGTTCTCCAGAAATCCCATGCTGCTGGTCATTTTCGTGCTGCTAGCAGGATGAAATTTGCCTTTTGCCGACACCGTTCCGCCAAGACTTTGAAAATCCATACTGCTATACTACTCGACAGTTAGCCCTACCAGCGCCACGCATTTAGAGATATAAAGCGTTTTCCTACATTGAACGGTTCTCCAGCAATCCCATGCTGCTGGTCATTTTTGTGCTGCTAGCAGGATGAAATTTGCCTTTTGCCGACACCGTTCCGCCAAGACTTTGAAAATCCATACTGCTATACTACTCGACAGTTAGCCCTACCAGCGCATGTATTTAGAGATATAAACCGTTTTCCTACATTGGACGGTTCTCCAGAAATCCCGTGCTGCTGGTCATTTTCATGCTGCTAGCAGGACGAAATTTGCCTTTTGCCGATACCGTTCCGCCAAGACGATGAAAATCCATACTGCTATACTACTCGACAGTTAGCCCTACCAGCGCATGTATTTAGAGATATAAACCGTTTTCCTACATTGGACGGTTCTCCAGATATCCCATGCTGCTGGTCATTTTCATGCTGCTAGCAGGACGAAATTTGCCTTTTGCCGATACCGTTCCGCCAAGACGATGAAAATCCATACTGCTATACTACTCGACAGTTAGCCCTACCAGCGCATGCATTTAGAGATATAAAGCGTTTTCCTACATTGAACGGTTTTCCAGAAATCCCATGCTGCTGGTCATTTTCGTGCTGCTAGCAGGATGAAATTTGCCTTTTGCCGATACAGTTCCGCCAAGACTTTGAAAATCCATACTGCTATACTACTCGACAGTTAGCCCTACCAGCGCATGTATTTAGAGATATAAACCGTTTTCCTACATTGGACGGTTCTCCAGAAATCCCATGCTGCTGGTCATTTTCATGCTGCTAGCAGGACGAAATTTGCCTTTTGCCGATACCGTTCCGCAAAGACGATGAAAATCCATAGTGCTATACTACTCGACAGTTAGCCCTACCAGCGCATGCATTTAGAGATATAAAGCGTTTTCCTACATTGAACGGTTCTCCAGAAATCCCATGCTGCTGGTCATTTTCGTGCTGCTAGCAGGATGAAATTTGCCTTTTGCCGACACCGTTCCGCCAAGACTTTGGAAATCCATACTGCTATACTACTCGACAGTTAGCCCTACCAGCGCATGTATTTAGAGATATAAACCGTTTTCCTACATTGGACGGTTCCCCAGAAATCCCATGCTGCTGGTCATTTTCATGCTGCTAGCAGGACGAAATTTGCCTTTTGCCGATACCGTTCCGCCAAGACTTTGAAAATCCATACTGCTATACTACTCGACAGTTAGCCCTACCAGCGCATGTATTTAGAGATATAAAGCGTTTTCCTACATTGAACGGTTCTCCAGAAATCCCATGCTGCTGGTCATTTTCGTGCTGCTAGCAGGATGAAATTTGCCTTTTGCCGACACCGTTCCGCCAAGACTTTGGAAATCCATACTGCTATACTACTCGACAGTTAGCCCTACCAGCGCATGTATTTAGAGATATAAACCGTTTTCCTACATTGGACGGTTCCCCAGAAATCCCATGCTGCTGGTCATTTTCATGCTGCTAGCAGGACGAAATTTGCCTTTTGCCGATACCGTTCCGCCAAGACTTTGAAAATCCATACTGCTATACTACTCGACAGTTAGCCCTACCAGCGCATGTATTTAGAGATATAAAGCGTTTTCCTACATTGAACGGTTCTCCAGAAATCCCATGCTGCTGGTCATTTTCGTGCTGCTAGCAGGATGAAATTTGCCTTTTGCCGACACCGTTCCGCCAAGACTTTGAAAATCCATACTGCTATACTACTCGACAGTTAGCCCTACCAGCGCATGTATTTAGAGATATAAACCGTTTTCCTACATTGGACGGTTCTCCAGAAATCCCATGCTGCTGGTCATTTTCATGCTGCTAGCAGGACGAAATTTGCCTTTTGCCGATAACGTTCCGCCAAGACTTTGAAAATCCATACTGCTATACTACTCGACAGTTAGCCCTACCAGCGCATGTATTTAGAGATATAAACCGTTTTCCTACATTGGACGGTTCTCCAGAAATCCCATGCTGCTGGTCATTTTCATGCTGCTAGCAGTACGAAATTTAACTTTTGCCGATACCGTTCCGCCAAGACGATGAAAATCCATACTGCTATACTACTCGACAGTTAGCCCTACCAGCGCATGTATTTAGAGATATAAACCGTTTTCCTACATTGGACAGTTCTCCAGATATCCCATGCTGCTGGTCATTTTCATGCTGCTAGCAGGACGAAATTTGCCTTTTGCCGATACCGTTCCGCCAAGACGATCAAAATCCAAACTGCTAAACTACTCGACAGTTAGCCCTACCAGCGCATGCATTTAGAGATATAAAGCGTTTTCCTACATTGAACGGTTCTCCAGAAATCCCATGCTGCTGGTCATTTTCATGCTGCTAGCAGGACGAAATTTGCCTTTTGCCGATACCGTTCCGCAAAGACGATGAAAATCCATACTGCTATACTACTCGACAGTTAGCCCTACCAGCGCATGCATTTAGAGATATGAAGCGTTTTCCTACATTGAACGGTTCTCCAGAAATCCCATGCTGCTGGTCATTTTCGTGCTGCTAGCAGGATGAAATTTGCCTTTTGCCGACACCGTTCCGCCAAGACTTTGAAAATCCATACTGCTATACTACTCGACAGTTAGCCATACCAGCGCATGTATTTAGAGATATAAACCGTTTTCCTACATTGGACGGTTCTCCAGAAATCCCATGCTGCTGGTCATTTTCATGCTGCTAGCAGGACGAAATTTGCCTTTTGCCGATACCGTTCCGCCAAGACGATGAAAATCCATACTGCTGTACTACTTTACAGTTAGCCCTACCAGCGCATGCATTTAGAGATATAAAGCGTTTTCCTACATTGAACGGTTCTCCAGAAATCCCATGCTGCTGGTCATTTTCGTGCTGCTAGCAGGATGAAATTTGCCTTTTGCCGACACCGTTCCGCCAAGACTATGAAAATCCATACTGCTATACTACTCGACAGTTAGCACTACCAGCGCATGTATTTAGAGATATAAACCGTTTTCCTACATTAGACGGTTCTCCAGAAATCCCATGCTGCTGGTCATTTTCATGCTGCTAGCAGGACGAAATTTGCCTTTTGCCGATACCGTTCCGCCAAGACGATGAAAATCCATACTGCTATACTACTCGACAGTTAGCCCTACCAACGCATGTATTTAGAGATATAAACCGTTTTCCTACATTGAACGGTTCTTCAGAAATCCCATGCTGCTGGTCATTTTCGTGCTGCTAGCAGGATGAAATTTGCCTTTTGCCGACACCGTTCCGCCAAGACTTTGAAAATCCATACTGCTATACTACTCGACAGTTAGCCCTACCAGCGCATGTATTTAGAGATATAAACCGGTTCCTACATTGGACGGTTCTCCAGAAATCCCATGCTGCTGGTCATTTTCATGCTGCTAGCAGGATGAAATTTGCCTTTTGCCGATACTGTTCCGCCAAGACGATGAAAATCCATACTGCTATACTACTCGACAGTTAGCCCTACCAGCGCATGTATTTAGAGATATAAACCGTTTTCCTACATTGGACGGTTCTCCAGAAATCCCATGCTGCTGGTCATTTTCATGCTGCTAGCAGGACGAAATTTGCCCTTTGCCGATAACGTTCCGCCAAGACGATGAAAATCCATACTGCTATACTACTCGACAGTTAGCTCTACCAGCGCATGCATTTAGAGATATAAAGCGTTTTCCTACATTGAACGGTTCTCCAGAAATCCCATGCTGCTGGTCATTTTCGTGCTGCTAGCAGGATGAAATTTGCCTTTTGCCGACACCGTTCCGCCAAGACTTTGAAAATCCATACTGCTATACTACTCGACAGTTAGCCCTACCAGCGCATGTATTTAGAGATATAAACCGTTTTCCTACATTGGACGGTTCTCCAGAAATCCCATGCTGCTGGTCATTTTCATGCTGCTAGCAGGACGAAATTTGCCTTTTGCCGATACTGTTCCGCAAAGACGATGAAAATCCATACTGCTATACTACTTGACAGTTAGCCCTACCAGCGCATGTATTTAGAGATATAAACCGTTTTCCTACATTGAACGGTTCTCCAGAAATCCCATGCTGCTGGTCATTTTCGTGCTGCTAGCAGGATGAAATTTGCCTTTTGCCGACACCGTTCCGCCAAGACTTTGAAAATCCATACTGCTATACTACTCGACAGTTAGCCCTACCAGCGCATGTATTTAGAGATATAAACCGTTTTCCTACATTGGACGGTTCTCCAGAAATCCCATGCTGCTGGTCATTTTCATGCTGCTAGCAGGACGAAATTTGCCTTTTGCCGATACCGTTCTGCCAAGACGATGAAAATCCATACTGCTATACTACTCGACAGTTAGCCCTACCAGCGCATGTATTTAGAGATATAAACCGTTTTCCTACATTGAACGGTTCTCCAGAAATCCCATGCTGCTGGTCATTTTCATGCTGCTAGCAGGACGAAATTTGCCTTTTGCCGATACCGTTCCGCCAAGACGATGAAAATCCATACTGCTATACTACTCGACAGTTAGCCCTACCAGCGCATGCATTTAGAGATATAAAGCGTTTTCCTACATTGAACGGTTCTCCAGAAATCCCATGCTGCTGGTCATTTTCGTGCTGCTAGCAGGATGAAATTTGCCTTTTGCCGACACAGTTCCGCAAAGACTTTGAAAATCCATACTGCTATACTACTCGACAGTTAGCCCTACCAGCGCATGTATTTAGAGATATAAACCGTTTTCCTACATTGGACGGTTCTCCAGAAATCCCATGCTCCTGGTCATTTTCATGCTGCTAGCAGGACGAAATTTGCCTTTTGCCGATACCGTTCCGCAAAGACGATGAAAATCCATACTGCTATACTACTCGACAGTTAGCACTACAAGCGCATGCATTTAGAGATATAAAGCGTTTTCCTACATTGAACGGTTCTCCAGAAATCCCATGCTGCTGGTCATTTTCGTGCTGCTAGCAGGATGAAATTTGCCTTTTGCCGATACCGTTCCGCCAAGACGATGAAAATCCATACTGCTATACTACTCGACAGTTAGCCCTACCAGCGCATGTATTTAGAGATATAAACCGTTTTCCTACATTGGACGGTTCTCCAGAAATCCCATGCTGCTGGTCATTTTCATGCTGCTAGCAGGACGAAATTTGCCTTTTGCCGATACCGTTCCGCCAAGACGATGAAAATCCATACTGCTATACTACTCGACAGTTAGCCCTACCAGCGCATGTACATGTATTTAGAGATATAAACCGTTTTCCTACATTGGACGGTTCTCCAGAAATCCCATGCTGCTGGTCATTTTCATGCTGCTAGAAGGACGAAATTTGCCTTTTGCCGATACCGTTCCGCCAAGACGATGAAAATCCATACTGCTATACTACTCGACAGTTAGCCCTACCAGCGCAAGTATTTAGAGATATAAACCGTTTTCCTACATTGAACGGTTCTCCAGAAATCCCATGCTGCTGGTCATTTCCATGCTGCTAGCAGGACGAAATTTGCCTTTTGCCGATACCGTTCCGCCAAGACGATGAAAATCCATACTGCTATACTACGTGACAGTTAGCCCTACCAGCGCATGTATTTAGAGATATAAACCGTTTTCCTACATTGGACGGTTCTCCAGAAATCCCATGCTGCTGGTCATTTTCATGCTGCTAGAAGGACGAAATTTGCCTTTTGCCGATACCGTTCCGCCAAGACGATGAAAATCCATACTGCTATACTACTCGACAGTTAGCCCTACCAGCGCATGTATTTAGAGATATAAACCGTTTTCCTACATTGAACGGTTCTCCAGAAATCCCATGCTGCTGGTCATTTTCGTGCTGCTAGCAGGATGAAATTTGCCTTTTGCCGACACCGTTCCGCCAAGACTTTGAAAATTTATACTGCTATACTACTCGACAGTTAGCCCTACCAGCGCATGTATTTAGAGATATAAAGCGTTTTCCTACATTGGACGGTTCTCCAGAAATCCCATGCTGCTGGTCATTTTCATGCTGCTAGCAGGACGAAATTTGCCTTTTGCCGATACCGTTCCGCCAAGACGATGAAAATCCATACTGCTATACTACTCGACAGTTAGCCCTACCAGCGCATGCATTTAGAGATATAAAGCGTTTTCCTACATTGAACGGTTCTCCAGAAATCCCATGCTGCTGGTCATTTTCGTGCTGCTAGCAGGATGAAATTTGCCTTTTGCCGACACCGTTCCGCCAAGACTTTGAAAATCCATACTGCTATACTACTCGACAGTTAGCCCTACCAGCGCATGTATTTAGAGATATAAACCGTTTTCCTACATTGGACGGTTCTCCAGAAATCCCATGCTGCTGGTCATTTTCATGCTGCTAGAAGGACGAAATTTGCCTTTTGCCGATACCGTTCCGCCAAGACAATGAAAATCCATACTGCTATACTACTCGACAGTTAGCCCTACCAGCGCATGTATTTAGAGATATAAACCGTTTTCCTACATTGAACGGTTCTCCAGAAATCCCATGCTGCTGGTCATTTTCATGCAGCTAGCAGGATGAAATTTGCCTTTTGCCGATACTGTTCCGCCAAGACTTTGGACTTTGAAAATCCATACTGCTATACTACTCGACAGTTAGCCCTACCAGCGCATGTATTTAGAGATATAAACCGTTTTCCTACATTGGACGGTTCTCCAGAAATCCCATGCTGCTGGTCATTTTCATGCTGCTAGCAGGACGAAATTTCCCCTTTGCCGATACCGTTCCACCAAGACGATGAAAATCCATACTGCTATACTACTCGACAGTTAGCCCTACCAGCGCATGCATTTAGAGATATAAAGCGTTTTTCTACATTGAACGGTTCTCCAGAAATCCCATGCTGCTGGTCATTTTCGTGCTGCTAGCAGGATGAAATTTGCCTTTTGCCGACACCGTTCCGCCAAGACTTTGAAAATCCATACTGCTATACTACTCGACAGTTAGCCCTACCAGCGCATGTATTTAGAGATATAAACCGTTTTCCGACATTGTAAGGTTCTCCAGAAATCCCATGCTGCTGGTCATTTTCATGCTGCTAGCAGGACGAAATTTGCCTTTTGCCGACACCGTTCCGCCAAGACGATGAAAATCCATACTGCTATACTACTCGACAGTTAGCCCTACCAGCGCATGCATTTAGAGATATAAACCGTTTTCCTACATTGAACGGTTCTCCAGAAATCCCATGCTGCTGGTCATTTTCGTGCTGCTAGCAGGATGAAATTTGCCTTTTGCTGACACCGTTCCGCCAAGACTTTGAAAATCCATACTGCTATACTACTCGACAGTTAGCCCTACCAGCGCATGTATTTAGAGATATAAACCGTTTTCCTACATTGGACGGTTCTCCAGAAATCCCATGCTGCTGGTCATTTTCATGCTGCTAGCAGGACGAAATTTGCCTTTTGCCGATACCGTTCCGCCAAGACGATGAAAATCCATACTGCTATACTACTCGACAGTTAGCCCTACCAGCGCATGCATTTAGAGATATAAACCGTTTTCCTACATTGAACGGTTCTCCAGAAATCCCATGCTGCTGGTCATTTTCATGCTGCTAGCAGGACGAAATTTGCCTTTTGCCGATACCGTTCCGCCAAGACGATGAAAATCCATACTGCTATACTACTCGACAGTTAGCCCTACCAGCGCATGTATTTAGAGATATAAACCGTTTTCCTACATTGAAAGATTCTCCAGAAATCCCATCTTTCCGGATATTCATCCTGCGAAGAGGACGAATTTTGCAAATTAGATACATATTTTTTAATTTGTGAGCATTTTAGTTATTTTAATGTTACGTTTTTGTCTTTTGTACGACCACTGTGACACTGGTTAAATGATATTTCATTCGGCCATACTGCCATGCTGCTAACTTTACCGAATTCATTCTGCCATGCTGCCATGCTGCTAACTTTACAAAATTCATTCTGCCATGCTGCTAACTTTTCGGCGCCGTATTGAACTACAGTCTACGAGAGTAAGTGGTGAATAAGCATATTTATTTAAAACCTGTTGACATTTTTACCGGATACATGGAGAAATGAAAGCGGACATTGACAATAATGGATCAACTTTTTATTTCTTTTTAATATTTTTTATTATTCGAAGAGGTGTATTTCGTATAAAGAAATGATCAAATAAAACATATTCAACCCTTGGCTATAGTCTGATTCTTCTGCCCGATGCAACCTACTTTGCCTACTTGAAAACAATCTATTTTTTAATACTGAGATTCTTCATACACGTTTATGTGGGGTAATTTTTCGGATGTGCGTATACTCAAACAAGTACCTCGTCTGCGTCTCCTGCCGGAAGCTGCTTGACACGTGCCTGTCACGAGGAACTGTACACGCAATTTCTTCTCCGTGATTAGACTGGTTATAAAGTTGATTTTCTCCGGGTCCTTGGGGGTAGCATCAGTGAACACAAATACCTGGGAGTTTGGCATGGCAACTGTGGAAGCTGTAAATAAAAGGAGGCCAGGCAACATCATTGATAAGACAATAAGCAATGTGAAATTTAATAAGCTGTGCAAAAACAACATCTAGATGATGCATATTCTATTTTCATCGATACACTTATCATTCTGGCATTGTCTTAGCCCATTAATGACGAATAGATTCACCCATCATTATCATAATTGAGCCGCGACGCAAGAAAACCGGTCTTCGGGGTTTCCGACCAGGTCCGACACAAACCGGCCTGTACAAGCTCAGAAAAGAGCTAGAAGCTTGAAATTTCGGATTTAGGAAGAAGAGAAATTGTACTATCCGAGTAGCGAAAACAAAGGCGCTGATCAGCTTCGCAGTTACTGCGAAGCTGATCTGCGCCTTTGTTTTCGCATAGGCAATATTCCCGTTTTCTCACGATGCGGCTCATAGGGAAAAGTCCACTTTCAATTTAGGTGAATCAGGGGTGATTTACAAACTTAATTTCATTTTTCGATAAAATTCCTCAAAGCAAACAGAATTCCCCCTGATGGGACTGCGGCATCATATCTGGGGCTATTCTGTTAACCTGTGTCGCATAACAATGTCGCAGGCTTATCTGAGTTAACTGTTCAAGTTAAACCTATTCTTCCTGAAGGAAGCAAAATACGTCTGAAAGGGAAATAACAAACGAAATCATAAATTTCAATATTGTTACTATACTTGAAAACAAAAACAAACATATCTTTGTTTGAATGGTAAAAGTAACCTTCTTCTTTGCCTGGTAAAAGACATACCTGCTTGTATTCCTGTCAATGAAAACTCTGGACAATCAAAGCCACCATGAACCTGAATCTGTCCCAACCATCGTTGTATGTCTGCTGGGTTCTTAGTTTTCTGTACAGTTGTTGCATTGCCTAAAAGTAACAAAACGTCATATGTCTTCATAATAATATCAGTGTTTGTTTTTCCCATGAATAACGTTAAATGATTCGAGTGATGACGTTAAAATATGTTTCCAATACATACAAGATCACTTTCAAACGGTTGGTCTTGACTCGGACCAACTATACTGCGTCCGTCCGATGTCTTACTTTACTCACTACAAACTGCAATTATGGTAAAATCTGGTCAGGATCTCGTACTATCTAGAAAAAAAAGAAGAAAAAAAGTGAACAGTGAACAGTGAACAGTGAACTCATTTTGAGATGACTTGTTTTCACGTTAAGATTTGGTTGATACTTTATAACTCTTATAGAAGGTAAAAATAAACTCCCACTTCACCCAAAACAAAATCCTTACCCGGATCATTAAACGTGACCAGTATGTAGTTATAGGGAGCATTCGGTGTTCCGGCAGTTTCTTTAACAATCTCTGCAGTTTTCTGTTGTACCGCTGCTAGATCCTTGCCCATAGAGTTAGTCGTGTCGATGACAAAGACGAGAGAGTTACCTGCCCTTAGTTGCAACAAGTCTTGGAATTTCTCATTGCCAACAATGGCCCTGAGGCCGTAAGCTGTAAGAAGTTGACAACAAATGAACAGAAAAAGGGGGAAACACTACGAAAACATGCCCATGAAATATACAGATTTTTTTGGGTTGTAAAAAATCTAAAATTTCATAAGATTTTATTTTTATATTTTTTTTCTTATTTTTTTCTCAAAACATAGGTTATGTGTACACGATAGAACCGCCTCGGCACAATCTATGTTTTCGAGCAAAAATAAGAAAAATAGGTTTACCCCTGCATACCCCAGTTTTACTATGTAAAATACATTTCACGGACATGTTTTCCTGATGATAAATCGTTGATTTTTTAAGAGTCATGATCCATCTTGTTTTATTGTTTTATTAATACAGGGCTTGCTTTTACGCCATCGATAGAATCTTGATCCAGCGTCCCGTGAAAAATTATATGACAATTCTTAGGCAAAATACATGTATTATTAATAATAGTGTCCCTAATTCCAAGAGAGCGGCTTTAAAAAGGCCATCATCATGAATATATTAGAAATCAATTCTTTGTTTTTGCTCATACGCTTAAACGCTTTTGAAATGTTCGTTTGAGTAAACTGTATATTTTTTCAAATGCAACATGATTATCTTTTTTTTGTTTCTTTTGTCTTATAAAGATTTTTGCACATATTCATATAATGCACCGATCAAATGCAGCCATGCAGTTACATGTACCATAGATTGAATCTATCAAACGATGATTATTTTGTTTAAGAAACTGGGGACAGTTGTTCAAAATTAACGACATCGTTAGTTAATAATTCGTTAAAATTTCAAATGACAATATTACAATACACTGTTATTTTTTGTTGAAAAATGTGAGAATCCTTTGCAATGCATGCAAAGAATTCTCACATTTTATCAACAAAAATAACAGTGTATTTGCTTATGTAGTTTGCATTTACATAACGAGTTGAGGTCTTAACGATGGCGTTAAGTTAGCGAAGTTTTGAACATCTGGGGCCCTAGCATTTACTCGTGGGACAGTTATGGTAAGCGTCAATTTTGCACTTACTGCTATCTCCAAAGAAATAAGTGGTATGTTTGATTGCTGCTTCGGCCGCCTTTTCGTGCAAGTGATGATGAGGTGAATATGCAACATCCATTGAATCTTTGTTTATACCACCAAGTGCCGCCTGGGTAGTTGCCGAGGTGTCACGAGGGTCGCCATGGCTACACTTTCCCGCCATGAAATTCTTTGGATCTTCTGCAATGTATTCATAAGTTTTCTTTGTTTAAGTGTATGTATCTATATCTCGGTAACGGCGTTTTCTGAAATTTATCTTGATTGCTTTGTTTTACCCTTTCAGTTTCTTACACGTGCATTTAATAAAAAGAAGTAGCATGACACAGAGAGAGAGAGAGAGAGAGAGAGAGAGAGAGAGAGAGAGAGAGAGATGGACGACTTACTTGTCGGTTTTACAACATCTTGACCACTCTTGTAGCCACTTGTCAAAAGGTTTCCCGTCACCATAAGATTGGTAACACAAGGTGTATGCAGAGTTGATCTGAAATTAAAACGCTATGTAACATAAACAAAAACAATCAAACAACAGGCAGTAAAGGTACAATTTCTAATAAACTATGTTTAAGTATTTAAATATATTATTAATAATGAAGTTACTTGCGATATATGACTTCCCATCGACTTCAGAACCAAACACAAAAGCCGTTGCAAAATCGACATTCACTAAAAAGCCGCCTCGTGGAAAAACCAACAATGTGGTTTCGGAACAGGTCTTACACAAATCAGGCTGCACACTTAAAGAAGCAGGCTAGAAGCTTGAAATTTCGGATTTAAGAAGAAGACGAAGTGTACTATCCGTGTAGCGAAAACAAAGGCGCTGATCAGCTTTGCGGTTACCGCGAAGCTGATCTGCGCCTTTGTTTTCGCATATGCAGATTGTTGGTTGCATTAAAGCACTTGTATCATATTAAGATTTAATTTCTTATCATACAATCAACATTCGTTCATTAATACAAATGGCATTGTGCAATTTATTAAAAAATATTATTTTGTCTGGTTTAAGGTACATGTAGTGCAGTTTGGTTATTTATTTTATCACACAGCAATGTGTCATACCCACAGCTTCTGCATGTGTCCATTCCCGCTGGTGCTGTGGCCATGATGTTTTTACCAGTAATACCTGTCAAATTAAGACACCAACGTTAATAAATTGGTTCCAAATAGTACAAATTCTCAGTATGGTGCCGTGGCCAGGACGTTTTATCGACAATACTTGTCAAATAAAGATATTAACATGAAGATGTCGTCTTATCGACAAAATACTTTATATGATGTCTGCATGGGTTTGGATTTGTATTTATATTAATTTCAGTGTTTCCTATTCTCACATTTTATTGTTAAGACGAACATATTCGAATGAATCTTCAGGATAACATGTCTGTGTAATCTCCTAAATACCAACTTCTAAAAATGCAAAACTGAGGTATACACAGGTATACATTTTTTTCTTATTGTTGATCCAAAACATAGATTGTGGCATGTTACTAGTTACAACCGCCTCATTGACGCTGTCCTAACGTGTACCCACAATCGTTTTTAGTAAAAACAAGACAAAAAATATAACACAATATATAAAATTTTCAGTATTAACAACTTAAAACTTAAAAAATATCTGTATATTATATTGGGGTGTTTTTGTGATGATGATAAATAGCCTTACCCAGTTGTTCATGGATTTTATTCCCATTCATTTCCACCCAGTTAGTGTTGCTGTAGAACATTTGTAGCATGTGCAGATATTGACCTATGACCTCACGTGCTGCGTCATAATTGGGGGAGGAGCTATTCAGTATTCCAATCACAGATTCTCGCAACAGCTGCATCTTTGTATGACCTTGAAAAAAGAAAACACTATATGTGACGGAGACCTTGCTCTGAGATTATTTAATTTTTTTCATGATCAACTTAGCTGAGCATGGAATTTGAACTGCTCTTTAATACAGACATTATCAAAACATGCAAACAAATAAATAAATAAATAAATAAATAAATAAATAAATAAATAAATAAATAAATAAATGAAATCAAAAATAAGCATTCCAGCCTGAGTAAATTATTACTGTCCGTTCCGATGCTGTTCTGCTGAGATGTATCTTCATGCTGACTGCTGTGTCTGTGTAAGTTTCTATTGTGCCCACATTCTTGGTATGTGTTGTTTTATGAAATAATGTCCTTTTGAGTTCTCCATGCTTCGCAATGATACCATCTCCATGCGATAAGGATCCTAAAGTCAAAACCCGTCATTTCCCCTGCACTGTGGAGACACTAAAAATGTAATTGCCCCCACTTTAGTCCGGCAATCCCCCACCATTCCCCCCAGGTGGGGGCAGTGATTACGAATGACTGGTGCATAACCTTATGAGCTGATGTAATACCCACCTTCACTTATTTTCTCCCCATTAAAATGCCACACAGCCTCCGTGTAATGGTCTTGGTCCACTTTGTTGTTCTGTTTGATGACGTCATCCATCGCTTCCTGGAAACGCTTCTCAGATACCTGACCTATTAAAATACACAATATGTAAGGAACTTTAGTAGATTTGCCTGTGGTAACGGAGAAAATATTCAAATGGTCGGTTGTAAGGGAGCGACCGTTTGATTCTATGGGATTGGCAGGACTGTGACAGAAGTTGTTTTTTTTTTTACTCATAGGACTTAACTTTGTACGCAGCGGATTGAACTTTGTACGCATAGCACTGAACTTTGCCGGACTGAGGTCTTTCGAATGCATTGTATTATACAAATAAGAGGACAGGATCGCGTTACTGTCTGAAAACATTCACCTCTCACCCCGATAAAAATCATAGTGTCGCTCTTTAATATAAGTTTCAGTCCATATTCAGTTATTCATGTTTCCATAACTAGGACAAGAACACAACAATAAATGAGCCGCCTTGTGGAAAAAAAAACCCCAAAAACAATGTGGTTTCCGAACAGGTCTGACACAAATCAGGCTGTACATTCACAGAAGCAGGCAAGAAGCTTGAAATTTTGGGGTTACGTAGAGGAAGAATTGTACTGTCCGAGTAGCGAAAACAAAGGCACAGATCAGCTTCGCGGTTACCGCGAAGCAGATCTGCGCCTTTGTTTTCGCCTATTCAGATTGTTGGGCTCAAATGACTGCTGCACCTTGAAAGCACACACATTCTCACTACGATACCTCCATAATAGGCGTCATATAGTTTTCTGGCTGTTATGTCTTGGATGTTGACCAAATTTCCAGCGGTACAGTTACAAACAGCTGTAGGATTCTCTTCGAAAAATCTGAAATAGAGAGTAGCTAAAATGCATAAAATAAGAATGACATGTGTCATATCACTCCTAAGCTTCTGTATGTGTCAAATATGTGCCGTGCCAAATGTAGCCTGTTATATAGATTTTGTTGTTCAATTTTTAGTTCGTTTATTTTCTAAATTAATATTCATTTACATGTATATATTTATTTATTTGTTTATTTATTATTTATCTAATTGTACTTCAACTATTGCTAACCTTAATTATTTTTATTTTGTGTAGCTAAAACTTGGAAATAGAAAATTTTATAAAAACGTTGATATGACGTTATCTCAACGCATTAGTAACGTGACCACTAGATGGATGCCATTTTGTCTGTCAGCAGCAAAAAATAAAAATAAAATAAAATAAAACAAATAAATAAATAAATAAAAAAATAATGATAATAATGAAAAACCAAATTCGGACTTACTTGGCAACGGCTGCTAGAATGCCCAATTCTGTGATATCCGTGTGTGTATAGTCATTTATGTTGATAGCAGAAAATGGGTTCGGTAAAAATCCATGCGCAAAACTCGCACAAAACACAATTCCAACAACAAACGCAGCTATTTTAATACGCATCCTGAAACGTTGACGTCAATGAAATACGAAAATAAGGT
This sequence comes from Rugalucina vietnamica, assembly GCA_964017185.1. NCBI lineage: Eukaryota > Metazoa > Mollusca > Bivalvia > Lucinida > Lucinidae > Rugalucina > Rugalucina vietnamica. Next base: position 45,036,783 of record OZ024878.1, on the reverse strand, counting down.
CGATGTCGTGTTTATATAATTATAATGAGCAAACGCTTGTTGTTGAGATATTCAGGATTTTAACATTACGAAAACTTGCCCATGCAATATACCGATATTTAAAGTTCTGAAAAAATGAAAATTTTCAGAAGAAAAGTTTTGATATTGTTCTTATTTTTGCTCAAAACATAAATCGAGGGTACACGTTAGAACCGCATCGCCGAGGCGGTTCTAACGAGTACCCACAATCTATGTTTTGGATCAAAAATAAGGAAATTAGGTATACCCCTGTAAACCACAGTTTTGCTTTATATAAGTAGGATATAAGTGGGTATTCTTTATAAAGGTATGTTATCCTGATGATTGCATGCGCAAGTGGTAAGAAAAGATTTTCATTTTTGTCGACTAGTTCAACCGCACAACAAACGTAAGACTGGCTTAGGACCTTTGATGCCAAATGCATAAAAGGGGACAATGTTCTTAAAAACAACAACAAAAACGACAAACTGCGCTGCGCACAGTTTTATTTGCATCTTTGTTGTATAAGTTTCTCATGACAGTGTTCATATGTTCCGTCGCGTGAGAAAACTAATAATGTGAGTTCGACACAAATAAGGCTGTATACTCACAGAAGCAGGCTAGAAACTTGAAATTTCGGATTTAAGAAGAAGAATTGTAAGGCTATCCATGTAGCGAAAACAGACGCTGATCAGCTTCGCGCCTTTGTTTTCGCATATGCAGAGTGTTTGTTTTCTCATGACAGTGTTCATATGATAAACAATCCGAAGACATCCTACTGTTTGTATCAACGCAATAATTCAGGCTAAATTGTTGTGCAATATACCTGATGACATTTAACGTGAACCTGCAATCTTAGATCAGCCATAGCAATTTTTAATTATATATTATGTTCTTATACACCAGAGGTTGGTAACTCAAAGCCATCTTCAGCTTAAGATCAACTTACGAACAACTTAAGTATATCTTAGGGATTGTGGTGAAAAACTGAAAAGGACCTTAAGTAACGGTGACAACTTAACAGCATCGTAACTTTAGCGACGTCAACTTCTAGTTAATTCGAATTAATGTGACCTTGTATTGGTGGGAATTTAAACCACACGACCCAACTCCGGCACTTCTTGGCTCACATTACGAAAACACGCCCATACAATATACAGAGATTATTTAAGTTGTATAAAATGAAAATTTTCAGTAGATTTTTCTTTATATTTTTCTTATTTTTGCTCAAAACATAGATTGTGGGTACACGTTAGAACCGCCTCGCCGAGAAAAATAGGTATACCCCTGCATACTCCAGTTTTGCTATATAAAAGTGGGGTTTAAGGGGGTATTTATTGCACGGACATGTTTTCATGATGAGTCTGGGGTTTAGCCCCTCTGTGTCCTTGCTATCACCGGTCCCATATAGGCCGGGGAGGAGGGGGTCAAATGTCAAAACCAAATAAAAAAATGCACCGTTTTTTATCCTCTTTTGTGTACATGTATTTACTTAAGATGTTTGGAACCTTTTGTGTACTTCTCAAGGACCCCAGACACTCACTCTTGCCATCTTTTATCTATATTTTGTTCAAACTTAGGCTTTTAAGTCTTGGTAGCTATTGTTTCAACCGCATTTTAATGTAGGCGTCACACCTAGCCGATGTTAACACGCGATGGACACACGATTATGAAAATTTTTAAATTCGGCGGGGATCGTGAAGACATCGGGCCATTCGTGAGTGCATCGTATCCCATCGTATGTCCATCGGGAGATTTTTTAAGCCTTCGGCATCACCATCGCGAGCGGCATCAAAATCTTTGACATGCCAAAAAAATACAGGAAGGACACGCGATTGTTCAATTTTGTGTAGAGTTCGCGAGTACATCTTGGCCATCGTAAAGCCATCGTGAGGCCATCTTCTCACATCGGGACTACATCGTACTTCTGTCGTGTGGTCATCGGCACCATCGGCTAGGTTTTGCTACACGATGGCACTACGAGGGACACACGATGCTGCCCGATTGTGTTACGAAGGCAACACGACATCGGGTGGCCTTCGCAACGCCATCGTATAAGCATCGTATTTGAAAAATCTAGAACACGATGGCATCAGGATGGAAACACGATATTAACCAAAACTGTTATAATATTTCCCCGGGTAACGTGGACATACAAAACAAAAACAAGAAGCACCCACACAACATTTTTCTCAGAAGCCTCAAGTGGAATACTTTTAAATCATGGCGTATTTCGATGAAAAAACAATTAGGAAAAAGAAGGCTGCAGCACTGCTGCTATACATCAAGCTGGAGCATGACAAAAAATTTCCTGCAGGAGCAAGATCATCTCTTACAGGTATTTGGTTTGTTCATTACTCTGTCTTTAAAGCAGCGCCCGTTTTTTTCCGATAGACTAACCCATTGCAGAATTCGACAAACGAGCGTTTTAACAAGAACAGTTTTGTGCCAGTTTCATGCAAAAGATAGATTTAAAGTACTAGCAAACTATCACCATATGAAGCTTGAAAAGTGTTGTAAAGTAACTGATATTAATTAACTTACTACTATGGACGTCAACAATGAAAGCATACAAATTAAATGCTTTCTCAAAAGAAACCATGTTTGCACGCAAATGAGACTGGGGCTCGTTCAAGCACCAGCCTACAGTATATGTAGGTACCGTGTATTTTATGGAGGCATGGAGTGCAGTGGAACTGCAAAGTGGAGCAGAAAACTATATCAAAACAAAGTCAGTTAAACGTTATTTTGGATTATGACTGTTAATGTCTTAGCACATCATTCATGTACATTTTGGTAGATCCTTATCTTAGATAATCTGTTAGAACATAGTATGGCTATGATTGAAATTAACACCCATATCGGAAAGTTTCTTTGTATTAAAAAAAAAGTATTTCCTGTTCCACTCGCAACTTTCCCGCCAGGGTTCCACTTCAAGAATCCACTCCAATACGGCAGCCCAACACCACTCCAAGACTCCAAGCCTTGACTCCAACCCATAAATAAAAATTAAAACTTGAGATCCTTTAAGAGCAGCTAGCACATTAATGAGAAAGAAGATGGGCCATACCGCGGTTTCGACTATTAAAGTCTCGTCAGTTACCTTTTAGATATGGCAACATGGAGCCAAAGAGAATTACTGAAATTTTGCAACTTTTAACAGGGTAGTCGATACAAAGACTAATATTATCTAAATGAGGCCAAATATATTAAATATAATTCTAACACACCCTGCCTATAGAAGCCGATGGTAAAGTGCAGTGATATATTGAGTGATATATCACTGGGCGAATTAGTATGACGTTACTTTGCGCCGTTTTGATGCCATTTTGATTAAATCATGACGTCAGCTATCCCATAAGTCACGTTACCTTGACGTTAGACGGTGTAACGTCATTTCAACGCGTTCAAAACGTAACAAACATATGTAAACATTTGCGGTACAGTCAAAAGTTTGACGGGATTTCTTCAGTGCAATGGCGGAAAAGTTAAAGAAACAGAAGTTTAAAATGATTTAATTCCGCTTATTGTGTGTTAGAATTGAAATAGATCAGCTCTAGTGCGTGAATTGTTGAGTACTATATCACTGTTTGTCGGTCAGTTGTACGCAGATAAATCACTCGCGCTGCGCGCTCGTGATTTGCTCTGCTTTACAACTGACCTCCAAACAGTGATATATTACTCAACAATTCACTGCTAGAGCTGATCTATTTCTTAATTCTAACAGACCTCGCCTATATAGCGTGTTATATTGTGCAACAATTTCACTGGGCGAATAAGCGTGACGTTACTTTGCGGCATTTGTGACGTCAGCTATCCCACAAAGCAGCGTTAGACGGTGAAACGTCGTTTTAGCGCACAACAAACGTAACAAGTGTGTGTAAATACCAGCATTACAGTCAAATATTTGGCGGGATATCTGCAATGCAATGGCGGAAAGCTGAACGATATCGACGGTTTCAGCAACATTTATTCCGTTTATTGTGTGTTAGAATCGAAATAGATCAGCTCTAGCAGTGAATTGTTGAGTAATAATTCACTGTTTGTCGGTCAGCTGTAAGAAGATAAATCACTCGCGCTACGCGCTCGTGATTTGATCTTCTTTACAACTGACCTCCAAACAGTGAATTATTACTCAACAATTCACTGCTAGAGCTGATCTATTTCTTAAATATATTAAGAAAATGAATCTTAACCGATAATAAATTCCTGATTCACGTGATGCCTTCGGGACACAATCGGGAATACATTTAGCACTTAACACGATGTCGTCAGGCCATCGTGAAGCCATCGTGAAGCCATCGTGAGGCCTTCGTGTACCATTCGCAACAACATCGTATGCAAAACTGCCAGTTCCTCTATCTTCGCGAGTCCTTCGGGTATAATCGTGAGCTATTCGTGTGTCCATAGTGTGGCCATCGGTAGGCTTCGTGTATGCGTCGGCTCAGCATTGGCTTTTTACCAAATTCGTGACGAAAATCGCGCGAAATTGAAAATTTCATATTCGTGTGGCCATCGTGTGTCAAAATCGGCTAGGTATGACGCCACCTTAAACAAAATACATACTAGGGATAAACCGTATAGACCGTGAAACGTTTTAGGCTTAGTTTTATGAACTGTAGCGGTCAAGACCGATCTTATGAAATGAGCCGCATCGTGAGAAAACCGGATTTTTGCCTAGGCGAAAACAAAGGCGCAGATCAGCTTCGCGGTAACCGCGAAGCTGATCAGCGCCTTTGTTTTCGCTACTCGGATAGTACAATTCCTCTTCTACTTAAATCCGAAATTTCAAGCTTCTAGCTCTTTTCTGAGCTTGTACAGGCCGGTTTGTGTCGGACCTGGTCGGAAACCCCGAAGACCGGTTTTCTCGCGTCGAGGCTCAAATATGGCCCATACTACCTCCCTTTGAACGTTTTCACTGCTTCCAAAGGATCAAACTTTTATTTACTTTCACCATTGCAAAAACCTTACAATTGAAACACAAAACCGAAATTTCTGTTTATGATATATTTGAATAATCACTTCCTAGTTGCAGAAATATGTTTTCGTTGTATAGTTATAGAATACATCTTCATGTAAGCTCAGCGTGAATTTTAGCAAGATTTGATTAGAAATAGACCTTCTATGACGTTTTGAATTTGAGCGTTTTATGAAGACTAATTTTCTCTCGGCTGAGGGAAAAAATTAGCATTCGAACATAAACAGTCAGATTTCCCTTTAAAACAAGAAAAAAGATAATTTAGTGGCTATTTATCACAGCATGTTGTTCTGCTCTGGGGATATAATAATTAGAGCATATCTATAAGATGTGGTCCATGCCATGGCGCAGATAAAGCTTGCATTGACACGTTATATCCTCAGTTGCTTTTTAAAGAGTAAATATCGGAAGAAAAAAAATATTTTAGAAGAAAACATATTTCTACGCCTTTTTGATGTTCTATAATTGGTGAAATGCATCAGGGTGACGAAATGTCATCAATAAAAATGCACCCATTGTTTGATGAAACCTTTCAAGCAGTCATTGCAGGCCTTATTTTTATACAGCTTTTTAAAATTGCACTTTGTCTGTCATTATGTATCCGTTTAGATCCTGTTTTCTTGAACTGCATGCTTGTTATTATGGAATCACCATTTTTATGCCAACGTCATTGCCATTTTGACGTCATTGTACATGTTATATTGTTTTTAACCCAGTTCCTAGGTACAAACGAGTAATTAACTATATTCTATTCTATTCTATTCAAGGATGTTGATACCATCATTCTCCATAGCAGTTTATTGATGCGCCTTGACAAAGGTAATGCACCGAGACTAGTCTGGAAATAAAGAATCCTTTATAAATGAGCCGCTTCGTGGGAAAACCAACAATGTGGTTTCCGAACAGGTCTGACACAAACCGACCTGTACAGTCACAGAAAAGAGCTAGACGCTTGAAATTTCGGATTTAAGTAGAAGAGGAACTGTACTATCCGAGTTGCGAAAACAAAGTCGCTGATCAGCTTCGCAGTTACTGCGAAGCTGATCTGTGCCTTTGTTTTCGCCTATGCAGATTGTTGGTTTTCCCATGAGGCGGCTCAAATCAATAAAATGGAAATGGAACTTGGATAATCAAGGCATGCATTGCCGGAATCGATGGCCTTATAATCAATAACCCATGGGGCAAAATTCAATATTATTTTATTCCAGTAATTCATTGCATAATATTGAACTTCATTTACGTACTTTTGAAAAAAAAAAAAAAAAAAAAAAAAAAAAAAAAAAAAAACTAGTGATAGTACGTTTGTGTTTTATACCCATTGCGCCCCATTAAAATATGGCAAAATTTGGATGTGCAAGGATAATATATAAATGTTGTATCAAAAAAATGGGTGCACGAAGACACCCTTCACGCATGTATATCTTTATATGTATTCTATTTGTTATATGTTTGCTATATCAAGTACGAACTGTATCAAAATTGTCGGAATGGCTACAGAATAGACGGAATAACCACCAGGGAATTCAACCTGCAGTCAAAAGGTGAGACGATTGCGCATTTTTTAAAATTTGAGCCGCCACATGGGAAAACCAACAATCTACCTAGGCGAAAACAAAGGCGCAGATCAACTTCGCAGTAAATGCGAAGCTGATCAGCGCCTTTGTTTTCGCTACTCGCATAGTACAATTCCTCCTCTACTTACATGTAACTACAAAATTTCAAGCTTCTAGCCTGCTTCTGTGACTGTGCAGCCTGATTTGTGTCAGACCTGTTCGGAAACCACATTGTTGGTTTTCCAACGAGACGGCTCAAATAAGCAATCATGCACATGTGCATGTATCATAGGGTTGATGCTATGATTGTCCCATATAGTCATTAATTTGTGTCGCCATCACGAAAACATGCCCATACAATATACAGAGAATTTTAAGCAGTAAAGTTTGAAAATTTTATTGGAAGATTTTGTTATTTTTTTATTACTATTGCTCCGGCAAAACATACGTCGTGGGTATACATTAGAACTGCCTTGCCGAAGCGGTTCTTACGAGTAGGGATCTATGTTTTGGAGCAAAAATAAGAAAAATAGGTATATGTATACCCTTGCATACCCCAGTTTTGCTATATAAAATTGGAGTTTAAGGGGTGGATCTGTTTTTGTGATAAAAGCTTTGGTTTTTAGAAGGCGGAAAAAAGAGATAAAATGTTTTTTAATGTAACTTATAACACTAATGATTTGAAAGGCCTTTGTAGGGAAAAAAACGTGCACATGAATACCAAATTAGACAAAAACTAGAGCCCCTGCAAATTTCGGAAGCTGTTAAAGGGAATTACTGACAATATCAAGACAAAAGTATCACCCATGCAATGGTACAACTATTCTAAGGAACTTTTTTACTTTCACTAACATGGTGAAAACGGTGAGCAAAATATACATTTTATACCGGCGGATTAAGCGGACTGTTTGAACGATCCATTTTCGATAACAAGTTAAGGGAACATTACGAAAACTAAAAACTGGGGGGGGGTAGCTGCCCTACACATAAGAAAGTACAAATAAATGCCGCAATCAGAAAAAAATTACCACTCCATAACAAAGAACTGTTCTCAACATAACCCAGATAATATTCGTGGGATCTCTTTAACATTATAAGCAATGCTTTTATGACGGTATTAACTTCTAGGTTGACACAGTCGTGCGATGAGAATAACATTATGGATGTATCTCAAGGTTTCGCCGTGGGTACTCTTCCATCGATAACATGTTTATTCTGCAGTCGATAGCACAAAAGCATTTATGAAAAGAAGGCGGTAGATACAGTTCTCAAAGGCGTTTGATCGCATCCAACATAATCAGTTATTTCGTTTTTTTTTAAATACTGCAGCCAGTGTGTAGTAAACTATCTGCACGCATGCTTGAAAACGGAACATGGTCTCGCGAACTACTTCCCTTGTCATACTGGAACGCGTCAGGGTTGCGTATTTAGTCCATTTTATAAACGATTTAGTGACTTAAATGAGAGAACACAACAAAAATGATACTATCTTCATTACACAAGATGTACCTGAAATTTTTTGTTTACTTTCTTGCGGATGACGTAGCCGGTTTTGCAGAGTCTGTTGCATCCCTACAACAACAACTTAATATTATTGATCAGACTGTGACATCAGAAATAGCTCAACGGTCAATCGATTTAAAAACGCTTAAGCAGTATTTGCTCATTTGTGATTAGTCTGACAATATACCTAGTCGTACCACCTTCTGCAGTGAAACTGGTGTGACATATCGTTACTTCATTCCTGTTTCACGTTTTCGTATTTATTGTCGAGACTTTCGTTTTGAGATTTCGTGCTTAATGTGGTCTATTGGTATAAAAAATTTATTTTTTTTTATTCAGTTTTACGTCCCATTCAAGATTATTTCAGCTCATATGAGACGGACCAATCAGTTGGTGGGCGAAAACGGGAGGACCCCGAGAAAAACCACCTGGTACACCCGCAAGCAGAACTTGGCTTGTCTCACAAGTGGCCAGAGCGGGGCTCGAACCCACACCAGACACAGCGATGAGATGATCGAGTGATTAAGAAACAACGCTCTTAACCGCTCGGCCACGGGGGCCGCAAAAATATTTATATTCGTAGATTGGCTCTCCTCAGGTTTGGATCTATCTAGTTGGGGAAATCTTCCAATCAGTGTGATCCTACCAAGTATAGAAAGCGATACTGATTAAAAAAATATATATATATAGCACTGCTCATGACAAGCATGTCCATGTCTGTGGATGGCATGCTAGGCATGGTCACTTCCAGGCCAGGTGTTTATCTATGGGCATGGGTGTGCCAGAATTAGGAGGTTTTCTGTATAATTTCCTATTTAACGGTCCTTCGCCAAACAGACCGGTACCTTAGTTACATAGCTTCAATCATCAAATCCTCAATGTCGTTATCTAAGGGGAGACGCTGGATTAAGTCATTCACCTCATGTGCTTGTTAGTTGAGGACTATATGTTAGACTGGCATATCTGCCAAATATGTTATCCTCTTTAAATAAAGTTACTATTATTATTATTATTATTATTATTATTATTATTATTATCAGTTTTGCCGATCAACAGGAATACAACTTAATTTTAGTAAAACGAAAATCATAGTTTTTCGCATAGCTGGCTTTTTAAGATTTTATGAGCATTGCACACATAGCAATCAACCGGAAGAACAAATACTTGAGACTCCTTTTTACGCCGAAACTGAAATGGAGGCCAGCTAAAGATATGCTGGTAGCACAAGGTAGAAAGTCAATTTTGTCAACTCTTCAGTATCAAAGAAATTTTGGTCGGTTAGAATATAACGATATGTTTGAGATTTATGATGCGATGGTCACTCCTGTTCTTTGCTATGCTGCGGAAATATGGGGCCATTCATACTTAGAACATATTGAAACTGTCCAAGCAATGTTTTTGCAAACTATTTCTAGGTTTGACAAGAAATGTTAATCATTGTATGGCACTTGGAGAATGTGGAAGATACTTTCTTTGTTCTGTTTATTACTATAAATATATAAAATATTGGTGTCACTTGCCCCCCATATGAGCAATATTTGATACACGAAAAATTGTTATTTGATCTTGAAATCCGTAAAGTGTTCAATGCCCTTGACTTTGAAGTGTTTGCGATAATGCAGGCCTATCCATGCCCTATAAATTGCGATATCTATCATTCGTAGGTGATAGTAGTAGACTATTCACAGGCGCTCGACTGGACCCTTTTTTTTTTTTTTTTTTTTTTTTTTTTGACCATACGTTTATGCATTTACTATCGTCAGTCAACCCTCCTACATTTAAGAAATAGATCAGCTCTAGCAGTGAATTATTGAGTAATAATTCACTGTTTGGAGGTCAGTTGTAAAGAAGATCAAGTCACGAGCGCGTAGCGCAAGAGATTTATATTTTGACGTCACAAATGGCGCAAAGTATCGTCGCGCTTATTAGCCCAGTGAACTTGTTGCACAATATAACGCGTTTTAACCAGTGGTTATATAGGCGAAGCGTGTTAGAATATGCACTTTCGCATTTCGTAAACCAGTTTAACGCAACATGGGATGGCACCCAAGTATGCAATGACGCCAATCGTTATTGCACATTATCAAGGTCGAAATCAGATTACCAAGCATGTACAATGTTTGGCATCTTCACCTTTGCACTGACGTTTACGTCCCAATGTTCATTTTAATGGATTTTGACGTTTGACGTTAATTTTATCAATAAAATGGCGTTTCCTAATTTACCACATGCCACAAGCAGTTAACAAGACATTTCTAAAAGAGTTGTTGTTTATATTATGATTAAAACGTCAACTACATACGTTACAATTGAACGTTAATGTGTTGCTTATTTTAATCCTTTAAGTATATGTTTTTCGTGTAGACCTCCAATCATAAGAAATCAGAGGCGAAGCCACCATCTAACCCTTGTACAAGACACACAAGAGTTATGGAACTTTCTTGCTGCTCAGTTAAAACTTCACTCCGGCTATCATATAAAGCACTTGCAAATTTTAGACGATGTAGTCTCCATCCTGCAAAAATATAAAAGGTAACCATTACGAAAACTTATGTAATATACTCATATTTTCTTTTTCAGAATAAAACAATGAAAATATCATTGAAAAAAAAATGACTTTTCTAATATTTTTACTCAAAACCTTGATTTTGGGTGCACACAAGAACTGCCTTGTCGGGGTGGTTCTAACGAGTACCAACAGTCTATGTTTTGGAGCAAAAAAATAAGAAAAATACGTATACCCCTGCATATCCGAGTTATGCTACATGTATATAAAAGTGGGGTAAAAGTATATATTACATTAGCATGTTTTCCTGATAAACTTATGAATTAATTTTAGATAGGGCTCATGTACCAAAGCTGTTGACTTTTACAATTAATATTTGTGTCACAGAGAATTAAACAAACTATTGGGGAATTAAGGAAACACTATTCATGTAACTTGTCCAGAAGGAAAACGAAATGTAGGCAAAATTCTGTACTTTTGCAAATTGCACGACTAGCCGATATCAACTCGTCAGTTGCCACACTTCTCAACCTTGTTCATGTGTTTGCAGTGTTTTATCTGAAGACGTCACTCTCTACAAATCCCAGCTGGAGACCGACACTAGTGTTACTGCAAAATCAATGCTGAGCAGTCTGATCAGCCTCAACACAAGCCTGACACAACTGTTCCAAGAAACATTGTATGAATTGAAGCGGATAAAAGACTTCAAGAGTTATCTACCTTCACAACTGTCAAATGATACAAAGTTGAAACTTAGACTTCTATACACGTAAGTAAATGAGCCGCATCACATTACGAAAACACGCCCAAGTAATAAATAGATTTTTCTTAAGGTGTAAAAATTGAAAAATTTCAGCAGAAATATTTTGATATTTTTCTTATTTTTGCTCAAAACATAGATTGTGGGTACACGTTAGAACCGCCTCGGCGAGGCGGTTCTAACGAGTACCCACAATCTATGTTTTGGAGCAAAATTAAGAAAAATAGATATACCCCTGCAAACCCCATTTTTCTATATAAAAGTGGGGTTTAAGGGGGTATACATTTCACGGACAAGTTTTCCTGATGCAACTGTCAAATGATACAAAGTTGAAACTTAGACTTCTGTACACGTAAGTAAATGAGCTGCATCATGATAAAACACAACATATGGTTTCCGAAAAGTTCGGACACAAACCAGCCTGTACAGACACAGAAGATGACTAGAGACTGGAAATTTTGCATTTAGAAAGTAGAAGAATTGTACTATACATGTAGTGTAAACAAAGGTGATGATCTGCGCCTGCGAAGCTCATCTGCGCCTTTGTTTTCGCGTATTCAGAGTGTTTGTTTTCTGATGATGTGGCTCAAATATTTGGAAACTTCAATCGTTCAAAACTGGCCCCAGAACTTGAAGCGGTGCAATAAGAACCAAAGCCCCACCCTAACAACGAGGTGAAGAAACCCAAATCAGGTATAAGGCAGAGAGATACATTTATTATATGGCAAGTGATGAAATATAGAGAAATATGTATTAAATATAACCAATATTTGAAAAAGTTATATTTTCACATGTGAAAATATAAAAAAGTTATATTTTCACATGTGAAAATATAAGATTTGGGAATACGCAAATTACAATTCCACCGTGTCATTTCTTATTTACACATAACTAAATTTTATAGTCTATGCTATTGTTGACGCAATGAACGTTCACACACAATAGCGACGTAATGACGTGACGTAATGACGTCATTTAAGATTTTGACGTCATATGCTTTAGCGCGCAACGTTACAATGACTACATGCAATATAATAAAAAGAAAATTCAAGTTTTTGTCGTGAATATGACTTTTATTTCATCTCGTGAAGTGAAAAATTATATATTTCATTCGTGCCTTCGGCACTCATGAAATATAATTTTTTTTCACTTCACTCAATGAAATAAAACTCATATTCACTCCAAAAACTTGAATATCCTCTATGTATTGCTAGATACTTACAGATGATTAACTTTTTTTGGGTAAAACATTAGTTTATAGTTTTATGAACTTTCATTATGACCTCTGCAATATTTTGTCTTTTAATGGAGATCCACATTTTTTTTCTTTTTCGTTTTTTCTTTCTTGGTTGGATATTCGATTGGGACTAAATTTCATATGCATTTTTTCACCTTCTACATCACACCCTATATACCCGTGATGCAACTTAAGGCCTAGGGTGTTTTAGACCTGAAATATCATGGAGTGATAATTTCTACAACGCTTAGTCTTAGGGATAAGGTCATTTGTTGGTATTCTAGATTTACCCTTCACTGAGACCTTTGTATACGAGAAGCAATATAAGTCGATTATCCGTCCTCCTTGTCTTGAGAGATTCCCACTTGAGTTGTTTAAGAATGTCAGTCTCACTTCCTTCTTCGAAAGAACAATTTCTAGTTACAAATCTCACTTTTACTATATAAGTATAGGTTTGAGGGGCTAAGTTTCACATGATGCTTGCATAACGGAAAAAGATGACGACATATGGCTTGAAATATTATGGCAATCGACCTATAGTTGTAGGACAGACCAACGTAAGAGTAACTTGCAAACTTAAAAATGACTCTAATTATGAAAAAAAAATGTGCAGTTAGCTTTCCTGTTTGTACAGACTGTGTATTGTGTCACGTGATGCGTAATGTCTCATCAATCTGCGCAGTGACAAATTATGTTGCGTCACCTGCATTTAGCATTATGAAAACTTGCCTATGAAATATACAGATATTTTATAGCTATAAAAATAGAATGTTTTTTTTTTCATATTTTTTCTTATTTTTGCCCAAAACATAGATTGTGGGTACACGTTAGAACCGCCTCGCCGAGGCGGTACTAACGAGTACCCACAATCTATGTTTTGGAGCAAAAATAAGAAAAATATGTATACCCCTGCAAACCCCAGTTTTCTCTATTTAAAGTGGGGTTTAAGGGGGTATATATTTCACAGACATGTTTTCCTAATGTGACGCATCAATACATGTCACACATCACGCAAACAAGTCCGTGCAATGTTTACCCCCATACACCCACCTTTATATAGCAAAACTGGGGTATTCAGAGGTATACCTTTTTTCTTATTTTTGCTTCAATACGTAAGTTGTGGATACTCGTAACTTGTACCCACAATCAATGTTTGAACAAAAATATTTAAAAAAAAATCATTTTTCCCCAATGATTTTCCATTTTTAAAGCGGGAAAAATCATCTGCATATCGCATGGGCGTGTTTTCATAATGCATTAATAAACAACCGGCCTTGACAGCTACCCGCTTTGTTACAGTAAAGTTGCTGCAATGGTGCAAAAGCTTTCCAGTCAAGCTGATCAACAGGCCCAGTCGACGAAACTAGGCAAAGAAATCCAAGAACAAATTCATCGGTTACAGGTATGTGTTTCACTTTCCATTACGAAAACACTCCCATGCAATATACATATTTTTTCTTGAGCTGTAAAATTCAAAATTTTCATGGAAAAAAAATTGATATCTTTAATAGTTTTGGTCCAAAAAATAGTTCGTGGGTACACGTTTGAACCGCCTCCCGAGGCGGTTCTATCTAGTACCCACAATCTTTGTTTTAGACCAAAACTAAGAAAAATAGGTAAACCCCTGTAACACGGGGACCCAACTGTTAATCGTGATTATTGATGCGACGTGGAATGTTAATGCATGCTATTATGAAGTTTCGTATGCGTCGGCGAGATCGTTACGAATTCGACGTTCCACATCCTCTGCCCTTGGACCGTAAGTACCACATGTTTTGCTCTCGTGAAAATAAACAAAGCTGAGTTTGCAAAATCGGCGTCCACTATGATCTGCAAAATTCTTCTATGTTCCCACTTGAAGTCAATTGGAATACTTACGGCACTTGTGTTTTTCAGCTAATGGTTTATAAAGTTGACATGTAGATACAATTTTGCCACGGAAACCCATTACATTCTTAAATTCCTTTTGTTTTTCTTTGTCTTGGTCGTAAACAACGAAGTATAACACAGCCCTGTGGGTGTTTTTTTTTTTTTTTTTTTTTTTTTAATTTGTATCCAAACGGCTTTGTAAATGCACATTTATTTACTGAGCGTGAAAAACAGTAAAGTCCAATTCGCATGCGCAAAAAATACACGCGTGTAAATATACTCTGGTGTGTAAATATAGTCCGGTGTGTAAATATAGTCCGGTGTGCAAATCAACCTGTGAGTAAATTTAAATTGCGTTCGCATGGGTTTTATCACCATGAGTATTTTTATATGCAAATTTATCGTTTCTGGATTAAAACCTGTTCATTTAAGTTTTCTGTATTTGCATAACAAGAAGAGGCTGCTTCTATGTGTTCTTGTAGACTTTGGCAGCAGTGGAGTATCATGTAACTTAGCAGTTATACAGTTCCATTCTATCATCCTTTCACAAGGAATCACTGTTAAAATGCCCCAAGAAGCTCACCAAGAATGATGAAGAAATAGTGTGGCTGTTTGCACTCCATATGATCTAAAATGTGATGAATGACAATAAACTCTTATTTAGCAACAATGTCCACAGTTTCAGCAACTGTCATATAATCAGTTATGGACAAAGAATGTGAAAATTTGTTATCTAAAAGCAGAATATTGACTTGAAATAAAAATACTCATGGGTAAATTTTACTTTGCGTTCGCATGGTACAAAATAGTTAATTTACACGTGTGTATTTGTAAAAATAAAATTTGCATCTGGTCAGACCCTGGAGTAAATTTACCCATATGTAAATATACTCCGGTGTGTATTTGCGTTCGCATGCACCATTTGTTTACCACGAGTAGAATTTGCACACCGGAGTATATTTACACGCGTGTATTTTTGGCGCATGCGAATTGGACTTAAGATAAGCATCTTTTGTATGCGTCGAAGATGAAGGTACGTACTACTAGAATGAGTCATGGAAGAACAAGTTGGCTTCTTTAAAAAGAAACCAATGAAAAGGTCAGCAGCCGTTTGTTTTAAGAGATTCCCTTTTGCTGTAGATTTCAGTGTTGTTGATTCTCTGGTTCGTCATTAATTTCGATTCTCATACATTTCAGTTTCGTTTCCTATACATGAATGTCGTTTCTTGTAATGAAGCTTGACCAGTGTGTGTATCTATTGTTCAATGCAATGATAAAATTTTTTGATGTTATGGAATCAAAGCCAATATTAAAGGGAAAACCATTTTGCAGTGCAGTCAATTTGTGACAGAGTTCTGAATTTTGACCTGCAGCCACACTACCAGAAACAGACCCATAGTGCGATGTGATGGACTAAAAGTCAGCCATACAGAGTTTCTGTAGTTTCTGTACCCCTCGTCAGGGTATATACGATGCAAACCCGCTAGATGCGCTATGATAAGCAGTCACCACGATCGAGACTGCTTGCTAGATATTTACCGCTATTTGTCGGGGAGTGTCAACAATTGATAAATTAAATTGCTTGCGGTGAATTGTCTAGTCCCTATAGACGGGTTCACTAGTTTTTAGTAAGCGCTTTATGTGACAAAACGCGTAATTGAGGGAGAGCAGTCGATCATGGGTACAATTTTCTTCATATTCAAAGTAAACACTGTGGAAAAGGTCCTGAGGGACCTTTTCCAATAAGCATTTTTGTTGGGCTCTTTCAAAAGTTATTTACGTACATGCAGAAGCATAAAGAGTGCCTTTATCAATCGAAACATTGCATGGCGTTTTTTCCTTGGACAACATGCACTTCGTTGAGCGAGCTTCAAAGCATATACCACTTGCATTTTGAATGAGGTCATAGAATGGGGTTTCTGATTCAGCTTTGTCAACAACTGATTTATCTGGCCTCGAAACAGCAAATCATTTTCGGACATATCAGTGACAGAACTTATATGTTTCCTTACATTAAATGAATCTAAGGCTAAACCAAATAATTTTTTATCATTGAATATGGGTGGCTCCATGCATTTCTGATAAGCAGGAGGGAAAACAACAGAATTAAAGGGGTTTATGCGGTTTTTAGGTGCGGTTGCGAGGCAGTTTTCCATTGGAATGGTGTGTTATACAAGAACAGCGATCAACTAGGGTTATTATATTGCATTTACATTAGAAGTCTTCGGGAGCACTTTGAACCCTCGGCCTCGGGCTAAAACAACTTTCTCCATTCTCTGCAAGTGATAATACAGTATAAAAACCATGGTTGACCCCTTTAACATGTATCTAAAAATATTTATTGAAGAAAATGCATCGCTGTCTCCATATCGCAAAATTTGCTATTTTATTTTATTGAATCATCGGTCTCATTCTTCCACGATGCATTTCTGTGTCGCATATTAAATTTTAACAACGTCTTCGATGCATACAACAGATGCTTATCTTACTGTTTTTCACGCTCTGTAGATAAATGCGCATTTACAAAGCCGTTTGGATATGTATTTCAATAAAGACACCCACAGGACTGTGTTATACTTTTTAGTTTACGACCAAGACAAAGAAAAACAAAAGGAATTTAAGAATGTAATGCGTTTCCGTGGCAAAATTGTATCTACAGGTCAACTTTATGAAAAACACAAGTGCCGTAAGTATTCCAATTGACTTCAAGTGGGAACATAGACGAATTTTGCAGATCATAGTGGACGCCGATTTTGTAAACTCGGCTTTGTTTATTTTCGCGAGAGCAAAACATGTGATACTTACCGTTTAAGGGCAGAGGATGTGGAACGTCGCATTCGTAACGATATCGCCGACGCATACGAAACTTCATATTAGCATGCATTAACATTCCACGTCGCATCAATAATCACGATTAACAGTTGGGTCCCCGTGTTTAAACCCCAGTTTGAAAATATTTGATATTTTTCCTATTTTTGCTCAAAACATAGATTGTGGGTACACGTAAGAACCAGGCGGTTGTAACGAGTATCCACACACTATGTTTTGGGCCAAAATAAGAAAAATAGGTACATGCATACCCATGTACCCCGGGAGCTAATTTGACCTACCTTGCACCTCCTCATGGGTGCAAAATCGTTCATTGGGACCCCTGATATAAAAAATATTTTTGTCATCAAAGACATTACGAAAACTTTCCTATGTAATAAACAGAGATTTTTTAGCTTAAAAGAATGAAAATTTTCAGCAGAAAAATGTTGATATCAAAACATAGATTGTGGGTACACGTTAGAACCGCCTCGCCGAGGCGGTTCTAACGAGTACCCACAATCTATGTTTTGGGGCAAAAATAAGAAAAATAGGTATACCCCTGCATACCCCAGTTTTGCTATATAAAAGTGGGGTTCAAGGGGGTACACATCACATGGAGATGTTTTCCTGATGTAAACCCTTTTTCACTATAAAAAAATGCATGGTTTCCATGGCAACCGTTAACGTAATTCTTGAGCATGGGTAATGTACATACAAAACTGGTCATAACTCTGCTGTTACTTATCCTAAACCACTGAACCTGGTCTCATTTACAGGCTTAGACATTGCACTTTCAACCTATGTTAAGTAATGCTAGTTATCTAGTTTGTATATTCATTAATTTTAATGAAAACTTTAGAAATGACAGAAAAATATCGTTAAAATCTATAAATAATCTAATTTCATGCCCAAACGATCATTATGACACTTTGTTATTGAACCAATAATAATATCATATGACAAATTTATTGATGTCATGAGCCTAAATGAAAATTATCTCATTTGCATATTCATGAATATTGAAAACAGTGTCGAAAATCGATGAAAAACAAGGGAAAAACTGTCAGCCATTGCAAGGTTTTGGATGTGTTATAAGATCTATCTTGTATCCCTGAAACGAATTCTAATGGATGCCAGTCTGGTAAGAGGGACGACCTTAATGCCATAAAATATTGTCCTCAACAATGAACACATTTGCATGATTTAAAATAACATAGTTTCCAACCCCACCCCAAGTGTGATTCTAAAGAAAAGGGGGTACTCTCAAAACTTTTCTTATACCAACAAAAGCATGCTCTAGAATACTATAATTGGTCTGATAGTGATGCGTGAACCTAGCAATTTAACATTAATACCTATCATTCAAATAGTTGAATTTGAGTATTTTGATACATGTGATTTTCTATGTATACTGCTTTAAATTTTCCGTAATTTTCATCTAAATTCGAAAGGTTTTTGTTAATATCCATGTAACAAAACATCAAATGATATAAATTGCAGTGCACAATGGTGTAATATTGCCCTAGCAATCATTTGATGTCATTTTCAGCATGTTAGGACTTTTGGTTGCCGAGATACAAATCATTTTGTAGGTTCACCCGTTTTATTTTTCCACTTTTTCATTCCCTTTTATGAAGTTTCTGTCGTTTTTAAAGTTTTCATTTAAATTCATGAATATGCAAATTAGATAACTAGCATTACTTTCCATAGGTTGAAAGGGCAATGTCTAAGCTTTAAAATGAGACCAGGTTCAGTGGTCTAGGATAAGTAACAGCAAAGAGTAAATTCTTTGCATATCTGGGGTTCCAATGAACGATTTGGCACCCATGAAAAATTGTCCTGAGGGTGCAAGGTAGGTCAAATTAGCTCCCGGGGTAATGTATACCCCAGTTTTACTATATAAAATGGGGTTCAAAGGGGTATACATTTCACGGACATGTTTTCTTGATGATCTTTCGGAGAAATATATAGCCTCGCAGAACAGTGTTTATCTCTTTTTTCCATATAATCCATAGATGTAACTTCATTTTCCTTCCAGAATCCATCGAGTTGTTCATCAGCAAGAAAACTCCTTTGCGGTGTGTGTAGGGACAACGGCAGATGTGGCATTGGGTGTACCCTACACAACATAGGACTGTGCCTAGTCACTGCGTATCTCAGCAACAGGACTATGATCCTGGATTGTTCAGGTTGGGTGTACTCGAGCAGAGGCTGGGAGGCGGCGTTTCTGTCGATCTCAAAATGTTCACCAGAGCACACGAAAAGCTTCTTCAGTAATTTCTTCATTAATTCAATACCAGGTATGTTTATTGCGACCTTTTTTTTCCTGGGCGACACCAGTACTATAGAGGTTGTTTTTGAGGTTGTTTGTTTTTTTTGCGGCTTTGTTGTTCCGAGAGCACCCGAAGGCTCAACCGGGAGGATTGCGATCTCGCCACGGCGAGAGCGCATATATAACTAAACAGGGGTGGAATCTTGTTGTTAATTGACCATCGACTTACGGTAGTAATTGATTGGACAAGGCAGCTCCAATTGGGCCACTTTAGATAGCGCATGCCGCCTCGGGTATGAACCGAGCTGCCAGAGTCTTTTCAGTCTGTGGTTATCGCCGTGGGTTTATACATGGAGAAAATAGATGACCATATATCCCAGCCGGCACATGACGTCAAAATGACATCATATCAACGTCGATGCGACGTTATGACGTCGCATCGATTTCGATCTGACGTCATTTTGACGTCATGTGCCTGGTGGGGAGCTGTTGACTTAGACGCTAAGCCACAATCAAACAAGCGTTTATAAATGGATTTCAGTGGATTTTCCAATCATAAGTTTCCTGGTACATCTATAATGGGTTTCAGAATACCAAACAGAGGCTCAACTACCAGACGTGTTAAACCAGGAATCACCAGAGACAATCATGATGAGAATGCCAATTTCGTCAGAGATTGGCAGATATCTCTTCCCAGCCGCTGTTCCGAAAGATATTTTGAATAGGTAATTTTTAGATAAAAGGGTAAAGTAAGCAATCATCAGGAAATGACGCAATCAGAAAGAAATTCCCACTCCGAACAAGAAAGTAGACAATCAGGTAGCTAATACATTTAGAGAACAAAAATTGACATTTACAAAATCATACCCATGCAATGTCAGAACAGAGAAAGGCTGGTCCCAAGATGTCAATGAGACCGTACGTTATCCTGTACATAATGAAAAGCTTAGCGTTCGCTCGGCGATGACACATATTAAACATATCACCCTCGCCGATATGTGTGTTTTCTTGTGCTTCCACAGGCTGGATAGGGTCGAAGAGGATAACTGAGTCGAACTGGCAGGAAAACATGTCCGTGTGTTGAATACCCGCTTAAATCCCAATTTTACATAGTAAAACTGGGGTATACAGGGGTATACCTATTTTTCTTATTTTGCTCCAAATCATAGATTGTGGGTACTCGGGCGAGGCGGTTCTAACTTGTACCCACAATCTATGTTTTGGGGAAAAAAATAAGAAAAATATCAAAAATTTTCACCTGAAAATTTTCAAGCTCAAAAAATATCTGTATATTGCATGGGCAAGTTTTCATAATGTTTATGGGAGTTTTTCTTTTTTCTTTTCTTTTTTTTTTTTTTTTTTTTTTTTTTTTTTTTTTTTTTTTTTTTTTTTTTTTTTTTTGGTGGGGGGGAGGTGTTCGTGGTTCCTTAATTTCTCTTCCAAGCCGATGCCACCAGTTATGTCCATTTTCAAACAAAACTATAGACAAAACATACACGATGCAGCCTTCAAAACATTTGAGTATTTTACCGTTAGATGTCAAAATCTCATTTTTTAGCTCACCTGAGCCGAAGGCTCACAAGGTGAGCTTATAGGATGGCCATGCTCCGGCGTCCGTCCGTCGTCCGTCGTCTGTCGTCCGTCGTCCGTCGTCCGTCCACAATTTCAAAGATCTTCTCCTCTTAAACCACTGGGCCAATCAAAGCCAAACTTCATGTGGAGCATCCTTAGGAAGGGGGAACGAAAGTTTATATAAATGATCCAGGTCACATGACCAATATGGCCGTCATGCCCATATATGGTAAAAACCATAAAATAATCTTCTTCTCTGGAACCGGTGGACCGATTTCAAGGAAACTTGGTATGTAGCATCGGGGACTCTGGCCCATCATAGTTTATATAAATCATGACCTTGGGTTGACCTTGACCTATTTTATGGCAATGTCAATTTTGGTTACATAAGCTTTGCAATGAAAAAAGTGAAAACATTGGATTTTTCTGGAAGTTTTGTAGCCTGTGACCTGAAAGTTGGTAGATATAGACAACATGTTGAGCTTATGAAGTGATGTAAGTATTAAAGGTCAAGGTCATTTCTTGACCTTGGCCAAAGGTCATTTACAAATTAAATGTTAAACTTAATTTTCTCAGTAACCGCTCAACCAATCAAAGCCAAATTTTATATGTAGTATCCTTAGGATGGGGAATGAAAGTTAATATAAATAGTCAAGGTCACATGACCAAGATGGCCGCCATGGCTATAAATATCAAAAAACCTTTAAAAATCTTCTTCTCCAGAACCAGAAGGCCTATGATTTTGAAACCTGGCATGCAGCATCAGGGGGAGGAGCACTACAAAGTTTATATAAATCATGACCCTGGGATGACCTTGAACTATTTTACGGCAAGGTCAACATAGGTCGCCCATGCATTTGAATCGGGAAAATTTTCAAAATGTCATTTGACAGGAAAAACTTTATGGAAATGGGCAAATGGACTGAATATTTATGATTCTGAAAAAAGGACCCCAGGGGCAAGTCTGCCCCCACCCCGGGGCAGTATACATGTATATTACCATAATATTCAAAGATCTTTTTCTCTGAAACCATTTGGCTAATCAAAGCCAAACGTCTTGTTGAGTATTCTTAGGAAGGGATAATGAAGGTTATATAAATGGTCAAGGTCACATGACCAAGATGTCTGCCATGGCTATAAATAGCAAAAACCATTATAAATCTTCTTCTTCAGAACCAGAAGGCCTTTGAAACTTGGCCTGAAGCATAAATGAATACAGCTCTACAAAGTTTGTATAAATCGTGACCCTTGGATGGCCTTGACCTATTTTACGGCAAGGTCAGCTTAGGTTAAATATCCCAGTTCTCAGGTGAGCGTTTACAGGACCATTGGTCCTCTTGTTTTTTTTATCTAATTTGGACGAAGGTTTTCATTTTCTTGACATTAATTTTCTTGCTTTGGTATATGATTACCGTGAATTATTACAAGTATTTTGACATAATTACTAATTTGACCATAAAATTTCTTTTATGTTCTTTGGTTGTACGAAAATTTATGAATTTTAACACCGCTAGCGTGTTTTTTTTTTTTTTTTTTTTTTTTTTTTTTTTTTCTTGCATTCATCATGTCCATAAAATAATTATCCCACTTTTGTATAGTAAAATGGGGTTAACGGGGTATACCTATTTTTCTTATGTTTTGCTCCAAAACATGGATTTAGTGAACTCGTTAGATCTGCCTCACCGAGGTAGTTGTAACGTGTACGCAAAATATATGTTTTGAGCAACATTAAGATAAATTTCTACTGAAAAAAGCACAAAACAATCAACTCCAAAAAACCTAAAACAGTTAGAACCACAACAGAAGTATCGCCTCGGAACGATCAGTAACATAAAAAACTACTAGAGGGCTTAAACCGGTTTTACGGGATCCCAACATCACCTCCGCCTTCATGTTGTTTTTGTCATCAGTCACCAACATGTTGTTTTTACATCATCCTGTCATAGTCTTTGCAATGTGTTCTTTATTCTAACACGACTTTACGTCTTTCCCATTGAACCTTATGGAAACGTCACCGTTTGCAAATTAACAATAATTCACTGTATACAAAATAACGCGCGTAAGGTGTCGTTTTTGTGACGTTGCGCATAAACATTCATGTTCGCAGAGAATTGGTCCACTGGAAAATATTTTGAAATGTTAGCATTTATTTGTTAGTCATGTTGGAATCGAAATAATTTTACGGTGAATTATCTTTGACTGACACGTGATGTTGTCAGGTAGATGCGATTTTAAATTCACTTTGGTTGTGCCGTCGTGAATTAATACATCTCAATCTGCCCTCCAACACCCCGCGTTAATCACGATAATTCACACGACTAATTAATAAATGCTTACATTTTAAAATGTTTTCCAGTGGACTCATTCTCTGCGGACATGAATGTTTATGTGCAACGTCACAAAAACGCCACCTACGCGCGTTATTTTTGTTTTACTTAAGGATTGAAATTCAGATTTTAGCTTTCATTGGATGATGAAAAACATTAGGCTGTTTTAATGTCTGTGAAGCCCGAAGGGCTTCTCGGAGACATTAAAACAGCTAATGTTTTTCATCATCCAGTGAAAGCTAAAATCTGAATTTCAATACTTATATTTACATTTTATATTATCAATCAAGTATCAGATTTTTAATTGCACACATCACCGCTCATTTTCATGTTATTTGACATTAAATCCGACTTAACGTAATTTTGGAACAGCCAAAACGTCAAATTTTCGCGCCTAACGTCATGGCGATACGCGACCAACGTCACGACAACAAGAGTAAACAAACAACGTCACTGGATGGGTTTGACGTCACCCCGCCCAAAGGCTTGGCCTCTAGATCACGTGACTTAATGTTTTTCATTGGGAAATGAAGAACATCAAGAAAAATACTTTCATCTAGGGCGATTGCAATAAAAATGTAAATATAGTGAATTATTGTTAATTTGCAAACGGTGACGTTACTATTATGTCCAATAGGGAAAGACGATAACGTCGTGTTAGAATTATTGATATTTGTTTCAGAATTCTCCAGTTTAACGATGAACCCTCGTCATGGTGGTGGGGGCAGTTCAAAACCTGGGCTGTGCGGTTGAAAGAGGATGTAGCTAGAGATATCGAAGAACATCTGCAAACCCATAACGTAACTAAGCCAGTTGTTGGGTATGAATTAACAATTTTGAATAGGCCTAGTGCCAGAAATTATCCATTACGAAAACATGTCCATTCAATATACAGAGATTTTTTAAAAGTTGCAAAAATGAAAATTTTCAATAGAATTCTTATTTTTGCTTAAAACATAAGTTGTGGGTACACGTTAGAACCGCCTCGCCGAGGCGGTTCTAAGGTGTAACCACAATCAATGTTTTGGAGCAAAAATTAAAAGAAATAGGTAAACTTCTGCATACCCCAGTTTTGCTATTTAAAGCCAGATGTACGTAATTGACCTCACGGTAGAAATTTTTTATTTTTGGCATGTGGGTGTTTTTTGATGTCCTGCATACGAAAATGAAAAGCAATCGATACCGTTCCGAGCTTGTTTTCGAGATATCGACCTTCAAAATCGTCAAATTTGAGAGCGAAAATACATTGACGTCAACGTAAAATGCGATTTTTAGACCCCCTTTTTGTTAATTTTCTTGATATATTTCAAAAAGTCCACGGTAGGATTTTTTAAAAAACTGATATGTATTAGAGAAATTCCAGAACTACAGGTAGATAACGAGAAAGTCCTTAGTTACCGGGTTCGTTTTCCTGCTATAAGCGTGCAAAGAGAGGAAGTCGTTGCTGAATTCAGTACGTTTTATGCGCGACGTCGATTTTGCGCCAAAATCTCCGACGCTATTTAGTATTCAATATTGCTAACTGTCGCGCAAATGATGTTTTCCTCGGGATAACATGTCCACAATCTATATTTTGAGCAAAAATGATAAATAATATTTTTTTTTTACATTTTTGAAGTCCTCTGTATAATTGTATGTACATAGTTTCGTATTCCGAACGTAAACTGACGCTAGAAATGACGTTTCGAGCGAATACTGACGTTACGAATGCGGCGTAAAAATGACGTTTCGACCCTTAGATACGCACGTTCCTTTGAGCGCCTTCAATTACGTACATCTGGCTTTAAAAGTGGTGTTTGAGGGGGTACCGTTTTCAAAGCCTGATGTATGGAATCATAAACGACGTATTTTAATTGCACCGTATACTTAGATACACGAACATTTTAGCACAGTTCTTGTTCTTATTTTACTAAACATGCGAAAAGATACCAACCAAATAAGCATTTGCATTTTGCAGAAACTTAAGTTTGCAACAATTAAACATGACATGTCTTTTGAAAACGTTTATATCTTATACTGTGTTGACAGATTATAGATCACAATAATAGATTTAAAGTTGGACGGTAATGAGATTGTGCATTTTTCATGATGGTCATTGGACAAGCAAATTAAAACGTATATAAATATTATGGAAATTACGTCCCGCCTGAAAATCCTGATATAGTTGAGACGCCAAGCCCGAAAAAGTTAAGATTTAATACCTTCCTTTTCCGAAAGGACAAACATGGGCTATCATTTTCAAGGACAATATTTATACTTTTCAAATCCGTATATAAGTTATTGCCCTTCTTGAAAGGTAATTAATTCTGCATAATATATGCTTTGTTATATTTTCTTTGTATTCCGTAAGGAAAAAATGAAATCGTAGTAATTTTGCTGGCTTGTACTTTACAAATCTGACTGTTGTTAGTCTCTAAATGTTATCAAATCTCATGTCATAAGATACTTGAGACGGTGTATGAAATTTGGTTTTGGTCAACAAAAAGGTGCTCCGTAGGGTTCCATGCGACGAGCTTGTCCACATATGATTTTTCTGTATACATATTGTCACATAATCTGATTAAAGTTGATAGAGTGGACTTTCAAAAGGTCATTAAATAAACTATGGTTTACTTTATTTGGCCTGTAACGACAGAAAGGCGTTTTTCACTTCCTCTGACCCAAGTCGATATACACTTTGGTCTGGCTTGTCAGAATGTAGGCGATGCCTTATTCCATCTCCTAGATAATATACGTATTAGATTTGGAACGAAGTTATACAGACACATTGTTGGAATTCCGATGGGTACAAATTGTGCCCTTCTCGTACATGTACAAGTAGTTGATTTATACTGATACGAACGAGATTTCATGAATTCTCTTTACCATGAAAATCAAGCTGATGTTATTATATCGAGGCCTTTTATTTCACTTCCAGGTATCTCGATGACATTTTATTTTCAAGGCATGGTCAATCAAATTTATCCACCTGAACTACAGTCGAATAAAGCCATCACCAAAGAAGCGCCTTTTAAGGTTTACATAGATCTTTCTATAATTGCAAGTGGATTTGTTTCTTCTGAAATTAATGAAAAGCGCGATTTTTTTTACTTTGATTTTGATGTAGTAAATTTTCCGGTTTTACATGGTGGCGTTCCTCGCCGTGCTTCTTCCCAGTGGGCACATGACGTCATAATGACGTCTTATCAACATCGACGGCGATCTGACGTCATTATGACGTCATGTGTCTGCTGGGTTATGATTTATACATTGTGCAACTTATTTAGTTTGCTAGAGTCTGCAATCGTGTTACGTACTTCAACGCGCGAAATAAATATTTAACAGCCAAACGTCTCCAGCAAGGATATCGGTATCATAAACTTCGAAAACCCGTTGTCTGTTTTTATTGCAGACACTATGAATTGGTTTAAAATTTAATGCTGGTTAAAAAGGTACAAGTAGGCAACGATCATGAAAAGGCGCAATCAGAAAGAGATTCCTTTTCCAAAAACCGAGGTGGGATAAACTAAACTAACAATCAGGGCCCAGTAACTCGAAGGCATCGTAAGTCCCCCTACTTACGACATACTTAAGATGGACATCTTAAAATTAACGCCCTTGCTACTCTAGTTACTCAAAGCTATCGTAACTTTTTTCAAGTGAAAGGCGCCACTTAATAAGACTAGAGGACCATTGGTCCTGTAGCTCACCTGAGAGATTATCACATTGTAAGGTCATGGGATTTAAATTATTCTATTATTTCATTGAGAATCGACCAAGCAGAGTTCCAGTCGATCTGTCCAAAAACAAAATGCAACCTTTCCTTCTGCCCAGTGATGCTGTGTGTGTAATTTGATCAAGATTTGCCTACTGGCTTTGGAGATATTGAATTTTGATGTTTTCCTAGTAAAGTCTATGGAGATTATTGACCCCCGGGGCATGGTCAAATTTCCCAGGGGCATGATTGGCAAAATGTATAATGCAGACTACCAAACATTGCTACATACAAAATATAGAAGCTCTGGGCCTTGTGGTTTCAGAGATGTTTTTAGTTTTTGCCATTGTAAGTCTATGGAGACTATCAACCCCTGGGGCATGGCCAAATTTGACCCCAGGGGCATGGCTGACACAATTTGAATATTATGGTCAAATACATGTATGTAGACCTGGGGCAGGGGCAGACAACCCTCTGGGGCCAAAATGGTTTCATAAAGATAAATTTTCTGTCCATTTGCCCATTCCTAGTAAGTTTTCTGCCACTACACGATTTTTTTCCAGTCTTCCCTAATAATTCAAAAGCATAGGCAATCTAAGTTGAACATGCTGTAAAATAGGTCAAGGTCTTCTTCAGGTCATGATTTATACAAGCTTTATGAACTTAGTAGAACTTAATGTCCTGATGCTTTGGGCGGCTTCCTGATGCTTCGTCCTGATGCTTTGGGCGGCTAACTAGGTGTTGTGAACCACTGCAGAAGCTGAGGGTGAGGTAAGGTGCCTGCATGTGGAGTCGATTTATTTCTACTGGTCATTCCAGGGCGGTACTTTTGTGGTGGTTTTTGTTGTTATATGTCTTGGTGTTAAATTTTTGTACTATTTGAACCTTATGTATGTTTTTCACAGTTTTAGTTAAGTTTGGGTAACTGAGTGGCCGCCTGTTGGGTAAATGGCTGCTCACTTGGCTTACGATATGTTTCCATGGTATGGGTACGTGATTGTTGGTTTCGTTTTTTCCCACCTCCATTTTTAGATTGTGCCTTTTCCTGATCATTGCCTACTTGTACCTGTTCATGCCAACTTTCAAAATCATACGCCTTCTGCTTCCAGAGAAGAAAATGTTTGACGGATTTTGGTATTTATAGCCATGACAGCCATCTTGGTCATCTATTAGGCTTTGATTGGCCCAGGGAGCAGCTATTGCATTCATATTTAATGCATGCTTTACTGAAGGCTGGTAAAAGATAATGCTTGCAGCTTAGATATTTTTGACTTGCTGATTGTGTTTTGATTCATCTTGGTGCCTCCTTTGACTTTGAAACCCTCTGGCCTTCCCTGCATAATTTTATCATAAATGGGTCCAGATCAGCCAAGGGTGATCATTTGAATGATGCAACCCAGGTAAGCGAACTACTGCAAAAGGATTTTAAGCAAATACAACTGGTTTCATTCATCACATACTTTTATTGTTAAATTGCATAAAACACAGATTCTTACAATTAAAAAAACAAATAATATGTATTGTATAAATGAGGACTGTTGTAACCTTTAATATAAACACATCTTAAAATGAGAAAAAGATAACAAAGTTTGATCAATCATGGGCTTTGATATATCTAATATCTTAGGTTAAATAGAAGTAATGAGACTGTGTCTAAAACATTAAGAGTGTCATTAAACCCCGAAGACAGGAGTTTTGTATGTGCATCAATGCTACTTATAAATAGATACCTTGTAAAAGTCATTGTAACAGTACATTCAAGCACAAGAAAACACAATTAAGCACCAGTCAACAAACTGGAATATGTCAAGTGGTCACATTGTTATTGAACACAATGTTCATAAACTTGAAAATGAACTGTAGCTTGTAGGTTCCAGCAAATTACATGCACTAGCAGCCTATTCCTGTAGTTGTTTCTAAATATGTTTCAACAAACTAATATAAATATATCGATAGTACAGGATTTGAATTTTCTATCAACCATTGTCTAAGTCTCTTATGTTCATTTAAATCTAAATACATATTAATACATACATAATCAACACCTCTTACATACATTATAATCAAACTAGAATTAAGCTCCAGATAAATACACTTTTATGCATCTGTCCATAACTCACAACCATTTGTTAATATCTAGCTCCTTTAAGATCAAAAATGTACACTCCTGCTCACTGTCGACCACTGTGTAACAATATTGTTTAGCAAAAAACTTGCAACAAAATCCATGATAAGCATAGCTCCTTTCCAAGTACATGTATTTAGCAAATTATACCATTCTACTTTATCCCAGCTATCACTGTATTGTTACAATGAAACTTTTACAATGCATCTAAATGTAGGCTATAAATGTATAATCATAACAAATAGTTTTTAGGGCTTGTGACAGTCTAAAAGTTTACAATAATGAAAAAAGATCAGTTTTTTTTTTCTTTATTTTTGTTTGATTTGATTTAACATCCCAATCATGTCAAGATAGAATCATCATTTTCTGAGGACTAAACCAATATATTGTCATGTAAAGCTTCTGTCTCAAGTATAACATGGCACTACAAGGGGTTCAAATCCCTGACCAATAGCCAAGGATCTTATGTGCTACTACCAAATATCCACACTCCCTTAAGAACTAAGTTAAAAATAAATGACTGCTGATACAAGGCACCAATAATAGTTACAAAAAACATTGTACTAACAAATGTATAAAAATCATTATGACTGAGTGTTACAATTAAATTTAAAAAAGAGTGGCATCCCCAAAATAGCTTAAAAAAATGGTGGCAACCCCTAAAAAGCAAAACCACCTAATTTTATTACCTGGCGGGGTTACACCTTCAAATCTTTCGAATCTTCTCTGATTAGTATTTTTGTTTACAAGCTGGAAGGTTTAAGTGATACTATGATGAATGTGTATCAAGCAGCAATCCTAGTTGCTAATATAGAAAACAATAGTTAGGCTATAACAAATTTAGCTTTGGATCTTTACAATGGTGTTGTACTTAATCAATAATATTATTTATCTCAGGAATGGTTTGCTAATGCATCTTTACACTGATCTGTATTGCACTTCATGTTCTGCAGCACATCATAGGATTATCTATTTGTTTATGGTACAATATATAAATTTATGATCAGACCAATAAGCCTCGATAACATCACAAAATCCTTCAGAGTTTGAAAATATCAAATCTAGTACTGATCCAGAGTCAGTCGTACATTGGTTGATTTTCTGCATACACCCAAACAATGTCTCCACAAAGTCCACAAATCCTGTATTTGCACCATCTATCTGTATGTTGAAGTCCCCTAAGATGACTAATTTGGCATGCAGATCAACAGCTGGCCTAAGATGACAAATAATATCCTTTCGAAAATCAGCTTGCAAACTTTTCGGGTATTTGTACAACACAACAACTTGAATATACCCTCTCTGAATGCTGAATATGCCAACAAATATGAATTCAAATGACTTGCATTGCAACTTTACAACCTTTTGAATTTGAAAATATTCCTTCACATATAATGCAAGTCCATGATTTGGCCTGCTCACTGATTTTTTCCTGTGTCATCAGGCTAATAAGTCTGAGTCGTTTCAGACCAAAATGTACATTTTCATCCCTTCTACATAACCTTGTTTCAGCGAATCCCATAACATCTGCTGCCAACACATTTGGTTCAAATTCAACATCCTTAGAATGTTTATGCAAGGATCTAGCATTGTTGAAAGGTACAAGTAGGCAAAGATCAGGAAAAGGCGCAATCAGAAAAAGATTCCCACTCCAAAAACCGAGGTAGGAAAAAACCAAACTAACAATCAGGTACTTATACCATGAAACATATCGTAAGCCGAATGAGCAGCTATTTTCCCAATAGGTGGCCACTCAGTTACCTTAACTTAACTAAAAATATGAAAACATACATAAGGCGCCAACAGCACAAAAAAATTTTAAACACCAAGACATAAAACAAAAAGAACCACCACAGAAGTATCGACTTGGAACGATCAGTAACACAAAGTTACTGGCGGGCTTAAACCGATTTTACATGGCCATAACCTCACCCTCAGCTTCCGCAGTGGTTCAGTGATATACAAGAAATAAGAAAATTCATATTAAGAAAATAATTAACATAGATACCAACGTTTAACCTGAATAACGGAAAGCAGGGTGAGCAGCTATTGAAGGTATTAGGTGGTCACAGTGCTATTTTGAATGCTATTTTGGTTTTGCCAGGATCAATTTTATACAATGGAACATAACACAACTCTAAACAAGCTTCTGTCCGTAGCCTTTCCATCTCAATATTCACCTGATCAACAATAGCCATAGTATCTTCATTCATGTTTAATATATATAAATCGTCAAGCTTTTTCACTCTACTGAATGCAACATAATGCATATGTGGCATTATGTACTTTCTGTCCTTCCCATTTTTGTCCTTCCCTTGGGATAAATCAACAACTACCCTGTCTGCTGTTGCACCTTCAGCTTTGTAGACTGCTTTACCTGAAGCTGGTGTCACTGGGAATAAGCTTCTCTGAAATGTTTTGTAGCTATGTATAAATGTTCGTTGTATTTCAAATACAGGCGTCCAGTTCGGATGAATGCTTGAGTTATAGAATTTTCTGTTTTTCTCCCGTGTTGCCCTACCAACTCGAGGGTCATCAAACAATATCCAAATGATGCTTGGACGATTTGTTCCTTCCATCCACTTGAAGTCAATGTGTTTCACCACACCTGTAGCACCATTGGTTAAACCGTCTTCTACATCTACATTTGCTGTATGAACAACAATCATTCCTTCTACAACTGTCAATGATTTCATTAATTGGCCTGTTTTCCCATACTCTTTTGGGAGCCCAGCAGTTAAGGACTGGCATCTTTTAGCCGGAATATTTTGTGTGACAACAATATCATGGCATGGTATTACGATTTCTTCTCCAGGCAATTGACTCAAAATAGTGTCATTGTGCTGGTCTACAAAACAATTCGCAGCAAACAAATGAAGGGCGTCCTTTGGATAGTCACCAGTGTCACGGTCAACAACACGTGTTTGCAACTTTTGTTTGTCTTCCTCTGTCATTTCATTCAACCTAAGTCGGTTTAACAGCTGTGCAAATTCAAGATCATCTTTCTGCCTCATGATATCAACCAATTCATACATTGTAAAGAGCTCTTTCCATAAGTTTCTTCCTAGTGAAGATGCTCCCTCTGCCAAATCAAGACTTATAAAGAAATCACCTACTGGCTTAAGTTGGTAAAGATCCCCAACAGCAATAACACTTAAACCGCCAAACACTTCCTTAGTTCCCATCAGCTGCTGTAAGCGAGTGTTGATGAAGTTTAATGTCTTGTTGCCTACCATTGATATTTCATCAATAATCACAACTTTCAGATGTCTGTACTTAATTCTGAATGTATTCAACTCATCAGCTGAAAGGTGATTGGTGTTCTTTTGAAACATTTTTCTGTGGAAAGCAGAGCAAATATTTTGTCCACTAATATTAAAAGCAGCAAAGCCCATGTAAGCGCACAACAGAATCCTTTTATCATCTGGATTTTCTCCCTCTTTCAAATTCAAAATCCTATACAGACTTTGATAAAGTGCTCGAATGACTACTGATTTACCAACACCTGCCCCTCCTGTTAAGAAAGCATAGACTGGTTCATCTTTGCACTTAATCCAGTGCACAATATGGTTAAAGAATTCTCTTTGTCTCAAATTAAGACTTCGAAGTAGTTGTAAGTATTCTTCTTCGGGCGATAAGATGGCACTGGTTTCTACTGGGGGCACTGAGCAAGTCGACTGCAGTTCTATTCCAATATCATAATGTATCTGCTCTACAACTCTGCTTGGGTTAAAACAAACAAATTTTTCTGATTCCCCTGGTGTTTCTTCTTCTGCCTCCCGATTTTCTTGCGCTGCATTCGGTGCAATTTGATCAATTTCTTCAGCTTCCATCATCTGTCTTGCAAGCTCTAGTTCTTCTGCATGATGCTCGTACTCATTTCTTTTGGGTATCAATGATATCTATACAGAGTTATAATGAGCCTCATATGTGTCAAAAGAACCTAGCAAATCTTTTTGTTCATTTCGCCAAGGTACAAAATGCATAAGCTGCTCTCTGAAGTAATTTTCTGGGTCCTTTTTCTTGTTGTATTTTACATACCTTATTATTCTAGGTACTTTTCTTGTTTTGTATTTTGTTCCATTTTTTGCTTTGAACAGCAAATCTGAACTTTGACTTTTACTGTCATCCAAACAGTCATCAGCTTCATCCTCAGAGCTATTGACAAAACTGTCATCATCATTAATGTCATCAACTTTCTCTGGGAGTTTATTTCCTTTTGGATAAATAATGTCAATCTTTGAGACATAATCAGCTAGGCAAAAATTCCCAAGCTGCCTGGTCTTTTAGAGTACCTCTGTATTACATTTTCCGATTCTACATCTGTAGATTCAGCAGGAAGTTCATCAAGAGCAGCTTTTGACTTTAGCAGAAAGATTCTTTCTTCTGGTATAGATGTATTGATGAAAACTATATCCCTTGTGCATTTTGTCAAAGGAATTTGCAGATCAAAATAAACAGCCTCTTGAGCACTAACCTCCACACAGTTTGAAAATACATTTCCAATATGCCTGACTTGTTTCTTCAGGTCCAGATTTCCTCTTCTAGCCTCTTTTGCTGCTGCATCAAGTTGTGCACTCATACCTCTTTGTGACTTACTTATATAACCAACTATACATGAAGCACACCCATATGGTTCAAGAACAATCTGAATGTCAAGGTTGGCTTTCCAAGCTACAAGTGTGTTTTCATTAAATGGATTTATCCTCATTTCCTTTGTTTTGCGTTTTAAGAAAACCTTTGGAGTTTTCAAGGAGCTTCTGATGCAACAAATGTAGTCTTCAAAGTCCATTTTAGCAATTTTTTCTAGAAACTCCTCAAATGACATATCTTCATTTTCATTACACTCTGTCATTGCTTTTTGTAGCTCTGCATTCTTCTTTTTGTACTTTTCAACATTTTCTTCAAGCGGATGTAGCAACATAGTCCTCGGCAATGGTGGCAATGGAAATCCAAACCTACATACTGGTTTTCCCTTTTTTCTGCAGGTTCTAGAATGTTTGTGACTTTGAAGGTTTATCAGATTTGCTGTTTTCTCATTATCAATACTGCAAGTAAGGTACCGATCAACAAACTGAACTATTTCCTCTTCAGAGTTTGTTTCTAAAGTTGGAGCATTTTCTACCCAAACAAGCATATGAATATGAGGTGAGCCACGCTGCTGAAACTCAACTCTATAAAAATAGTCACGCACATTTCCAATTGGCTGACAACTGCTTTTTAGAATTGTATTTAGGAACTCTTGTACCCTATGATCAAAGTACCTTGAACATGTAACTGGGTCTTTCTGGACAAGCTTTGTTTTTGTCTTGCCAAGTTAGCTTTTCTATTTCATTTTCACAATATTGAATGCCATCATTCAATTTTACTAACATTCTCAACAGATCTGTCCACCTAGTATCAGCAGCTGGCAATGTCATAAACCAAGTGGGCAAGGAAAGTTGTCTAATCATTGCAAAAATGTCTTTCTTGCGCATTTCCAAATAGGCTGGTGAATTTTGCAGCTGGCGAAATATATAATAGCCTTCATCAAGATTTACAAGTTTGTCCAAATAATTTGAATCTCTAGCTTCGGCTGCTGTAATTCTTTGGCCTCTCCTTTTACACCTTCTAACAGCTAAGTTGACTTTGTCACTGATTTGTTTCATCTGTAGCTTTTTATGTTTAAAGAATATGTTAGGAACTGACTGTGCAGCTCTCCTGTCAGCACTTCGCAATTCCCACTTTACAATGTC
This sequence comes from Rugalucina vietnamica, assembly GCA_964017185.1. Classification (NCBI taxonomy): domain Eukaryota; kingdom Metazoa; phylum Mollusca; class Bivalvia; order Lucinida; family Lucinidae; genus Rugalucina; species Rugalucina vietnamica. The sequence continues at coordinate 45,001,844 of OZ024878.1, read as the reverse complement.
ACTATAGTGAACTGGCACTAACCTTTCATCATTGCCACAAAATATTGTTGGAAAGCATAAATACTCTGCGTCTTTATCTTGATATAGGCTTAACGGATGTTGTCCTTCACCTGGGGCAAAAGTGAACACTTTATCGTATTTATTGTCAATATCAGCTTCATCCACTAATGTATCTATATTTCCAACATGATCATTGGCATCTATCTCACTGTAATGATCAGAATCATAGCCATTAGATACTTCAGGGACATCTTCACTACTCATATCTTGTTCCTGCTTTTCATTTTCTGTATCATTTCTATCTCTGGATCCTTCATTTGACACTTCCAAAAATTCTCTGACTGTATCTTCTGCACTTTCAGTAACTTCCTGAAACCAATTATCATTAAGTACAATGCCAGATCTTTTATATAGTTCGCTATTGCTCATAAGCCAATGTAAAGCAGACAAAACTCTTAGTGGTCTTACATTTTCTTTGAAATCCACTTTTTTATAAGACAACTTCTTTTTCAACTGAATGGCAACTGTAAAATTTTCATCCATTGGTCTTGGAAGACTGTTTATAGTAGGTTGAATATCAACAGGCACGTTAATAACATTTCCTTTCAGGGAGTACTGGCCACCACGTGGTAATTCTCTTATCTGCATAAATGGGATACGCAAAGCTATTAATCTTTCTTCCAGTTGATGTAAATTTAGCTCTAGGGGCTTGTGTGGCCATTTCATACCATTAGCAACTGATAGTTTTGGAATCTTACTATCTCTTAATGCACTCAAGCATGTAAGGCAAATCCATTCTTCATTGCTGACTGATTTAAAATCAGTACAATACAATCTTTTACTTTCTTCTGGAATATGTGTGTTTTTTAACATAGAAACGCTTTTCCTGAACCACGTCTGGTGACAACATGAACAAACATATAAAGGTCCAATAGAAATATCTGAATGAAATTGTTTTATACCCTCTTCAATAGTTTTAAAGTTTTTCTTGTGAGAGCTTGACAAAGTATCTGTGTCATGCTTATGTTTTTTTCTAGGAATCCTCATTCCAGAATGATCATCCATTTTTCTCTTTTCATTTCTTACATGTTGCTTCTTGATTCTCTCACATTCATGGACATAAGGATTCTCTCTTGCCTTCTTTTTTGATGCATTTTGGTATTGTTTCTCCTGTGCTCTAAAAGCTTGGTTTTCTCTTGCAAACTGCTTTGATTCTCTCTCTCTTCTTTGAAATACAGGATCTTTTCTTGCAGATTGCTTTGATTCTCTCTCTCTTCTTTGAAACACAGGGTTTTTTCTTGCAGATTGCTTTGGTTCTCTCTCTCTTCTTTGAAATACAGGATCTTTCCTTGCCGATTGTTTGGATATCTTCTGATACATGGTTTCTCTAGACTTAAATAAAGGATCTTTTCTTACAGACTGCTTTGATTCTCTCTCTCTTCTTTGAAATACAGGATCTTTTCTTGCAGATTGTTTGGATATCTTCTGATACATGGTTTCTCTAGACTTAAATAAAGGATCTTTTCTAACAGACTGCTTTGATTCTCTCTCTCTTCTTTGAAAAGTAGGATCTTTTCTTGCAGATTGCTTTGATTCTCTCTCTCTTCTTTGAAATACAGGGTCTTTTCTTGCAGATTGCTTTGATTCTCTCTCTCTTCTTTGAAATACTGGATCTTTTCTTGCCGATTGTTTGGATATCTTCTGATACATGGTTTCTCTAGACTTAAATAAAGGATCTTTTCTAACAGACTGCTTTGATTCTCTCTCTCTTCTTTGAAAAATAGGATCTTTTCTTGCAGATTGCTTTGATTCTCTCTCTCTTCTTTGAAATACAGGGTCTTTTCTTGCAGATTGCTTTGATTCTCTCTCTCTTCTTTGAAATACAGGATCTTTTCTTGCCGATTGTTTGGATATCTTCTGATACATGGTTTCTCTAGACTTAAATAAAGGATCTTTTCTAACAGACTGCTTTGATTCTCTCTCTCTTCTTTGAAAAATAGGATCTTTTCTTGCAGATTGCTTTGATTCTCGTTCTTTTCTTTGAAACACAGGATCTTTTCTTGCAGATTGTTTTGATTTCCTTTGATATGTTATTTCATTTGCTTTAAAGGCTGAATTTTGCCTACATCTTTGTTTGTAACTTTTATAATACTCAGTGCGACACTTCTTTTTTTTTTGTTTGAGTCTTCAACTGTTGTTTTTGATGCATTGTTAGACATGTTTTTTATGTTTCGTTTTGCTTTGTAAGCTTGTCTCATTATTTGATCATGGAAGTAAGCTTCCATATTAGAATCCATTTGATCTTTAAAGCTCTCTGTATTTTCAAATTTCTTAACAATTATGGGCAAGAAGTCAAACTGTAAACTGGTATCTAGATTTAAACTGTCATAGAATGCATACATGTATGTAACTAGGTCATTAATACTTGAGAAAGTTATCAAACAGGATGACCCATCACTTGATGAAAGTCCATTTTGTCCGTGGGAGTGGGAATCAAAAAACACATACATGCCATTCTTTCTAAATACAACAGAGCATATTGCGCCAATAGTTAAAAGACCTGCTGATACAGACAAGAATGCTGATTGCAAAGTATCATGAAGGGTTGGCAAGCCAAGATTTTGAGTATCAATAAGAGGACCACTTAGAATAGGCATTTTTCACAAGTGAATTTTCCCATCTTTACTTCAAAATAATCTGGGATTTCCTCTAAACTCAACAGCTGATGAATAAATTTTCCACTTGATTTTAATCTTCTGATAACAGTTTGATACAGAGCATCACCTTCACAAAAGACTTCATCTAATATTAAACTATTGTCTACATCATGACAAAGAGAGTATGACAACATACATAATGCATTACATGTGCACTGATATCCTCTTGATTGCTCAGAAAATCTGACATCATTTTGATGAAAACTTCCGAAGACCAAATCACTGGCATTCCACAACTGTTCTGATGATCTTACTGCCTGATAACATACCACATCATTGTCCAAGAATGGTTCTGATGAACCACTGTTAAAATGATGCTCAGCTGTAACATTATTATGCAGTGTATGCTGTTAGAGCATTGCATTTTTTGGACAAGCAGCTATATCCTCTGTGTCAAACATGTTTTCAACGACTCTTGGATGGTAATCAGCATCCACACCAGGAAAAGTATTCAGAAAGACTGTATCAAAATCTGTCTGTACATTTGAGCTAACATTTTCTACAAGCTTGCTGATATCAATAACTAATTGCTTAAACTGACTGATATTAACTTTTTCACTCTCAAGAGAATTTGCAAATAAGGATTTATCTTCAGCTTCCAGCTTAGTACTACTCAAAGTATCAGACACAGGCTGAGATTCGGTATCAGTTAAAGATTCAATCAAAGTATCAGGTGTCTGTTCAACTTCAATCACTTTATGAAGCTTATGATCATTTACATTAATTTTCAGTGGTTTAATCAAATTCTCTAGCAAAGTCTCAGGAAATGTTTCAATCACTATATCAGTATTAGGCTCATTCAAAGGCTCAGGTAAAACATCAGGCAATTTCACAGAAATTTTCGGCGGCTCAATCAAATTCTCTGGCAAAGTTTCAGGCAATGTATCAATCACAATATCAGCATCAGGCTCAATAAAATTCTCAGGTAAAATCTCAAGAGTTTTCAAAGTTTTCAAATTATCTGGCAATATCTCAGACACAGATGGTTTTGTGGGCTGGGATAGACCCCCATCTGATAGATTCAAGACACCCATATCAATAGCATCAGGCTCAATAAAATTCTCAGGTAAAGTCTCAAGAGTTTTCAAAGTTTTCAAATTCTCTGGCAATATCTCAGACACAGATGGTTTTGTGGGCTGGGATAGACCCCCATCTGATAGATTCAAGACACCCATATCAAAAGACACAGATGGTTGTGTGGGCTGGGATGGTCCCCCATCTGATAGTTTCTCATCAAAGAGGACACCCATATCAACAGACACAGATGGTTGTGTGGGCTGGGTCGGACCCCCATCTGATAAAGTCATGACCCTCCTTTCCTTCTCATCTTCCAAAGTCTGACGTGCCTTGCTCATCTTCCAGTACTTTCTACGAGGCATTGTCTATCTGTTGTCCAGGAATCAATTTTATACACGAATATATTGTCACTACACAGTAGCTGCACTAAACACTATGGCAATAATAAACTCAGTGTCACAAGGCACAATAAATACACTAATCCACTGTCACAAAGCACTTGAATCTATTGTTTATATTTTAAGTGTCACATAGCACTACTATCATATCATGTATATATATATATATATATATATATATATATATATATATATATATATATATATATATATATATATATATATATATATATATATATATATATATATATATATATATATATATATATATATATATATATATATATCCACACGAATAATTAATGTCCAAGTAGTATGTGTATCTTTCTGATAAATCCAACCTAAAAAAGAAAAGGTAATGTAAATTCTGATTTATCATGAAAAATTATCAGTGAAAGTTCAAAAGAGCAAAATCTTGATACGCGTAAAATGAAAGTAATATTTAAATCCACCTTGATCAACAAGGCTGATCAACAAGGCGGTACTCCCAAGGAAGAGGCCCTTCATAAATTCTGGTGATTTTCTCATTTCATAATAATAATATAAATTTTGCATTGCATGCTATACTCTTATACAAGTAGAATATTTATTAAACCAAACACTCTGCCTGCTATCAAATGCTTGTCCATCATAATTCATTGATCATCAAAGCTCAGAACATTGATCAAATCTGTATTATTATTTTTCTTGGACTTGCCCTATATGCATTTTGCGGGTGCAAACAATAGCTTAACACACAGACAGACATACTTTCCAAAGCCAATATGCATCCAATCATAGAAACAATCATTCAAGAGAAATTCACCAGACATAACTTACCCGGTACAGGTTGACGCCTACATAAAAAAAAAACTTTTAAAAAATTTCACTCCTTTAATGATTATAATCATGATTTTTCCGACTAGAATTTGAAAAAAAAAACTAGTTTAAAAACAGTTATAAATTCCAGTATTTCTGACTTTCATTCAAATTTGGGTACGACTGTTAAGAGATTCATAGTGCATTGTTGTCTGTCTATTTGACTAAAATAGCATCTTTTCCATCTAAGCTAGGAAAACCAACATCTGTGAACCTGAAAGAAAAATTATACACATTAAAAATGTTGCAATTTCATGGATAAGTTTGACTCAACAGTTCAAAAATTCTATTAAACGCCCACGCTCCAATAAACGCCCATACCCCTATTTGGATGCCAAAACTGGCCATTTTATCCGTGAGTTTTGGAATTCCAGGAACCTCTAATTAACACCCACTTTAAAAATGTTTGAAAAATCTTCTGTTTTAAGCGGTAAATTTCTTCTTTTGCTGCTTCATCACATAAAACACTAATCTATTTTTCTCATGTAGTCCAAATAAATGGTAGTACATGTGATACCTGAACAACTAATTGGAGCAAAAGTCCTGCCTGGGGCAGATTGAGAGCCACCAATAATTTCAATTCCTGTATATGAATTCTTGAATGCTGCCCTACAGTGTAGCCTCCAATAAATTCTGTATGTAATTTGATCAAGAAGATTTTTGATTTTTTTTTCCATTAAAACATATATGTTGCCATGACAACCAGAGTCCCAGTTCGATCTGACCAAAAGCAATATGCAACCTTTCCTACTGCCCAATGACGCTGTGTAGATCCACCTACTGGCTTTGGAGATATTGAATTTTGAAGTGTTTTCTATAGCAAGTCTATGGAGACTATTGACCCCCGGGGCGTGGCCAAATTTGACTCCAGGGGCATGATTGGCACAATTTATAATAAGGACTAACAAACATTGCTACATACAAAATATAGAAGCTTTGGGCCTTGTGGTTTCAGAGAAGAAGATTTTTTTAGATTTGTCCCATTGTAAGTCTATGGAGACTATCGACCACCGGGGCCTGGCCAAATTTGACCCCAGGGGCATGGCTGGCATAATCTATGTAGGTAGAGGACCATTAGCCATTGCCATATACCAAATATCATAGTTGTAGGCCCTGTGGTTTCAGAGAAGAAGATTTTTGAGTTCTTTCCATCAAAACATATATGTTGCCATGGAAACCAGAGTTCCAGTCCGATCTGCCGAAAAACAATATGTAACACTTTCTATTGCACAGTGACGCTGTGTGTGTTATTTGATCAAGATCCGCCAACTGGCTTTGGAGGCAATGATGTTTGAATTTTTTCCCACAGTAAGTCTATGGAGACTATCAACCCCCGGGGTATGGCCAAATTAGACCCCAGGGCCATGATTGGCACAATTTATAATGGGGACTACCACACATTGCTACATACAAAATATTGTAGCTCTGGGCCTTGTGGTTTCAGAGAAGAAGATTTTTTTAGTTTTTCCAATTGTAAGTCTATGGAAACTATCCACCCCCGGGGCGTGGCCAAAATTTGACCCCAGGGGCATGGCTGGCACAATTTATGTAGAGGGCTATTAGCCATTGCCACATACCAAATATCAAAGCTGTGGGCCCTGTGGTTTCAGAGAAGAAGATTTTTGAATTTTTTTCCCATAGGAAGTCTATGGAGACTATCGACCCCGGGGCGTGGCCAAATTTGACCCCAGGGGCATGAATGGCTAAATTTATGTAGAGGACCATTAGCCATTGCTACATACCAAATATCAAAGCTGTGGGCCTAGTGGTTTCAGAGAAGAAGATTTTTTTAGTTTTTCCCATTGTAAGTCTATGGGACCTATCTGTTGCCATGGAAACCACAATTTCGATACAATCTGCTCCAAAACCTAATGCCATTAATCCCCCAACCCAATTATGGTTCACATTAAATTTGATCAAGATCGGCCTACTAGCTTCAGAAATATTCTTCTTTGAAATTGTGGACGGACGACGACGACGGACGACGGACGACGGACGACGACGACGACGGATGCCTGCCTATCCTATAAGCTCACCTGTGAGCCTTCGGCTCATGTGAGCTAATAAGACGACGCCAAAGTTACGATGTTATTAAGTTGTCACCGTAACTTAAGGTCATTTTCCGTTTTTCACCGTTATCATTAAGAGATACTTACGTTGGTCGTAAGTTTATCTTAAGCTTAAGACGGCTTTGAGTTACCAACCCCTGCAGGTACTTATACCATGAAAACATATCGTAAGCTGAATGAGCAGCTATTTTTAGTATGTCCCCACCTCCGTTTTTGGAGTGGGAATTTCTTTCTGATTGCGTCTTTTCCTGATCTTTGCCTACTTGTACCTTTTTATATGAATTCAAATCTGGAAAATGGGTGTCCAGTTATCTCCTCTTTATTTGGCCCATAGGCGGCACCATAGAACCTTGCAACACCCGGACTTGAAAAGAACGTATAATGATACCCAATTCGTCCTTTCGGGAAACGAAGGTATTTTACTCTAGTCCTAAACTAAGCGAGATACAGAGATTAACGTCCCGCCTTAAGAATGTTCGCTGCTAACATTTGACATTTCGGAACTTCCGTTTTTTCTTTTGTTGAATATCTCGAAAACGGTTGCAGATATTTGTCTAATATTTTATATTTGGATACATATTGATGATATGCATTGAATGAGCAATAAAAATTGTCAATCTAAGGAACTTCATTTTTTCACCCCATTTTCTGCAACTTTTCAGAAAATTTTAGTTGTCAGTAAAATTTAGGGGGTAGGGTAGATTAAACTTGAATATTACACATTTTCAAATTAATTGCACGAGTTCGATGTTTGTTTTAGCAGCAGAATACGTGTATATGGTCTTCTAAGTCGGTCTTGTTGCCTTTGGTGTGCTAGTTTTAAAATTTTGAGTGGTTTTATGAAATGGGCTTTAAGGATGTTCGCTGCTAACATTTGACATTTCGGAACTTCCGGTTTTTCTTTTGTTGAATGTCTCGAAAACGGTCGCAGATATTTTCCTAATATTTTATATTTGGATACATATTGACGATATGCACTGAATGATCCATGAAAATTGTCAATCTAAGGAATTTCATTTTTTACCCCATTTTCTGCAACTTTTCAGAAAATTTTAGTTGTCAGAAAAATTTAGGGGGTAGGGTAGATTAAACTTGAATATTATACATCTTTAAATAAATTGCATTAGTTCGATGCTTGTTTTAGCAGCAGTATATGTGTATATGGTCTTCTAAGTCGGTCTTTCTGTCTTTGGTGTGCTCGTTTTAAAATTTTGGGTGGTTTTATGAAATGGGCTTTAAGAAACAAAACAGACGAAAAAAGGCTTAAAATGGCGATTTTCAAGTTGTTGGTTCTCTCTTATATGCACACTACCCTATATATTTCTTTCTTTTATTCGAACAATATTACCAAGTTCTATCTTGTGTGAAAATACAAGAAAAAGTTTGAATCTACAAACATGGTTTTGGCACATTTCAAAATATTGATTTTTCCGACTTTTCAAGTATGGGGGTAGGGTTGGAAAACGACTCGTAAAATTTTGTCATCCACTTCAAGTTGCAAATTTTTCTATGCTTTTGGTCCAAAATAGTCTGCATTATGCAAATATTATGACTTTTGAAAGCATTCTAAGTGTATTTTTGTTCAAGACAGGTATGTTTCAAAGAATTGAAAATTAAATTAATTTTACTAAATTTAAAACATAGTGCTCAGAGGTCTCATTCACAGGCCTGTAGCTCGAAAAAATGCACACTACCCTATACTTATTTTGTTTTCAAATGTCTTGTGTTGTAATTTGAAATCAAAAAAGAGCGGTTAGAAAAAAAGTTTGAATACTTTTTCATTGGCAGCGAACATCCTTAAGAAACAAAACAGACGAAAAAAGGCGATTTTTAAGTTGTTGTTTCTCTCTTTTATTCGAACAATACGAAGTTCAATTTTGTGTGAAAATACAAGAAAAAGTTTGAATCTACAAATATGGGTTTGGCACATTTCAAAATATTGATTTTTTCCGACTTTTCAAGTATGGAGGTAGGGTTGGAAAACAACTCGTAAAATTTTGTCATCCACTTCACGATGCAAATTGTCCATTGCTTTTCATTACGAAAACATGCCCATGCAATATACAGTGATTTGTAAAGTTGTAAAAAATGAAAATTTTCAATGGAAATTTTGTATATTTTTCTTATTTTTGCTCAAATCATAGATTGTGGGTACACGTTAGAACCGCCTCGCCGAGGCGGTTCTAACGAGTACCCACAATCTATGTTTTGGAGCAAAAATAAGAAAAATAGGTATACCCCTGCAAACCCCAGTTTTTCTACATAAAAGTGGGGTTCAAGGGGGTATACATTACACGGACATGTTTTCCTGATGTGGTCTAAAATAGTCTGCATTACGTAAATATTATGAATTTTGAAAGCATTCTAGGTGTATTTTTGTTCAAGACAGGTATGTATCAAAGAGTTGAAAATTAAATTAATTTTCCTGAATTTAAAACAAAGTGTTCAGAGGACTCTTTCACAGCCATGTAGCTCGATAAAATGCACACTACCCTATACTTATTTTGTTTTCAAATGTCTTGTGTTGTAATTTGGAATCAAAAAAGAATGGTTAGAAAAAAAGTTTGAATACTTTTTCATTGGCAGCGAACATCCTTAAACGTTGATGCGTCTATTTCTTTGATTTTAACGACTCTCATATTGATTTTAATGATTTCTACTCAAAAAGGTATTGTTACCCATACACCACAGTGTAAAACACTCTTGAGTTCGATTTAAGAATTGAAATTCAGATTTTAGCTTTCACTGGATGATGAAAAAAACATTAGGCTGTTTTAATGTCTGTGAAGCCCGGAGGGCTTCTCAGAGACATTAAAACAGCTAGTGTTTTTCATCATCCAGTGAAAGCTAAAATCTGAATTTCAATACTTATATTTACATTTTATATTATCAATCAAGTATCAGATTTTTAATTGCACATATCGCCGCTCATTTTCATGTTATTTGACATTAAATCCGACTTAACGTAATTTTAGAACAGCCAAAACGCCACATTTTCGCGCCTAACGTCATGGTGATACGCGACCAACGTCACAACAACAAGAGTAAACAAACAGTGTCACTGGATGGGTTTTGACGTCGCCTCGCCCATAGGCGTGGCCTCTGGATCACGTGACTTAATGTTTTTCATTTGGAAATGAAGAACATCAAGAAAGATACTTTCACCTACTAGGGCGATTGCAATAAAAATGTAAATATTTATATTTAATGACAACGCCCAAGTACAAAAATGTTTGTCTCATTTGCTTTTTTTAGGTAATCATTAAATGCATTGAAGTTTCTGATAACAGGAAAATTTGAAACATCCAATGTCTTACCAAAGGCAATTGTTTTTTTTTCTTTACATTTAATAAAAATCCTGAAATTATGGCATTTTTCTAAAAGTCAACATGTGCACAAAAGTTCGACTTGAAATTATTTTTTTTCTGTGAAAAACAGTCTAAAATGCATTCTAGCAGAAGTGGGCAGTGCGGAATAAAAGTTTCCTTGCAATATAACCACTGTATTTGACAAAACATTACGAAAACATGCCCATGAAATACACAGAGATTTTTATAGGTGTAAAAAATGAAAATTTTCAGCAGAAAATTTTTGATATTTTTCTTATTCGGTGAGGCGGTTCTCCGAGGCGGTTCTAATGAGTACCCACAATCTATGATTTGGAGCAAAATAAGAAAAATTGGTGTACCCCTGCATACCCCAGTTTTGCTATATGAAAGTGGGGTTCAAGGGGGTATTTATATCACGGACATGTTTTCCTAATGGACTAATTTTGGCGGGCCCCGTGGCCAAGCGATTAAAAGCGCTGTTATCGGTTTAGATTATTTTTCTAACAAGCGTTTTAAATATTTGGCTCTGTTTGGATTATACTATATCTTGTTGAAAGTTACAGTATTTCTCTTTAATTAAGCAGCCGAAAACGCGGTATGGCCCAACTATTCTCTCTGCTGTTAATGGTTAATTTTTAATTCTTAATCACTCTTTCATCTCACCGCTGTGTCTGGTGTAGGTTCGAGTCCTGCACTTGCCACATGTGAGACAAGCCAAGTTCTGCATGCGGATGTGCCAGGTGGCCGTTTTCTCGGGGTACTCTCGTTTTCCCCACCTACCTGATTGGCCCATCTCATATGAGCGGAAATTCTCTTCAAAGGGGCGTAAAACTGAATAAAAAATACTATAAAGAAATGTTCGATGTACCTCGGTAGGAAGTCCATTACGAAAACTTGCCCATGCGATAAACAGAGATTTTTTTTTCAGCTGTAAAAATTGTGTAGGATTTATATATATATATATATATATATATATATATATATATATATATATATATATATATATATATATATATATATATATATATATATATTGTTTTCTTATTTTTGCTCAAAACATAGATTGTGGTAGGACGTCCATTACAAAAACTTGCCCATGCAATAAACAGAGATTTTTTTCAGCTGTACAAATTGAAAATTTTGTAGTATTTTTTATATATATATTTTTCTTATTTTTGCTCAAAACATAGAGTGTGGTAGGACGTCCATTACGAGAACTTGCCCATGCAATAAACAGAGATTTTTTCAGCTGTACAAATTGAAAATTTTGTAGGATTTTTTTTTATATATTTTTCTTATTTTGCTCAAAACATAGAGTGTGGTAGGACGTCCATTACGAAAACTTGCCCATGCAATAAACAGAGATTTTTTCAGCTGTACAAATTGAAAATTTTGTAAATTGAAAATTTTGTAGGAATTTTTTTTATATATTTTTCTTATTTTTGCTCAAAACATAGATTGTGGGTACACGTCAGAACCGCCTAGCCGAGGCGGTTCTAACGAGTACCCACAACCTATGTTTTGGAACAAAAATAAGAAAAAGCTGGCTTACCCGCGCATACCCCAGTTTTGCTTTATAAAAGTGGGGTTCAAGGGGATATACAGTCATGTTTGTGTGATGTCTATTTTCAAATGCCGTTCTGTCGGTAGCTTCGAGGCATTTTCTATCAAAAAGGCAAATGAGACAGCAATTGCTGTTCCTGGGGATTGACATTAACTTTGGGAAAACCCGGGGTGCTTCACACTGTGCTTTATGGAAAACTATACTTTGATGCTTATCAAATTTTGAGTAGTATATGTGTTCATATAGTATATATGGACTTTATCTAAAAATACAACAATATTTTGGTCAGGATACACGTTCGTCGAACAGACAAGAAAAGGGAGGCATCATATCATTTGCTTGATGAATACATGGTATATGTTGCTGAATGGTATGACGCTTACGAAATTTTGCATTCAAACGCCCAGAGAAAGGTTTATTTGGCTACCGATGAGCTGGCTATAATTGAAGAGGCAAAGACAAGGTAGGTTTTAAGTGAATATGATGACAACATTGAAGCACATTCTTATAAAACTCGTTTAATCAAAGTTATTAGCTAACCTGAGCCAAAGGCTCACAGATGAACTTATAGTAACCACAAGCTCCGGCGTCCGTCGTCGTCTGTCTTCTGTCCGTCGTCGTCCGTCGTCATCCGTCGTTCACAATTTCCAAGATTTTCTCCTCAGAAGCTACTAGGCCAATCAAAACCAAACTTCATGTGGATTGTCTTAAGAAGGGGATCTAAAGATCATATAAATGGTCCAGGTCACATGACCAAGATGGCCTCTATGGCTATAAATAGAAAAAAATGTTTAAGAAATTCTCCAGAAATGTTGTTGGTACTAACTGGAATTTGCGTCGTCGTGGTGATCCTTATGAGTACCTATAACATAGGTCTTATTAAGAACTAACAAAATTATCTTTCAGTCATAATTGCTCCTCATTATCTAGCCTATTAGAAAGGGAAACCAGTGTGTACGTAAATAATCCAGGTCATATGACCAAGATGGCCGCCATAACAATATATGGTAAAAACATTTAAAATCTTCTCTGAAACCGGTGAACTGATTTCAACAAAACTTAGCAGGTAGTATTAGGTACTAGAGTTCTACAATGTGTACATAAATTATGACCCGGTGATGACCTTGACCAATTTTTACGGCAAGAACAGATTAGGTTTCATAGGTAGCATTAAAGTGTTAAAATGTCATTGAGAAAAAAATCCAGAAAATAGGCAACTGGACAGAATATTTATGATTCTGAAAATAACATTGACGCCAATGGTTTGTCTATCCCTGCCTTGGGGCTAGATACATTTATATGACCATAATAGATAAACACGTTTCATGATTGGTATTTACCCCAGATCTTAGATGAACGTTTTTAGGAACATTGGTCCTCAGTTTTTATTTCCTATTATTATTATTTTTCATAAAAAACTTGCGTGCACGTACATTCATATGTAGAGAAATATCGTGCGATGGATGTCGAAGAAAATAATTATTCATAACGAAAACATATCTGTATAATGTATACCCCCTTATACCCCACTTTTATATAGCAAAACTGGGATATGCAGGGGTAAACCTATTTTTCTTATTTTGGCTACAAAACATAGATTGTGGGTTCTCACAATCTATGTTTTGAGCAAAAATAAGAAAAAAAAAATATCAAAATTTTTCCAGTGAAAACTTTCATGTTTACAACCCAAAAAATTTCTGCATATTGAATGGGTACGTTTTTGTTATGGCTAAGGAAACAAAAGATTGAAGAGTAAGGGCTGGTATCACCCTATTTGCAAACTACATACTGTCTGCCCATGCACACGTTTTTGTGATATTTGTATGGAAGGCCGGGGCGACATGCTAATTTCTATTTGCTAAATGCTTATTGTATTTTAAGTAAATGCGAATTGCTAATTACCACATCATAAGTGCAAATTTTGAGGCCAATCATGTTTTTGTTTAGTTACGACTTCTATCAGGGGATGAAAAGGGAAAATAAAGACCACGCTGATGAGTTTGTCTGCATTATAAATGCTAAATGCTATTTGCAAAATGCTATTTGCAAAATGCTGTTTGCTAAATGCTATATGTTAGATGCTAATTGCTAAATGCTGATTGCAAATTTTATTGACTATAATGCTTGTACATATTATGTTTTTATATTGTTAATCAATCAAACATAGTGTAAAATTATGAATAATCTCAATATCCTTCATCGTCCCTTTTCAAACTTCTTAGTTACAATTTATCATTTTGCAATACGCATTTAGCAGTTAGCATTTAGCAACTAGCAATTAGCATGTCGTCCTGGCCTTCCATAGTTTTGCATAATGATTGCCTACTAGCCTAGTGCACGACGTTTTTATTTGTTATATAGATTTTCTATTTTTTAATATAGCATTTCGTACTAGAGGGTGGCTGATAAGAGGGGTATGTGTAATTAAAGTTGCTCATAACCATCATAATATCCTCTTCTTGGCTATGTTTGTTTGTAACATTATCTAGAATAATCACTATTCTTTTTTGTATTCGACTCAGCTACGATCAGATGCAAAGTTTTGTTTCACCAGTTTTCAAAGGTATTTTCAAAGTTGTACCATTGACTTTGTTTCAGTTTTTGCCAAAAGCTATAGTTTAAACAGTTTCTGAAAATATATACCTCTTTATCATTCTATGCCAAAGAATTCCGTTATATCCAAAACGGTATTTCAACTTGAAAAAAAGCACTGCAGGCATGCATGATACCCCGTCATACAAATTTAATTTAGTACAAATGCACTTAATATCTTGGTCAATAAATGCTCAAGATAAAGAGCAGAACGAAATTATGCCATAAATCAAAAGCCATAACTCTATGCGTATTTGAGAATGTTTACCAATCTTCAAACCCAAATCACTCCTTCTTGATATGAACTGCTATACATAGTTTAAAAAAAAATCGGTTAATAAATGCTCAAGAGAGCCCGGAAACGGCACTTTAACGTATATGAAGGGTCATAACTCTGTACCTTTTTGACGAAATGTACCCATCTTCAATCCCAAACCACTATTTCTGATAGGAATACCTTAACAAAGTTTGAAGAAATTGGTAAATAAACGCTTCAAGATACAACTCGGACACGAAGGCTGACGGACGTACGGACACTCGATCAGATTTGGCCTAAAGTTCATAATTAAATCTGATGTGCATTTTCTGGCTGCTCCTAAGTTTGAACAAGATCATACCAATAGCTAGCTAGAAAATAAGCAAACACTGTTTTGGCTTTTATAACCCTATGGGACCTACCCGTATCTTGTAATAAAGTGTATGTCGTTTAGACATGAATTTTAAATAATGTATATTTAATTCTTTACAGCGCCTCTAGCATAGTATATGCTCTTATAGTTTCAGCCAATCATTGCAATTGTTTATCTAATGATAGGCAGAGTTTAGCCGGGCCATTGCTGTGGAAATTTCGGTCAGAACGGACGTCAGTTTTACAGCTAACCACCACCGTCCCCATCCAACTCCAATCGCCTTTGTATCTGTTTCATTTGCTCTTCTTAAGGGGATGATTAGCCTTCATTACCGGGGAATCTACTACCCAAAATTACAGTACAGGTATCGCTGCTGGGTGTTCTGTATGGAATAAACGCCAATAATCAATCCCATGGATGCTTCTGCTCAACATTTGGGCTCCATCCACGGTGCAGGATGTATCAGTCTTCTATTCAGGCTCCATCCGCACTAAACTAATTGGATGCATCTGCCCGCAATTAGGGCTCCATCCGCTGTGCTTGATGCTTCTGCCTTCATTCAGGCTCCATCCGCACTTACCATAGCCCAGCTTCAGCCCGCCATCAGGGCTCCAACC
The DNA here is from genome assembly GCA_964017185.1 of Rugalucina vietnamica. Lineage (NCBI taxonomy): Eukaryota > Metazoa > Mollusca > Bivalvia > Lucinida > Lucinidae > Rugalucina > Rugalucina vietnamica. The sequence continues at coordinate 44,986,054 of OZ024878.1, read as the reverse complement.
TCGGTGCAGGATGTACCTGGTTTTCATTTGGGCTACATCCTCACCACATGCCAGTCTCACAGGATGCATCTGCCTGCCATTTGGGCTCCATCCTCACTGGCAACCCCAGTCTCACAGGATGCTTCTGCTCAGTCATACCATGAGCTCCATCCTCACTGGGGTTACATTTAAACATTCAGTCTCACAGGGTGCTTCTGTCCTCTTTGCAGGACTCCACCCTCACTGAATCCTCGGTTTCAGTCTCACATGGTGCTTCTGTCTTCTCTGCAGGACTCCACCCTCACTGAATCCTCGATTTCTGTCACACAGGGTGCTGGCCACACCCTCACTGAAATCAACGCATCAGTTTTCAGTCACACAGGGTGCCTCTGTCTTTGTTGCAGAGCTCCACTTTCACTGAAAGCGTAAGCACCTTATTGGCGTGTATTGTATACGGAAACAGAAGTTTGTGCATATACAATTTTGTTGCTGCAAATGAAGAGTGATCAGGGACAATCGCCTGATTAAATTTCACATTCTGTTTTTTGTATGACGCGGGGGCCTTGATCATTCTTCATTTAATCAGGCTTTTGTTTGGGGAATCTACTACCCAAAATTACAGTACAGGTATCGCTGCTGGGTGTTCTGTATGGAATAAACGCCAATAATCAATCCCATGGATGCTTCTGCTCAACATTTGGGCTCCATCCACGGTGCAGGATGTATCAGTCTTCCATTCAGGCTCCATCCGCACTAAACTAATTGGATGCATCTGCCCGCCATTAGGGCTCCATCCGCTGTGCTTGATGCTTCTGCCTTCATTCAGGCTCCATCCGCACTTACCATAGCCCAGCTTCAGCCCGCCATCAGGGCTCCAACCTCGGTGCAGGATGTACCTGGTTTTCATTTGGGCTACATCCTCACCACATGCCAGTCTCACAGGATGCATCCGCCTGCCATTTGGGCTCCATCCTCACTGGCAACCCCAGTCTCACAGGATGCTTCTGCTCAGTCATGTCATGAGCTCCATCCTCACTGGGGTTACATTTAAACATTCAGTCTCACAGGGTGCTTCTGTCCTCTTTGCAGGACTCCACCCTCACTGAATCCTCGGTTTCAGTCTCACAGGGTGCTTCTGTCCTCTCTGCAGGACTCCACCCTCACTGAATCCTCGATTTCAGTCACACAGAGTGCTGGCCACACCCTCACTGAAATCAACGCATCAGTTTTCAGTCACACAGGGTGCCTCTGTCTTTGTTGCAGGGCTCCACCTTCACTGAAAGCGTAAGCACCTTATTGGCGTGTATTGTATACGGAAACAGAAGTTTGTGCATATACAATTTTGTTGCTGCAAATGAAGGGTGATCATTGCCTCTATATTGCCAAAGAATTATGTATATTTGTTTGATATGATGAATATTAGTTGTTGTAGTTATGGAGAAAACATGTATCTGTATCCATTAAACCTTAGATGCCTTATGTGTTGTATATTATTTAAAATACATGTATTGGCAAAGTATGAAACAGGTATTGGCACAAAGATGGAGTAAGTCAAGGTGGTCTCCTGAGACGACTTTTTTTTTTTTTTTTTTTTTTATTTTTATTATTTTTTTTTTTCAAAATAAATAAATGCATTTTATTATATCAAGTGTTAGGATGAAGGCATTCACCATGCAAAGCAAGAAAAAATCGGTGCGTGAGCGCATATATATGACACTTCTTTACTAGACAATCAGTAAAGGTGCTCTGTCATACTTTTACTTTTAGATATCCATCATACGAGTTTATCTACGATCGAAGTATTGCATCATCTGCAGCACTAAAAAGTCGTTACAACGAGCAGTCACTTCTGGGGACTTTGAAAGACATCTACAGTTTAGTTCGATGTGATTACGTAGTCTGTACCTTCTCCTCAACGGTAAGGTCGTTTGTAAAATGCTTTCTTAAGTTGTAAAAATTAAAAAAAAATCGGCAGATTTGTTTTGATATTTTTCTTATTTTTGCTCAAAACATAGATTGTGGGTACACGTTAGAACCGCGTTGGCGATGCGGTTCTAACGAGTAGCCACAATCTATGTTTTGGATCAAAAATAAGAAAAATATGTATACCCCTGCATACACCATAAATGATCGGTGATACACACTGCAAATGAGAACGAAGTTGAGGTTAGATTTTCGAGTTTTCTCCTACAGCGTTTCTTCTACTGACTGATAGATAGGTGCAATCAATCCAGAAAGAAAGAAAGTAACATAAGAAATCCCGGTTATTTCATTTTCGCTAACACTTTAATGTTATTGTGGTGGAATTACTATATGTCCATGGTGCGGAAGTGTTTGCGAAAAAGAAATAACCTTGATCCCTTATGTTAATTTCATTTAATAAATGTTCTATTTCTGCATCGACTGCACCTATCTATCATTCAATAGAGTAAACGCTGTAGGAGAAAACAGAATTTCATTGTGCGTCACCCATTCCGCACCACGCATTTCTAAGCTGTGTATTGGAGTGGAACGCAAACAAAATATATCAACTATCTTTTTGGTTAAGTATATTATAATGGTTTCAGATGTGTCGCTTAAGTTACGAGCTTGCTCAGGTCGAGTATGGAGGATACCACATATTCAAATCGCTGGATGACACTTATTTTAAATATTCACCTCCTTATCAGGAGCTCGGGTTAGTGACACACAATTATAATGCATCGCGACAAAACGAGGTTGATGCCCACAGAGGACAAATTGTCATACTTCGTGATAATCACTGGGATGGCTTCGTCGAGATTCAAAACAAGACAAAGACTGGACTTGTTCCTGTATTTACAATCAAACGATTAGTTGGTGTGGTTAATTATTCCAGTAAAGTAAAACCGTGATTAAAGCCTTGTTATGTCATAGATGGCTTGGTTCTGTCAAAGGGCACTTATTCACATGATTTCTAACAATAATAAATTGTCTCGTGCATTTTTGTCTCTAAAAACAATGCACAAAGGGCTTATATTAAAAATTTTAAGGATGTTCGCTGCTAACATTTGCCATTTTGGAACTTCCGGTTTTTATTTTGTTGAATATCTCGCAAACGGTTGCAGATATTTTCCAAATATTTTATATTTGAATACATATTGATAATGTGCATCGAACGAGTTATGAAATTTATCAATCTAAGAACCTTCATTTTTTCACCCCATTTTCTGCAACTTTTTAGAGAATTTTAAGTGTCAGCAAAATTTAGGGGGTAGGGTAGATTAAACTTAAATATTACACAACTTCAAATTACTTGCACGGATTTTATGCTTATTTTAGCGACAATAGATGTATACAAGGTCTTCTTTATCAGTATTTCTTCCTCTAGTGTGCTTGTTTTAAAGTTTTGGGTGGTTTTATGAAATGGGATGTAAGAAATAAAACAGCCGAAAAAAGGCTTAAAATGGCGATTTTCAAGTTGTTGGTTCTCTCTTATATGCACACTACCCTATATTTTTCATTCTTTTATTCGAAAAATATGAACAAGTTCTATGCTGTGTTAAAATACAAGAAAAAGTTTGAATCTACAAATATGGATTTGACACATATATAAATATTGATTTTTTTCGACTTTTCAAGTTAGGGGGTAGGGTTGCTAATTGAGTCGAAAAAAATTGTCACCCACTTCAAGATGAAAATTTATGCTAGTTGTAGGTCCAAAATAGTCAGTATTGCTTAAATAAAATGACTTTTGAAAGCATTCGTGATGTGTTGTTTGTCCAGTAAGGTATATGTGAAAGAATTGAAAATTAAATTAATTTTTCTAATTTTCAAACATGTTGTTTAGATGTCTCATTCAGAGGCATGTAGCTTGAAAAAATGCACACTACCCTATATTTATTTTGTTTACATATGTCTTATTTTATATTTTGGAATCAAAAAATAGAGGTTAGAGAAAAAGTTTGAATACTTTTTCATTGGCAGCGAACATCCTTAAGAACATATAAGTTGAGTGCTAAAAGGTTCTATTTGATACGTACACACATATCACCTTTTTGCGCTCAGAATTTTGTAAATAAAAGATTGGAACAAAAAGGTTCTATATGACATATAGCCCCTTTTATCACCACCTTTAAGTATTAGATAACGACAAATCCACAAAGAATGCCTGTATTGTTTGATGCCATCTTCGCTGGCTTCAAAATATTATGTATTTAACAAGTGAAATAGACCTTATGTGGTATTTAGACAGGTCAAAGACTTCATTTGAGCCGCCTCGTGGGAAAACCAACAATGTGGTTTCCGAACAACTTCGACACAAACCGACCTGTACAAGCACAGAAAAGTGCTAGAAGCTTGAACTTTCGGATTTAAGTAGAAGAAGAATTGTACTATTCAAATAGCGAAAACAAAGGCGCTGATCAGCTTCGCAGTTACTGCGAAGCTGATCTGCGCCTTTGTTTTCGCCTAGGCAGATTGTTGGTTTTCCGATGTGGCGGCTCATTTTAATGTTTGTCATTTACGTAAAAACATGTCTATGCCAAAAGTTGATATGTACATCTTTCCTTATTTGGGCATGTTGTAAACATGTTTTCATAAAATAAAGACCATACAATTATACCTACGTATACGCAAATTATTATCTATTGAACTCCGTAAGGATCTCTTTGCATTAAATGAGAATTCTCCCTTATTGATAAATACGTCACTTACAAAGACGAAAATGCCTAGCGCTTTATTGTTAATGTATTCTGATATATTTTGAAAGCCAACTGTGATACTATTTAGGTTAATTTTACATTAGTTTGGGAATTTGCACTGCTAAGCATAATGCAATACACATAGATTAGAAGCAAACTTATTTTTGAACATAAACTGCATTTCTATTTATACATCTACAGAAACTAAATATCCTCACCCTGACGACCGTGAATTACAATTCTACAGCTGATGTCTTTAAAATTGTCCATAATAACTCTGCTTATTTTATCTCAAATACATGTACATACATTTTCGCCTTACTGACCCAGTTTCCCCACCACCTAGACCCAGAATGCCACATTGACATGATGTGTGTTTGTGAAAAACATAGCTAGATTGTAAATTAAAGATCTTATGCATCTTAGGCTAACATTTCTTTCAAAATAAACTTTAAAAAATCGTCGTGTGGACATTGCTTAGTATTCGTATGGCAAACAAGCCCATTTTTGTTTGTTTGACTGACGGAAAAGTGCTGTTTACCAGTCCAAAGTCTAATGGTTTATTTTGTCCAAAGATGGGATCGGTTGTGAAATTACTTAGTTGCATTATCTGGATTCTGTTAAATAAGCCAAACTGTTTTATAAACAAAAAGTATATCTATTATTTCTTTTCCTATAAATGCTAGATTAAGCCCCAAACTCATAATTTGAAAAAAGCCTCCCAAATATGTAATTTTAGGAACTTTTTACATCTTATTCATCCTTTGAATTTAAATAATGAATGCAAACTGAGTGTGTTTTTCTCAAAATTGTAAATATGTGTATAGCCCCTTTTTGCTACAAACCATCGACATGTCTGCACCTTAGTTTTGGCTTGCAATTTCCGTATGTTTAATAACTTGCTAATATCGGTACCGTGTTGAAAAAACCATTATCCCAATAATGAAAAACATCCATGATCATCAGGAAAACATGTCCGTGCAATGAATACCCCTTTAAACCCCACTTTTAAATAGTAAAACTGGGGTATGCAGGGGTAAACATATTTTTCTTATTTTTGCTCCAAAACATAGATTGTGGGTACTCGTTAGAACCGCCTCGGCGAGGCGGTTCTAACGTGTACCCACAATCTATGTTTTGAGCAAAAATAAGAAAAATATCAAAATTTTTCTAATGAAATTTTCCATTTTTAAAGCTGACAAAAATCACTGTATAATGCATGGGCATGTTTTCGTAATATCATGACAGAAATATCTTGATTTACAGTGTCGTTACCATAACACAGCCTAGTATGACCCCTATATCTTGCCCATGCAATGTACAGAGATTTTTTCACCTGTAAAAATTGAAAATTTCGTCAGAAAAATGACATTTTTGTATTTTTTGCTCAAAGCATAGGTTGTGAGTACACGTTTGAACCGCCTCGTCGATGCGGTTCTAATGGATACCCTCAATCTATGTTTTGGATCAAAATAAGAAAAATAGATAAATGTCTGCAAACCCCAGTTTTACTTTATAAAAGTGGGGCTTAAAGAGGTATACTTTTCATGATTCTAGCGGACAGCAAAACTTTGCCATTTTTTCAAAGACCCGTTATGATTAGTCAATAAGCTAGGAATGTTTTCTGTAAGAGCTGAACAAATAGAATTAAAATTGAGATCGTTTAAGGACAGTATACATATTAATGAGAAACAGAATGGGCCATACAGTCACTTCGGCTACTTTAGCCTCGTCGATGACCCTTTTCAGATTAAAAAAAAATGGCAAGTTGAACACGGAACCAATGAGATCTACTGTAATTTTGAAAATTTCAACAGGGTAGTCGATATATAAACTAGCTTTATCGAAGTGGGACCTGATAATATTAAATATTGCTAAGAAAATCAATCTAAACCGACGATAAATTTCTGATTTCTTAGAATATCCTCGCTATCTCAAAGGACCTAATGGAAATATTGATCTGCACTATGTGTGATATACGGGGAGAAGTTTTAAGGCTGCCACACGGCACAACACGAACTGCAGTAATAGCAAAAAAAAAAAAAAAAAAAAAAAAAAAAAAAAAGAAGAAGAAGAAAAAAAAAACACCGAGAACTGAGGAAATCTCACAGCCCCTGCACACGTGAGTCTGAGCCGCCTCGTGGGAAAACCAACAGTGTGGTTTCCGATCAGGTCTGACACAAACCGGCATGTACAGCTACAGAAGCAGGCTAGAAGCTTGAAATTTTGGAGTTAAGTAGAGGAGTTGTGCTATCCGAGTAGAGAAAACAAAGGCGCTGATCACCGCGAAGCTGATCTGCGCCTTTGTTTTCGCCTATGCAGATTGTTGGTTTTCCCATGGGGCGGCTTAGTCTCATGTTGAGTTTGCTGACTGTCAGTCTTTTACCGGTCGCGCAGTCTGCATGACACAAAGCCTTTGCACCCAACCTTTTCGAACCGAGTCTCAATCAGTGTAGCTCGGGTATTGTAGGCATGGTTTTTAATGCAAGCCTGTGGTGTATCCGATCTTGTTGTACATAAACGTCATACCCACTATGTAAGTTAGGTATGTTTGTAGACGGTGCGCATAACCTCACTGACCTATATTGGCACACGCTAGAAACATGTCTAATTGAAGTAAAATTTGAACCAAAAAAGAACAAAAAAACAAATATTAATTCCAAAACTGTTAAAGGTAATTACTGATGTATCCATTGACCCTTGGTACATGAAGAATTATAGGTTATGATTTGGGACGTGGAACGTCACCAAAGTCAATGGCAGTGCCTCATTTCTTTTTTTTTTCCTGGGCGAGACCAGTACTATAGGAGGTTGTTTTTTTGGGGGGTTTGTTGTTCCGGGAGCACCCGAAGGCTCAACCGGAAGGAGGTTTTAGGTGAAGCCCGGGATCGAACCTGCGACCCCTGGTTTTCAAGGCGAGTGACTTAACCACTGCACCACGGAGGCTGTACCTGTGTCAACACTTATGATTGAAAAGCATGTCTGTATATCATATCAATTATCTGAGTCGCGACGCGAGAAAACCGGTCTTCGGGGTTTCCGACCAGGCTCGACACAAACCGGCCTGTAGAGCTACAGAAGATAGCCAGAGGCTTTAAATTTTGGATGCAACTAGTAGAAGAATTGTACTATCCGTGTAACGAAAACAAAAGGCGCTGATCAGCTTCGCAGTGACTGCGAAGCTGATCTGCGCCTTTGCTTTCGCAATGGGAAAGTTCCGATTTTCTCATGACGCGGCTTGACACAACAACAATTTTTCTCATGCGATGGCCCAATTGAAATCTAATCACATGCTTTTGAGTGCATGTATAAAGTATATGAGCCATAACATAAAAAACACCACTAATTCTTTAAAACATCTAATTACTTGTATGTCCGTCTTACATCAGTAACAGCAGATATTTCGGTCTGATCCAGGACAGCTTAAGACACCAGTTGGTCTAGTTGCGTACGTTATTATGTCAAGCTATACACTTACAGGTGAAAGAGTGGTTTTCATGGACAATGGCCATTGTTGTCTTTATAAATAGATTAATTCAACTAAATTCTGTAAGACTTATTTATATATCTTCATTTTTTTTCGGACCAATGTCCTACTTGTCTAGAGGGTAAATAGTACATGAACCAAAAGGAAAAATCATAATCCACCAAATCAGGTTGGAACACAAGACTGCCGCTAGTACAATGAATGATGATAAAGCTACAATGTCTGATTATAATGTTTTAATCATTGTGACATCTAATGGGAGCTAGTATTTATGTTATCAAGAAAAGATTAATGCATTGGGGTTGAACGTCCCAGTCAACATCTAGTTTAAACATATTTATTCAAATACATGTAAATCACACACACCATACATTTACATACATTACAAATTAGGATTAGAATAGAAGCTTAAAGCTTATTTAATTCTTCTCCTGTCAACATTTTTCAGTTATGTCGGGACGGATCAAGAAAAGATACTCGATCGATGATAATTTCAGAACAAAGTCGAACAGTTCTGTCAGAGGTAACATCAAGAAAACTCGTCCTCATATTGAATCCCATTTTTATATAAAACGGGGGTATGCAGGGGTATACCTATTTTTCTCCAAACATAGATTGTGGGTACTCGTTAGAACCGCCTCGAGTTCGGCGAGGCGGTTCTAACGTGTACCCACAATCTCTGTTTTGAACAAAAATAAGAATACTATCAAAATTTTTCAGCTGAAAATTTCCAATCTTTACAGCTGAAAAAAATCTCCGTATATTGCACGCGTTTTCGTAATGATAACGACAGTGACTAATAAAATGAGCGGTCGCCCTTCGTTTGCTTCGTTGCATGAACTAGTATATACGTTGTACATTTCGCAATTACAAGAACAGCTGGGGTACAAATTTTGCCAAGTAACATTATATATGGTTAATCACTTAGATTAGTCCAGCAGGAAATCAATTTGACCTGGTAATGAGGTATAAAGTTTTTTTCTTTACTGATTCATGTTGGTTAGGCATAGTCTTCAAAGAATCCAACTGATGACACCTTGTCATCTTTGGGGAATTTGAGAAAATCAAGATGGCGTCCAAAAGGTCTTCCAGAAATTCAAAGCTTTGATATAATGGTACTTTTCGCCCCGTAAATGAATCAAAAATGCATTTTTCCTTCACATATTGCACACAGCAACTTATCTGACCGTAGTCATTCTGAATATACTGGTGTATCAAAGATGGTGTCCAAGAAGGCTGCCAGAATATCGATTTTCGGTAATTTTAACAGTTTTGACAATGCATATAGCATATCAACATACATTGTTTTGTATAAAAACTGTCCACATTCACATATCTGATTGTGTCATAATTTCACAGATTTGTCGTTGAATCACGATCTTTAAGATGGCTGCCACAAAATGGTTCTTATTTGATTGCCAATAGTTTTCAAATATGGCTGCCAGAATATTGATTTTCAGTGATAATGTTCATAGCAATTATGGATTCGCTCGTAGTGCTTTTAACTCAACAGTCTTGGCATTAACATTTGTTAATCATAGATGATTTCCAATTTGGCTGCCATAATGTGGAAAGTATGTGATGTTTTATATTTTTTTCAATAAGGAGATTATGGACTCATCAGATATAAATACTTCTAAGTCATTACATAGAAAAATGTGTCCAAGAAGGTGCATGATTTAAAACAAAATATGATTAATCCGTCCCGTGCCAGACCCGATTTAGAATTGGCCGATCGCCCCCTTCTTGCGGAACCATTTAAACCTAGTCGAATAGAGGAGCGGCTCGTTTGCCATGAGCGGCGACCCGTGTTGTTTGGATTAAGGGATCCTGGTGATTGAGTGTGTCTGCTGTGCTGACGTTAATAGTCGACATGCAACACACCACTTTGGCCCTGATTTCGGGTAGACAGGAGGCCATGCGGACTCGGGTATGGTCAATCGGATTTGTCGCGCCAAGCCCTAGGAATACCTTTTGCTTTCACTTCCTGTCTTTTTGTATCGTCCGTGATACCTACCATATGCCCATAACGTCTTTCTATCTTTATCATTCCTAGAAGGCGGCGTCTATGTACCAGTATAGCTCTGTGTATTTCTAACACCTTTGAGTTGGAAAGCCACTCATTTTATGTGTTCCCTTGTAGGGCTAAATGGAGGGCGGAGAGCATTTGAGATGAATCATCCATCCATTTCATTATGAGAGGTTCGAATAAACAATCGTCACAAACTACATCCAAGCGTAAGAAATTCGCTGAAGAGTCGGATGAATCTTCGGATTCTGAACCATCAGCTCAACAGCCCATTACACAATCAACGTCACAATCAGCTTCAAATGTATCGGGCTTCTTAGTCGTGCAGGCTCAATGTGAAAACTCAAGGTGTCAAAGAGATTCAAAACATTAATGTTCGCAGAAACGGTGTCCTCAAACGAACAAACACTTACGTTTTGACTTTCAATACACCCATATTGCCAAAGAAAATAAAAGCAGCATATATATATCTGTGTACGTAGAGGTATACGTACCAAATCCTCTAGGATGTTACAACTGCCAGTTTTTCGGCCATCATGAAAGTAGATCTATGTACCAGGAAAATGTATGTGCAAATTGTGGAGAGGTTGGTTGATTGGAGTTTAACGTCTCACCAACAGCTACGGTCGTATGGAGACGGGACCTCGGTTTATATTCCCATCCGACAGACTGGAGAACCTGCGACCCCTGGTTTACAAGGCGAGTGGCATAACCACTGCACCACGAAGGCTTCTCAAACTGTGGAGAAGAGAAACACTGCAATGATGATCGCAACTTTGAGAAAGCAGCAAAGTGCATCAACTGCAGTGGCCCACACCCAACTTTTTTTCACATGACTGACCAACTTGGCACAAAGAAAAAGAGCTCATTAGGTTAAAATATACAAGAAATCTGCTTTTCTTCGAAGCGCGAAAAATTGTAGAACAGCAATCGTCCACGACAAACAAGAACTACGCCAGCATCATAAAAAGTGCTGGCACACAAGTCAAACTAGTTGATGCTATGACACAAACTGATGAAACATACGACGTTCAGATTAAAAAACATAAAAATCCAGGAGGCGATGCCCCTTCTGGTACCAACCAGACTACAGGAGGTAAAGTATCCCCTGCACTAGCAGGAGGCAATCCTCCCCCTGTGCAAAGCGCTCCGTAGAGCAAAACTGCAGAAGGTAAGCCTCTAACTGCAGGGGGTAAACCTTCAGCTGCTGGAGGAAAGCCTATGCACCATCAAAACCTCAGTCAGCAAAGGACAAACAGAAGCTTCTGTCCGAGAAAAACCTAAATGGGGCTGATGATCCCTTAAGATCTGAGAATTACTATGACTGTCTTGGTGAGAGCATGGAAGAGGATATCACTCCTCCTAGTCCTCGCAAAGTGCATCTTCCAAGAATTACCAATACTGAAAGTAGGTTCCTGTCCTTTATAATAAAAAAGGCCAAGTTCTTAATTATCTGAAAATTATTTAATGGAAAGAATAAACAAAGAATTACATGTATACAGTGGAATTGTCAAAGAATTAAACCACTTTATGATGAATTGATGTAACTCTTAACTCTGCTAGGACCGTCTGTTTTCTGTCTTCAAGAAACTTTTATGAAAACTGACGACAACTTTACTTTCAAAGGCTTTAATGTTTACAATCACATCCACTGTGATTGTGCCAAAGCTTCTGGTGGAAGTTCTATTCTAGTAAAGTCCTCTTTACATCAACGTGAAATTAAGTTAAAAGCAGATTTACAAGCTTAAGCTGTTTCTGTGTCAGACCTCGTCAGAAACCTTGAAGACTGTTTTTTTCTCACGTCGCGGCTCAATTATAGTTGAGTTTTGAGTCAAACCACTTACTGGACAGGAAACCAGACCCTTTATTCTAACTTTCAGTAGATGCATCTGGTCTGGTAAGAATATAACAATTCATACACAGCATCACTTATTAATATGAAAACCTGGACATTATAAACCATATTAGTACCCACTGTGTGCTTAGTAGATTGTCACTATGATTTCCATGTATGAAGCAAAGACTCTGATCAAATTGGACAGATATATACAAGCTAACAAATCTTTGTGTCAACCTATTATGCTACACTGTTTATGTTTATACTATTTGTTGAAGTTATTGACTAACGATAACTGCTTTGTGTTAAATATACAATTACATTGGAGCCATTTATTCGTGGATCACATTCCCCGACTTTTTTTTTCATGTTCAGTAATACAATATTAGAACTGTGAACATATAGTCTTCTATTGTGTTAAATCTGTACTTTTCATTAGATATTGAGATGCAGCAAAGCTTTAATTCATTAAAATTGAAGTGAAAAACAAACATAGGCACTACAGACTTGTTAATGGACTTAAAAGATATATGGCATCATCATACCCAGGCCTTTTTTTCGCCAATTTTGCACCGACATGAAAACTAAAGAAAATCGCACTGGCAGCCATTTTTGATGCCATCTTGAAACCTCTTATGTTTACAGCTTTCTTAAAAAGAATTAGCTTCACCTTTAATTGTCGCCCATTACTAATGTCATTAAAATAAACGCAACAATACTTTTAGATCATTCTTATTAATGATTTGGTTGAAAAATATATTTCTGGTGGCCATTTTGGATGCCATCTTGAAAAGATTGATGTTTACAGCTTTCTTACAAAGAGTGAAGCTTCATCTTTAATCATCAGTCATGATTTGATGACAAAATAAGCACAGAAATACTTTAAAATCATTATAACTAAAATTATATTTGAAATCCCTGTATTTGGCAGACATATTGGACGCCATCTTGAATTTCTCAAAACCCCCAATGATGACAACGTGTCATCAGTCAGATTCTTGAAAGACAATGCCTATAGTACAGGAATCCATCAAGAAAAAAACTTTATACCTGATTACCAGGTCCAGTGAAAATATCCCATATTCCTGCCGGACTAGATACATGTAGTTTGATTTGGTAATGACCGCCATGTTCTAGGTAATACACTCCTACGTTCCCATTGTCCCACCTAACATTCACCCCTCCAGAATAAATTCCAGTAACAGTTCCTTCTCCTCCACCGTCCTGGTTCCCATCCCACCAGTCTCTGCCCCGGACAACACGGGAACCTACTCCGATCAATTTCCCATTCTCATCAGAGTATCCCTCTGTTACACTCAAATTTCTGACATTTTTGGTATTCTTTTCTGACTTTCTCTGTGTTCGTGCTGTCAGCTTCTCTGTCGGAGCTGGTGGTGTGTGACTACCCACATTTTTCGTCAACGTTTCACATTTGGGTTCGGCGCTAGGAGTTGGTGTCCCGCCTTGAGGCGACATAAGTATTTCTAAATGCTCCTTCAGCAATCCGTCAGTAAACGAAGCAGGTAGACCAATGATGTCCATGCGGTTGATCTTCTCGGAACCTTGTAGTAGTGGTTCATATGGCTCTACGTCTAACACCGTTGTTCCTAGCTTTATCGGCCTCTTCTTCATAACTTTTTCTACACTAGAGCGATCGCAGAATTCAACAAAAGCAACATTTTTGTCCCGAAGTATCTTTACACTCTGTACAGGACCTCCTCCTTGTTTCTTGGTTGTCTCGAAAAACATTTCCAATAAATCCTCGTCAGCTGTTGCGGGTACATTCTTGACTAATATGGTTTTCGCTTTCTTCGAATCATCGTTGGTCCTTGGCGTGGATGCGCGTGCCTGACCTGGAAATATAACCGATCCAATCGTTGTCGTATAAGTGAAGTCGTTAAAAATAAATATAAATATAAAAGACTCATAAAAAGAGAAGGGTCTAGTTGCAACATCACTGCTGAGTACGTCCGTACCCAGTACGCTTTTATATCGCTGCCCAGTACGTTATGAGAGTTATCGTTATTTCTTAAAAAAGCTATTTTAAGCTAAATATAAATAGACTAATATTTGTTTTTAACATATTATGTCAATTAGTCCTTTTCGTGGTCTAATTCATAATAAGAGAATTCATAATAAGAATATTTTATAGCTTAATTTTATTTGATGACGTTCATGTTTAACATTCACGGTCTATATATAAGATTAAATCTACATGTAGTCTTCGACTTTAAACCCACCTGAATATAATAAAATTTGAAATTGAAGGGTATATAAATTACGTGTTGCAAATTTACAAAGGCGATTACATTAGTCCGGCAGATTAATTTATACTATATAACAGTCAGATAGTTTTTGTTTATTTACGTCCCAGTAAACGATGTTTCAGTCATTGTCCTGGCGGGCGAAAGCTAATCTAGTTGTTAGATTTGGGCATGAAAGGGCACGTACATGCGACCCATTTCTACCGAATTTCTTTCTGATTGCATCATTTTTTTATAACCTCTCTGTTATCATGATTCCTGAAACATGATCCCTGAACAACAATTTAATTAAAATGCCTTTACGAATGCAAAACTAACACTTATGTTATATTTAGAGAATTGTTTCTACGAGTAATTGATATAAACTACGAGGGGGCGGAGCCCCCGAGTAGTTTATATCAATTACGAGTAGAACAATTTTCTAAATGTTTTGTATCATGGTCCAACCAGAATCAAGCATTCAATTTTCCCATGACTTCATTGTTTTAGATTGTCAGTTAATTACCAAGAATGACAGGTATAATGTTTTTGTTGTTTTTTTTCTGCTTATCTTGCTGATAAGCTGATTTATTGTTTGACCTAAAACACAGCAACTTTTGAATTTGAAATTCTGGTATGTCACGTGACATAATTTGAAAACTTTAGTTGTTCATTTACAAAAAAAAATGGATGTGCTAGATGATGAAAATGACAAATTGATTTTAAGCCAAATTGCTGATGCATTGGAAAATAATTATTTGGAGATAAACCCATTTGAGGACAAGCATGAGGATATATTTCTCTGGATGCACCTTCAATTTCTGATAAACCAATTTAGCTTGATTAAAGTTGTGTAGGCTTTGGGACTAGTTGTGCTGAATTTTCATATCTTATATATTTTTTTTTTTATTTTTATCATTCACATTGGATATCTATTGCTGTAAATAAAATACATGCTTGAAAACTTCTTTAATTTTTCCACTCATAGGCAACAGGTGTCTGGCAAACAAATCAATTATGACATATCAGTGCTCTAACTTCCCTGTGCAGTGTATCAGGTAGTAAGAGCACGACCTAGATAACAGACTCTGTACAAGCCATAGGAAATTTTAGCTCCGCCTACTTACTAAGAAAGGCAGGATTTTCTCATAGCCATGGTTTACTCACATATTGCACAAGCAACATCAAAGAGAAAACTCTAGACCATGATACAAGATGGATATAAGATCATATAAGTGCTGTTGTGAGCATAAAAGTTCAATCGACGTTTTGGATTCCCCCCCCACACACACACACCCACACACTTTTTTGAATCAGTTTTACGTCCCTTTCAATATTATTTCAGCTCATATGAGAACGGCCAATCAGAAGGTGGGGCGAAAACGGGAGAACCCCTAGAAAACCCACCTGGCACACCCGCAAGCAGAACTTGGCTTGTCTCACATGTGGCCAGAGCGGAGCTCGAACCCACACCAGGGCAGGCCCCGTGGCCGAGCGGTTAAGAGCGCTGTTTCTTAAGAAACAGCGCTCTTAATCGCTCGGCCGCTGGAGTCGTCATTGTATGTATCGAGTCAACAATTATGAGCTCTCTGAGCCGAAGGCTCACAATGTGAGATGGTCATGCTCCGGCGTCCGTCCGTCGTCCGTCCGTCCACAATTTCAAAGATCTTCTCCTCTCAAACCGCTTAGCCAATCAAAACCAAACTTCATGTAAAGCATCCCTAGGAAGGGGGAACCAAAGTTTATATAAATTGTCCAGGTCACATGACCAAGATGGCCGTCATGGCTATAAATCGCAAAAACCTTAAAATAGTCTTCTCCAGAACCAGAAGGCCTATGATTTTGAAACCTGGCATGAAGCATCAGGGAGAGGAGCTCTACAAAGTTTATATAAATCATGACCTTGGGATGACCTTGACCTATTTTACAGCAAGGTCAACATAGGTCGCCCATGTATTTGAATGGGGAAAATTGTCAAAATGTCATTTGAAGGGAAAAACTTGAAGGGAAAGGGCAAATGGACTGAACATTTGTGATTCTGAAAAAAATGCACCCCAGGGGCTGGTCTACCCCCACTCCGGGGCAATATACATGTATATTACCATAATATTCAAAGATCTTCTTCTACTTGGTCAATCAAAGCCAAACTTCATGTGAAGCATCCTAAGGAAGTTGGAACAAAAGTTTATATAAATGGTTCAGATCACATGACCAAGATGGCCGCCATGGCTATAAACAGAAAAAAATCTCTTTCTCCAGAACCATAAGGCCTATGATTTTGAAACTTGGCATGAAGCATCAGGGAAAGGAGGTCTACATAGTTTATATAAATCATGACCCAGGAATGACCTTGACATATTTTACGGCAAGGTCAACATAGGTGGCCCATACATTTGAAGGGGAAATTTGTCAAAAAGTCATTTGAAGGGAAAAACATTAAGGAAATGGGCAAATGGACTGAAGATATATGATTCTTAAAAATGGACCCAATGGGCTGGTCTGCCCCCACCCTGGGACAATATAAATGAATATCACCGTAATATTCAAAGATCTTCTTCTCTGAAACCGCTTGGCCAATCAAAGCCCGGCAAATCTGATATGAAGCACATGTAAAAAGGAGAAACCAATGTGTACATAAATAATCCAGGTCACATGACCAAGATGGCCGCCATGTCCATATATGGTAAAAATCATTCAAAAATCTTTTTCTATGGAACGGGTGGACCAATTTCAACAAAACTAGGCATTGTAGACTAGAGTACTATATGCGTGCATAAAATTATGACCCTGTGATGACCTTGACCTATTTTATGACAAGGTCAACATAGTTCGTCCATGACCATAATAGTCAAACAGGTTTATTGGTATATATCCCTGATCTCAGGTGAGCGTTTACAGGACCATTGGTCCTCTAGTACAGGTTTTTAGCTATGTCTGGACAAAGCCAGCGCTTTTTGAGTATTAACTATAACTGTTGTGAGTTAATGTTGTCTTGCTCAAGGACACGGCCCGGAAACCCCTAGTGAGAATCAAACCCAATACCTCTCGATTCGGAGGCCGGTGCTCTACCACAAGGCTATCGTGCTCCATAAAATTCTTATCAACAACCAAGAAACAGGCATGTTTATGAAAGTTTTTTTTACGATATATTCGTTTATCGAGTGAGTCTGATTTATATACATTAGAAAAAAAGAAAGATTATTTCTCAATCTAGGTATCACAAGCGCGGAAATGTTTCCAAACGCGGATGTGAACCAGTACATCGCGGAAATACACAAGGTACGAAAACATGCGGCTATAGCATTTAAGTGCTGGTTCAGATAAATAAATGTTTAATTATTGTAAAACACGTATTATATTACAAGTTTCAACAATAAAACGCTTTGCAATTTAATATGCATGGTTGCCATAGCAACAAACCGAACACCACTGGAGGAAAAATCTAAGATTTCCTTGTTTTAGGGGTTTTCAGATACGTTTATGTCAGAAGCTCTGCGTATCTCGGACGGTCTTACGCATAACGAATAAGTTCTACATGCGTTAAATACGCTTTGAACGATTTCGACGTCTTTGTATGGTCCTCGCCCATTTGTGGCCTAAATAAATAGAAGGGCTGCTTGTGCCTCCAGGCAAAACTTCTACGCTACCGATTGACCGTCTGATCATGTCTGAGACTGCCCAGGGAAAGTGGTCAAAGTCAATCATCCATACAAAGTTTATATGGGACATTATCAAAAAATGGAGCAATCCAGAAAACTGTAAGGCAAAACGAAAAAAAAATCGTTGTCCAGTTTTTCTTTTTTAATGACATAATTTTATTAACAATAGCATTTAGAATATAGAAATAAAATATGCCGAGTTTAACTGAACAAATTGTGCACCAGCATTAACCAATTGTATGGTACCCTTGAAAAAATATCAGTGCTGTCATGAACAAATTTTCTTGCGTACAACGCTTATTTGATAAGACTTTCCAAATCTGTAAGTGGGGGTATATATAACTTGTCACAAACCTTAAATACTTTCAATGAATTAACGAGGGAGAGAGCTTCAATGAAAATGCACATACTGTGATTTGTTCTGTTTCTGAAGCGCTTTTTTCTGTAGACATAATCTTGTAGGATTAAACCAAAATTAAGTTCTGCAAAACGTTTACTATTTTAGTATAGTATCATTACATACCAAAAGCAACTACTTTTATATGATGCGTTTTGAGTATTTTAAATAATTATGACCGTGACAGCACTGCTATCGTGACAGCACTGATGCTGTCGTGACAGCACTGTTAATTATCCGATCTCGACTTTTTTATTCCAATGTGTGCGGAGTTGATTAATTGATTAATTTCTGACAATTAACCGATGAGCTTAGGGACAGTGACTGCCTTACGGTCGCAACCAACGAAGCCTGGGCTAATGCTCGAACCAGGGACACCTTTGGGTAGATAACACAACACGTTCGGTACACGCAAACCAAACGCGGTGTAACACGACAAGCGCAATTAGCGCTATTCAGCTTAACACTTTAAGCTGCAGCATGAGAAAATGTTTTTGGGGCTTTCGACCAGGTCTGAAACAACCGGGATTGTTCACGACAAAAGAGTGCAATTAATTTGGGACCCTATCACGGGTTTTCTGGGTAGAAGGGCCATTAATAATAATAATAATCTCTATATTTATAGAGGATAACGTATTTAGCGCAACGGTCAGTCTTCCATACGGTCCTCTAGTGAATACAGACATTGATTATTTTCGGACCTCTTTTGTTATTATTCGGACATTTTCATATTAGACATCAGTTGTTAGTGATGCTATATTTTGATTTTGGAGAAGAGAAGCCAGTCCTTGCCTAATAATGCTGAGCGCCAAGCAAGGTAGCCACTGGTACCATTTTTAAAGTCTTTGGCATGACCCGGCCCGGGATCGAACCCACGACCTCCCGCTCCCGAAGCGGACGCTCTCACCGTTACGCTATCGGAATCGGTAATTTGTTTTCAACACACTGTTTTAGGTCCGTCACAGTGTGAGTGATTCTTTATGATATCTGCTACTGATTCTTGATGATATCAGGTAACGGATTTTTGACAAATGCTACGGATTCTTGACAAGGATTGATACTCCCAATTACAAACAGCAAAAATGGTAATTTTAGATAGTTATAGATCTAAATTTTGTCAGGAGACATATTAGTAGCATGGTTTATATTAATCTATGTATATATTCTACATGTTAGGGTTTCAAAATAAAACCATTTAGATAAATTGAGCAAATATGAAAAACATGGCAATTCGGTATAATTATGTGAATTCCTAAGCAAACATGTTTGGAAACATTGAAACAGTTAATAAAAGTGATATGAGGACCTTCAAATTCTACATTACCCTGCGTAATAACCCTTTTTCATTTTTTGCATGCTACGGATTCTTGATGATACGTTACAGATTCTGTATGATATCAAAATGTGGGTAACGGATTCTTTATGATATATGTTACTGATTCTTTATGATAAATGTTACAGATTCTTTATGATTTAAAGCAAGTTTATGATGTTCTACTACTTGAAATGCAGATTTGGACCCATGGTTTACCAATGAACTGTGTTTTTATCAATTCAACTTTGCAAGAAATATGATGTGCAGTGTAAAATTCGATCAGATTTATCACAAACCAATTAATAATTGTGATTAATGTAGAACCTTGTTGTATATTTGTGTATATCCCAAAACACTATTATTTATTATTTTTTTTTTAACTTTTTGGTAAAATCAATTAAATTTTTTCAATCAGTGAGACAGACAATCTTATAAGTAGTATTCATGTGTGTACAATTTTACATTTTTTTCTGTTTTGGGTCTCACAAGGATGGGCAGTGATCCCATTTCTAACCACCTTACTGCTTTGCTATGTCACCTTGTGTATGTTTTCATGTTTGGGTAACAAAGTGACTGACTAGTGGGAAAAAGCTACTCACTCAGGTTACAAAATGTTCCCTAAGTATACCAAGTACCTTATTGTCAATGTAGATTTTTTTCACATTGGTTTTCGGAGTGGGAATTTCTGATTGCACCATTTGCTCTAATCATCATCATTGCATACATTTTTCCTTTTCGGTGCCACTTCAGAGAAGTTACATTTACTGCCAGACTGGAATTCAGGAAATACAAACATTCAAGGCCACTAACGAGTATTGATTATTTGAAACAGATCCACATTCCTTTCACTGCTGTTTCAGGATCTCATTTCTATGGCAAGCCAATTTACTGTTTATTCAAGAAAGCAGATAAGGGTGGTTTTCAAAAAACAAATGAAGTATTTTTCAATATTAAAGCTGAACGGATAAGCTTTATACATATAAGGTCTCATTAATACCTTAAATTTGTGTTATGAAGGTGTCAAATTCCATGCAAAATTTCATAAAAAAAGATGGATCCATACCAGATTTATACAACAATATATACACTGTACCTACAAATGTCACAAGTGCAACGTTTTAGCGTGACATTTTGAATATTAAGTCATTTTCAAATGGTCAGAAAACAATTATCTGATTACGTAACAAAACAAAATCTCTAAAAAGTTACAAACAATTAGGTACTTGAGAGTTGCCAATGAAACATGCATGTACTTTGCCTATGTTGCATCTTCAGCATTTATAAATAATAACCATACCCCTAAATATAAACTACAGTAAAATAGCTTAGCTTAACCTTGTGAAAGCCAGTGTTCAATCATTGTAAGCCCTACATCTATTGTATGATCTTACTGATCAAGTCTGATGTATCTGGATTGATTATCAGAGGTTCTTCATTAAAAACCCTTTCTTATATTTTGAAAAGTAGCTGATCTAATCAGTTCACTGTCACAAGTGCAACGTTTTGTATTTCTTGACTGACCATATGAGCATATCATGTATGACTTGTTGTTTTGCTTTATATTTTAGTCTAGCAGGTCAGAAAGAAACCTTTGCATATAGTTATGCATATTGGTTTCTAATATTAATAAAAGTGATGTCACAAGTGCAACGCATATTTTCTAGTCTAAAAAATTGAACGCTAATTCTTAACGATACATATTACTTATACTCTTATAAAAACTTATATCACAATCACAGGAAGCATTGTGCACTTGTAAGATACCGTTCATCATTAAATACATTGATCATTTGAGTAGTTATGGAAACATTTATAAGTTCAGAAAGCAATTTTAGGGTCAAATTTATCACATAAATATGTGAAAAATTGTTTTTTTTTTGAGAATTTTATCAAATTAATGGCATAGAGTCTAGTCCCAGTATAGGGTCTATCAAACTAAGAACAAATTTGAAACATAAAGTGTATGTTACAATTGTAGCACTACCTATAAAGTATGTCACCAGTTTTGAAAATTAACAACAAAAAGCAAAGAAACAAGAAAATCACAAAAATGGCCGTTGTCAAAGAGATTTGAATGTTGATTTCTTTTATTTTGATATCCATAGAAAAACCAGGAACAAAAATTAAAAAGACAAATGCATATCTCAATTTTGACCTAAAATGGGTCAATGTCACACTTTTACTTAATTTTTTTGAAAATCACCCATATCTGTTATGCAATATTAGATATCTTGTTTAATAGATATGACATTTATTTCACTTTATTAGATATCTATTATAAAGAAGATATCTTATATAGCAAATACGATATCCATTTAATTATATTAGGTATACAAAATGTTAATATTAGATATCCGCAATGTTTATTTAGATGTCTTATATAGTATATTTAGATATCATTCAGGCTTTATATCTGTGTAAAAATGAACCACTGTAGAAGCTGAGGGCGAGGTTAGGATCCTGTAAAATCGGTTTAAGCCCGCCAGTAACTTTGTGTTACTGATCGTCCCAAGGCGATACTTCTGTGGTGGTTCTTTTTGTTTTATGTCTTGGTGTTTAAATTTTTTTTTGTGCTGTTGGCGCCTTATGTATGTTTTCATATTTTTAATAAGTGGCCACCTATTGGGAAAATAGCTGCTCATTCGGCTTACGATATGTTTCATGGTATAAGTGCCTGATTGTTAGTTTGGTTTTTTCCCACCTCGGTTTTTGGAGTGGGAATCTCTTTCTGATTGCGCCTTTTCCTGATTTTGCCTACTTGTACCTTTTAATAAGATATCTTATTTGTAAAGATAGCTATCTAAATTGACAAATAAGATATCTTAAAAATTATATTAGATATCTTATTTGTAAAAAAGTATATAACATATCTTAATTCATAATTTGTCATAAAGATATCTGATATAGCAATTATGATATTAGATATTAGATTTTTTTCTTAATATGTCATCAGCATTTGAGAATATGACACTTAATCAGCATTTGAGATATCTAAAATAGTTGTATAGATATCTATGTTAACATGTAAGCTTTTTATATTTGTCAAATAAGATATCTTCTTGAGTATATAAGATATCTTTATTGCATAAGATATCTAATATGCTAAAGTAGATATGGTTTTAGACAAATAAGATATCTTATTTACAAAAAAAGTTATCTTATATCCTTAATTATCTATCTTATTGAGCTAAACAAATAAGAAGCCTTTAGTTTATATCTTATTTATTTTGCCCAATCACAACCTATTTCTTTTACTTAAATAAGATATCTACTATGTCAGTACAGAAATCTAATGTATAGCCTTAATTAAGATATATTGTATTAATTCATATATCTGAATTATAAATTAAGATATCGTTTTTCTAATTAAGATATCTAATTTACCGTAAAAGATATCTTATTGACCACTGTTTATAAGATATTTGTTTTACCAATTTAGATATCTTATTGCTAATTAAGATACCTAGTTTAGCAATAAAGATGTCTTATTAACCAAAGTAGATATCTTGATTTATCTTGTTAGGAAGATATCTTGATTTATCTTGTGAAGAAGATATCTTTTTAGGTATAGCAGATCTCTCATTTAGTATATAAGATATCTAAATTATATTAGTTTCATAATCACTCAATCATCTCAGCGCTGTGTTTGGTGTGGGTTCAAGTCCCGCACTGGGTAATTGTGAAACAAGCGCGGTGGCGTAGTGGTAGAGTGTCGGACACCAAATAGAGAGGTCCTGGGTTCGATCCCCACAGGCGTCACCGTGTTGTGTCCTTGACCAAAACACATTAACTCCTTACAGTACTGGTTAAAGCCAAGAAGAATTGGCTCTGTACTGACATGACTGAAACATTGTTGACTGGGACATTAAGCCTCAATACAATTTGAGTTCATTTCATTTAAAAAAGGAAGTGCAGTGCGGTAGGGGTAGACTACAGGTCTCCGATTCGGGAGGCCCTGGGTTCTAGACATAACTCTACCATGCAAGTTGTGTTCATGAATCTATAGTATTGTTTAAAACACAAGAAGTGGTGGCCCTTTGCCCCAACATGACTCAAAACTTGTTTACTGGGACGTCTAGTCATCACTTAACCAAACCATATCATAATATTTGAAAATAAATGCTCAAATCTCAGTTTACCTGATAAAATAATGACTTGTTTACCAAATCGCATAGTACAAACCTGCTTTGTAGATCAGAGACATTAATAATTGCCCCCCAGGGGGGGGGGGGGGGGTCTTTGCTCCCTGCTCCATGAAAGAAAAATGACCTTTCTCCCCAGCTCATAAAATGTTTTCCCTAAAACTCCAACAAGTTATGCTTTCTCCCCAAATCCCTTAAAATAAATGACCCTTCTCCCCAAATCTCTGAAAATAGATAGCCCTTCTCCCTGAATCCCCCAAAACCCTGGGAGGGCCTCATAATTGGTAGTTTATCTCGATAAAAGAGTGTCATAAAGAATCTGTAACATATCATAAAGAATCCGTTACCCATCATTTTGTATCATACGGAATCCGTGACAAAATTTTGTCACAGATTCTTTATGATACTTTTGATGCTTAAAACATAAAAGTCTGCAAAACGATTCCTTTGAAGATTTACATGCATTGAAAAGTGTTAGTTCGTAGATAATTAGTTAAATTTCTAAACTGATGATAAAATGTTTTGATGTGTTATGTATTTTAATATTCATTTTCGATTTTCCTTGCTTTATTAACCATTTTAAGGATTGAATCACCCATTAACTTTCAACCAATATACCAACATTGCTAAAATTGATGGAGAACAATTTCCAGCTCATATATACTATGTATGTGTGCCAAAAAGGTCATTTCATGCATCAAAAACCTTAGAAACAACGGTTTCTCATCACCTACCAATAGATGAGCTAAGAGAATCATAAAGAATCTGTAACGCTATCATAAAGAATCAGTAGCAGATATCATAAAGAATCATCTCGCACTGTGACGGACCTAAACCCCTGTGTTCAAGGAGCTTGGGAGAACAGGAAAACATTTGAAGGGAGTTGGGGATTACTAGAAGAGAACATTTTTAGTTTTAGGAAGCTGGGAGCAAGTAAAAAAATTAGGGAGCTTGGGTCATTTTTCTTTTAATGAGCTTGGAGCTAATACCCCCTTGGAAGGTTACACTGCAGCTGAGCTGCACTTTTGCAAAATCATGTCTTCTCATGACGCGTCTGATATTTTTTTTTATGTACCCGAGTCAATAACTTTCAGTCATGTCGGGACGAAACTACATGTACCACTTTTTTTTCTTCGCAGTAACCAGCCTCATTGGGTATAGCCTGGTCGACGAAGAATTTTGAATTTGCAGTTTTGTATCAACCCCCCCACACACACACACACCTCAAATGGTTTGACCACTTCTGACTGCTACTGGTGTAAGTAGCTGAGACCCTCTCGTGAAAGGCGACCTAACTCTTTTCAGTGTAGGAAATTGCCTGAATCCACACCTGCTGACAGAAGTCAACTCAGTGCTGTCACACATCAGTACTGTCACGACAGTGACAGCACTGACCGTGATAGTACTGAGTTTTACACACACACACACACACACACACACACACACACACACACCTCAAATGGTTTGACCACTTCAGACTATTACTGGTGTTAGTAGCTGAGACCCTCTCGTGAAAGGCGACCTAACTCTTTGCAGTGTAGGAAATTGCCTGAACTGAGTACTGAGTACTGAGTTTCACACATAAATTTAATTATTATGACTAACAGCAGAATGCAGGCTGAAAACTTTGCATATCTATTCGAACCGGCCCTAAGCAACGTTCCCAGTAGAGACCAATAGCGCCATACTCTATCACGCAGTCCCTAGTTGAGATCTATAGCCAAATACTCTACAGAAACGTCCCCAGTAGATATCTACTTTCAACCACAACATCTGCTGTTTGGATCTTCAGCCACATACTCTACAAAGTCCCATTATGGCTCAACAGTGTCCTACTATACCGCAAATTTCCCCAGTAGGGATCTACATGTCCATAGTCTACCGTCACGTCCCCAGTAGGGATCTACTGTGCAATTCTCTACCGCAACGTCCCAGGTTGTGATATACAGCGCTATTTTCTACCACAACGAAACCAGTAGGGATCTTCAGCGCCATGCTGTACCATATTGTTCCAAGTACAGACATATAGCGCCACACTCATCTGCAACGTACCCAGTAGAGATCTACAGCACCATACTCTACTGCGACGTTTCCAATAGGTATATACAACGACATACTCTACTGCAACGTCCCCAGTAGAAATCTACAGACATAAACACTACCGCAATGCCCCAACTAGGTATCTACAGTGTCATGCTGTAGCGCAACGTCCCCAGTAGATATCAACAGCGCCATACTCTAGTGCAACGTCTTCGGTAAGAATGTACAGTGCCGAAACTCTACCACAACGTAGTGGGGGTGGACAGGGGGTATCCAATCCCCGCTTCCCTCCCCCTCTCTCCCCGCTTCCCTCCCCCTCTCTCCCCGCTTCCCTCCCCTTCTCTCCTTGTTTCCCTCCCCCTCTCTCTCCCCTCTTCCCTCCCCCTCTCTCCCCGCTTCCCTCCCACTCTCTCCCCGCTTCCCTCCCCCTCTCTCCCCACTTCCCTCCCCCTCTCCACCGCTTCCCGCCCCCTCTCTCCCCGTACCCCCGCCCCCCTGTCCACCCCCCAACGTACCCAGTTGGGATATACCGCACAATTCTCTACCGCAATGTCCCCCATAGTGATAAACAGTGCCATATTCTAGCACAACGTCCCCTTGTGGATATTCAATGCCAAAATCTATCGCAAACTACCTGTTATGAATATACAGCGCCATACTCTACTGCTACGTCTACAGCATCTATAACGCCTTTCTCTACCGCAACCTCTCCAGTAGGGATCTACAGTGCCATACTCTACCACATCGACCCCAGTATGCATCTACAGAGTCATACTCTACCACAACGTACCCAGTAGAGATCAACAGCGCCATACTGTACCAAACGTCTCCAGTAGGTATCTACAGCGCCATACTCTACCGCAATGTCCCCAATAGGAATCTACAATGCCGTATTCCACCACAACGTCCCCAGTAGGGATGTACAGTGCCAAATTCTACAAAACGTGTCTGTTAGGGATCTACAGAGCCATACCCTACAGCAACGACCAAGTATGGTTCTACAGTGTCATACTGTACCACAACGTAGACAGTAGACAGTAGCAAAACTAATCGATTGATTATTCGATTACTTTTGCAAATCAATTGTAATTGTAATCGAATACAGTCAGGAAAAAAATATTTTTAATCGTAATCGTTAATCGTTGAAAGTAATTGTAATCGTTAGTGATTAACTTTGAAAGTAATCGATAACAGGTCTGCCAGGCTCTACCGCAATGGTCCAATAGGGATCTACAGTGCCGTATTCTAATGCAACATCCCCAATATGGATCTACAGTGCCAAAATCTACCCAACGCCCCTAACCACATACTAAACAGCTATGTCCCCAGTAGTGTAGCCTGGGTTCCAGTCTGATCTCTCTCTCCTTTCTTTTTTTTTTTTTTTTTTTTTTTTTTTTTTTTTTTTTTTTTTTTTTAAATGTTTCATTTTTTTCAGCCTTTTTTTAGCCTTGGCAACTTTGACTGCATTACTATACTGCAACGACTACCCTACCCTACCGCAACGTCCCCAGTAGGGATCTACAGTGCCATACTCTACCGCAAAGACCCCAGTACGGATCTACAGTGCCATACTCTACATCAAGTAGAGACAAACAGCGCCATACTCTAGCGCAACGTCCCAAGAAGGAATCTACAGTGCCATACTCTACCGCAACGTCCTCAGTAGAGATAATCAGTCACATATTCTACCGCAACGTCCCCAGTAGATATATACAGCACCAAACTCTATCGCAACGTCCCCAGTAGCGTAGCGATCTCTGCAGCGTCATACTCTACTCACCCGTCCCCAGTAGAGATCAACAGCCACATGTTCTACCGCAATGTCCCCAGTAGATATCTACAGCGCCTTACTGTATCCCAACGTCCGCAGAAGCGATCTCTACAGCGCCATATTCTACCATAACGTCCCCAGTAGGAATCTACAGCCACATACTGAACCGGAACGTCCCCAGTAGGGATCTACAGTACCATACTCTATCGCAACGTCTCCAGTAAGGAACTACAGTGTCATACTCTACCACAACGTACCCAGTAAGGATATAGAGCTGTTCAGCGCCATAATGTATCACAACGGATCCAGTAGGGATATACAGCCACATACTCTACCGCAACGTATCCAGTAATGATCTAGCGTGACATACTCTTCCACAAGATCCCCAGTAGAGATCTTCATCGCCATACTCTACCGCAACGTCCGCAGTTTGGATCGACAGTGCCATACTATATTGCAATGTCCCCGGTAGGGATCTACACTGCCATACTCCACCACAACGTCTCCAGTAGTGATGTACGACACTATTCTCTACAACAATCTACCAAGTGATATAAACAGCTCAATTATTTCCACAAGTTCCGTAGTGGATTTTCAGTGACATACTCTTCCACATTGTTTCCAAATTAAACCTTTAATCTACAACAATGTACCTAGTGGAGGTCTACAGCGCCATAATCTGCTACAAAGTCACCTGTAGGGATATAAAGCGCCATACTCTATCGCAACCTACCATTAAGTAGAGATCAACATCGCCATAATCTACAGCAAGGTCCCAGTATGTATCTTTATTCCATACTCTACCACAACATACCAAGTTGGGATCTACAGCGACATACTCTGCCGCAACGTCCCCAGTAGTATTATAAAGTGCCACAACTGCCCCAATACGTATCTACAGTGTCATGCTCTACCACAACGTCCCAAATAGGGATCTTCAGTGTCATATTCTACCACAACGCCCCCAAAGGAATCTACGGTGCCATACTCTACCGCAACGTTTCCATAACCTCAATTCTAAGTTAAATTCGTTTTGCGCAATAAATCATGGCTGCCTTCTTGAATGACACCTTGAATACGATAATCACTGCATCTTGATAAGGCAATCTAGCTTGAGTAATGGTCCTGAAAGTTAAAATGCTTATTGTGTGAATAGAAAAGTTAAACCAAAATTACGAAAAACCTTGATTTATTTCATCTATACAGTGTTTTTTATCCTGTCTTGAAAAGAAACTATGATAGAATGTAAATACTTATACAAAACTGATACCTATTCATCATTTTGTACTGACATAACCACAGTTTTGCCAGAAAAAAAAAACAATTAGAGACCCCTGTTAAATATTATTATATATTCTGGCCGCCATTTTAAACGCCATCTTGAAAATACAAAATTGCTCAATGATGCCAAAGTGGCATCACTCAGATTCTTGTAAGGCAATGCCAACTGAACATAATTCAGTAAAGAAAAAACTTTAGAACACAATTCCAGGTCAAATTTGTTTTCTGCCGGACTATGGGGATGGTGTGGTAGACTATGGTGCTGTAGACCTCTACTGGGGACGGTGTGGTAGGGTATGGCGCTGTAGATCTTTCTGGGGACGGTGTGGTAGGGTATGTCGCTGTAGATCTCTACTGGGGACGTTTGGGTAGGGAATGGGGCGACAGATCTCTACTGGGGACAGAATTGTAGGGTATGGTGTTGTAGATCCCTACTGGGGACGATGCTGAAGAGAATGACACTGTATATCTCTACTGGGGACGGAGTGGTAGAATATGGCGCTATTTATCTTTAATGGAGACGGTGTGGTAGACTACCGCACTGTATATCTCTACTGGAGACGGTCCAGTGGAGTAAGGTGCTGTAGATCTCTACTGGGGACGTTGGGTAGGGAATGGGGTGATAGATCTCTACTGGGGACGGTGTGGTAGGTGATCTCTACTGGGGACGGTGTGGTAGGATATGGCACTGTAGATCTTTACTGGGGACGGTATGGTAGGATATGTCGCTGTAGATCTCTACCGGGGACGTTGTGGTAGGGAATGGGGCGATATACCTCTACTGGGGACGGAATGGTAGGGCATGGTGTTGTTTATCCCTACTGGGGACGATGCTGATTAGAATGACACTATATATCTCTACTGGGGACGGAGTGGAAGGGTATGTCGCTGTAGATCGCTACTGGGGACGTATTTGTAGAGTAGTTTTGCTTTGTATGTCTACTCGGAACGTTGAAATATGTAGCTGTAGATCTCCACTTGGGACGTAATGGTAGGGAATTGGACGATAGATCTTTACTGGGGACGGTGTGGTAGGGTATGTCGCTGTAGATCTCTACTGGGGACGTTGTGGTAGGGAATGGGGTGATAGATCTCTACTGGGGACGGTGTGGTAGATTATGGTGCTGTAGATCTCTACTGGGGACGATGTGGTAGGATGTGGCGCTTTAGATCTTTACTGGGGACGGTATCGTAGGATATGTCACTGTAGATCTCTACTGGGGACGTTGTGGTAGGGAATGGGGCGATAGATCTTTACTGGGGACGAAATGGTAGGGTATGGTGTAATAGATCTCTACTGGGGACGATGCTAAAGAGAATGACACTGTATATCTCTACTGGGGACGGAATGGTAGGGTATGGCGCTGTATATCTCTACTAAAGACGGTGTGGTAGACTAACACACTGTAGATCTCTATTGGGTACGATCCAGTAGAGTTTGGTGCTCTAGATCTCTACTGGGAACGGTGTGTTAGGGTATGTAGCTGTAGATCTCTACTGGGAACGCATTGGTAAAGTAGTTCGCTTTAGATCTCTACTGGGGACGGTGTGATAGGGTTTGTAGCTGTAGATCTGTACTGGGGACGTTGTGGTAGGGAATGTGGCGAAATATCTCTACTGGAGACGGTGTGGTAAATTATGGTGTTGTAGATCTCTACTTGGGACAATGTGGTAGGAAATGGGGCGATGGATCTCTACTGGGGACGGAACGGTAGGATATGGTGTTGTAAATCCCTAATGGGGACAATGCTAAAGAATATGACACAGTATATCTCTTCTAGGGACGGGGTGGTAGGGTATGGCGCTGTATGACTCTTTATGTCTCTACTGGAGACGGTGTGGTAGACTACCGCATTGTAGATCTCTACTGGGGACGTTGTGGTAGGGAATGTGGCAATATATCTCTACTGGGGACGGAATGATAGGGTATGGTGTTGTAGATACCTACTGTGAACGATACTGAAGAGAATGATACTGTATATCTCTACTGGGGACGGTGTTTTAGGGTATGACGCTGTATATCTCTACTAGAGACGGTGTGGTAGAATACCGCTATGTAGATCTCTACTGGGGACGGTCCGGTAGAATATGTCGCAGTTGATCTCTACTAGAGACGTATTGGTAGAGTAGTTCGCTTTAGATATCTACTCGGGACAGTGTGATAGGGTATGTAGAGATGGATCTCTACTGGGGACGTCAAGGTAGGAAATGGGGCGATAGATCTCTACTGGGACGGTGTGGTAGGGTATGTCACTGTAGATCTCTACCGGGGACGTTATGGTAGGGAATGTGTCGATAGATCTCTAACGTGGACAGTGTGATGGGGTTTGGCGCTGTAGATCTCTACTGGGGACGTTGTGGCACGGAAATGGGCGATAGCACGGTGTGGTAGGGTATGTCTCTGTAGATCTCTACTTGGGACATTGTGGTAGGGTATGGGTCGATATATCTCTACTGGGGACGGTGTGGTAGATTATGGTGCTGTAAATCTCTACTATGTACGCTGCGGTAGGTTATGGCGCTGTAGATCTTTACTGGGGACGGTGTGGTAGGGTATGTCGCTGCAGATCTCTACTGTGGACGTTATGGTAGAAATGGGTCGATTTATCTCTACTGGGGACGGTGTGGTAGATTAAGGTGCTGTAGATCTCTTCTGGGGACGTTGTGGTAGGGAAAGGGGCGATAGATCTCTACTGGGGACAGAATGGTAGGGAATGGTGTTGTACATCCCTACTGGGGACGATGCTGAAGAGAATAACACTGTATATCTACTGGGGACGGAGTGGTAGGGTATGGCGCTGTATATCACTACTGGAGACGGTGTGGTACACTACCGCATTGTAGATCTCTACTGGGGACGGTCCAGTAGAATATGGTGCTGTAGATCTCTTCTGGGGACGGTGTGGTAGGGTATGTCGCTGTAGATCTCTACTGGGGACGTTGTGGTAGGAAATGGGGCTATAAATCTCTACTGGGGACGGAATGGAAGGGTGTGGTGTTGTTGATCCCTACTGGAGACGATGATGGAGGAAGACACTGTTTATCTCTACTGGGGACGGTGTGGTAGGGTATGGCGCTGTATGTCTCTAATGGAGACGGTGTGGTAGACTACCGCAATGTAGATCTCTACTGGGGACGCAATGGTGGGGTATGGTGTTGTAGATCTCTACTGTGGACGATGCTGAAGAGAATGGCACTGCATATCTCTACTGGGGACGGAGTAGTAGGATATGGCGCTGTATATCTCTACTGGAGACGGTGTGGTAGAATAACGTACTGTAGATCTCTACTGGGGACGGTTCAGTAGAATGTGGTGCTGTATATCTCTACTGGGGACGGTATGGTAGGGTATGTCGCTTTAGATCTCTACTGCGGACGCTGTGGTAGGAAATGGGGCGATAGATCTCTACTGGGGACGGAATGGTAGGGTATGGTGTTGTTGATCCCTACTGGGGACGATGCTGAAGAGAATGACACAGTATATCTCTACTGGGGACGGTGTGGTAGGATATGGCGTTGTAGTAGTAAGTAGTAATAATTTATTTGAGTGACACATGTCTATACAAACATACATATAAAGCAAACATATAATATGATATGTGAATGATTGTTTGTATGGATATGTTTATCCACGACACCCAGCCATATGAAATGGCTTACGAGTCACTGAAGGTTTTGAGAACTATACTGTAAAGTTCTGAAAGAATATGAACAGTCTGATTATCTTATATGGTAACACTTTAAGAGTCTGTTTGAACAAATAACTTATTTGTTCTTGTCAAAAAGCAATTTTGAATAAATAGTCCACTTTTCTGGATAACTCTTTTATCAGTTAACATAACCTTAAGTTTTTCAGTCTGAGACAAGCTTAAGAAATCGGGATATATTTTGATAATCCAATTATAATACACTAAGCGTAATTGTGAATACGTTGGACAATCAAAAACGAAATGAAGTTCGTTTTCAACAGTTTTTAAGTCACAAACTTTGCATAATCGTTCTTCGACTTTCAGGTTTCTATAACGTCCTGTTTCTATATGTAGGGGTAAAACACCGCACCTTATCTGTGCAATGTATGAGCGAATACTTCTCGATAAGTTCATTGAAACATAGTTTTCGCATTTATATTCATTTTTAATTTGAATGTAAGTTCGAAGCTTTGGTTGTTTTAAAATATCGGTATTCCATTTATTGCACTGTTCAGATTTGAATTTAGTTTCTGCAAATGTTAACAAGGACCTTGTGGAAAACCCATCAACGGAAATAGTTTCGTACAAATTGTTTAATCCAATGCTGCTAAAGATCTTCTTCATGTCAGAACACCAGCCATGTTGTTGGTTATAATCCCAAAGAAACACACGCTTCGTTAGTCTGTTATCGTCCATTTTAACTAATCTGTCCCACATGCGAATCATTTCCAGCTTACGTCGTACATCAGGATCGATCCAACCTACGTCACCTTTAATTGCTAGGTTGGAGGATTTATTATGTACTCCGAGATAAACACGTATGGCTCTGTTATGTACAGTGTTGCATTTAGGGTAGCTTTTAAAACCCCATACACTGGCACAGTAATCCATAATTGGAACAACACATGCATGATACAGTTTCGTATACACGGAAAATGGTAATCCATCAGCAGCACGGTATTTATTGATAAGACTTCCAAGAGCACGGCCAGCCGATTCTGCAAGTGCAGTGGCAGTAACTGTAAAGTCAAGTGTCTCTGACAGAATGCAACCTAAGTATTTATATGTTTCTTTGATTTCTATAATATTTTCTCCGATCTTGAATTGAAACTCGGTCCTGTTTTGGCTTTGTTTCCGAAAATGAACAATGTTTGTTTTGTTTAAGTTTATCCTCAATCGCCACTGAGTACACCATTTATATACTCCGTCAAGTAAAGTTTGAAGATTGTCTTCAGTGTCACTAAAAATCACAATATCGTCCGCATAGAGAAGGGCGCATATATTTTCGTCATCGATAGGGACTCCCAAATTAAGTGAGTTAAGTTCGTTGACAAGATCGTTAACATACAGAGAAAATAGCGTTGGCGAAATTATGTCCCCTTGTTTTACACCACAATGTACATCGAAATATTTAGTTTGTAAGTTATTAACCAAGACACAGCTTTTAGGCATAGTATACAGATGTTTAACAATTCTATAGAAATTTCCACTAATTCCGTTTGCCAGTAATTTAGAAAGCATACACTCTATATCCACATTATCAAACGCTTTAGTCATGTCTATAAAACAAGAAAATGTTGATAGGCCTTTACTTTTTCTGTTGCGTATAATCGAACAAAGAGTAAATAGATGGTCCGCGCACGACCGGAGCTTACGGAAACCGCTTTGCTCGTCCACTATGATTTCGTTGGCATCCAAGTATACAGTAAGTCTAGTATTAAGCACCATTGTAAACAGTTTGCTAGATGAGTTAAGTAAACTTATACCTCTATAATTAAGAGGGACACGAGGGTCACTAGTACTATTTTTCGGAATTGGCTTTATGATAGCTTTTTTCCATACTGACGGAACCATACCCGTCGAGAAACATCTGTTAAATAGAGCATGTGATAGTTTGATTGATCTGTCATTTTTATACACTTCGTAGGGGAGTTTATCTATTCCTGGTGATTTCGAGTTTTTACTATTTGAACAAGCTTTAGAAATTTCGTCCACAGATATGGGGGTATTAAGAATATCTTCATTGTTTGTGGGTTCGGGAGAATCCTGAATATGATTTTCTAAGTCTTGTTTAAATTTTAAAACTTGTTCATAAAATGTTTCATCAAACTCAGAATGCTCGCTCGTTTGTATACGTTCAAACAACGTTTTAAATTCATGTTCCCATTTACTTAGAACAGTCTGAGGATCGTCCGTTACATTCCCATATTCGTCATATACTTCCATTGGAATCGTTTTCTTTGATTTTGGGCCAAGATTTTTTATATGATCCCAAAATTTTCGCGGATCATTTGTTTGGAGCTCTTCGATTTCACAATGTTTTTGTTTAATATATAAGCGTTTTGTTTTCTTAACAGTTCTGTCGAAGAGCCGTTGTTTCGTTAAATAAGCACTGCGTTTTGCCGCTTTAATGCGTTTTGGGCCTTCATACTTTAGATATTCCTTCTCAGAAGCACATAAGTCCTTCCACAGATTTTCTAAATTGTCATTCCACCATTCTTTTGGCGAATGCCTGTACCGCTTTTTATTCTTTTTGGAAATATATTTGAAACTTACTTTATTATTTAGCTCAGTATAGTAAATATCACAAATATCCTTGTAGATTCGGTCAATATGCGTCTGGTCTAACTCCTGTGATTCAATTTTATGTATAGTCTCATTTAATAAATTATTGTCCAAAAAGTCATTTGGCAATGAAGCAAAATTAAAACGTTTATTGTCAATCGGTGTATTATGTGTATTCAATTGATCGTCGCAAGACTTTACGTTTTGTTTACTATCATTGATTTGTAGGTCATTTATCGTAACCGAACACAATAAAATCGAGTGGTCAGGTATTTTACAAAGTGGCCGGAGGTTATATTTGTCACATATTTCCTTCACCGTTAAGACGCGGAAGGATTTCACTTTATCGATCATTGATTGTAGGGTAAAAAAGTAGTCCACGACGGCCTTTCCTTTAGTGGAAACTGACGTAAAGTTATTAGAAGCGTCAAATCGTCCATTCAAAATACACATTTTACTTTCCTTCAAAAATTCGAGAAATGAATCTCCGTGCTTATTCTTTGATAAGTCAAGTACGCTGCGGGCTTTTACAAAGTCAATATTTTCGATCAAATCACTATTCGATCCGATTCTGGCATTTAAATCGCCGCAAAATAATATTAAGTCACAATCAATATTTCTATATACAATGTTCAATAAATGATTGAAGAAATCGTCCGAGTCTTGTCCTCGTTCTGAACCCTCAGGTGGCAAATAACATGTACATATTAAAAACTCGTTTAAAGATAATGTGTGCGTAAATTTTAAACAGAGTATACCTTCAAATAGTTTATCAACACAAATGATATTGAATTTACATGCCAGTGAATCTTTTATAAGAATCGCAACACCACCGGAGCCACAAGTTGCCGTGGTTTTTAGTTTTAATCTATTATGGCCAAAGAATTCATAGCCAGCTAGTTCAATCGTTTCTGTGCCTCTTAATTTAGTTTCATTTAAACAAATTATATCAGGGTTCAAGCGTCGAATAACGTCTTCACGAAATTTATAGTTTTTCTGTGTCCAGCTGTTAACATTCCA
Source organism: Rugalucina vietnamica (assembly GCA_964017185.1). Taxonomy (NCBI): domain Eukaryota; kingdom Metazoa; phylum Mollusca; class Bivalvia; order Lucinida; family Lucinidae; genus Rugalucina; species Rugalucina vietnamica. Next base: position 44,949,939 of record OZ024878.1, on the reverse strand, counting down.
TTGAATAATATTGAGATTGTTTATGTCATACGACTGGGTACATCCCTAAACGTCCGTTATCTGTGATCCCATGCTGACGTTTGCAGATGTATTTGGAGGCGCCGATGCCCCCGCTACACCCGATGGCCCTGGAAGACTCGGTGGCACAGGTGAAATCACCTCCGCCATATTCATTGGTCCCGACATCGAAAAGGGGACATGTGGATACGACCCTGCCACGCCCCACGGCCCTGCAACTGGAGTGCAAGGAGGTGCCGGAGCAAAGCCCCCAGTCGTTCCTGTTGACGTCACGGGGGTACTTTGGGATACAGGGACAGATGCTGCTTCTGGGGTAGAACCTCTGTATATATTTCCATTAATGAATAATTTACCGTTACGGAATTTGACCTCCTTTTTCTCTGAGCGGGCTTCGTCCATAACAGGTTTTAGCGCTCGCTTTGTTTGAAGGTCCATGTCCGTTATATCGTCTGTGAAATAATAGCCTGCGCCGTCTAGCGCCTCACGTTTCTTGCTGAATATTGTCATTTTATCCTCGTAATTGTTCAGCTTGAATATAATTTGTCGCGGCCTGGCTGATCGTTTTCCAGTTCGGTGAGCCTTTTCGATGATAACATCACTCATGTGGAATTTTTCGTCGAGTACACGTTTAACAATGGTCATCGACTCGGTCGGTGATTCGTTGTATAATTCCACATACCCGACCAAGCGTACATTATTTCGACGAGAAAAACGTTCCAAACTATTTTGCTGCTCGATCAAGTTTCTGAGATTGGCTTGTGCAGCTTCTAGGGCCTTCTCCACCTTTTTACTTTCGATTTTCAATAGAGCATTGTCTTTTTTAAGTTCCTGAACATCTTTCTGAGTGAACTCAAGGGATGATATCGTTTCAGTAACCCTTTTATCGACATGCGTGACTTGTTTTTCAAATTTATCTAGTCTCTCAGTCAATGTCTGCTGGTTTGTGATGACCGTAGTCATAGAATTATGCAAAAACTGCAGCTCGTGCTTGACAAATTCTTCGAAATTTACTTCGTCGTCATCATCACTCTCACTTTCACTCTCAGCCTCGAGTAAATCATCATCATCCTTGCTGCTTACACGTTTCGCCTTCTTACCGGGCTGACGATCACTCTTACCACCACTTTTATTCCGATGTTTTTTCTTGCTTTTTGACGACATCGTCAAAAAATAAAACTGTCACACAACAAGTTCGATATTGAAGTTCATGATGAGTGGTATTTAAGGCTTATTTTGTCCGTTAAATCGCCGATTAATCCAGATATTCTTTCAATTGTTCACAAGATCGAAAACAAACCGCCATCTTCTTTCAGAGGTCACGTGTATATCTCTACTGGAGACGGTGTGGTAGTAAACCGTACAGGGGACGGTCCAGTAGAATATGGTGCTCGTGCTTGACAAATTCTTCGAAATTTACCTCGTCGTCATCATCACTCTCACTTTCACTCTCAGCCTCGAGTAAATCATCATCATCCTTGCTGCTTACACGTTTCGCCTTCTTACCGGGCTGACGATCACTCTTACCACCACTTTTATTCCGATGTTTTTTCTTGCTTTTTGACGACATCGTCAAAAAATAAAACTGTCACACAACAAGTTCGATATTGAAGTTCATGATGAGTGGTATTTAAGGCTTATTTTGTCCGTTAAATCGCCGATTAATCCAGATATTCTTTCAATTTTTCACAAGATCGAAAACAAACCGCCATCTTCTTTCAGAGGTCACGTGTATATCTCTACTGGAGACGGTGTGGTAGTAAACCGTACAGGGGACGGTCCAGTAGAATATGGTGCTGTAGATCTCTACTGGGGATGGTGTGGTAGGTTATGGCGCTGTGGATCTTTACTGGGGACAGTGTGGTAAGGTATGTCGCTGAAGATGATCTCTACTGGGGACGTTGTGGCAGGGAATTGGGCGATAGATCTCTACTGGGGACGGAATGCTAGGGTATGGTGTTGTAGATCCCTTCTGGGGACGATGCTGAAGAGAATGACATTGTATATCTCTACTGGGAACGTAGTGGTAGTGTATGGCGCTGTATATCTCTACTGGAGACGGTGTGGTACACTACCGCATTGTAGATCTCTACTGGGGACGGTCCAGTAGAATATGGTGCTGTAGATCTCTACTGGGGACGGTTTGGTAGGGTATGTCGCTGTAGATCTCTACTGGGGACGTTGTGGTAGGAAATGGGGCGATAGATCTCTACTGGGGACGGTATGGAAGGGTATGGTGTTGTTGATCCCTACTGGAAACGATGATGAAGAGAATGACACTGTATATCTCTACTGGGGACGTTGTGGTAGGGAATGGGACAATAGATCTCTACTGGGGACGCAATGGTGGGGTATGGTGTTGTAGATCCCTACTGGGGCCGATGCTGAGGAGAATGACACTGCATATCTCTACTGGGGACGGTGTGGTAGGATATGGCGCTGTATATCTTTACTGGAGACGGTGTTGTAGAATACCCGACTGTATATATCTACTGGGGACGGTCCAGTAGAATATGGTGCTTTAGATCTCTACTGAGGACGGTGTGGTAGGGTATGTCGCTTTAGATCTCTACTGGGGACGTTGTCGTAGGAAATGGGGCGATAGATCTCTACTGGGGACGGAATGGTAGGGTGTGGTGTTGTTGATCCCTACTGGGGACGATGCTGAAGAGAATGACACTGTATATCTCTACTGGGGACGGTGTGGTAGGATGTGGCGTTATATATCTCTACTGGAGACGGTGTGGTAGAATACCGTACTGTAGATCCCTACTGGGGACGGTCCAGTAGAATATGGTGTTGTAGATCTCTACGGGGGACGGTGTGGTAGGGTATGTCGCTTTAGATCTCTACTGGGGACGGTGTGGTAGGGTATGGCGCTGTATATCTCTACTGGAGACGGTGTGGTAGAATACCGTTCTGTAGATCTCTACTGGGGACGGTCCAGTAAAATATGGTGCTGTAGATCTCTACTGGGGACGGTATGGTAGGTTATGGCGCTGTTGATCTTTACTGGGGACGGTGTGGTAGGAAATGTCGCTGTAAATCACTACTGGGGACGTTGTGGTAGGGAATGGGGCGATAGATCTCTACTGGGGAAGGAATGGTAGGGAATGGTGTTGTAGATCCCTTCTGGGGACGATGCTGAAGAGAATGAAACTGTATATCTCTACTGGGGACATTGTTACGACATCGCCCTTAAACCACTGATAGTTCTCCATTGTAGAATATAAATATAAAACTTAGATCCTTTAAGAGCAGTGAAAATGGGTGTTTAGGCTACTTTTGGCTCTTCAGAGAGCCTATATGGCATACTATATGCCAACAATGAAAATCGCGGTGTTTAGGACAAACACGCTGTCTTTCGCTGTTCAATATATCTACAGTACTAAATTACAATCTAAAGCCGTGTTCATATGCTGTATTTGCAACCGGGTGTAATTTTTCATCCGCTTGTGTAGCGGCCATATGCAGCGAGATCATGTTCATATTCGCCTGGTTTTGACATTAAATTTTGACTAAAATGCTCCTTATTAGCAGAGGTCATTTGATGTAGATGGGCTGTTTGTGCCTCAGGCAAAGCTTGTTCGCTACTGACTGGTAATCTGACTACTGGTAAACCGCTGCGGCTTGAGACTGCCCAAGAAAAATGGTTTCAACTCAAACTGGTCATACCTATAAGCCTTATTGGCTTAGCTGTGTGGTTATATCTTTAGCATTTTTGGATGTCAATACATCCTAACTTTGAGTGAAAGGCCCATAAAGTGGATACAATCTCCAGACATGACCTAAGCTGTTGTCTGGGACGTAAAGTATCAATTCAAACAAACAAAAATGTGTAACGATTAAGCGTTTTGCGTTCATATGCACACAATACACACGGGTGCAAAAATACACCCGGCTGAAATTCAATTTGCTCCACCTGGAAAGTAGGAGAAAATTTGCACCAGGGTGTAGTTTTGCAGGGTGTAGTTTTCATGGCATACCATACACCCGGGGTTCAAATATACATCCAGTGTGCAAAAATACACCCGAGTTCAAATGTTGCACATGAACATGGCTTTAGAAATAGACTCCACGTCACTCAGGATAAACGGCAATCCCAAGCACGGCCTAGCGGTAGACCAACTAACTCCAAATCGAGAGGGCCTGTGTTCGATCCCCACTTGGGCTGCCGTGTTGTGTCATTGAGCAAGACACATTGGACCATAACTGTCTTATACCCATGGAACATTGCCGCTTTGCCGACATGACTGAAAATGTGTTGACTCCCTCGTTAACCCTTGATACAAACAAACAAACAAACAAACAAACAAACAAATAAACAAAACTCTTAATGGGCACCCAAATCTTTAATCACTAAATTTTGCATGTTGGAAAAACATTTTATTTAAATTGTTCGTTCAGGGTAGCGCGGTCGCCTATCGGTCGATGATCGGACTCAGAACGAAAAGGTCTTTGGGTGAGAACCCAAATGGATAGCAGGTATGAGGCCTTTCACAAAAAAACACGTTGAATCTTTAACACTGTTAAAAACTTGAGCTCTTGCCAGACATGACAGTGACTGAAACATCGTTGACTGGGGCGTTAATCCACAAAAAACGCCAAACTCACTGTCACGACTGTATAAAAATGCATATCTGCTAGACTATCTTGTCGGAAAAGAAAAAAAAAAAAAAAATATATATATATATATATATATATATATATATATATACCCTTCAATTTTGAGTTTTACTTTATACAAGTGGGTTTAAGGGTCTGCAGAATACAATAATATTTAATCTTCTTGACAATGAATTTTAAACTTGAACGTAATTAAATGAAAACAAAAATAAAAAATCTATATACATGTAAAATTGGACCACCAAAGGTACTCATTATGTAAGTTACACTGTCAATATATCTAAACGATTTTATTTATAAATAGCTTTTTAACGATTCTATTTATAATTAGCTTAAAATAGCTTTTACCGTACTGGGCAATGATATTAAACCGTACCCAGCAACGACGTACTCGGCACTGATGTTGCAAGTAGATACTACTGCATAAAAATGGATAAAGTTCGTATTACCGACACAAAATATGAGCCGCATCATGAGAAAACAAACACTCTGCATACGCGAAAACAAAGACGCAGATCAGCTTCGCGGTAACCTGATTAGTGCCTTTGTTTTCGCTACACGGATAATACAATTCCTCTACTCTTTATATGCAAACTGTCAAGCTTTTTTCTGTGACGGTACAGACCAGTTTGTGCCAGATCTGTTCAAAAGCCACATTGTTGGTTTTTTCATGATGCGGCTCATATGTAGTTTATAAGGTAATGAGCGGGATATGACACATTTGATACGTATTGATATATGGTTCACATTGATTTAGTTGTCATATCTCAGCTCCTTTTTAGTCTTACCTGAACTATCTCCTAACATGAACATAAATTTAGGTGACTGTCCCTCAGCTTGGTGTACCTTCGCTGAAAGCTTCTTCTCCTCCTTAGCGTCCAGCAAGGTTTGAACAAAATCTGATACAGCATACTCCAATAACACTTCGGGAACATCCGTTACTGTTTCATCGATACTATCAGAGGTGTTCGCATAACCACTCGCCATTAGTTATCCTTTCTTTTAAATTCAACGGTTTTTGCAAGGTGACATGACTCAAGCTTAGCGATAATCTTATCAAAATAAAGTTTTGTGTTATTGATTTGCTCGATATTGATAAAACATGAATTTATAAGTATGGTTCATGCGAAAAACTATTTTAGATTCTACTGAGAAAGAAAGAAAGAAAGAAAGAAAGAAAGAAAGAAAGAAAGAAAGAAAGAAAGAAAGAAAGAAAGAAAGAAAGAGAAAGAAAGAAAGAAAGAAAGAAAGAAAGACGTAACTTAAGACATTGCTAATGTGATATTGCTGTTTGAATACTCAGAGTTTAGTCAGTTACTGTATTTAGACAAGCCTTTGCAAACCTTTAGCAAATAAAATATCATATGAAACCTATACTCATTAAGCTACGGATGTTTTATTAACTTCAGGTTACAATTTCACAAACAGATTCTATGAGTGATGACAACAGGTATTTTCAAAAAAAAAACGAGGCAAATATAGATGTTTCCTATGTCACTGTCGGAATCTCCTAGGACAAGTATAGATGTTTCCTAAGTCACTGTAGGATTCTCCTAGGACAAGAAGAGAGGTTTACTGCGTCACTGTGGGACTCTCTTATAACAAGTTTAGATGTTTTCTATGTCATTGTGGGAATCTCCTACGCCAAGTATAGATGTTTCCTACGTCACTGTAGGAATCTCATACGATACGTATAGGCTTCCTACGTTTCTGTAGGAATCTCATAGGACAAGTATAGATGTCCCTATGTCACTGAAGGAGTCTCCTAGTACAAGTATAGATGAAAATTACGCCACTGTAGGAATCTCCTAGGACAAGTATAGATGTTTCCTTTGTCACCGTAGGAGTATCCCAGCACAAGTATAGATGATGATGACGCCACTGTAGGAATCTCCAAGAACACGTATAGATGTTTTCTAAGTCAGGTTAGGAATCTCCTACGTCACTGTAGGAATCTCCTAGGACAAGTATTGATGTTTCCTACGTCACTGTGATAATCTCCTACGCCAAGTATAGATGCTTCCTATGTCACTGTAGAAATCTACGATAAGTATAGGTTTCCTACGTCACTGTAGGAACCTCATAGGACAAATATAACATATGTTTCCTATATCACTGATGAAGTCTCCTAGGCCAAGGATAGATGTTTCCCATGCCACTATAGGAATCTCCAAGGGCAAGTATAGATGCTTCCTACGTCACTGTGGGAATCTCCTAGAACAAGTATAGATGTTTCCTATGTCACTGTAGGAATCTCCTAGGACAAGTATAGATCTTTCCTACTTTACTGTGTGAATCTCCTAAGACAAGTATATATCATTCCTACGTTACTGTGGGAAATCTTCTAGGACAAGTATAGACGTTTCCCGTGTCACTGTAGCAATCCCATAAGACAAGTATAGATGTTTCCTACGGTAACGTCACTGTAAGAATCTACAAGTAGGCAATGGTCAGGAAAATGTGCATTAAGAAAGAAATTCCCACCCTAAAAACCGAGTTTGACAATTAGGTACTTAGAAAAAATATCGTGAACCGAGTGAACAGCTATTTCCCAATAGGCGGCTTCTCAATTACCCGAACTATGAATACGTACATTAGGTGCTAAAAGCACCAAAATTCGACACCAAAACATAAAACAAATAGAACCACAACAGAAGGATCAGTAATATTAAATTACTGTGCGGGGCTTACGAGGGATGTTCTTTAATTCTTGTCATTTGCTTGATTACTTTTCCCTTGGACTAACAACGAAAGTGTTGTTTAAATGTGGTGAAAGCCCAATCTTTCCTGATCAGATTTGTATCAAAAGTGTTGCTGTCTGACGCAGGATCCTACAGTAATGGCATTCTAAAACAGTGCACAGTAATGACACTGCGTTATTTTCCAATTAATTTACAATGTGTAATTTCGATCACAAGTATAGAAAATGCTTTAACTTTAGCAAAACTAAATATAGGCCCACTTCCGTTTTACAAATAAATTTGCTATTCATGTGAGCATCAGAAAACACTTTTGAAGAATGTTTTCACATTTACTGTATGGGATTATTGGCCCTGCTTTGCGACGTCATAATAATTTGAATATACGTCATTTAAAATCACTGCACAGGTAACGCATTTCAATATTTTCATATTTTTCAAATTGGATTGTCTGGTGAATATATCAAATTTATTGTTATCTTAATTTTGTCTAAAATGGCCTAAATGGATATTCGCTGTAAATTGCTAAACTGAAAATTAAACATTTACGACAGGTTTAAGGTAAAGCAGACGCACTGATTCTAGAGGAGCTGTTCGTCTCTATCGTGATAGAATCCCAGTCAAATTTTCTGATTGAAAAGGTCTACCAAAACGCTTCTTAAACATATCAAGTAAATAGATTTTGGGACGAAGCACATGATTATATTGTGGTATGGATGACTCTTTCAAAGGAATTTTGTTGTATTTTTCAAAATGTTACAACTCATAAATCAAGGTTTTAGAGGATGAACAATCCAAAACTTTTTTCGACGGAATAAGCAAAGGTCTGGAACAAATCAGCTTTAAAAGTTTTGGATCAGTCATAACCTGGAAATGAAATTATGAGGCTCCGAAACCTCTATTCCGAGCTTCTTTCAACTAAATTATTCATAACAGACAGGTGTAGCGCTATGTTACAGTTCGCGTAAAAATTGCAGTTTCTGTTTTAGGAAAATAACTTTTCGCCTATGTGTTAGCAAGGTCATGAAGACTCCGCAAGTATAAAATTGTTCTTCTAACCGTTCAAATTCGAACATTATTATGCCTTTTGTGACTGGCTGAAGCACGTGTATGCATTGTCATAGAGGTGCCCCTCTTTAGAGACTCAGTTTGCCATGAATAATTGTATCATCTTAAAATCGGTGGGTGATTTCAAAATTGCAAAGAACCTATCTATAACTACCAAGTAGTTTTCTTCTGGTAAGGTTGATGGTTTAGGAGAAAACGAGTCGATGACAAGAATGAAAGAACATCCCTCTTAGATCGATTTTACAGGCGCCTAACCTCACCATCAGCATCAAGGACAAACAAATAAATCATGAAAATCACCATGACACAAAAACGAGGACTCACAGATACAGTTAACTGCCCGACGATCATTGGTTTAAACACTATTTTATTCAAAGAAATACTAACATACATAACAAACAATGACATAGGGATAAGAAAACAAGCTTCAAAGCTTATATGAATCTTCTCCTGATAATGATACGTACAAATACTATTGAGTGTAGACACAACAATAACTTAAGTGTTTAAATGTCTAAGCGTAGGAAATGGATGTGATTATACGAGCTCGGTTATTATACTTCTAAAAAGAGAAAGAGGGAATGAAAATGATAGATTGAAAGTGAGTACATGTTTCCAGTTCTTCCAACGACCACAAAGCAACGAGACGGGAATATGCGGCGATCAATAGGCTTTGCAGCACCATAGCAGTGTAATTTTAAAATCGTCCTGTTTGAGTAATAAATTTATGAACTGCTTCGAATATCTTCTCATTTTCATTCTCTGACAGCCGTGAGTCACCAAAGAGCAAAGATTTAGTCGGTAAGTGAAGATATTCTGAAAGGGTTCGTGTACGTATTAATTGGTAGTTTGGGCAGTCAAAGAGAAAATGCTTAGAAGTTTCAGGGATGCCACAAGTACATAGGGGGCTGTCGACAAGTTTTTTCTTATGTAGATGTTGTTTTAGAGCACTGCATTCCAAGCGTAGACGAGAATGATGAATTTGGGCAACTCTATTTCCATAATAATAATACTTTGGGGGTTTATTAACATCTTTAGATAGCTTGCGCTTGAATTCATTGAGAGAGGTACTAGTTCTGATCTCGTTAGAAAGATTATTCCAGGCTCGTACAGTGGATGCAAGAAAAGAGTTATAGTATAACTCTGTGTTTGTGCGAATGGTTGACAAATTGTTCGAATTCCTAAGAGAATACTGCGTTCGGGTCTGTACTAAGTCTGGCACTAGTTGATTAAGATAATCAGGACAGAGGCGATTTATCATTTTGTAAAATGGGCCACAACGTGAGAAAATGTACCTTCGGACAATTATTTGAGTATTAGACAAACAAAATTACGCTGAATGTATGATGTTTCTAGAATCTGTTACTCTTTATTTGACCAGATTATTTCATTTATTTTGTGAGTTATGACCAATTTACTATATGAACCCTACAGACGTCATTGTCCTGAAAAATGACGTCAAAGTTGTGTAATGCATTTCTGCATGTTAGCAGAGCTTACAAAACTCGATGCATTTGCTTAAAACTGTTTAAGCACTGGTCAGAACCTATTGCTAAGCTAGAAGCATACCAACCTTACAGGCAATCTGTCGTAATTATTGTGTCTATTTTTATGATGATGCGGTTGCTATGGTTACCTTTTAACGATACATATAGGAAAATTATGTGTATTATGGGCTAAAACAAGGGCAGATAACTCAAAATATTGACATTAAATATGTTTTAAAACTCATTCATGTGGTAGCCCAGTTTTCAAAGATTACAAATATAGTGTTATTTCTATAACGCATATTACATGATTTTTTCGCATTTTGCTGCTTTCTACTAGTAATGTCAGAATGTCCGAAGGTACATTTTGTCGCGTTGAGGTTCATTAATATGATTAATTTTTGTTTTTCCCTACGCGCTTTCAGCTTTTCTCATCCAGTATCAATATACAATTTATCGATGCTACATAGTTTTGTGGCACCTGTAACTATTCGCATAGCTTCAATTTGTATGTCTTCGAGAAGATTATTTTCCTGTTTTGTACAATTATCCCAAACAACTCCGCTGTATTCTAGAGTGGGTCTAATAAATGAGACGTACATACGTTCCAAAGATTGTCTATCAAATCTAAACTTAAATGCTCTTAGAACATTAATACGTTGCCAGGCTTTAGTTTTAATATCTGCGATATGATGACGCCATTCTAAATCTGACGAAAACGTTATACCCAAATGACGATGGCGATCAACTTCATTTATTACAACATTATTCATGATTAGAGGTGGATGATATGGCTTGAATCGCTTTTTAGAAAGTACCATTGAATCGGTTTTAGGTGGATTAAATTCTACTAACCAGTCTTTAGCCCACGAATGTATGTTTCCAAGACTTGAGTTAAGGATGACTGCTGAAGCATTTGGATCTTCTACTATAATATAGAGGCTGGTGTCGTCAGCAAATAATCTAATACTACAATTGAGCTCTGTGACAATGTCATTAATATAAATCAGGAATAACAATGGCCCTAAAATGGAACCTTGGGGCACACCAGCAGGTATTTTCATATAACTTGACGTTTTGCCGTTTATTACTACGCGTTGTTGTCGATCAGATAAATAACTTTCAAACCATTTCAATAGATGACCAGATATACCAATAGAATATAACTTATGCAATAACCCCCTGTGCCAAACCCTATCAAATGCTTTTGTTATATCTAAAAATACTACTCGAACTTCTTTTCCTGCATCTACTGCTTCACAAAATGTATCATATAAATTAATAAGTTGGTAGGTAGTCGAATCCCCTTGTATGAAGCCTGACTGAAACGGAGTGAACACTTTGTTTTCAATACAATAATTATATACGTACTTATGAACTGATCGCTCCATCGTTTTACCCAAGATACTTAATAGTGAGATTGGTCGATAATTATTACAAATTTGTTTATCCCCTTTTTTGTAAACAGGTGTAACATGTGCCTTTTTCCAGGCTTGCGGAAATTGTCCAGAATTAATAAGCCGATTGAAAAATTTACTTAGTGGAGTTGATAACTGGTTAGCTCCTTCTTTAAGCAAGCGAGGACTTACCAAGTCAGGGCCCGAAGCTTTAGATATGTTCAAAGATTTAAGGATATCTCGAACATCGGATGTAGTTATATCAATTTGTTTAAGACGTGCATATGTTGGTTCAGGAAGCTGAGGAGGGAATTTATTAGCATCAATAAGTCTTGACTGATCAATGAAGTATTCGTTAAAAATTTCTGCCTTCTCTTGGTCATTTTCAATGGTCATATTGTTGTGCTTCAGATCTGGTATGGGCTCACTGCCTTTATCGAGATTAAGAATTTGCTTAGATAGTTTCCACCACGTTTTTAAATTTTTTGTGTTAGTTTGTAGTGCGACGATCATTACGAAAACATGTCCATGCAATACTATTGTACAGAGATTTTTTTCAAAAAGCAAAAATTGAAAATTCCATTTTATTTTTAAACATTTTCGCTCGAAATATACGTTGTGGCTAACGCGTACCCACTATGTATGTTTTGGATCAAAGATAAGAAAAAAGGTATGCCCCTGCAATTCCCCAGTTTCATGGGGTATATATGTCAAGGACATGTTTTCCTGATGATGAAGATCCCTGGGCGCTGAATAACTGAAATCCGGAGCAAATGAAAAACACTAGTTGAACCCCGAAATCTCCTAGGACAAGTATACTGTGGAATCTGGGGGACAAGGGGCCGTTACAAGACTAAATGGCGATGATGAAAGAGAAAGAACAGTGAAGATAAAATGGGAGAGAGGAAGAGATTCCCGATGGACAAGGATGGTGAATTTGCAGTCAAACTTGCCCAATAAACAATGCATTGCAAGGTACACCTCTCATTTCCAATAAAGAACTTGTAAAATCATTAGCATTATTCAAGAACAATAGGCAAGATTTTGTTTGATTATTTCCGTAGGTAATATTGATACTAGTATTTTTGATATTCCTGCTCAAAACACTGATTGTGGGTATAATCAGTTTAAACCCCAAAAGGCCAGCAATACAATATATAAGCCGCGTCAGGAGAAAACAAACAATGTGGTTTCCGCACAGGTCAGATATAAAACGGCCTGTACAAGCACTGAAGATGGCTAGAATGGCTAGAGACTAGTAGGTTTAGGTCTAAAAAGCAGAGGAAGTGTACATGTACTATCCGTGTAGCGAAACCAAAGGCATTGATAGACTTTGCCATTACGAAAACTTGCCCATGCAATATACAGAGATTTTTTTAAGTTGTAAAATAAGACCGCGACAATCTGGAAACTGTCTTTTTGCCTTTATACTAATTATTAAAAGATACATCAAAATTAAGTTGATATGCCACAACCAAACGCAGCATGTCTTTTTCAGGTCATGTAAATAATGTTAACTTTTAGAAACACTACAGCACCAAGAAGCTAACAAAAAGTTTCCTTTATTTCCTAGCCTATCCTTGATCTTGTATAAATTTTGCATCATACTAGCACAATAAGGGCACAACATCAGGAAAACATGTCCGTGAAATAAATACCCCCTTATATCCCACTTTCGTACAGAAAAACTGGGGTTTGCAGAGGTATACCTATTTTTCTTATTTTTTGCTCCAAAACATTAATTATGGCGGTTCTAACGTGTACCTACAATCTATGTTTTGAACAAAAATAAGAATACTATCAAAATTTTTCAGCTGAAAATTTTCAATCTTTACAGCTGAAAAAATCTCCGTATATTGCATGGGCAAGTTTTCGTGATGTGACAACCACAGCGTCTAATAAGATGAGCGTTCGCCTTCTTTTGCTTCGTTCCATGAACTAGTATATACGTTGTACATTTTACATATACAAGAACAGCTGGGGTACAAATTTTACCGTCTCATTATGTATAGCTAGTTTGACTTGGAAAATCCCGTATATGTAACTGTCTACGAGATACTGTCCTTCGTTCCCATTGTCCCAACTAACATTCACCGCATTATAAACATGTCCTGTAACAACTGTAACAATGCGACATTTTTGTCCCGAAGTATCTTAAAGCTCTGTATTGGGCCTCCTCCTTGTTTCTTGGTGGATTCGAAGAAAACTTCCAGTAAATCCTCGTCAGCTGTTGCGGGTACATTCTTGACTAATAGCGTTTTAGCTTTTTTCGAATCAATGTTGGTCCTTGGCGTGGATACGGGTGGCTGGCCTAGAATAAACGATCCAATCTATGTCGTGAAAATGATAACTATTTGATGGTTACTAGAACAAAGTAAATGCATGTAGGTTATGAGGTGATGTGTCGAATATGACGAATATGGCGTGTATAAAATGTACTCGAATTGTTCAGATCTTTATATTTATGATTACCTTATATACAGTGTACACACATCAAAGCTTTCTCTTTTGATCTTACCCGAGTTGTCCCTTAACACGAACATAAACTTTGGTGACTGGCCCTCAGCATGGTGTATCTTCGCTGAAACCTTCTTTGCCGCTCTAGCCTCATATAAGGTTTTCAATCCGAATTGTTTACGAATTCTTTACGAATATGTTAAGAATATGATTTCCTTGCGAATATAAGGAGCATGTTCCTAATTTTCGCAACGACTTGAAATTTTCACCGAATGCTTCCGAATGCTTATAAATGCTACCGAATGCTTCCGAATTTCTAGCGATTAATGCGAATTTGCTCAAAATTGCATTCGGAAGGGCATTCGCATGGGAAATTCGCTATATGAGAGAGCAGTATTAAATTCGCAAGGAAATCATATTCTTAACATATTCTTAAAGAATTCGTAAACAATTCGGATTGATTGCAAGACATTTGTAACACTCGCAAGCCATTTGCAAGGAATCGGTAGCATTAAATTCTATTGAGTTTGGATGTCCGTAAAAAATCGCTAGTGAATCGCAACATTTTCACATTCAAGACTCAGTTTTTAGCATAATTTATTTATTCTGACCATATCCTTCAAGTAAAGGCCGTTATTTATGGTGTTTAGCCTTAAGCTATCCATCAATGTATGATAGACAAACTGAAGTCCCGTGAAATTTTTGTTTGCCCAGTAAAATTGTCTTTTTTATTGTTTAAATCGCAATTTGAGAGAAACAACAAAGTGGTATGTGTTTCAAGAGAAGACTTGGATCAATAATGACATATTTTTTCCATGCCCCTTGGCATTGAGGGTGATTTCATTTTGCAATGATATTATTGGCTACAATGTTTGCGAATGAGTAAAAAATGAAAAGAATTCGACAAGCATTCGCTACACATTCGCTTCATTTGTAAGGTGTTTGCAAGACGTTCGTATCATTTGTAACGGCATTCGTAAGCGTTCGGAACATTCTTTAGGCATTTTCAAGAATTCGGTAGTGTGGATGGCAATCAATCGCAACATTCTTAAGACATTTATAAGGATCCGCAAGCATTCTTAACGCTTTCGCAAAGACATCGTTTTGTACAAGCCCGTCCATTCGCATCATATTCGTTAATTTCAGAGCGAATTTCAAATTTTAGCCGCTTCGCAAGCGATATTCGGTATATGGGAGAGCAGCATTACCAATGCTTCTTGGGACACATGGGGATAGCTTATAAGCCAACTTTACCACTTTCAACTTTAGACACATGGAAATAGCTTCTTATAATAGATTTAAGCTGTAAAGTCGATCTAAGCCCGCCAGTAAATCGTTCCAAGGCGATACTTCTGTGGTGTTGAATTTTATGCTGTTATCAACTTATGTATGGTTTCATATTTTCTACGGCCTTAGTGTATTATTGAAACAAGAATCTCTTTCTAGTTATTCTTGAGTTAATACCTTTATAGGCCTATACTTAAAACCAGTTTTGAAATGGACTATTCCGAAGTGGGTGTGCTCACTTCTGAATTATTGCAAAAAAGTGTATTTATTGAGTTTTGACGAGTTTCAAAAGCTCATGTTTTGATATTACGTGGTCTCTGTAAAAATTAAAAGGTACTCATTTGTCTATACAGTGAGTTTTTGCTTTTCGAAATTTGGTTAAGAAGTACCTGAATCACCCTTGGACTACCAACTTCGAAATACGTCATAAGTCAGGAAGCAGTTCCATTAATTTAATAATGGCGTCCTTTCATGAAGCAGTTTCATTCATAGATTTATATTTAGTGATCATCTTTCAGGAGTTATTCATGCTGTATCATAAAAATCATTGTATTAGGATGAAACGTATTCTATTATCAAAGCATTGCTACCTAGAATATAGTGTCAAAGCAACTAGTTTTATTATTTTGGTTGACATTAAATCAATATGGGCTGGTCCATGTGAGACCGTTACAACATTGCCTTCAATCGAAACGGGGTGTAAAGGAAAGAATGAACATGATTCACTGCTTTCTGTTTCATAACTGTGTATAATAAATTTTACAAGGAAGGTCCAAATTGGTCATTTTTAAATTATAATGAACAAAATCTAGTACTTAGAATGTAAAAATTGAATGATTAATTGTTTTATTCACTTGACATACCTGTGAAACGTGTTATTCACTATAATAGACTAATCCAAACTTCCAGCACACTTACTACCAATTATCAATGAAGGGCTGTTCCATTTGCTGCACAGGGGTGTAAACAAATGCTTCCGCATGCTTCCGTTGCTTTCTATTTTATAACTCATGTTCATTAATCTCCAATCACGAGAAAATGTCTTTTCAAAGACAACTTGTGAAAAAAATCTAGCATTTAGTATGTAGAACTATATGTAATTTAGTTTGTTTTCTTATTATACTTGTAAGTCAATAGAATGGGCAAATCCAATATTCCAAAAATAGATTATCTTCCTAGCAATTTGGGTAAAAT
Organism: Rugalucina vietnamica; assembly: GCA_964017185.1. Classification (NCBI taxonomy): domain Eukaryota; kingdom Metazoa; phylum Mollusca; class Bivalvia; order Lucinida; family Lucinidae; genus Rugalucina; species Rugalucina vietnamica. The sequence continues at coordinate 44,933,709 of OZ024878.1, read as the reverse complement.
ACATCACCAAGTATGGTGTACTGGAAGGGTCAAAATGACCGAAGTGGTAAACCGAACTGTCCATGCCTATTTCGAAATAGACATGCACCCGCAAATATAGGGGTGCACCCACATATTTAGAGGTTCACCCCTATTTTAAGATAGAGGTTAACCCCTAGAATGCCGGTACACCGTCATAGATTGTGATTTTGTCTGGTAGTCCGTTTGATTGTGACTGCTTGGTGGCACTGTTTTGAGTGTGACTCTTCCAGGTAGTCGTGTCTGTATTGTTGGACGTTGGTATAATAAATATATTATGTATGTATCATATTAAATACTATGTTATGTTCAGTTACATGCACTGTGTATGTGACATGTTATTTCAAATATGTGGCGTTATGTTATGTTGCATATATAATGTTAGGTTACATAATTATGTAATATTATGTTACATCTGTACGTTATGCCATTTTGACCCTTCCAGAACACCATAACTAAGATTTTGAGTGCGTCGTCTTAAATAGGGTAAAATACATCAATTAGTATGAGTCACTTCGTCCTAAGGTTAAGATTTCTGAATAAAAAAAGTTGAAATAAATAATAATGAATAAATCATGAATCGCCAAACGTTGACCGAAATATGCGGCATCGCCCATGGATCCGCAAATGGGGTCTTTTTAGCTATAATTAAATAAATATTACATTTTCATTGACCATAAGGTCGTAAGAAAAAGACGAGCTTCTTGACGCCTAAACACGTATATTGCGGGCATTTTGTTGTTGTAATTCAGAAATGGTGACCCAGTCCCGACATAACCATAGCTGTTGCGTTTGGTATCAAATCAAATAAATGCACAAGTAAAGTGTGTATTATTGTACTCCATATAGCTACGTTCATACAGTTACATAAACAGACGTGCACTGAACAAACAAAAAGCTCTTAACACTTTTTAACGGTTGCCTTACTCCGTGTTTGAGAAATGGTGTGACAGTTGATAGAGGCCAAATCCAAAATAACAAACCACGTCCGGTTTCGAATGATGTCTCTAAAGTCATTGATTGTTGAAAATGTTAGAACGCATGAAAATTAAAGTTGACCGCTATTTGCCGCTGACCTACATGCGTCATGGTACTAATAGGGTTATATCTCGGTGCTGTAGCTTATGTCACTTTAATTTGAATGCGTCGACGATGTCTCCGCTTTTTTTATTATTTTTTTTTTTTTTTTTTTTTTTTTTTTTTTTTTTTTACCCAAGAGTTTATGGTTGTTTTTATGACAACAATGAAACAACTCTACAGTCCGTGTTGCATGCGTTTCTGTCGTCCTGACGATTAACTTGCCCACTACTATTTATTGCGCTCAACCTGACATTAATGTGGAATTGGCACTGTAAATTCAGAAACTTCATTTTCGATGTGCAGACTGGGCATTTAGATATTCACATAACCAACTCGTAAACTTATAATTCATATAGTACAGTTTAGCCTTATTTTTGTGATGAGCATTTACGACAGATCAATTATCATTTTTTTGAATTATTAACCAACAGTTATACGTACACAGAGTCAATACATGCTACTATTGAACCATTCTGTGTCTATTCAACATAAACTTATTGAAAATGAAGGGTAAACACACTGTCACAGAAAAAATACAATGTATAAAACACACACTTAAACTGCTGACAACGTTAACGCTCTCCCTTGTAGTCATTTTGATTGTGACTTTGTCTGGTAGTCCGTTTGATTGTGACTGCTTGGTGGCACTGTTGAGTGTGACTCTTCCAGGTAGTCGTGTCTGTATTGTTGTACGTTGGTATAAGAAATACATTATGTATGTATCATATTAAATGCTATGTTATGTTCAGTTACATGCACTGTGTTCTGTGACATGTTATTTCGCATATGTGGCGTTATATTATGTTGCATATATTATGTTACATATGTAATTTTATGTTACATCTGTAACGTTATGGTACATGCGTTATATAAGATGCATTATGTTACGTGTTTTGCTACAAACATAACGCTATGTTGCATAACGGGTGCTGATTCATTCATGTTGTTACATATGTTGCGTTTTGATACATTATGTTACATACATTACATAACTTATGTCACACACGTTATGTCACATACGTCACTTCCGTTTATAATGTATTCAATACTGAGATTTATCAAGATATCATAGATTTGACTATAACAACACTGTCTGTTTTGTGTGTATCTTTGATGAGCTACGCTATTTCAGAATGTATGAAAATTCTTAAGATGCAACGACACCACATATATGAATGAGAGCATGAGAGAGTGCATATATATAAGTAAAACATGTATTGTTTTAATATTGAATTAATTGTTTACACCATTATGCCATAAATAGCTAGCTATGTTAATTTATTTGGGGGAGGGCTATCTAATGTTTAGTTTTGCAAAATTATGTTTACTCCTAAAGATCTTACACGCACAAATATGTTACATACATTGCGTTATGTTACATATTTTACACTATGTAATATATGATAAACTTTGTTACATGCTATGTTATATATGTTTTGTAATGTTGCATATGTTACATATGTTACGTTATATATGTTACGTATGTAACATACGTAACATACGTACATATGTAACATATGTTGCATGATATTTACATTGATTAACTATGCGCAATGTCGAGAATATATCATACGATTCGTCGACAACGATAAAAATAACTAGTATAGATAATGAAAATAAATTGTAAAAATCGTGAGGTCATTTCAAAAGCAATGGAAACCTGATATTAAAGACGTCTTTTCTTCAAACACTTCAGAAAGTATGTTTACTCTTTAAATCTTACACGCACAAATATGTTACATACACTGCGTTATGTTACAACTTTTACAGTATGTAACATATGATTAACTTTGTAACATGCTATGTTACATATGTTTTGTAATGTTGCATATATTACATATAATACGTTATATGTTACGTTTGTAATGTACGTAACATACGTACATATATATATTACATATGTTGCATGGCGTGCATATTATGTTATGTAGTACAATGTTATATATGTTGTATTATGTCACATACATTACATTATGTTTCATATGTTTTGTTACAAATGTTACATTGCTACAACATGTCGAGATTATGTCGAGAGTATATCGAGAAGCATGGCGGCTTCGAGTACAATCCACTTCTTCAAACGTAAATGCATGAAAAGGCATGTTTGATCGGCCACTCAATATTAGCATTAACTAAAATGAAACAAGGCCGTATATAACATGTAGCACATGTTATAGTTTTTCTTGTTAGTAAAGTTTGGGTAACTGAGTGGTCACCTATTGGGAAAATGACTCTCACTTAGCTTACGAGATGTTTCTTGGTATTAGTATCTGATTGTTGATTTGATTTTTCCCCACCACGATTTTTGGAGTGGAAATTTCTTTCTGATTGTGACATTTCTTGATCATTGTCTACTTTTAACTTTATAAACTGAAGCCAACTTCTTGAGACACATGTATGGTAATAGATTATTTCTAAATACCATTACCAGCGACTTGAAACACAATGAATTAGCTTATAAGTTATAAGCTAACTATTTCAGCTTCGTGAGACAAGGGAAATAACAAATGAGATTAAAGAAAACTTATTCATGGTCACCATTTTCAACCCTTAGATTCCTTGTGTATACCAGCATTGTCGTATATCTCGACTGTCGACTCTGGTTGAGGGTCTCTCAGTGACACATTGATCATTGCTTGAGCCAGTGTTTCTGTCGGGATTGACCCGACTGTCGGGAAAAGTTTTGCAATAGGTACGAAACAGAATCTCGCGAATCGTTCCATAGGCCGGCTCTCCGTTCTGTCACACAGCAACAGTCTGCAAATAATAATAATAATAATAATAATAATAATAATAATAATAATAAATAATAATAATAATAAAAATAATAATAAACCAGAGACCAATGGTCCTGTAAACGCTCGCCTTAGATCTAAAAACTCGAATCGATATCCTTGCTCATAGCCTTGAGTCAACCTTGGGCAGAGAACTTGAATTTTTTTCTATCCATTTGTTTATTTCTGCAATGTTTCCCAATGAGATGGTATTCTATCAGCTGTCCCAATTCATACGCACAAACAACCTAAGTTGACCTTGCCATGAAATAGAAAAAGGTACAAGTAGGCAAAGATCAGGAAAAGGCGCAATCAGAAAAAGATTCCCACTCCAAAAACCGAGGTGGGAAAAAACCAAACTAACAATCAGGTACTTATACCATGAAACATATCGTAAGCCGAATGAGCAGCTATTTTCCCAATAGGTGGCCACTCAGTTACCTTAACTAAAAATATGAAAACATACATAAGGCGCCAACAGCACAAAATTTTTTTTATACACCAAGACATAAAACAAAAAGAACCACCACAGAAGTATCGACTTGGAACGATCAGTAACACAAAGTTACTGGCGGGCTTAAACCGGTTTTACATGGCCATAACCTCACCCTCAGCTTCTGCAGTGGTTCATAACATTTAGTTAGTTATTCGGTCCTCGTGGTGAATCTCTAACTAGTCAATGAATCATCAAGAACAAACAAATAAATCATGATAAACAACCTGATGAATCAAAAACCAGGACTCACAGACTGAGTAAGCTGCCCTACGATGGAGATCCCTGGGCGCCGAATAACCTACTAACTCCGGAGCAAAAGAAAAACACCAGTTGGACCCCGGTGGGCAAATAAGAATCTTGACCCAAAAAAACTAAGTCCGAATAGTCAACTGTCAACTAGTTGACGGTTGACTATTCAAAAAACTAAGTTCGATTTTTCCAACATAGAAAAAACTTTGATTTTGACCCAAAAAAACTAAGTCCGAATAGTCAACTGTCAACTAGTTGTCGGTTGACTATTCGAAAAACTAAGTTCGATTTTTCCAACATAGAAAAAAACTTTGATTTTGACCCAAAAAAAACTAAGTCCGAATAGTCAACTGTCAACTAGTTGACGGTTGACTATTCGAAAAACTAAGTTCGATTTTTCCAACATAGAAAAATCTTTGATTTTGACCCAAAAAAAACTAAGTCCGAATAGTCAACTGTCAACTAGTTGTCGGTTGACTATTCGAAAAACTAAGTTCGATTTTTCCAACATAGAAAAAAACTTTGATTTTGACCCAAAAAAACTAAGTCCGAATAGTCAACTGTCAACTAGTTGACGGTTGACTATTCAAAAAACTAAGTTCGATTTTTCCAACATAGAAAAAACTTTGATTTTGACCCAAAAAAGGCTTAGTGAAATAGACCTTATGTGGTATTTAGACAGGTCAAAGACTTCATTTGAGCCGCCTCGTGGGAAAACCAACAATGTGGTTTCCGAACAACTTCGACACAAACCGACCTGTACAAGCACAGAAAAGTGCAAGAAGCTTGAATTTTCGGATTTAAGTAGAAGAGGAATTGTACTATCCGAATAGCGAAAACAAAGGCGCTGATCAGCTTCGCAGTTACTGCGAAGCTGATCTGCGCCTTTGTTTTCGCCTAGGCAGATTGTTGGTTTTCCGATGTGGCGGCTCATTTTAATGTTTGTCATTTACGTACAAACATGTCTATGCCAAAAGGTGATATGTACATCTTTCCTTATTTGGGTATGTTGTAAACATGTTGTGTGTGAGATAATTTCATGCAATTACCTATGTGCGCGCAAATTATTATCTAATATTTACATTTTTATTGCAATCGCCCTAGATGAAAGTATCTTTCTTGATGTTCTTTATTTCCCGATGAAAAACATTATGTCACGCGATCTAGAGGCCACGCCTATGGGCGAGGCGACGTCAAAACCCATCCAGTGACGATGTTTGTTTACTCTTGTTGTCGTGACGTTGGTCGCGTATCGCCATGACGTTAGGCGCGAAAAATTGACGTTTTGGCTGTTCCAAAATTACGTTAAGTCGGATTTGATGTCAAATAACATGAAAATGAACGGTGATATGCGCAATTAAAAATCTGACACTTGATTGATAATATAAAATGTAAATATAAGTAATGAAATTCAGATTTTAGCTTTCACTGGATGATGAAAAACATTAGCTGTTTTAATGTCTCCGAGAAGCCCTTCGGGCTTCACAGACATTAAAACAGCCTAATGTTTTTCATCATCCAGTGAAAGCTAAAATCTGAATTTCAATCCTAAATTGAACTCCGTAAGGATCTCTATGCATTAAATGAGAATTCTCCCTTATTGATAAATACGTCACTTTCAAAGACGATAATGCCTAGCTCTTTATTGTTAATGTATTCTGATATATTTTGATAGCCAGTAACTATTTAGGTTAATTTTACATTAGTTTTGGGAATTTGCACAGCTAAGCATAATGCAATACACATAGATTAGAAGCAAACTTACTTTTGAACAAAACTGCATTTCTATTTATACATCTACAGAAACTAAATATCCTCAACCTGACGACCGTGAATTACAATTCTACAGTTTATGTCTTTAAAATTGTCCATAGTAACTCTGCTTATTTTATCTCAAAGACATGTACATACATTTTCGCCTTACTGACCCTGTTTCCCCACCACCTAGACCCAGAATGCCACATTGATATGATGTGTGTATGTAAAAAAACATGCCTAGATTGTAAATTAGAGATCTTATGCATCTTAGGCTAATATTTCTTTCGAAATAAACTTTAAAATCGTTGTGTGGACATTGTTCAGTATTCATATGGAAAACAAGCCCATTTGTGTTTGCTTGAAAAGTGCTGTTGACAAACAACTGCTAAGCAGTCCAAAGTCTAATGGTTCATTTTGTCCAAAGATGGGATGAGTTGTGATATTATTTAGTTGCATTATCTGGATTCTGTTAAATAAGCCAAACTGTTGTATAAAAAAGTGTATCTATTTATTTTCCTATAAATGCTAAATTCAGCCCCAAAGTTATAATTTGAAAAAGTGTCGTCCCAAATCTGTAATTTTAGGAATGTTTACACTTTATCCATAGAGATTCTTTGAATTTAAATGATGAATGCAAACTTGAAATGCGTTTTTTTTTTTTTTTTCTCAAAATGTAAAATATGCATATAGCACCTTTTTGCTACAAACCCTCGACATGTTTGTGCCTTAGTTTTGGCTTGCGATTACCGTATGTTTAATAACTTGCTAATATCGGTACCTGGTTGAAAAACAAGTATACCGATAATGAAAAACATCCATGATCATCAGGAAAACATGTCCGTGCAATGAATACCCCTTTAAACCCCACTTTTAAATAGTAAAACTGGGGTATGCAGGGGTATACATATTTTTCTTATTTTTGCTCCAAAACATAGATTGTGGGTACTCGTTAGAACCGCCTCGGCGAGGCGGTTCTAACGTGTACCCACAATCTATGTTTTGAGCAAAAATAAGAAAAATATCAAAATTTTTCTAATGAAATTTTCCATTTTTAAAGCTGACAAAAATCACTGTATAATGCATGGGCATGTTTTCGTAATGTCATGCCAGAAATATCTTGATTTACAGTGTCGTCATCATAACACAGCCTGGTATGACCCCTATTTATCATTACGAAAACTTGCCCATGCAATGTACAGAGAATTTTTCACCTGTTAAAACTGAAACTTTCGTAAGAAAAAAGACATTTTTCTTATTTACAGTGTAGTTACCATAACACAGCCCAGCCTAGTATGAGCCCTATTAACTTGCCCATGCAATTTACAGATGATTTTTTTTTACCTCTAAAAATTGAAAAATTTCGTCATTTTTCGTATTTTTGCTCAAAACATAGGTTGTGGGTACACGTTAGAACCGCCTCTAACGGGTACCCTAAATCTCTGTTTTGGATCAAAAATAAGGAAAATAGATAAACGTGTGCAAACCACAGTTTTACTGTATAAAAGTGGGGCCTAAATGGGTATACTTTTCCTGGGCATTTTTTTCCTGATGCTTACCAGAAAAGTAGGTCTAAACACGTACCATCACGAAATTGTCCCTACCATCATAATTCTAGCGGACAGACAAACTTTGATTTTTCAAAGGTCATTAAGCTAGGAATGCTGAACAAATAGAAATTAAAACTGAGGTCCTTTAAGAGCAGTGAACATATTAATGGGAAACATAATGGGACATACCGTCGTTTCGGCTACTTTAGCCTCGTCAGTGACCCTTTAGATTAAAAAATGAATTGGCAAGTTGAACATGGAACCAATGAGATCTACTGTAATTTTGAAAATTTCAACAGGGTAGTCGATATTAAAACTAGCTTTATCGAAGTGGGACCTGATAATATTAAATATTGCTTAGAAAATCAACCTAAACCGACGACGAATTTCTGATTTCTTAGAATATCCTCGGTATCACAAAGGACCAAATGGAAATATTGATCTTCACTATGGATGATGTACGGGGAGAAGTTTTAAGGCTGCCACACGGCACAACACCAGCTGCAGTAATAGCAAAAATAAAAAAAAATATAAAAATATAAAAAAATACACCGAGAACTGAGGAGATCTCACAGCCCGTGCACACGTGTGAGTCTGAGCCGCCTCGTGGGAAAACCAACAGTGTGGTTTCCGATCAGGTCTGACACAAACCGACCTGTACAGCTATAGAAGCCGGCTAAAAGCTTGAAATTTTGGAGTTTTAAAAGTAGAGGGAATTGTGCTATCCGAGTAGCGAAAACAAAGGCGCTGATCAGCTTCGCGGTAACCGCGAAGCTGATCTGCGCTTTTGTTTTCGCCTACGCAGATTGTTGGTTTTCCCATGGGGGCGGCTCAGTATCATGTTGAGTTTGCTGACAGCCAGTCTTTTACCGGTCGCGCAGTTTTTTTTTTTTTTTTTTTTTTTTTTTTTTTTTTTTTTTTTTAATTCAGTTTTACGTCCCTTTCAAGATTATTTCAGCTCATATGAGACGGGCCAATCAGTAGGTGGGGCGAAAACGGGAGAACCCCGAAAAAAAACATCTGACACACCCGCAAGCAGAACTTGGCTTGTCTCATGGCCAGAGCGGGGCTCGAACCCACACCAGACACAGCGGTGAGATGATCGAGTGATTAAGAAACAGCGCTCTTAACCGCTCGGCCTCGGGGGCCGTCGCATGGTTTTTAATGCAAGCCTGTGGTGTATCCGATCTTGTTACATAAACGTCATAGCCACTATGTAAGTTAGGTATGTTTGTTGACGGTGCGCATAACCTCACTGACCTACATTGGCACACGCTAGAAACATGTTTAAATTTAAGTAGAATTTGAACAAAAAAAGAACAAAAAACAAATATTAATTCCAAAACTGTTAAAGGTAATTACAGCTGTATCCATTGACCCTTGGTACATGAAGAATTATAGGTTATAATTTGGGACGTGGAACGTCACCAAAGTCAACATGGCAGTGCCTCATTTCTTATGTACCTGTGTCAACACTTATGCTTGAAAAGCATGTCTGTATATCATATCAATTTTCTGAGTCGTGACGCGAAAAAACCGGTCTTCGGGGTTTCCGATCAGGCTCGACACAAACCGGCCTGTAGAGCTACAGAAGATAGCCAGAGGCTTTAAATTTTGGATGTAACTAGAAGAAGAATTGTAGTATCCGTGTAACGAAACCAAAAGGCGCTGATCAGCTTCGCAGTCACTGCGAAGCTGATCTGCGCCTTTGTTTTCGCAATGGGAAAGCTCCGATTTTCTCATGACGCGGCTTGACACAACAACAATTTGTTTTCTCATGCGATGGCCCAATTGAAATCTAATCACATGCTTTTGAGTGCATGTATAAAGTATATGAGCCATAACATAAAAAAAAAACACCACTAATTCTTTAAAACATCTAATTACTTGTATGTCCGTCTTACATCAGTAACAGCAGATATTTCTGTCTGATCCAGGACAGCTTAACACACCAGTTGGTCTAGTTGTGTACGTTATTATGTCAAGTTATACACTTACTGCAGGTGAAAGAGTGGTTTTCACGGACAATGGCCATTGTTGTGAAAGTTATAAATAGATTAATTCAACTAAATTCTGTAAGACTTATTTATAAATCTTCATTTTTTTCGGACCAATGTCCTACTTGTCTAGAGGGTAAATAGTACATGAACCAAAAAGAAAAATCATAATCCACCAAATCAGGTTGGAACACAAGACTGCCACTAGTACAATGAATGATGATAAAGCTACAATGTCTTATTATAATGTTTTAATCACTGTGACATCTAACGCATGGGAGCTAGTATTTATGTTATCAAGAAAAGATTAATGCATTGGGGTTGAACGTCCCAGTCAACATTTAGCTTGGCTTGATTTATTCAAATAAATCACATACATCTATAACTCATACATTTACATACAATATACAGGATTAGAATGGAAACTTCAAGCATATATAATTCTTCTCCTGTCAACATTTTTCAGTTATGTCGGACGGATCAAGAAAAGATACCGTACTTGATTGATGATAAGTTCACAACAAAGTTAAACAGGTCTGTCAGAGGTAACATCAAGAAAACATGTCCCCATGTTGAACCCCACTTTAATATACTAGTAGTAAAACTGGGGTATGCAGGGGTTTACCTATTTTTCTCCAAACATAGATTGTGGGTACCCATTAGAACCGCCTCGGCGATGCGGTTCTAACGTGTACCCACAATTTATGTTTTGATCAGAAATAAGAAACGTATCGAAATTTTTCAGCTGAAAATATTCAACCTTTACATCTTAAAACATCTCCATATGAGCCGCCTCATGGGAAAACCAACAATCTGCATGTGCGAAAACAAAGGCGCAGATCAGCTTCGCGGTAACCGCGAAGCTGATCAGCGCCTTTGTTTCCGCTACTCGGATAGTACAATTCCTCTTCTATTTAAATCCGAAATTTCAAGCTTCTAGCTCTTTTCTGTGCTTGTGCAGGACGGTTTGTGTCGGACCTGTTCGGAAACCACATTGTTGGTTTTCCCACGAGGCGGCTCATATATTGCATGCGTTTTCGTAATGACAACGGCAGTGATTAATAAGATGAGCGGTCGCCCTTCGTTTGCTTCATTATGTATGGTTAATCACTGAGCTAGTTTGACTTCGTAACGACAGAACCATCCTACACAATACGTTCCTTTGTTCCCATTGTCCCACCTAACATTCACCACTCCATGACCAAGTTCTGTAACAGTTCCTTCTCCTCCACCGTCCCGGTTCCCATCCCTCCAGTCTCTACCCCGGACAACACGGGAACCAACTCTGATCAATTTCCCATTCTCATCAGAGTATCCCTCTGTTACACTAAAATTTCTGACATTTTTGGTATTCTTTTCTGACTTTCTCTGTGTTCGTGCTGTCAGCTTCTGTGTCGGAGCTGGTGGTGTGTGACTACCCACATTTGTCGTCAACTTCTCGCATTTGGGTTCGGCGCTAGGAGTTGGTGTCCCGCCTTGAGGCGACAAGAGGGTTTCTAAATGCTCCTTCAGCAATCCGTCAGTAAACGAAGCAGGTAGACCAATGATGTCCATGCGGTTGATCTTCTCTAATCCCTCCAGTAATGGTTCATAAGGCTCTATGTCTAATACCGTTGTCCCTAGCTTTATCGGCCTCTTCTTCATAACTTTTTCTACACTAGAGCGATCGCAGAATTCAACAAAAGCAACATTTTTGTCCCGAAGTATTGTTACACTCTGAACAGGACCTCCTCCTTGTTTCTTGGTTGTCTCAAAAAACATTTCCAGTAAATCCTCATCAGCTGTTGCGGGAACATTCTTGACTAATAGCGTTTTCGTTTTCTTTGAATCATTGTTGGTGGTTGACGTGAATACGGGTGGCTGGCCTGGAAATATAAAACATCCAATCTTTGACTTATTAGTTGTAAAATTAAAGCAAAAAAGACTCGTGAAAATGAACAAAGTTTGATAATTATTAAATATATGTATGTATTTTATGAGGTAATGTGTAGAATGTGACATGAATAAATTGTACTCAAATTGTTCAGATCCTTAAATTACCTTACATACGCACATCAAAACTTTCTCTTTTGATCTTACCCGAGTTATCCCTTAACACGAACATAAACTTTGGTGACTGTCCTTCGGATTGGTGTATCTTCGCTAAAACCTTCTTCGCCGCTCTAGCCTCATATAAGATTTCAACAAAGTCTGATATAGCAAAATCCAACAAGGAATCTGGAACGTCTGTCACTGTATCATCCAAACTATCAGAGGTGTTGGCATAACCACTCGCCATTATCTCCCTGAATTGCGGCTTATTGCGCTATGTTGAATCGTTTTATTTACTTCCGCATTCACTCCATGTAAACTGTACACGTTCATACACTGGGTGCTTCCTTGGTCCCGATATAAAAAGGTTTTGTTTGACTTTTTGGTACCAGATTTTTTTCTACTACGTAACAGAGTAAATCTCCACAAAACAGAGTCGGCAATACCATTAATTTCACAATTTGTATCACTTCTTAACGAATCAAACAAAACCTTCCTATAAAATTGCATTCTAAACACTATTTTATGACTTGAAATTCTTTCAGTGACGTCATAAATGAGAATCAAATCAAATCATTGACCAAATTCTAGGAATTATTGTAGAAAAAAATCCGATACCAGAATCAAACAAAACCAAATCCTATCGGGACCTATAGTAAAAGTCAAACAAAACCTTTTTATATCGGGACGAAGGAAGCACCCAGTGCCTTTACCTTATATACAGTTTTCCTTGAAGCTTTAAAACGCAAAAAGTTGAAATTCAAATGTCTTGCATACTTGCACATGTAAAGGCAGTCTCGCAGGATGCAAGAATTCAACCTTCGATAACCTCAACTGTACATACTGAAGACCTAATATTGTAGCCTAAGGTATAGCATTCAAACTTTCCTGTAGTGTGATAAATCAATATTAACATTGACATCTGTGTTAGAGAAGTTATATTATTTCGTTTATCATATTTCATGTGCTATTATCTGTATATAAATCGATCAAAATCTAAAATGTCAAATCTGTAAAAACTCAACAAGTAAAGGGTGTTAAGAAAGTTCGTTCCGCACTTTACCACATGATTTGAAAACAATTTGTAGGCAAAAACTAATGAAATGATACATTTTCCATGCATCTGTTCCATTCTCAGATACAATATAGCAGTTGAAATGCTGTCTAACGTCGAGTTCCTTCACAGATGTATATTTTCTAAGGAAACTGTATTTCACAAATTTTGGAATAATCTGATTTTCTGAAAAAATTGTGAAAATTTTGACATTTGATATTTCTTTACGGGTTTATAATTAAAGCTATCACAGAACTATTATAAACGGCGAATAAGTAGTTCATTTAGGCTTTATTCATTAAATTATAGAAGATTTTTACGCATTGGTTTTGGCATGACAAAGATATTTACTAGTGTACCCCCATTTTTGTGTAAAAGTTCAAGGGTTAGAAAATAGGTGCCAGTGTTTGAGGGTCATTTTTTTCAAGATCAGGTATCTGATTTAAAACAAATTTGCTTTTATCTTTTCACAAACATCCAGATTAAAGTCTGATTATGTCATTTTTTTAGTTTTGAAACATTAAAATTAAACTATCAGGAAAACAATTTTTGCGCGGAACGAACTTTCTTAACACCCTTTATAAGCGTTTCCAAAACGCTTGCGATCTTTCAGCACTAATTTCACTGTATGACCACATATAAATCAAGGGCGATATCCACAGACTGAAAAGACTCTGACAGCTCGGTTCAATGTGAACTTTCATACTCAAGCCGGCATGCGGTATTTAGGGTGACCCAATCGAACCTGCCTCGTCCAATCAAGTACGACCGGAAGTGTGGTCGATTAACAACAAGATTCCAGCCCTGTTCAATTATATATGCGCTCTCGCACTGGCGAGATTGCAATATCCAAGTACTGGTACTGCTATTCCATTACTTATGAAACAAACGGTTCGGCATACATACATACACACACACACACACACACACACACACACACACACACACACATACATTTGCTCAAAAGATAGATTGTTGGCAGTTTTTAAGGGATACTGAAAGAACAGCTAACTTCGCAATCCGAGGTCGAACCTAGCCGAAATTCGGGATGTTATGGTTGTTCTTGTTATTCCAAAGTATGAAGCATATCCAATCACAAATAAAGTTGCTAGAGTGCCCACAATATTTTCCCAATTATAACTCAGTGGGAGCTAACTGTTGCAATCGAAACCAGAGTTCTGGCCAAAAACCTAATGCAACCTTTCCCCATCATCAATGATGCTTCAAATAAAAATTGATAACAATTGGCCTTGTTGTCTTAGAGACATTCAAGATTGAAATTGTGAACGGACGGACGCACGGACGCCGCCTCGACTACTATACTATAAGCTCACCTTGTGAGCCCTTCGGTTCAGGTGAGCTAACAAGTATCCCGATAGTATCCCGATAGTGAAAAACATCCATGATCATGCCAGAAATATCTTGATTTACAGTGTCGTTACCGTAACACAGCCTAGTATGACCCATATATCTTGCCCATGCAATGTACAGAGATTTTTTCACCTGAAAAAAAAATTGAAAATTTCGTCAGAAAAAATGTCATTTTTTTTTATTTTTGCTCAAAGCATAGGTTGTGAGTACACGTTTGAACCGCCTCGTCGATGCGGTTCTAATGGATACCCTCAATCTATGTTTTGGATCAAAATAAGAAAAATAGATAAACGTCTGCAAGCCCCAGTTTTACTTTATAAAAGTGGGGCTTTAAGAGGTATACTTTTCATGATTCTAGCGGACAGCAAAACTTTGCCATTTTTCAAAGACCCGTTATGATTAGTCAATAAGCTAGGAATGTTTTCTGTAAGAGCTGAACAAATAGAATTAAGATGGAGATCGTTTAAGGACAGTATACATATTAATGAGAAACAGAATGGGCCATACAGTCATCAGGAAAACATGTCCGTGTAATGTATACCCCCTTAAACCCCACTTTTATATAGTAAAACTGGGGTTTGCAGGGGTACACCTATTTTTCTTATTTTTGCTTCAAAACATAGATTGTGGGTACTCGTTAGAACCGCCTCGGCGAGGCGGTTCTAACGTGTACCCACAATCTATGTTTTGAGCAAAAATAAGAAATATCAAAATTTTTCAGCGGAAAATTTTCATTTTTTACAACTTTAAAAATTTCTTTATATTGCATGGGCATGTTTTCGTAATGGTCATTTCGGCGACTTTAGCCTCGTCGGTGACCCTTTTTAGATTAAAAAAAAATTGGCAAGTTGAACACGGAACCAATGAGACTCTACTGTAATTTTGAAAATTTCAACAGGGTAGTCGATATATAAACTAGCTTTATCGAAGTGGGACCTGATAATATTAAATATTGCTAAGAAAATCAATCTAAACCGACGATAAATTTCTGATTTCTTAGAATATCCTCGGTATCTCAAAGGACCTAATGGAAATATTGATCTGCACTATGTGTGATATACGGGGAGAAGTTTTAAGGCTGCCACACGGCACAACACCAACTGCAGTAATAGCAAAAAAAAAATAATAATAATAATAATAATAATAATAATAAAAACACCGAGAACTGAGGAAATCTCACAGCTCCTGCACACGTGAGTCTGAGCCGCCTCGTGGGAAAACCAACAGTGTGGTTTCCGATCAAGTCTGACACAAACCGGCCTGTATGTACAGCTACAGAAGCCGGCTAAAAGCTTGAAATTTTGGAGTTAAGTAGAGGAGTTGTGCTATCCGAGTAGCTAAAACAAAGGCGCTGATCAGCTTCGCGGTTACCGCGAAGCTGATCTGCGCCTTTGTTTTCGCCTATGCAGATTGTTGGTTTTCCCATGGGGCGGCTCAGTATCATGTTGAGTTTGCTGACAGTCAGTCTTTTACCGGTCGCGCAGTCTGCATGACACAAAGCCTTTGCACCCAACCTTTACGAACCGAGTCTCAATCAGTGTAGCTCGGGTATTGTAAGCATTGCTTTTAATGCAAGCCTGTGGTGTATCCGATCTTGTTACATATTAAACGTCATAGCCACTATGTAAGTTAGGTATGTTTGTTGACGGTGCGCATAACCTCACTGACCTACATTGGCAAACGCTAGAAACATGTTAAATTAAAGTAAAATTTGAACCAAAAAAAGAACAAAAAGCAAATATTAATTCCAAAACTGTTAAAGGTAATTACAGCTGTATCCATTGACCCTTGGTACATGAAGAATTATATAGGTTATGATTTGGGACGTGGAACGTCACCAAAGTCAATGGCAGTGCCTCATTTCTTTTTTTTTTTTTTTTTCCTGGGCGAGACCAGTATAGCTTGACCATCATAATATGGCCGGGTGTTTGGTAAATATTTTGGTTATCGATGTGTATTTATAAATTTGATGACGTATACGGAATCCTATGCGAGTATTTAGACAACTATTGATCGGTTTATCGGAATTCGTGAAGCGTGGTAATTAACAAATACTTTCATATCATTTGAACGTCTGCATTAGAATTTGGTGTGATGGTTAGACCGCAGGACGTAGGATCCGACCATCGGGGGTTCGAATCCCTTTAGATATTTTTCTGAGAGTTTTTCCATTTTTTATTTTCTTTTTTATTTTTATTTATTTTTTTCTTCACGCCATTCCCTAATCATCACTCATACTTTCATGCAGTTCGTGTTTTACATGATAATCTAGATTCTTTTTTCGCAATGTAAAATCAATCGTTGTTTGGCTCACGTACGGCAGATACGCTTTCGGCCGGTGACGATTGTTCTGGTGACGCGACATTGACCGACGAGGAGACTGTTTCCGCAGACGAAGGTGTGACGGCCTGTCATCATAAGTTGAAACTATGATTTAATGTGTGACATGTCATGAAATAACCTAAAAGATGCAGACAATGCGGTGCAAATAAGCATAGTATACTATAGTTTCTATGTCCGTAAAAGATATACTTGGAAATTCAAATATACTTTGTTTAGTCCCATAAATCTGCAAGGCGAATCAATTAAATAAAATATCAGAAAATATAACACCATAAAAGATAAAGAAAGAAAAAAAAATGAAGATAAAGAAGAGCACTCTATAATATTATAAAAATATCTTTGATGGGATTCGAAACCAGGTTGTCTCTTAACGTCAAAAATACTTTCTCTTCCAAATGAACTAAACTGCTCCTCTACCTACTGAGCCAATTCCTTTCTCTAATTTTATTAAGAACAACATGTCAATACATTACAGTAAATAATCGGTAAATTGTTTGGAAAACACCTATGATAAACGGCGATCTATAAAAAGCTATATGTTGACAAATAATATAACCATAACACCGCCAATTTTTCGTGGTCAAGCTATACTATAGGAGGTTGTTTTTTTTTGTTTTGTTTTTGTTGTTCCGGGAGCACCCGAAGGCTCAACCGGAAGGAGGTTTTAGGAGAAGCCCGGGATCGAACCTGCGACCCCTGGTTTACAAGGCGAGTGACTTTACCACTGCACCACGGAGGCTGTACCTGTGTCAACACTTATGCTTGAAAAGCATGTCTGTATATCATATCAATTATATCTGAGTCGCGACGCGAGAAAACCGGTCTTCGGGGTTTCCGACCAGGCTCGACACAAAACGGCCTGTCGAGCTACAGAAGATAGATAGAGGCTTTAAATTTTGGATGTAACTAGTAGAAGAATTGTACTATCCGTGTAACGAAAACAAAAGGCGCTGTGACTGCGAAGCTGATCTGCGCCTTTGCTTTCGCAATGGGAAAGCTCCGATTTTCTCATGACGCGGCTTGACACAACAACAATTTGTTTTCTCATGCGATGGCCCAATTGAAATCTAATCACATGCTTTTGAGTGCATGTATAAAGTATATGAGCCATAACATGAAAAACACCACTAATTCTTTAAAACATCTAATTACTTGTATGTCCGATTTACATCAGTAACAGCAGATATTTCGGTCTGATCCAAGACAGCTTGACACCAGTTGGTCTAGTTGTGTACGTTATTATGTCAGGCTATACACTTACTGCAGGTGAAAGAGTGGTTTTCACGGACAATGGCCATTGTTGTGAAAGTTATAAATAGATTAATTAAACTAAATCCTGTAAGACTTATTTATAAATCTTCATATTTTTTTTTTTTTTTTTTTTTTTTTTTTTTTTTTTTTTTTTTTTTTTGTCGGACCAATGTCCTACTTGTCTAGGTCGGACCAATGTCCTACTTGTCTAGAGGGTAAATAGTACATGAACCAAAAAGAAAAATCATAATCCACCAAATCAGGTTGGAATACAAGACTGCCACTAGTACAATGAATGATGATAAAGCTACTACCCAGGAAGCCAATCCCCATTTTGGGGAGAGGAGGTGACATCACCTGCTATAGTTGGTTTGAATACAATTTTGGTTAGGCTTTGCCATCCTATTGAAGGCCTTGGTGGACTGCTCACGGAATTTTTTTGGCGCGATGGTTAAATTACACATTGTTTCATGCTATTTGAGCTGCCTACGTATTACAAACGATTTCTAGATATATGAACATATCCTTTGTGTTTCAGATCATAAACTGCTGAATTTTCTAGTCTAGAGCAATGCTAGGTATCACAGATAAAGCAGTAATCTTATTATATTCTTTAATTCATACTTTTGCAGCTATTGTTTTAGTATTTATGATGTTGAATTACCCCACCCACTTACATAATAATATGAATCATGAAATTTAAGTAAATGCACAGTGATTCGTGAGACATTGAAGAACAAATCAATATGTGATGTGCTCATAAACATTATACATGTATTTATATTTATTTTTGTCATTCAGTTTCTGAATAAATTTACATCTGTTCATCATTATTATGACCAAGTCCATGGTCAGATTACCGTTTCCTATAAAATGTCATATGTAAGTTCTCATTGTTCCATAGGCTGGATCATGCACACCTTTAAGCAAGCGGCTATGAAATACTACAATTGTATCTAGTTAGTTGTACATTATGGTCATATCAATCATTTGATACCAATTTCAGCTATCTAGGATTTTTGGTTGCTGACATATAAACGTTTCTGTTGGTATACCCCCTCTATGTTTGTGTGATATGTATCTAATATTTTAAGTTATCATCAATATTTAAACAACAAGATAGTTGAAATATTCATTTATCTTATCATTTGGTTATAGAACATTATCATGGCAATCATTCGATGCCAATTTCAGCTCTCTAGGATATTTGGTTGCCGAGTTATAAAAGTTTTGTTGGTATACCCCCTCCATGTTTCTGTGATTTTTTCTCATATATTTAAAGTTTTTATCAATATTGGAAAAACAAGTAAGTCAGATTGTTTGTGTGTCTTAGCACATGGTTATAGAACATTATCCTAGCAATCATTTGATACCAATTTCAGTCCTCTGGAGCATTTGGTCACAGAGAAATTGGCAGTTTTATTGGCATACCCCCTTCGTTTGCCAGTGATTTTTCTTTTATATCTTAAGTTTACTTAAATATTTAAGCAACAAGAAAGTCAGCTTGTTAATATATCTTATTACATGGTTATAGAATACTGTCATAGCAATTATCTGATACCAATTTCAGCTCTCTATGGCATTTGGTTGCTGAGATATACACATTTTTATTGGTATACCCCCTCTATTTTTCTGAGATTTTTATCTAATATTTAAAGTTCTCATCAATATTCCAACAACATGAAAGTAGTATTATTTATGGTTCTTATCTCAAGATTATAGACATTATTATAGCAATGATTTGATACCATTTTCAGCTCTTTAGAGCTTTTGGTCACTGTAATATTTTCAATTTTATTGGTATACCCCCTTATTTGCCAATGATTTTTTCTCTTATATCTTTAGTTTTCTTAAATATTTGAGCAACAAGAAGGTCAGCTTGTTAATATATCTTTTTACATGGTTATAGAATATTGTCATAGCAATTTTTTGATACCAATTTCAGCTCTCTATGGCTTTTCGTTGCTGAGATATACACGTTTCCATTGGTATACCCCCTCTATTTTTCTGAGATTTTTATCTAATATTTAAAGTTCTCATCATATTCCAACAACAAGAAAGAAGTATTATTTATGATTCTTATCACAAGATTATAGAACATTATTATAGCAATTATTTGAAACCAATTTCAGCTCTTTAGAGTTTTTGGTCACTGAGATATTTTCAATTTTATTGGTATACCCCGATCATTTGCCAATGATTTTTTCTCTTATATCTTAAGTTTGCTTAAATATTTGAGCAACAAGAAAGTCAGCTTGTTAATATATCTTTTTCATGGTTATAGAATATTGTCATAGCAATTATTTGATACCAATTTCAGCTCTCTATGTCTATTGGTTGCTGAGATATACACGTTTCCATTGGTATACCCCCTCTATTTTTCTGAGATTTTTATCTAATATTTAAAGTTCTCATCAATATGATAACTACAAGAAAGAAGTATTATTTATGATTCATATCACAAGATTATAGAACATTATTATAGCAATTATTTGAAACCAATTTCAGCTCTATAGAGCTTTTGATCACTGAGATATTATAAATTTTACTGGTATACCCCGATCATTTGCCAATGATTTTTCTCTTATATCTTAAGTTTTTTTAAACATTTGAGCAACAAGAAAGTCAGCTTTTTAATATATCTTTTTACATGGTTATAGAACATTGTCATAGCAATTACACTGAAGAGCTTTAAAAACGCAAAAAAGAGAATTGGTATTTTTTGCACCAAGAACATTTTTAGTCTTCCTTAATAGATGAAAGGGGTCGGTTACTGTACTCTCCTTTTATTTTTACATGAAACCGGTATTTGAAACGTCACTGACCACCTAAAGGAATAAAAAGTTATTTTACACCTTTTGCTATGTGGCGCCTCGTTGAATTAATGAGGAAAAATATTTGACCATTTCACACGGAGCTTGTAGTAATCCATATATTAAAAACAATTAAGTTTTACTTTTGTCTCATTTTTTACCATTCTACGGGTGTTTGAAAATGAATTATCCGGCACAATTGAATTTTTACAAACTTGATGACATATATGTGACGTCACGTGACGTCATATTTACCATCTTTCATTTATACGGCACTACAGTAGTCCCTCCCAGGCTATTGGAACAGTGAAAGGTTGACGCCAGTCTGATCAACCGAACTTTTCACGTCAAGGCACTAATGTCTCTAGAGGTTTGACGTAAAAAACGCTATATTACGTCAATTACGTCGACCAAGACCTTTCAGAAAAGCTAGCATTATTGCCAGACAATCAAGGCAACTGACAAAACCTTTGCTTTTAATGAAATATCAATGCTCTTAATACAAAGGAGCAAATAGTAGTCGTGCTTAATATCGTTTGCAGTTTTGGATTTTAGGGGTATCGCTATTTTAAGGACTGTTGTTTCCACATTACTCATTATTTTGAAATAAAATTCACAGCATAGTTTACAAACATATCAATGTTTATGTGTGTCAAATTTCATTAAAATCGAACAACTAGAAATACGAAAAAACATTTGAATTACAACTTTTGCGTTTTTAAAGCTTTTCAGTGTATTTGATACCAATTTCAGCTCTCTATGGCTTTTGGTTGCTGATATATACACGTTTCCATTGGTATACCCCCTCTATTTTTTGAGATTTTTATCTAATATTTAAAATTCTCATCAATATTCCAACAACAAGATAGTAGTATTTTTATGGTTCTTATCACATGAAAATAGAACATTGTTATAGCAATTATTTGAAACCAATTTCAGCTCTCTAGAGCTTTTGGTCACTGAGATATTTTCAATTTTATTGATATACCCCCTTCATTTGCCAATGATTTTTCTCTTATATCTTAAGTTTTCTTAAATATTGGAGCAGCAAGAAAGTCAGCTTATTTATATATCTTAATACATGATTATAGTATATAGTCATAGCAATCATTTGATGCAAATTTCTGCTCTCTATGGCTTTTGGTTGCCGATATATAAACATGTCCGTAGGTATTACCCCTCCATTTTTGCAATTTTTCTCAAATATTTTAAGTTTTCATCAATATTCAAACAGCACGAAAGTCTGATTATTTATGTATCATATTTTGTGGTTGTCATTGCAATTACTTGTTACCAATTTCAGCTCTCTATGGCTTTTGGTTGCTGAGCTATAAACGTTTCTGTAGGTATACCCCCTCCATTGTTCTGTGATTTTTCTCTAATTTTTAAAGTTCTCATCAATATTTGAACACCAAGAAAGTCAAATTATGTCTGCATTTTATCACATTATTATAGAACTTTATCATATCAATCATTTGATATGAATTTCAGCTCTGTAGAATTTTTGGTTGCTGAGATATCAGCAATGTTGTTGGTATACCCCTTCATTTATCTGTTATTTTTCTCTAATATCTGAAGTTCTCTTTAATAATTGAGATTAAGATAGCCAGCTTGTTTATATATCTTATTACATGGTTATAGAACATTGTCATAGCAATCATTTGATACCAATTTTGAGCTCTCTAGATCTTTTGATTGCTGAGGTATAAGCAATTGTGCTGGTATACTCCATTTCTATGTGATTTTTTTCTAATATATAAAGTTCTCATTGATATTCAAACACCAGGAAGTCAGTTTGATTACATGGTTATAGAGCATTGTCAAAACAATCATTTGATACCTATTTCTGCTCTCTAGGTCTATCAGTAGCCAAGATACATGTGGTAATATAGGGGTAACACATTACTTCCTCTGCTTATTAGGGGTGGGGGTGAGCATTCTGTGATTTTATGTGACACAAATGGGCATTAAAGTGATCCTCTGACCAAACTGGCACCCATGAGCATTTGTTCTAAGGGTGCAAGGTAAGTCCTATAGATAACCCACCCCAAACACTTCAAATGGCAATGTGAGAAGCCAAGTTTTGCTTAAATTAATTTTGGCAGACTTTTTTCCGCATTTACAAATCATTGTGTTGTCTCTACATGAGTAAATAAACTTTGAAAAGGATGTAAACAGAGTAAAAAGCAATAAAAATGTTATGAAAATAATGATGACATCAACATTTGTTGATAAAAATGTACTGATAAAAATATATTGATTCTCATAATTGCACATAAAGTTTAACATATACATTAAGTGGGGTAATTCAATGCCTTAAGATGACACATAGTTTACTGAAATGACACATTTACAGCTTTACACATGGGTAAGACATACTCAGCCGCAATCAGACAAGACAAAATGGCATCAGGATAGTATACAATAATGAAGAAACATACTACAAATATGACTGTTCGTAATACAGTTGTGTACTGCATTTCAGCTGTATAACAAATAATACGTCTAAATACCGTCTGATTAAAGCATCGCGCCAAAAAATTTCCAGAGCAGTCCACTTAGACCTTCTTTTGGAAGGTCAGAGCTATCTAAAAATGCATTCAAAACAACTATAGCAGGAGATGTCACCTCCAACCTTTTTTTTGCGGGCTCCCTGGGTAAATGTCTGATTATAATGTTTTAATCACTGTGTCTAATGGGAGCTAGTATTTATATATCAAGAAAAGATTAATGCATTGGGGTTGAACGTCCCAGTCAACATCTAGTTTAAACATATTTATTCAAATACATGTAAATCACACACACCATACATTTACATACATTACAAATTAGGATTAGAATAGAAGCTTAAAGCTTATTTAATTCTTCTCCTGTCAACATTTTTCAGTTATGCCGGGACGGATCAAGAAAAGATACTCGATCGATGATAATTTCAGAACAAAGTCGAACAGTTCTGTCAGAGGTAACATCAAGAAAACACGTCCTCATGTTGAATCCCATTTTTATATAAAACGGGGGTATGCAGGGGTATACCTATTTTTCTCCAAACATAGATTGTGGGTACCCATTAGAACCGCCTCGGCGATGCGGTTCTAACGTGTACCCACAATTTATATTTTGATCAAAAATAAGAAACATATCAAAATTTTTCAGCTGAAAATATTCAACCTTAACATCTTAAAACATTTCCATATGAGCCGCCTCATGGGAAAACCAACAATCTGCATGTGCAAAAACAAAGGCGCAGATCAGCTTCGCGGTAATCGCGAAGCTGATCAGCGCCTTTGTTTCCGCTACTCGGATAGTACAATTCCTCTTCTATTTAAATCCGAAATTTCAAGCTTCTAGCTCTTTTCTGTGCTTGTGCAGGACGGTTTGTGTCGGACCTGTTCGGAAACCACATTGTTGGTTTTCCCACGAGGCGGCTCATATATTGCATGCGTTTTCGTAATGACAACGGCAGTGATTAATAAGATGAGCGGTCGCCCTTCGTTTGCTTCATTATGTATGGTTAATCACTGAGCTAGTTTGACTTCGTAACGACAGAACCATCCTACACAATACGTTCCTTTGTTCCCATTGTCCCACCTAACATTCACCAATCCATGACCAAGTTCTGTAACAGTTCCTTCTCCTCCACCGTCCCGGTTCCCATCACACCAGTTTCTGCCCCGGACAACACGGGAACCTACTCTGATCAATGCACCATTCTCATCAGATCTTACCTCTGTTACACTCAAATTTCTGACATTTTTGGCATTCTTTTCTGACTTTCTCTGTGTTCGTGCTTTCAGCTTCTCTGTCGGAGCTGGTGGTGTGTGACTACCCACATTTGTCGTCAACGTCTCACATTTGGGTTCGGGGCTAGGAGTTGATGTCCCGCCTTGAGGCGACAAGAGGGTTTCTAAATGCTCCTTCAGCAATCCGTCAGTAAACGAAGCAGGTAGACCAATGATGTCCATGCGGTAGATCTTCTCTGATCCCTCCAGTAATGGTTCATAAGGCTCTATGTCTAATACCGTTGTCCCTAGCTTTATTGGTCTCTTCTTCAGAACTTTTTCAACGCTGGAACGATCACAAAACTCGACAAAAGCAACATTTTTGTCCCGAAGTATTGTTACACTCTGAACAGGACCTCCTCCTTGTTTCTTGGTTGTCTCAAAAAACATTTCCAGTAAATCCTCATCAGCTGTTGCGGGAACATTCTTGACTAATAGCGTTTTCGTTTTCTTTGAATCATTGTTGGTGGTTGACGTGAATACGGGTGGCTGGCCTGGAAATATAAAACATCCAATCTTTGACTTATTAGTTGTAAAATTAAAGCAAAAAAGACTCGTGAAAATGAACAAAGTTTGATAATTATTAAATATATATACTCAACAAAAGAAGTTAAGGAAAATGTGTTCAAGTGCTTATTACAAGAAATCTAGTAAGGTTTTGGAAATTCAAACTTCAGAATGTTATAAAATGTCTTCTTATCTTTCCAATGAGGCCTTATTGGAACTTATAGCACCTGCAATGGCTGAGAAAATCAATGTCAAAGTTTACAAGTCGTCAATCCAGTTTTCACAAAATTGCAGTATTGTTTGGTTTGAGTAAAAAGTGTCAATACAGACTCTTGCCTTAATCGCATAGACTCTGAAGAATAGTTTTCTCGTGTCAATTGATCCATGCAAAAAACAAAATAGGGAGCCCGGTGGCATAGTGGTAGAGCATCTGACTCGGTATTGAGAAGTCCTGGGTTCAATCCCCATTGGCGGCACCGCATTGTGTCCTTAAGCAAGACACATTAACTCCATAGAGTACTGGTTAACCCCAGGAAGCAGTGGCTACGTCCCAACATTACTGAAAAATTGTCGACTTGGATGTTAAACCTCAATACAAACAAAACGAGATATTGATGTATGCCATCCCGCTTTTCCTGCACTAGCATCATTTCCTAGTGGATTGCAATATCAGGCTGCAATACGCCACAGCCAATTGCCATTTCCTTAATCTGACCAACAATATGCTGAATTTGGGGCTGAGGTCTCACAACATGAATCATGAAAATGCTTGGTGTCAGAATTCCACACCAGACCCTACCAGGCTGTCCAAGGATGTGCAACATTTGTTGAGTGGGAGGCATGTCTGGTGAGTGTGTTGCCAAGTCCTTGACCACAACACTGTTCTGACGTAGGTAATCTTGGGTGGTCCTGGGACGATTTCTTCTGACATTATCATCCTGGTACCAACAATGGTACTGGTGTTGAAAATGCTTAACAACAGGTCTGCTCACAACAGTGTTTGCACGGTACAGCTTTTCATGAGAAAATGTTTCCACGGAGATAAGGTTATTGTGTTAAAAAGCTACAATGACAGTTGATACACAAACAGAACAATATGGCAATTTTGTGAAAATGGGGGGCACGACCAGTCAACTTTGACATTGATTTTCCAAGCTTCTGTAAGTGCTATTGTCTGAAATAAGCACTCATTTGAAAGACAAAAAGACACTTCATAATAATATTAAGTGCACAATTCATGAAATATAGCAGTTCTTGTGTCACAGGCTCTCAAACACATTTTCCTTAACTTTTTTTGTTGAGTATATGTATGTATTTTATGAGGTAATGTGTAGAATGTGACATGAATAAATTGTACTCAAATTGTTCAGATCCTTAAATTACCTTACATACGCACATCAAAACTTTCTCTTTTGATCTTACCCGAGTTATCCCTTAACACGAACATAAACTTTGGTGACTGTCCTTCGGATTGGTGTATCTTCGCTAAAACCTTCTTCGCCGCTCTAGCCTCATATAAGATTTCAACAAAGTCTGATATAGCAAAATCCAACAAGGAATCTGGAACGTCTGTCACTGTATCATCCAAACTATCAGAGGTGTTGGCATAACCACTCGCCATTATCTCCCTGAATTGCGGCTTATTGCGCTATGTTGAATCGTTTTATTTACTTCCGCATTCACTCCATGTAAACTGTACACGTTCATACACTGGGTGCTTCCTTGGTCCCGATATAAAAAGGTTTTGTTTGACTTTTTGGTACCAGATTTTTTTCTACTACGTAACAGAGTAAATCTCCACAAAACAGAGTCGGCAATACCATTAATTTCACAATTTGTATCACTTCTTAACGAATCAAACAAAAACTTCCTATAAAATTGCATTCTAAACACTATTTTATGACTTGAAATTCTTTCAGTGACGTCATAAATGAGAATCAAATCAAATCATTGACCAAATTCTAGGAATTATTGTAGAAAAAAATCCGATACCAGAATCAAACAAAACCAAATCCTATCGGGACCTATAGTAAAAGTCAAACAAAACCTTTTTATATCGGGACGAAGGAAGCACCCAGTGCCTTTACCTTATATACAGTTTTCCTTGAAGCTTTAAAACGCAAAAAGTTGAAATTCAAATGTCTTGCATACTTGCACATGTAAAGGCAGTCTCGCAGGATGCAAGAATTCAACCTTCGATAACCTCAACTGTACATACTGAAGACCTAATATTGTAGCCTAAGGTATAGCATTCAAACTTTCCTGTAGTGTGATAAATCAATATTAACATTGACATCTGTGTTAGAGAAGTTATATTATTTCGTTTATCATATTTCATGTGCTATTATCTGTATATAAATCGATCAAAATCTAAAATGTCAAATCTGTAAAGACTCAACAAGTAAATTTATAAGCGTTTCCAAAACGCTTGCGATCTTTCAGCACTAATTTCACTGTATGACCACGTATAAATCAAGGGCGATATCCACAGACCGAAAAGACTCTGACAGCTCGGTTCAATGTGAACTTTCATACTCAAGCCGGCATGCGGTATTTAGGGTGACCCAATCGAACCTGCCTCGTCCAATCAAGTACGACCGGAAGTGTGGTCGATTAACAACAAGATTCCAGCCCTGTTCAATTATATATGCGCTCTCGCACTGGCGAGATTGCAATATCCAAGTACTGGTACTGCTATTCCATTACTTATGAAACAAACGGTTCGGCATACATGCATACATACATACATACATACATACACACACACACACACACACACACACACACACACACACACACACACACACACACACATACATACATTTGCTCAAAAGATAAATTGTTGGCAGTTTTTAAGGGATACTGAAAGAACAGCTAACTTCGCAATCCGAGGTCGAACCTAGCCGAAATTCGGGATGTTATGGTTGTTCTTGTTATTCCAAAGTATGAAGCATATCCAATCACAAATAAAGTTGCTAGAGTGCCCACAATATTTTCCCAATTATAACTCAGTGGGAGCTAACTGTTGCAATCGAAACCAGAGTTCTGGCCAAAAACCTAATGCAACCTTTCCCCATCCTCAATGATGCTTCAGATAAAAATTGATAACAATTGGCCTTGTTGTCTTAGAGACATTCAAGATTGAAATTGTGAACGGACGGACGGACGGACGGACGCACGGACGCCGCCTCGACTACTATACTATAAGCTCACCTTGTGAGCCCTTCGGCTCAGGTGAGCTAACAAGTATCCCGATAGTGAAAAACATCCATGATCATGCCAGAAATATCTTGATTTACAGCGTCGGTACCTCAACACAGCCTGGTATGACCCTTATATCTTGCCCATGCAATGTACAGAGATTTTGCACCTGTAAAAATTGAAAATTTCGTCAGAAAAAAAAAATGACATTTTTTATTATTTGCTCAAAGCATAGGTTGTGGGTACACGGTAGAACCGCCTCACCGAGGCGGTTCTAATGGGTACCCTCAATCTATGTTTTGGATCAAAAATAAGAAAAATAGGTAAACGTCTGCATACACCAAATAAACTATATAAAAGTGGGGCTTAAGGGCGTATACTTTACTATGATGCTAGCGGACAGCAAAACTTTGCCATAATTTTTCAAAGACCCGTTATGATAAGTCCATAAGCTAGGAATGTTTTCTGTAAGAGCTGAACAAATAGAATTAAAATTGAGATCGTTTAAGAGCAGTATACATATTTATGGCATACAGAATGGTCCGTACCGTCGTTTCAGCGACTTGAGCCTCGTCAGTGGCACTTAAGATTAAAAAAGGAATCGGCAAGTTGAACACTGAACCAGTGAGATCTACTGTAATTTTGAAAACTTCAACAGGGTAGTCGATATATAAAAATAGCTTTATCGAAGTGGGACCTGATAATATTAAATATTGCTTAGAAAATCAATCTACATGTAAA
Source organism: Rugalucina vietnamica (assembly GCA_964017185.1). Lineage (NCBI taxonomy): Eukaryota > Metazoa > Mollusca > Bivalvia > Lucinida > Lucinidae > Rugalucina > Rugalucina vietnamica. The sequence goes on along the minus strand of OZ024878.1, from coordinate 44,904,699 downwards.
CCGACGATAAATTTCTGATTTCTTAGAATATTCTTGCTGATCTCAAAGGACCAAATGGATTTTTTTTTCTCATGCGGTTGTCCATTTACCTATGACTGTATGAAATCTGCTCACATGCTTTTCAGTAACTGTATAAAGTATGCGCCATAGCATGAAAACTTGACACCACTGTATCCGATTAAAACATCTTTCACTTGTATGTTATGTCAGTCACAGCAGACATTTCTATTTTCTGCTTCATAGTGCTGATCAAAGACAGCTTAAGGACAGAAACCAGTAATTGTAACGTTGCATGCGATTGGCCCGAAGTGTGGGCAGATCTAACCCGGTAAATTTAAGCTGTAATGCTACCTACGATTGGTCATAAATGCCTATCTATCAACCGTCTTTAATCACACGAAAGAATAACCTTTCTCGAATATTTTGATATATTGTGTGATTCAGTCGGCTGCTGTTTTGCCATACAAAGACCAAATTGCGGATGTAGTGATTTTTGAATAATCACTTATTCATTGTTGAGCTATTTTGGGATGTCCCTAAACAGCGAAAATTACCGTCCGTAAATGCTGGCTAACACCCTATTTTGGCTGCAGTTGTACACAGCCTGGGGGCGTTCTCTCGTCTGCTGAATGTGTTGGGGTCCACTATAGGTTGTGAAGCATATGAATGAGTCTTGCTTTAGGGCAAATTACAATGGGAGTCTATGGGAACGATATTTATAGGTCTCTGCCCTAAAGATAATATCATCTTCAAGTGTGCTCCCTGATTCGACACTGGAATGAAACTCCGTTTGCATGAACCTATACCCTATTCGTATTTTTCCATGACTTCACATCTGAAGCTCAAGGCGGAACAGACAGAAACTGACCATCCTCGAATTTTAAAACAGAAAAATTCAAATAAAAAATGCACTTAAAAACAGACCGAAAAACAGACAAAATAAACATAAATCACAACAGAACAGCCTTGGAACGGTAACTTAAGAAATGATTTGAGTGCTTGAACCATATTAACTGGACCAAGCCTCACCTTTTGCCTTAGTAGGGGTTCCCAACACCTCTTGGAAGTCAACAAGGCGCAGTAATGGCCCCTATAATGTATAATTTAACTTAAATGATTTTCATATTTTTCGCGTTTTCTTCTGACGGAATAAAGTTAAAATCAGCATGACAGTGCACCACAATGTTAGAATGAAAAGAATAGTACAGTATAGTTAACAGGAAAATTGAAGGTCAAGGTCACAGCTTTTATCCGTTATTTTGTCGAAAATAGGTAAGTTTGGTGCAAAAATCCAATTTTAAGGGTAAAATTGTGATTATCATAAAGGTCAAAGGACAGGGTCATTGAATTGCCTTATTTGACTTTTCATGTAACAGTCCTTAGCAATTAGATACCAGAATGAGTGGTGCGCCAATGTTTTATGTTTAATTCAGAGGCTTTATCTTTACCGTGAGGAGAGGCAAACTTGTCTTTGCCTCTCCTTATTGAAGTAGGGGGTCGGTTGACGTTTTGAATAGCTCCAAGACTATGATCATACATTTAACCAAGCATCAAACAGCACCGTTGTTATTGTAAGAGCTTTCTTCATTGTATAATTGCAACATCTCGTCAAAATAAATTAAATAATGGGTGTCTTTAGGACAGAGACAATTTATTGTAACGTTGCATGCGATTGGACCGAAGTGTGGGCAGATCTACCGCGGTATTTAAGATATAACGCTACCAACGACTGGTAATAATGCCTATCTATCAACCGTCTTTTATCACATGAAAGTATAACCTTTGTTGGATCATATTAGTAACAAATCATATATGTAACACATTTGTAACGTACATGATCACATTCGTAACAGATAAAGTGTGTTACGAATGTGTTTGTCCGAAATGGGGGTTGACATGAGAAGCATATATGTAACAGGTTTAGTTGTCTATTTGTATTCAAACAATTAACTGCAATAGCAACATCATTATATTCTTTACACTATTTATTTTATTCGTGATTGCAAAACAATAGTTAGCACATTAAGCTAATCGCTCTCTTCCGCCGGGAACATATAATAGTATAAATATCGGTACAGTACCTTGTTGAAACACCAGTATCCCGATAATGAAAAACATTCATGATAATGCCAGATATATCTTGATTTACAGTGTCGTTACCATAACACGTATGCCCCCAGCCCTATTCATCATTAGTACGAAAACTTGCTCAAAACATAGACTGTCAGTGTGGGTAAACGTAGAACCGCCTCGGCAAGGCGGTTCTAGCGAGTACACACATCCTATGTTTTGGAGCAAAACTAAGAAAAATATCAAAAATTTCCACTGAAATTTTCATTTTTTACAACTTTAAAAATCTCTGTGTATTGCATGAAACTCTGTGCGTAGAGGTTGGGTGCAAAGGCTTTGTTAGGTATAATCCTGCAAACCCATTTTTTTCTATATAAAAGTGGGGTTCAAGGGGGTATACTTTTCACTGACATGTTTTCCTGATGCAATCAGTGTAGCTCGGGTATTGCAGGTATGGTTTTTCATGCAAGCCTGTGCTGCGTCCGATCTCGTTACATAAAATCAGTATCTAAATGTCAGTTACGTACGTTTGTTGACGTGCGCATTACCTCACTGACCCAAAATGGCAAACGCTAGAAACATGTTTAATTAAAATCAAATCTGAACAAAAATATTGATTCCAAAACTGTGATGTAGCCATTGACCCCTTGGTAGCATTAGGTTATGATTTTGGCCGTTTAACGTTACCAAAGTCAATGACAAAACGAATGCTAGGTGTCCCATTTCTACTGTGACTGTGTGAAAAGCATGTCTGTATATTACATTTATTATTTTGCAAGTCATCAATAGCTCGACACGACAACAATTTGTTTTCTCATCCAATGGACCATTTTACTTATAAATGTATGAATGGCCACTTGCTATATAGTGGGGGTGGACAGGGGGGTACCCAATCCCCGCTTCCCTCCCCCTTCTCCGCCACTTCCCTCCCCCTTGGTCCCCAGTTCCCTTCCCCTAAAACCCCACTTCCCTCCCTCTCTGTTTCACTTCCCTCCCCCAGCCATCTTAAAGCCTCGCCACGACAACTTAATCCTTTTATATTCCATGAACTATATCAAAATAAAGCATAATGAAAAGAAAAGTACATCATGTACAATATGACACGTAAAGTAGCGTCTCAACTCTTTATTATACCTTACACTGCAGCATGCAAATGCTTAATATTATATAAACGCACTCAAGGTCTGGCCAATTTCTGATCATCACCTCAGGTATCCGATTTTGTCAAGAGAAACTGTACCAGAGTGTATCTTGTAAAAGAATGTTAAGAGGGACACCCCCTGTGTGACTCCAATGAAGCTACTCAAGGCATACTAAAATGCAAGCCTCTGGGCCTTTGATTTAAATGAGTGCTTAAAATTCCCAAATGCCAATGATTAGAAGAGACTTTTCCAGAACAGAATAGTTCTTGAGAAAATGCATTTTGTTTTCAGCGCAAAGTATCTAGTGTATTAAGATCCGTGTGATGTTGACCACTGAGTACGCCTTAGGTTGGGTTGTCGGGGTCAGGTATTCGTCTTTGTCAAGAAAAACTGTACCAGCGTGTATCTTTTAAAAGAAGGTTAAGAGGGACTGCCTCCTGTGGTACTCCAATGAAGCCCCTCAAGTTCGTCCAGCATATAGCCTAACCTACTGGTGTTCTTACCTGTTAGGATCGCCCGCAGGTCAGCCTTGGCTCAGTCCCCTGCACTTTCTCTCTCGACCTTAGTAATCTGAGTGCAATTACAGGGATGATAGATAGGAGCTACGTACTCAAGCTGAGGTTTAACAAATGTTCTGTTCGTGCAACTTCTTTAGTTTTTCTCCACCTCGGTTTTTCGAGCAGGAATTTCTTTCTAATCTCTCCATTTCCTGATCACTGCCTACTTTCACCTTTCCTCAGTATGTGTAGGTGTCAGTGCCAAATTGTGCATACGAAAACCCAAAGTTTTATGCAGTGGAATCAAGTGAGGGAACAAAAAGGCTTGCGACATTAATTTTCGAAAAAAGAACTGGGTGTCATTATTGACAAGTCAATGTCATTCATTGAATATCAGCAGCAAAGTATCAATTGTCCTTAGAAATATTGGGCTAATATTCAGAACCTTCACCTTTATGGATAAGAACATGTTTTTGAACTTGTATAAGACAAAAATATCGCAAGAATTAAGAAAGTAATGAAAAGATAAAATATTATTTGTCGAAGACATCTCAGATCATTTTTGACCTGCATCCGGGTTTTTCCCATATGGAAGATGAAAAAGGCAACACACTGCATCTCCTTAAAAAGTACTTTAAGATGATGTTTTTTTACTATACAAGCCTTCATTGGTCCTTATTGTTATTCATTTTAATCGCTTTGTGTGTCACGAAAGCTTTTGCAAAGAAAAATTAAAATCTAAAATCTGTGGATTTTGAAATTTTATGATCAATGCAGGCCATCGTAGATAAGATGCGTTCGGATTTTCTCCATTAAATATAGGCGTGTTCGGATCAAAGGCTCTGCTCAACAGAACGAGTCGTTTCGGTCCAGCGACTCTTAAGGACTCTCGCCGTAAGGACATTTGAAAAGCATTTCCTCTCAGTCATGTCTGGAGTTGGCTCTGTAAGAGTCATACTGTCTGTCTGTCTGTCTGTCTGTCTGTCTGTCTGTCTGTCTGTCTGTCTGTCTGTCTGTCTGTCCTGCATCCTGTACCCTATTGCAGAACAGATATTAATCTTCGACAATTATCTTTTTTAAAAGATGTTTCTTGTTTCCTATATGCCGTATACAATAAATTGACCAATACCTGTAGACGTGCTAGTACGACTTTTGTCCCCCTTGGTATAGTGCGCCCCCATCTCGTGTACGCCAAATTGGTGTGGTCGCAACAATACAAAAATGTGCTATCATAATTGAAAATGTTCAGCATAGAGCGACCAGAGTGTCGACTACTTCCGTGCATGAAAGGTAAAACATAGTGAACGACTGAAATGTTTAGGACTTCTTTCATTAGAATGCCGAAGAGAAAGAAGTTTACAAGATCCTAAATAACATTGATAAGGTTAATAAAACTAAACTGTTCACAATGTCACATAATATTGGTACCAATGGCCACCAATTAAGATATACAAGAACAGATACAGACAAAGTTTGGGGAAATTACTTCAGCAAAAGAGTTGTTGACCTATGGAATAAGCCACCTGAAAACACAGTTATGGCAAATGGGTAATATCACAAATGTTAGCTTTTGATCTTATAGCCTTTTTATCCATTGCAATCAGCATGTTCATCAATGTAGGTCTACTTGTTCAAAGATTGTAATCAGCATGCTCTCCGTGGTACTTATTCACAAGAGGCTTCTCTGCGACTTGTAAAACAGCAAAATGCAATATCTGCACATTATAATCAGCATGTTTTTCATGGTACTTTGTGGTGCAGCGGTAAAGGTCTTCACACGATCTAAACAATTTCGTACTTGTCATTTCATTCAATGTCATTTTCCAACGAAGGGATGTCAGATACTAAATGGCTGAGTGGAAAAATGATGGTAAGTAGCAAATAAGTGTTGTAAAGACTCGCAATATCATTTAAAGCCCATAAATAAACGAATTAAAGCACCAACGTAGACTATTATCAATGAAATAATTGATAATTATCCCGCCACCCCTATCCCCCACCCCGCCCCCTCTTCCCCCGTCCCCCGCCCCCTCTCTCCCCGTCCCCCGCCCCCTCTCTCCCCGCTCCCCGCCCCCTCTCTCCCCACTTCCCGCCCCCTCATCCCCCGTACCCCCGCCCCCCTGTCCACCCCGCCTATATAAAGTGTATGAGCCTTAACATGAAAAAGCCACTGAATCATTAAAGCATCTAATTACTCGTTTGTCAGACTAAGATCAGTAACAGCAGGCATTTCTGCCTAATCCTAGAAAGCTTATGACACACGTTGTCTAATTGTGTACATGATTATTCCAAGTTATACACTTTATGCAGGCCAGTGAAATAGTGGTTTTCACGAACAGTGGCCATTAATATTGTTGTGAACGTTATAAATAGTTTATGTAAATTGTGTTAGATATTTAGTATAATCTTCATTTGTTTCATAGTTTTATTTTTATTTCGGACCAATGTCCTACTTGTCTAGGGTAAATAGTACATGAACCAAAAAGGTGATGCACACTCTCACAAAACTCGTCATAATCCAACAAATCAGATTTGAACACAAGACTGCCGCTAGTACAATGAATGATGATAAATACAATGTCTGATTATATTGTTTAAATCACTGTGACATCTAATGGGAGCTAGTAGTATTTATGCTATAAAGAAAAGATTAATGCATTGAGGCTGAACGTCCCAGTCAACATTTAGCTTGAACGTATTTATTTAAAATAAATGTAAATCACATACATATATAAATCATACATTTACATACAATACAAATTAGGATTAGAATGGAAGCTTAAAGTTTATTTAATTCTTCTCCTGTCAACATTTTAGCTCACCTGAGCCGAAGGCTCACAAGGTGAGCTTTTAGTATGGTAGTCGAGCCGTCGTCCGTCCGTGTGTCCGTGCGTTCACATTTTCAAACTTGAATATTTCTAAGACAACAAGGCCAATCGTGATCAAATTTTATCTGAAGAATCATTGAGGAGGGGGAAAGGTTGCATTAGGTTTTGGGCCAGGTCGGATCAGAACTCTGGTTTCCATGGCAACAGATAGCTCCCATTGAGTTATAATTGGGAAAATGTTGTGGCCACCCTAGCAACTTCATTTTTGATTGGATCTTCTTCATTCTTGGGAATCACAAGGACAACTATAATATTTCGGATGAGTTCGAATTTCGGCCAGGTTCGACCTCAGATTGCGGAGTTAGCTGCCCTTGAGCGTCTGGAAAAATCCCCACAGACTTATAATGAGAAATATGTTGTGGCCACTCAAGCGTCTTTATTTTTCATTGGATCTTTTTATCATTCTTGCAGGTAATAAGTACAACTATAATACCTCGGATGGGTTCGAATTTCAGCCAGATACGACCTCTGACTGTGGAGTTATCTGCCCTTGAGTGTTTGAAAAATCAATATGTTGTGTTGTGGCCACTCTAGGATCTTTGCTTTTCAGTGGATCTTCTTCATTCTTGCAGGTAACAAGAATAAGTACAATATCTTGGATTAGTTTTGAATTTCGGCCAGATCAGACCTTTGACTGCGGAGTTAGCTGCCCTTTAGTGTTTGAAAAATCAATATTTTGTATTGTGGCCACTCTAGCGCTTTCAATTTTGATCGGATCATTCTTGGAAGAAACAAGACTAACCATAACATCTTGGATGGGTTCGAATTTTAGCCAGATTCGACCCTGGACTGCGGAGTTAGCTGCCCTTTCATGTTTAAAAAAAAAACAATTTTTAGTGTTGTGGCCACTCCAGCATCTTCATTTTTGATCAGATCTTCAAAAAAAAAAAAAAAAAAAAAAAAAAAAAAAAAAAAAAAACTTTATCCAGTGACTGTACTTGTTGAGCGATCGTTGCCCTTGGGCTGATAGTTCGTCATTCACTAATGAGAAAGACCATCATTATTTCTTGAATAGTGCTGATGTGTGTTGGTGAGTTCTTTGATGGCTGACTAGGCCAATTCTGGCTCTAAACTGTCGGTTGCAAGTAGAGCAAGTCAATGTCATAGAGTCTGATGGTGGCACATTTGTGTTGGCTTTGCGCTCTCTTCGCTTTCTTTCAGCTTCACAGATTCTCTTCTTTTCATAAAGAGCTGCTCCTTTGTTGATGAGACCTCGCCACTTTGATCGCTCCTGTGCAGTCTGTTCCCAGGACCCCATTGGTATTTCGAAATCCTTCAGAGAGGCTTTGAGGGTGTCTTTGTAGCGTTTCTTCTGGCCACCTTGAGAGCGCTTTCCCTCCTGTAGTTCTCCATAGAAAACTTTCTTTGGAAGTCGCGCATCAGGCATTCTTATAACATGGCCAGTCCATCTTAGCTGTGCTAGCTTTAAGACTGTATGCATGCTTTGCATCCCTGCTTTCGTCAGGACCTCTGTGTCTGGAATCTTGTCCTGCCACTTGATTTTTAACAACTTTCTCAAACAGCTTAAGTGGAAATGGTTAAGTCTTTTTGCATGGCGTTGGTATACTGTCCAGGTCTCACATGCATACAAGAGGATTGGCAGTACCACAGCCTTGTAGACTTTCAGCTTGGTGTCAAGCTTGATTCCATTTCGCTCCCAGACATTTGCACGGAGTCGTCCGAATGCCACACTAGCCTTTGCAATTCTGGCAGTGATCTCATCATCAATATGCACTGCTCTGGAGAGAGTGCTTCCCAGGTAGGTGAACTTGTCAACAACTTTCAGTTTTTGCCCATTCACAGTGATGGTTGGTTCATTATATGGCTTTCCGGGCGCTGGTTGGTGTACAACCTCTGTCTTTTTTGTGCTGATTGTGAGATCATAGTTATCACATGACTGTGAGACTTGATCCATGGCTCTTTGCATTTTTGCCTCTGTGCTGGCATTCTTATCCATATCATCTGCATAGAGGAGCTCATCTAGCACATCAGTCTGGACCTTAGTTTTGGCTTGCAACCTTCTGAGGTTGAATATGTTGCCATCAAAACGGTACCTGATTGGAAAACCAGTGTCACTGTCCTGAAAAGCATCCATAAGCATGGCAGAAAACATCATGCTGAACAGTGTTGGTGCCAGAACACAGCCTTGTTTGACCCCATTTGTTACTTCAAATGGTTCAGAGAACTCTCCATCATTTTGCACACGTGCCTGCATGCCTTGGGCTACTTGTTTAGTTTAGACGGATCAAGAAAAGATACTTGATCGATTATAATTTCAGAGCAAAGTCGAAACAGGTCTGTCAGAGGTAACATCAGGGAAACATGTCTGCATGTTGAACCCCACTTCAATATAGTAAAATTGGGGTATGCAGGGTATACCTATTTTTCTCCAAAACATAGATTGTGGGTACTCGTTAGAACCGCCTTGCCGAGGCGATTCTAACGTGTACCCACAATCTATGTTTTGATCAAAAAGTTCACAACAAAGTCGAAACAGGTCTGTCAGAGGTACATCAGGAAAACATGTTCCCATGTTGAACCCCACTTTAATATACTAGTAGTAAAACTGGGGTATGCAGGGGTTTACCTATTTTTCTCCAAAACATAGATTGTGGGTACTCGTTAGAACCGCCTTGCCGAGGCGATTCTAACGTGTACCCACAATCTATGTTTTGATCAAAAAGTTCACAACAAAGTCGAAACAGGACTGTCAGAGGTACATCAGGAAAACATGTTCCCATGTTGAACCCCACTTTAATATACTACAATAGTAGTAAAACTGGGGTATGCAGGGGTATACCTATTTTTCTCCAAAACATAGATTGTGGGTACTCGTTAGAACCGCCTCGGCGAGGCGGTTCTAACGTATACCCACAATCTATGTTTTGATCAAAAAGTTCACAACAAAGTCGAAACAGGACTGTCAGAGGTACATCAGGAAAACATGTTCCCATGTTGAACCCCACTTCAATATAGTAAAATTGGGGTATGCGAGGCGGTTCTAACGTGTACCCACAATCTGTGTTATGAGCAAAAATAAGAAAAATATCAAAAAATTTTCAAATTTTAAAGCTGAAAAAAAAATCTATATATTGCATGGACAAGTTATTTAATGACAACGTCAGCGACTACTTTGAGCGTTCATTTGCTTCGTTGCATGAACTAGTATATACGGTGTACACTTCACATATACAATAACAGCTGGGGTACAAATTTTGTCAAGTCACATTATGTATAGTTAATCACTTAGCTAGTTTGACTTGGCAATAACCGGACACTCCTATGTGCTATTTTCCTTTGTTCCCATTGTCCCACCTAGTAAAACTCAAGTAGTCTCCTCCACCGTCCTCATTACAATTCCGCCAGTCTCTGGCCCGGACAACACGGGAACCTACTCTAATCCTTGCACCATACTCATCACAGTAGTGATCTGGTATTAGTCAAAGTCTAAATTTATGCTAAAAAATCCGACATTTTTGGTATTCTTTTCTGACTTTCTCTGTGTTCGTGCTGTCAGCTTCTCTGTCGGAGCTGGTGGTGTGTGACTTGCACCATACTCATCACAGTAGTGATCTGGTATTAGTCTAATATTTCCGACATTTTTGGTATTCTTTTCTGACTTTCTCTGTGTTCGTGCTGTCAGCTTCTCTGTCGGAGCTGGTGGTGTGTGACTTGCACCATACTCATCACAGTAGTGATCTGGTATTAGTCTAAAATTTCCGACATTTTTGGTATTCTTTTCTGACTTTCTCTGTGTTCGTGCTGTCAGCTTCTCTGTCGGAGCTGGTGGTGTGTGACTACCCACATTTGTCGTCAACGTCTCACATTTGGGTTCGGCGCTAGGAGTTGGTGTCCCGCCTTGAGGCGACAAGAGGGTTTCTAAATGCTCCTTCAGCAATCCGTCAGTAAATGAAGCAGGTAGACCAATGATGTCCATGCGGTTGATCTTCTCTGATCCCTCCAGTAGTGGTTCATATGGCTCTATGTCTAACACCGTTGTTCCTAGCTTTATTGGTCTCTTCTTCAGAACTTTTTCAACGCTGGAACGATCACAAAACTCGACAAAAGCAACATGTTTGCCCCGAAGTATCTTTACACTCTGTACAGGACCTCCTCCTTGTTTCTTGGTTGTCTCGAAAAACATTTCCAGTAAATCCTCATCAGCTGTTGTGGGTACATTCTTGACTAATAGGGTTTTCATTTTCTTCGAATCATTGTTGGTCCTTGACGTCGATACGGATGGCTGACCTAGAAATATAAACGATCCAATCTTTGTCGTGTAAGTCGTAAAAAGTAAAACAAAAAGACTCATGAAAATGAACAAAAAGGTAAAAGTAGGCAATGATCAGGAAATGGCGCAATCAGAAAGATATTCCCACACCATAAAACGAGGGGTGGGAAAACTAAAATGACACTTAGTTACGTATAACAAGAAAACATATCGTAAGCCGAGTGAGCAGCTATTCCCCCAATAGGCGGCCACTCAGTTACTCGAACTGCACTGAAAATATGAAAACGTACATAAGGCTCAAACAGCACAAAACCTCGACTCCAAAACACAATACAATTAGAACCACAACAGAAATATTGCCTTGGAACGATCAGTAATATAAAATTTGTTCACAACATTTAGTAGTTGTTCGTTCCTCATGGTGAATCTCTAACTAGTCAAAGTTTGATGATTACTATAACAAAGTAAATGCATGTAGGTTGTGAGGTCATGTGTGGATTACACACATGTGTATAAAATGTATCCGAATTTTTCAGATCCTTAAAATTACTTACATACACACATCAAAACTTTCTCTTTATATCTTACCTGACTTGTCCCCTAACATGAACATAAACTTTGGTGACTGTCCCTCAGATTGGTGAATCTTCGCCGAAATCTTCTTCTCTGCTCTAGCCTCGTATAAAGTCTCAACAAAGTCTGATATAGCAAAGTCCAATAAAGCATCTGGAACGTCTGTCACTGTATCATCCAAACTATCAGAGGTGTTGACATAACTTCTTTCCATTATTTTGCTCGTGCTTGTTTTCAGTCCATGGTTATTGATTGCGCCTGTATTGTTGAAATTAACCGCATTGAATTTGATTTTAGGTATAGGTTCTCTTATTCAAACCTATATGTACGGTTGTATGATTTCTAATGTATAGAAGGATTTTATCAATACCAATTATGAAGTTTAAAATAAAATGACAATGGAATGAATATGCTATAATCCAATTTTGTAAACATGTCATGTTTTGTACTTTTAAATATCGACTAATCCACGAAAACGGGTGTGCAGGTCAACAAGCAAAAGCAGACGATTGACAGCGAAGATTTTCGTTCAAGTCCGTTATGAAGTGAAGTTCGTATTAAAACATGTGCTTTTTCTTAGATGGTTCGTAATTGAAATCTAGTCTAGTGGTAATGTGTCCGTCCTCCAATAAACTTAACTTTTAATGGGGGTGGAGGTTCGAAACGGTGCATGTATGTGTACACGTGGAGTGATTGCTGCCGTCACGTTCAAGCCAAGGAAAGCGAGTACTGGAAGACTGACATCGCCGTTGAAGACGAAATCGAGCAGATAATAATACAGATCGACCCAGACTCGGACGTCAGCTCAGACGAGTAGACAATGTTGTTGAGGATACAGCGGAGATGTACGCTGAAAATTCGGCAAGAGGAGAAACAACTGGCACCGCCGGAGAGGAGGGCGAGACCATAGAAACAGCGGGGGGAAAGGGCGAGACAACGGACACAGCTGATTTGCCGTGATTGCCATATGTTCTGTACATTATAAAAAATTTGAATTAAATCATTCACACATATACAGACAAAATGTTTTAAATAAGTACATGTAATAATAAGAGGGAAAATAATTTGGAAAAAAACGCTCTCACGCACACACGACAAGATACAAATCAAAAAGAAACAAAACGAAACAAACAAACAACAACAACAACATCAAAAACAAATAAAAATAGGTTCGAACGCATACACCAAAACATATATTTGTCCTCCATTGAGAAAACAGTGATACATGACCGTACCCTCACGGCTATGTCTCTATCACGTTTGTCAGTGATCGAGTATGAGCCATGTCGACCCGGGGACACCCAGAACTAACCGTGTAAACCAGCTAGCCGTCTATGTTAAGCGCAGTTCCGATTCGCACATGCACACGTCATTTACATGTATAAGAATGCGACGCAGCAGGTACTTCTAATACGCTACCGTACGTGATGTACGTAACGATAAATACATGTACATCACGAAAAGACGGTGTTTGAATGGTGTAGTAATCGCTGCTGCTCTTGCAGATCATCAAACTACATTTTACTAAGCAATTACATACGAGCCTTCACATGAAAAAAAAAAAGAAAAGAAAAGAAAGAGAAAAAACAACAACAACAACAAACAATCAAGTTAATACTCTGCATGCGAGTAGATAGTGGTCTGAAGTTTTATGCAGTACCATCATGACCCACCCTGGGTGACCTTGAGGTCAAGGTCAAGGACTTAGAAATTTTGTGTTAAAGTTTTGGTTAAAGTTTTTATAAGTCTATATCTCTTGAACATGGCGATGGATCAAGTTGATACTTTTCATGTGAGTAGATAGTGGTCTGAAATTTTATGCAGTACCAACATGACCCACCCTGGGTGACCTTGAGGTCAAGGTCACGGACTTTTTTGTGTTAAAGTTTTTGGTCAAAGTTTTTATAAGTATATACGTCTTGAACATGTAGATGTATCAAGTTGACACTTTGCATGTTTGTAGATATTGGTCTGTAGTTTTATGCTATATCACCAGGACTCACCTGAGTGACCTTGAGGTCAAAGGTCATTGGTCATAGACTTTGATAGATTTAGTAGCAAAGCACAAGTCTGGCGAGCTTCGCTGTCCTGCGACAGCTCTTATAAGGTGTATACTTTTTCATCGAGCTTGTTGAAAACAGAATTGTCACAGGTGCGTAAAAATGAAACAACAACTGACGTTCCTTACGTTCTAAGACAATGAATGAATATCCAGATTTACACTAATGACTACCCAAATTTTCTGTTAAATATACATGTAGGAGTTTTAATTTCTGAAGTTAGTTATTTTGCTATGTCTGGACGGCCCCACCGCTCCTGGGGTTTTCACCAGTACTCTGGTTTTAACGTGTCTTGCCACCAGTGTGGATCGAACCAGGACCTCTTCATCAGGAGTCCGATGCTTTAGCACTATGCCACCGCGGTCCCCTGTTTTCTGAAGTGAAACAAATAAACTTTGATGAAGTCAAGTGAATGGAAACGTCAGAAATAACCAAAAATACTGTAGCAATGTCGACTGATGTCACTCGCCTTGTAAACCAGGGGGTCGCAGGTTCGATCCCGGGCTTCTCCAGCCCGTCGGATGGGACTTAAAACCGAGGTCCCGTCTCCACATGACCTTAGCTGTTGGTGGGACGTTAAACCCCAATCAACCAACTTTCTCATTAATATGTTCACTGCTCTTAAACGATCTCAGTTTATATTTTTATTGCTGCGTTCTAACACTTTCGTCACGGTGCAGGCAGGTGGGTCCCGGTTTTATTTCCGAATCGGTAAAACCCGATGTTAAACTGGTTGGTTCTTAAGGGTTTCGTGTCATGCAACGGTCTTGTGCTGGTGTTTCACGTTGTTGAAGAAAGTAGCAACCACTGAGATTCACGGGGTGAACCGGGACTCCAACGGATCCAAAACGGGCTTCAAGGTAGGAAAACTTTTTAAGGCCCCTGTTCATTATGGTGGAATCCCGGCGAAGGCCCGGTTTGTGTCGAATATCACGGTGTCGTCCCATTTACCCACAGTTTACTTTTGATCATCCCAGTTTATCATGGTCGAACCCCGGTGGTATAACGTTTTGCACTCGGTGTCGCCCAGTCAGTCTGCAACGGAATTTCACGGCTTGCCACGCATGTCCACGGTGACGTTATGGTTTTACTCCGGTTCAACACGAGCCATCCCGGTTAACCGTAAATAATCCTGGACTGTGATAACATAGCTTAAACATCTTCCAAACACCGTTTGATTAATACAAATGTGACGGCTCGCCAGTAAACCCCGGTTCGTCTCTGTATGCCAAAGATTTCCAAGGTGGCGTCACGGTTTATCCCTGTCAGTCGACGCGGTTCATCCCGGTTTACAGCGTAAAACGGGACAGTGAGAACAGGACTAAAACATCCCCCAGACATCGTCTGTCCAACTTTTAGCTGAATCATGTACATAAACACCATCCTGAACTTAACTTTGGTATCTGATTGAAGTCGCTCGTAATCAGCCAACATCGTCTTCGGTGCTATGTTCGTCATCCTTTCCGTGTACTCCGGCATTAAACTTTCTCCTACTGTGTAAGTTGGCAACGTCTTTTGTTTATTTGAAGGCTTTGGGCCACATTTAAAATTATTTCTGTTTGCCCTCTCCCTACCCTGTCTAGAAAAGCTGGGTAGGTAGGCAGGCTTATTTTTTTTTTTTTATTATTTATATGAAATCTTGTATTTTTGCGTTATTTTTGGTCAAAGGAAATAGCTACAATTTTGTCAAAGCTACTCACAATTACAGTTGCATTTTATGTTTTGTAGTGCTTGAACATAAGAAGTTAAGAACAAAATATCCAATTGGTGAGTAGGGTCATGGTTTAAATGAAAACACATTATTTTCTAAGGAAAACAATTTATCTAGACAGAAAAATAAAAAAAAAAAAATCTGCAGAAAGGGCAATAAAATTTTTTGAGTAGGCCCCTTTTTGGGTGAGTAGGTAGGGAGAGGGCAAACAAACAAATTTTTATTTTTGGCCCTGCCTACAAGAATAATTTAATAACAGTAATAAATTTTAAGATCAGGAAAATATGTCAATGAAAAGTATAAGCCAAAATTCCTATTTTTACGTTGTAAAACCGGGGTATGCAGGTGTTTACATATTTTTGATACCAAACATAGATTTTTGGTACTCGTTAGAACCGCCTCGCCGAGGCGGTTCTAACGTGTACCAATAATCTATGTTTTAAGCAAAATTATTCAAAATACCATATTTTCCTCATGAAATTTTGAATTTTCTTACTTACTTTATAATATCCAAGTACCTTTGGGAAATTAGCACAGTAGGAGGGTCTAGTTAATTGTCTTTAGAAAGGCGAGTTTGCATGCTTGTTAAGTTAAATACATGTGAGCCGCGACATGAGAAAACAAACAATCTGCTTATGCGAAAACAAAGGCACTGATCAGCGCCTTTGTTTTCATTCAATAGATAATACTATACCTCTACTTTCTAAATCCAAAATTCCAAGCCTCTAGCTATCTCCACATTGTTGGTTTTCTCGTGTCGCGGCTCATGTTTTTAAAGGCTCCTTTTTTGCTTATATCATATTAATTTGGTCACCATCGCATTTGTAGAATTTATCATGGTACTAGAAATTTCACAGAGCTGACGATTTGCTAATAACTTTGCATTGATGACCAGTGTAGATCCCTGAAAGATTCGAACATGATTTCCAACAACGCATATGAAGATATGAAGATATGGAATTAAAAAGATAAAGGTTAGATCCTTTTGAAGCAGTGAAAATGTTCGAACTTGGGAAGGAGGGCGATGGACCATATTGCGCAAATTCAGATATGAAACCATCACAGTGACCCACCTCATGAATACTGGCAACGAAACCCAGACGTGTGTGCTGCCATTTCAAGAATTTACGCCGTGGTAGTATTAAAGACTTGAAGTCTACCTTCATGGGAAAGAGCTTATCGAAAGGGGATACTCCGAACTTTTGCTCATACATAGGCTCGGATCCAGCATCTGCTTCGTACCCCAAAAATATCTGGTCTGAGGGTATTTGAAGGACACCCCAAAAAATACGTGAATTCGCTATAAAAACCAACAATTCGTAAAGCAAAACCCCATAAAAATAGTCAAATTTTGAAGTGATCCCAAAAAATATCTGAAAAAAAAAAATGCCCATGCCCCAAAATATTCACATTTTCTGAAAACCCCCAAAACTATGGAAATTCAAAATTTTGATCCCCAAAAAAGTCCGCCGAGCCTACGTATATGGAAATTTTTAGAGTACCCCCTCCACCCCCGGGAGCTCTTCGTATGTAATGTCATTTTTCATGTTTCGTCTGTCTTGTTTTGTCAGTTTCTTTCCTGTTTCTATCTTAATTGGGTTCTGGATCATAAAACAGTTGAACCCCAGTGAGGGGCAAATGTCTTTGGAGCGCAACGACTTACAGA
The DNA here is from genome assembly GCA_964017185.1 of Rugalucina vietnamica. Lineage (NCBI taxonomy): Eukaryota > Metazoa > Mollusca > Bivalvia > Lucinida > Lucinidae > Rugalucina > Rugalucina vietnamica. The sequence continues at coordinate 44,887,861 of OZ024878.1, read as the reverse complement.
CAAAATAGTTGTGGCGAAAAGACTTGGTTAGAAAATGAAAAAAAAGGAAATGATTTACAGGATGAATTGCCTAGCAGAAGAAATGGGTTGGGGCGAAACGACTTGGGTTAGTTTCGGACTTTCAACACCGTGAAGCAAAACAAGTTCTACCGATGTTAAGTAAAAAATCTTGTCTATTGATTTTAACCGCATCATAACGAAAAAGCTACATAATGGAGTTTGTTCATAACATAATGAAGTTTGTACATAATATAATGAAGTTTGTACATAATATAATGAAGTTTATACATAACATAATGAAGTTTGTACATAATATAATGAGGTTTGTACATAATATAATGAAGTTTGTACATAATATAATGAAGTTTGCACATCATATAATGAAGTTTGCACATCATATAATGAGGTTTGTACATAATATAATGAAGTTTGTACATAATATAATGAAGTTCGTACATAATATAATGAAGTTTGTACATAATATAATGAAGTTTGTACATAATATAATAAAGTTTGTACATAATATAATGAAGTTTGCACATCATACAATGAGGTGTGTACATAATATAATGAAGTTCGTACATAATATAATGAAGTTTGCACATAATACAATGAGGTTTGTACATAATATAATGAAGTTCGTACATAATATAATGAAGTTTGAACATCATATAATGAGGTTTGTACATAATATAATGAAGTTTATACATCATATAATGACGTTTGCACATAATATAATGCCGTTTATACATCATATAATGACGTTTGCACATCATATAATGACGTTTGCACATACTATAATGACGGTTGCACATCATATGATGAAGTCTGTACATCATAAAATGGAGTTTGTAAATCATATGATGGAGTTTGTATATCATATAATGAAATATGTACACGGTATAATGGAGATTGCTCATCATAAAATGAAATTAGTTCATCATATAATGATGTTTGTACATCATATAAAGACGTTTTTACTTCATATTAAGACGTTTTTACATCATATAAAGAAGTTTGTACCTCATATAAAGAAGATTTCACATCATAATGACGTTTGCACATCATATAATGAAGTCACATCATAGAATGACGCACTCACATCATATAATGACGTTATCACATCAAATAATGAAGTTTGTACATCATTATAATGACGTTTTCACATCATATGATGAATTTTGTACATCATATAATGATGTTTGTACATTATATAATGAAGTTTGTACATCATATTATGATGTTTCCACATCATATAATGACGTATATACATCATATAATGACATTGTTACATCATATAATGACGTTTGTACATCATATAATGACGTTTGTACATCATATAATGACGTTTATTGATCATGAGACAGCTATGGCGTTCCATAAACAAGTTTACTAAAATGCTATCTTCTAGACAAGGCTGAATTTAACCGTCGTTAAATTATATGTTTTTATGCAATAAGAACATAACTAATATGATCAGCCAACAAGTATACTAAAATGCTATCTTTTAGACAAGGCTGAATTCTTGAAGAGATAAGAAAGGTTACTCTGTAGACAAAAAGAAATTGCCAAGGTTATTTTTCTTGGTGAAGTAAATGTAGAAAATATATGATGAACATACGACGGGAGCCTGTCTATCATAGATGGTTTAGTTCTGCTTCTTTGCTGATTGTAAGGGCACTTATTCACATTATTTCTAACAATAACTCATGGTCTCTAAAAACAAAGCACAAAGGCCTTATATTTTAAGTGACATAGATTCAGAACATATAAGTTGAGCGCTAAAATGTTCTATTTGATACGTACACACAAGTCACCTTTTTGCGCTCAGAATTTTGTAAATAAAAGATTGGAACAAAAAGGTTCTATATGACATATAGCCCCTTTATCACCACCTTTAAGAATTAGATAACGACAAATCCACAAAGAATGCCTGTATTGTTTGATGCCATCTTCGCTGGCTTCATTTTGATATGTATTTAACAAGTGAAATAGACCTTATGTGGGATTTAGACAGGTCAAAGACTTCATTTGAGCCGCCTCGTGGGAAAACCAACAATGTGGTTTCCGAACAACTTCGACACAAACCGACCTGTACAAGCACAGAAAAGTGCAAGAAGCTTGAACTTTCGGATTTAAGTAGAAGAGGAATTGTACTATCCGAATAGCGAAAACAAAGGCGCTGATCAGCTTCGCAGTTACTGCGAAGCTGATCTGCGCCTTTGTTTTCGCCTAGGCAGATTGTTGGTTTTCCGATGTGGCGGCTCATTTTAATGTTTGTCATTTACGTAAAAACATGTGTATGTCGAAAGGTGATATGTACATCTTTCCTTATTTGTGCATGTTGTAAACATGTTGTGTGTGAGATAATTTCATAAAATAAAGACCATACAATTATACCTACGTATTCGCAAATTATTATCTATTGAACTCCGTAAGGATCTCTATTCATTAAATGAGAATTCTCCCTTATTGATAAATACGTCACTTTCAAAGACGAAAATGCCTAGCTCTTTACTGTTAATGTATTCTGATATATTTTGAAAGCCAATGATACTATTTAGGTTAATTTTACATTAGTTTGGGAATTTGCACTTCTAAGCATAATGCAATACACATAGATTAGAAGCAAACTTACTTTTGAACATAAACTGCAGATCTATTTATACATCTACAGAAACTAAATATCCTCACCCTGACACCGGTTTGACAAGAAATACGACCGTGAATTACAATTCTACAGTTGATGTCCTTAAAATTGTCCATAATAACTCTGCTTATTTTATCTCAAAGACATGTACATACATTTTCGCCTTACTGACCTTGTTTCCCCACCACCTAGACCCAGAATGCCACATTGACGTGTGTTTGTGAAAAACATAGCTAGATTGTAAATTAAAGATCAAGATTATGCATCTTAGGCTAACATTTCTTTCAAAATAAACTTTAAAAAATCGTCGTGTGGACATTGTTTAGTATTCGTATGGCAAACAAGCCCATTTTTGTTTGTTTGAAAAGTGCTGTTGACCAGTCCAAAGTCTAATGGTTCATTTTGTCCAAAGATGGGATCGGTTGCATTATCTGGATTCTGTTAAATAAGCCAAACTGTTTTATAAACAAAAAGTATATCTATTATTTCTTTTCCTATAATTGCTAGATTAAGCCCCAAACTCATAATTTGAAAAAAAAGCCTCCCAAATATGTAATTTTAGGAACTTTTTACATCTTATTCATAAAGATCCTTTGAATTTAAATAATGAATGCAAACTATGTGTGTTTTTCTCAAAATTGTAAATATGTGTACAGCCCCTTTTTGCTACAAACCATCGACATGTCTGCACCTTAGTTATGGCTTGCAATTTCCGTATGTTTAATAACTTGCTAATATCGGTACCGTGTTGAAAAACCAGTATCCCAATAATGAAAAACATCCATGATCATGGCAGAAATATCTTGATTTACAGTGTCGTTACCATAACACAGCCTAGTATGACCCCTATATCTTGCCCATGCAATGTACAGAGATTTTTTCACCTGTAAAAATTGAAAATTTCGTCAGAAAAATGACATTTTTGTATTTTTGCTCAAAGCATAGGTTGTGAGTACACGTTTGAGCCGCCTCGTCGATGCGGTTCTAATGGATACCCTCAATCTATGTTTTGGATCAAAATAAGAAAAATAGATAAACGTCTGCAAACCCCAGTTTTACTTTATAAAAGTGGGGCTTAAAGAGGTATACTTTTCATGATTCTAGCGGACAGCAAAACTTTGCCATTTTTCAAAGACCCGTTATGATTAGTCAATAAGCTAGGAATGTTTTCTGTAAGAGCTGAACAAATAGAATTAAAATTGAGATCGTTTAAGGACAGTATACATATTAATGAGAAACAGAATGGGCCATACAGTCATTTCGGCTACTTTAGCCTCGTCGGTGACCCTTTTTGGATTAAAAAAATGGCAAGTTGAACACGGAACCAATGAGATCTACTGTAATTTTGAAAATTTCAACAGGGTAGTCGATATATAAACTACATGTAGCTTTATATCGAAGTGGGACCTGATAATATTAAATATTGCTTAGAAAATCAATCTAAACCGACGATAAATTTCTGATTTCTTAGAATATCCTCGGTATCACAAAGGACCAAATGGAAATATTGATCTTCACTATGGATCATGAACGGGGAGAAGTTTTAAGGCTGCCACACAACACCAACTGCAGTTATAGCAAAAATAAAAAAAAAATAAAATAAAATAAAAAAAAAATAAATAAATAAAAAAAAAAAAAAAAACACCGAGAACTGAGGAGATCTCACAGCCCGTGCACACGTGTGAGTCTGAGCCGCCTCGTGGGAAAACCAACAATGTGGTTTCCGATCAGGTCTGACACAAACCAGCCTGTATGTACAGCTATAGAAGCAGGCTAGAAGCTTGAAATTTTGGAGTTAAGTAGAGTAGTTGTGCTATCCGAGTAGCGAAAACAAAGGCGCAGATCAGCTTCGCGGTGACCGCCTATGCAAATTGTTGGTTTTCCCATGGGGCGGCTCAGTCTCATGTTGAGTTTGCTGACAGTCCGTCTTTTACCGGTCGCGCAGTCTGCATGACACAAAGCCTTTGCACCCAACCTTTACGAACTGAGTCTCAATCAGTGTAGCTCAGGTATTGTAGGCATGTTTTTTTGTTTTTTGTTTTTTGTTGTTTTTTTTTTCTTTAATTCAGTTTTACGTCCCTTTCAAGATTATTTCAGCTCATATGAGACGGGCCAATCAGTAGGTGGGGCGAAAACGGAGAACCCCGAGAAACTCGCAAGCAGAACTTGGCTTGTCTCACATGTGGCCAGAGCGGGGCTCGAACCCACACCAGACACAGCGGTGAGATGATCGAGTGATTAAGAAACAGCGCTCTTAACCGCTCGGCCACGGGGGCCGCCGCATGGTTTTTAATGCAAGCCTGTGGCGTATTCGATCTTGTTACATAAACGTCATAGCCACTATGTAAGTTAGGTATGTTTGTTGACGGTGCGCATAACCTCACTGACCTACATTGGCAAACGCTAGAAACATGTTTAAATTAAAGTAAAATTTGAACAAAAAAGAACAAAAAACATATATTTTAAAATTCCAAAACTGTTAAAGGTAATTACAGCTGTATCCATTGACCCTTGGTACATGAAGAATTATAGGTTATGATTTGGGACGTTGAACGTCACCAAAGTCAATGGCAGTGCCTCATTTCTTTTTTTTCCTGGGCGAGACCAGTACTATAGGAGGTTGTCTTTTTTTTTGTTTTGTCTTTTTTGGGGTTTGTTGTTCCGGGAGCACCCGAAGGCTCAACCGGAAGGAAATTTTAGGAAAAGCCCGGGATCGAACCTGCGACCCCTGGTTTACAAGGCGAGTGACTTAACCACTGCACCACGGAGGCTGTACCTGTGTCAACACTTATGCTTGAAAAGCATGTCTGTATATCATATCAATTTTCTGAGTCGCGACGCGAGAAACCCGGTCTTCGGGGTTTCCGACCAGGCTCGACACAAACCGGCCTGTAAAGCTACAGAAGATAGCTAGAGGCTTTAAATTTTGGATGTAACTAGTAGAAGAATTGTACTATCCGTGTAACGAAAACAAAAGGCGCTGATCAGCTTCGCAGTGACTGCGAAGCTGATCTGCGCCTTTGTTTTCGCAATGGGAAAGCTCCGATTTTCTCATGACGCGGCTTGACACAACAACAATTTGTTTTCGCATGCGATGGCCCAATTGAAATCTAATCACATGCTTTTGAGTGCATGTATAAAGTATATGAGCCATAACATAAAAAAACCACCACTAATTCTTTAAAACATCTAATTACTTGTATGTCCGACTTACATCAGTAACAGCAGATATTTCTGTCTGATGATAAAGCTAAGATTCCAATGTCTGATTATAATGTTTTACTCACTGTGACATCTAATGGGAGCTAGTATTTATGTTATCAAGAAAAGATTAATGCATTGGGGTTGAACGTCCCAGTCAACATCTAGTTTAAACATATTTATTCAAATACATGTAAATCACACACACCATACATTTACATACATTACAAATTAGGATTAGAATAGAAGCTTAAAGCTTATTTAATTCTTTTCCTGTCAACATTTTTTCAGTTATGTCGGGACGGATCAAGAAAAGATACTTGATCAATGATAATTTCAGAACAAAGTCGAACAGTTCTGTCAGAGGTAACATCAGGAAAACATGTCCCCATGTTGAAACCCACTTTTATATAGTAAAACTGCGGTATGCAGGGGTATACCTATTATTCTCCAAAACAAAGATTGTGAGTACGCGTTAGAACCGCCTCGCCGAGGCGGTTCTAACGTGTACCCACAATCTGTGTTTAAAAGCAATAATAAGAAAAATATCAAAATTATTCAGCTGAAAATTTTCAAATTTTAAAGCTGAAAAAAATCTATATATTGCATTGGCAAGTTTTCCTAATGACAACGCCAGTGACTACTATGAGCGTTCATTTGCTTCGTTGCATGAACTAGTATATACGTTGTACACTTTTTCACATATACAAGAACAGCTAGGGTACAAACTTTATCATGTCTTATTATACATGGTTAATCATTCAGCTAGTTTGACTTCGCAATAACTGTACACTCCTAGTATGTGATACTTTCCTTTGTTCCCATTGTCCCACCTAACACTCACCACTCCATGACCAAGTCTTATAACAGTTCCTTCTCCTCCACCGTCCCGGTTCCCATCATGCCAGTCTCTGCCCCGGACAACACGGGAAAAAAGTCCGATCAATGCATCATTCTCATCAGAGTATCCCTCTGTTACACTCAAATTTCTGACATTTTTGATATTTTTTTCTGACTTTCTCTGTGTTCGTGCTGACAGGTTCTGTGTCGGAGCTGGTGGTTTTTGACTACCCACATTTTTCGTCAACGTTTCACATTTGGGTTCGGCGCTAGGAGTTGGTGTCCCGCCTTGAGGCGACAAGAGGGTTTCTAAATGCTCCTTCAGCAATCCGTCAGTAAACGAAGCAGGTAGACCAATGATGTCCATGCGGTTGATCTTCTCTGATCCCTCCAGTAATGGTTCATAAGGCTCTATATCTAACACCGTTGTTCCTAGCTTTATCGGCCTCTTCTTCATAACTTTTTCTACACTAGAGCGATCGCAGAATTCAACAAAAGCAACATTTTTGTCCCGAAGTATCTTTACACTCTGTACAGGACCTCCTCCTTGTTTCTTGGTTGTCTCGAAAAACATTTCCAATATATCCTCGTCAGCTGTTGTGGGTACATTCTTGACTAATAGGGTTTTCATTTTCTTCGAATCATTGTTGGTCCTTGACGTCGATACGGATGGCTGACCTAGAAATATAAACGATCCAATCTTTGTCGTGTAAGTCGTAAAAAGTAAAACAAAAAGACTCATGAAAATGAACAAAAAGGTAAAAGTAGGCAATGATCAGGAAATGGCGCAATCAGAAAGATATTCCCACACCATAAAACGAGGGGTGAGAAAACTAAAATGACACTTAGGTACGTATAACAAGAAAACATATCGTAAGCCGAGTGAGCAGCTATTCCCCCAATAGGCGGCCACTCAGTTACTCGAACTGCACTGAAAATATGAAAACGTACATAAGGCTCAAACAGCACAAAAACTCGACTCCAAAACACAATACAATTAGAACCACAACAGAAATATTGCCTTGGAACGATCAGTAATATAAAATTACTGGGGGTGGGTGGGCTGAACCCGGTTTTACAGGCGTCTAACCCACCCTCATCTTCTGCAGTGGTTCACAACATTTAGTAGTTGTTCGGTCCTCATGGTGAATCTCTAACTAGTCAAAGTTTGATGATTACTATAACAAAGTAAATGCATGTAGGTTGTGAGGTTATGTGTGGATTACACACATGTGTATAAAATGTATCCGAATTTTTCAGATCCTTAAAATTACTTACATACACACATCAAAACTTTCTCTTTATATCTTACCTGACTTGTCCCCTAACATGAACATAAACTTTGGTGACTGTCCCTCAGATTGGTGAATCTTCGCCGAAATCTTCTTCGCTGCTCTAGCCTCGTATAAAGTCTCAACAAAGTCTGATATAGCAAAGTCCAGTAAAGCATCTGGAACGTCTGTCACTGTATCATCCAAACTATCAGAGGTGTTGACATAACTTCTTTCCATTATTTTGCTCGTGCTTGTTTTCAGTCCATGGTTATTGATTGCGCCTGTATTGTTGAAATTATTTTCTAAATTACTACCTCATTGAATTTGATTTTAGGTATAGGTTCTCTTATTCAAACCTATATGTACGGTTGTATGATTTCTAATGTATAGAAGGATTTTATCAATACCAATTATGAAGTTTAAAATAAAATGACAATGGAATGAATATGCTATAATCCAATTTTGTAAACATGTCATGTTTTGTACTTTTAAATATCGACTAATCCACGAAAACGGGTGTGCAGGTCAACAAGCAAAAGCAGACGATTGACAGCGGAGATTTTCGTTCAAGTCCGTTATGAAGTGAAGTTCGTATTAAAACATGTGCTTTTTCTTAGATGGTTCGTAATTGAAATCTAGTCTAGTGGTAATGTGTCCGTCCTCCAATAAACTTAACTTTTAATGGGGGTGGAGGTTCGAAACGGTGCATGTATGTGTACACGTGGAGTGATTGCTGCCGTCACGTTCAAGCCAAGGAAAGCGAGTACTGGGACATCGCCGTTGAAGACGAAATCGAGCAGATAATAATACAGTCCAATACAGATCGACCCAGACTCGGACGTCAGCTCAGACGAGTAGACAATGTTGTTGAGGATACAGCGGAGATGTACGCTGAAAATTCGGCAAGAGGAGAAACAACTGGCACCGCCAGAGAGGAGGGCGAGACCATAGAAACAGCGGGGGAAAAGGGCGAGACAACGGACACAGCTGATTTGCCGTGATTGCTATATGTTCTGTACATTATAAAAATTTGAATTAAATCATTCACACATATACAGACAAAATGTTTTAAATAAGTACATGCAATAATAAGAGGGAAAATAATTTGGAAAAAAACGCTCTCACGCACACACGACAAGATACAAATCAAAAAGAAACAAAACGAAACAAACAAACAACAACAACAACAACAGCACCAAAAACAAATAAAAATAGGTTCGAACGCATACACCAAAACATATATTTGTCCTCCATTGAGAAAACAGTGATACATGACCGTACCCTCACGGCTATGTCTCTATCACGTTTGTCAGTGATCGAGTATGAGCCATGTCGACCCGGGGACACCCAGAACTAACCGTGTAAACCAGCTAACCGTCTATGTTAAGCGCAGTTCCGATTCGCACATGCACACGTCATTTACATGTATAAGAATGCGAAGCAGCAGGTACTTCTAATACGCTACCGTACGTGATGTACGTAACGATAAATACATGTACATCACGAAAAGACGGTGTTTGAATGGTGTAGATATCGCTGCTGCTCTTGCAGATCATCAAACTACATTTTACTAAGCAATTACATATGAGCCTTCAAATGAAAAAAAAAAAAAGAAAAAAAAAAAGAAAGAGAAAAAACAACAACAACAACAACAACAACAAACAATCAAGTTAATACTCTGCATGCGAGTAGATAGTGGTCTGAAGTTTTATGCAGTACCATCATGACCCACCCTGGGTGACCTTGAGGTCAAGGTCAAGGACTTAGAAATTTTGTGTTAAAGTTTTGGTTAACGTTTTTATAAGTCTATATCTCTTGAACATGGCGATGGATCAAGTTGATACTTTTCATGTGAGTAGATAGTGGTCTGAAATTTTATGCAGTACCAACATGACCCACCCTGGGTGACCTTGAGGTCAAGGTCACGGACTTAGAAATTTTGTGTTAAAGTTTTTGGTCAAAGTTTTTATAAGTATATACGTCTTGAACATGTAGATAGTTTTATGCTATATCACCAGGACTCACCTGAGTGACCTTGAGGTCAAAGGTCATTGGTCATAGACTTTGATAGATTTAGTAGCAAAGCACAAGTCTGGCGAGCTTCGCTGTCCTGCGACAGCTCTTATAAGGTGTATACTTTTTCATCGAGCTTGTTGAAAACAGAATTGTCACAGGTGCGTAAAAATGAAACAACAACTGACGTTCCTTACGTTCTAAGACAATGAATGAATATCCAGATTTACACTAATGACTACCCAAATTTTCTGTTAAATATACATGTAGGTGTTTTAATTTCTGGAGTTAGTTATTTTGCTATGTCTGGACGGCCCCACCGCTCCTGGGGTTTTCACCAGTATTCTGGTTTTAACGTGTCTTGCCACCAGTGTGGATCGAACCCAGGACCTCTTCATCAGGAGTCCGATGCTTTAGCACTATGCCACCGCGGTCCCCTGTTTTCTGAAGTGAAACAAATAAACTTTGATGAAGTCAAGTGAATGGAAACGTCAGAAATAACCAAAAATACTGTAGCAATGTCGACTGACTTCAATCAACAGAGAAAATATCAATATCATTAAATTGGTGAAAACACCATTTTTATAAAATATAATTTTGTTAATATCTTCATTGAGTTCACTGCTAAGTTAAATCTTGTAAAAGATAGACCCGGTGGAGCTCGGTCACTGACGAGGCTCAAGCAGCCGAAAACATGGTATGGTGCAGTGGTTATGTCACTCGCCTTGTAAACCAGGGGGTCGCAGGTTCGATCCCGGGCTTCTCCAGCCCGTCGGATGGGACTTAAAACCGAGGTCCCGTCTCCACATGACCTTAGCTGTTGGTGGGACGTTAAACCCCAATCAACCAACTTTCTCATTAATATGTTCACTGCTCTTAAACGATCTCAGTTTATATTTTTATTGCTGCGTTCTAACACTTTCGTCACGGTGCAGGCAGGTGGGTCCCGGTTTTATTTCCGAATCGGTAAAACCCGATGTTAAACTGGTTGGTTCTTAAGGGTTTCGTGTCATGCAACGGTCTTGTGCTGGTGTTTCACGTTGTTGAAGAAAGTAGCAACCACTGAGATTCACGGGGTGAACCGGGACTCCAACGGATCCAAAACGGGCTTCAAGGTAGGAAAACTTTTTAAGGCCCCTGTTCTTTATGGTGGAATCCCGGCGAAGGCCCGGTTTGTGTCGAAATAATAATAAGAAGAATAATTTTAATAACAGTAATAAATTTTAAGATCAGGAAAATATGTCAATGAAAAGTATAAGCCAAAATTCCTATTTTTACGTTGTAAAACCGGGGTATGCAGGTGTTTACATATTTTTGATACCAAACATAGATTTTTGGTACTCGTTAGAACCGCCTCGCCGAGGCGGTTCTAACGTGTACCAATAATCTATGTTTTAAGCAAAATTATTCAAAATACCATATTTTCCTCATGAAATTTTGAATTTTTACAAATCATTCTCGCGAGATCTGACGAGACCTCATCTAGATCTCTCGCATTTGACGCTTTGAATTATGGGATATAGCCAAAATCGGCTAATCCCGTGTTCATGAGATCAGACGATACCTTATCTAAAACCTTATCTAAATCATTTGTTTTCTCCAAAACTTATGTTTATATTTATCTTGGTAACATAATACATATCGAAAGAGAATCTTACAAAATACCTTCAATTCCTGATTATAAAATGAATGTCTGCGCATGCCAGGTACTCTAATTATGGCGGAAAATATGGCCGCAAAGGCGGTCAATCCCAGAAGCCAAGCGTCAACTGCGACAGGTCAGTGCTTACAGCGCTACCTGGCGGCGACAATGACTGTATATTGGATGGGCAAGTTTTCGTAACGATGCAAACGAGCATAATTAGTGCTAGTGGGCAAGTCTGCAGCAAGAGCAAGGCACGATAACTACTTCCGCTGAGTAGTGTTCTTCAACGAGGCACTTGATAAAGCTTCGCATAATACTGACACCCGGAAACCGCTGGCGTCGCCCCAAGATGACTGAAACATTGTTGATAGTGTTGTGAAGCCATAGCCAAACCAACCCTGATGTTACCTACTCGCTTTTAAAGTGAAATGTTTTTTTTTTTTTGTTTTTTTTTTTGTTTTTTTTTTTTTTTTTTTTTTTTTTTGTTTTGTTTTTTTTTTTTAGTGAATGTTTATGTCTTTCAACATATTCCAAACAACTTGAGAAATTGCAGACTGTCATTCCAGGCCTGCGTTGGTTTGTATTGAGGTTTAACGTCCCAGTCAAAAATTTTCTAGCCGCTTCAAACAAACTATCACCATTTAATTATGGGTCTCCAGCAATATTGCGAAACTTTTTTCTTGTAAACTAACTTCAAAAGATTAAGAAGTAAACATGAAAAGGAGAAAAAGCCACGTTAGCAAAACATTGAAGAGAGAGAGAGAGAGAGAGAGAGAGAGAGAGAGAGAGAGAGAGAGAGAGATCTATCCCATCCCACGAGTGCATATTACGACTTCCAAATGAATTAAATGGAGGGACCGTCCCGACATGACCATAGCTATTGAATGTGACGTATTGGATATATTGTGTGAGAGTGAAAATAGAACTTACTCAATGATAGTTTCATCTGGGCCCTCTTGATAGGCATTGACAGTCTCTGTGTCCGATTTTCACTAACAATGCCTAAAACGATAAAATCATTACATGGAATATTACGTGATGCATTGTTGTTATGCACTAGTAATTTGTAACCAGGGCCCTAACCCATAACCCCGGTGAATAGCGGGGACCTTGACGTTTGGTCCAGCAAATCCCTGCTAAAAGCCCCACCCTGTGGGGACTGCTCGTTGGTAAAACCACTGCTGTTTTCCCTGTTGCCTGCTATATTTTCATTTCACTGCCCTTTTTGCCTGTATAAAGCAAACCCCAGATATTTCCACCGTGGCAAAGCCCCGCTCATATTCCGGGGGAGGGCGGGGTGCGTGTTTACAAATGACAAGAGCATTAAGGGCTATGGACACAGTGTGATGATCTGTGATTATCGATAAAAATTTCAAAGTACAGCTCTACACTTGTTATTATCATTATTTTTTTGTTTTTGGAGAAGCGAATTCTTGTCTTAAGTAGACACACCCCACTGTGAACCTCAATTAAAATTAATGTACATGTACATAATAATAAAATCCTGTTCTTATACCACTTTCGATTGTTACAATTTCTAAATTTGCCTGGTGGACAATGTGCGATTCAACAGAATTATATCCACGCCCATCCATGGGGCATTTTGGCTCTTTAAGCAGGATGCACAAAGCTAAATGCATTCAATATACATGGGTTATATTTAGTTTTATACATGTTTGATAAACAGAACTGAGACTGAACCCTTACCACATGTCTAGAAGTTTTGAAGACGCCTCATCATGTGACCCCGCATAATATTCCTCCTCTTCCCTCAGCATCTCCTCCATATCCCGTTCAAGAAACACTGACTTCTAAAATACATTATTGCTTCCACATTGACGAACCGCTCTTGGACACATGTTGTTTATGTTTTAAAGATGACGCGAGACTATTTGAGTGCGCAAGCCTACTACGTTTCTACGCATCTAGCCACGCCCTTAACTTTGGCTAAAGACGAAAAATGTAAATGAAGCAAAATTAAGGTATTTCCCTTAATTTTAACTCAAATTAAGGCGCGTAAATGAGAATTGTAATGCCCATGTTTAGGCACCATTTTAGCACGAAATTTATAACCAAAATATTTATTTTTCACATATAAAATTGATTGAAAGTATAATGAGACTTTAACGTCATCGTTAGGACTTGAACACATTTTAAGTAAATGTCGACTACATAAGCAAATACACTGTGTTATTTTTTGTTGATAAAATGTGAGAATCCTGATCAAATGTGAGAATCCTTTGCATTGCAAAGCTCTCATTTGAAACCAGGAGTCGCTCTCATTCGAAACAAGAAGCATATAATATGCTCTTGTCGAAACCCAACAAAACAAAACTGACAGTGGAATTAACCTAAAATACGAGTATGCTGGCGCTAAATCGTAATGCTGTGCAGCGACACATTTCACAACATTAAACGTTGGCAACCACTTGTCCCTTATATGAAGCACTATTTTGTTTTTGATATTTATTTATTTTTATATTTTGCTTTTTCTTGTTCTTGCTCTTATTTCTGTTTATATATTTGACAGTTAATAAGATCTATGACGTCACGTCAAACACGATTCACAATTTTTCACATTCTTTGTGCTAAGATTTTGCTATGTCAACATTTTTGAGGTAGCGGTATGGAAAATACATCACAATAAAAAAAATTCAAACAAGCTTTCTGTGGTGGTCCTTATTGTTTTATGCCTTGTGTGTGTTCTGTTGACGCCTTATGTACATGTATGTTATCATATTTAGTTGTTCGGTCCTCGTTGTGAATCTCTAACTAGTCAATGAATCATCATGGACAAACAAATAAATCATGATAAACTCAATGATGAATAAAAAACGAGGACTCACAGATTCAGTAAGCAGCGGAGATGGAGCCAAATAGCTTACTAACTCCGGAGCAAATTAAAAACACCAGTTGAACCCCACAGACAAGAAGCTCCGGTCCCTATCAACTAAAATGAATAGCTTTATGTCGGGGACATCATAGAGTCTGACGCCCGACCCACCGGCGTGCGATTAAAGAAGGCAGCATAGTTATCAATCATGAATGACTGTCGCATAACATTTAAGTTTTATCCTATACGTCTGCAACGCCTAATGATTTTTCTGAAATGAAAAGAAAAGGAAGAGTCTATTTACAGTCAACTGTCAGTAGCCAAAAAAACGTTAAAATGGCTATTACCAGTCAACTGTCAGTAGCCAAAAAATGTTAAAATGGCTATTCACAGTCAACTGGCAGTAGCCAAAAATCGTTAAAATGGCTATTTACAGTCAAACTTGAAATTTTATTATTGCTTGAAAAGTGTTTTGACATTTGGTTCTTATCTTCTTTTCACCATTAAGATAACGTGACAAATTAATTCAGCCTCCAATAACGGAACCCAATCCTCATTTGTTTCGGCTAAATTCAAGTCAGATGACGGCCAGGCTGAAATTCGAATTAATGTTTATCATTTGAATAAATGCGTTGCTAACCACGGTTAACAGCTGATCTCATGTCCGAATGTTCTGCTATACCAACCACACTGTTCCTATACAAACCGTTCGGGGATTACCAGCAATTAGATCACGAATTGGCAGCGGCTCGTATTGCAAAGCAGGAGAGAAAGAATGACTTGAAATATTGAGTATAAAGTCATGACTAAATCTTAACGCAGAAATCAGCAGTTCGTTCCTCTAGTTAATGTACATGTATCTAGGACAATGTGAAGTGTCAGTTCCCAGTGGATGCTGCTAATATATACTGACGTCAATCAAAAAAACGCCTCATCGAAAATTTGCATAACTTGGTCAATAGATACACAATATAAACGAAATTTGCATTTTCCTAATTTTTACGTTCTCTCTCATGGTATAGCATAAACCGAATTTGGCTAAGATGCGCAGTTTTTTCAAAACTTGCGTGGGTGCACCATTTTTAAAAATGCATTCTGACGTCATAATACAGACGTTTTTGACGTGACAATTTTTGAAAGCCATGCAAAAGTCATTTTACAAACTTAAGAACATCAAAATTTTGAAACGTAACATTACTGGGCTACATTCAAACTGATGTCACCCCCCTTTCTAAGTGCAAACAATTCTCGAGTTATGATTTTTGTGTTCTGCGCATTGTCGCGGATGTAAATAAAGTTTCAACACAGAACATTGATCGGTTTCCAAGTTACAGAACAGACACATAATTCGAAATCCATTATCTTTCTTTTAAAAGCGCCATATCTCCAAAACTATGCAATCCAGAGTTGCAGATCTTGTGTTCTGCAGGTCTGCTGACGTTGTCAGTAATCCTGTGAAGTTCATGAAGCTATCTTAATCGGTTGTTAAGTTACAGAGGGGCCACCATTGGTTGATTACAATCCAAAATCTGCATATTTCTATACCAAAGGGCCATAACTGAACAATATGCCACCCAGACTTATGGTTCCAAAGTTCTGCATATCATCTTATGTTGGTTAGTAATCCTATAAAGTTTCATCACAACATCTTAAACATTTTTGTGCTGTTGGCGCCTTATGTATGTTTTCATATTTTTAATTAAGTTAAGGTAACTGAGTGGCCACCTAGTGGGAAAATAGCTGCTCATTCGGCTTACGATATGTTTCATGGTATAAGTGCCTGATTGTTAGTTTGGTTTTTTCCCATTTCGGTTTTTGGAGTGGAATCTCTTTCTGATTGCGCCTTTTCCTGATATTTGCCTACAGTACTTGTACCTTTTTAAGTTACAGAGCGGATAAGACTAAAAGGCAAATCTACCATTTCCCATTTCAAAGGGCCATAACTCGAAAAATATGTAATCAAGAGTTATGATTTTTATGTGCTGCATATCATCTTATGCTGGTTGATATTCCTATGAAGTTTGATTATGATGTCTTTAATGGTCACGAGTTTCGAGATACAGAACAGACAAGACTTAAATGCCTGTTTGGCGATTTCCGATTTCAAAGGGCCATAACTCGAAAAATATGTAATCCAGCATTACGGGTCTTGTGTTCTGTTGCTTTATAAAGATGAAGTTTCTTCGTAATATCTTAAACGGTTTTCAAGTTACATAGCGGACATGACTGGAATACAGATTCTGCTATTTTCCACGAGAAAATATATTTAACTTTTTTACTCAAAACAAAAGTGCATTTTTATACAGCTTTTAGCCAACGCTTCTGATTTGTTAATTATTAATAAGCACAATTGATTGTCTGTTAATCAAATCTCAAACCGCCATACATTACTGTGTCTGTCCTGTCCGGCTTCAGAGCTAATCAGAAATCCCGAAGGCCTTTTATTATGACGCGGCTCTACAGTTTGATAATGTGTTCGCATATAGAAAAGGTGTCATTGAATCAGGGAAGGGCCCACAAAAAGAAGACGTTCGATACACACTGGTAATATCCATTTTAACGTTTTTGGCTAGTGACAGTTGACTGGTAATATCCATTTTAACGTTTTTTGGCTACTGACAGTTGACTGGTAATAGCCACTCCGAAACGGGAAATCATTCCTTCCTATAAGTTTCTTGAATTTGTAAACCAAGTCACCAGAATATTCTAGTTCCGAAAGGACCTCGCGTAAAAGGGTCTTTAGCCAAACATTAAATTTGGAAATCGGTTCATAGTGTCCGCGATAAAAATTTAGAAAAGGTTTTTCGAAGTTTATGATACCGATATAGTCCGATTTTGACCCCTGAGCCATGACCTCCAGGACGAGTCCACTGTAATCTGTAAAGCGCGTTAAAAGATCGGTTTTTAAGAAAGAAGTTACCTACCTTTGTAACAGAATATCGGTAAAACATTTATTAATCTGTCTTAAAGTATATGCAGCCGTGGCGCAGTGGATGTGTTAGTTGATTGCAAAAACGAAGGTCTCGGGTTCGAATCCCATTCAACCAATTTTCTTTTTTGGTCGGAAAAAGCCATTCTCTGAAACACATTTTCGCTTTCGATTTTTCTACAGAATTATTTCATTTTGTATTATATCATTATTGTTTTATTATTTATTTTATTTTTTATATTTTATTCGTTTTGCAATACTTTATTCATTTCATTTCGGCAGATACAAATCAGCGAAACTTAGTCGCCCTTTTGTCTGAATCGCTGGATTCGGCCTCGGAGTCGGTCTTTCCTAGGCAAAGGACAATTGGCCCCTGTCTTTTGTCGACGGCAATGTAGATTTTCCAGTATTGCCGTTAAATACCAAGGACGTGACGCATGCAGTTTTCCCACTCGGGTGCTGTTATAGACCGCATGCCTTCGCTGGTTAGATTTCTGATGTTTTCAATTCTAAAGTGAATGTTTCGCATGGCAATGAAATTATCGGGCCTTGTTATGAGTTGTATAATTCATAAAATATAAATATAATTTGTAAATAAGAATAATGAAAAATAAAAATAATTCAACGCTGGGATTCGAACCCGCAACATCCGGGATTGAAGGCAGGAGGTGGGGAAAAACTGAGTCTTGAATGTGAAAATATTGCGATTCACTAGCGATTCTTTACGGACATCAAAACTCAATAGAATTTAATACTACCGAATCCTTGCAAATGGCTTGCGAGTGTTACAAATGTCTTGCAATTAATCCGAATTGTTTACGAATTCTTTACGAATATGTTAAGAATATGATTTCCTTGTGAATATTAGGAGCATGTTCCTAATTTTCGCAACATTTTCACATTCAAGACTCAGTTTTTAATTTATTTATTCTGACCATATCCTTCAAGTAAAGGCGGTTATTTATGGTGTTTAGCCTTAAGCTATCCATCAATGTATGATAGACAAACTAAAGTCCCGTGAAATTTTTGTTTGCCCAGTAAAATTGTCTTTTTTATTGTGTAAATCGCAATTTGAGAGAAACAACAAAGTGCTATGTGTTTCAAGAGATGACTTGGATCAATAATGACATATTTTTCCATGCCCCTTGGCATTGAGGGTGATTTCATTTTACATTGATATTATTGGCTACAATGTTTGTAAATGAGTAAAAAATGAAAAGAATTCGACAAGCATTCGCTACACATTCGCTTCATTTGTAAGGTGTTTGCAAGACGTTCGTATCATTTGTAACGGCATTTGTAAGCGTTCGGAACATTCGTTAGGCATTTTCAAGAATTCGGTAGTGTGGATGGCAATCAATCGCAACATTCTTAAGACATTTGTAAGGATCCGCAAGCATTCTTAACGCTTTCGCAAAGACATCGTTTTGTACAAGCGCCGCCCCGTCCATTCGCATCACATTCGTTAATTTCAGAGCGAATTTCAAATTTTAGCATTCGCAAGCGATATTCGGTATATGGGAGAGCAGCATTACCAATGCTTCTTGGGACACATGGGGATAGCTTATAAGCCAACTTTACCACTTTCAACTTTAGACACATGGAAATAGCTTCTTATAATAGATTTAAGCTGTAAACTCGATCTAAGCCCGCCAGTAAATCGTTCCAAGGCGATACTTCTGTGGTGTTGAATTTTATGCTGAACATTATCAACTTATGTATGGTTTCAAATTTTTAGTAAAGTTTGGGTAACTGAGTGGCCACCTATTGGGAAAATAACTCTCACTTAGCTTACGAGATGTTTCTTAGTATTAGTATCTGATTGTTGATTTGATTTTTCCCCACCTCGATTTTTGGAGTGGGAATTTCTTTCTGATTGCGACATTTCTTGATAATTGCCTACTTTTAACTTTATAAACTGAAGCCAACTTCTTGAGACACATGTATGGTAATAGATTATTTCTAAATACCATTACCAGCGACTTGAAACACAATGAATTAGCTTATAAGCTAACTACATGTACATCAGCTTCGTGAGACAAGGGAAATAACAAATGAGATTAAAGAAAACTTATTCATGGTCACCATTTTCAACCCTTAGATTCCTTGTGTATACCAGCATTGTCGTATATTTCGACTGTCGACTCTGGTTTAGGGTCTCTCAGTGACACATTGATCATTGCTTGAGCCAGTGTTTCTGTCGGGATTGACCCGACTGTCGGGAAAAGTTTTGCAATAGGTACGAAACAGAATCTCGCGAATCGTTCCATAGGCCGGCTCTCCGTTCTGTCACACAGCAACAGTCTGCAAATAATAATAATAATAATAATAATAATAATAATAATAAACCAGAGACCAATGGTCCTGTAAACGCTCGCCTAAGATCTAAAAACTCGAATCGATATCCTTGCTCATAGCCTTGAGTCAACCTTGGGCAGAGAACTTGAATTTTTTTCTATCCATTTGTTCATTTCTGCAATGTTTCCCAATGAGATGGTATTTTATCATCTGTCCCAATTCATACGCACAAACAACCTAAGTTGACCTTGCCATGAAATAGAAAAAGGTACGAGTAGGCAAAGATCAGGAAAAGGCGCAATCAGAAAAAGATTCCCACTCCAAAAACCGAGGTGGGAAAAAACCAAACTAACAATCAGGTACTTATACCATGAAACATATGGTAAGCCGAATGAGCAGCTATTTTCCCAATAGGTGGCCACTCAGTTACCTTAACTAAAAATATGAAAACATACATAAGGCGCCAACAGCACAAAAAAAAAATTTATACACCAAGACATAAAACAAAAGAACCACCACAGAAGTATCGACTTGGAACGATCAGTAACACAAAGTTACTGGCGGGCTTAAACCGGTTTTACATGGCCATAACCTCACCCTCAGCTTCTGCAGTGGTTCATAACATTTAGTTAGTCATTCGGTCCTCGTGGTGAATCTCTAACTAGTCAATGAATCATCAAGAACAAACAAATAAATCATGATTAACATCCTGATGAATCAAAAACCAGGACTCACAGACTGAGTAAGCTGCCCGACGATGGAGATCCCTGGGCGCCGAATAACCTACTAACTCCGGAGCAAAAGAAAAACACCAGTTGGACCCCGGTGGGCAAACCGAGGGCATATAAGAATCTTATATGGGGTTCTGTTCTAGATGGAAGTTTCCAACCCAAGGGATGACCGTGCTGAGCGGAACCGAGGCTCCGCCGAGGTTCCGCTCAGCACGGTCATCCCGAGGGTTGGAAACTTCCATCTAGAAAAGAACACCATATTAGATTCTTTTTCTTGCACAACAACCCCCCAAATCTGGTTTATTTCAAGGTTTTGCATAATTTTTTGGCGCACTTTGCCTGGGTGAGAACACCTGGGTGAGATGCAATTTTATCACCCAGGCAAAAAGTGTGGCAATTTCTGTCTGGTGTGCAAGAATGATTTATATAAACTTTGTAGAGCTCCATTCATTGATGCTCCATGCCAACATTCTTCAAGTTTCATCCTCTCTTTGCAAGAAGGCTATATACATTTAAATATGAGCCTGTGCGTGAGAAAACCAACAATTTGGGTTCTGACCAGGTCCGACACAAACCGGGCTGTACAGTCACAGAACACTGTTAGAGGCTGGAAATTTTGTATTTAAGTAGAAGAGGGATTGTACTATCCATGTAGCGAAAACAAAGGCGCTGATCAGCTTCGCGGTTACCGCGAAGCTGATCTGCGGCTTTGTTTTCGCCTATGCAAATTGTTGTTTTTCTCATGCACAGGCTCATATGTAATTTGATTTTGATTGGCCAAGTAGTTTCAGAGATGTTTAAAGAACAGATGACCATATGCATTGACGTTGCCCCGGGAGAGGGGCAGACTACCCATTGGGACCAAATTATTTTCACAAACATAAATATTCTGCCCATTTTCCTATTTTCAGCTTCCGGCTTCCAGCTGAAATAAACAATTTTCTTCACTTGTTCGTTTGAAAAAATAGCAATACTTACCCTGGTCTATATATTGAAAGTCTATCAAAATTCATGCTTTTGAGGCCCTCTTCTGCCTCACCCTGCAATTATCCAAATTTGTAGTTTAGTGGTTTTTTTGTGTTGATGTTTTTAAGCATAATTGTACAGGAACTAACAATTACTATCCCCGAACTGGACATAGCCGGTATTTTGAACCTCTCCCATAGTAAATCTATTTTTTTTTTGTTGTTGTTTTTTTTTTTTTTTTTTTTTTTTTTTGTTGTTTTTTTTTTTTTTTTTTTTTTTTTTTTTTTTTTTTTTTTTTTTTTTTTTTTTTGTTGTTGTTGTTTTTGCATTTTCAATTTTATCAATCAATAATACAGAGCCTATGGAGGCAAAACTATGATTAAGTCACTTAAAGAAAATTAAACAATACTTGTTAATTATTTGTTTACTTTTGGTTAATCCACACCTTTTTAGACCAATCACTGAGCATGTCATTTAAATATATATGTTTTCTTGCCTTATGAATAGTACAAGTGCACTTGTATTACTCATAAGGGCAATGGCACAACAAAGTCTATCTTTGGTGTTTCGTGTCATTACGAAATACGCTCATGCAATATGCAGAACTTCTTTTCAGCTAAAAATGAAAATTTTATTAGAAAAAAATAATATCTTTAACACTTTTGCTCTACACGTGATTGTGGGTACACTTTAGAATCCCCTCGCCGAGTAAAATAACGAGTACCCACCATCTTTGTTTTGGATCAAAAATAAGAAAAAATTGCATGGATATGTTTGCACTCTTTTATAACTTACTTTCGTCTTTGAGTATAGTACCATGCTGTTTTTATCTGCCCCTGTCGAGGACACCAGGTTGAAATGTTTACATCCTGAAGATTTAGCAATTTCTCCTGCGCTCAAAACATAATCCCTGTCTACACGTACAAAACCTTTCTGAAGACAAAACAGTGAACTTTGAAAGGTGAACCCAAATGGGACTTGTGAGACTTTATATTACTGATTGTTCCAAGGCGATTCTTATGTGGTGGTTCTTATTGTTTTATGTCTTGGTGTTGAATTTTTGGGCTGTTTGCACCTTATGTGCGTTTTTATATATTAAGTTAAGTTTGGGTAACTACGTGGCCGCCCATTGGAAAATAGCTGCTCATTCGGCTTATGACGTGTTTTCTTTGTATAAGTACCTCAATTGTAAATTTAGGTTTTCCCACCTCTGTTTTTGGAGTGGTGATTTCTTTCTGGTTGCGCCATTTCCTGATCAATGCCTATTTTTACTTTTAACATTACCAATATTTTGCCGAGCCAGTTAGGGGACGGACTTTTTTCAACTTCAAAACCTGATGATTTTAATAATGCTCTATATTAAAAGTCTACCAAAGCATTCGGTTTTAAATTAGAAATATTATTTGTGGGAAAAAGAAGAATGACGCAAAGAGGGAAAATGACAAAAAATGTGTTTTCACCGCTCCAGATTTTCCCCTTGTGGTCCCTAGGCAACAAAATCCTATATCACATCCCTGAAAGGCGTCAGCATGGTCTGTTAGTTTCTCATAGTCTACCACCTTTTGTTCCTATAAATTCGCATGGTCTCATTTCATTAAGTTTTCTATGGTTCAAACCCAACCTATTTTACTTTTTATGCAGTAAGCATATTGCCAGACGTAACCCCCTGAAACCGCATTATTGCATAAATACCCGTTTCACACGATATTAACAGCCGTTTATTAATGAAGAGAAAGTCATGCATTAATATTGCAATTCACGCGCGCACGTGCTGTTAATACATGGCTTTTACTTATGCTCGTTACCGGGCGGCACGCAAAGCACGTGCTAGTAATGAGAAACTGAAGTCCGCCCGGAACGAGCATAAAAACGACAGCTTTTACGCGTATGAAAATGTGATGAGGCTGTATAATATAGTGCACCATATTTATTTCGTTTGTGCACCTTATTTCTTTCGTTTCTGCAGAATTTATGCAATAATAGCGAAATGATTTTGTCATTCATTAACATTCGCTAGGTCCCTAGAGAAACATGTACATGGCATATTCAAGTATTTAGCATAAGAATGTTTCATATTTGGATACCCCGAACCCAAGAAGTGTGTCCTCTCATTGGTTGCCAACTTTATCGTCCGTTTTAGGATGGGGGATGGTATCTAAGTTGCCTCACTTTTAACTTCATGTAACGCATGTGATTGTATTATGGATCAACCCTGCCATTTTACTTACGAAGTCCTTGCATACGTCTTCTGGTAAGTCTATTTTTCGTCGACCAATCAGAACAACTCTTGCAAAATACTGCTCACGTGACAATTCTTTAATTAGCGCTTTACCCGTCTCGCCCGTGTATCCTAAAACGAACACACTTTTTGCGGATTTTGCGGCCATTTTGATTTTTGATGTGGAACGAGGTAGATGGCTGAAATAAAAAGACAGAAGTTTGTAGGGCATATTTCTTGTATGAAAGCATACAAGGAAAAGATTATTAGTTTTCGTTGCAATTTCTGTTTTATAATTCATTAATTGATCAACACTAGAAATGCTCATATGAAACGTTACGTGTTGGATTTTATATATAAAAAAGGGGTGTCTATGTAAGGCCCAATTTATTAAAGTTAAACTTAAATTTCATCTTAATTATAAAAACGCCCAATACTACATGTAACGATCCACATGTCATCCTGATTGTTGCCAGCACTGATCGTTTTCCCTGCACTGCGAGTGTTTGCAGGGGTGGGGATGTCACGAATCAAAATGTAACTGCCCGCGAAGCCCAAACCCTACGTGGAGGTATGTTCCAAAGTCACACAATCACGCATATACATACATGTGTGCGTTTCGATACTGGCCAATCATATGCTTCAACAGGCATTTTTGCATACAGTACATGTAAAATATGCACTGCGCACTAATAACGCTGTTTCCAGTGTTGGTTCGAGCACCATGTGATACACATGCAAAATAAACCAAGCCTTCCGGCTTGTCGGTTGTCAGGTGTTTTTCTGGGCCACTCCCGTTTTTGCCCTATATACTACATATTGGCCCGTCTCATATGAGTGAAATAATCTTGAAAGGGACTTAAAATTGTTTTGAAAAATCCTAAATACGAATGAATTATGTTTAACTCACCTGCCACAACTGTTCACTTGATTGTCCGTGTCCCGATTTCTGAACTTAAAACTTGCATATTAATCAATATAAAAAAATCTTTTCAAGACCATAACGAGTATTTATTGAAACGCGTAATTCGTTAAAACACTGGAAGAGAAATAATACTTTTTTTTCTGGGCTAACTATATACAATTTGTATTTGCTTAAATCACTTCAAAGTAAACAATATCTATGTAATAAACATCAATATTGGTTAAAAGGTCACCAATTGAACAAGATTACATAGTAGCACATTTATCATAAGGTGTTCTTAAATTTAACCTCATGTAATGATTGACCCATATGCGAAAATCATATCATGAATTTTTGTGACGTAAAATTGAAATGTGTTATTCAAATTTGTAATTAAGAGGAGTTTATGCGAAATGGAGTATCAAGTTTCAAGATTCCAGCTTTCTGGGGCCACCACATTGCTCAGTGCAGAAGGAAGCACTCTTCTTACAGAAAAGGATGCTATTTTGGAAAGGTGGGCAGAACACTTTAATCGTGTGCTCAGTCGGCTATTAAGTATCAATGATGATGCTATCGACAAACTCACACAAGAATAAAAGGATGCATCCATATTCCACCTCGTTTACAAAAGGAAAGGAAATCCTCAAGTCTGTGACAATCACAGAGGCATCTCCTTCTAAATGCTGGAAAGAGCTTGACCAGACGGGACTAATCTCAGAAAGCCAATGTGGTTTCAGTTTCAGGAAAGACAGGGAAAATAGATGTGATCTTCAGAGCAAGACAACTTCAGGAGAATGCCAAGAATAGCATGGCAAGCTGAAAACTAAGATGCAGTCAGATGTGCTATATAAATGGGCTTTTCTATGCTGATGACATGGATGAGAACGCCAATTCAGAGGCAAAGCTGCAAAGGGCCACAAGAATCGCAATCAAGTGAAAACTATGGCCTTACAATCAGCACAAAAGAGACCGAGGTTGTACATCACCAACACATGGAAAGCCGTACAATGAACCAACCATCTCAGTGAAAGGACATAAACTGAAAGTTGCTTATAAATTGAGCCGCATCGTGAGAAAACCGGATTTTTGCCTATGCGAAAACAAAGGCGCAGATCAGCTTCGCGGTAACCGCGAAGCTGATCAGCGCCTTTGTTTTCGCTACACGGATAGTATATTTCCTCTTCTTCTTAAATCCGAAATTTCAAGCTTCTAGCCTGCTTCTGTGACTGTACAGGTTGGTTTGTGTCGGACCAGGTCGGAAATCCCGAAGACCGGTTTTCTCGCGTCGCGGTGATGAAATCACTGACAGTACTGCAAAAGCCAATGTGGCATTTGGAAGACTCCATGCAAGTGTCTGGGAACGATTGACACCATGCCAACCCTCTTATAAACATGTGAGACCTGAACAGTATACTAACATCATACAACGAAAATAATAATTCATTTTCACTGTTTGAGAAAATTGTTAAAGGTCAAATGGCAAGACAAGATCCCAAACACAGAGGGCCTGAAGAAGGCAAGGATGCAAACATTCACAGACTTAAAGCTAGCACAGCTGAGATGGACTGTCCATGTTATAAGTATGCCTGTTGAGTGAATTCCAAAGAAATTTTATGAGAATTGATACTGGAAGGAAAGCGCACTGCCAGAAAAAAGCGCTACAAAGACACCCTCAAAGCCTAACAGAAGGACTTCAACATACCAATAGAGTCTTGGGAACAGGCTGCACAGGGACCATGGCTTTGTGGAGTTTATCAGATGTTACTGTACCCAACATCTGCACACCGTATTAGCGGAAATCGAAAACAACCAATTCAACTAACAAAAAGAGTTCTAAATTGCCAAACAAAAATGCGTTTTGGATAGCCAAAAGAACGATATAAAGCATAAATTGTTCCCGATTGCCAACACGTGCTTTTGGCATTCTAAAACGCCTTTTTTGGCAGTCGGGAACGCAATTTTGTATAAAATCACTCGTTCTGCATTGCCGCTAATACAATGTGAAATTAACAGTCCCACGATTAATTAACTGGCCGGTGTCGGAGACCCCGAAAACAGGTTGTCTCGTGCCACGGTTCGAATGTAATAGGCCTGTCCTTATGGGGTGCCGTTTTACTATTTATTCCCTATTTTTGGATATCCATAATTTATTTAAGGATATCCATAATTCATTTATGGATATCCTTAACTCATTTATGGGTATCCTATAATAATTAAGGATATCCATTAATATTTTTGGATATCCTAAAATGAATTATGGATATCCATAAATGAATATTGGATATCCATAAATGAATTATGGATATCCTTAAATGAATTATGGATATTCTTAATTGAATTATGGATATTCTAAAATACATTTTTGGATATCCAAAAATCACGATGAGTTACGGATATCCATAATTCGATTTTTGGATATCCAAAAATCGAATAATGGATATCCTTAAATCAGCATATTTCTGGATTTCCTTAAATGTATTTTAGGATATCCAGAAATAATCTTGAATTTAGGATATCCATAATTCGATGTTTGTATATCCATTATTCTATTGTAGGATACCCTTAAATGATCTGATTTAAGGATATCCATAAATCGATTTTAGGATATCCATAATTCATTTTCAAAAATATCCCGTAGGCACGCACATCATTTTTTTGTGATTTATGGATATCCTTAAATGAATTATGGATATCCTAAAATACAGTCCTATTTTTGGATATCCATAACTCATTTATGGATATCCATAAATCGAATTATGGATATCCAATGTTAGCCAGATTTTAGGATATCCTTAAATCGAATTATGGATATCCAAAAATAGGATTGTATTTTAGGATATCCATAATTCGATTTTTTTTTTTTTTTTTTTTTTTTTTTTTTTTTTTTTTTTTTTTTTTTTTTTTTTTTTTGTTGTTGTTGTTGTTTTTGCATTTTCAATTTTATCAATCAATAATACAGAGCCTATGGAGGCAAAACTATGATTAAGTCACTTAAAGAAAATTAAACAATACTTGTTAATTATTTGTTTACTTTTGGTTAATCCACACCTTTTTAGACCAATCACTGAGCATGTCATTTAAATATATATGTTTTCTTGCCTTATGAATAGTACAAGTGCACTTGTATTACTCATAAGGGCAATGGCACAACAAAGTCTATCTTTGGTGTTTCGTGTCATTACGAAATACGCTCATGCAATATGCAGAACTTCTTTTCAGCTAAAAATGAAAATTTTATTAGAAAAAAATAATATCTTTAACACTTTTGCTCTACACGTGATTGTGGGTACACTTTAGAATCCCCTCGCCGAGTAAAATAACGAGTACCCACCATCTTTGTTTTGGATCAAAAATAAGAAAAAATTGCATGGATATGTTTGCACTCTTTTATAACTTACTTTCGTCTTTGAGTATAGTACCATGCTGTTTTTATCTGCCCCTGTCGAGGACACCAGGTTGAAATGTTTACATCCTGAAGATTTAGCAATTTCTCCTGCGCTCAAAACATAATCCCTGTCTACACGTACAAAACCTTTCTGAAGACAAAACAGTGAACTTTGAAAGGTGAACCCAAATGGGACTTGTGAGACTTTATATTACTGATTGTTCCAAGGCGATTCTTATGTGGTGGTTCTTATTGTTTTATGTCTTGGTGTTGAATTTTTGGGCTGTTTGCACCTTATGTGCGTTTTTATATATTAAGTTAAGTTTGGGTAACTACGTGGCCGCCCATTGGAAAATAGCTGCTCATTCGGCTTATGACGTGTTTTCTTTGTATAAGTACCTCAATTGTAAATTTAGGTTTTCCCACCTCTGTTTTTGGAGTGGTGATTTCTTTCTGGTTGCGCCATTTCCTGATCAATGCCTATTTTTACTTTTAACATTACCAATATTTTGCCGAGCCAGTTAGGGGACGGACTTTTTTCAACTTCAAAACCTGATGATTTTAATAATGCTCTATATTAAAAGTCTACCAAAGCATTCGGTTTTAAATTAGAAATATTATTTGTGGGAAAAAGAAGAATGACGCAAAGAGGGAAAATGACAAAAAATGTGTTTTCACCGCTCCAGATTTTCCCCTTGTGGTCCCTAGGCAACAAAATCCTATATCACATCCCTGAAAGGCGTCAGCATGGTCTGTTAGTTTCTCATAGTCTACCACCTTTTGTTCCTATAAATTCGCATGGTCTCATTTCATTAAGTTTTCTATGGTTCAAACCCAACCTATTTTACTTTTTATGCAGTAAGCATATTGCCAGACGTAACCCCCTGAAACCGCATTATTGCATAAATACCCGTTTCACACGATATTAACAGCCGTTTATTAATGAAGAGAAAGTCATGCATTAATATTGCAATTCACGCGCGCACGTGCTGTTAATACATGGCTTTTACTTATGCTCGTTACCGGGCGGCACGCAAAGCACGTGCTAGTAATGAGAAACTGAAGTCCGCCCGGAACGAGCATAAAAACGACAGCTTTTACGCGTATGAAAATGTGATGAGGCTGTATAATATAGTGCACCATATTTATTTCGTTTGTGCACCTTATTTCTTTCGTTTCTGCAGAATTTATGCAATAATAGCGAAATGATTTTGTCATTCATTAACATTCGCTAGGTCCCTAGAGAAACATGTACATGGCATATTCAAGTATTTAGCATAAGAATGTTTCATATTTGGATACCCCGAACCCAAGAAGTGTGTCCTCTCATTGGTTGCCAACTTTATCGTCCGTTTTAGGATGGGGGATGGTATCTAAGTTGCCTCACTTTTAACTTCATGTAACGCATGTGATTCTATTATGGATCAACCCTGCCATTTTACTTACGAAGTCCTTGCATACGTCTTCTGGTAAGTCTATTTTTCGTCGACCAATCAGAACAACTCTTGCAAAATACTGCTCACGTGACAATTCTTTAATTAGCGCTTTACCCGTCTCGCCCGTGTATCCTAAAACGAACACACTTTTTGCGGATTTTGCGGCCATTTTGATTTTTGATGTGGAACGAGGTAGATGGCTGAAATAAAAAGACAGAAGTTTGTAGGGCATATTTCTTGTATGAAAGCATACAAGGAAAAGATTATTAGTTTTCGTTGCAATTTCTGTTTTATAATTCATTAATTGATCAACACTAGAAATGCTCATATGAAACGTTACGTGTTGGATTTTATATATAAAAAAGGGGTGTCTATGTAAGGCCCAATTTATTAAAGTTAAACTTAAATTTCATCTTAATTATAAAAACGCCCAATACTACATGTAACGATCCACATGTCATCCTGATTGTTGCCAGCACTGATCGTTTTCCCTGCACTGCGAGTGTTTGCAGGGGTGGGGATGTCACGAATCAAAATGTAACTGCCCGCGAAGCCCAAACCCTACGTGGAGGTATGTTCCAAAGTCACACAATCACGCATATACATACATGTGTGCGTTTCGATACTGGCCAATCATATGCTTCAACAGGCATTTTTGCATACAGTACATGTAAAATATGCACTGCGCACTAATAACGCTGTTTCCAGTGTTGGTTCGAGCACCATGTGATACACATGCAAAATAAACCAAGCCTTCCGGCTTGTCGGTTGTCAGGTGTTTTTCTGGGCCACTCCCGTTTTTGCCCTATATACTACATATTGGCCCGTCTCATATGAGTGAAATAATCTTGAAAGGGACTTAAAATTGTTTTGAAAAATCCTAAATACGAATGAATTATGTTTAACTCACCTGCCACAACTGTTCACTTGATTGTCCGTGTCCCGATTTCTGAACTTAAAACTTGCATATTAATCAATATAAAAAAATCTTTTCAAGACCATAACGAGTATTTATTGAAACGCGTAATTCGTTAAAACACTGGAAGAGAAATAATACTTTTTTTTCTGGGCTAACTATATACAATTTGTATTTGCTTAAATCACTTCAAAGTAAACAATATCTATGTAATAAACATCAATATTGGTTAAAAGGTCACCAATTGAACAAGATTACATAGTAGCACATTTATCATAAGGTGTTCTTAAATTTAACCTCATGTAATGATTGACCCATATGCGAAAATCATATCATGAATTTTTGTGACGTAAAATTGAAATGTGTTATTCAAATTTGTAATTAAGAGGAGTTTATGCGAAATGGAGTATCAAGTTTCAAGATTCCAGCTTTCTGGGGCCACCACATTGCTCAGTGCAGAAGGAAGCACTCTTCTTACAGAAAAGGATGCTATTTTGGAAAGGTGGGCAGAACACTTTAATCGTGTGCTCAGTCGGCTATTAAGTATCAATGATGATGCTATCGACAAACTCACACAAGAATAAAAGGATGCATCCATATTCCACCTCGTTTACAAAAGGAAAGGAAATCCTCAAGTCTGTGACAATCACAGAGGCATCTCCTTCTAAATGCTGGAAAGAGCTTGACCAGACGGGACTAATCTCAGAAAGCCAATGTGGTTTCAGTTCCATGAAAGACAGGGAAAATAGATGTGATCTTCAGAGCAAGACAACTTCAGGAGAATGCCAAGAATAGCATGGCAAGCTGAAAACTAAGGTGCAGTCAGATGTGCTAGATGGACTCCTCTAAGCAGGCACATGACGTCATTCTGCACATGACGTCAGAATGACGTCATATCAACGTCGATGCGACGTCATATGACGTCGCATCGACGTTGATATGACGTCATTCTGACGTCATGTGCCCGCTGGGAGAGCTCTAAGCTGATGACGTGGATGAAAACGCCAATTCAGAGGCAAAGCTGCAAAGGGCCACAAGAATCACAATCAAGTGAAAACTATTACCAGCACAAAAGAGACCGAGGTTGTACACCACCAACACATGGAACCAACCATCTCAGTGAACGGACAAAAACTGAAAGTTGTTGATAAATTCACCTACTTGGGAAGCACTCTCTCCAGAGCAGTACAAATTGATGATGAGATCACTGCCAGTACTGCAAAAGCCAGTGTGGCATTTGGAAGACTCCATGCAAGTGTCTGGGAACGATTGACACCAAGCCGAGCGTCTACAAGGCTGTGGTACTGCCAACCCTCTTATACACAAGTATACTATCGTCATGCAACGAAAATAATAATTCATTTTCATTGTTTCAAGAAAACTGTTAAAGGTCAAATGGCAAGACAAGATCCCAGACACAGAGGCCCAGAAGAAGGTAAAATGCACTCAGACTTAAAGCTAGCACAGCTGAGATGGACTGTCCATGTTATAAAAATGTCTGATGAGCGATTTCCAAAGAATTGAATTTTTATGAGGATTACAGGAGGGAAAGCGCACCCAAAACTGCCAGAAAAAAAAAACAAACAACAAACAAACGCTACAAAGACACCCTCAAAATCTCACCGAAGGACTTCAACATTTGGAGCAGGCTGCACAGGGACCAGAGCTGTGTACCAGAAATCTGCACACCGTATTAGCGGCAATTTGATTAACATTGATTGATTGGGGTTTAACGTCCCACCAACAGCTAAGGTCATATGGAGAGGGGACCTCGGTTTATAGTCTCAATCCGAAGAACTGGAGAAGCCCGGGATCGAACCTGCGACCCCTGGTTTACAAGGCAACCTGGTTTACAAGGCAAGTGGCTTAACCACTGCGCCACGGAGGCTTCTAATTTGATTAACAAAAATAGTTCTAAATTGCCAAGACATGCGTTTTTGATTGCCCAAATGACGATGTAAAACGGAAATTGAACGTTCCCGATTGCTAACACGTGCTTTTGGCAATCTAAAACGCCTTTTTTAGCAGTCGGGAACGCAATTTTGTATATAACCACTCGTTCCGCATTGCCGATAATACAGTGTGAAATTAAATTCATGCTTCTAACAGTACCACGATTAATTGACTGACCGATGTCGGAGACAGGTTTTCTCGTGGCGCGGTTCGAATGTAATAGGCCTGTCCTGACATCTGTCAGTCAGTGTCATTTGATCACTTGTAAACTTGACATTCTAAAGGGTTGGTCAAACTGTTGTACCGAATAAATACCATACCAGTTTGTAAGTTATATTTAGAGAATTGTTTCTACGAGTAGTTTATATCAATTACGAGTAGAACAATTTTCTAAATGTTTTGTATCATGGTCCAACCAGAATCAAGCATTCAATTTTCCCATGACTTCATTGTTTTAGATTGTCAGTTAATTACCAAGAATGACAGGTATAATGTTTTTTTTCTTTTCTGCTTATCTTGCTGATAAGCTGATTTATTGTTTGACCTAAAACACAGCAACTTTTGAATTTGAAATTCTGGTATGTCATGTGACAAAATTTGAAAACCAGGAAGGTGCTTTTAGTTGTTCATTTACAAAAAAAAATGATGTGCTTGATGATGAAAATGACAATTTGATTTTAAGCCAAATTGCTGATGCATTGGAAAATAAATAGCATGAGGATATATTATTATCACAAGCTGTTGATTTCTTAGAGCTTGACATTACTTTGTCATATCTTATATATTTCTTTTCTTTTTTTTATTTTTATCATTCATATTAGAAAGGTACAAGTAGGCAAAGATCAGGAAAAGGCGCAATCAGAAAAAGATTCCCACTCCAAAAACCGAGGTGGGAAAAAACCAAACTAACAATCAGGCACTTATACCATGAAACATATCGTAAGCCGAATGAGCAGCTATTTTCCCAGCTATTTAGATATCTATTGCTAAATAAAATACATGCTTGAAAACTTCTTCAATATTTTTCCACTCATAGGCAACAGGTGTCTGACAAACAAATCAGTGCTCTAACTTCCCTGTGCAGTGTATCAGGTAGTAAGAGCACGATCTAGATAACAGACTCAGTACAAGCCATAGGAAATTTTAGCTCCGCCTACTTACTAAGAAAGGCTAGATTTTCTCATAGCCATGGTTTACTCACATATTGCACAAGCAACATCAAAGAGAAAACTCTAGACCATGATACAAGTTGTATTTAGAGAATTGTCTCTACGAGTAATTGATATAAACTACGAGGGGGCGGAGCCCCCGAGTAGTTTATATCAATTACGAGTAGAACAAGTTTCTAAAAATGTTTTGTATCATGGTCCAACCAGAATCAAGCATTCAATTTTCCCATGACTTCATTGTTTTAGATTGTCAGTTAATTACCAAGAATGACAGGTATAATGTTTTTTTTTTCTTTTCTGCTTATCTTGCTGATAAGCTGATTTATCTTGCTGATAAGCTGATTTATTGTTTGACCTAAAACACAGCAACTTTTGAATTTGAAATACATAATTTGAAAACTTTAGTTGCTCATTTACAAAAAAAAATGGATGTGCTAGATGATGAAAATGACAAATTGATTTTAAGCCAAATTGCTGATGCATTGGAAAATAATTATTTGGAGATAAACCCATTTGAGGACAAGCATGAGGATATATTTCTCTGGATGCACCTTCAATTTCTGATAAACCAATTTAGCTTGATTAAAGCTGTGTAGGCTTTGGGACTAGTTGTGCTGAATTTTCATATCTTATATATTTCTTTTTTTATTTTTATCATTCACATTGGATATCTATTGCTGAAAATAAAATACATGCTTGAAAACTTCTTTAATTTTTCCACTCATAGGCAACAGGTGTCTGGCAAACAAATCAATTCTGACATATCAGTGCTCTAACTTCCCTGTGCAGTGTATCAGGTAGTAAGAGCACGACCTAGATAACAGACTCAGTACAAGCCATAGGAAATTTTAGCTCCGCCTACTTACTAAGAAAGGCTGGATTTTCTCACAGCCATGGTTTACTCACATATTGCACAAGCAACATCAAAGAGAAAACTCTAGACCATGATATAAAGAAAACATGGACCACGTCCAGAGTTTTGCAACTAAACTCTACTAAAATGGACAGCTCATTTTAGGCCTATAAGTTAAAAAAAAACTCATGTATCACCGCACCAGAAAACCAACAATCTGCACATGCGAAAACAAAAACGCAGATCAGCTGTGCAGATACTGCACATCTGATCAACGCCTTTGTTTTCGCTCCAAAGATAGAACAGTACAATATTCTTTTTATAGCTTATAGCCTGCTTCTGTAACTGTACAGACCGGGTTGTGAAAGGCCTGGTCAGAAACCCAGAATGTTGGTTTTCTCATGCGATAAAATGCTCCTCTTTGCTTTCTTCACAACCAGCCCCTAGAAGCCTCCGTGGTGCAGTGGTTATGCCACTCGCCTTGTAAACCAGGGGTCGCAAGTTCGATCCCGGGCTTCTCCAGTCCGTCGGATGGGACTATAAACCGAAGTCCCGTCTCCATATGACCTTAGCTGTTGGTGGGACGTTAAACCCCAATCAACCAACCAACAACCAGCCCCTACAAAAGCATGTATTCAATATTTTAACCCTTTAAGAACCAAGTACAAAAATAACCAAGGTGTAAAATTTGTCGTTTGCTCTCCTGGCAGTGTAAGGGTTAAGATAAGTCTCGCCAGCTAATAACCGAGCAGCCGCATCAGAAAACCAGCAATCTGCATATGCGAAAACACAGACGCAGATCAGCTTCGCAGTAACTGCAAAACTTATCAGTGCCTTTGTTTTCGGTCCACGGATAACTAGTACAATTCCTATTCTTCTTAAATCCGCGGAAATTTCAAGCTTCTAACCTTCTTCTGTGATTGCACAGCCCGGTTTGTGTCGGACCTGGTCGGAACCTAAATTGTTGGTTTTCTCATGTACAAGCTCAACTAAGAGTCTGTCAGGTGTCATAAATGAAGAAGTGAAAATGTCTTGACTTAGACCGCAGACAGATAAAAAAAAATATAAAAAAAAAATAAATAAATAAAAAAAATAAAAAAAAACTCCTTAAGCCATATATGGTCAACATCAAGCCTGCAAGTGAAGACTGCATATCAGCGCAGTCGTTGAGCACTTAAATACTTAATTTAAAAAAAAAAATCTTTAAATGATGATCGTGTGTATATTAACGATCATGCATTTATTGATTAATGGTCAGACCAGACTTAATGGAAATCAGCGCTTGAAGAGATTTTGTTTTGCGCGAGCCCATGTCATCAGGAAACCATGTCCGTAAAATGCATAACCCCTTATTCCCCCCTTTTATATAGTAAGCCTGGGGTTTACATTGGTATACTTATTTTCCTTATTTTTGATTCAAAACATAGATTGTGCGTACCCGTTAGAACCGCCTCGGCGAGGCGGTTCTAATTGGTACCCACAATCTATGTTTTGAGCAAAAATAAGAAAAAAATATCAACATTTTTCAGCTGAAAAGTTTCAATTCTTAAAGCTAAAAATATATGTTAATTGCAAGGGCGAGTTTTCGTAATGTTGTTTTGACACGTAAACAAGAAGGACGTAATCACTAAACATCGCAAAGTATATTAATTTTATTTACGTTATACGTTTTTGTTGTTGACATTTTTAAATGTTTGTCTTGTTAGTATAAAATGGTGAAAATCTGTAGCAATAAACCTGTTTGTAATAAAAAATAAAACTGAGATCCGTTAAGAGCAGTGAACATATTAATGAGAAAGTGGGTGGATCATACCGCGGTTTCCGCTACTTAAGCCTCTTCAGTGACCCTACAGATTTGGCAACATGGAGCCAAAGAGAGTTATTGTAATTTCCCAGCAGACACATGACGTCAGAATGACGTCAGGTCGACGTCGATGCGACGTCATCACGTCGCATCGACGTTGATATGACATCATTGTGACGCCATGTGCCCGCTGGGTTTGCATATTTCAACAGGGCAACCTGGATGAACGGTTTGATGTGTGTCATATGGTTGTTATTTGCTTTAGTTACTATTATTCCAATGCAGTCAACGCCTAAAATGTATTCCTAAAATACTTCATTAATTATTCGTGTAGCTCAGGTTATACAATACAATAATTCCAACTTTACTAATTTCCTACATTCTGATTGGCTGTTTGGAAGACTTTATACTTCGATAAAAGCAATGCGTAAGAATACTCAGTTTTCACCTTTAAAATGGCGCGACGTTACGGGATAACGTGACGTTTCTTCGAAGAAACGTTGACGTCACCAAATCTAAACTTCATACAAACAATGGATGAACGCGTTTTGAGGACGTCGAAACAAATATTTGGAATTTTTATTAACATGGGCGCTTTTTCTTTAAACAGAACACCGTACGGTAAATGTTTTAATCTTCTTGTTGTGTGTTGAAATTTGACGTTTGTATTTCTACTGTGTATTCCGAGCCCCCGTTCAAAATCGACATGCCTTTCTATCGGTCCAGACGGCGATATTTTCTCCCAAAATCACAATTTTGAATGAAGGGTTGATGTTTTAAAGCTCCAGCTTTGGCAGCCTGGCTATAGCAAGCCGGTTATAGCCTCTATTTATTGCGAGAAGTGAGTTTCATGCTTTGAAAACTTTCAAGATGGCTGCCTCATGAAGATCCGTTTTGCTCTATTTTCCTTCCGCTGGCCATAAAGATTTAAATTAATGTAGACAAATGCAGTTTAATGAGACAAAGTTGGAATTATAAGGAATGAATTATTATTTTTGTTGATTTTATCGATGTGTAAACTCAGGCGAATCACTCACAAACTTTTTCATAAAGCCCTTCGGGCTTTATTTAGTTTGTGAGTGATTCGCCTGAGTTTACACATCGATAAAATCAACAAAAATAAAATTCATTCCTATATTATAACAACATGAGCAGCAACAGTAAATGCATACATAGCATGGTTTTATGGTGACAAACAGAGATAGAAAATAAGATGAAATATGGAAAGAGAGAGAATGAAAGAGAGGGCAGCTTCACAGTCATCATGTAGCATACAGGTATTAAACATATTTCAACGTGCATGTATTCAAGATAATAAGCAACACATGACGACACATGACGTCAGAATGACGTCATATCAACGTCGATCTGACGTCATTCTGACGTCACGTGCCTGCTGGGGTATATCGCAATTTTAGGGTTGCGGCCGCATATTTGGAGGTATGTCCATAAGTAAACAGGCACAACCACAGTTTGAAAAGGCAGGTCCACCACTATACACTGAAAAAAAGTTATAAGAGGCCACCTCATATTTTTCTTCTAGTTCAGAAAGTAAACTACGATCAATTAAAATTCATGATCATATGAATAAATCAATGTTTAACAGTGGCTCTGTGAGTTTCTGCATTCCAAAATGCATGATACTTCTCACACAGACGAAGCATGTGTAAAGGTACCCTAATTCAAAAAGTCACAATTTATTAACATCAAATTAAATGTCATATTATGACGTTGTGTTTTTACATTTTAATTTATTTGAAAGTGCTACTGACTGCCATGATGCAAGATAAAATTAAGTCAAAAGTGTTGCTGCAATAAGAATCTTCGTTTCTGTTTTGTACATGCAAGAAGACAACAACCTGAATAACAGGAATTCAGCTTTTGTATGCAATTTGCATACCAACTTTGTTCTTCTCCAGTTGCATTATTATCAGCAGCACGGCATTAAAATTTTCAGCGATTATTTAGGTCAAATACTAGACTCTGATAAACTTTGAAAATTAAAAAAATCGTCCACGAATTTTGTTATTTTGTTCGTTAAAAATTGGCATTGAAACCGGAAGTGTGCGGCAGCCTTGACCTGTTGGTCCTCGAAAATGGTCTAAAACAGTTCAATCGAGTTATATCTCTCATTTCCAGGCCTCATCAAGTGAATTTAACAGGGGTCAACATGTTTAAGAGGCACATTTATGAATTTTCCAAAAAATCTCAAAATTGGCGATTTTTAAAAATGCATAAAAATTCTACCAGTAGAGAAAATTCGAATGTTTGATGTTTTTCCGAGCCGTAACGACCCCTTTGATGACACCCGTTCCTAATTTTAATAAATGGTGTGCTGTATCCAATTTTTTTATTTAAAAACATTGTTTTTTGCATTTTTACTCCAAAAACGCCTTTAGTAAAAGAAAATTATTTCTTAACACTTTGGAACTTTACTTACTTGAAAGACACGTCTTTTGGCAAAAAATCGTGCAATTTTGAACATGGCTTAGAAACAAAAAATGAGTTTGAAAAGTGGCCTCTTATAACTTTTTTTCAGTGTATGAAGGGTCCACCCGCAAATAAAATACGCAGTTACATGTACTAAAGTTGCGTTAGCCTATAAATAACATAAGTAGAGGTGAATCCTAAATATGCCTGTTGTCGGCGTCACTATGATATTAACAAAATATATCCAATCGCTGAATAAACTGATTCTAGTGCTGGAAATTCTAGATGCTTCTTCTGATCATCAATATACATGCATTGTTCGTGAATATGTGCCCGACTGAACCCAGCTGGCACATGACGTCATTATAACGTCAGATCGACGTCGATGCGATGTCATGACGTCGCATTGACGTCGATCTGACGTCATGTGCCCGCTGGGAAGAGGCTTTGGTCCAAAACCTCGTGGGAACGACGACAGAAAATTCATGATTATGAAAATAAATGACCCCAAATGGCTGTCTAGTTCTGCCGTAGGACTAAATATACGTGTATATGGTCATTAAATTCAGTTATGTTAGATACGTTTATCACATTACGTTGCCGTTTTCCAGTGGATAACGTCATGTCATAAAAATCGTATGACCACGCGCGGGAATACGTAACGTCATTGACGACGTCTGTAACAACAATGTAAATTTTCATTGAAAGTATGCCCACTTCGAAGGCGATAAAGTCCTATTTTAAAAGTCATATGATAAAACAAATCTTACACTCGTTGTCATTTCATTATGAGTTAATTAAACTCGCTAAAGGCTCGTTTAATAAATTTCATATGAAATGACCACTCGTGTAAGATCCTCCATGCCGTATCTTTATTTTTTTCTCGCGCACTTTTTCCATCGTTCAATCTTTGTGTTTGTGCAGAGACATATCTTTATCTCAGGTTTGTGTGAAACAAAACAATAAAAAAGATCGAGCATGAAAAAAAAAAAAATCTTCAATTTCATCTTCAGAAAACAGCATTTTGATTTCCGCAAATGGCATATAAGTGCATATATGCCACTTGGATTTCCGCTATTGTTTCTCTCAAAATATTGAATAAACTGATCTTAGTTTAGTACCAATGTTCTCCGACGCATTTATTTTAGAGTCACTTAAAAATGTAAGAAAACTGCAGGTATTTCCAGGTAGGGCATCCGGCATACCGTAAACTTTATAAATTAGGATTGCTTGGAAGTTATTACTATCTGGGCGGCGAAGTAATTTGCATACCGTTAACATTCTAAATTTAGACTGCTTGAAAATTTTTGCAACTTGGATGTAGTGATTTACATGCATGTTCTGAATACATAAATCACAGAATCCAGATCAGCACTTGCATGTAAGTGTGGTTGAGCGTTTTGGTCACTGTCTGCTTATACAGCAAATTTTAAACTTCGGTTATTATCAAAAATTTCATTTTTCCAAATTATTTGATTATAAAGGCGAGTCTGTATCGTGTCTGGTCGTAATCCAATACAGGTACATTCTAAACTTGGGCTACATCATTACGAAAACACGCCCATGCAATAAACAGAGATTTTTTAGATCTAAAAAGTGAAAATTTCAAGAAGAAAATTTTCGATATTTTTCTTATTTTTGCTCAAAACATAGATTGTGGGTACACGTTAGAACGCAATCTATGTTTTGGAGCAAAAATAAGAAAAATATATATACCCCTGCGAACCCCAGTGTTGCTATATAAAAGTGGGGTATAAGGGGGTATACATTACACGGACATGTTTTCCTGATGTAATTCTGGTTTTCTCATCAGCTTTGAGCCATGTGAGAGCCGATAAAAGGAGGAAACCTACATTTTTCATTTGCAAAAATAAAAGGCCTACCAGTCGGGTCCATGGCGACTCATACAACTGCTTCTCCACAAAGTAGATGTTAGTGTCGATCATCTCTGAGGCAATTTTTTTCAATCCCATAATCCTCCTATGTGACTTCCCCGTCCGGTTTGTGTCTGTTCTGTTAAAAATCCGAGAAGACAGATTTTCAGCTATGTTTTGATCCATGGATTTCTCAAGTTCCATGTAATAGCATTTCCAGTAATTTCGGATGTAATAACAGGTATGTTATATACTGTTTTAATATTCCTATTTCCTAAACATAAGACCGAGCCCTTTGAAGGGTATTTAGGGATATTGGGATATTGGCAAAAACTTGAAGGGATAAGGGATATCTGTATTAACATTTTGAGGGATATGGGATACTAAAAGCCCAGGGAGGACATTTTGGGATGTTCCAATACAAATTTTTGAGATATTTGCCAAAATATAAGGGATATTTTTCCAAACTTTAAAGGGATACGGATACTGAGGCCCTCTTTCAGGGCATTAATACTGACTAAAAGTGGAATACTCATCAGAAAAACATGTCCGTAGAATGTGTACCCCCTTAAACCCCACTTTTATATCGTAAAACTTGGGTTTACAGGGGTTTACCTATTTCTCTTATTTTTGTTCCAAAACATAGATTGTGTGTACTCGTAAGAACCGCCTCGGCGAGTCGAGGCGGTTCTAACAAGTACCCACAATTTATGTTTTGAGTAAACTTTAAATAAGAAAAATATCAGAAAATTTTCTACTGACTTTTTCAGTGTTTTTATTCCAAACATTGATTGTGGGTACACGTTAGAAACGCCTCGGTGAGATTGTTCTCTGAAGAACGAGTACTACCATCTATGTTTTGGATAAAAAAAAATATAAAAAATAGAAAACTAGGTATACACCTGAACACCCCAGATTTACTATACTTAGAAAAACAATTGAGGGATATGGTTTTTGTTTCAATTTCATTGTTAAAGGTATAATTTTTTCTACCCAAATAATTAATAGATATGTAGCAGAACCATCACTGTGCAAAGATTCCATAAAATTTTCGCGTTGCC
Source organism: Rugalucina vietnamica (assembly GCA_964017185.1). Taxonomy (NCBI): domain Eukaryota; kingdom Metazoa; phylum Mollusca; class Bivalvia; order Lucinida; family Lucinidae; genus Rugalucina; species Rugalucina vietnamica. Next base: position 44,846,478 of record OZ024878.1, on the reverse strand, counting down.
TGGAAGCGCTTCTCGCAGACTTGCAGAAACGTTGGAACACCCCTGAAATTGAAGTTCCAACTGTTGCCTACCCTACCCAATTCTGCCATTCCTCCCCTCTTACTGGTTCATTCAACTGCGAAACTGTTTTGATAATCGAAATGCCGGTACTTTTATGTCTAAAATGCATATTTGAAAAATTTCAGAAATCTGTGATTTTTGGTTAAAAACACGATTTTTTACCAAAAAATTTTTTTTCGCTTAAAACGTTGCCCTTTAAGCTGCGAGTTTGGTACAGAAAACCGATTTGAGCTACGGGCATTAGTTTAGATTTTACAGCGTTTAAAACATTTGCTAAAGAACTGAACATTACCTTAATGGGAATTTGCATTACGAGATTAAAAATTTGTCAACACATTTTAAAAAACGCTGTTTTGAGAAAACCAGAGCGCACACTCAAAAACGGATTTCAGTTTCATACTCACAGTGCAAAGGGAAACATTTTAAACAAAAAAAAATGTTAAAAAATGCGATTATTACCAAAAATCACAGATTTCTGAAATTTCCCCAAAGTGCGTTTTAGACATAAAAGTGTCGCCATTTTGATTATCAAAACAGTTTTGCATTAAGAGGGGGTGAAAGGGTAGGGAGCAGTGATAACTTTAATTTTAGGGGTGTTCCATCATTTCTGCAAGTCTGCGAGAAGCGCTTCCAGGCAACGCGAAAACTTTATGGAATCCTTGCACAGTGATGGTTCTGCTACATATCTATTAATTATTTGGGTAGAAAAAAATTATACCTTTAGGAATGAAATCGAAACAAAATCCATATCCCTCATTTTTTTTTTCTAAGTATATTTAAAAGTGGGATATAATGGGGCACACATAACATGAACATGTTCTCGTGATGTAAAAGGCATTTTTACAACGATTTGCATATAGTATTAAAACAAAGACGCAGATCACCTGTGCAGTAAGTGCACAGCCGATCAGCGATTTTGATTTTGCCACATGGCTAGTACTATTCCTCTTCCACTTATATCCAAAGTTCCAAGCTTCTTGCTTTATGCTGAGGCTGTACAGCCTGGTTTGTGTCGGACATGGTCGCAAACACAAATTGTTAGTTTTCCCACGCGAAGGCTCATTTCATTTATTAGGTAAGGTTCTGTGATAAATGAAGATAACCCAGAGCAAAGTTAACAATTAAAAAAATAATAAACATGCACTGAAATGTTTGCTACAAGTTGCTATAATTCATTGTTTATTTTCACCTGACAACCAAAAATGTCAAATAAATCACATGCACCATGTGCCCTATCATTTATATGAGCAAAAATTTGACACTTTATAAGCTTGACGTCCAAACCGTGCATGTGCATACAAACCTTTAGGAGCCACGTCGTGAGAAACCGGATTTTTGTATTTGCGATAACAAAGGCTGCGAAGCAGATCAGCGCCTGTTTTTCGCTACTCGACAATAAACTTTTCTCTTCTTCCAAAATCCAAAATTTCAAGCTTCTAGCCAACTTCTGTATCTGCACAGGCCGGTTTGTGTCAGACCTCGGCCCAGTTGTTCAAAATTAACGACATTGTTAGTTAATAATTTGTTAAAATTTCAAACATGAATATTACAAATACATTGTTATTTTTGTTGAAAAAAATGTGAGAATCCTTTGCATTGCAAAAGATTCTCACATTTTATCAACAAAAAAGAACAGTGTATTTGCCTATGTAGTCGGCATTTACTTAACGAGTTGAGGTCTTAATGATGATGTTAAGCTAACAAAGTTTTGAACAACTGGGCCCTGGTCGGAAACCCCGAAGCCCGGTTTTCTCATGTCATTGCTCTTTTATTCCAACGGTGCAAATCCGGATCAGTCAACACATGATACGAAACGGAGATTGCTGATCTTCACTAAACTGCTTATAATTATACTAAATCGTCAGTAATGCAATCCTATACTGTAATTTCAATTTTACTCCCGTAATTGCATGCGGACTAATGAAAATGGGTTAAAAAAAAAAACAAAAAAAAAAAACAAAAAAAAAAACACTTGGCATTTTGTCGCAGCGCATTGTACACTCATCATGTAATGTATACCCCCTTACACACACCCCACTTACATATAGTAAAACTGGGATATACAAGGGTTTACCTATTTTTTCTCATATTTTTTATCCAGAACATAGATTGTTAGTACTCATTAGAACCGCCTCGGCGAGGCGATTCTAACGTGTCCTCACAATCAAAAATTGAGCAAAAATATTAAAAAGATCGAAATTTTTCCAATGAAATTTTCAATTTTTGCTTGTGAAAAAAAAACATTTTATATTGCATGGGTTAGTTTCCATAATGTGGTAGGTTAATGTCTAATGTCTAGTTTAAGCTATGACCAGTAGGGGTACAATTTATTTGTTACATTTTTTGTTATTTATTATACTATACCTGTAAAGTGACCGCATTGTTTATTGTCACCTCCCCGTGACCAACTTTGTCCGGTTTTTAAAACTGTTTTAAGTTAACGGAACTGGGAACCAAAATGACCTTTGCCACGACATGTGTACAAAATGGCATTATAGCAGCACATGAGAAACATAGTGAGGGAAACATAATATGAGCCGCCTCGTGGGGAAAAGCAACGATGTGGTTTTCGAACAGGTCCGACACAAACCGGGCTGTACAAGCACAGAAAAGAGCTAGAAGCTTCAAATTTCGGATTTAAGTAGAAGAGGAATTGTCCTACCCGAGTAGCGAAAACAAAGGCGCTGATCAGCTTCGCGGTTACCGCGAAGCTGATCTGCGTCTTTGTTTTCGCCTATGCAGATTGTTTGTTTTCCCATGAGGCGGCTCATATGTAAAGATAGGTAAAAATAATATGGGTGTAGATAAAAAAAAAAAAAGGCACAGAAACATAATATTAAGAAATATTATACATAAGGATCAAACGGATATATAAGGAAATACAGGTATGTGTGAATTTTAATGAACTGGATATGATAGGTTAGTATAGCTTGATTAAAACGTCGCAATTCTTCATTAATGTCGAGACGGAGCCCATGCTTCCCGGGTAATTGAACCAGCAATATATAGAGGATATTTGCTTTTTTGAGGTGAATACCAAATATATTTCTTCGAGTGAGTTGAAAACATCAGAATTTTCACGAGTGCGCAGTTTATGTTTTAAACTCACGAGATGAAATATATTTGGTATTCGCCGAAAAAAAAAGCAATTTTTCTTTTTATTTTATACCAACCACGGACATTTTCCGATTCACAAGGCAGGCGGTGAAAATGCAAAAACCAAAAATTTTTGAAAACACAAATAATTTTGGTACCACATTGTTCCTTACGTTCTAATAAGAAAATGAATACCCACACTTTATGTTTTCGTTCATAAATAACAGTTATAGGCGTTTGAATTTCTGAAGTGAGACACATTTAATGGCGTCAAGTAAATGGAAACGTCAGAAGTAATCCAAAATCTAGAGCGAAGATATAGGCTGATATCAGTCACTAGTGACTTTTGATATCAGTGAGATTTGATATCAGTGAAATTTAATATCAATGAAAATACCAATTTTATCAAGTTTTGATATACATTGGTTTTCACTGTAAAATATAAAATAAAGAGGGATCAATGCCATTTTACGGCAGAGGTATGTATCGATTCCTGGAGCCCTGGCTACTGCTCCCCTTTAATGAACTGAGGGCAGTGGGTTTCGTTCAATTATTAATCTTATTATCACCTAGCATTAACGTTTCCATGCAATTATCTGTTTCTTGTTGCTAAGTAGCCCCGTTTAAAGGGATTACAGCTCCATATCATCCTACTTACGATACTTAATCAAAGATTAGGGATTATGGTGTCTATATTTTGCAGGTATGTCAACAAATTTTGATACTTCTGTTACAATGCGACCTTTAAACAATAACGTAATGCGTGTTTTTTGTGAAGAAACTGTGTAATGTTTTTCAAGTATATCGTTTCTTTCTATATTTCTCTCTTCTGTTTTAGCTTGCATAGAGACACGACAGGAACGTTAGAAAGTCGTCATTCTTTTGAAATTCAAGCGTTTATAAAGAGAAAAATATGAGAAAAAAAAACAAGTTAAAACACATGAAACATGTTTGAAAAGGCAACGGCAACGGATATAAATATATAAACCTACCCCTTTTTTTGCTGAAACTGAGTAAGGTATAATTAGATTTTTGATTAATCACTCTGTTTGTATTGTGACTGAAATTGATACATCGGCGTGTGAAAACCTGTCTAATAAGTAAACGGACGCGCTAGACATTGCAACGTTTTTTGTTGCAAGAATCTGAATGTATGTAATTTGTAATCCCGAATTTTCAAGCCCTCTATCTACCTTCTGTGACAACGCAGCCCAGTTTGTATTTGACCTGATCGGAAACTCCGTAGGCGGGTTTTCTCAAGACGCACCTCTTATTTTTAGTGTATCACATTCTGACGAGGATTAACAATAACAGTGTAGTTAATTGTACACCCGAATGAGAGAAAAAACTGACATCTGAATAAGATCTCATCCAGTTACTGTATAAACATCGAGCCATACTCCTATTCATTCTCAAACATTGACATTTGTTCTTAAACTTAAAACTGGATTTTAAGAGCTTGGATTTTGTATTAAGTCGGATGTTCGTTTTATTGCAAAACGCAAGTTTTAGAGCTAAGATGTGCAATAAAACAAATTTCATAGTGGCATTTGATATTTATGTGAAGAGAGGATAATTAAAATCGGTAGAGCTCAAAATTCTGAGACTACGCAGAAAAGATTTCAAAATGCGGAATTTACATTTAAACAATTTTGTGTATTTTATATTCTTATTACTTCGATTGTGTTCGGGATATTCGGACTACTACGGTGATGGGTACTTCGGTGATATGAGCCTAAGTTCGGACTGGGGCATAGCGGGGGACCAGGTACACCAGCCTAAGTGCGTCGCGATCCCCGAGCGGCTGACATTATGCAGGAATATCGGATACAAGGAAATGCGGCTCCCGAATTTACTGGACCACGAAAGTTTGAACGAGGTTCTAGATCAAGCCAAAGTGTGGGTTCCCTTGATCAATCTCCACTGTCATCCGGACACCAAACTTTTCCTGTGTTCGCTCTACAGTCCCGTGTGTCTAGAGAAGCCTATATACCCCTGCCGGTCCCTGTGTGAGGGGGTGAAGAGGGGCTGTGAGGAGAGGATAAATAACTACGGGTTCCCGTGGCCGGAAATTCTGAGATGTGATAAATTCCCAGAAGATTCGGACTTGTGTATAGGACAAGTGAATGGGTTAGACGATCAAGGTTGGTAGCTTTATATATACAGTTTAAACCATTTATAGCGAGCAAATGGGTCCAGAATTACAACGCTTCCTAATAATATTAAGGTTCACCTAAGCTACGCAAGGCGACAACTTTTGTTACGCTACTCTAACGTTTAAAGTAGATATTGAGACTTTTCGAAAATATACAAATGAGCAACATTTTCAAAATGCCATTTACATAATGAGACTGAAAAAAGACATGCTGGTGTATTCAATTCTGTTGTGAAGTTTCATTGCCAATTATCTATGACAAAAGTGAGCGAGCTAAGTATTATAAGTAATCTTTGCTGTGTGTGAACCCAAACTCATTGCCAAAGTTTCTTTGACAAACAATTGTCGTCAAAAAATGTTCTTGGAAACCAGGCTTAAGGTACGTGGACCTTAACTTTAAGGAGGCATTGTTATTCTGCACCCTGCTTTACTGAATAAATAACGTGTTAAGCGACCGTACTTGTACAGACAATGATACAGGACATACAGTCTAAGGTTTAGCCATAAAATACATCTACTGATCAATACTTTTCTTTATAATAGCCTTTTCGTTCCTGAGATTCGTTTAGAGTACTCAGCATTAATATATTTCATCTAAATCTATAGCATCCTTCAGAATAATTTACAATTAAGAAATATATATCCATGTATACAGATAAAACAACATAGCCTATTATACTTAACTCAAATTCAAAATTTAGTATTCCTAAACACGTATTTTGACAGAAGTTAACAAAACTGCCAAAACTATTCGGAAGGGTACAGTCATATGCGGTGTCCAAATCAACTGTAGCGTTCGAACTTAACTTTCTTTATCGTCCAAACACTATTTTACCTTTGAACGCAAAAAAATTACAACTCTAGCGCATTTACCGTTGCATTGCTAAAAAGTAGAGTTTGAAACCCTTTCTTTCCTTGCCATGTATCTCTACGCTACACCCAACCTTATCCCTTGCTCACTCCTGCCCTATACCCTAACCTACCATATGGTTATCGAATTTACACCGACTTGTACTACAAAATGTCCATCATTTGTTTCATAATATGTCTGCCAAATATTTTCGCTTGTTTTTATTCTCTTGTCAAACTTGCACATACACAATAACTGTATCATGCTGTTTTTGTAATGATCTTTACTACTCACTCGTCTCGAAACATGAATTGAGCAACTTGACATTTTAAAAGCGTATCGAAAGTTTTCACACATTTGGTTTGGAAAAAAATTGCTAAACCTAAGTCTTATAGTACGAGGGAAAATCCAAAATAACGAAACTTTTGCTGTAGCTTCAACATACGTAGATAAATTTTAGAAAAATGTATATTGCGATTAATCAGAACATTCGTATAACAAGATAAGATAAAACAATTACAAATTTCATAAGCATCTGAAACACGCCGCGCCATTTTAAAACGATGGTGACGCGTAGGTGGCGCACGAGAATTTTCGGTCCTGTCCTGCGTTATACATGTCTCGAGAAAATGTAAAATAGGCATGCGAATCGCGCCAAACTTAGTCCAGTAACAGCTTGGTGTTTAGATAATGCTGTGCATAAGTTTCAACAAATTTGAATAGTACGTTTTTGAAATATTAATATCAATTGTGCGCTTTTTCAGTGCATTTAACGTTAAAAACGCCGTCGCCAGACACAGTTTAAATCTATGCTATTACTAAACTTGCCGCGAATTTTGAAAGCGCCAACACAAAGACCGAAAATAACTGTATGTAGACAAAACGAGAATATACAATGAATAAATCAGTTGTGTAAAAATATTCCCGTTGAGATTCTGACGATAAAATAGCATAACAAAGATGGAAAAAGAAACAAAAATAACGCGCGTCAATAGTGACGTAAATGCGTAATGCGCTGACCGCATGAGGCGATTTTGAAGCAATCTAAAGTTAGAATTTGTTTCGAGTTTTGGATATTGCCGGAAAATTTGTGGAGTACAAAGAACAATACGCGAAAAACCTTTTATCTATGGTTCATGTTGAATAGATGGCCGTGAGCGCTGAGAGGGTGTTAATTTCAAAATGAATAAAAACGTCAACGACGTTACAAAATGAAAGATGAAGTGCGTCGGGTAGACCATAGTGACCTTTTTGTTTTGACTGTAGATTTTTAACGGGTCGTTATTTTTGCCTGATATTTTGCCACGATATTCTAGACATATTCCGATTTATGTTCATGTTATTTTATAAGCATTTCAATGAGTTGTGTAGAAGCTACAGCAAAAGTCTACGTTATTTTGGATCATCCCCCGTATATTTTGATATGTCGTGAATATCATACTATCTGTGGTTGTTTCTCTCTCTCTCTCTCTCTCTCTCTCTCTCTCTCTCTCTCTCTCTGTGTGTGTGTGTGTGTGTGTGTGTGTGTGTGTGTGTGTGTGTGTTATTTTGGTGGACCTATTTATCTGAACACGGCTTTTAAATCCTATCATATGGTTATCAAATTTACACCGACTTGTACTACAAATATCCATCATTTGTTTCATAATATGTCTGCCAAATATTCTCTCTTGTTTTTATTCTCTTGTCAAACTTACACAGACACAATAACTGTATCATGCTGTTAATGTAATGATCTCTACTATACTGCGGTGAAACCTGTCTTGTGGAATTTTTACTCATGCTATGATTTACATTATGAAAACTTGCCCAATGCAATGTACATTTCATCTTCAGATATATGGAATTGAAAATTTTCCATTGGAAAAAAAATATTTTTTCCTGTAAAGGCTCAATGTACGTGGTTGATACACTACGAGTACATACAATCTATGTTTTGGATAAAATAAGAAAAAATGTATACCCTTGTGTACCCAAGTCTAAGCAGTTTTAAAAACATCAAACGATTTGAAACTTAACTTAAATGGATAAAATTATTGCAAACACCCTTTCCACTGGGATTTAACGACAACATTTACCGTGAAGGTAACATTTTCAAAATGTCCGATTTTGATGTTCCTACACTTTTAGAGTCCCGTAAACGTAAATCTAAGGAAAATGAGTAATGGCAAGCGAAAACGGTGTAGCGCTGCAATGAGACTGAACACTTCCCTTAATTATTTAGCGGTTAAACTACGTAAGGGTACACGGTCGACATTCTTTATTCTATGCTTTCTTATATCTTATTTCTCTACCTATCCCTGTACTACGTTCCTTGGACACAGATTTCTTATCTTATTTCTCTACCTATCCCTGTACTACGTTCCTTGGACACAGATTTCTTATCTTATTTCTCTACCTATCCCTGTACTACGTTTCTTGGACACAGAGGCTTTCTTATCTTATTTCTCTACCCATCCCTGTACTACGTTTCTTGTACACAGAGGCTAACAGATTTTACGATAGAAATCATCAAATGTACGGTGCTGCACTGCTGACAAGATGTTATACTCAGCATGCTCTTCGTCCATTTATCGATTCCGAATCAAATCATATTTAGGCATTTTATTAAGATTCCTTTCATTAATAAAGGCTTTGACTTTATTGATTTACCCAGCATATACCAGAATAAGTCAGTGACAAAGTCTATACCTACGTACTTCTAAAATTCAGAACCTCCTGTTATTTGTTACAAATATAATAAACGGGTCAGAAATACTATTTTTAATTTCAATAAACTTGCTTTTGATCTTGATATTCATGATAATACTCTTAAGTCTTGAGATTGTAAAGATTCAAAATATCTTTATCAACCCGCCGGAGGTATAGAACTGGAAATTTAAAAATAATTTCGGATTCTAGAATTCGCAAAATTGTTTCTAAAGGTCCGAAATATAAATTTCCTTCCTACATTTATTTCGACAAATGTAGATAGGAAACGGTATAAGTAGGCAAAGATCAGGAAAAGGCGCAATCAGAAAAAGATTCCCACTCCAAAAACCGAGTTGGGAAAAAACCAAACTAACAATCAGGCACTTATACCATGAAAGCCGAATGAGCAGCTATTTTTCCAATAGGTGGCCACTCAGTTACCTTAACTTAACTAAAACTATGAAAACACACATAAGGCGCCAACATCTGCATCTGCATTGAATTATTTCGGTAATCGATGGTGTAAACGAGACGGTGTTGAGGATGGTGCTTTTAAAGCGTGGAAAAAGGAGTACCTTTGCTATTGTGGATAAACGTATAAAGTTTTATTCACAAAAATCTGATCTTTTACCACCTACCACAGGGTATGCAAGAATTTCATAGAAAGTATGTCTTGGTTCCAGCAGATAAGGCTACAAACGATGTTGTTGTTGTTTGTAGGCTTCATTATATTAACACCTAAAAACAGGAGTTTGATGGTACAAGGGCTTATCAGGAGACAGATAGTGATGAAATGTCTGCCTTAATGCTCACTTAAACGAATTACCTGTTAAGTTTTCTGTTTGTGTCAATGAAGGCCAAGACAAACTTCCAACGATGTATTGGTTATCTAAGCCTCACAAAAGACCATATAAAGCTAAATTTATTGCAAATTCTAGTTCTTGTTCTACCACTGAACTTTCTAAATTATTAACTTCCTGTCTTACTGCTATCAAATCTCATGTCATACGATACTTTGAGACGGTATATGAATCTTCAAATAAAAATTGGTTTTGGTCAATAAAAATATGGCGAGGTGCTCAATAAACTGAAGTGTAGAGAGTTCCGTGCGATGAGCTTGGCATGTAATGACAGAAAAGTTTTTCACTTCCTCTGACCAAAGTCGATATACACTTTGGTCATGACAGAATGTATGCGACGCCTTATTCTATCTCCTGGATAAGATTTATATTATATTCGGAACCAAGTTATACAGACAAATCGTTCGAATTCCGATGGGAACAAATTGCGCCCCTCTCGTAGCTGATTTATTTTTGTACTACTACGAAAGAGATGTCATGGATTCTCTTAACCATGACAATAAAGCTTATGTTATCGAGGCTTAATTCGACATCTAGATACCTCGATGACCTTTAGAACATTGACAATCCTTATTTTGAAGGTATGGTCAATCATATTTAAGCCCCCTTTTTAGATTTACATCTTTCTATTGCAAATGGATTTGTTTCTTCTAAAATTAATGATAAACGCGATGCCTTTGATTTTGATATAAACTTTCCGTTCTCGGATGGTGACGTTCCTCGCCGTGCTTCTTATGTTGTATACATTTCGTAACTTATTAGGTTTGCTAAAGTCTGCAATCATGTTGCGGACTTCAACGAGCGAAATAAATGTTTAACAGGCAAACTTCTCAAACAAGGCTATCCGTATCATAAACTTCGAAAAGCGTTTTCTAAATTTTATCGCGGACACTATGAATTGAATCCCAAATTTAATGTTGGGCTAAAGACACTTTTACGTGAGGGCCTTTCGGAACCAGAATTTTATAGTGACTTGGTTTACAAATTTAAGAAACTTATAGGAAGGAATGATTCTTCTTTTCAGTTTAGAAAAATTATTACACGTTACAGTTGTATAGATTACAACTTAAATGTTATGCGACAGTCTGCATGCTTAGTTTTAATCCAATCATGGCTGATATCTATGCTGCCTTTTTTAATTGCACGTCGGTGGGTCGGGCGTCAGACTTTATGATGGCCCCGACATATACATGTAGCTATTCATTTTTGTTGGTTGGGGCCGGAGATTCTTTTCTGTTGCGTTGCCCACCGGGGTTCAACTGGTGTTTTTCTTTTGCTCAGGATTTCAGTAGGTTATTCGGCCCACAGGGATCTACATCGTCTGGCAGCTAACAGAATCTGTGAGTCCTCGTTTTTCTATTTATCATGGTGGTTATCATAATTTATTTGTTCGTTCTTGATGAGTCATTGACTAGCAGGACCGAACAACTTACTAAATGTTGTGAACCACTGCAAAAGATGAGGGTGAGGGTAGGGCACTCTAAAATCGATTTACCCCCCCCCCCCCCCCACACACACACACACACACTCAGTTATTTTACATGTATATTACTGATCGTTTCAATGCGTTACTTCTGTTGTGGTTCTATTTGTTTTTAGTTTTCGCGTCGAATTTTTGTGCTGTTTGAACCGTATGTACGTTTTCATATTTTAGTTAAGTTCGGGTTACTGAGTGGCCGCCTATGGTGGGAATTTCTTTCTGATTGCGACTTTTCCTGATCATTGCCTACTTGTAACTTTTTACTATACTAAAATTGGGATATATTGCGATCTGTATTTCATGTATATGTTTTCCTGATGATTTAGACTAGTCCTGTTTTACGTTATCTTTTAAAGATCTATGTTGTTAAGCTGTCAGAGACCAGTCGTGAAATACTTTTTACGTTTGCTTTTTGCGGCAAACCACAAGGGCGCGGAATGCACAATGCATGTTTTAACAGTTTAGATATTATTCAGTTTTTTTTTTTCGTTGACAGGGATGGTCTATGGTTTACGTTATAACCAAACATTCGCTAATGCGCTGAAATATATATGTATTTTGATTACACTACTGCTTCACACAATGATCGCCCCAGTGGCTCTGTTCTTGTGCACATACTATTATACTACAGTAGTATCATAGGTCTAAATCCATTATTTGATTTAAATGGGGTTGGGGGGGGGGGGGGCTGTAAAATTTATTTTTAATCTATGCAGGACCGAATTTTGCCCGAAGAAAATATGTACGACAGGGTAAATTCTATTGTACGCATTATATTATATACAAATAAGAAGACAGGACCGCGTAGCGAGTGAAAAAAAATATCCAGGCCCGAAAACATCTTCCAAAACTTTCCTCCGAAACTTTTCGTAAGTGCTACTGTTATAAAAACAATACCTAGGCATTAGATTAGACAATCCTTTGGTGCAGGGTATTCTATCTGGAATGTTTATTGGGGTGAACACGACAGGCCACCTTGGCTATAGAAGCAAAATATTGTCCCTTTAAAAACACCCATTTTCTTTTGATGTGGTGAATTCTACCTGGACTGTTTATTGCGAGTGGTTATAACAGGGCACTCCAAGTAAAGAAGCAGAATAAGCGTCTTCGAAGTTACAAGTACGTAATAAAGTACTTTAAGAAAGATTTTTTAAAGATTTCTTATTTCTTGCGTTCAACCACAACTATGTATAGAAGATCCACAACTATACTAGACAAACCCATGCCGTGTTTAAGTCTTATCTTATCTTACTTATTATCAAAAAAAAGTACAAGTAGGCAAATTTGGTTTTGGTTTTCCGTCGGCTAGACTGAAGTTGTCGAGAGTTCGCAGCAAAGGTAACAGTGATTATGAATATATGCAATCAGAACCAAAACACCACTCCCTAAGGCTTGTAAGGGAAAACTTTATCTAAATTTAACACAAGAAGCGAGCAGCTCTCTACGTAGTAACGTTATATGTGACTGTTAAAAATATGTACTTGAGGAGGGTTCAGGTACGTCAGAGAGCTATTTAAGTAAATCGTATTCAGTCACTTTTTCAGTGGCTTCTAAATCATGCAATAAAACCTGCTTAAATGGTGCGTACAGGGCATCTACCTTTTATGATTATACTTGTTACGCATCTTCGTGTTTTGTCGCCACATTGTAGCATCGGTTTAATTCATTGGTAAGATTTCGCGATGCATGGGCTAAGATTTATATGAGCATACAAACTTTTAAAATCCCAAAGACACGAGTCTACATAGAAAACACCATTACTTAAAAATCACGATACAGCAAACCCAACAGGTAACCTTTTCGCAGACCAAAATGATGATGTGCGGTTGTCTGAGCGCAAACCTGTATAACGTGTCTTCTTTCATCACAGAACTGCCAAATTCAACTAAAAGATGTGTTGGAAGTTAACAGTAACACACTGCCTAATGCTTATTTCCTATATAAGCAGCCTTAGTATAACACACACACACACACACACACACACACACACACACACAGAGAGAGAGAGAGAGAGAGAGAGAGAGAGAGAGAGAGAGATATGCAAAATAAACAGAATCGAATAAATTCGTATATATGATCCTATATAAATTAAACTGAACAAATTACACCAGTAAGTAACCAACAGTCAAATAAACCCATACCGTATCCCGTAAAGCCCCTTGTTGATGATTGCCATCACATTGCAGATTATTTCATTCTTTCAATATTTGGTTTTTACTTAAAGTCTCAAGTTCTGCAATTTCTTCTCGGATAAGTGCACTGTCCATGAAGTGGTGATCCCGTTAGGACCCTTCCACCTTTGCGATAAAGCTGTGCATTTGAATTGCTAATAACAGAGAGCCTCCCTTCTTATATTTTCCTAATATTCTACTGTATATTAAAAGATTATATGTTAAAAGATTTTGCTGTTGGCCTATGCTTTTGGTTGCGCTTAGAGCATTGGTTTTCTACCTGGGTTCGAATTCCATCAGGGACGTGGGATTTTTTAGCTCACCTGAGCCGAAGGCTCACAGGTGAGCTTATAGTATACCCATGCTCCGGCGTCCGTCCGTCGTCCGTCGTCGTCCGTCGTCCACAATTTCAAAGACCTTCTCCTCTGAAACCGCTTGGCCAATCAAAGCCAAACTTCATGTGGAGCATCCTTAGGAAGGGGGAACGAAAGTTTATATAAATGGTCCAGGTCACATTACCAAGATGGCCACCATGGCTATAAATAGCAAAAACCTTTAAAAATCTTCTTCTCCAGAACCAGTGAGCCGATTTCCACGAAACTTGGTATGTAGCATTGGGGACGCGGGCCCATCATAGTTTATATAAATCATGACCCTCGGATGACCTTGACCTCTTTTACGGCAAGGTCAAATTTGGAAACATAGGCTTTTACATCGGAAAAAATGGTAAAATGCTATTTAATGGGTAAAACTTACTGGGAATAGGCAAATGGACAGAAGATTAATGTTAATGGAAAATTTTAGCCCCTGGGAGGTTGTCTGCCCCTGCCCCGGGGCTATATACATGTATATTTCCATAATAATGAAACATCTTCTCCCCTGAAACCGCTAGGCCAATCAAAGCCAAACTTCATATGGAGCATCCTTGGGAAGGGGGAAAGAAAGTTTATATAAATGGTCAAGGTCACATGACCAAGATGGCCTCCATGGCTATAAATAGAAAAAAAAAAACTTTAAAAATCTTCTTCTCCAGAACCAGAAGGCCAATGATTTTGAAACTTGGTGTGAAGCATCAGACAATGGAGTTCTACAAAGTTTATATAAATCATGACCATTGGATGACAATGACCTTTATTACGACAAGGTCAACTTAGGTCACCCATGCATTTGAATGGGAAAAATAGGAAAATTTCATTTAATGGCAAAAAACTTGCTAGGAATGAGCAAATGGACCGAAAGTTTATGTTTATGAAAATATTTTGGGCCCAGGGGGTTGTCTGCCCCTGCCCCGGGGCTATATACATGTATATGACCATAATATTCGAACATCTTCTTCTCTGAAACCGCTTGGCCAATCAAAGCCAAACTTTATGTGGAGCATCCTTAGAAAGAGGGAATGAAAGTTTATATAAATGGTCAAGGTCACATGACCAAGATGGCCGCCATGGCTATAAATAGCAAAAACATTTGAAAATCTTCTTCTCCAGAACCAGAAGGCCTATGATTTTGAAACTTGACATGAAGCAGCAGGCAATGGAGCTCTATTTTACGGCAAGGTCAACTTAGGTCACTAATACATTCGAATGGGACAAAACAGTAAAATGGAATTAAATGGGGGAAACTTGCTGGGAGTATGCAAATGGACAGAAAATTTATGTTTATGGAAAAAAATTGACCCCAGGAGGTTGTCTGCCCCTGCCCTGGGGCTATATACATGTATATGACTATAATATTCAAACATCTACTTCTCTGAATCCGCTATACCAATAAAAGCCAAACTTTAAGTGGAGCATTGTTAGGAAGAGGGAATGAAAATTTATATAAAAGGTCAAGGTCACATGACCAAGATGGCTGCCTTGGCTATAAATAGCAAAAACCTTTAAAAATCTTTTTCTCCAGAACCAGAAGGCCTATGATTTTAAAACTTGGCATGAAGCATCAGGCAATAGAGCTTTATATAGTTTATATAAATCATGACCCTGGGATGACCTTGACCCATTTTATGGCAAGGTCAACTTAAGTCACATATCCCAGATCTCAGGTGAGCGTTTATAGGACCATTGTCCTCTGGTTTTTACAAACTATGCATCATTTCTTATTTACGAATTATTTCCATATTCGTAAGATTTTTTCTGTTTGTATTCTTTCATTAGTTTATTCGTCTGGTTATGTATATTTTACATGTATTTGCCACACACTGAACATTTATTGTTTCATTGGGTTATGAAATTTGGTATGACTGTCCTCTTTTTGTGTAGCCATTTTAGTTGACCCGTTTTTTCTTCAAGTGTCAGTTTCAGCTGTTAATCTTTTCTGTCATACGATGATATGTTGATAATTTAATACGCGTTAACTAGTACGATGTCTACCACCGGCAGATTAGATTTGAGCCGCTTCGTGGAAAAACCAACAATGTGGTTTCCGACCAGGTCTAACACAAACCGACCTGTACAGTCACCGACAAGAGCCAGAAGCTTGAACTTTCGGATTTAAGTAGAGGAGGAACCGTACTATCCGAGTAGCGAAAACAAAGGCGCTGATCAGCTTCGCAGTTACTGCGAAGCTGATCTGCGCCTTTGTTTTCGCCTAGGCAGATTGTTGTTTTTCCCATCAGGCGGCTTATTTATTGCATACATTAAACATAATAATGTTATGCTTGTCAAATTTGTTTTCTTATGGAACACACATCTTTTCTTTATTTTTGCCTATGTGTCTGGGAGATCGTCTTCAACGTTTCTACTGATGAGGGTTCATTACCCGAAATTGCGCAATATAGTCCATACTATCTCCCTTTCAATGTTTTACTGCTTCCAAAGGATCAAACCTTTATATTTTAGTTGCTATTACTGCAGCTGGTGTTGTGCCGTGTGGCGGCCGTAAAAAGTCTCCCCGTACATCATCCATAGTGCAGACTATATTTTTATTTCAGTCCTTTGAGATCAGTAAAGATATTCAGTGTGTTCAAAACACTCACGTTTAGAAACATACTTCTAAGCAATGTTTAAATTATTTGACCCAATTTAGGAATGAATGTAGGAAAAAAAGTCACAGGAAAAAAAGTCACGGAAAAAAGTCACAATTTTGGGTAGGAAAAAAGTCACAGGAAAAAAAGTCACAAAAAAAGAATTATGCTTTTTCTCAACTTTTGGTTAGGAATAAACATTTTTATTTTCATTATTACCATTTTTATCACTATGTTTTGTTTGGATTGATGTTTTAGCATTTTTTTGTCCCACTTAACACTATTCGATCATGCCGGGACTGAGGTGATACTTCCTGGGTACTTGACCAGTTATTTGGTTACTTAAAATAGGCTTGTTCAAGGACACTGCATGGCAACAGTTTGTTTCAAACAAAGTTCTAAGGAACCATGGTCTGAAACTCTACCATAATGCCACCATGCTCCTCAAATTGGGTGGATTCTTATCCATTCAATGTTTCCCATTCTATGGGCATGTTTTGATTCTGATTATGACATTTCCTCATTATTGCTTTATTTTAACATGAAAATCATGTCCTACTACATTTATCTACTGTCAGATATATGTATTTTCTCTTGGTCTTTTATAATTGTGACTTTTTTTCCTGTGACTTTATTTCCTGTGACTTTTTTTCCGTGACTTTTTTTCCGTGACTTTTTTTCCTGTGACTTTTTTTCCGTCCACCTTTAGGAATATGTCTTTGATTTAGACTCCTCGTGTAATTTCTCGAAATTGCAGCACAATAGTCTGGCGTTCGTTGCCGGTTTAAAAAGGGCTACTGATGAGGGTTCATTACCCGAAATTGCGCAATATAGTCCATACTATCTCCCTTTGAATGTTTTACTGCTTCCAAAGGATCAAACCTTTATATTTTATTCCCTCTGAACAGAAGCAGCGTTACCTTTGCGTGTAGCTTTGGCAAGGAACTGTAGAGAAGCTTTCGTATTTTGAATATTTTGTTGTTCATGTGAATACATCTGTTTAATTGCATTCTCTGAACTTTCAAAAGCATCTGCTGCCCGTTTTATTACTGCAATGTATAGTATATCTCGATACCATCTGATTTTCTCAAAGTTTCAATTTAAAATGTTGATTTGAAATAAATTTTGGAAAATGCAGTTTCATCTTTGATGTTTCTTTTTATTCATTGCTGTATTACATTATTGGTAACTGATATCTAAGTAGTTGTGATCGGTGTCCTGGGTTTGAAATTTCCCTCTAAAATGATAGACGCGGTAAGACCTATGATAGCTGTAATCTGCGTTATATCAAGTTCAGTCGTATGTTTGATCAGAGGATTTCGTGTCGATACGTAAGGGAATCGAAAATAGTTCGAACTCTTTGGAATGTTAATGTCTTCACCTGCTTTCGTCTTTGAAACAACACTATATACAAGATAGCACATCTGTCGTTACCAGTCAATCTATTTCTTTGATTTCAATTGGCTGATCGTTTAATGATCTACTGTTCGATTGGTTCGGATCATGGATTATGGTTTTTACATTAAACACTGTTGGAGGGGAATGTGTATCTTTTTGCACGTGAAATCTCGAAACTGCCAAGATTTATGCATTTACTTGTGCGGTTTGAAAGATAAGCTTGTCAAAATATGCACTTAAATTAAATATATATATCAAAATGTAATTTATGAGTTTTGAATAGATGCGTTCTCTTATCAACGTAAAAATCTTTAAGCATACATAATTAATTCTATATAGTCCATACGGATTTACCTTAAGTTTGGACATTCGTGTGCGTGTCAGTCAGTTTTAAGTGGTTTTAACAATTATGGATATATAAACAATGAGATATATCGTGTCTGTAAACTTCCATTCCCCTTAAACTGAAAATTTTCATAGGATTACTAGATGTAAAATATTCAGGATCGTTTTGAACCAGTGCTGCAGTGTTGCATAGTTTTGGATAAAAAGGCGAGATTTCATATGTAAAAATGCAAATGCTACTAGGATTAACTATCATTTTGCACATTGGTCACGTGACATTAAGTTATAATTACGATGATAAAGAAGGTGCATATCTGCGGAGCCTCGATCTGGGCTGGGTCCGACACGCCGGGCGCGATCTCCAACAGAACCAATGTGTTCCCATTCCAAAAGACATGACATTATGTCGTAACGTTGGCTACGTGAACATGAGCATACCGAACCTACTGGGACACGATACGGTAGAAGAGGTACGCCGGCAAGCCGCACCGTGGAATATGTTGTATAAAATCCGGTGCCATCCGAACACAGATCTGTTCCTGTGCTCTTTATATGCACCAGTGTGCCTGGATAGACACATATTCCCTTGTAAATCACTCTGCGAGGCTGTGAAAAGTAGCTGTGAAATGAGAATGAACAAATATGGCTACACGTGGCCGGAAATCCTGAACTGTGAAAAGTTTCCTGAAGATGATGATTTGTGCATCAAACAAATCAGTGTTCACAATGACGAAGGTGAGCAGAGAGAGGGGGTCGGGTGAAGGGGTATGTTGTTTATGGCACAATACACCTCTAAATTTCAGTTTGGTTTTAGATTTAGTCATGATAGTTTCTGGGTCTTTTTAAGGCTTTGCATGCACAACATTGGCAATGATAGAAAAATCAGCTTAAGCTTTATAGTGGTTCGGTGACATGACGTTTTAATTTAGAAATGAATTTTAGAATTTTTATATTTTTATAATATACATTTTACATAAGTATTGTTGTGAAAGAGGTTTGCCTTATTATTGCCTTTTTGTCTGAACAAAGCGTTATATGTACCCGACAGGGATGTGATCTGAAAACTCATGAACACATATTTTAATATCATAATTAAACTGTGACTGTCATTGATTGCTTAAAAAGGTACAAGTAGGCAACGATCAGGAAAAGGCACAATCAGAAAAAGATTACCACTCCAAAATCCGAGGTGGGAAAAAATTAAATTAACAATCAGGCACCCACACCATGAAAACATATCGAAAGCCGAATGAGCAAGTATTTTCCAAATAGGTGGCCACTCAGTTACCTAAGCTTAACTTAAAATATGATAACAAACATAAGGCGCCAACAGCACAAAAATGTAAATAACAAGACATAAAACAATATGAACCACCACGGAAGTATCGCCTTGGAACGATCAGTAAAATAAAGTTACTGACGGGCTTAAACCGGTTTTACGGTTACCTAACCTCACCCTCAGCTTCTGCAGCGGTCCACAACATTTGTCCTCGAAGTGAATATCTAACTAGTCAATGAATCGTCAAGGACAAACAAATAAATCACGATAAACACCCTGATGAATCAAAAACGAGGACTCACAGATTGAGTAAGCTGCCCGACGATGGAGATCCCTGGGTGCCCAATAACTTACTAACTTCAGAGCAAAAGAAAAACACCAGTTGAACCCCGGTGGGCCAAGCAACAGACAGGAATCTCCGGCCCCAACCAACTAAAATGAATAACTTTATGCCGGGGCCATCATAGAGTCTGACGCCCGACCCACCGGCGTGCAATTAAAGAAGGCAGCATAGTTATCAACCATGATTGGGTTAAAAACTAAGCATGCAGACTGTCGCATAACATTTAAGTTAAACCATTTTTATCTGCACTCTAAAAGTACATGTTTTATTGTACGTCTTATTTACAGTGTGCTGTACATCTGGAACATACATCAGGAAAACATGTCCGTGGAATACATATCCCCTTACACCCCACTTTTATGTCGTGAAACTGGGGTATGAAGGGGTATGCAAATTTTCGAATCTCTTGTCCAAAAACATAGATTGTAGGTACTCGTTAGAACCGCCTCGCCGAGGTACTCATTAAAACCGCATCGCCGATGCGGATCTAACGTATACCTACAATCTGTTTTGAACAAAAATATCAAAAATCATCATTTTTTAATGAAATTTTCGGTTTTTAACAGCTGAAAAATTTCTGTATATTGCATGGCAAGTTACCGTAGTTCAACAAAATCACGATTTACCACACGGTAACACGGTCATCTTGAGGAATATCGACCACCAGCTTGTATTCTGCGGTAGAGAAAAATAATGATAAAACCTTTCCTAAGACGGAGAAAACCCAGTTGGTGGCTGGTTGAGGTTTCATGGCTGATAGGCAAAACGAAGCTGAACTGAGGTGGGGTGTTTTAGATAACGTAAGTCATACTTTCATGCAAGATCAAACAAAATGATTGATATTGCACGCAATGCTGTTGGTTGCCTTCCTCTTAATATTGATACGAAATATTGCTATACTGCTACGAAAGAGATTTCACGGGTTCTCTTAACCATGACATTCAAGCTGATGTTGTCGAGGCTTTTAACTCGACTTCCAGGTATAATGTACCTCGATGACCTTTTGAACATTGTCAATGAAGGTATGGTCCACCTGAACTACAGTTGAATAAAGCCAACACCTCAGTTTTAGATTTACACCTTTCTATTGCAAATGGATTTGTTTCTTCTAAAATTTATGATAAAAGTGCGATGACTTTTTTGATTTTGATATAGTAAATTTTCCGTTTTTGCACCTTATGTACGTTTTCATATTTCATATTTTTAGTTACGTTCTGGCAACTGATTGGCCGCCTATTGGGAAATAACTTCTCACTCGGCTTACGATCGGTTTTCGTAGTATAAGTACCTAATTGTCAATTAAGTTTTTTCCCACCTTGGTTTTTGGAGTTTAATCAATATTCGTCGTCGGCAGCGATTTTACACGTAGCTTGGCTGTTTTAATAACAGAAATCTCTTAGATTCTATGGCCAATGTTTGCACCGAGGTTAGTGTTTTGACTCTTACATAACGCTCTGATACCAAGGACAGAATTGATTAACTTTCGGGGATTTCAGGATAGTGAATGGTGGTGACCAATTTTCCAACGAGCCTTTGCAAATAAGTAGTAAAACACTTAAGTTTGTTTGAAATCGTGTCTTCCCAGCGGGCACATGACGTCAGAATGACGTCATATCAACGTCGATCGGACGTCATTCTGACGTCATATGCCTGCTGGGTTAGAAACTCTGATGCTTCAGCTTCTGGTGGCTCCAGTCAGATTGAATACCATCTACATGCTGCAAGCTTCGGGTTTAAATTGATTGAGGTTGAGGTGGCTCAATTAGTAGGGGACGGCTACGTCGCGATTTTATAATCATAGACGTGTCTTAACTCGTATAAGCCTGGCGTCCTTTTTATGGGACATAGGCAAACAGTATAGCCTCAGATGTGACGCCGCAGAATCTGGGGCTATTCTGTTCGCACAGAGAAATTTCATTGAAAAATGAGATAAAAATAAAAATCACTCCTAACACCCCTAAAATTGAAAGTGGACTAACCCAAATAATAACAATGGGAGAATCCATTCGTCAAATATGGGTTAAATGATGTCTGGGACTGTTGTGTCTCGTCATTTGTGTTACAATCATGTAGTATGGCTCTTCGGGGGCTGCCTTGGAAAGAATTTTAAAGTCCTGTTAATTCATGGCTCGAAATTGATAGACCTGTTACAGAGTTACCAGCAGCATTTCATGGTTTAGTCTGGGAGTCTGGCTTTTAATTGGAGTCTAGGTATTTCGTTTATGATTTTTTTTCGAATCAGGAAAACATACTACCAGGTTATTCAAGGTTCAAATACTTGCTTGATTTGTACTTTAACTTAGGGTAGAAAATCCCATAAGTTTATCCTGTTGGTAAATGTTAAAATGCCAACAATTGTTGACATTTTAACATTTATGAGAAGGATAAATTTTAGTCACAGCTGAGCTGAGCATGAAAATGTTTTATAACCTCGGGACCTGGTCTTTGCTAGACTTTTTAACTTTCATGTTATTTTTGTTTGCTTGGAGTTAGCAACCTCTACGTTTGCTAGTTTTTCGTTAGGCACACGTTTTTCGTTAGGTACACGTACAAGCATAATACGAAAATCCTGCATTATCTACTACAGAAACGTTGTACATACTAAATTCACTGACCTTGTAAACTCTGAATCAAGGATTCGATTTTTTTTAAACCGACTTCCTGTCTCCTTATTAGCCTAGAGCTCTGTGGATCCTATCGCAGTTTTACTCAATTTCACCGTGACTGTACCCTTTTTCTTTGGGACCTCTAGTCTCATTATTAACAATAATTTCTTTAAGTCTCGTTTGTTTATCTTTGTATCTGTCGGTACATATATTAGATGCACCTTTGCTGATTTTCTCTCTAGCATTTGTTCTTTTGTTTTGTTTTCATAACCCCATCCATCCTTGCTTAAACCGGTTTGAACGTTTTTGCATTGTTCAACTCTTTTGAGCGTTCGATAAAACGTCATTGAAGTGCAAAGGAAACTGCAGAAAAATATCATGAACAACTTTATGTTTTTCTGCTACTTCACAGTGATTGCAAGAGATTATCCCGTAAATCTCGGGCAAAAAGCTATCAAAAAAGCTAAAATATTATGTAAACAGTTGACTGAAACGAAAACCAACATGCAGTTTAAATAGTTCCTGGTAATAAAACACGCTACTTCTAAGAATATCAAAGCAACTGAATGTTATTTGGTAAAGTGAAGATGTAACCAACAGCGCAACATCAAAGAATTAATTTCGAAAAATACGAATGAATAAGAAAGTACTTGGTGCCTAGAAAGTGAAGTAAAAGAAACAATTACTCATGGCTTTTCAGTCATTCAGCGCGACAATACAAGGCATTTCAGGTTCATTTCATATCAGATTCATTCAATTCACTCAGTCATATGCATATATGGCCATACATTGTTTTATGTATTGATAGTAAGTAGTCAAAACAAGTTGATGATTTTGCTAATGACACTTGATTGTAGATATACTCGCTTAGCCATTTTTAGGATTTTTGGCTAGACTTAGTGAAAGTTGACTGTAAATAGCACATCCAATTTTCACATACAATGTACTACATGTAGTAATGTCATGGCATTACTCAAAAAGGATTAAAGATAATGTCAATTCATAGCGATAACAGTGATCTAATGGTGGTACAAGACAATCGCAATTTAACACAGACAGTGGTACAACTAAGATTGGAAGCTAAGTTGTTCAAACCCTGATGGCAAAACAAGATCTTTAATCAAAGAATTTCCAAGAGAATATTCGTACCAAACCACACTTTCGATTTTGCTCACAGTTTCGTATATGCCTCTTCGTTTGCATGTTATTTTCATCAAGAACTTTTCGGATGAAAGAAAATCAGTTGTTGCAAAAACGTTCTGATTTATGAAGCAATTTCGAAACGTTTGCCAATCGCTACAGACTATATATATAAAATACAGTGTGAGAAATCTTGTTTAACCAATATGTGACAAATGTACTTGCCCATTATTATCATTTGGAAGTCCACTTTCAGTTTTAGGGACGTCGGGAGCGATTTAAGATTTTTTTTATATTATTTTTCGATGAAATTCCTTTAAGCAAACAGAATAGCCCCAGATAGGACACCGTATTCTGTGTCGTCACATCTGGGGCTATTCTGTTTGCCCATAACCCATAATAGGGACACCAGGCTTAAATGAGTTATAGGCCGTGTTTCTCATGTACATGTATATAATTTGGCATTAGCTTATCACTGATTAGTGGCGGAACTTTAAAACAAATGGTGAATAGTTAATGACTCCTGTATAGATTCCTGTGAATGAAAGTCCGTACTAATTGCTCAAATGACCAGGGGGCATAAAACAATAAATAGAGGCAATGCAGGTAAATTATTCTTTAAAAGGTGTAGCTTCTGATCTACAGTTACTTGGATTTATGATACCACTGTTTATTGGGTTTATGACCCATGATGGTGCAATTTTATACGGAAATCAAAGGATTGTCATAATGAGATGACTGCAAAATCACTGCTGGGGCTAAAGGATAATAACTGTGGTACCACTGTTTATTGGTCCCTGATAACCTGTGCAGTAAAACTGCCTCTATATTGTCTTTTCTATTTGGGCCCCATAGAATCTAAAGGAGCTAAAGTGGTACCACTGTTTATTCGGTTAATGACCCCCCTAGTTGTGCAATATGACCCAGAGATCAAAGGACTGTCATAATGAGGTAATTATCTCATTTCTTCCGAGGCAGGGACAGTAGATTTACAGGGACTTGAAACTTCAGTACTGCTATTACCATTTTCCAATATATGCGTGACTTGGAGTCAGGCCAGGTTTTGGAATATGCCCAATAGGTATTTACATGGAGAATAAGTAAGAAAATAAGTGTTAATAGTGGTCAGTTTCTATGAACTACTCCTTCTTCTATATTGCATTTTCATTCAAGCAAAACATGTCATCTGTTTAAGCACATATTGGGCTGTTGTTTGATGTCAAGTTTGAATATATACACCAAAAAATACACCTAAGCCATCTGTATAAAAATGAAGAAAAAATGTTTTCTTCCAGAAGAAGTGTTTTTGCCTCTTTTGTAACAAGCCTTTTTATATAAAAGTATTCACTCAATCTATTTGAATTTTATATCAAACAACACTGGGACAGTTCATCTTTAGAATGGTATATTTCTTTTTAAGTTATGTTCAGTATGCTTGTAGGAGTATTTTGTAAAACACAGGCAGTGTTTGGAATATTTTGCCTTATTTAATTGCATAGTCAATTATTGGAATACCTGTCCAGCCCAGTCCAAGTGGCAAGACACGCATATTCTATAACATAGGGCTAGATTCCAATCACTTGTATTATAGATCACTGTCCGAGGGTAATAAAGAGGCCCCAAAGCATAATACCGATAATACCTGTAGTACCACTGTTTACTTGATAATCTGTGCAATAAATCTGCCTCCCTCTGAAATCAATAAGTTCTTTTCCTGTTTGGACCCCTACCTGTGTTCAGTCATTGTCATGCCACCTGGTTTTCTCGTGTCCTTTCCCTTATCACTGATCAGCAAATGACCCTCAATAGACAGGACTCCGTATTTCTGCAACCTAGAAATAAGGAACCTGACATAATAAAAGCAAACAATAATATAATTTTAGACATCATCAAACTAAATATACAGAATATGGCTGATCCCCAACCTAATATTCCGTCAGATAACATTTCTTTGTTGTATTTCATCATAAGTTGAACAAAAAAGATGTGTCCAGTATTAAATATAAAGATCAACAGACATTAGCAATTGCAGTTTTGAACACGCCAGGACATAAGGCATATATTCCAATATTGCACTCGTACTTGTAAATCTTAACGCTATAATGTTTCTCCCAAAATACTTTTTTTTTTTTGTTTTATAGTATGTCTAACTCAACTACGAAACATATTTAAATGTTAGGCGATTGAATATTTATATACGCTTTTACTTTTATCATGCTTGCACGCCTATGTAAATCAACACTGTTTTAAAAATCTCGCAGTTATGGCCAGTGTCACTTGACCATGACAATTGAATGTTTGGAATATACATCTAGTAAATTGGCCGCACTGTTTATTGTCGCCTCCTTGTGACCAGCATTGTCCCGTTTTAACTGTTTAGTTACTGGAACACGGAACCAAAATGACCTTTGCCACGACATGTTTACAAAATGGCAGTACAGTAGCTTTTTCTATGAGATTTACACAAAATCTAGAATGGATAGGTCAAATGAAATTGGCGATATACGACAAAAGGGTTCCGCAGGCCTATTGGCTCTTTAACACACATTTCAGATCAGATTTTCAAATTAAAATTGATTGCATAGGCGATAGCGTGATCTCTTGATATATGCTTCACTCTGTTGCTTCGCTTCTATTCATATCTCATGCTATACATTATCTCTTTTCATCTAGACGGCCATGGAAGAGGGGGCGAAGTCGGTAAGTGACGTCATTTACTTCATATCCACCATTTTATCACTCATTTATTGGCTTTAGTTTGCTGAAACCATGCTAACATGCCCATGCAAATTTATACCCAATCCAACCACCCTAAGGGATTGTTCAGGGGTACAATTTCTGCATTGAATCAACTCAATAAATCCCTTGTTCTAGCATGCAATTGCAATTTATTTTTAAACATTAATATCAGAAAAATATCTGAGGCTCATCGAGTTTGCAGTCGTGTAAAATCGCAGTATTGCATGGGCATGTTAACATATGGAAACGTTTGCTGTTCAGTTCAGTGCCACCCCCATTTGCTTCAGTAAAATGCGTTGAATGAATTAATTAAACGAGGAAACACACATGTGATATTAAGTCTATTTATTTTGGAACATTTATTTATGGAACTGGTCTGCAAGCATTTCTTTGTTACTAACAGTTTTATATGGAGCGATCTCGTGTCATTATGGTGGAGTCTTCTTTGCAGTACACCTAAAAGGATTTGACACTTAGCTTTCGTTGTTTGTTTGTTTGTTTGTTTGTTTTCTGGTTTAACATCCCAGTCGACAAATGTACAGTCATGTTTGGACGGAACCCGCGCTTCCTGGGTATTAGTCAGTACAATTGGAAGTTAAAGTGTCTTTCTCAGACACTGGGTTCGAATCCTCAAGAGCTTGATCTGAACACTAGGTCACTCGCTAAGCTTGGACCACTCCGCTATATAGTTCATTGCATTTTGGTCAAGTTTATTGGAACAGTCAAGACTACAATACATGTAAGATGCGCCTTGGACATGGGTGTACGGAAGATGACAAAGTCATAATTTCATGGAATCTCTCATTTAGAAACTAAAATGTGGGATAGAGTATTACATGTTTATCGAATCTGCAAGGGTGGTTTGGTTTTACTGTAAAAGTGTTGATTTTCTACTGATAGCATTTCATCCTTTTTGTAAACTGCACAATTTTGTGTCATTTATTATTTCAGACGCGTCTACTGCTAAAAAAATGACGATGTGCAGATCATGTTGTCAAAACTAGTATAGTATCGAAACACCCACTCGTATATTAAGTGGATGTCAAGATAACGTGTTTGCTTTAAATGACATGACAGTTGATATAAATAGTGTAATATTAATTTCCAAACATTTGCTAAATACTTACTTAAATGACAACATGCAAATACATTTGTTTCCTAAATATTTATGTTAATATGTTTAACTTATTTGTAAGTGCCTGACAAGTGGATTTGAATATATAAACTATATCTGTTAAACAGTGTCAGAAAATATATATTTGCACAGGCATGCCATTTGAAGCTTACCATTATTTAGGTAGTCTTATTTTGCTGTTTGCCCCTTATGAAAGCTAAATTAACTTTCCTGTGATTTAGGTAAATGTCAACCCGGTGTCAGCACTTGGACTAGTAGCATGATGGACCAAAAGTACCAAATTATTTACCAAATTCTTTTTAACACGATTCTATTTCAAATCCCCCTTAAGGCTCATAGTTATACGTGTGCTTACACCCGTCGTCAGTCCGTCACCATTTTCACATAAAAAAGCATAATTTTGCTCTCTCGACAGGATTTGTTTTTTTTTTTCGAATTCTATAAAACGTTAACATATAAATAGCTGCGTTCAGTTATTAACGTACCCCTGCATTATTCAGAAATATATTGACAGCTCTTCTAATTTTTTAACAATCGTCACTGGCAAGAAATGGACAACTGGAAGAATTCGTTTATATATTTTGTTAAGTATGAGGAAAAATATTAAAACCTCCAGATCTTGTGATGTTGTATGCCTAAATTGATTACATACATGTAATACATGGAGCTAAATGTTTTAACAAAAAATCGCTGATATTTGAGTTTTAAAGATCCCAAAAGGAACCATGGTTAATGGGTTGTAATTGTATTTTGTAATTTATGAAAAAATAACCATTTCTGTACTATGCACCCTTACATTTTACTCCACCATACTCACTGAAATTTCAGGGAAGCTTTCTCGGAGGAATACCGTTAAATAAATGTTTACAGTGCATACGAAAATCAGGGGAACATGTCAGACAGATGATTATCAGCAATTTCATAGAAACTCTAGTAGGGGGGTCAAAACCTGTATAAGCATTTTATACATGTAGGATCTTCTTAACCCAATACACTATTTCAGTACGCACAAGTGTACATTATTGCATGCAACGGATATGAAAAACATTGTGATATTAATTTAACCTAATGTTTTACTTTTTTACTTAACAGAGACAGTGTGTATGCCACTCATAGCAGATGCTATTCTTTTCATGTCTAATAAAGTAGGGCCACAGAAGTGCAAAACTAATTTGAGCGTTTGTTTGATTGTTGCTTTACATCCCAGTCAACAGCTATGGTCATGTCGGGACGTTTTATCCATTTTATTGGACTTTTACCCAAAAGAAGGATGCCATCCAAATAGTGCTTTAAAAATATTTATGATGGATGGTTTGACTTGAACCATCTTTCCTGGGCAGGCTCAAACCAGAGCGGTTGACCAGTAATAAGATGGTCAGTCAGTAGCGTTTAAGCTTTGCCTTAGACTGGTATCAGTCCACTAAATGAAACAATATCACTAGACAAATTGAACACTTAAGTAAAGAAATATCCATCAGATTCAGAACGCATTTATTTACTATCAAAGTCAGTATTTCATCTAATGGGGAAGTAATAAAATACCATGGTAATACCCTTCATTGGTTATGTACCTTTCAGTAAGACGAATATCTGGTAGAGTCAAATTTCTAAATACATGACCTGAATGCCAGGCTAGCTTTGCCTGGAGGGACAAGCTATCCATCTATTTCTTTAGGCTCGAAAGGGCCGGGGCCCATATTCCTACTCAACCACCCTTATAAAGATCAGAAAATAACATTAAAAAAATTAAATCTGTTTTGTCAGAGAGTAATTTATTGATAGACAAAGGTTATTGATGAATTAAACCAGGTTTGACTCAAATCGGGCTGCGCTATGTGGAGCTACTGAAAATGACTAGAAGTTTGAAAATTTCATCATTTGCTCCGGTTGTCCATTTCTTGCCAGTAACGATTGTTCAAAAACAAGAATAGTTGTCAGTTTATTTCTGAATATAGCAGAGTTATATTGATAACTGAACGCAGCTGTAGTGACACACAAGGCTTAACAATGGAAAACCTGCACTTTTTAAATTACACTTTAAACTGCAAAATTTACATTTTATTAGGAGTAATGGTGGTTGCCATATTTTGGTCATTTATAATCAATCATGCGGGTGATTTACATGCACATGTACTAATACTTTAACTGATCACTTTGGCAACTGAAAGGTCATACTTTTTTTACAGATGAGCGTTTTGGGGTCCATGAAGTTGTGTTTTAATTCCAGTAGCTTTGTTAACAATGACAATGTTTGTTCCGTATGTTTCAGCAGCAAATGTGTGTATTCCCTGTAAGCAGCCTATGACGTACGAAAGTCTGCTGGACAGCTATTGTTGGGCAACATTTGGTAAGTATCAGGAAAACTTGTTCGTGAAATGTATACCCCTTCATACCCAACTCAGAAAACAGAAAAATAACTAAGCGCAACTTGCCCTAAACGTGACAATATAAATGAGCATTTTGCATATTTTCTGTAAGTTCAACTTGGCGGAAAAGTTGACGAAAGTTGATCTGGGGATTTCATTAACCACAACGTAATGTGTATCTCCGTCCACACCATGATAGAAGGACGGAAAGCAGAAAACTTTAACCATCAGTTTTTCTTTGACAAAGCCAGAGAACAAAAATGAAATTAAAACAGATTCTTTAAGAGCAGTGAACATATTTATGAGAATGTGGATCGGCCATACCGCGATTTCGGCTATTCAACCCTTTAGATTTGGCAACATGGAGGCGAAACGATTTTTTTTTTTTTTTTTTTTTTGTAATTTTGCAACTTTCATCAACAGGATAGTCGATATGAAGACTAGATATATATAAAGAATACTTGATGTACACAATGCTAGAAAGTTGAATTGATAAATGGTCTCGAATTGAAACTTTTAAGCAACAAACAACTCAAAGACACAAGAGAAAGTAAAATAGGCGTACGCTTATGCTTCACAACTTTTAATGTTTAGACTGTTCGATAATAAAAGAGGGTCTGGATGGGGTATAATGATTAATGAATAATGGCCTAAATTTTTTAATGAGAGTGAATAAAGAGCAAAAAATTTAATGATTAGTGAATAATGGGGTCCTAAAGAATAATGAATAAATGTAAATTTTTAATGAATAGCAGAATAATATAATGAATAGTGAATAATAACATTTTAAAGAATAATGAATATGCTAAAATTTTGATATGGAATGGTCTTAGATGACCTCCCTGACATTCCAGAATTTCATTTTCTTCTTGGGTTTGGGGTTTGGACACCCCCAGACCCGATTAAGTTCAAATGTTGTATTCATATTTTAGAAAATCCTTGAATGTTTGGAAATAAATATGTCTGGAAGCCAAGCATGTAGGGACTCACCTCATGGGCCAATTGTAAATGTGTCATTTGAAGGCAGAGAAAACTGAATTAAATCATTCTGGATGTTAACTGAGCAAGATACTATCTCACTGTTTCGTTTGCTTATGCATATGTATTTTCTTTTTATTCTATTACCCCACTTTGTCCTTATTATGTATGTTCCAATCTTATAATGATAATATTTTCTGTGGATGGACATCATCTTGGTGTCTTATATGACAGACCATAATTATAGTGCATTTTGCAATCAGAAACAAGGCAGCACAAAGAATGTTCATGCCAATTCATCTGACAATTTAAATGTCACTACATATTTTTTTTCCTCGCTCGCTTCGCTCGCTCGGTATTTAAGGCATAAATAAAATGTATTGTACAATCAGGCGCAAGCTCAAATCCATTCATCACATATTACTCCTATGCTAACTAGTTTGCTAAATAAAAACAACACCATTTTATTATACCTTTACCCCTGATGTTACTTTTTTTTTTCTTAACCTTTAGTATTCATAATTGAGGAGAAAGATTCAGGGTATTTAGTATTTAAGGTGGAGAGGATTATACTCCCAATAGATTTAAAAGGCTAAAACAATCGGTCCTTGTGGCTTGAGATAAGGGATGTCTTAGGTGGGGAACACCTTTTTGCTTATGCTTATTCATGTGCCGATCCAGAAATTTTCATGAGAGGGGGTCCAACGAAAATGGTAATTTTTGGTCACAGGCGAGGGGGGTCCAACCCACTAAAAATCCCGAAATTACCTTTTTTAGGTTAAATTTTGAAATTCCAGGGGGGGGGGTCCGGACCCCCGGTCCCCCCCCCCTCTGGATCCGCGCATGTTATTAGCTTGGCAAAGAAGGCGTGACTAGTAATATTTTAATGAATAAGCGAGCTAATTTTAATGAATAAGCCAAAATTTTAATGACAGTGAATAAATGGCTAAATTTTTAGTGATTAGTGAATACCTGGACCCCCCATCCAGACCCTCATAAAAGTATAAGCAAGTTTTATGACGCTAAAATCTGAAAATTTGTGTACTTTCCAATTGCACTTCATATTAAGTATTAAATAAAACATTGAAATTTCCCGGAATTTCCCAATTTTTCCAAAGAGTACACCAACAGACGTCTGGCAGATTTACCTAATTTCGCCGCTGTCAGTGTAATTTTCACGAAAATTGTTTCCGCGTTCTGCTTATTACTTGAAACAGTTCTGCACAATTATCTTGAAATCCATACATTTGCACCGGGGCAGTATGCCAACGAAAGGCAACAGGTATAAATTTTGATAGACATGCGAAATACCTGGTTTTCTTCGCAATACCATCGCGTGGCATATGTTTATTTCATAAATTGACAGGCGTTTCGGAACAAGATGTTTTTTGCCAAAATAAAAAGTTATGTTACCTGTCAGAAATGTTTAAGACGTAACAGTTGCTTCCAAACTGGATTGACAAGAATTTTAACGAACTGGTTTGTAGACGCACCTAAGAATTAAGGAGCCACCTTTTGATTTTAAAGGTAGAGACGGTGAGCTAGTCTTAAAGAGGACCGTTAGCATTCCCATTTCTATCTAGCTACCTCAAATCATAACGGTCTTTTTTCCTGGCTGGCTAAACATTTGTGTTGTTGACTTTCCATACCACAGAATGTCAGCATTTTAATCTTAAGGGAAAACTCCCAAATAAGCTGTGATATTTTACATTCATATCTAGGGAATCCTTTCTCCCATGCAATACACAGAGATTTTTTCACCTGTAAAAATTGAAAATTTCATGAGAAAAAATTTGATATTTTTCTTATTTTTGCCCAAAACATAGATCGTGGGTACACGTTAGAACCGCCTCGGCGAGGCGGTTCTAACGAGTACCCACAATCTATGTTTTGGAGCAAAAATAAGAAAAATAGGTATACCCCTGCATACCCCAGTTTTTCTATATAAACCTGGGGTTCAAGGGGGTATACTTGTTACAGACATGTTTTCCTGATGATGATGAGCATGTAGCTTCAGTCTGTTCAGATGGATAAGCTTTCATGTTTCATTTGATACTGTAACAAACATGTTCTTTTGATACAATTCAAACTTGAGGAGACCATGATATCATTGGATGGATTATAAAGAAACATGACCGCCTTTGATCATACCTATAAACCAAACCAATTTATAAGTACCCAAAAAGATTTTCAAATGTGCAAGACAGCCAGGTAGATGTTTTCACAAGGCCACTGTAATACTTTCGAATATTCGTCTTTTATATACTCAGCGTCAATGAAAAGTTACCACCAATAAAATTTCGATATTTTGAAACATATAAAATTTCTTTCAAAAATTTTAGTTTTATTTATGATTCTGGTCAACAGCAAATTGATTTAGAGACATTCAAGAGTTCCACTAACCTTGGAACTATGGTGCACATGCACCACGTGCAATTTGTGAATTTCGAAATTTTTGAGAACTAGAAAGCCATGTTTTGACAAGTCGTCAATTCTTCTCATGCCGCTAACATCCTCAGTGAAAACGCCACCAGATTGGTTTCATTTGCCCCATCGACTGCCGAAATAGAGGACCTTACTTTTAGGTAGTACCCAAATTTTGCATTTCTCCATACATTTCAATGGAAGCTTCTACCATTTGCCACGGACTGCGTATAACCTTTTCGGTTGTGATGGGCACCATTTTCAATAGCAATAATGGATGGCATTCTATGCCATGAAAATGAATGCTGAAGTATCGGCAGTTGTCTTTACAGAATGAACCAAATGTTGTCGTGTTTTAATTGAACCTGATTTACTGGTAACTTTTCACTGACGCTGAGTATATTTGATTCTACATTACTTAACACCCAGGCATATTTTCTTTCTTTTGCAGTTGTCAAAGTAAAAGTACGTAGAATAACAAATGATCGAAATGGAGATAAGATAATCGTCCTCAGAGGAGGGAAACAATTCTATAAATCTATTCCCCAAACTGACGTCAAAACGTTTGAACCCGTTATCAACGGTGGCGCTGCGTGTGAATGTGACGGCGGGACATCGAAAAAAGGCCGAATGTTGCTGATGGGAACTAAACAAGGTGATCGATATGTGGTCACTTATATAAGTACGATGTCAAGTGATAAGGAATTCAAACGGGCCATGAAGGCTATAATGAAAAAGCATGACTGTAAGGAAGAGATTGGTAAAATAGCGGGACAGACCGAGGGTAATAATGGAGGAGTCAGTACGAGTGGAGAACCGCTGCCACCGATTGATGAACAGTTCGAAAACATTAGTGGCGAATCGTCGAAACGAAAAGACAAGAAAAAGAAAAAGAAGAAAAAGGATAAGGATAAGAATAAGAAAAAAGACAAACAAAAAATAGGTTGGTACCTTACATGTTATTCTGCCTCCAGCCTCTAAAACATTTTTTCATCAATGAGTCCAGCTGTAGCTAGCCTAATTCTGGTGACTCTATCAGAAGAAGGTAAGGCAAGCGATTCTACTATCGATGATCATATGTAGATAATATTTTCTTTAAAAAAGCAAGAAACATGCATGTTTCAGGCTGTTGTCAGTCAAGTAAAAGGTCAGCAATGGTAATTTTACAGACAAGTAAGACACAAGTCAGTAAAAAATTGCCTAACTGATTGCACACTACTTCAAAATGTCAAAATCTGATTATGTTTAAAAGAATCTTACAAAAGTCGCCATTACATTTGATTTTCTTAAACTCATCGAAGGCTGGTATGAAAACTCCGTGTAAACTGATCCAGCACTCGTGTTTAGATCCTCTATTTGATAGTATGATTATTCCAATGTTCCTGTTTCAGTTGGCATCGGATGCCTACCCTGTCTCGAGGAACCAACCTATGATAATATCATGGCGAGATACTGTGAGGCTGATTTTGGTAAGACTCAAATCTTTTTTGTTGCTTTGATTGCATCTGAAATAAATTGTATATTACGAAAACATGCCCATGTAATATATATATATATATTTTTCTTAAGGTATAAAAATTGAAAATTTTCAGCAGAAATGTTTTGATATTTTTCTTATTTTTGCTAAAAACATAGATTGTGGGTACACGTTAGAACCGCCTCGGCGAGGTGGTTCTAACGATTACCCACAATCTATGTTTTGGAGCAAAAATAAGTAAAATAGGTATACCCCTGCATACCCCAGCTATACTATACAAAAGGGGGGTTTAAGGGGGTATTCAATACACGGACATGTTATCCTGATGCAATCTTTTCGCGTTGCTAAATCTCAAATGTGTATGTGGCAGATCACACTTATTTTTTCTGTACAGGTTCGTTCACTTATTAATATACCCCTGCGATATTCATAAATAAATTGACAACTTTTCTTGTTTTTGAACAATTGTCACTGACAAGAAATAGACAACTGGATGAATTTGTTCATATAATATGTTAAGTATGTTTATAAAATATTTACTCTGTATATAAACGTCCAGATCGTGTGATTATGTATGCCTAAATTGATTACATAACATATGGAGCCAATTTTTTTACAAAAAAATCTCTGATATTCGAGTTTCAAAGATTCCTCGAGGAACCATAGTTAATGGTTTGTAATTGTGTTTGTAAATTATGAAAGAATATCCACTTTTGTACTACGGCTGAAAATTTGGTGTCTATGAGCACTATTTACAGAATTACACCCTGATTTTCATTTATTGTACATTTTAGAATTTCATGATAAAGCGGTCGTTACAATATAAAACTAAGCATGTCAGTGTTATTTTGCAAGAAAACAAATATTCTACTAGGGCGGTTATTCGACCAGAGCTTGCTAGTGGGTTCCTTCGTAAGGTAAGCATGTCTTAAAGCACTATGGAGTCACCCATGACTTTTTATTCTGCCAAAACATGGGTTGGCATTTCGTCATACAATTCATGATTGTTTCCTACGCACCGAGGGTCTAAATGGGCTAAATTTATTGTTGGACAATGACTCGCATCTCCTCTTCGTGATATTCCAAACCTCTTCTATAGCGATTAAGTGACGGAAATTAACATGCCAATAAAGGATATCAAA
Organism: Rugalucina vietnamica; assembly: GCA_964017185.1. NCBI lineage: Eukaryota > Metazoa > Mollusca > Bivalvia > Lucinida > Lucinidae > Rugalucina > Rugalucina vietnamica. The sequence continues at coordinate 44,810,781 of OZ024878.1, read as the reverse complement.
ATGGTATTTATGCAAAGCATATGTTCGTTGTATTCATCCCTATTATTGATATTAGAGGAACGTCTTTGAATGTCCTGGTGATATCCTTGATTTTATGCCTAAACAAGAGGATTTAAATATCATGAATATGAGCAGTGAGAGATAGCCTAAGTCTGAAAGTTTCTCTGTGAAAGTCCCAGTCCCCTATGGTATTCTGTGCCGAGAAACAAACCATGAATTTTATGATGAAATGTCAACCCACGTTTTGGCAGAATACAAAGACATACGCGTATGTGACTCCACAGTGCCTTAAGGCATGCTTACCTCATAAAGGAACCCACTAGCAAGTTTTGTTCATAAAACCGTCCTGGTAGAATATTAGTTTTCTTGCAAAATAACACTGATATGCTTAAATTTATATTGTAAGAACCGTTTTACTACGAAATTCTAAAATGCACAATAAATGAAAATCAGGGTGTAACTCTGTCAATAGTGCTCATAAAGACACCAAATTTTCAGCCGTAGTACAAAAATGGCTATTCTTTCATAATTTATAAACAAAATTACAAACTATTAATCATGGTTCCTTGTGGAATCTTTGAAACTCGATTATCAGCGATTCTTTTGTTAAAAATTTTGCTCCATATGTTATGTAATCAATTTAGGCATACAACATCATAAGATCTGGAAGTTTTTCATACAGAGTAAATATTTATAGACATACTTAACATATTATACAAGTTGTCTATTTCTTGCCAGTGACGATTGTTCAAAAACAAGAAAAGTTGTCAATTTATTTCTGAATATCGCAGGGGTATATTAATAAGTGAACGAAACTGTATGTTAGTATCCTTTTTTGGGAAAATGGTTAATTGGTATGGTGAAGATGCAAGGGGTGCTAAAGTAACTTTGACAATTAGAATAAGATATATTTATACAAAAAAGACGAAAGATATGCAATGTAATTCGCTGCGTATTGCCAATTTCTACAATTAAAAGAACCGTTTTAAGATATTATAATTGTTATTTCATCCCCTTTTCAGTGGCCAAAACCAGGAGGATTTCTCAAGTGAAAATTGACCAGAATGGTGATAAAAGACTTATTCTTAGAAAAACTAAAAAGGGGGCATTTTATAGACAGCAAAATTTAAGTAAGCGTGATCTTCGGCGGTTCCAGCCTGTGATCAGTGGGGGGTCGAACTGTGACTGTCCGATAGCCTCCCCCGGGAGTAGAAACTTGCTAGTTATGGGGAAGAAACAAGGAGGACGGTTCGTGTTGACCTACTTAAGTAGGTGGAGTAAGGACAGTGACTTTAAAAAGGCGGCAAGGGCATTACGAAAAGGATTTACGTGCGGTACAGAAAATTCTAATAATGCCCGAGTTTCGGGGTAGGCTAAGTGAGAGAAGCATTCCGTAATGAAGGATTAATGCATTAATGAATGACGGAATCATGCATGATAATACATGAAAAAATGAAATTGGAAGTGTATGCAAATACAACTTCCTTTTTGATTAAAAATGTCTTCAACATGTGCCCTAGGGTGGATTAATATTTGAATCGTCATGAACCGATTTAAAAATGACTTATTTGTGCTTAACACGCTTTCTTTAAGTAAAAAAAAACAACACATGCAATCTGAATTGCATATACAAGAGTGAATTTCAGTGCCTTACATTTAGACGAATGACATTGTTTTACAAATACGCTACAAAGAATAGACAGCCGAGGTTCCCCACAAATTGTGTAAAGTGTATCCAACATTTTTTTTTTTTTTTTTTTTTTTGGAAATGTATATAACTTATGGAGTCTTTTATTGAATGCGCATTACATTTATACGCGCATTACAACGTCACATACTATATTGAAGTTTTCCATATTTTTATGGACTCATGCATTAAAATTCAATCAAAACTAAGCTGCATTTACATTGAAAACAGTTCATCTTCATTACAACACGTCTCGCTTTTACTCGGTTTTAGTAGTAAATAATCTGAAGATTAAACAAGCACGGTCCACACGATCTATTTCTGTGAACGAACTATAACGAGGTTGTCCTGTTGCAGGAATAGTTTACTTTTTGCCTTGGTGAAAATTTCGCGGTACGCAAAAAACTTAAACTTTCGGATGTATGGTCACATGGACTTTTTGTTTATTTTGACTAAAGAATTCATAGTGTCACGATGAGTTTCCTTTTGTCATTTGAGATCAGCGAAGATATTCTGAGAAATCAAAAAATTATCATCGGTTTAGATTCATTTTCTAACCAAAGTTTAATATATTTGGCCCCATTTGGATAATACTAGTCTCGACTACTCTCTTGAAAGAAAGTTACAAATTTAAAGAACATGTAAGTATTATCTTTGGCTCCATGTTGCCATATCTAAAGGGTCACTGATGAGGCTTGAGTAGATGAAACCGCGGTATGACCCAACCTTTTCTCATGATAAATAAGTTCACTGCTCTTAAAGGATCCCAGTTTTAATTTTCATCTATTTATGTATTTAAGGTATTTTGTATGTGTCTAGCCACATGCTCGACACATTATCATCCTGCTGAACTCGGTTTATAGAAATTCAGTAATATGAGCCGCGTCGCGAGAAAACCGGTCATCGCGGATTCCGACCAAGACCGAAACAAACCGACCTGTGCAGGCACAGGAGAAGACGAGAAGCTTGAAATTTCGGATTTATGAAGAAGGCATTGTACTATCGTGTGGTGAAAACAAAGGCGTGATCAGCTTCGCAGTTTACATGTAACTGCGAAGCTGATCTGCGACTTTGGTTTCGCATAGTGCAGATTCTTGGTTTTCTCATGATGTGGCTCATATAGATCATTTTCAGACCGGTATTTCCATGTGAGCAATAAACTGTGAAGTAAGAGGTATGTAGGAAGAAATGCTAATGTAAAACGCAGATTTAACAATAATATCATAAGAACAGAAATATTTGATATTTTTTATAAATGTGAGATCGTTTGTGCATATTTTACATGCGACATACACTGAGCGTAGCCATTTAGATTAGAATGTCGGAAGTGAGAGTGTTCCGTGCAATCCTCAAAATACGCTTTGTTAATGCATTAGCAAGATTATCTTACAAGCACAAGGAAATGCAACTTGTTTGCTCTCTGAAATAAGCCGCATCATGAGAAAACCGGAGGTTTGCCTATGCAAGAAAAAGGTACAAGTAGGCAAAGATCAGGAAAAGGCGCAATCAGCAAAAGATTCCCACTCCAAAAACCCGAGGTGGGAAAAAACCAAACTAACAATCAGGTACCTATACCATGAAAACATTTCGTAAGCCGAATGAGCAGCTATTTTCCCAATAGGTGGCCAATCAGTTAACTTAACTAAAATATGATAACATACATAAGGCGCCAACAGCACAAAAATATTAAACACCAAGACATAAAACAAAAAGAACCACCACAGAAGTATCGACTTGGAACGATCAGTAACAAAAAGTTACTGGCGGGCTTAAATCGATTTTACACGGCCGTAACCTCACCCTCAGCTTCTGCAGTGGTTCATAACATTTAGTTAGTTCTTCGGTCCTCTTGGTGAATCTCTAACTAGTCAATGAATCATCAAGAACAAACAAATAAATCATGATTAATATCCTGATGAATCAAAAACCAGGACTCACAGATTCAGTAAGCTGCCCGACGATGGAGATCCCTGGGCGCCGAATAACTTACTAACTCCGGAGCAAAAGAAAAACATCAGTTGGACCCCGGTGGGCCAAGCAACAGACAAGAAGCTCCGGCCCCAACCAACTAAAATGAATAGCTTTAAGTCGGCGCAGATCAGCTGATCAATGGCGCAGATCAGCTGATCAGCGCCTTTGTTTTCGATATACGTATAATACAATTGTTCTTCTTCCTAAATCCGAAATTTCAAGCTAGCCATCTGCTGTGACTGTACAGGACGGGTTGTGTCGGACCTGGTCGGAAACCCCGAAGATCGGTTTTCTCGCGTCGCTGCTCATACTATATGAGAATTTTTTGATGATTTGAGGCAGTAAACTGTTCTGTAAACATTTTAGAATGATATACTCGGGTCTATCAGCTCACCTAAGTTGAAAGCTTACATGGTTACCAAGAAGAAAGCTCTTTCCCATTAAGATGACCTTTAACGTGACATAGCCTTATTCAAAAGCAAACAGGCATGGAACAAAATCATTTTGAATAGACAAGGTGAAAAGTAAGTTATGACAAGGAACCGGTGACAGCCCCAGTCCAAGACACAAGGCTGGAAGGAACCAAACTAACAATTAGGTGTTGACACAAATACGTATATAAAACGAGTGAGCAGCTCTTTCCAAATAGGAAAAGGTACAAGTAGGCAATGATCAGGAAAAGGCGCAATCAGGAAAAAAATTCCCCACTCCAAAAACCGAGGTGGGAAAAAACTAAATTGACAATTAGGTAGTTACACTCAGAAAACATATCGCAAGCCGAGTGAGCAGCTATTTCCCAAAAGGCGGCCACTCAGTTACCCGAACTTAAATAAAAATATGAAAAAGTACATATGGTTCAAAAAGCACAAAAATAGACTCCAAAACATAAAACAAATAGAACCACAAGAGTATCGCCTTGGAACGATAAAATTACTGGGGGGAGGGGGGGGGGGGGGCTTAAACCGGTTTTACAGTTCAGTTATTGAAACATCACTCGATATATTTAGACATGATATAGGTTAGAGACAGTTAAAATCTATGGTCATGTCGGGACATTCAGGATAACACGTATGTGTATTGAATACGCTCTTAATCCCCACTTTTTATAATAAATCTGGGGTATGCAGGTGTATACCTATTTTTCTTATTTTTGCTCCATAACATAGATTGTGGGTACTCGTTAGAACCGCCTCGGAGAGGCGGTTCTAACGTGTACCCTTAATCTATGTTTTGAGCGAAAATAAGAAAAATGTCAAAAAAAAATCCTGCTGAATTTTTTTAGTTATGCAACTTGAGAAAAATCTTTATTTAATTGAGCCGCCCCATGAGAAAGCCAACAATCTGCATATGCGAAAACAAAGGCGCAGATCAGCTTCGCAGCAACTGCGAAACTGATCAGCGCCTTTGTTTTCGCTACTCGGATAGTACTATTCCTCCTCTACCTCTAACCAAAATTTCAAGATTCTAGCTTTATTCTGTGACTGTACAGGTCGGTTTGTGTCAGGACTGGTCGGAGACCCCGAAGACCGGTTTTCTCGTGACGCGGCTCATATATTACATGGGCGTGTTTTCGTAATGTTATGGGACTTCTACACTGTCATGTACGTGATATCGTGTAGATTTTTTTGGCACTAGTGTAGATCATACCAAGATGGCGGCCAGAAAAAACTGGGAGATTGTACGTAGCCTTTCATTTGTTAAAATACCAGGCATTTTGCATGCCAGTGACCAGTCTGAGACACCCCCATGCTCAGAATAAATTAGATTTTACGATTTTGTTATTGCCTTTACGCAGTCTGATCACTTTAGCAAGTATTTGGCCTAGATGCGTGGGTGAATGGAAGATTTTGTAATCAAAGCGGAGATCAGCAGGGTTTTGGAGATATTTTGTCTTTAAATTAGCAAATATCGACCATTCTCTTCAAAACACTATTAGCCCAGTCCCAGAAACACCATCCCTAGCCCTGATAGCCCACAGAAACTGTCGTAGAAGAAAATACCAGAGTTTGAAATTTTCACTCGGGCAACTGTGTAGAGACCAGTGTGTTTTTGTCAGCAACCGTGTAGACACAGATGGATTTTGAGAAATTTGTAACTGTGTAGGCACAGATTTTGGAAACCGTGTAGACACGGTTTGACTCATTTAAACTGCCCATTACATTTGGCTGGTGATGATTAATCATCATCTATTAAATTATTAGTTTTGATACTTAAGCCTATTAAAAGTTACATGGTAATACGTCCAAACCATTTTCAAGTCAGAATATCAGTACCGATGTAACCCATAGCATATGAGAATATTGCATTATGCCAGCTTAACCTTTGGTATGAACTATAATACATACGAGGGAAGATCCAAAATAACGTTGACATTTGCTGTCACTTCAGCATGGGTAGTTCAATTTAAGAAAAATTTATATCACGATACATCAGAACATCTGCTTATCGAGATAAGGTAAAACTACAGATTTTGCAAGTATCGTAAACACGCCGTGCTATTTTAAAACCATGGTGACGCATAGGCGGCGCACGCGAATTTTCGGAAATGTACTTTTTATGCCCCCAACTTCGGAAGAAGTTGAGGGGGCATATTGGTTAAGGTCTGTCCGTCCAGTCCAGTCCAGTGGTGTGCAGTCTGTGATGCGTGAGTAACGCTTAGCACTCGGTCAGGAACCGTTAGAGGTAGGATCTTGAAATTTGGAATGTAGTTTGTATATATATGAAAATTAAGAGGACCCGTATTTTTTCTTTCAGGTAAATTCAAGGGGCTAGGGCCCATTTTGTGAGAGTTATTTCCCTTTTTAATTCTTGATAAAGTGAATAGATAGTGGGTACCTTGTGTGCGCAACTCCTCCTACAGTTTTATTCCGATTCTCTTGAAACTTTGCAGATGTTGTGATCATGCTTTGAAGATATGCATGTGGTTTGGATATAATCCTCAGATTAATTTTTGTCACTTTTTTCGCAATTTGAACTTAGCCATTTTTCGGACATTTTGACAATAAAAGTGAATGGACAGTCGGTACCTTGTGTGCACAACTCCTCCTACAGTTTCATGCCAATTCATTTAAAACTTTACATGTGTTATGGGCATGGTCTGAAGATATGCATGTGGTTTGGATATAATCCTTGATGGATAGAGGGTACCTTGTGTGCGCAACTCCTCCTACAATTTAATACCGATACTTTTGAAACTTTGCAGACATTGTGACCATGCTTTTAAGATATGCATGTGGTTGGGATATACTCCTCAGATTAATTTTTGTCACTATTTTTTACAATTTGAACTTAGTCATTTTTTGGACATTTTTACATCTTGAAAGTGACTTACCAGTTTGGGGCATAGTGTTTCATAAACACATTTTCTAGCTCATATATGTCTCGATAAAATGTAAAATGCGCATGCGAATTACGCCAAAATAAGCCCCGTAGATGCATAAAGTTACGAGAATGTTATGCAGAAATTTGAAATTATTTGGAGTGAGCGTTTTTGAAATATCAATGTAATTTGTGGGCTTTCCACTGCATTTAACGTTAAGAACGTCGTCGGCAGACCCTGGCTTAAATCTGTTGGATTTCTAAAATTGCCGGGATCTTTGAAAATGCCATGTTTAGCGCAAAAATAACTAAATGTAGACGAAACAGGAACATTTAATGAATCAATCATTTGTGTACAAATAGCCTCGTTGTGATTCTGACGATAAAATAACATAACAGAAAAAGGAAAAAAGACACAAAAAATAAAGCGCGACGCTGCTGACGTTAATGCGTAATGCGCCGACCGCATGCAGACGGCTGACTTCAGGCGATTTTTCAAAGCAACATGAAATTGGGATTGGTTTGGAGTATTGGATACTGATGAGAAATTTACTGAGGCCGAAGCACAAAATACTAAAACTACTTTTGTCTAATGTACACGTTGAATAGATAGCCATATTTTCCTTCAAAATGAATAAAAACGTCAACGACGTTACGAAATTAACGATGACGTGCGCCGGGTATACCATAGTGACCTTTTTGTTTTAACTGTAGAATTTTAACGGGTCATAATTTTCCCTAATATTTTGATAGGTTATTGTAGACATATTCCGATTTATATTCATGTTATTTCATAAACATTAGAATTATATGTATAGAAGCTACGGCAAAAGTCTACGTTATTTTGAATCATCCCCCGTACATTTCAAACCGGCCTCGGTAGCTCAGTAGATAGAGTGTCCGCTCCGAGATCGAGAGGTACCGTGTTCGATCCCTGCTTTGCACTCGGATTTTCGGATTAGGGCTAGGACTGGTCGCAAATCCCAGACAATTTGCCCGATACCATCCCCAGTCACATTATACTGACAGCGGGGCGACCAGTCCCAGCCCTAATCCGAAAATCCGAGTACAAAGCAGGGATCGAACCCGGTACCTCTCGATCTCGGAGCGGACACTCTATCTACTGAGCTACCGAGGCCGGTTTGAGATGTATGTATTATAGTTCATACCAAAGGTTAAGATGGCATAGTGCAATATTCTCATATGCTATGGGTTACATCGGTACTGATATTCTGACTTGAAAATGGTTTGGACGTATTACCATGTAAATTTTAATAGGCTTACTCGTAAGTATCAAAACTAATAATTTAATAGATGATGATTAATCATCACTAGCCAAATGTAATGGGCAGTTTAAATGAGTCAAACCGTGTCTACACGGTTTCCAAAATCTGTGTCTACACAGTTACAAATTTCTCAAAATCCATCTGTGTCTACACGGTGTTGCTGACAAAAAAACACACTGGTCTCTACACAGTTGCCCGAGTGAAAATTTCAAACTCTGGTATTTTCTTCCACGACAGTTTCTGTGGGCTATCAGGGCTAGGGATGGTGTTTCTGAGACTGGGCTAATAGTATTTTTAAGAGAATGGTCGATATTTGAGGGTCTGGATGGGGTATAATGATTAAAGAATAATGGCCTAATTTTTTTAATGAGAGTGAATAAAGAGCAAAAAATTTAATGATTAGTGAATAATGAGGTCCTAAAAAATAATGAATAAATGTAAATTTTTAATGAATAGCAGAATAATATAATGAATAGTGAATAATAACATTTTAAAGAATAATGAATATGCTAAAATTTGGCTATGGAATGGTCTTAGATGGCCTCCCTGACATTCCAGAATTTCATTTTTTTCTTGGGTCTGGGGGCTGGACGCCCCCAGACCCGATTAAGTTCAAATGTTATATTCATATCTTTGAAATCCGTGAATGTTTGGAAATACATATGTCTGGAAGCCAAGCATGTAGGGACTCACCTCATGGGCCAATTGAAAATGTGTCATTTGAAGGCAGAGAAAAATAAATTAAATCATTCTGGATGTTTACTGAGTCAGATACTATTTCACTGTATCGTTTGCTTATGCATATGTATTTTCTTTTTATTCTATTACCCCACTTTGTCCTTATTATGCATGTTCCAATCCTATAATGATAAAATTTTCTGTGGATGGACATCATCTTGGTGTCTTATATGACAGACCATAATTATAGTGCATTTTGCAATCAGAAACAAGGCAGCACAAAGAATGTTAATGCCAATCCATCTGGCAATTTAAATGGCACTACATATTTTTTTTCCTCGCTCGCTTCGCTCGCTCGGTATTAAAGGCGTTAATAAATTGTATTGTATAATCAGGCGCAAGCACAAATCCATACATCACATATTACTCCTATGCTAACTAGTTTGCTAAATAAAACAAACACCATTTTATTACACCTTTACCCCTGATGTTACTTTTTTTTTCTTAAATAACCTTTGGTATTCATAATTGAGGAGAAAGATTCAGGGTATTTAGTATTTAAGGTGGAGGGGTTTATACTCCCAACAGATTTAAAAGGCTAAAACAATCGGTCCATGTGGCTTGAGATAAGGGATGTCTTAGGTGGGGAACACCTTTTTGCGTATGCTTATTAGCTTGGCGAAGAAGGCGCGACTAGTAATATTTTAATGAATAATCGAGCGAATTTTAATGAATAAGCCAAAATTTTAATGACAGTGAATAAATGGCTAAATTTTTAGTGATTAGTGAATACCAGGACCCCCCATCCAGACCCTCATATTTGCTAATTTAAAGACAAAATATCTCCAAAACCCTGCTGATCTCCGCTTTGATTACAAAATCGGCAATTCACCCACGCATCTAGGTCAAATACTTGCTAAAGTGATCAGACTGCGTATAGGCAATAACAAAATCGTAAAATCTAATTTATTCTGAGCATGGGGGTGTCTCAGACTGGTCACTGGCATGTAAAATGCCTGGTATTTTAACAAATGAAAGGCTACTTACAATCTCCCAGTTTTTCTGGCCGCCATCTTGGTATGATCTACACTAGTGCCAAAAACATCTACACGATATCACGTACATGGCAGTGTTCTACCCAAGATTAGGATGCCACGACACCCAAATGTGTTTGAGAACAACCACCCACGTAAACCAAAAAGGCTTAATTGTATGGATGGCGTGACTTAAAACCACATTTCCTGGGCAGGTTCAGACCTTCGGAGCCGTTTACCAGTAATCAGGTATTCAGTCAGTAATTTACTAGCTCACAGGAGCCCAAGGCTCACAATGAGAGCTTAATGGATAGGACTCGAGCCGCTGTTGTCCATCCGTTCTAGCTGGCCAATCGCAATCAAATTTTATATGAAACATTAGGGTAGGGTTTGGTGCAGATTGGATGAGAACTCTGTTTCCAAGGCAACAGATAGCTCCCATAAGGATATAATGGGGAAAACGTTGTGGAAAATCTAGCGACTTTATTTTTATTGGATCTTCATCATTTATCTCGGATGTGTTAGCGGAGATGGTGGAGTTAGCTGGCCTTTAGCGTTTGGAAAAATGGGACAAATGTTATGGCCACTCTAGCCCCTTTGTGTTTGATTGAATCGTCTTCATCCTCGCAGGTAACAATGCTAACCATAAAATCTCGTATGAGTTTGACATTTTCAACCAGTTAGTACGTACCTCTAATTGCTGAGTTAACTGCCCTTGAGTGTTTGGGGAAAAACGATATTTAGTTGTGTGTCAACTCTAGCGGCTTCGTTTTTATTTGATCGTCTTCATTCTTATCTTTGATTAACAAAGACAACCATACTACGTATACAACATACGTATCTTGGATGAGTTAGAATTTCAGCCAGATTCGACCTCAAACTGCGGAATTAGATGCCCTTGAGCGTTTAGAAATGTTTCGATCACTGGTAGCTGACTCTCAGGTGAGCGATCGTTGCCCTTTGTGCTACTTGTAAGCAGTCCATCTAGTTCTCCGATATGAGAAACGGAATAGGATATCCTCGGTAACCGTGTTTTATATTACTGACCATTCAAGTCTGATAGAATTTACACATCACGAAAACATGTCCATGGAATGTATACCCCCTTAAACCCCACTTGTATATATAAAAACTGGGGTTTGCAGGGGTATACCTATTTTTGTTTTTGCTCCAAAACATAGATTGTGGGTACTCGTTAGAAACGCCTCGGCGAGGCGGTTCTAACGTGTACCCACAATCTATGTTTTGAGCAAAAATAAGAAAACTATCAAAGAATTTCTGCTGAAAAATTTCTTTTTTTTTTACAACTTTAAAAATCATGGGCAAGTTTTCGTAATGCAGAGTGACCGGTGTGGCTACTTCTCACTTTTTGATGAATGTGATCAGTCCTTATTTTTTAAACTGATTATCAACAATACAATCAATTGTAAATCGTTTCCATATCCATAACTGTTCAACTGTTATTACAGGTCAGTCCCCGGGTCAGCCACCCTTCAACAAGACTATACTGATATGTATTTGTCACTAAAAATAGAAAATCTAGTCATTATCGTGCATATATTCATGCTATTATCATGCTATTATTATGATCCATGTGTTTGAAGCACCTCTTCACTTCTTGTAAAAAAGAAAGATAAAATTAACATTTCCTGTCCAATAGGTTTATGTATACTAATGTACATCATCGCCTACATTGGCCACAGAAAAATGGAATTGGCAGATTAAAAGAATCTATGATGGGGTTTGAGGTTGAGACAAGGAAATCTCAGGCAAGTTTTCATTTTATTCAAGTCTCATCCGAGGCTCTGCCGAGGATGAGACTCGAATAATCTGAAAACAAGCCTGAGATTTCCGTGCTGAGGACTATTATTTTTCTCACCCATCACTTAAAGCATTTTGACTCTGTATAGGCTTCAAGTGCTGTTCAGGCAGGTTCTAATGAGTACCCACAATCTATGTTTTGGAGCAAAAATAAGAAAAATAGGTGTACCCTTGCATACCCCAGTTTTGCTATATAAAAGTGGGGTTCAAGGGGATGTACATTGCACGGACATATCCAAACCACATGCATATCTTCAAAATATGGTCACAACATCTGTAAAGTTTCAAGAGAATCAGTATTAAACTGTAGGAGTTGCGCACACCAAGTACCCACTATCTATTCACTTTATCAAGAACTAAAAAGGGAAACAACTCTCACAGAATGGGCCCCTAGCCTCTTGAATTTAGCTAAAAGAAAAAAATACAGGTCCTCTTAATTTTCATATGCAAACCACATACCAAATTTCAAGATCCTACCTCTAAATGGTTCTTGACCGAGTGCTTAGCGCTAATAAGAGTAAGTCATGCACTGCACGACTCACTGGACGGAGACCCAAACCAATATGCCCCCTAGCTTCTTCGAATAATAAAATAAATAATTTCTCCATATACTTTCTGCATGGGTGCTACATGTATTTTTGTTTTTATACCCCCAACTTCGAAGAAGTTGATGGGGTCTGTCCGTGCAGTGAGTGAGTGAGTCTGTCTGTGATGCGTGAGTAACACTTAGCACTCGGTCAGGAACCGTTAGAGCTAGGATCTTGAAATTTGGTATGTAGTTTGTATATGAAAATTAAGAGGACCCATATTTTTTTTTAATTTTTGATAAAGTGAATAGAAAGTGGGTACCTTGTGTGTGCAACTCCTCCCTACAGCTTAATACCGATTCTCTTGAAACTGACCATACATTGAAGATATGCATGTGGTTTGGATATAATCCTCAGATTAATTTTTGTCACTTTTTTTCGCAATTTGAACTTAGCCATTTTTCGGGCATTTTCACAATGAAAGTGAATGGGCAGTGGGTACCTTGTGTGCGCAACTCCTCCTACAGTTTCATGCCAATTCATTTAAAACTTTACATGTGTTATGAGCATGGTCTGAAGATATGCATGTGGTTTGGATATAATCCTTGGATTATTTTGGATATAATCCTTGGATTATTTTTTATGCCCCCAACTTCGAAAGAAGTTGAGGGGGCATATTGGTTTGGGTCTGTCCGTGCAGTGAGTGCAGTCAGTCTGTCTGTGATGCGTGAGCACTGGTTCAGAAACCGTTAGAGCTAGGATCTTGAAATTTGGTATGTAGTTTGTACATGTATATGAAAATTAAGAGGACCCGTATTTTTTTCTTTCAGGTAAATTCAAGGGGCTAGTGGCCAATTCTGTGAGAGTTATTTCCCTTTTTAATTCTTGATAAAGTGACTAGATAGTGGATACCTTGTGTGCGTAACTCCTCCTACAGTTTTTAGCTCACCTGAGCCGAAGGCTCATAGGTGAGCTTATAATATACCCATGCTCCGGCGTCCGTCCGTCGTCCACAATTTCAAAGATCTTCTCTGAAACCGCTGGGCCGATTGTTCTCAAATTACACATATACCATCTACAGGTAGGGGGAAAGAATAATTGTGTTTTTTGTTTTGATTGGATAAGGACTCTGGTTGCTATGGTAACTTATGCTTCCTATAGACTTATAATGGAAAAATGTGAAAATTGCCAGTTTTTGCTGTCTTGGAGATATTTGAATTTTGTTTTTGCAGAAATGTTTATTAAGTAGTCCTTTACGTTTCATGTGACTTTTGTCCTAATCCTTTATTTTGATTGGTTGCAGGGGCCCCATATAGGGCAAAATTTCGAAAAACATTCAAAAATCTTCTCAGAAACTGTCAAGGGGATTAAGCCTGTACTTTGTATACATGTTCCCGACAGTGGCCTCTACATAATTTGTGTTTTTTATTCCAGGCGGATAAGAACTCTGGTTGCTATGGCAACTTAGTTTCCATAGACATTAACGATATTATATGGCCATGTTTTCGTAATGGTGGAGCCTAACATGTCTTGCTAAAGGATATGGTGCAGTGGAGGTAGGTATTGAACCCAGGACATGTTGTTCAGAAGCCTTGCACTCTACCATTAGGCATCTGTGCCACACACAGTTTATTGGTGCCTATGAAATATTCATACAAAGAAAGCATGTTTTCTGGTGTTGTGGTGAATCTGGGTGGAAAGAATAAAAACAAAGAATCTGTTTCACATTTCTTTACTTTTTTACATACAACATGGATGACAAGATGTTATGACATAATGATATTTACAATGTACTGCATGAAAAAAAATCTGGGTTTACGACCAGGTCCAACACAAATCAGCCTGTACAGTCACAGAAGCAGACTAGAGGCTTGAAATTTTGGATTGAAGTAGAAAAGGAATTGTACCATCCAAGGAGTGAAAACAAAGGTGCTGATCAGCTGTGCAGTTACTGTACAGCTGATCTGCCTCTTTGTTTTCCTATATATATGCAGATTTTTGTTGGGGTTTTTTGGTGCGGCAGCTCACAACTTATTGCACGAAAAACAGAACATGCATCACTCATACAGCTTGATTACTCAAACAGATATTGTTAACAGTTCAGAGCCAAAATCAATACACTACTTTCAGTTCAGCTGCATTTCTTGATGCATTTCTTTGTGCTTCTCTTGACACATTATCTAATGTACAATTACATTGTTCCAAATGTACTCTTAGGGTGAGAATCCATTTTGAGACCAAGAATTAAACTTTCGTGACATTTTATGATCAATTGCATTACGATATCTATTCAGCTAAAACAAAGGTGCTAATCAGCTGTGGTGCAGTTACTAAACAGCTGATCTGCGCCTTTCCTGCTATCCAAAAGTTCTCCTTCAAAAATCACCAACAACACACAAAATGTTTATCATATATGACCCTGTCTCAAGAAAAACCTGCCCTCTGTGTTTCCAAACAGGTCTGACACAAACTAGGCTGTATCACCACATTTTGAACATTCATATTTTGAAAGTTGATGGATTGTGCTATATAACTGAGCCCCTGCATAAGAAAACAAACAATCTGCATATGCGAAAACAAAGACGCAGATAAGCTGTGCAGTAACTGCACAGCTGATCAGCGTCTTTGTTTTCGCTACACAGATAGTATAATCCCTCTTCTTCTTAAATCCGAAATTTCAAGCCTCTAACCTGCTTTTGTGGCTGCACAGCCCGGTTTGTGTCGGACCTGTTCGAAAACCACATTGATGGTTTTCCCATTAGGCGGCTCATTCATATGTGTAAATTGTTGGTTTCCTCATGCACAGGCTCATATACATGTAACTGCACAGCTGATCTTAATACCCAGCTGATCAGCTTCTAGTATTTTGTTTTCAAATATGGCATTAATCAAGTTTTCCTATCACCCAGATCAATTCTTTGAACACATAATGGCAACTGTATCTAACCTCCCCAACCCAACCCTGCCCACTCTCCAAGCCCCTTTCCCCATCCAGCTCAACAACGTTTTTTCTCAACACAACTTCCCCCCTATCCCTCCCCTACACCACTGTGCCCACTCTCCAAGCCCTCTCCCTGGTCAAGATTATGGAAATTTTCTCTCAACACAACTTTCCCACCCCACATTTTGTTTCCCCCCTCCACCCCACCCCCCACAAACCAAGCCCCGGTTTCCCCTACCCAGCTCAGGGACATTTTCTCTCCACACAACTTTTCCCTCCCTCCTCGTATTCTTGTTTAGAGATCCACATCTGTTGGAATGACCCCTGAAAATAGAAAAACAAGGAAATGCTTTAAAAGTTAAAATGGGCTGCACTGTATTTTTTATGTCCTCTGTCAACATTTTTATAGTTATGGCTGGACACAGCTTCCTAGGGAATAGTCACTACCATAACACCATTATAGAAGTTATTATGAATGGAAGAAGGACATACATAAGTTCATGGCTAGATATAGCTTTCGGCAATATAAAGAGCTTGGCAAGATAAATTTTGGTAAGCTATAAAGTTTGGCAAGATTTTGACAAGTTACAACTTTTGACAAGGTATAGCTTTTCACAAGTAATAGCTTTTGGTAAGATACAGGTAATTTCCCTGGTAGACTGGTTATCAATTGAAAAGAAAATGAGAAGAACTTGAAAATCATAATATAAGCCCCGTCATAAGAAAACGGGATTATTGCCTATGCGAAAACAAAGGCGCAGATCAGCTTCGCAGTAACTGCGAAGCTGATCAGTGCCTTTGTTTTCACTACTCGGATAGTTGAATCCCTCTTCTTCTTAAATCCAAAATTTCAAGCTCCTAGCTGTCTTATGTGACTGTACAGGCCGGTTAGTGTCAGACCTAGTCGGTAACCCCGAAGCACAGTTTTCTCACGTTGTGGCTCATAATTACCAGGTGCTTTGGGATTTGCCAAGTTGCCAGTCAGAATTGCTGCAACTGTTCTGTTTGACATATTGCAGATAACTTTTTGAACATTTTGTTATTTCTTGAAAATATAATTCTCTAATCCAACACATCTACTTTCTAAAGAAATGCCAAACACATTTTCATTAAAATTGATATTAGATAACACTTTTGTGAGAAATTTAAGCTATTGACGAACCTTCTCTTTGAAGGCCTTGCAACTGTCAGCTTTCAATTTAATTTGTTGCTAGCTTCATATCACTTTACTTCCCTAATGTACATATAAAGACATTTTCATAAGAGGGAAACCAAATTCAGATTTTTTTTCAGTGATGCCCCCCCCCCCAAAAAGGCCAAATATTAACTGTGTGGTTACATTTTCAGATTTAAGATTAAGGCCCCTGGACTCCCTGGATCCATGCATGTCCTGTCCCCAGTGCCTGCCCTCAACACCCCCCACCCCTTACTTACCAAAGAAGCTAATATAGATCCACCAATCCAACTACTAAACCTTCTTTCTGAAGAGCCTGCTGCTGCTATCAACTTAATTTGTTGCTAGCCGTTAGCCTCATACTCCCCCCTCTATCCCCCACCCAACAACTTACCAATGAAGCGATTAAAGAACCACCAATTGAGCTACTAAACCTTCTCTCTGAAAAGCCTGCTGCTGATATCAACTTGTTCAATCCTTCTCACACACCTCCCATCCCCTATCATCACTCCCCCCATCTTGTCGGTAGCGCATCGGACTTTGGGCCGAGGGGTCCCTGGTTCGATCCCCGTCCGGGGCGTCATCTGTTGTGGCCTTGAGCAAGTCACATTTCCACAGCTCAATGTATATAGTGTACACTATGTTCTTAAAATAGTCGCAATAAAAGCGCTACAGAGCTTATGTTGATTGTTGAAATATGAAGCGACTTTAAATAAAGATTATTATTATTATTATCATATTATTATTATTATTATTATTATTACTCCCACACCCCTAACTTACCAAACAAGCTAATATCGAATCACCAATCCAGCTACAAAACCTTCTAAGGAACTTGCTGCAGATATCAACAATAATTTGTGGCTAGCCCCATACCCCTTCTCCCACTCCTCCCATTCCCTCCCCTAACTTACCAATGAAGCTAATATAGATCCAACAATCCAACTGCTAAACCTTCTCTCCGAGGATTCCTTCTGCTCATATCAACTTTAATTTGTTGCAAGCCCCATACACCTTCTCACACTCCCCCCCCCCCCTCTCCCCTCCCCCCCCCCCAACCGCCCCCACCCAATCCCCTCATCCTAACTTACCAATGAAGCCCCTATAGAACTTCCTATCTCTGAAGATCTTGCTGCTGATATCAACTTTAATTTGTTGCTAGCCCCATACCCCTTCTCACACCCCCACCCCCCTCCTGATAGCCCCCTCTCTCCCCCCTCCGCCCTCCCCACACCTAACTTACCAAAGAAGCTAATATAGAACCACCAATCCAACTGCTAAACCTTCTTTCTGAGGAGCCAGCCGCTGATATCAACTTTAATTTCATGTTCTGGAATAAACACAATGCATGATCATAAGATTTGCAATAGGTACATTGTTTAACCCAAATATGATGAATGGACTTTCCCATCGTTACCATTTGGGTGAGTCCACCTTAATATCTAGGGGCTTCAGGTGTGAGTTTAAAATTTTATTCAATTTTTCGATGAAATTCCTTTAAGCAAACAGAATAGCCCCAGATGGGACGCCGCATTCTTGCCTATGTCCCATATAAGAGATGCCAGGCTTAAATGAGTTAAAGCTAATTTGTCAATATAGACCATGATCAGACTTAGACCATTTGATATAAATAATATGTGACAAACAAATATACAGACACATTCCAGTGGTTAATGTCGCTGACTTCAGTGCTCTTGATCATTCGATCATCTCACCGCTGTGGGTTCGCGCCTCACACGGGGCACAATTCACATGTGGGACAAGCCAAGTTCTGCTTGCGGGTGTGTCAGGTGGTTTTTCTCCGGGTACTCTGGTTTTCGCCCCACCTTCCGATTGATTCGTCTCGATATGAGTGAAAAAACTTGAAAGGGACGTTAAACTGAATAAAAAACAACAACAACAACAAAAACATTCCATTGGAGTTTTGTGGTTGAGATCTCTGTTTAATCTGTTGGTGAATCCATTATTATTTAAGACAGACAGACAGACAGACAGACAGACACTTACTGTTGGAGTTTTGTTGCTGAGATCTCTGTTTAGTCTGTCGGTGAAACCATTCAGTAATGTGAGACAGACAGACAGACAGACAGACAGATAGACAGAAAAGACAGGCAGACACTTACTGGCGGAGTTTTGTTGCTGAGATCTCTGTTTAGTCTGTCGGTGAAACCATTCAGTAATGTGTTACCACCACACACTATAACGCTACTGTACAAACTCTGAAAACAAATTGAAAATGGTATCATAACTTTTGAAGATTTTTAACAGACAGTCAGGATGCGATTAGACCAATTCTACTGCTGCAATATCAGGGAATATATATGTATGTGCTTTTTGTCTATGTTGTGTTAAAGCAATATACCTATCTCTTAATTAAAAGTTTTTACTAACAATGTGACCACCTTCTATGAAAGGAAAACAAAGTGTTATGAGGGAACTGTCCTGTAACATTATCAAGAATTGATGCTGATCAGACTGCAAACACGCTTTGATATTTTTCAACTCATATCACATAAAGCATGTTTTTAAATCACAAGACTCACTTACCATCACGAAAACATGTCCGTGTAATGTATACCCCCTTGAACCCCAGTTTTATATAGTAAAATTGGGGTATGCAGGGGTATACCTATTTTTCTTATTTTTGCTCCAAAACATAGATTGTGGGTACTCGTTAGAACCGCCTCGCCGAGGCGGTTCTAACTTGTACCCACAATCCATGTTCTAACTTGTACCCACAATCTATGTTTTGAGCAAACATAAGAAAAATATCAACATTTTTTTGGTGAAATTTTCAATTTTTGGTACTGAAAAAAATCTCTATGTATTGCAAGGGCAAGTTTTCGTAATGCGTATTAATTTTTACAACTGTCATAAATTGGCAGACAAAGATTAATAAGTAAATTAAATGAGCCACACAAAATGAATTATTCACATATTTTCACATCAAGAATTTGCAGTAAATATAGCAGTAAAGTTTTCTGGCATTAGTTAACACTAAAAATAAACCCCTAGCTCTATTTTAACTCTTCCACTGCCAGTATAATTAAATGGTAACCATTGCTAAAAGTTTAGACCCAGCTCAGGCACTGCAAATCATTGTACTTGATCTAGATCTACACTGTTTGACCCTTAAAATGTGTTACTGAAAGATTTTATTGAAAAAAATAATGAAAAAAAATTGAAAACAAGAATTATTTAGCATGTAAAGTGTTAAGAATTAAAGCAGGAAATTGCAATAGCTTCTGTTTAATTGCTTTACAATTCTATATTCATTAAAGATTGTCATAAAGAAACCTGCTTTAATTCTCTCCAAACAATTAAGCAGATCAGCATGCATATTTGTATAGTCAGATCAGAGCCAATGTTTTATTGCCATTTGTGGCATGTAGTCTCTACTTTCAATAGCCAAACTGTTTATGAATCTGGCTAGTCCTTATGGCCAAGCAGCCTTGTCAAGTCTTACTTGGTTGAAGACCCATAAGAAAAATTTCTTGCAACAGGCCAAAATTGCAAAGTATCATTGGAAGGTTTAAACAATGATATTCAAGTTATCAACAGCTTAATTGAAAAGCTCCCAGAACCGACTGTACTCTAGAGATTTAAAATTTGTTCATACATACAGGATTCAAGAAAAGCAGTCTGTTGAAAGGATGTGCATAAAGTAAAAGTCAATTTCTTTTTGCATCTGACAAAGAAAATTGCCACTGTGCTAATACATTGCATTTCCCAAAACACAGTGAACTGCAGTATGGCAATGGCAGAACTACTGCATGGCTCTGTGTGTTAAGTAGTAGTACTACATGACAATTTTAAATGTTTGTTTGCTCGATTGGGACATTGCCTACGTTGTATGAAACTTCTATCCAACATAGGGATGTCATGGCATCCGAAATGTGGTATAAAGTATTATACCATCCAAGTACATGTATACAATTAAGGCTTATATGTATAAATGGTTTGTTTTCCTCAGTAGGCTCAGACTTTCCAAGTGGTCGGTCAGTCTGTTATACACTTTGTCTAGAGGCACAAGTAGCCCATCTGTTCTCACGGCCCCATTACGCAGGGGCCCACTTTATAGCAATGACCTATTACTTAATGGCATTTTCCATCACTGGCCAATGAGACTGTTGTGCAACGGACAAGCTTCATGTACTTATGTTTCTCAATAATGCATAAAACCAAAAAAAAAAATCAAAATTTTGAAAACCACAATTTTCTTACTGGTCGTATGTCAGCGTCGCACATCCCGTCACTCATAATCACAACATGCCCCATACTCAAAATGGAATTACTGGGTACATTTTAGATTACTGAAGGGTTAAATGGCACCATAATAAGCTTAAAATGCCATAAAACACAAAAACATTACAAACTATGTGCATGAAAACCAAAATTTGCTTACTGGTCGAATGTCAATGTCGCACATCCCAACACTGGTCGTCACAACATGGCCCATGCTCAACATGGTGTTGCCCGGTACATCTTTGATGATTGAAGGGTCGAATAATGCCTCACAGATCTTAAATCTTTCTTCTCCGAAGTCCTTGTTAAAACCGTTGGGGAATTCATAGTGAACTTTGGGTACTGCCTCTACTTGACTGGAAGATGGAGAAGACAGCAGTATATGACCCCTAAAGTTTGAATTGGAGTGCCTCAAGAAAACAACTGTTAAAATATAAAAGCACTAACAATGTAAACAATTTAAATAGTTAAGTTCAAATTGACTGTATATTATTAAACATGTATATGTTTCATTTCAGTTTTGCTGTTGTTCCAATTTAACATTTCACAAACAGTAAAGGTCATTCGGAGTCAGGTCTTCCATTTAAAGTCTCATTCAAAAGACTTGAGAAGCCTGCAGTCAAAGTCTCAAGCCCTTGTTTACAAGGCAAATAGCTTAACCAAACACAAAGAGGTTTTTTTTTTGTTAGCTCACCTGAGCCGAAGGCTCACAAGGTGAGCTTATAGGATGGCCATGATCCGGCGTCCGTCCGTCCGTCCGTCCGTCGTCCGTCCGTCCGTCATCCACAATTTCAAAGATCTTCTTCTCTGAAACCGCTTGGCCGATCTAGTTGAAATTTTATGTGGAGCCTCCTTGGGTAGTGGCATTTCAAGTTTGATCGCGAAATCCAGGTCACATGACCAAGATGGCCGCCACGTCCATATATGTTAAAAACCGCTCAAAAATCTTCTTCTCCAGAACCGGTGGGCCGATTTCCACGAAACTTGGTATGTAGCATCGGGGACTTCAGCCCATCATAGTTTGATAAAATGATGACCCTTGGATGACCTTGACCTATTTTACGGCAAGGTCAAATTTGGAAACATAGGCTTTTACATGGGAAAAAGTGAAAACTATGGATTTTTTGAAAACTATTGCAGCCTGAGGCCTGAAAAGTGGTAGATGCGAGCAACTAATGGAGTAGATGAAGGTATGTGATTAATTTAGGTCAAGGTCATCTCTTGACCTTGGCCAGTCAGTCGTCCATACACACTTTTCAAATATCTTCTTCTCTGAAACTGCTGGGCCAATCAAAGTGAAATTTTATGTGGAGCATCCATGGATAGGGGAAACGAAAGTTTGGTCGCGAAATCCAGGTCACATGACCAAGATGGCTGTCACGCCCATATATAGTAAAAACCACTCAAAAATCTTCTTCTCCAGAACTGGCAGGCCGATTTTCATGAAACTTGGTATGTAGCATTTGGGACTCCAGCCCATCATAGTTTGATAAAATGATGACCCTAGGATGACCTTGACCTATTTTACGGCAAGGTCAATTTTGGAAACATAGGCTTTTACATGGGAAAAAGTGAAAACTATGGATTTTTTGAAAACTATTGCAGCCTGATGCCTGAAAAGTGGTGGATGCAAACAACTAATGGAGTAGATGAAGGTATGTGATTAATTTAGGTCAAGGTTATCTCTTGACCTTGGCCAGTCTGTCGTCCATACACACTTTTCACAGATCTTCTTCTCTGAAACTGCTGGGCCAATCAAAGTGAAATTTTATGTGGAGCATCCATGGGTAGGGGAGACGAAAGTTTGATCGTGAAATCCAGGTCACATGACCAAGATGGCTGCCACGCCCATATATGGTAAAAACCACTCAAAAATCTTCTTCTCCAGAACCGGCAGGCCAATTTTCGCGAAACTTGGTATGTAGCATTTGGGACTCCAGCCCATCATAGTTTGATCAAATGATGAGCATAGGATGACCTTGACCTATTTTACGGCAAGGTCAGTTTTGGAAACATAGGCTTTTACATGGGAAAAGGCGAAAACAATGGATATTTTGGAAACTGTTGCAGTCTGAGACCTGAAAGTTGCTAGATGCAGACAACCGATGGAGTCAATGAAGGTAAGTAATTAATGAAGGCCAAGGTCATTTCTTGACCTTGACCCAAGGTCATTTGAATATCAAAATTAAAATTATAGTTTTCTCAGAAATCACTGGGTTTGTAAACTATTGCAGCCTGAGACCTGAATTTTTGCAGATGCAGACAACTTATGAATTCAATAAAGGTGTGTGAGTATTCAAGGTCAAGGTCATTTCATGATGACTTAATACTCCAGGATCAGGCTTCAGGTGAGCGTTCTCAGGACCATTGGTCCTCTGGTTTTAACATTTCATAGTGGTTGGTCAATTATTATAACAAACATAACTAACCAATACAAGTTGAAAATCAAAGCAAAGAAACACAATCTAAACTCAATAAAATATCAATATATGAAATTTTTAATACCCATAAAACCAACTCTCCACTTTCTTGACTGGCTCTCTATACACAATTTACACATGTAAATTTAAATGATTTAACAGCAGTTTGGTAGAAAATGTTTGGCTTTTTTGTGTCTATTTTTCCCTGAATTAATCAAATGTATCCTGCCCAGAAAGAAGGCTATATAAACCGGTTTAATCAAACATTGTTTGTCTGGATGTTTAAGCTGTTGTTTAACATCCCAGCCAACACATTTTAAGTCATATCAGGACAGCCTCACAGTGCCACTGCTTCCTAGGTACTTAAACAAACTTAACCAATACTATGGCAAGCTTAAACTGTCTTGCTCAGAATAGAACTTTGTGTTGCTTGGATTCAAACCCCCAATTTCTTGCACTGGAGACTTCTTTTCTAACACTGGGCCACTGCATTCCCAAAAATCTGTTATGGTGAAGTATTTATGACCTGGGTCAAACGATAAGCATCATCCTTATTTGTAAGAAAACTTAATTTTTACAGTATCCATGTTCCTATTTTACAAGAACCCCAATATATGATTACCTTTGGTCGTATGGAGTGTCCCATACTTGTAAAACTGAGGCAGCATAATCTTGTAACACATCCTAGAAAGAGAAAGAAGTTAATTTTTAGAATCTGTATGTAATAAAGAATGTTTTCACCTCTTCTTTTGTGGAGTAGGTTGTATCATTAAAATGCACGTTGAAACATCTTCATGTTTTTCTGTGTATCCATTCCTGTCTACCTCCCTGTTGTACAAATCATCCTCGATTTTGCTTGATGACTAACTTGTTGAGAAGGTCATCTTCCTCTTCAAACATATTTTTGTGATTTCTTATTTTGTTAAGACTTTTTCATGGCTCAACTTGGGTGTACAAGGGTATACCTATTTTTGCTCTAAAACATACTTTGTGGGTACTTATTCGTTGAGGCAGTTCTAACGTGTACCAAATATCAATGTTTTAGAGCAAAAATAAGAACAAGTAGCCCAAGGGCAACGATCGCTCACCTGAGAGTCACTGAACAAAGTAATTGGGCTTTTTACCATATACTGTATGGGTATGGTGGCCATCTTGGTCATGTGACCTTGAAACCCTACTTACATCAGCAGAAGAGCTCTTGTCAGGATTGTGTATCTCTTTTCTGCCATTTTGGTTCACTTTAAAAAATCATCTAACAAGGTCAGGGTCCTATAATGACCCGTTCGTGCGTCCACAACATTGTATATCAAATATACAAGCTTTGTGTCATGCTGTTGCAGAGAAGATATTTTCATATATTTCCATTATAAGTCTATGGTAGATAATGATATGCCAGGGGCATGACCCCCAGGGGCACCGTTGGCAGCATTTATAAAGGAGAGTATTATACATTGGTCCACACAACATATGAAAGCTCTGGGCCATATGGTTTCAGAGAAGAATTTCCCATGACGCCCCTGGGGCGGGGCCCGTATGGACCCCAGGGGCACGGTTGGCAGGATTTATAAAGAGGACCTCTATACATTGCTACAAACAAAATATGAAAGCTCTGGGCCTTGTGGTTTCGGAGAAGAAGATTTTTTTATGTTTTACCCATGACCCCCCCGGGGCCAGGCCCGTATGGACCCAAGGCATTTATAAAGAGGACCACTTTACATTGCTATACACAAAATATGAAAGCTTTGGGCCTTGTTGTTTCGAAGAAGAAGATTTTTTAAAGTTTTTTCCCATGACGCCCCCGGGGCGGGGCCTGTATGGACCCCAGGGGCACGGTTGGCAGGATTTATAAAGAGGACCACTATTCATTGCTATAAACAAAATATGAAAGCTCTGGGCCTTGTGGTTTCAGAGAAGAAGATTTTTTAAAAAATTTTTATATGAACCCCAGGGGCACGGTTGGCAGGCTTTATAAAGAGGACTACTATACATTGCTACACACAAAATATGAAAGCTTTGGGTCTTGTGGTTTCGGAGAAGAAGATCTTTTAAAGTTTTTCCCATGACGCCCCTGGGGCGGGGCCCGTATGGACCCAAGGGGCACGGTTGGCAGGATTTATAAAGAGGACCACTATACATTGCTACGGACAAAATATGAAAGCTCTGGGCCTTGTGGTTTCGGAGAAGAAGATTTTTTTAGGTTTTTCCCATTGTAAGTCTATGGGAGCTAATGACCCCTGGGGCGGGGCCATTTTTTACCCCAGGGGCATGATTGGCAGGATTTATATAGAGGACCACTAAACATTGCTAGATTCAAAATATGAAAGCTTTGGGCCATGTGGTTTTGGAGAAGAAGATTTATTATGTTTTTCCAATGACACCCCCGGGGTGGGGCCCGTATGGACCCCAGGGGCATGGGTGGCAGGATTTATACAGAGGACCATTATACATTGCTACACACAAAATATGAAAGCTCTGGGCCTTGTGGTTTCGGAGTAGAAGATTTTTTTATGTTTTTCCCATTGTAAGTCTATGGGAGCTATCTGTTGCCATGGAAACCAGAGTTCTGATCCCACCTGGCCGAAAACCTTATACAACCTTTCCCCCTCCTCAATGATGCTTCAGATAAAATTTGGTCACGATTGGCTTTGTTGTCTTAGAGATATTCAAGTTTGAAAATGTGGACGCACGGACGGACGCCGGCTCGACTGCTATACTTTTAGCTCACCTTGTGAGCCTTCGGCTCAGGTGAGCTAAAAATATCAAATTTTTTCAACTGATTATTTCTTCAATTTTTACAACTTTAGAAGAATCTGTTTATTGAAATGACACAGTTAATACACTGCTTACTTACCTTGACCATGTAATTGTGATAAGATGTTGTGACTTCTGGTAGATTTTCTTTCTTCTTCCATTTTGCAGGCTGACTGTCCCCTACCAATTCCTAAAGGGTACAAAAACGTCAAATGAAATAGTATTACATGTACTATGATTTTTATGAAATAGTCACTAATAGTATGGCTCAACCTCACGCTTCTACAATCTCGGTACAATCAATTAAACACATTAAAATTACTAAGCGATCAGCTGAAGCATAAGTCTTTAATACAATGTACATTTCAGAAAGAAACAAAAGTTTACCATTAATTAATGCCTATTCGCAGGATAAATGACAACTATGCCCCTTCAAGGCTTGAAAACTTAATTAGAAGCTGGAGAACAGCCAAACAGCTTTTTTTTTTAATTTTTCATCATTGAGCATCCCAGATATCACATCGAAAATATTAGCAGGATCTGAGTTTTGGTTCAATCCCAAAATGCTGTCATCATAAAGCAAGATAACTCTTACCTTTGAAGCTATCATGTAAGGGGGGATAATTTCTATATTTTCTTCTTCCATCAGCTTTCTACACTCTAGACTGATAAAATCCCCTGCCAGAGGAGACTTAACTATGGCTGAAAAATATACAACGGGACATAACCATAACAATGGCTGAAAAATCAGACATAAAGTGACTTAACAATGGCTGAAAAATCATATCATATTACCTCTTCTTACGATGTTAAGGTGACAAACGGCAATGACAATGACAAAATAGGATAGCCGAAAGCCCCTACATAGCATATAAGGGGGATAATTTCTTAATCTTCATGATTCTACTTTACCGAATTTAATCATGAAGAAGGCAAAAGAGGACAGAACAATGACTATCATCATACATTTGTTAGGGGCAAGTAGCTAGGGGCTTTTGGCAAATCTTGCAGCAAACAAGAGTGATGAAATCTGAACTCGAAATCTGATTCAGAAAAGAAAACTGTTGCCTGGGTCATTAAGAGGTGATAAAACAAAGATACTGACTTGTCTGTAACTTAAAATAGTCAAACTAATCAAGGCACAATAAGATTTAGTTTATACATGAAGAAATGTTTGAAATCTGCTTTTGTCCATGCAAACAACGCACCCACCTTGACCTAGTACATAACCATCATACACTGGCACCGCCGTAGTATGTGTAGCACCACTGTCTAGCACCAGACCTGTGGATCTTCCATTAGCAAATCTGTGTAATGTTAAGGCAAACAAGATTTTGGAACGGACTGCAGGTCCATATTATGCATGTTACATGTAATTGTAAAGGTGGCTGTGCTCAAGTTTTAACATCCCACTTAAACGCTGAGGTCATATGGAGGTGGGACCTTGGTCTCATCAACAGACTTCAGAGGCCAGGTTCAAACCCTTGACAGTGGTTTATATAGTGATTGACTTTATTGCTATGCAACAAAGGTTTTTATAGCTGGTTGTTGAGCTATGGCTTAATTAGCATCCCAGTCCACAAGTTTCAGTCATGTCAGGACACAGCAAATGCTTTCTGAGTACTTAACCAGTACTATTTCCTGAGGTAGGTCTCGAACCAATGACCTCTTGTTCTGACACACTACTACTAGGCCCTCACATTCTCCTAGATTAAATTGCACCTCAGCCTAGGTATGTATCACAAAACTTGTTTGAATTTACGGGATCTTTAAACGTGTGAAGCGATAAAAGAATGGAACAGACAAATATGTGACCCTTCTAGGCCATAAAGAAATCTACAATAACCACAGAATTAAGGCAATCAAAAATTAGTTGAATGCATTGTCAATGTTCGTTCAGCAGTTGAGTCACATATAACAGGCAAGGTGGAGTCAGAATTTCTGGAAAAGGGGGTTCAAAGTCACCAAGGGGGATTCGTCTTCTCCATTTTACCTGATTTTTTCTCAATTTACCCATGAAAATGAAATAACTTGGTCCCAGAGGAGGGCTCGAGCGAACTCCCAAACCCCCTCTAAATCTGCCACTAAAAGGATACGCTGACAATACTGCATTCTTACACAAGAAGAATGCTGGTATATTGTATTTCTCAAACATCACTTCTGTTAGTTTCTCTCTCTTTTGTCGTGTGTTCCACTGTAAGAAAATATGTAACATACATGTTACATGTATTAGGCTTCTTACCCACCACCCACCACCCCCCACACTTAACGCACATGAATCTATGGAGCAGGTTAGTGGAAAGTGGGTGGATAAAGTGTTATTTTACAGGATATTTTTTTATTGCCCCAGCCATTAAGGGGAAAAGACAGTGTTTTAACATAAAATCCTTACTCTGTTGGAATATTATATTATGAAGGTTACAGCAATGAGCATGGTTTGGATCTTTGTCCTCAAAGGGTGGGTGGGCCTTATAGCAGAGCAATAAAAATGAAGAGCCATTATCCCCACTATGCCTTGTGTGTGGAAGGAAGGGGTTTAGTTATATTCATCTGTAACTGTTGTGTTGCAATTGTAATTTTATCTGGTTGATTGTCACACAATCATACTTAGTCTTTGCAATCACATGTAGTTGTAACAGTCACACTTGGTCTTCACAGTCACATTTAGACTTTGCACTCACACTTAGTCTTCACAGTCACACTTAGTCTTCAAGCCACAATTAGTTTTCACATCACACTTAAGTGTGACTGCAAAGACTAAGTGTGACATTCTTTACAGACACAGTCTGCACAGTCACACTTTGTTTCCACAGTCATACTTAGTCTTCATAGTCACACTTAGTCTTTGCAGTCACACTCAGTCACTTATTACAATCACACTTAGTATTCACAGTCACACTTAGTCTTCAGTCATAGTAAGTCTTTACAGTCACACTAAGTCTTCACAGTCACACTTAGTCCTCAGTCACACTTAGTCTTCACAGTCACACTTAGTCTTCACAGTCACACTTAGTCTTCACAGTCACACTTAGTATTTGCAGTCACACTTAGTCTTCACAGTCAAAGTAAGTCTTTACAGTCACACTCTTCACAGTCACACTTAGTCTTTGCAGTCACAATTAGTCTTTGCAGTCACACTTAGTCTTCACAGTCACACTTAGTCTTCACCACCACACTTTTAAAACTAAGCGTAAAAACTAAGCGTGACATTCTTTACAGACACAGTCTTCATAGTCACACTTAGTCTTCACAGTCACACTTAGTCCTTGCCGTCACACTTAGTCACTTTTCATTACAATCACACTTAGTCTTTACAGTCACACTTAGTCTTCACAGTCACAGTAAGTCTTTAACAGTCACAGTAAGTCTTCACAGTCACACTTAGTCTTCACAGCCACAATTAGTCACTTACCGATGGCTCTGACATCATGACAGGATGTAACTGTGACTCTGATTTGACATGTCTGTTGTATGTGTAGTCTATCATCTGTTCAAATAACTCCCAGTTCTCAACTGCAACAGATGCCAAAACAATATGAGCCTGTGCGTGAGAAAACCAACAATTTGGGTTCCAACCAGGTCCGACACAAACCAGGCTGTACAGTCACAGAAGATGGTAAGAGGCTGGAAATTTTGGATAAATTTAGAAAATAGAGGAATTGTACTATCCCTGTAGCGAAAACAAAGGCACTGATCAGCTTCGCGGTTACCGCGAAGCTGATCTGCGTCTTTGTTTTCGCATATGCAAATTGTTGGTTTTCTCATGAGGCTGCTCAAATATTTTGAAATTAAACATTTTTTGCCATAAGAGTATTTTTTCCTCCAAACATACAAATGTTCTCCCAGAAATTCAACATTGCTGCTACAAATTTTTAATTTTGTCACATTCACATGGACAACATTTTATTTAATAATGAACCAAGAAATTTGCCAGCATTGCATAATTTTAAATAATTATTTACTAATAAACGAATTAGAATAAAAGTAGATAAAAGAATTTATACTTTACCCATTCCATCTTTCAGAAAAGACTGCATTTCTGTGTTTTTACGAGGTAGTTTGATTGAGTTTGTATCTATGAAGTATTTCTTGGGCGGTTCCCGTTTTATCTCATCAGTTTCCATGGCAACGTCCGGATCATCCGCAATGCCCAGTGTTGTCGGGATCTCTGCCTGCAAGATGCAATGAAAAATGATCCTCTTCATGAGAAAATCTGTCTCCCATTGGAATGTAATGACATGAAATGAGCTTTAAAATATCACCCAAGTAAACAATTGAGCCGCCTCGTGGGAAAACCAACAATGTGGTTTCCGAACAGGTCCGACACAAACCAGTCTGTACAAGCACAGAAAAGAGCTAGAAGCTTGAAATTTCGGATTAAAGTAGAGGAGGAATTGTACTATCCTAGTAGCGAAAACAAAGGCGCTGATCAGCTTCGCGGTTACCGCGAAGCTAATCTGCGCCTTTGTTTTTGCCTATGCAGATTGTTGGTTTTCCCATGAGGTGGCTCAATTGTTCTGCTTCATATGTATGGAACGTTTGACTAAACCACATTTCCTGGGTAGGCTAAGATGCCAGTAGTCAGATAGTCAGTCATATATGTTCATTTGATAATATAAATTTAAATCAGTGAAAATATTAATGAGAGAGGGGATATTGTGATTTCTGCTACTGAAGCCGTATCAGTGACCCTATAAATATGTCAATACAAAGCCAGAGAGAATTACTGTTATTTTGCAAATTTAAACAGGACAGTCAGTATTTTATAATAAAAAGACTGGTATTATACATGGCAAAATTTTAAAGGTTATTTAGAAAATAAATCTAAATTGATAATAAATTTCTGATTTCTCAAAAAATCTCCACAGATCTCAAAGGACCAAATGAAAAATAATCAGAGCTATGGACGATGTACAGGGAGACTTTTTAGGGCCACCACATGGCACAACAGCACATGAAAATTAAAACTAAATTCCTTTAAATAATGAGTTCATGCCCCAAACAACTCAACAAATCACCAACCAACCTTTGGTGTGTCCTCTCCGGCATAGCCTGCTCTGAAGGAATAGGACCCTATGTCAAACACCAAAGCTCCAACCTCATCTGAAGAGAAAGAAAATACATGCATGTACATTTTTTGTTGTATTGAGGTTTAAAGTCCCAGTCAACAATTTTTCAGTCATGTCAGGACCTGGGTATTGACCAGTCCACTAGGGGGTGAATGTGTCAATTAAGGACACAACACGCTGACCCCAATGAGGACTGATCAATTTCACCACATACCATTAAATGAGAACATCCTTTTACTATGCAAAATATTGCAACAATATATGATGGTACCTTCAAAATTCGGTGCAGTTAATGTTGTAATGTATAGCTCTCTCTAAAATCTCAGGTTTATAACAGTCCTTGCACAGATGCAGTGACACATGCTGTACCAAAACAGAATTGAGAAGTAGTTCACTTTTATGTGTTAACTTAAGTATCCTTGATTAGAATCACTATGGTAGGATTTTCAGCCAGACAAAAAGTCCCTTCTAAATATGGTGTAGAAGTAAAGAAAGCTGAAAATAAAATTATCCAGTGGTGCCAGAACAGTCTGATTTTCAGCACTTTGTAGAGCTGGATATCCCCAAAGTACTTATAGTAATTAAGATTATTTATCCTGTCTGGTTTGTATAAACTGGGATGAATTTAATTTCAGGGACTATGTTTTATTAAGAATTAAATGCTTGTGGACTTGCACAATATTATTGTTCAGATACAATTTTCATACCATTTTAAAGTGCAAACATCAAGGTTTCACCTTGGATTAAAAACTTCCCAGAACACTTCACACAGAGATATGAGAAACATAAATTACAGGTGCATGCAATCACCGGATTGGACGTAATTACCGGATTGGACCTGATTTTTCATTGATTTTAATACTTATTTTAGGAATAATTTCAAGTGTTTTCATCCAGATGAATAGCCTAGTCCACTTAGTTTGTTTGTTGGTGATCATAGTTGTTCTTTCCCAATTTAGAGTAGTTAATTTGGCGGCTAACTGCTAGGTCCATATTTGAAGATTCAAAAATACCAAATATGTACAAAACCAAGCCAAACTATGCAAATCGAACTAGAAACTACCTGAAAATATTCATCTCAGCATTTTGAGCTTTCTACCATCAACATACACCAAAACAATTTATAACCATCAATCAATCATTACACAGCATTTGATCTTTTTCCATACTAAAGAGAAGCCAAACAAATCAATGGGCGGTACGTTTTCCTCCAGTTTGTAGAGATTTAAAGACGTAGATTTTCGTTCCTGGTACCTTGATAAATTCATATTTAACCCCGAAATAAGCATGGGGTATGTTTTGTATGATGATATGCCATGGGATATTCAAGTGAAAGCGTGTGAAAATCATAAATAAAAGGGAAATTTAGGCCCGATTCCGGTAATTACGTCCGATCCAGTCTGATCCGGTGATTACACATGCCGATAAATTACCATGAATTATGAATTGCTCCGAATTTTGAAGATTCCGCCATACATGTACTACTTTGGTGTCTGAATGCTTCGCGACCTTGTTCGTTTGCACTTAGGCCGTTCGCTACCTCCCATTGGTCCGTTCGCTTCTCGGTATTTTTCGCACCTTTTCCCACCTTTTCGACCCTAGTCGGTTCGCTACCATGATGTTTTTCGCGGCTTCCTGTGCAATTATAGCCGTTAATTATTCACTCACTACTGAACCTCACAGCTTCCCGCCAATTATGCCCGTTAATTATTCACTCACTACCAAACTTCACTGTTGCTTAGTAGCCTACACATGAGTAGGACTTTTAGATTTTAAAAGGATGGTTTTTAAATAATTCAATTTTAGAATGTTTATATATTAATGTTTGAATGTTTTATCTTTGATATATTTTAAAATAATGAGGAAAAGGAAAATTCAAGTTTAATTGTATCTATTGTGCAAAGAAAGTTACAGGCAGACAACATGAGGTCCAGTGTGATGGGTGTGGTGAGTAAATGCAACACAGGTAAGGAACCGTTCAATACGAAAACACACGGTCCATGCAATCTACAGATAGTTTTTTAGCAGTAAAAAAATGAAAATTTCATAGGATTTTTTTCTTTGATATTTTTTTCTTAAAACATAATTGTGGATACACGTTAAAATCGCCTCGGCGAGGCGGTTGTAATGAGTATCCATAATCATTATTTGGGTTAAAAATAGGTAAACCCCTGTAAATCCCACTTTTCCTATATAAAATGGGATTCAAGGGGGTATTTAAAATACGCACATGCTTGCGTGATGTATCACAAATATCTTTATGACAGTACAATTTTCTAATTCTATAAGTTTCTGAAGATTTTGGGTGGCTATATTCAAAGTTTCAAATGAAAACAAATAGTTTTGCTACATACAAAGAAAATGAGCCTGTGCTTGACAAAACCATCAATTTGGGTTTCCGACGAGGCCCGACACAATCCAGGCTGTACAGTGACAGCATAAAGCTTGAAATTTTTTATATAATGGCAGAGTGGCGAAAACAAAGACGCTTATCAGCTACTGCACAGCTGATCTGCGACTTTGTTTTCACATATGCAAATCGTTTGTTTTCTCATGCGAAGGTTAAAATAAATTTATTTATTTTTTTATTTATTTATTTCGTTCGCTCGTTCATTTGATTCCTCTATATTTCATAGTATATATATCCTAAATTACATTTCTGTTTTAATCTTTGCTCATATTTTAAGCTTTTTTGGGAGAATCATAATGTACATTTCTTTTTAAAATAAAATAACCTCAATCAGCAGATTTCATCTTTTAATTGTCTATGAAAATAGTTAAAAAAATTAAAATATTTAAATTAAAATTAAATAATTATAATTGTCTACATTGTGTGCGTAAATATGTTTGAATGTAGATAATTGTCGCCTCTAATTACCCTTTTAGGCTCCACCGATCATTATTTTATGTGTATTAAACTATATTTATGAATGTAGTTTATAAAATTTCTGTTGTACATATTTTCATGAATCAAAATTAAATATAATATAGATCTATATGAATTCACTATCACTTCTATTACCAATTATTTACACTTTAGAAAATAAGGTAGCGAAAATGTCAGATAGCGAAAATGTCAGAATCTGACATTTTCGCTGACAGATAGCGAAAATATCAGGTAGCAAACATGTACAAGTAGCGAAAGTGTAGGTAGCAAACAGGTCAGGTAGCGAACAGGTTAAGGTGTGAACAGGAAGGTCGCGAATCGACCATATATCTACTATTTTCACATTTAGGCCTGCGATGCACGACATTTCGTCGAAAATGTGTTATGTCGAAAATTTTGAAACTTCAAAAATATAGAAGAAGACTAGCCTTTAGGTCCACATATTGATCCACCAACCACTAGGGTTAGGGTAAAGGTCTGGGCATGGGGACATTTTCGACGAAATGTGGATTCTTAGGCCAGGCAGACTGGGCATAGCACTGTCAGAGCTTTTATGCTACCTGACCGAAAAACAGAGGTCCCAGGATCCTGGTTCGAGACTTGGCCAGGGCCTGATGCGCCAGTTGTTAAGATCTTAAGTCACATTCCCACTGCTCCCGGGGTAATGCACTAATGGTCAGTAAAAAAAAAATCAGAAAATACTGTCATCTCACGGTATGCAACAGACAGATATGAAAGAGGGGTTGACTAAACATAAAAGGAATTATTATTCTAAAGGTTACCGCCGCCATAAACACCACCACTCATGATTTTATTGTGATTTTTCTTGTAAACAAAGAATTTTCGCCGGCAACTTAACTACTTCCGGCGTTTTGTTGGTTTACGGCAATCGCATACTATTGGTTCGTTTACCGTGTTACCGTTAAGGATCCGTGTCGTTCCACTCACAGCATAATATGAACTTAGGCACTGCCTAGAACGGGCATGCCATCATGAATTTGAAATTGTTATTGATTAAACAACTAGTTTTTTTTCTTTCCTGAACAACACTTACTGTAAACGTATATGTTGTGCTATTGTCCTGTCCCCCCCCCTCCCTATCCAAAACCAGTTATAGAGATGTGACCGAAGATATCCGGAAAATCATCAAACGGCTACAACAGAGGAATGTACTTGTAGAAATTGATTAGACCCCCGGACATAGCTCTATAGCTGGCAATGAAGTGGCTGACAAACTGGCAAAAGAGGCGGCGGAAGAAGCAAGTTCCCAGAAGAAAAAAGAATAACCTCTCAACCAGAGATCAAGCTTGCTAGTAACCAATACATTACAGCACAGTGGCAAAAGAGATGGGAGTACTCAGACAAAGGAAGAGACTTCTTTAGCTACATCCCATCAGTTAACTACAAGAGAGTCTTTGACCAACCAGATAAAGAAGCCTGTAACAGTTGGATGCTCCAACTTCAGTCAGGTTATACACAGTTGAATGGCTACAGAAACAAACTGAACTTAGTACCATCAGACAAATGCAACTGCAGACAAACAGAAACAGGGCGACTTCGATTGGGACTATGGTAAGGACTATAGTAGCTACCATTGTTGTTTGATTCGAACTATAGTAAAGCTCTTCTGTATTCGAGATAGAAATGACCATTACCAAAGGAACCCAGCCCTAGGTATGGTAGCTACCATAGTTAGTTTGGTAAAACTCTTCTGTGAAGGAGACTCCTAACGATGGCTGTGATTGGTCAATCTCATTTGATATGGAGGAGTCGTGTAGCAGACCGCATCTCCCATGGTAACACCATAGTTAGAATAATTCCAATCGAAGTCAGCCACAGTGGAACATATCTTGTTGCAACGTCCCTTGTATGAGTCAGCTCGAAATACCATGGAGCTGAATCTTAGCCGAAGCACTGGTCTCTACCTTCTGGACCTACAGATTCTACTTGGTATCGAAGACGATGGCAATATCCCGAACTTCAGAGAAAGTATCATACAGGAGCTGACACAATACATTCGGGCCACGGGAAGATTCCAACACAGTCCTAAGAATCCGTGATCTGCTATTCAACCATATTTTCTTGAGTACATTTGAGAACAGTCACAATTGAGAATATTGATCTACAAAAGAGAGAAACTAACAAGAGAGATCATGGTGCCATCGAGGCCAGGAATAGCGGATAGCCCTACCCTACCCATACCCAACTCCTACCCTAACTTTACTCCTACCATTACACCTAACCACCTACTCAACACCTTACCTCTTACCCTATCCTTACGACTACCCCTACCCTCCCCCTACTCCTAATCCTTCTCCTACCATACCCCTACTCCTACCCCTACACATAAGTTATGTCATAACCTCCTACCCTACTCATAACCTCCTACCCTACCCTACTCATACCCATACTCTACCCTTACTCATACTCCTTGCCCTAACCCTTACTCCTTCCCTTACCCTACCAATACCATACCCTAACTTCTACTCCTAACCATACCCTACCCAAACTCTTACCCCTACCAGGCTACCCTAACTACCATTACTGCTACTCCTTAACCTACCCTTACTCCTACTTTTACCATACCAGTATTCATATTCTTACCCTACCTTACGAGTTACCATTAAACTTACTCCTTACCCTGCCATCCCCTTACTCCTACTCCTACCATACTCATCCCTTCTTCTATCTTATCATACTCTGCCTTGCCGTGCCCTACCCCACCTTACCCTACCCTACCAAACGCTATCCTTATCCTACTACTTACCCTACTCTATCCTATACAAACGTTATCCTTATCCTACTACTTACCCTACTGTATCCTATCCTTACTCATACTTATTACTCTACCCTACCCTAACTCCTACCCCTCTCTTCACTATCCCGACCTCAGAGTTTTAATTTAGGGGACCAACGTCCCACTACTTACAACTCCTAAACGACATTCTGACAAAATGGTTGAAAATTTAGGGAACAATATCAGGAACTAGAAATATTTGTTAATTTTGGGGGACATCATTTGTCCCCTCTCTGGAGAGAACTGCATATTTTTGGGTCATTTAGGGCCAAAATGTTCATTTTGTGCGCCAGGTAAAACCCTCGGGTAGCTGACTCAAGAACGAACGACTCACGGAGCCGAAACGACCAGTTTCTTGCATTTGGATGTCCGATTAAAGGGTGTATCGACGATTCGCGGCCGAAACTACCGGATTTCGCTATTTAGACGCATCGTTTGGTCCGTTCTGGTTCCGGTAAATAGTAACACCGGATATTAAAAGAATTTCGCGCGTGACTGTGACGTAGGTTTTATTTATTTTTCGTAACTTTAGAAAGAAAGTTGATCTCAAATGGAACGAAAAAATGTATTGTTCACAAAGAAGCAAAACTATATTGTCATGAATAGAAAAGGAAGAATATTTTGTGTACAATTTCAAACGAGATCAATGGCATTCTCGCGAGAGAAGGAGATAAGCGAGACTCTTCGAGATCCGTTGCGGACGTTCACTCAAAGCAACTTCGATGGGTAGAGGGATAGAAAGAGGTAAAGGGAACCCTTTCACATGTACGTGTTACCTATAGGCGGGCTCGCCGGTGGGCCCTTCGGGCCCACCTCGGGCGCTTCGCGCCCGGGCACGCCCGTAAAAATATACCCCACCCTTTCTCTATACAAGTGCCTGTGGTTCCACCCCCTAACCACTCTGTACTCACTGGAGGCTCTGTCGATAGTGGGCAAGAGGATCGCATTATCCACTCCCCCCATCGAAACTCGTTTATCTTCGCATAATATTGAAGCGTTTTAGGAGAAAACTTTCATGCCCCTAGACTCGCACACTCAGCTGATGAATACAATCTCCATGGAGCGAAACACCATTCCGAATGTACTTTCAGCCTCGCGTCCATCCGTAAATCAAGATGGCGAGAATAAGCCGTTTTTCACATCGATTGTTTTACCTAGAATTCCATCGTTAATACAAAGAAATGCTCACCGACACGTTGGCATTGGATGAAACACACATTTAACTTTCTAACAATCAAATCTTCTCCACAAAATTCGGCATCTTCTTTTGTAACAGATTCATTTTTCAGCTGTTTGTCAATCGTTTTCACTCGGAACGAGCCGAACACATATTCCGACGTTACGGAAACTGACGTCGAACATTAATTTATTCCAGTTGAAATGTCAAGATTTGGCCTTGTCCAATGATATGCACGTAATGACGTCAATCAGGTCAGCCATTTTGATTACTGCGTGCGGCGTTTGACGTCATTGAGCTGCATTATACTAATTGATCAATTAAATATTAATTGAACAATTAACTTTCCATATAAGGAAATGGTCGGAAGTCATTTCTCGGCGTAAACCTACGAACATATACGGACGATTTAGTGCATTGAAAGAATGACAGCCAGAAGTTTTTAAACGAGAATAAAACCGCTAAAAACGGACAAAAATACGTTGGATTTTTTAAAAGTACAATTAACATGTTAGTAACGCATCGGTGAAGTGTATTCTTCTTGATTTATCTTGAAAAGGTTGCAATTATTGACACTACGTTTCACCATTGAACAACCAGCTGGGATCACAACGAAGAGATATGGAACATATGTGAAATGTAGCGGAGTGAGATATCGCAACTATCATGCCCCGTGCTGGATCGAACCCGGATATCTGGCGTGGCAAGCAACATCTCTAACCTTGTCACAAAAGAGATAGAAAGCCACGACCATGGTTCAACACTACAAAATGATTTGGACTTACTGTCAAGGTGGGAGACCAGGTGGGGCATGAAGTTCAACCCCTCGAAATGCCAGGTTGTACATGTGTCCATGGTCTCTATAGAAGGGGTCAAGAAACTATGTATTGATTTTTCCAATAATCAAAAACTCAGGTATGTCAAGTACCATATATACGGACAGTGTAAGAAGTTGTTAAAAACTTGCTCAAAAGTGAATTTATCATGGTAAAAATCGTGAAAAACCAATTAAAGATATGAAATACATTCCAATAAGCAATGCATCATATCAGCTTCACATTCATACAATTTTCAACAAAATAAATTGCGCAATGTTCCAGAAAATTGTGAAAATGCATGAAAAAGTGTGAAAATGGACACTGTGGTCATATTAAGTCAAAACAGATATAAATTCCTAACTATAGTACTATTATTAATGTACACTGGATAATTTAGCATGTTCTGATATAGAAAAAATGAAAGAATTAATAACAGAATTATGGTAAATTGACATTAATTATAAATTTTTAATGTATGTTTTTTAGATGAGTAAATACGAAAATGACATACAAGAGTTTTGAACATAGGACAAAGATTCTTGACCCCTTCTATAGAGACCCTGATGTGTCAGGCTCTTAAAAACCCATTAAAAGATACTACATATTGCACGGGCAAATTCTGGAGCCTGTCACATGTGCAAAATAACTTGGGGTTGACATCTCCAGCCCTCTGTCCTGGAACAGCCTAATTAACCGGAGTGTCTCCGATGAAAACCGTACAATAAATTTCGTGCGCCATAACATCAAAACTATTAAGATGCCAAATGTACGTGAAACGGCCTATAATTCCATAGTAAGACTACAGCTTGAGTATGCCTCAGCTGTGTGGGACACAAACCATAAGAAGTGGATTTCCAAAATTGAACAAGTGCAACGTAGGGCGTCACGCTGGACTGTAAATAATTTTGAACAAAAGGCAAGTGTAACTGGGCTGGTTAAAAATCTAGGATGGCGTACATTGGAGCAAAAAACGGCTGATGCTCGCCTTTGTTTGTTTTACAAAGCTGTTCATGGCGGGGTTCATGGTCTCGTCGCTGTACCTCTCCCGGACCATATACAGTACTGTAATAGAATATCTAGATACTGTCATTCCATGACCTTCAGGCAGGTCTCTACTCGTACAGATTATTAGAAATACTCCTCCCCCCCCCTCGCAATAGTACAATGGAATGCCCTCTCCGAGTTTGTTGCATGCTTGCAGGGCATTGAGGTCTTAAAAAAGTACAAGTAGGCAAAGATCAGGAAAAGGCGCAATCAGAAAAAGACTCCCACTCCAAAAACCAAGGTGGGAAAAAAACAAACTAACAATCAGGCACTTATACCATGAAAACACTTCGTAAGCCGAATGAGCAGCTATTTTCCCAATAGGTGGCCACTCAGTTACCTTAACTTAACTAAAATATGCAAACATACATAAGGCGCCAACAGCACAAAAATATTTTAAACACCAAGACATAAAACAAAAAGAACCACCACAGAAGTATCGACTTGGAACGATCAGTAACACAAAGTTACTGGCGGGTTTAAATCGATTTTACACGGCCGTAACCTCACCCTCAGCTTCTGCAGTGGTTCATAACATTTAGTTAGTTCTTCGGTCCTCGTGGTGAATCTCTAACTAGTAAGTGAATCATCAAGAACAAACAAATAAATCATGATAAACATCCTGATGAATCAAAAACCAGGACTCACAGATTCAGTAAGCTGCCCGACGATGGAGATCCCTGGGCGCTGTTTAAAGACCGCTGTTTGCAAGCTGCAACACTCTCGCCCTTAGATCCTAATTCAGTTGTTTTTATCTGATTTTAGCTAATCTTAACTATTTTAATCTATCATCCCCTTTTATGCTTTTAAATCTTTCTTTACCTTTCCTTTTTCTGTCCGATACTAACAGACGTTGCGCAGACCTGCCTAGAATGTCCGCGAGGGCGTGTGGCAGTATATGGAGATAGATGGAATAGCTGGCCTAACAGCGGGGCTAGTGGAAGTGACCTTATTGCAGTATAATACTCAATTTTGAGGGTGTCACAGTATCTATATATAGGTAGTGATCTACATTATTGGTAACAGTGATGCATCCCATCAAGGTGACATCCCAGGATGGAGACAGGCAAATGTGACGCCTAGAGGTCCATGGCATCTTGTCTGATCAACAACATGGATTTTGGAAGAGACGATCATTTGCATGCCAGCTAATTCTGACACTTCAAGACCTTGCATCAGGAATTGATGCCAAACAACAAATCGACACCATCCTCCTAAACGTCAGCAGTGTGTTCGACAATAAAATAATAATCTTTATTTTAAGTCGCATACATAATATCAACAATCAACATAAGCTCTGTAGAACCTTTTATTGCGACTAACTAAGAGCATATAATACATATATTTACATTTTGAGCTGTGGAAATGTGACTTGCTCAAGGCAACAACAAACGACACCCCTGACGAGGATCGAATCGGGGACCCCTCGGCCCAAAGACCGATGCGCTACCAACTCCGCCAGTCCGCTTCAGTTCGCCAGTAACGTATTGCTATCAAGCACAGACACTTCGAACTACGAGGCAACCTGCTATAGTCGATCCAGAGCTTCCTACATGACAAACTTACAAGTGCATGTCGAAGCTTGCCCCCGTTTTGTCAGACGTCCGACAGGGTACCGTAT
Source organism: Rugalucina vietnamica (assembly GCA_964017185.1). Taxonomy (NCBI): domain Eukaryota; kingdom Metazoa; phylum Mollusca; class Bivalvia; order Lucinida; family Lucinidae; genus Rugalucina; species Rugalucina vietnamica. The sequence goes on along the minus strand of OZ024878.1, from coordinate 44,769,515 downwards.
AGGGACATAGTATACATAAACGACCTGCACAGAAAGTGAGTTCTACAGCACGCCTATTTGCTGATGACAATTTTTGTCCCTATATGCTCTTAATCTCTTCTGACAGATTGGCGTCGGCTGTACATCCGCTCTGTACCCCCAAGGATACATGGTCTGTTAAGCCACCCCACACATGTATATCAGGGATTTAAAGTTCATTCAAAATAATTGTTGTTTAGTTAAAACTGCAAAAAGTCTTTTTAATATAAGATAGCTCATGCAGTGGCCAAATTTACTAAACGGCGGGACATTGCATTGCCATGTGGCTAAACAGTAATTGTATAGCTGTGTGTAGGAATGTTATTGGACCGTTCCACCATTCGATCAGACTGAGGATGATATTGTGCTGTTTGTAACGCCTCTTCATCTATCTTTAAAATATTCTAAACGCTCTCTCGAGTTTAATTATAATTCATTCTGGAAAATGATGTAATTTGGTTTGTCACCAAATAACTATCCAGATCAGGATACTAAGAACACCCCCTCGCCAAAACATAACAAATTTGTCTTTTTCACATTTTCGTTGGAAGGTGGTCGTATCACACAGAAGGATAATACAGATCAAAGAAGGAAGTTAAAAAAACGCCAATTCTGTTCTTCTTCTTCTTCTTCTCCTTTTTCTTTTTCTTCTTCTTCTTCTTTTTCTTCTTCTTCTTCTTCTAATAATAAAGTGCAGAGCCTTTTTTGAAGCATATTCGCTATAGGACGAAACGTCCAGAAATCTTAAAAACACGAATGTTAAACAAATAGCCAATTAATCAGTTTCATTTACGGCAAATAAAAAATCGACGAAATAATTATTTTTTTTTAGGTAAATTTTAATTAAAACTGTCAAAACAACGATACCGATGTCAAGAACATTCTTCCTTTTCAATAAGATTTAACGGCGTAACTTTTGTGACGTCTACAGTCAGTGGACATAATTATTCGCCACCTTTGGAAAACTCCATAGACTTACATGTATTTTCATGTTTGCAAGAAAAAATATTCTGCTTCTCCTGGTCAACATAAATTCACGATTTTGGTATCATTTGAAAGTTAAATGAATAAAGCAATAAATAAAGGTTATTTGGTGAATTTTCAACAATGCATTTTGTATATACAGCAGTTTAAAGTTTTAGGAAATTTTGAAAAGACCACTTTCCCATTGACGTCAATGGTGACGTTGCCCAAAAGATGCCCGAAAAAAATTCATAAGTTTTTAAAAAATTGTAGCTTTAAAACACATGTATGGAATTAAATGAAAAATATCTTGTATATTCCTTTATTCATTTACCTTTCAAATGACACCAAAAACATAAAAATATGTTGACCAGGAGAAGCAGAATATTTTTTCTTGCAAACATGAAAATACATGGAAGTCTATGGAGTTTTCGGAAGGTGGCGAATAATTATGTCCATTGACCGTAATGGTTGAATATTCCTGCCTTTGAAGCACACCCCCCCCCCCCCCCCCCCCGGCATCTTGGTTTAAAAAATACACACAAAAGTTAACATTGTTCCGTGCAAAAAATCCATGAAAATTGCATACCCAGTGTTGATTGAAGAGCTTGTCGAAAAATAACGGGTACTGTTATTTACCAAAACTACCACGAAATACCGGAACTACTACGAAATACCGAAACTACTCGTATTTTTTTTTTATTCAGTTTTACGCCCCTTTCAAGATTATTTCAGCTCATATGAGACGGGCCAATCAGTAGGTGGGGCGAAAACGGGAGAACCCCGAGAAAAACCACCTGACACACCCGCAAGCAGAACTTGGCTTGTCTCACATGTGGCCAGAGCGGGGCTCGAACCCACCCCAGACACAGCGGTGAGATGATCGAGTGATTAACAAACAATGCTCTTAACCGCTCGACCACGGGGGCCGCCCTACTCGTATTGCAGTTATGTTAATGTGGCAAGGCCTAAAGGTAGGTAAGTATGTAGGTAGGCTGGTTGTGGTAGTGGTAATTCTTTTGCCAATATAACACCGGCTATATCCTTTAGGTGCTTCTGAATTAATTCTTTTGCTGTCTCTATGTGCTTTTCACGGTGTTAGATCTTTATAGATAGATAGATAGATAGATAGATAGATAGATAGATAGATAGATAGAGATAGATAGATAGATTGGCCATGACCACTCATGTGGACTGATCAGTATCTCTTTCGCTGTGCATGTGTTAAATCATAAATTGTTTCAACATACTCCTGGAGCACGATATGCTTGATTGAAGTATGTACGTATGCATATAAACCCTTTGCTAAACGTTTAATGATAACAAACAGGTGGCAAATGAGTCGCCACCTGTTACAAATGTGGAGCATTTACTTAAATTTGAGGGTATCCGTTAGAAAAAAAAATGTTAATTTGTTTAATAGAGGGCCTCGTTGAAGATTGGCAATACCAAACGAGCTACCGTTTATAAAAAAGACTTCACTTTTTCAGCTGTACATGTACCTAATATTCGTACATGCATATAGCGTCAAACGTTACATGTTGTTCGAAAATACACATTAAGTACACAATCTTGATCGAATTTGATACGCACATGCCTAATATAGATAAATAAATAAATAAATATTATTGTCACCTTTAAAAACTCAGCAATGCTGTGAACTAATGCGCATACTTTGGCCACGCGACATAGAATAGACAAACAGTATCAACAGACACACTTTATAATAATCCGAATAGCCTATGTATATCATGCATATTCTATACTAACTAAATAGAAGAAGATTTGCGCATTGCCTAGTCTTTGCTTAAGACAGGTATTTGAATATTTAAAACAATACGAGCAAAAAAACAACAAAACTTTAATATCTTTATTAGTAATATGCGATTGAAATAAACGTAAAAATCGCATTGTGCATAACTACATATTCCACTCTCTTTTATCTGAGAATAGTTTCTTTAATTATTTAATGATAATAATGTACTAAAATGTTTGATTATTGTTCAACATATGTTTACCAAACCATAGATAAAGGTGTCAATTAAGGATTGTTTGTCATCTATTGTTATAACCCTGAAGTGGGGTGTCTTGGGCAAAAGGCAACTTGATACTTTAAACAGGCTGCAAATATTATAAACATTTGCATGTTCTACATATCCGAGTTCGTATTTGAAAAAAAAAACATGTTATGAACAGTATTTAATTATCTATCTAACCAACTCTCCTGTGTACAGGCTTTGCCATATTAAGTCATTCTGGTAGTTCCGGTATTTCTTGGTAGTTTTGGTAAATAACAGTACCGAAAAATATCAATTTCAGGGAGGATTTTTTTTTGCAAAAACCTAGATATTTTGATTAAAAATCAGACAATTTTGAAATAAATGTGAAAAACTGACAGGCAAATACTTTTATTTATCTTTGACTTGGTACTGTTCAGTAATTATTCATTCTACCCCTTTTGATCAACTGAAAACTATATATCAAAACTATATTTTGAAGGTAAAAAAAAAATAAAGAGAAAAAAGCTTGTACGTGCAAATCATCAATAATGGAGGCAACTTATTAAATATTTAAAACCATGATGCTAGCAAAACCAAGTGATAAATAGCATTGAACATTAAACAAAGCATAAAAAAGTAAACAGAAATATGTTGGTCATATTAAGAAATCTAGAGGCTTGATGATAATGCACAGCTGAACAAGTTATTCTTTTGCTGGTATAAAACAGTCCTTCTACAGTAAAATCATAACTTATATATTGTTTACACTCGTGTATATTTTTGAAACCAAGATCTAGGTTTAAAACCAAAATCTTAGTACTGTACCTAGATTTTTGACTTCTCTTTAGCCTAATTAATGCACTAAACATCAGTATTTTAGCAGTTTTACACTATTTGCTGTAAGAATCTTACCGGGATAAAATAATGGTAAGGCATTTTCTTAAGCCGAAATGTCACTTGCATGCCACTTCATGATTTCATAAGGCTGGTGTCCATTTACAAAACACAGAAAGCAGAAATACTGTTCTCTCCAATCTCCTGAGAAAATTGCACTTTTTCAGTCCAAAATGGACAGTCCACATCATGGAGGCCACCATGTTGAAATACCCCCTAGACCACCTGACACATGGATCGTTTTGCTAGATGGGTTAACCTGGTTCATGGTAGTCTAGGCCCAAAACCCATTAACACTCCATTTTCTGGCACACCTGGCTTTAACCATCAGTAAGTGTCTTTCTTTCACCAGGCAAAGATACGGCTACACGTCTTTATGATAAATTAATTATTATGATTTAAAGAACAGATACTGTCATAAAGAAATGTAGCTGTATCTTTGCCTGGTGGAAGAATGACACTTACTTATGGTTAAAGCCAGGTGCACCAGAAAACGGAGTGTTAATGGGTATTCAAACATGTGATTACCCCCGGATCGTCCGGGAGGCTCCAGGAAATGAGGACCATCAAGGGGCCTCCAGAAAAGCCTCAACAATCTCCCAGATGCTGAATTTTTCCATCATATTTTTTTCCAAACTGTCCATTTTGTGCCGAAAATATGGTAACCACTTTACAGACGAAAGTCAAAGGGATTAAGTTATGTCCGTTACGTAATTACCAAGCAGGGATACAACAATCAGTGGTGTCACTTTAGGGGTATTTGTTGCAGCGAGGCATTAAATTGGCTCATGCATCTATAAAGGTATCTGTTCAAAGTGTAAGTTTACACAGGTAAAATCGCGGGTAAAATTATATAGTTGGCCTGATAAACATTTTAATTGCAGCATAGTAATTGTTTCTACAAGTGCCTTGGGCAAAAATAAGCACTCTGGTTAAATGAAATAGATCATTAGAGTTGAAGGACGCTGAGTAAAAAGAGAAATTTTGCCATCTTCTGCTCTGCCATTCGAGAAAATAAGAACTTCCTCTGGTCTGATTGGTTTGAAAATCAAAAACAAAACAAAAACATGTTGGTATTAATTTGTGAAATTTTCTAGAAAACTTGACTCATAAACATGCTGTTTACCATGCATTTAAAACCATTCAGAGCTCTTAGGACGAAGTTGGGTCACGTTTTTTTGTCCGTCTGGTGACTCGTTGGCCATCAAAACTAAAGATAAATTTGACACCATTTTTAAATGATAAACTGTCATTATTGGAAGTTTGATAGATCAGCTGGCTAACCTGCTTTCCGATACACTTTGTGACCTCGCTCCTCTCTCGTGACAGCTTAGTTGCCTTTAAACTTGCCTTTGAACTATGGTGGAACAGATTATGGATTTCGTAAGAAGCTTATAGGAAATTAGCTGCTTTATTTGGTGAGAATTATTAGAATTTTTCTTATGTTGTGTTAGAAAATGCAAAAATCTTTTTGTAAACATCATTCTGGTTAGCCTGCAGAATTTCAAAAAATTTGCAAAAAGCAATCAACTTTCTACATTGTGTCCCATATTCTACAGTAGTCTCCCCATATCTATTTATATACGCATGTTATATTTTCCACAGAAAACATTATGTATTTTATGAATCTGTGTATCTTTACATCTAGAATATGTAAAAACTAAGTCCTATCAGTCAGCAAAGATATAACATAACATAATTTCTAATTCATTTGGCATTTTCGATGATTTTTCATTTTTGACCAAGGGCTCAATACATGTCATTTCCGTCAGTATGGAGAGGTCTAACGTAATTGCGTCTAGAAGTTTGAGTGATGAGACTGGCCCTGTTTAGAAACTTCGAATGAAATTGGCTTATTTGGTCATGCTTCCCCTGCTGATGAAAGAGCAGTCATTTGGATAATGTCCAGACATTTCCCGCCATAATGTGAAATTGATAGTGAAAATATTTTACTTGAACACCGTTGACCTTGGCCTTGGCCAACCACTGCTACTGTAAACAATTGAAAATGAAAGTAGAAACTTGTTATGAAATCCATAATATCTAGCAAAAAGTGATTTTTTAAGCATCTTAAAATGATTAAAGCACAACAATATTAGCCAAGGTATACCCTGGGCTGAAAGAGCAAAAAGGCTTTGTATAGAGAAAAAGCCCTGTTCACACAAAAGAATAGCTTCCTGACATTTATATTAATATCTGAGCTTACTATTTTCTACAGAAATGCATTTGAGGTGGTGAAATAGCTTCATTTTTGAAGTCATGACGTTGAAAATATGACATAAGTTTTCGAAGCTGCTCCCTTACGAGGGTAATGAGTCCAAAGGACTCAAACATTGAAATCAAGTAGTCCAAACAAATTAGGAATCCAAGTGGACGAAGGCTGGATGCAGACGAGCAATCTGTTAATTATACCCCCCGCCAAAACAAAGTTTTAAGGGGGGTATACTGTTTTCACGTTGTCCGTCCGTCCGTCCGTCCGTCCGTGCGTGCGTCCGTTATGTTTTGTTTCTTTCATATCTTGAAGACCCATGGATGGAATTTAATGAAACTTTGCAGGCATCTGCATATCTATGGGGCAAATATGTACATGCAAAATTAAGGGCTAGGGGCCAGTCCCTTTTGAGTTACTTCCCTTTATAGTTCTTGATGGCTTTTGTATACAGTGAAGATAGTGCATTTACGGGCCGATCAACTCCTACCACAGTTTTTGTTGGAACTTTTTGATATTATGCCTAAATGATGTAGACCCATTGGACATTTGCATGAAGAAATGTTATTGCGAAAAAATAATTTTTCACAAAATGACAGCTATGAGAACTTAGGCAATTTTCTTAGTTTTTTTACAGGTAAGGGCTTCCACGGGCCGATCAACTCCTACCACAGTTTTTGATGGAACAATTTGATGTCATGCCTACATGATGTACACCCATTGGACATTTGCATGAAGAAATTTTATTGTGAAAAAATAATTTTGGACAAAATTACAGCTATGAAAACTTTGACAATTTTTCTTAGGTTTTTTTACAGGTAAGGGCTTTCACAGGTCGATCAACTCCTACCACAGTTTTTGATGGAACAATTTGATATCATGCCTATGTGATGTACACCCCTTGGACATTTGCATGAAGAAATTTTATTGCGAAAAAATAATGTTTGACAAAATGACAGCTATGAGAACTTAGACAATTTTTCTTAGGTTTTTTTTACAGGTAAGGGCTTTCACGGGCCGATCAACTCCTACCACAGTTTTTGATGGAACAATTTGATATCATGCCTATGTGATGTACACCCCTTGGACATTTGCATGAGGAAATTTTATTGCAAAAAAATAATGTTTGACAAAATGACAGCTATGAGAACTTAGACAATTTTTCTTAGGTTTTTTTACATGTAAGGGCTTTCACGAGCCGATCAACTCCTACCACAGTTTTTAATGGAACAATTTGATATCATACCTACATGATGTACACCCATTTGACATTTGCATGAAGAAATTATATTGCCAAAATATTTTTTGTGGTAAACAGTTATCCTGCGGGGGGTATTTAATAAGCATTGCTTATTGACTTTTTTTCATTTTGTCTGAAGTTGAAATAAGTGACTGTTTCAAAAAACATCATCAAGAAGTATAATTCTCTTTTTTATAATCTTCCATATTATTCAAATACTCTCCAATAAAATTTGGACCATAAGACCTACCAAGTCTGAGTAATATTGGACTGCTTAGGAACAAACATAGGGAGTCCTGCAATATAAATTAGGAGTCTCGGACTCCAGGACTACTGTTAGTGTCGAACCCTGCTTACATCGAGTCAGTAAAATGAAATTTTATGTGTTTATTTACAAAAATGCAAAATTTTAGAGTTGTAAAACCTAAAACTGATTGTTCAATTCCAGATTGTGCATGAAACAGCTTCCTGACATGTAACATGGAAACAGACCAGACTGAAGTCCCGCCTTTTGAACTCAAGCACAGTCGCCTTGGCAACAGATGCAAGGACGTTTTCAGTTGTTTAGATGCTTTAGAATTGAAGCATCAATCTTTTGAGCGAACCAGAGCACTAGAGGATGCCGAGGAAGACGAGAAGCTTGCAAAGCAGGGACCCAGTCAGGATGACATGGAAACCATAAGCCCCGCCTTCAAGCCTCCTTTGCAGTCCAGGGGGCGGGGTTATCAGAGCAAACAAGGCGGGAGGCATTGTCATGAGAGGAGTGGCTATAATACAGACTTTAAACAGCCAGAGTAAGTTACGTGACTTTAGTTGTACAAAACATGTTTAAAAAAAATGTGGCCAGATCTGATTAAAACCTCGCTTCTATGCCAAATTTGAAACTTTGAAAGTTGTACTGTAAGTCTGAACTATGTCTAATACACAAATCAGTTGTAACCACACTACCACCGCTTATGACTTAGGATATGGGAGATGATGTGATGCATATTAATTGTTATGCCATATATCAGCATAGCTGACAGATGCATACCCTGGGATAAAAATCAAGCAGAAGTACTTTCCATTTTGTTCTCAAGTAAATCTTAATTCGGCATATAAATGATGTAATAAATCCTCTCTTTGAAGGAAAAATCCCAGCTTTAGTATGTATCAGCCTTCATATAAATGTACAGTTATGAAAGTTATTTTACATTTGATGCTTTATAACCTAAATTTCTGTAGGAATTGATTTTGTTGTATATACAATTCAGGCCCAGACACTATGACAACCGCGGCCGACGACGTGGTCAAGGACGAGGGTGGAAAACTCCCGATTACAAACTTCATCCGGAAAGATGGACTGAGTACTCTCTTGAAGATGTTGATGTCAGTGATTCAACCAATAAGCAGGCAGCATTTGCCTTCCTGCAAGAACGTCGAGCTTTAAGAGACTCGGAAATGAAAGAAGAATCTGCCGACTTAGACAGTAATGCTTGTTCGAGAGGTGCAATTACGTTTAAGAAACCGGTAAAGAAATCAAACAAATCAGAAACTGTAGGTAGTGAAAGTAATCAAAAAACAAAGCAAAGGAATGATCTCATTGAAGTGGTAAATGATTCTAATGATAATAATGATAATGATATTGCAATGGATGAAACGGAAACAACAGTAACTGATGTTCAGAGAAATTTGAAACGGAAACTCGAGATAGAGGACAATGATTCAGAAATGAAGGAACAATCTGAACCAGTTGTAGGATTTAAGAGTAGAAAAATTGCAAGAAAGAACATAAGGTCTAGGCAGAGACGTGATGATAATGATGATAGTGATTAAAATAACATACATTCTACATCATGTTTTTACTTTTTTATATGTGTTCTTGCTTGATACAAATACAAATTGAAGATGCTATGTATTTTATGAAATAACACTCTACATGATTGCTAGGTACACTACGATTTTCTTTTGGTTCATTACCATAACACTGTCCTTTCAATAAATGTATTGTGACTTTGTGATCAACAAGTTTCAGTCAAGTTAGGACTGAGCCACCGCTACCTTTGTATTACATGGTCAGCACATGCATTATGAAAACTTGCCCATGCAATATACAGAGATTTTTTTAAATTGTAAAGAATGAAAATTTCATCAGAAAAATCTTGATATTTTTCTAATTTTTGGTCAAAATTTGAAGTACTTGAAGAACCGCCTCTATGTTTTGGAGCAAAAATAAGAAAAATAGGCATACTCCTGTATAGCCCAGTTTTGCTACATAAAAGTGGGGTTCAAGGGGGCGTACATCACACGGACATGTTTTCCTGTAGATGTCCTATTGAGAGTTAAAATTTAATGTGTCCCTAGATTTGGCAGCTGTGGCATTTGAACGAAGCAGGTCTGATGGTACATACAATGTAATAGGATACCATTGATATTAAGTAAAAGATGACCCATTTGATGCAAAACAGTCTGATGTGGGCACTTTGTATATCTGACTATACTATAACGTTATTAATCAAGTTATTTCGTATTGGACCAGTAACAGGTCCGAGGTTAGCTGTAGATTTTTATCAATTAACTGTCAAAAGTCCATATTGGTCCATATCATCCTCTATCACATCAAAAATACCTTCGCCATTCTTAGCGCCCATGTCTGACATTCTTTTCAAAGATGTTGACATTATTTTTGTTTGTTTGTTCACTATTTTACTGATCGGCTGAATCGCCGCCATTGTTTTTTCTCTCAACTCATTCAACGCGGCACGTGACCTTGCACGTGAATTTTGACCAATCCGATGTAGAGATTTCCATAAAGATAGCAGGTCAATCTGTATAAATACGAGGTCAACCGTATTAGTGCGAGGTCAGCTGTATTAGGTCGAGGTGAAATCCAGTATAGACTATACGAAAAATGGAACGTCACCAGTATAACACAGACCAAATTCTCCGTATAAGTACTATTTACTAATAAGTTAATTAATAATATAGTGTACAACTTGACGATATAAATCTTGTTAAATTCTTATTTAAAATGTTTAAGAATCATGTAGTGAGAAAAGCTTACATCAGGTTTTTACTGATCAATTGTTAACATTTGCTCTTACAATTTTGTTAGCTCTCTAGATATGAGCCGCCTCATGAGAAAACCAACAATCTGCTTATGCGAAAACAAAGACGCAGATCAGCTTTGCGGTAACCGCGAAGCTGATCAGCGCCTTTGTTTTCGCTACATGGATAGTACACTTCCTCTTCTTCTTAAATCTAAAATTTCAAGCTTCTAGCCTGCTTATGTGATTGTACAGGCCGGTTTGTGTCCGACCTGTTCGAAAACCACATCGTTGGTTTTCCCACGAGGTGGCTCATATTTCAGCAATGTTCTCTCCATCTGAGAACTGCCCTTTTCGAAAATGGACAATTATTACCCAAATAATTTTCTTCTATTGTTATGTCATTGTTTATAATAAATATACTTTTCACTTTTGACATCAATTTTTTTTTTTTTTTCTTGACATCAAAATTTGACAAAGTGATTGAATTATGGCTTCAAACTGTATTTTTAATGTTACATCTACACTGGGCCATGTTCTCACCATGTCCATACTAGGTCCTGAAAAAATTAAGGATGCCTTAAGGACATGGTAGGGTCTTGTAGGATGTGGTAGGAACATAGTAAGGACATAGTGAGATCTTGGTGGACATGGAGGTCTTGATCAAATTTTGAACTTGCTCAAAAGAAACGTAGCGAGGAGGGGATGGAATTAGAACACAGTAAGGACGTAGTAAGGACATGGTAAGGACATAGTAGGAAATTGAAGGATGTAGTAAGAATGCAGTGCTAACATAGTAAGGTCATCATGGACGTGGTATACAAACCTGTTGCAGACCATCAAGACCTCACTACCTTGGCGCTGCGTCCATCAGGTTCTCAATATGACCCTACAACGCTTCTTGTACGTCCATACCACATACTAGAAGACTTCACTGTATTCTTATCACATCCTTGCGGTTCCCAACATGCCCTCTGTAGGTTCTTAACATGTTCACGCCAGTTTATTACCACATCCTCCGCGTTTTTAATAATTTTGTTTTAATTGACTTGTTCCCTCAAGCAATAGCTCGCACATCAATCATTTTGAAATAAAAAATGAACATACACTTGCAATTCCCTCTCTTTCAATAACACCAAAACTTACTTGGTGCGCTCGCAGAATAGGATGAGATCTTGCTGGGTGCACCCCTAGCGATGAGCTATGAAAATGGATGATGATGATGATGATGATGATGATGATGATGATGATGATGATGATGATGATGATGATGATGATGATGATGATAACAACAGATTATTAGCAGCATTGAGAATGGAGGTTCAGTACTCTTTCTTCAACTGAGCACACTTTTTATAATACATAAACAGTTAGAATGTGCTGAAAGCATAGTACCTCTGTGGCGTGAACTGCTTTATCTTTGTAAGGACGTAGTGTAAACGGGATGAGCTTGGTGAGCGCATAGTGAGAACCTAGTGGAAACGTGAAGGACTTGGTAGGACGTGTTGCGGACATAGTAATGATGTGGTGGGGATGTAGTAAGGACGTAGTGTGAACTTAGAAACCAGAAATTGTTTCTTTTTGACCCCGTCCTCGCCATGTTCTTGAATTGTTTAGGACATGGTTGGGACATGGTGAGAACGTGGCCCAGTGTACCAGTGTAGACGTAACATAAAAAGAATATTGCTCCCTCTTTTGGATTCATGAAAAGTAGTTGTTATTTTTATTTTGAGTAAGAATAGAAGGCACAGGAGCTGATACAATTTGATTTTAAGTCCCAACCACATCACCAAGCTAGAAAGAGAAGACAGCACAATAGCTCTTTCTGAACATGGTAGCCATTGGGCCATTATGGTAGCTTCTGAGCAAAGAGATCAAGTTTTGGTGCGATATTGCTTTAATCCCAAACTTTTTTATGAACAGATTATTTTCTTCATGTCACAGTTATTTCCCATATTTATTTGATCTTTTCACCCCAGTTTGACTTTTTTCTCCTATATATCAAAGATTATGTATATTAGCCTTGAAAGTTAATCCGATAATCCTAAAGTTTTTGAACAGATTATGCCTGATGAAATGTTGCACATGTAGATCTAGATCAGACTGTTCACAGAGAAAAAAAAGTGATGTGGATTTATAGTCTTAAAATGCATAGTAGATTTACCGTATTCGTTCTAATTAGCGCACAGTGCACTTAACTTTTCAAAATTACTAAAAGTTAAGGTAACAAAATATCGTTCTAATTAGGAAGGAAAACTACTCATCAAAATGCTGAAATAACCACGTCAAATCTATCAATGGTGATGTCATTCAAGTATTCGAATTGTTGGAAAGTAGTTTTCGATCGTTTAAGGTTGTTTTAATGCTTCTAATGCGGTATTATTGTGTAGAATTGGTGTGAAATACCAATATACTAATCGAGGAGCAGTGTGTGCTTATGCATATGTTTTTCGGAAAAGACCTGGGTGTGCGCTTATTGGAGCATGTGTGCTAATTAGAACGAATACGGTATTTTTTTGTTTGCAGTTTCTCATGGGTACGCTTAAGCTAGTTTGTTTGTGTATTAGCGTCGGTAGTCAACAGCTAAGGTCATGTTGGGACGGTATGTTATCTTAACCATACTATTACCGGGCAAGCTTCCTTGAGTCTGAATACCAATATTTGAGCCACCTCATGGGAAAACCAACAATATGTTTCCAAACAGGTCCGACACAAACTGGGCTGTACAAGCACAGTAGACAGCTAGAGACTGGAAATTTTGGATTTAGAAAGTGGAGGAATTGTACTTTCCGTGTAGCGCAAAGCAAAGGCGCTGATCGGCTTCGCAGTTACTGCGAAGCTGATCTGCGCCTTTGTTTTCGCATATGCAGATTGTTGGTTTTCTCATGAGGCGGCTCATTTAGTAAACATTTCTTCCTCCACTTATGGAAGAATGGTCCGCTTATATCAGTGAAAGAGGTAAAATGGTCTAAGATATATTCATGCCAAAATCTTCATGTAAGAATCGTGAGGATCATTCCCTGGTCTCTTCATTACTTGTGTACCACCAATACCAGTCAGACATGCTGCCCTATCAAGCCGTCACGCCCGCTGTCCATTTTTAGCTCACCTGGGCGTCAGGCTCACAAGGTGAGCTTATAGGATGGCCATGATCCGGCGTCCGTCCGTTCGTCCGTCGTCCGTCTGTCGTCCGTCCGTCGTCCACCATTTTCAAAGATCTTCTTCTCTGAAACAGCTTGGCCAATCAAAGCCAAATTTTACATGAAGCATCTATGGGAAGGGGGAACCAATGTGTATATAAATAATCCAGGTCACATGACCAAGATGGCCGCCATGCCCATATATGGTAAAACCCTTCAAAAATCTTCTTCTCCGGAACCACTGGACCGATTTCAACCAAACTTGGCATGAAGCATCGATGACTCAAGTACTACAATGTGTATATAAATCATGACCTTGCGGTGACCTTGACCTATTTTACGGCAAGGTCAACATAGGTCGCCAATGCATTTGAATGGGGAAAACTTTTAAAATGTCATTTAAAGTGAAAGTCTTGCAGGAAATGGGCAGTAGGACTGAGTATTAATGATTCTGAAAAAAATTGGACCCCAGGGGCTCATATGCCCCCACCCCGGGGCAATATACATGTATATTACCATAATATTCAAACATCATCTCCTCTGAAACTGCTTGGCCAATCAAAGCCAAATTTTATGTGAAGCATCAATAGGAAGGGGTAATCAATGTATATATAAATAATCCAGGTCACATGACCAAGATGGCCGCAATGCCCATATATGGTAAAAACCCTTCAAAAATCTTCTTCTCCAGAACCGGTGGATCGATTTCAAAGAAACTTGGCATGAAGCATCAATGGCTCAAGTACTACAATGTGTATGTAAATCATGACCCTGTGATGACCTTGACCTTTTTTACGGCAAGGTCAACATAGGTCGCCAATGCATTTGAATGGGGAAAACTTTTAAAATGTCATTTAAAGTGAAAGTCTTGCAGGAAATGGGCAGTAGGACTGAATATTAATGATTCTGAAAAAAAATGGACCCCAGGGGCTCATGTGCCCCCACCCCGGGGCAATATACATGTATATTACCATAATATTCAAACATCTTCTCCTCTGAAACCGCTTGGCGAATCAAAGCCAAATTTTATGTGAAGCATCTATGGAATGGGGGAATTAATGTACATGTATATATAAATTATCTAGTTCACAGGACCAAGATGGCTGCCATGCCCATATAAGGTAAAAACCCTTCAAAAATCTTCTTCTCCGAATCTGGTGGACCGATTTCAAAGAAACTTGGCATGAAGCACCAATGGCTGAAGTACTACAATGTGTATATAAATTATGACCCTGTGGTGACCTTGACCTATTTTAAGACAAGGTCAACATAGGTCGCCAATGCATTGGAATTGGGAAAACTTTTAAAAAGTCATTTGAGGTGAAAATCTTGCAGGAAATAATATATTAATGATTCTGAAAAAAAAAATGGACCTAAGGGCTCATATGCCCATACCTGGAGGCAATATACATGTATATTACCATAATATTCAAACATCTTCTCCTCTAAAACCACTTGGCCAATTGAAGCCAAAATTTATGTGAAGCATCTATAGGATGGGGGAACCAATGTATATATTAATAATCTAGGTCACATGACCAAGATGACCGCCATGCCTATATATGGTAAAAACCCTTCAAATATCTTCTTCTCTGAAACCAATAGATTGACTTCAATGAAACTTGGCGTGAAGCATCCATGGCTATAGTACTACAATGTATATATAAATCATTACCCTGTGATGACCTTGACCAAGTTTATGGCAAGGTCAACATGGTTTGCCCATGCATTTGAATGGGAAAACTGTTAAAATGTCATTTGAAGGGAAAAGCCAGCAAGAAATTGGCAAATGGACAGAATATTGATTATTCTGAAAAAAAGAAAACGGCCCAAGGGCTTCATCTGCCCCTGCACTGGGGTTAAATACCATAATATTCAAACATATTTATTGGTATATGCAGCAGACTCAGGTGAGCGTTTACAGGACCATTGGTCCTCTGGTTAAGGATTGAAATTCAGCTTTTAACTTTCACTGGGTGATGAAAAACATTAGGCTGTTTTAATGTCTGTGAAGTCGGAGACATTAAAATAGCTAATGTTTTTCATCATCCAGTGAAAGCTAAAATCTGAATTTCAATACTTATATTTACATTTTATATTGTCAATCAAGTATCATATTTTAATTGCGCATATCACCGCTCATTTTCATGTTATTAGACATTAAATCCGACTTTTCGTAATTTTGGAACAGCCGAAACGTCAATTTTTCGTGCCTAACGTCATGGCAATACACGACAACAAGCAAAGTCACTGGCTGGCTATGAAGTCGCCCATCCCATAGGCGTGGCCTCTATAGATCATGTGATTTAATGTTTTTCATTGGGAAATGAAGAACATCAAGAAAGATACTTTCATCTAAGGCGATTGCAATAAAAATGTAAATATTGTTGAATGATGCAAGTGATTGCAGCAGTTGTACAGATAGTCCAGAGAATCCTTTTGGTTTATCCACTTTGGTAAATCTGAGGTAGTGGTTCTGATGCTGGACTTCTCCAGTCTTTCGAATGAGGCTTTATACTGAGGCTGGTCTCTATGACCTGAGCTGTTGAGTGGGACGTAAAACACTTATTCAACCAGTCAACCAACAGGTGTCAGAAAATAATGACTTACCTCACCATAAGATTAAGGATTTGATCTTTTGAACACAGGCTTTAGGATTATCAGAACCATGTCATAAAAAACTGCTTCTACTATTAAATGAAATGAGCCTCGACGCGAGAAAACCGGTCTTCGGGGTTTCCGACCAGGTCCGATACAAACCGGCCTGTACAAGCTCAGAAAAGAGCTAGAAGCTTGAAATTTCGGATTTAAGTAGAAGAGGAATTGTACTATCCGAGTAGCGAAAACAAAGGCGCTGATCAGCTTCGCGGTTACCGCGAAGCTGATCTGCGCCTTTGTTTTCGCCTAGGCAAAAATCCGGTTTTCTCATGATGCGGCTCAAATGGTACATTAGGCAATGGTTAGGGAATGGCGCAATCAGAAAGAAATTCCCACTCCAAAAGCTGAGGTGGGAAACAACTAAATTGACAATCAGGTACATTATATTAAGAGAACATATCATAAGTCGAGTGAGCAGCTATTTCCCAATAGGCAGCCACTCACTTACCTGAACTCAACTAAATATATGAAAACGTACATAAGGTGCAAATAGCACAAAAATTCAAGACCAAAACAACTAGAACCACAACAGAAGTATCATCTTGGAACACCTTGGAACAATCAGTAGTATAAATTTACTGACAGGCTAAAACCTGTTTTACATGGCCATAACCTCAGCTTCTGCAGTGGTTCACAACATTGATGGTTCTGAACAGTCATGGTTTTATCAGCATTTTTGTATTCACTGCTGTGGTAGCTTTATTTTTTTGGAATTTTAAAGACCTTCAAACCTTTTTGACTGGATTGAATATCATTCTAATTTGAAAACTTCATTAATATCTTTTTAGCTCACCTGAGCCTCAGGCACACCAGGTGAGCTTATGTATTACCCACATCAGGAAAACATGTCCATGAAAAGTATACCCCCTTGAACCCCACTTTTATACAGAAAAACTGGGGTTGGCAAGGGTATACCTATCTTTCTTATTTTTGCTCCAAAACATAGATTGTGGGTACTCGTTAGAACCGCCTCACCGAGGCGGTTCTATTCTAACGTGTACCCACAATCTATGTTTTGAGCAATAATAAAAAAATATCAGCAATTTTCCACTGAAAATTTTCACTTTTTACATATGAAAAAAAATCTGTATATTGCATGGGCAAGTTTTCGTAATGATGAGCTGGTATCGCTTATAGGATATATACACCTCGACAAAAGTTTAGCAATAATTATTATTCTAGTTTTAAAGTGCAAAAGTTAAATGCCCGCAAAATATTTCAAAAACATAAAACAGATTCGCAGTTCACGTATTTAGAAACGAAGCATATTGTAGGATGTGGTAGCAAAGAACAAATGAAAAATTTGTCTCAGATTTTTAAAATTTATGTGCTACAATATGCATTATTTTGATAATAAGCCGTATTTCTAAAATCTGAATTCTGCACCCCATATGACACGTTTGTACAAAATTCACACCCAGATCAAGGAAGACTATGTTGGAACAACCTGTTACATACAAAAAATGAGAGCTGAAAGTTAAACTCTGACATTTCTGGAAAGAACAAAAATGTATAGAATATATAGCAAAATTGCAATGTTAAACATTTTGAAAATAAGTTTGTTGCTAAAGATGTCTAATGTCTACATCTCAAATGACAGGATAATGAATATCTGTACCAAATTATTATTCTGTCTGTGAACTAACGATTTTACTAAGTTTCGTTTTATAATGTTGAATTTGAGTGCTTTTTAAGGTTTTAAAAATGTGTCGAAAATCGCACTTTCAAAACAGTAGCCTTTTCTTTTGTCATTCAGTATCTAAATAACTGCCGATTTTGATTCCAAAAAAGCACTGGTTGTTTCTGCTGTAACCATGGCATCGAATAGGGGCGACATTGCGTCAAGATATTTATTCACTGAGGTAAGTTTTTACCAGAAGTGTTTCTTTCATTTTAGACATATAATTATGCTAAACTTTTGACGAAGAGTATATATGAGCCACCTCATGGGAAAACCAACAATCTGCATATGCAAAAACAAAGACGCAGATCAGCTTCGCGGTGTAACCGCGAAGCTGATCAGCGCCTTTGTTTTCGCTACTCTGATAGTACAATTCCTCTTCTACTTAAATCCGAAATTTCAAGCTTCTAGCTCTTTTCTGTGCTTGTACAGGTCGGTTTGTATCGGACCTGTTCGAAAACCACATTGTTGGTTTTCCCACGAGGTGGCTCATATATAGGCAGGTATTCATCCATCCATTCTTTACCATTTCCAAAGATCTTCTAAAATTGCATGGCCAATCAAAGCCAAAGGCTTTTATATAGAAGCATCTATAGGAAGGGGAAACCTATGTGCTTTTAAATAAGCCAGGTCACATTACCATGATGGCCACCATACTCGTATATTGTGAAAACCCTTTGAACCACATTAGGCATTGATTTCAAAGAAACTTGACATGAAACATCGGTCACAAGAGTACTAATGCGTTTATAAATCATGACCTTTTGACGACCTTCACCTATGCTAGGACAGGGCCAACATAGGTAATGTATGCCATTTGAATGGAAAAATTGCAGAAAAGTTTAGGTTACAAAGTGTGTTTCTTAATATAGTCAATTAGAATCCATTCCTGCAAGTTTGATCTGATTTTTAAAATCCAATAGAACACTTTAGCTTGACATTGGGATAACACGTCCGTGCAATATATACCCCCTTAAACCCCATTTTTACATAGTAAAACTGGGGTTTGAAGGGGTACATTTATTTTTCTTATCATAGTTTTGATCCAAAACATAGACTGTGGGTACTTGTTAGATCTACTCAATATTTTGAGCAAACATATTAAAATTTTCTTTTTTTTTTTTTTTTGACTGGAAAAAATTGCTGTATATTGCATGGGCAGGTTTTCGTAATGCATTGTTGAATTAATTGCTTTATTGTTTATCAATTTGCTACAGATGCACAAATTGATTTTCTGAAGATGCAATAAATCGTGTGCCATAAAGGTTCTAAGGTTGCAGACACATAAAAATTGTCTTTAGTTTAATTGCTGAATCAGGCCCTGCACTGTTTGAAAATTTTCAAATGCCATGAAGAGCTTTATATAAGATGCTCTTTATTAATGGTTATTATTTTAACATGACAGGAACTGTTATCAGAAGATATACAGTGAATTTTATGAGAGTATGAGCACTTACAGGAAATTTTATGGTAATTACAAACTTTGATACAGGTATGTTATACAGGTATCATAAATGAGCCACACCATGACAGACAAAGATCAGCCATGCATTAGCTGCGCAGCTGATCAGGGCCATTGTTTTCGCTTCAATGACAGTACATTCCCTCTTCTTCTTAAAACTTCTAGCCTTCTTCGAATTCTCTGGCTGTAGAGGGTGGTTTGTGTCATACCATGTCCATTTACCGGAAGACAGGTATTTCTCGTTACGCGGCTCAAATAGCTGTTACCTGAAAAGGTTACCTGTTAAGGTAGTATCTGGATTTTAAATAAAATTGCCACTGCATAAGAAAACTAACAATCTGCCCAGGCGAAAACAAAGGTGCAGATCAGCTTCGCGGTAACCGCGAAGCTGATCAGCGCCTTTGTTTTTGCTACATGGATAGTACAATGCCTCTACTTTCTAAATCCAAAATTTCCAGCTTCTAGCCATCTTCTGTGCTTGTACATCTCTGTTTGTGTCGGAACTTTTTGAAAACTACATAGTTGGTTTTCTCATGAAGCGGCTCATGGTGGGTTACTGAACTTGAGAGTTGAAACAGCTTAATGTACTTAGGCGATTAAGAGAGATTAATCATGT
The DNA here is from genome assembly GCA_964017185.1 of Rugalucina vietnamica. NCBI lineage: Eukaryota > Metazoa > Mollusca > Bivalvia > Lucinida > Lucinidae > Rugalucina > Rugalucina vietnamica. The sequence continues at coordinate 44,749,608 of OZ024878.1, read as the reverse complement.
ATGATTGAAATAGGAAACTATTAATTTTATTTAGATTTGGTTAGGTGAAAGGATATTTAGTTCGGAGGATGTGATTGCGTTAAAACAATGTTTCACATAAAGTACCCCCAAAATAGGGGATTTTATACTTGGGATGAACTTGGGTAAGAATAGGGAGGATAGTATAATTTTACAAAATTTTCTGTAAGGCTTTAAAATCAGTTTGTTTCAAAAGCTTAAACAAAATCTTTTTGAAAGAATTATAATTGTTTTAATACAAAAATCTTTTAAATAGTATACACTGCGATTTGATAATTCCTAAAATATTTCAAATAATAAAACCTTTATCCATTTAATTGTGATATATATTAAATGTAATAATTTTGGTGATTCAATTATTGTATTTTTAAACAGACTAGTAACATGTACCTTGGCTAAAATGTCATTTTATCATTTCCTTTATGATAGATGAAAATTTATCAAACAGAAAGAAAATGTAAAAAAACATATTGAAAAATAAAACAAAAAATATCCAAAGCTGATTCACATTTAGGAAAGAAATTATATAATCCTAATTTGTACCTTGAATAAACAAGTGAAAGTGACAAATTATTACAATCCATTTTTTCTTCAATTTTCAGGTGTTTGGCTAGAGCACTTGGGGTGAGTGGAAATGATTTTTATTATGCAGCAACAAACATCACAAAAACATATCCGTGTAATGTATACCCCCTTGAACCCCACATTGCACATTTATATAGTAAAACTGGGATATGCAGGGGTATATCCCTATTTTTCTTATTTTTGCTCCAAAACATAGATTGTGGGTACTCGTTACAATCTAGGTTTTGAGCAAAAATAAGAAAAATATCTTTTTTTTTTCTAATGCAAATTTTCAATTTTTACAACTTTAAAAATCTCTGTATATTGCATGGGCAAGTTTTCGTAATGAACAGAAACAAAAAAAAACAACTTAGGGATAAAAGCCAAATAATAAGTGTGCCACACTTTCTCGATATTGCATACATGTATATACTTTGTTAAAATTTGCAACTTCTTGTTAAAAAAGTCTGTTGTCAACAGATTTTATGCATTTCTTCTAATCGGTGCGACTTCTTGTTAAAAAAATCTGTTGTCAACAGATTTTATGCATTTATTTATCACATCAGTGCCTCCTTGATGTGATGAGATTAACCCAGAAATTTGGAATCAAAGTCTTGTTTGCATTTGAAAGGATTTGAAAAGCTATGCATCATTTTACATAATATTTGTGCATGTTTCTTTTCATAGCCTTGCTTGCTATATTAATGTAAACATAAAAGATCTTAAAACTGGACAACCTTTTTCTTTGATATTAAATCATTACTTTAGAAAACTTCAGTATTGATTAGATATGATATAAGCCTTCGCATGAGAAAACCAACATTATGGGTTTTCAACCAGGTCAGATACAAACCGGCCTGTACAGATACAGAAGAAGGCTTGGAGTTCGAAAATTTGGATATAAGTAGAAGAGGAATTGTACTATCTGAGTAGCGATACAAAAGCTGCTGATCAGCTTCGCAGTAGCAGCACCTTTTGTAGCGCGTATGCTTGTTGTTAGTTTTCTTATGTGGTGGCTCAAATGCTTGCATGCTAGATTCCTTAGATAACACATAAGACATGTAGTATACAAATAAAGCCGCCTATTTAGTTTATTAAATTATATTAAATTGATGGATTTGAAAGTGTTTATGAAATAACTATTCAATATAGGTGTAACAAAAATCCCTTGATATGATTTTTTGTAAAACTTCCAAATATTAGGATGATTGAATAAAACATAATGTTAATGTAAAATGGGGACTCTTTGTATCTTTATCAATTTGGTAATAACATTATGGAGTACATTATAGAGTAAAGTGTTGGCCCTTAATTGTCTTCTTCATAGTTTTGTAGCTTTTAATGTTTAGAACTTCCATTTGATAAGAACAAACCATACATTTGATTTCGATATTAAAATTGAAATTTCAATATCTGAAATTTACACAATCTCAAAAATTTCAAAATATTTAGAAATATTAAAAATTTCTTATCAGTTAGTATGCACTTCTCTTTGAAGGTTTCACAACAATCAGTTGTCAAATGTAACAAATGAGTGGTATATTTTCTGGCACAAACATCAGGAAAACATGTCCGTGTAATGCGTACCCCCTTGAACTCCACTTTTATACAGCAAAACTGGGGTTTGCCGGTGTATACCTATTTTTCTTATTTTTGCTCCAAAACATAGATTATGGGTACTCGTTTGAACCGCCTTGGCGAGGCGGTTCTAACATGTACCCACAATCTATGTTTTGAGCAAAAATAAGAAAAATATCAAATTTTATCCTATGATATTTTCAATTTTTATAATTGAAAAAATCTCTGTATATTGCATAGGGAAGTTTTCGTAATTCATACATTTCTGAAGACCTTTAATATTTATGAGTTTGGAATCTTGAGTATGGTGCCGCAATGCAGGTCAACCTCATTATAACGCTATTTTGGGGTTCATAGAAGCAGATCGTGTTATAAGTGAAACCATGTTGTAACAAGGTTACTTACAATAACTTTATATATGTAGCAAAGTAATCATTTTGTGAGCAATGAATTGGCTGTGTTGTATTGAAAACTGCATTGTAATGAGGTGCATTAATCAAAGTGGATTTGCAATGTGTCATTAGATTGCTTATGCTACTTTTGTCATAAAATTGGGAATGCAAGTACGTTCATGGGCGGATCCAGATTATTAATTTTTGCCGTGTTGAAATTTTCCTTCAGACCCCCTCTGGGACTTTGGACCCCCCTGAGAAAATTTTCTGGATCAGCGCATGCCGTTGTTCACTCACGTGCAGCTGCATTTGAAAGATAGTACAGTTGTATCATTACAGAAACTGAATAAGATTACCGGTAAAAATCTCTGAACTTGATGGATGAATAAACCCAAATTACAAATTAGACTGATATAATTGAGAATTAGAGCCTTTTGCTGGGTGACCTCAATCCATCACAAATCAGACTGATAAATTCCATTTAGAACCTTGACTGGCAACTTTGCATCTGAAATCTGAATTTTAAATGTTAGTAGAAGATAAGCCTTTATTAACAATGATTGCATTCAATTTGAACTTGCCAATCATAGATATTTTGCCTGATAAGAATTTTAATTCAAATGGTCGATTTTTATTGATTTTAATTTAATATAATAGAAAGTGAAAGGCTATCAGATAGCATTTTTGTTTCACATTGATTCACATTATAAAGTTATCACTTACTTTCTATAAAAGCTTAGATGATAAAATTGAGCCGCCTCATGGGAAAACCAACAATGTGGTTTTCGAACAGGCTTGAAACAAACCGACCTGTACAGTCTTAGAAAAGAGCTAGAAGCTTGAAATTTTGGATTTAAGTAGAAGAGGAACTGTACTATCCGAGTAGCGAAAACAAAGGTGCTGATCAGCTTCGCAGTTACTGCGAAGCTGATCTGCGCCTTTGTTTTTGCCTAGGCAGATTGTTGGTTTTCCCATGTAGCGGCTCAAATGAATGCTTTTTTATAATTTTTTGTTTCTGGTGCCAATCTTTTCAGCAATTTTTGTCAAGTCATTTTAACCACAGCAAACAAAGTGTTCCACAAATAGTATACAATGTAGAATGGAAATAAAATGAAATCGGAAACAAATAAATATTTAAATATCATTATTTAAAGTGAAAAATGGTGACCAAATCCGTCATATTATTATTTAAGCATACAAATCACATACAATTCATTATTCAAATTGTTGTAAAGCATACAAGTAACTAACATCCTAAATTTTATAGCCACATTTTACAAAAAGAAATTACATGAGAGAAATTTGAGTTGCTGAAATAAAGGGGAAAATTTCTGAAACATTACGAAAATTGCCCATGCAAATTTATATGCAGAGATTTTTAAAAAAAATTTCAGTAGAAAATTTTTGATATTTTTCTTATTTTTGCTCTAAATTTTGATATTTTTCTTATTTTTGCTCTAAACACAGAATGTGGGTATGGAGGCGGTTCTAACGAGTACCTACAATCTATGTTTTGGAAAAATTAAAAAGGAAAATAAGAAAAATAGGTATACCCATGCATAACCCAGTTTTGCTATATAAAAGTGGGGTACGAGGGGGTACACATTTCACGGACATGTTTTCCTGATGATTCTAGACTATTTAGCCATAGATGTTTCTTTCACTGACCTTAAAACAAGAAACCAAAGCAATCATCTTATGATGTAACTAAAATTGATTGAAAATTATCAGAAATGTTTCTTCATATTAAAATCTCAATAATCTGTCAAAATAAACCTCTCTGAGTTTAAATTACCAAAGAGTTTATTATATTTTCAGTATTAGCGTCAAAAGTATTTAAGTTCATAATCTAAATCTCAATCTGTGTTTGGTATTAGCCTTATAAAACCTTTGGAATTGTGAATAATTTTATTTGAGTTAGTTTCTACAACCATTGTCTCTTCTTCTGATTTTACAACAAGCATTTGTCAGTGGTGTAAGAAATGTGCACTAATTTCTGTCAAACTGCCACTGGGAGGTTTGCCCAGGGATAACTGACCAGTCTGACACAAACTTTAAGCTTGTGGATGTAAAACTCAGACAAATCACACAAGTTTCCTGAAACCTGACTTTAATTTGAAGGCTCTAGTTTTTCAATTATTAGCTCACCTTAGCTATTAGGTTCTGAGTGAGCTTTAATTTTCTTGCACACCAGATAGAGAAATCCAACATTTTACCCCATGTGAGAAATTCTTATCTCACCCTCGTTATCTCACCCCGGTCGCACCCTGCGTTCAAATATTCTTTTTTTACACTGGTTGTATAGGACGTCACGTAATTTCGTCGCTAAGCGCATACGTCACAATGACGTTAAAACGTTTTAAATCAAAATGGCGGACGCCGCGATTGTAGCGTTTTTCTAGGTAAATATGTATAAAAATCAATCTTAGCTGCATTAAGGTGAGCAAGAAAAAGAATCCATCATTCGTGTCAGGTATGGATAAACAATCTGTCCCTCGGGTCACAATTTGGCATCATTCGGCGAGCCTCGTGATGCCAAAATGTGACCCTCGGGACAGATTTGTCTATCCATACCTGACACTCATGTAAGATTCTTATAGTCTCCCATTTTCAAAAATCTTCTTCTCTGACAGCCAGTTTTTGGAGATTTTTGAAATGTTAATTGGCCATATTGGAAAGCTTTCAAGTGAAGTATACATTCAAACTCTCATTAAATAACCCAGCTTAACCCCCCATTAATCTTGCAAAGCTTGTTTGTTTTATTGATAAAATGCATGTTGAAGATAAACAGTCAAGTTTGTTTTTCTCTTATTTTCAAAAGCTTTAGAAATATTTATTTTGCTATTACTGGTCCATAAATCTATGTAAAAAGCCCTTAACTTTGTTAATTCAATTTTCTTTAAAACAATAAAATCCTAAAAATGTCCATAAATATTAATTTTGAATGTGACACTCGGCTCACCTGAGCAAAATTTGCCATTTACCTAGACCAAACTAGTGTGACATAGCTCACCTGAGCCAATGGTGAAAATTTCAGTTAGGTAGAAATGTCTTATGGCATTCACTCCTATGATAGAAAGGCTGGAATAGTTTCAATAGTAAGTTCGCTAAGCAATGTACCCAAGGTATCAAACCTGAAGAGCTCAGTACTAGGATATTTATGGTAGACTGTATGTTGTCCGCAATTCATAATATTTGCGCAGTATCAATCTGAATTTAGAACTTAATTCAGCTTATCAATAAGTGCAATATTTTGCTTTTACAACTAATCAATGAATTTCTATTACTTTTAATTTGATTATAAGAACCCAGTATTTTGATATTATGGTACATGCTTAAGAATTTAGGTAAAAAATCCTGATTCATCACACATGCAAACAAAAATAAGAGTATTCACTTGCACAGTCTGTGATGTCGGAAAGATTTTTGTTAATTTTTATCACTGTTCTCAAATAGTAAGAGAAAACCAGAATTTGGCATTTGCTAAAAACAAAGGCTCCTTTGTTTTTGGTACAAGATAGTATAATTCATCCCCTTCTTTAATACAAAATTTCATCTCCTTCTTTAATACAAAAATTCAAGCTTTTGTCCGTTTCCTGTGGCTTAGTATTCTGTTGCAGCTCGTATGACACCTGCCTTCTTTAGAGTTTTAGATTCAGTTTTGAGCTTAGCTAAAGAATATCATTTTAAATGTTCCTGTTTATATTTTCAGTTTCCCAAAGACCTATTTAAGCTCCACGTTACTGAGGAGATTGGTTATGAAGAAAATGGTTTACCTGAAAAGGTGGGTACAAATGTATAACCACACCTTAAGTTCCTTTCTATTCAGGTACTTCTTTTGGTATTGTTGTTATTAAGTTTCTCTGATTTTGGTACTACACCAATTTTAGTACATACAATATATTGCAAAAATTAATAAATACCATAAAAACTTAAACATTATTATAAGAAAAACATTTTTTTTTATTATTATTTATTTAATTTTAGGCAGAAATAACATTTAAGTAGGTTATGTCATCACATCACGCAAGTACGTACATATAATGAATTATCCCCTTACATCCTTAGTTTTACATAGTAAAACTGGGATGCTAAGGGTTTACCAATTTTCTTATTTCTCATCAAAAACATATATTGTGGGTACTCGTTAGAACGGCCTTGGTAAGGAGATTCTAAGCTATACCCACAATTAATGTTTTGAGGGAAAAATCAGAAAACATTGGATTTTTTCTACTGAAAATTTTCATTTTTTACCTCCAAAAAATCACTTCATCGCATGGACATATTTTCGTTATTATAATTTTCTCTATCTTTCAGGAAATATTTAAGATGGTGGAGTACAACCTGTTGTTCAAAGCCCTCCATCTTTCCCTCAACAACCATACAGCAGACTGGAATTGTTGTGTCATCAAGAAGGCCATATCTATTCTCGACAAACAAGCCCTATCGTAAGTTTCTTTTTATTTTGGTAACATATTGGTACTGACTTTGCTACAATCAGTCATTTAAAACCTTTCATGTTTCCCGAAACAATCACACAGTAGATCAGAACTGTTAAAGTACTACATGTACTAAGGAAGCTATATCTTTATTAATATACAGTCATGCTTTCAGTTAATTTTGTTTGTATCACATTAAAGACAACACTCTGTCAGTCTCTATTTTGAAGTAGCAGAACCTTTGTTGTTTTTTTTAGAAAATTTGTATAATTTTGTATCATATTGTTGAAAACATCATTATACAGGTCTGGAGATATTTTTACACCATCATTTTCTTTCATACCCAAATTATGGCTTTGTTGTAGGTTTGAAGAAATATACAACATTCGGCTAGCCTACCAGGCATATGAAGCAATTGATATGAAAGGCATGCTCATAGAATGTCACACTATACTCAGAACCTTAAAGGTAATTTGAGCTGTGACGGGAGAAACCCAGCTTTCAGGGTTTCCAGGCAGGTCTGACACAAACTGGCCTGTGCAGTCACAGGAGAAGGTAGAAGATTGAAATTTCTGATTTTAGAGGAAGAGGCATTGTACTATCTGAGAAGCAAAAACAAAGGCGCTGATCATCTGTACGGTAAATGAAGTCCAGATCCATTGGTGTACCGCCCTATACTCACAGTACACACGTGTGTATATTGTAGCTAATAATACGACTTTATTGTCATTTAAGATACAAATTTGTCTATTTCTGCTCTTTGTTATTTTCCAGTTATGCCCTTGCAGGTCTAATAAAGTACCGTATTCATTCTAATTAACCCACATGCCCCAATAAGCGCACACCATGGTGCATAAGCGCACACTGCTCGACTAGCATATTGGTATTTTATACCATTTTTACACATTAATATCACATTAAAACTTATCCTTAAATAATTAACCAATATTTTGGGATGATTGGAATACTTATATGACATCACCACTGATATTTTTGACACGGTTATTTCAGGTGTCAATAGGTTGTTTTCATTCGTAGTGTGTGCTAATTAGAATGACATTTTGTTACCGTAACTTTAAGATATTTTGAAAAGTTTTAAAAGCGCACTGTGCTCTATTTAGGATGAATATGGTAATCATGAGATGTCCCCCATACAGTAATCCATTTTGATATTTTTCTATTTTTACTCAAAACACATAAGAAACTGCCTACATGTTGAGGTTTTTCTGTATCATTACGAAAACTTGCCCATGCAATATACCTACAGAGATTTTTTTCAGAAGCAAAAATTAAAAATTTCATTGGAAAGTATTATTTTTTACATATTTATACCCCCGGCATTTATGCCGACGGGTATATAGTTTTCGCTTTTCCGTTCGTCCGTTCGTTGGTTGGTTCGTTCGTTCGTTCGTTCGTTAGTTCGTTCGTTATTCCGGAAGTTTTGTGGAATTTATGTCAAAGTTTTTGTTAAAGTTTCTCTGGTGGTGTATATCTCATGAACTAATGATCAGAAACCATTCATATTTTAACCATAGGTACCCTATAGGGTTTGCTTTGTTTCTGTGAGTTTGGACCCTGGGCCCATGCCCGGGGGTGGGGCTAGAGGTCAAAATCTAGGTCACCTTTACTTTGGGTCAAAGTTTTGGTTTAAGTTTCACTGGTGGTGTATATCTCATGAACCAATGATCAGAAACCATTCATATTTTAACTATAGGTACCCTATAGGGTTTGCTTTGTTTCTGTCAGTTCGGACCTTGGGTCCATGCCCGGGGGTGGGGCTAGAGGTCAAAATCTAGGTCACCTTGAAAATGTGCTATTTACATAGTGTTTTTTCATCTCTAAGTTCATATCTTAACAAATACTTATAGGAATGTATTCCTGTTTGGATCATAGATACCCTTTAGGGTTGAATTAAATTCCATGGCACCAAACTCTAGGGGTGGGGCTCTAGGTCAAAATCTAGGACACATAAAATACAGTAGTTACCAAGATTAATATTCTGTGTGTCTATATCTTGACAACCATGTATTAGAAAGCGTTCATGCTTACAACACAACATAGGTACCACATAAGGGCTAGGCCCACTGGTCCATGCATGGGGTGGGGGTGGGACCTGAGGTCAAGATCTAGGACTTTTTTTTTTTTTTTTTTTAAAGAATGACATTCTACTTTCATTTCAATCTAGGACTGAGGACCTGACCCAAAATGTCCGCGCTTATGTCCTAGATTGGGTATACACGTCAGCTCTGTATACCGCTCTAAAATAGATATGTCATTCTAAAACTACACTTCCCCATGTTTGTATGTAAAGTACTTTACACTGCTTATTTCTAAAATGAACTTGATAAGGGTGTTGTCTTTCATTGGTGATGTGAGGTTCAATGTCAGGGGTGAGCATGTGCCGGGTTGTTTAGGTAGGGGGTGGGGAAGGGGGCTTGGTGGTTTCTAAAATGAACTTGATAAGGGTACTGTTTTTCGTTGGTGATGTGATGTTCAATGTCAGGGGTGAGCATGTGCCGGGTTGTTTAGGTAGGGGGTAGGGAAGGGGGCTTGGTGGCTACCAGCCGGGGGTATACGTGCCTCTCAAGGCACTTTTTCTAGTTTCACTCAAAACACAAATTGTGGATACACACCGAGGCGGTTCTAACGAATACCCACAATGTATGTTTTTGATCCAAAATAAGAAAAATAGGTATACCTCTGCATACCCCAGTTTTGCTATATAAAAGTGGGGTATAAGGGGGAATACATTTCACCGACATGTTTTCCTGATGTTTTCTTCTACTAGATGTGTGGAAAGACAATTTCGCCTATGAAGCTGATGCACAGGGTGAAACATAGTCAAGACTCGTTTGAGGAACCCGGGAGAATGCAGCTTTATGAATTTCTTGACCTTATTCTTTGGTAAGGCTTGAATTGATATTAATCAAGGGAGTTCATCATGGTTTGTAAGGTTATACACCTGAAACACATAGGGACTACTGCCCTTGGACCTAGCCATACCATTGTTTGGCTTACTTTCTTGAGAAGATTACCAATACTTAGTGCACATCATTTTTCCAGCAAATGACATTTGCCCTACTTGAATCAGTGGTAGGGAGAAAATGGTTCTGGTTGAGATGGTTGTGTGTTAATTATGTCTAACCAACAGCTTAGGTCATATGGAGACAAGACCTCAAAAACTGAAAAACAGCCCATGTTATATAATTCAGGTAGCTTCACCATTTCACTGCAGGATTTTTTTCATATGAACTCTAAGCCTTTTCTATGAGATGAACCCCTTTAAGATGAAACTTAATTATTTGTTCTTGTTTTTCCAGGGCCAATGACTATGAACCATACATTCCACACAAAACCTATGGTCACTTTGAGATGGAAGATGAGATGTTTAAGGTAAAGAAAAGTTTTTAACGTCTAAAACAGTTTGCCAGTACTTTGTGCCAATTTCTTTACCACTAATTGATAAATACTCTTCTTGAAATATAGGAAGAATGGTAAAAAGGGCATCATAGTTAGAAGTAATTTTCAGTATTTGAAAACAAACCAAAGCATTATAAATTTTTAAATATTTCAATGTATAAGTGCTTTATAGTGGTCATTACATTCTGAAAGTAGTGAAAGGGAAATAATTCTTTTTTTTTTTTTTTTTACATTTTTACCCCATATAAGCATAGTATGCTTGTTCTTGAACAAAAAAAAATGATTCTTTGGGTTCTTTTGCTTTCTAAAACTATATAAATATAGTGCTGCAGACAGTGCATCTAATTTTGGTCTGTAAATGTCATGGGGAAATATAACCATCAACATGCCTGAAAATTATCGGAAAATGGACCCTTCCAATGAATTAATGATGAAAAAGTAAAGCTAATACATACATACTTGCTAGATATGGGTTAATTTACTTTGAATAAGTGTTTAAACAAATTTATAGAAATAGTTTGAAGTATTGACACTTTTATAGTATGAAGGAGCCATGGCTGTTTTTTTCTTTTATTGCATTTTATGTCAATATTTGCCTACTTCAGTGGCCTTATTGTAACATTTTAATAAGGCTTCCTGTATTACTGTTTTGCCATTCCTTAAATTCTGAGGTGGCAGTATAGAAATTTTTCATTACGAAAATTTGCCCATGCAATAGACAGAATTTTTTCAGAAGCAAAAATTGAAAATTTCATTGAAAAAATTTTGATATGTCTAATAATTTTGCTCAAAACATTGATTGTGGGCAAACGTTAGAACCGCCTCATCGAGGCGGTTCTAACGAGTACCCACAATCTATGTTATGAATCAAAAATAAGAAAAATGGGTATACCCTTGGGAACCCCAGTTTTCTATACAAAAGTGGGGTTTAAGGGCTATACATTTCACAGACATTTTTTTCTTGATGTTTGATAGGGTTCAAATTCTGAGGTAGCTTATAAAAAGTTTTGTTTTTTTTTTGGCTCATATTGTCCATACATTAGTTTAGATTACCAGTATTCACTGCACATTATGCACAGTGTATGTTATAAATGTTTTGGCTATAACCAAAATGTGTTTCAATAGTCTGCATGCTTAGTTTTTAACCCAATCTTAATTGGCTTCTACTGCAGGCCGATTGCAGTTTTTTTTTTCTCTTTTTTTTTTTTTTTTTTTTTTTTTGGAAAATTTCTTGTAAACTCTCATGAATGTGAAATTGCCAACATTTGTTGTCAAATGTTAATTGATATTTAGCTGGAGTTTAAATGATTGTCAGTTTCAATTCATTGTGCTGGGGTTGGATTGGGTTGGAGTTGGGGGTCGACAATGCCCTGCATTGGGGCGGGGCTGTGATTTAACTTATGGCCTACGCCTGACCTGACCTAAATATTTTGTTACCATTGATTTGTTTGAGGTTTTATTGGCCGTATTTTTTCATGTGGAAATATGTTAAATAAACACTAGCATACAATAAGAATGGAACTAAAATAAATATTTTTCCCTCTCTTTGATGTATTACAATATTTACAATATATATGTCCACAGTCGTATTGAAATAAAATTGTATTAGAATTAAACCTTATAGGAATACAGAGAACATTATTAATTTATCTGCTGAATCACGGTAGGTAACCAAAACGGATCCTTTCAGAGGAAATATGCGTTTCCCGTTCCTTTCGGAGGAAGGGACGGTTCCTTTCAGAGGAAATTGGTAGACGAAGATGTTTAGACGCTAGAAACATAAGCAACCCTTGGGTGATATCCTCAGATAAATAGTCCACGTAATGCACAACAGATTGAATTTGGTAGCTGAAGCGAAAATTCGCAATGTGCTTCTTTGTTTTCGCCGTTTTAAATAAAATAAGTACCATTGTTTAAGAATGCGACAGTACAGGCTGCACTCAAAACCGCTTGTTTAATCGCAAATGAAGATATTTGCAACGAAATGTCTTCGAAATACAATATAAAATATATTTCTTGTACTAGTACACAGTAAAACTCAATCAAAATACACTAATTCGCTTACAAAAAGTAAAATATTAACCATCACCAGAAAGTCATGTAGAAACTGATCCTTTCGGAGCACGCCTGAAGTTGTGGTTTTTTGGCACCGGCTGTGATCAGAGTATCTGGCACCGGATCCTTTAGGAGAAATTTTACTACTAAGGCATATCTGAATGGCATATTCACTAGCTCTACTTTTTTTATAGCCACTGATACTGTCATTTCATTCAAGTCGCCGCAGTCCTAAATGAGCTAATCAAGGAGAAAACAAATCATTTGTCTGTAGACACCTACAATCCAGCAATACCGTCCAGTGGTTCCCTAATATAAGACATGCTCCAGGAAAGGCTTGATCAAAAACATGTGTACCGAAAAATAAACATTTAAGGGGCTGTACGTGTCAAAGTCTTATTGCCATATTTTCATTTGCACTGTCTAGCAAACCTGCACTTCGTGACCTCGCTCCATTTCCGTGACAGCATTAGTTGCATTTAAACAAAGGGCTAAGTGACTGTGGATTTTGTAATTCACCTATGTAGCTGCATTATTTGGTGTTAATCGTGTGATTCTTTTTTATTTTAGCGAGCAGCAAAAAACTTCCAGTAAAAACATAAAATAGCCTACAAAACTAGTAAAATCAAACGATTTTCAGCTTTGAGTCGCTAATTCTACTATTGTTTCCCCTGATCTATTTATAGACATCTGCAATTCCTGGACCTTCTTTACTTACGTCCTGACCTTAAAGTTTATAAATAAAAACTCGTTTGTTACAGTGCGGAATGTCTACGTATTAAAAAGAATTTTGGGGAGTAATGAAAATATCACAAAGATTTCTCTTTTCCGACCTTATTTTTGACAAAGTATCCGAAACACTCTTATTTTTACACGTCTAAGTTATTTACAGTGCGTACGTGTAGTACCAAACATTTTGTTACCCGTCATCATTTTCAGTGATTGAAAGAATAACTCGGAAGCGATATCATCATGTAAAGATAATGCCTGCAAGCACATTTCCTCCTGAAGGATCCATAGCCTCAGCTCCGAAAGGATCCTGTGCCCGTCTCCTTGAGGAACCGTTACCGCCAACAAAGGTTGTTTTTCATGTTTATTTATCAAGTACAAGTATACTTCCACTTTATTTATTTAATTTCAGATTGGCAAATACAATATCTAGTGACAAGAAGTGCTAAAACGTTTTGATCAATGACATTTTCCCAATTTTCAAGGGTTTTCACCTGGCTGTCGTCACAAAATGCAGTTCTCGGCCAACATATTTATCTCGTAAACAACAACGAAATGTTTGTGCACATAAAGAAAGCGCTGAGATTGTACCTTGATTACCACGTCATTACGTGCGCATACGTTTTGTACTTACTTTTCACGGTAAAACCTCAAAAAATCGTTTCTCTTTACACAACCACGACGATACTGGCGTTTTCCTCCGAAAGGAACCGTCCCTTCATCCGAAAGGAACGGGCAATGCACATTTCCTCTGAAAGGATCCGTTTTGGTTACCTACCGTGTGAATGTATTCTATGAAAATGCATTATTGATATTAGTATTCATTTAGAGTTTATCAAAAAAAGGAAATAAAAAAGGAAAAATTGTTTATCGAATTTCAAGTGATAGGATCATTGTATAGATATAATAGTATTGTGCAAGTTGACAATAAAAATTTACCATAAAACATGAAATATTGATGTAGTTTATGAATATAACATTAATATGTTGGTCTATGTTTGTAATGGATCGTGTATACTTTCAGTGGTTTAGTGCATGAAATAAACAATTATCTCGTGCCAGACAAATTTTAAAAACATATTTTCCATTGATAAAAACAAATTTGATAAGTTGAACATGAAAAATTAAACTAAAATTATAAAATAAATTTGACAAACTAGACATGACAAATGAAGAAACTTTAGGATTTGAAATATTGAGAAAAAAAAATGAAAATTTTCATGTTATGCTGTAGTAAATCATTTCAAATTAATAGAAAAGCACAGTGTTATTAAAACATAAAAAATTAGGGATTGAAAAAAAAAAATGCTAGTTAGATCTATAGTGGATATGTGAAAGCAGAGAAATGAAATAAAATTTGTATTAAAAGTGCAAATATATATAGAACAAAAAAGAATAGAAATATGAAATCTGCCAAAGAACAGGTTAAAAGTGCAATTTATGGAGAAACATTGCATGGGACTGAGGTTTATGAAGCGATTATAAAAAAATTAAACTTCAGAGCTGAGGTAGGATATTGCTGCTTTATAAATTCCTTTTAATGTAGTATTATCCAGAAAAAATCTTAAGTTTTTCAGGAAAACATGTCCGTGTATAGTTTACCCCCTCAAACCCCACTTTTATATAGTAAAACTGGGGTATGCAGGGGTATACCTATTTTTCTTATTTTTGCTCCAAAACATAGATTGTGGGTACTCGTTAGAACCGCCTCGGCGCTCGCCGAGGTGGTTCTAACATGTACCCACAATCTATGTTTTGAGCAAAAATAAGAAAAATATCGAAAATTTTCATTTTTTACAACTTTAGAAATCACTGTATATTACATGGGCAAGTTTTCGTAATGTTTTTTAAAGACTAAGACCAGCTGTGTAGTTTTAATTAATACTGTTAGAGTAATACTGCCTTTCTAAATCAATAATTGAAACAATGTTACAGTGTCCTGTGGTTGTAAAGCTTGTTTTTATGGGACCTGGCCTTGAGGTTATAAAATTTTTTCATGCTCAAGTCAGCTGAGCAGGAAATTTCAACGGCTCATAAATGCAGGAATAGCCAAAATAAATTGAAATTTCAGGTTTAGATCATAAAAACTTGTAATTTATCCTGCTGGTAAAATGTTAAAATGCCAACAATTGTTGGCATTTTAACATTTATCAGCAGGATAAATTTTAGTCTCAGCTGAGCTGAGCATGAAAAAAAGTTTTATAATCTGAGGCCCTGGTCTGACTTTCCATGTTCGGATCCTGAAAAATTTCTCAGAGGGGATTCCAGCTCCTTGTAGGGTACCAGTACAAAATAAAAAATCTAGGAAATAAACATCTTGTCCCCAATCTGATCCCCACTCCCTGGATCTATGCATGTTATCTCATGCTATCATTCACTTGTATATTTCAGCTGCTGGATTTTGACAAGCTTCTTTCCCACCATGACCAGAGGCTTGCTGATCGACTTGATCAAGAATATGTCCAGGACGAGTGTACATTTAGTCAAGAAAAACATGGAGACAAGGGCAGATTTAAGGAGCCACCGGTGGCATGTTCAGACTCTAGGATGGAAATGGTATAATATGATATACAGGTCAACCTCATTATAACGCTATCTTTGGGGTCCATGGAAATAGACTGTGTTATAGGTGAACCGTGTTATAATGAGGTTATTTACAATAGGCATATAGCAAAATAATTAATTTGAGAGCCATGGCATGACCGTGTTATATTGAAAACCGCACTATAATGAGACGCGTTATAATGAGGTTGAACTGTACATGATAATATGACTTTACTATTTCGCTCAAGAAATTTGGCCTTTGTTTTGTTTGGTTGTTTGTTTTATGGTTTAACATCCAAGTTCACAATTTTTAGTCATGTTGGGATGGAACCACTGTTTCTTGGGTGTCAACCTGTTCTTTTGTGAGTTAATCTGTCTTGCATAGGGATACAATTTGTTGCCAGTGGGGTTCAAACCCCGGTCCCCGAGGTTATAAAACTTTTTTCATGCTCAGCTCAGCTGAGACTAAAATTTATCCTGCTCTTAAAAAGTGTTAAAATGCCAACAATTGTTGGCATTTTAACATTTTATGAGCAGCATAAATTACAAGCTTATGTGATTCTAGACATGAAATTTCCAATGATTTTCACTAGTTTGATATTTATGAAGAAATCAAATTTCATGCTCAGCTGAATTGAGCATGAAAAAAGTTCATAACCTCTTGATCTAGAGTCTGAAGCACTAACCGATAGGCCATGGTGCTCCCCAAATCCAGTGCATGTCATTAGGGGTTTCAGAGAATTTTGGGCTCAAACCGTACTACTCAAATTGGCCTCAAACCATACCACTCAGCTTAATTTCCCCTGCCTATTGAGACTTGAAACAGCACAGACTGCATGATGCCTCCCTGCAGAGAGAACTGCTTAATGACTTAGAGGTTATAAAACTTTTTTCATGCTTAGCTCAGCTGAGACTAAAATTTATCCTGCTCATAAATGTTAAAATGCCAACAACTGTTGGCATTTTAACATTTATGAGCAGGATAAATTACTAGTTTTTGAGTTCTGAACGTGAATTTTCCACAATTGTTGACTATTTCAACATATATGAGCAATTGAAATTTCATGCTCAGCTGAGCTGAGCTTGAAAAAAGTTCTTAATGTATAACTATTCCTTGATTTAAATAAGGGACATAATCAGCTGAAAATTATGTCCAGTAAATACAGTTACCTTAAATTGTATTATGACGTCATATTGACGTCATCAACGTCATGTTGCCATAGTGATGACGTTACTTTGTGTGATTCATATCAATGTTCCTAGTACAGTATTACTCTTTAATATAATGATTATTAATAATTATTATTGGAATTTGTTGGCAAGCTATCGGCATTAATAATGGTAGCAGATAATAACAGGCAAGTCTCATTTTTAATATTGCTGACAGAAGATATGTCATTACATAAAAATCTTTTAGAGAGTGCTAAGATAGTTTGTTTTTTATTTTTATTTTTTATTTTTTTTTTTTATTTATTTATTTTTTTTTTTTGTTGTTGTTTTTTTAAAAAAAAAAAAAAAAAAAAAAAAAAAATTGCATATTTTATACTTTTACCTTCTTTTCAGACTTGTATCAGGTGTATTTTTTTTTTTGTTTTGTTTTTTTTGATTCAGTTTAATGTGTCCCTTTCAAGATTATTTCAGCTCATATGAGACATGCCAATCAGTAGGTGGGCGAAAATAGGAGAACCCCGAGAAAAACACCTGGCACACCCACAAGCAGAACTTGGCTTGTCTCACGTATGCCCTGTGTGGGCTTGAACCCACACCAGACACAGCGGTGAGATGATCGAATGATTAAGTGCGGTAATGAAATATCAGCGCTCTTAAACACTACTTGGCCTAGGGGGCCACCTTATTGTATTTTTGTCTTTCAAAGAGCTTGTGTAAAATGCTTTGAGGACTAATGCAGTTTTTCAAGTTTTGCTTTTTAACAGAGTTGTGTTATGTATTTTTTTTTTTTTTTTTCATTTAACTTTGACTGGAACTAATGTTTTCAAGATTGTTGGGATAGAACTTGATATATCATACTATAGTGCAAAATACTTACCGTGCCGCTTGACCTCTGATATAGTTATGCATTTGTTGATCAGACTGCTTAAATAACCATGTTCTCAATAATGCGCCTCTATGATGGTAACCATATTTTTTTTTATATATATGACCATATGCTTCACATGGCACTGGGAAAATGTGTAAAACAAATAGGTGCCCCTTTTCTTTACAACACTTTATCACGTGAGGTCAAGCGGCTTGGTCAAAGTATTTGCTCTATACTGCAGAACATAAACAACAATTGTTACTTTGTTCTCTTGTATAACCTGGTTGGGGATCTTTGCTGGACCCTATATGGCTATTGAACAGTGATTTTATATTATATCAATACATTTTGCTCTCGATGAATAATTGGTGAGCAGAGTGGCCTTAAGTGGAACAGAACCAGACTCCCAAACAGGACATTACGAAAACTTGCCCATGCAATATACAGAGAATTTTTGAGCTTTAAAAATTGAAAATTTTTAGCTGAAAATTTTTGATATTTTTCTTATTTTAGCTCAAAACATAGATTGTGGGTACACGTTAGAACCGCCTCGCCGAGGCAGTTCTAACGAGTACCCACAATCTATGTTTTGGATCAAAAATAAGAAAAATAGGTATACCCCTGCATACCCCAGTTTTGTTATATAAAAGTGGGGTACAAGGGGGTATATATTACAAGGACATGTTTTCCTGATGAGGTCCTGTGTTTGAACCTACTGGCCATGGGTTATGTTTTGAAATTAATTGAGCCTGTGCGTGAGAAAACCAACAATATGGGTTCCGACCAGGTCCGACACAAACCGGTCTGTACAGTCACAGGATAAAGCTAGAAGCTTGAATCTTTGAATATAAGTAGAAGAGCATATTATACTATCCTTGTGGCGAAAACAAAGGCGCTGATCAGCTGTGCAGTTACTGCACAGCTGATCTGCGTCTTTGTTTTCGCATATGCAAATTGTTGGTTTTCTCATGCACAGGCTCAATTGTTAAAAACCCAGGAAGTTGTGGCTCTGTCCCGACATGACTGAAAAATGTTGACTTGGATGATTAAACCTCAAATGTACAAAAATCAATAAGCCATAGCTTCCACTTGCTTTATACGAAATTGCCCTAGATCCCCTAAAAGATTTATAAAGTTGTTGTGTGTATTTTTAAAAATCATAAATGAGCCGCATCATGAGAAAACTAGATTTTTGCCTACGCGAAAACAAAGGCGCAGATCAGCTGTGCAGTAACTGCACAGCTGATCAGCACCTTTGTTTTCGCTACACCGATAGTACAATTCCTTCTCTACATATACACAAAGTTTCTAGATACAGGCTTTCTTCTGTAAGTGTACTGACCAGTTTGTGTAAGACCTGGTCGAAAATCCCGAAGAACGTTTTTTTTTCCCTCGCGTCGCAGCTCAAATTATATATGATCTTAATTTTCCATCATGCAGGCTCGTGATCAGAAGAAGACCTATCATGGACTCAAACAAGAGGTCACATCCTCACAGAAGATGGTCTACTACTCCCAGCAGGGTTTTGTCCGGCCTCGCCCCCTTACAGCTCCCAACCTGGCCCCGTACAGACAGACGGATGCAGAAATGAAGAGAAAAATGTCTGAGGCGGCACATAATTTTTTGTATAATAAATATCAGAAAATTCTGAAGAATGCTTATAATACAGGAAAAGGTAAGAAGTTTTGCTTACATTCGAGCCACTGCATCAGAAAACCAACAATCTGCATATGCAAAAACAAAGGCGCAGACCAGCTTTGCGGTAACCGTGAAGCTGATCAGTGCCTTTGTTTTCGCTACACAGATACTATAATCTCTTTTCTTCTTAAATCCAAAATCTCAAGCTTTTAGCCTGCTCCTGTGACTGTACAGGCTGGTGACTGCATACAACCAAAGAAGATCACCGTTGATACATTGTTGTATGATGAAAATACCTGTATGGGGACAACTTACCATAGGTCAGAATGATCCTTGGAAAGCTTTTCCCCAAACAGGTACTGTGTACATGTATTTACTCCGTATTGTTGTTTATAGGTTTCATCTGTGTTGGTAAAACTCCGTAGCGTTGGTTGTCTCTGGATAACTGGTGTGTTTAAAGAACATTCCAATGTCTCTCATCCATTTTCTACTTTATTATATTTTCTCCCAGTTAGAAACGGAACAAATAATTCACTTTCAATGTAGTTAATTGCTAATTAATTTGACTCAGTTGAAAAATTTAAATTGATTATGTTGATGATTGGTATGCTATCTGAAAAATGATCATTAATGTATATCTATATGACAAAAAAAAAAACATTTTTGCTATCTCAGGATTCACAGCTTGTTGTTAATCAACCAACAATTTCTGGTCTTGCTAAATACCACACAGTGCAAATGGGCCAGGTATGAAAGCTTGAAAATAGCACTATGAGATTGCAAGCTTTTCTTTCAAAAGATAAAACTTGTGTTAAAAATTTTGCAGCTGAAAAAGTCCAGGTAGATCATTCCGAGAGGCCAGTGGTAGATGACTATACCCGATGTGAAACACCGAAATTTGTCACTGAGAACGACCTCCGAGAAACAAACGAAGATTTTCAGAATCTAATGTTTAACAAAGAGACGGCTGTAAGTTTTGCTTTATTTGAGCCATGTCATGAGAAAACCAGATTTTGCATATGCAAAAACAAAGATGCAGATCAGCTGTGCAGTTCTAAATCATAACAACAACAAAAAAAAAAAATTAAAATCTCTAGAAACAGAAATCCTATAATCTTGAAACATCGCATGGAGCAAAGTCAGCATAGGTTGCTGATGAATTTGAAGGGAGGAAAATGTAACAAAATCATTTTGTGAAGAACATTGCAGAAAATTGGCAAATGAGAAGAAGATTTATGGTTATGCTGTCTGCCCATGCACCAGGGCTTTGCACAAGGACATGTATGAATTTTGAATATTTGAGCATTCTAATAGAATGCTCAAATATTCAAAATTCATACATGTCCTTGTGCAATAAAGGCTCTCTGGTGTATTTGAGCATTCTAAGGTCCTCTGGTGCTTATCTTTGCTCCAAAACATATACATGTATTCTTGGTACTCACTCAAATTTTCCAATGAAAATTTTCAATTTTTACATCTGAGCCACCTCATACATGTGATGAGCTCCTGGTGTGGAAGTGGGAGATTTGGATTTCATTTCAGGGAGATTGGGGTCTATTTCAGGGAGATAATGTGTCGGCATCTAAAATGCGCGATTTTGCATGTTTTCATGCAACACCACCACTTTTTCTGTCAAATTTGAAGCAATTTGCTTTCCCCTATCTTCCCCACTCCCCAAGCCCCCCCCCCCCCCCCCCACAGCCCCCACCCCACCCTAGTTTCAAAATGCATAATGGTACAGTAATCAGCTTATCCTTGTGTCTCATGTAATCATGAAAGCTAAATGGGTAACCTGAACAATAAGAAGAGGCAGGGGATATTCCCAGTGTTATACTGTTGAAGCAGCAATGAATCATTTAGAAATCTGTCAACTGAATGTCCATTTTTCTGTTTGATTCCAAATAAAAGTTTGCAATTGCAATTTTATACAAGTATATATCTATCTCACTTTAATAAGTTAAAAGAAATTTAACTGTATTGCCTGTACTAACCAAGAAAATGAAAAATCGATCCCAGACACAAATTTCTACTTTCATTTTTGAAATGTTTACACTAACCAAGGCCAAGGTCAACGGTGTACAGGGCCGTACTTGATATAGCCAATCCGATTGATCCGATCGACAAAGCATACGGATTCTAAATCAAGTAGTCGCAATGGAGCGTGACGAAGCGCTCCGCCGTCCAATGTGGTGTGGTCGGAGTAAGTCACGTGACCTGCTCAAAAAAAACATGGCGTCAAAATATTTACACAAAACACAATCGTACAGCGAGAGTGCGATTGCTGGTGACTTGTGGAAGTACTCTTCATCTGAATCATCTTGAGATGAGCTGTGGAATCGCTCATAATTAGACTCGCTTCGACCGAATTCAGAACATTGCTTTTCCTCACTTGATTTAGTAATGGGAATGCACCCCGTTTGCCCACTTTCCCTTGATTTAGCGTGCTGCTCGGAGCAATCCGATCACTCTTAAAATTTCTAAATCAAGTACGCCCCAGGTAAAATTTTTCCACTATCAGTTTGACATATTGGCGGGAAATTTTACCCTGCGTTTACACTTTGAACAGGTACCTTTATGGATGCTTGGGCCAATTTAACGCCTCGCTGCACCCAATACCCCTAAAGTGACACCACTAATTGTTGTTTCCCTCCTTGGTAATTACGTAACAGACACTACTTAATCCCTTTGTGACTTTCGTCTGTAAAGGATTACCGTATTTTTCTGCCCAAAATGGACAGTTTGGAAAAAAATATGATAGGAAAATTCAGCATCCGGGAGATTCTAGAGGCTTTCCTGGAGGCCGGGAGATGGTCCTCATTTCCTGGATCCTCCCGGACGATGCGGGAGGAATCACATGTATGCCACCTAGTGGGAAAACCAACAATCTGCATAGGCGAAAACAAAGACGCAGATCAGCTTCGCGGTAACCGCGAAGCTGATCAGCGCCTTTGTTTTCGCTACTCGGATAGTACAATTCCTCTCTTATGTTATGTATGACAGTTACTTGTTGAAAGATGTGCATTCAGTACTGGTAAACTTCCCAAGGGAGTATACCCAGGAAAGTATGATGTTATACATATGATGTTTACTTGTTGTCCTTAGCAATTATTTACTTTTAGTGTCCCAGATATTGGACATAAACAGGTTGTTTACTTCAGAATTTTCTAGAAATTTCAAATTGTTCTTTGACGGAAAAGTCCGGAAAAATTTGGAAGAACCAAAGATGTAGAATCTTCTAGAAAAATCTTTTTTTTATGTCAAAAGAATATTGTGGAATTTTCTGGAAGGATAATGGCCTCTCTAGAATATTCCAGAACATTAAATTTTGGTAAACAACTTGTTATTTTTAGTATATGATATCATAGAATTTGCTGGAAGAATCCTGAATGTTCCTCAGTGCTATATAAGGGCTACAAATTTTCATAAGGACAATCTTTGGGTACTGTTACTATTAAGAAGTCAAAATCTATCTTACTGGAATTTAAACTTATTCTTGGATTACTTTGTGATATTCGATTCTGGATTGGGACATAGTGCTATTTTGAAACAAACTTTAATTCTTGGGATCAGAAACTGATACAGACTTGTGTTAAAAAATTCTGAGGGACATTCAGACATTCTTTAAGGGAATTAACATCTTGAAAGGTATTGTACATTCATTTTTGTTTGATTGTATATGAACCCCAACGCGACATAATGTACCTTCGGACATTCTGACATTATTAGCAGAAAGCAGCAAAACGCGGAAAAATGATGTAATCCGCGTAATAGAAATAACATTGTATTTGTAATCTTTGAACACTGGGCTACCAAATGAATGAATTTGAAAACATATTTATTGTCAACATTTTGAGTTATCTGCCCTTGTTTAGCCCATAATACACAAAATTTTCCTGTATGTATCGTTAAACGGTTACCATAGTAACCGTGTCATCATTAAAATAGACAAAATAATTGCGACAAATTGTCTGTAAGGATGGTATGTTTCTATCTTAGCAATATATATAGGTTCTGACCAGTGCTGAAACAGTTTTATGCAAATGCATCGAGTTTTGCAAGCTCTACTAACATGCAGAAATGAGTTGCGCAACTTTGACGCCATCCCTCAGGACAATGACGTCTGTAGGGTTCGTATAGTAAACCGGCCATAACTCACAAAATATATGAAATAATCTGGTCAAATAAAGAGTAAAAGACTCTAAAAATATCATACATTCAGCGTACCTTTGTTTTTCTAATACTCACATAAATGCCCGAAGGCACATTTTCTTACGTTGTGGCCCATATATGCTTTTGGTTGTTTCACATGTAATTACTGGTTAAATCACTTCTAAATAGATTTGTTAAATTTTAAACAAAGCTTGTTGCTGGCTAACCAACTTGTTGGTTTCCTTAATCTTCTAGTTACGCCTGGCACTTAACAGAATTGGGGGCTCGAGTCCGGGATTGAAATTTCTTGTGCACCAAATTTATTTAAAATTCTGAAGTATCTTCACTGTTTGCTGTTTAAATAGCTAAAGCCAGCAAAAAGCAACCATGTCATTCAAACTAAGTGACTTTATTGCTGCGCCTTCTCAGGAGCTGTTAGATAAGGCCAAAAAGAGTGACCTCTTAGACATAGCTGATCATTATGGGTTGTCAAATATCAAGACTTCCATGTTAAAACATGAAATTAAGAACATTTTGATTCATTTTTTTGTTGACGAGGAAATTTTTGATTCCTCGGCTACTTCTCAGATTCTAGTCACTCAGACTGACTTGCAGTTGAGGGAACTAGAAATCAAAAGACAAATTGAGATGGAAAAACTAAAATTTGAGTATGAAGAAAGAATAAGGTTGGAAACTTTAGAACGGGATGAAAGAATAAGGGCAGAAAAGGCCGATAGGGAAGAAAGAATAAGATTGGAAACTTTAGAACGGGAAGAAAGAATGCATAAACAAAAGTTAGAAATGGAAGAACGAGAGAAGGAAAAACAAAGAGAATTAGAACGAGAAAAAATTGAGTTAGAAAAAGAAAAATTAGAAAGAGAAGAAAGGCTTGAAATTGAAAAAGAAAAATTTAAATTTGAAATTGAAGAAAAAGAAAGAGAAAGGCAATTTCAGTTAAGAATGAAGGAAATTGAACTTAATGACAAATCAAAATCAAAATCTTTGCCTTTGGCTACTAGTACAGTATTTGATGTCACAAAACACATTCGTCTCGTTCCTCCATTTCAAGAAAAAGAGGTTGACAAATATTTCTTACATTTTGAGAAGGTGGCAGAAAACTTGAAATGGCCAAGAGAGCACTGGACCTTGCTTTTGCAAAGTGTTGAAATTCGTAAAGCTCGAAAAATTTACACTCAGCTTTCTCTTGAGCAAAGCTCAGATTATGATACAGTAAAGGAATTTATTCTTAAGGCTTATGAGTTGGTCCCTGAGGCATACAGGCAGAAATTTAGAGACTGTAGAAAAGAACATGACCAGACTCATGTTGAGTTTGCTAGAACAAAAGAGCAACTATTTGATAGATGGTGTTCTTCAAAGAAAGTAGGTTCTGATCATGCAAAGCTAAGGCAGCTCATGCTTGTTGAGGAATTCAAACGGTGCATAAATTCTGATGTTAAGGCTTTCTTGAACGAAAGAGAAGTTGAAAACTTGGAAACAGCAGCACGTTTAAAGCTGATGACTATGCTTTGACTCATAAGGCTTCATTTGTCAACAAGCCATATCCTAGGAAACCATATAACCCTCAATCAAAGCAAATTACCCCTCAGTCAAAACCATATTCCCCTCAGTCCGGTCCCAAAGCCAATCCCAGTAATCCAACTGACAATTCCAGTCCAAAACCCAAATTTTCTAGTGAAAACAAAGGACAAAATCCCTTATCCCAGCCAATTTGTAATTATTGTAAGAAAACTGGCCACATTATTTCTGAATGTTTGGCACTGAAACGAAAGAAAGAAAGAGAAAATCTAAATAGTGCTAAACCGACAGGCCTCACCTCCTTAAAGGCTAAACCACAGTCTTGTATCCAGGAAGAAAACCCTATACTGACCAGAACTTGTAAAGAGTCAGTCTCTGAGGATTCTATTATGGAGATTTATGAACCATTCTTATCAGATTAACAGTGACTCTGCCCAGTCTACCCCTATCAAAATCTTACAAGATACCGGAGCTTCTCAATCCCTTATCTTGGCAGATACCTTGCCATTTTCCGAGAAGTCTTCTTCTGGGACAAGTGTCCTTATCCAGGGCGTAGAGTGTGGATTTGTTAATGTACCGCTCCATAATATCTATTTGTCCTCAGACTTAGTTAAAGGTCCCGTGGCTGTAGGTATTAGACCTTCCTTACCTTTTAAAGGTGTTCACTTGCTGTTAGGCAATGATTTGGCAGGAGATAAGGTTGTGGTAAACCCACTTTTGACCAGCACACCATGTGTTGATCAACCGCCTGATCCCATTGAGCAGGAAATTCCTGACCTTTACCCTTCTTGTGCTGTTACTAGGGCAATGGCTAAGAAAGCCAAATTATATGATGGGATACAGGACATAAATTTAACTGACACTTTGATAGGTCAGTCCTTTAATAAAGAGATTTCAACATCTCTTTCCCCTAGTCAGTCTGATATTCAGACTGACCCTAGCAATCCAAGGTCGGGGTCAGAAAATGACCTTTCACCCTCAACGTCAAATGATCAAGGTCATGACCAGATGTCAAGGTCACAGCTTTGTAAAGAACAACACAGTGATCCTGAGATCTCGCCTTTATTTGAAAGGGCTTTTAATGAAAATGAAATATCCCAGGTTCCTGTTTGCTATTATGTCAAAAATGGCATTTTGATGAGAAAATGGCGTCCTCCGGATGTCTCAGCAGAAGATGAGTGGACTGTTAACCACCAAATTGTGATCCCTAGGGTTTATCGCCCTGAAATCTTAAACTTGGCCCATGAAACTCCAATGTCAGGTCATTTAGGTGTAAATAAGACCTATCACAAGATTATAAATCATTTCTACTGGCCAGGATTAAAATCTGATGTTTCACAGCATTGCAAATCCTGCCACACTTGTCAGATGGTAGGAAAACCCAATCAGACTATTCCAAAAGCTCAGTTACAGCCCATTCCTGCCTTTGATGAACCTTTCAGCAGAGTGATTATTCATTGTGTAGGTTCCTTACCCAAAACAAAGAAAGGTTGTGAATATCTTCTGACCATAATGTGTGCTTCAACTCGCTTTCCTGAAGCTATCCCACTCAGAAATATCAAGGCTAAAACAATAGTTAATGCACTTGTGAAGTTCTTCACATTTGTAGGCCTCCCAAAATCTATCCAGTCAGATCAGGGCTCAAATTTTATGTCAGGAATTTTTTAGCAAGTTATGTACGAACTTGGAATTAAGCAATACAAGTCATCGGCTTACCACCCTGAAAGCCAAGGTGCCTTAGAAAGATTCCATCAAACTTTGAAAAACATGATCAGATCTTACTGCTTTGACACTGAAAAAGATTGGGATGAAGGCATACACTTGCTTCTATTTGCTGTAAGAGAATCTGTACAAGAGTTTCTGGGGTTCAGCCCATTTGAGCTTGTTTTTGGGCACACTGTACGTGGACCGTTAAAACTTCTAAAAGAGAAATTTCTCTCAGATGATGACAGTTCTTTGAACTTACTTCAGTATGTGTCTGATTTCAAAAACAGACTATCAAAGGCCTGTGATGCAGCTCAGTCCAATCTCAAATCTGCTCAAAGCAAAATGAAGATTTGTTATGATGAAAATGCTAAAGACAGAAATTTTGAACCTGGAGACAAGGTACTTGCTCTCTTGCCCATTCCTGGCAGACCTTTACAAGCTAGATATTATGGCCCGTATACTGTTGATAAAAAGTTAAATGACGTGAATTACATTGTTAACACTCCTGGGAGGCGCAAGCAAAAACAGCTTTGTCACATTAATATGCTCAAGAAGTATATTGATAGGGATAGTTCTGTTATTTCATCAGTAAATATAGTTAATTCTGTCCCTCATGAACAAAATCAAATGGACTCTGAGGACTTCAACTTGGAGAAATCTGATCCCTCGTCATCGAAACTCCAGAATTCTGACATACTACAGAATCTTGATCAGAAAATGTCTCACCTTGATTCAGACAAAAGACTTGAACTGAAACAGTTAGTTCTCGAATATGAGCACTTATTTCCGGACATTCCATCCAGAACTGACAAAATCTATCATGATGTTGACATTATTGAAGGTTCAAAACCTGTAAAGCAACATCCTTACAGAATGAACCCTGTAAAACAGCAATATCTCAGGGAAGAAGTTCAATATTTGCTGGACAATGATTTCATTGAACCCAGCCAAAGTGAATGGAGTTCTCCTTGTATTCTTGTACCAAAGCCAGACAGGACATTTAGAATGTGCACAGACTATCGAAAAGTCAATTCTGTCACTAAAACAGACACTTTTCCCATCCCACGAATCGATGACTGCATTGATAATATTGGACATGCCAAGTATGTTACAAAGTTCGATCTGCTAAAGGGATTTTGGCAGATACCCCTCACGGACAGAGCAAAGGAGATCTCGGCATTTGTTACACCAGATGGACTGTACCAGTATAAAGTCATGCCATTTGGAATGAAGAACTCGCCTGCGACTTTTCAGCGGCTGGTCAACAGTTTGATTTCCAATCTGGATGGCTGTAAAGCCTATATCGACGACGCTATTATCTTCAGTGAGGAGTGGCAACAACACTTGCAGACAATCAGAACATTCTTTGACCGGCTAAGTGATGCTAAACTAACTGTGAACTTGGCAAAAAGTGAATTTTGCCATGCAAACTTGACATTTCTTGGACACATTGTAGGTCAAGGTCAGGTAAAACCTGTAGAAGCTAAAGTTGAGGCTATCTCAGATTTTCCTGTACCTACTAGCAAAAGACAACTGATGCGCTTTCTGGGTATGGCTGGATATTACAGGAAATTCTGCAACAACTTCTCGGCTATAGCTGAGCCTCTGACAAACTTGCTTGGTAAGAAGGCCAAGTATGTTTGGACGGATGACTGCCAGAAGTCATTTGAAAAGCTCAAGGCCATACTTAGAAGTGCTCCGGTTCTCTTAGCACCAAGTTTTGACCAAGAGTTCAAGTTGGCTGTAGATGCCAGTGATGTTGGTGCAGGCAGTGTATTGTTGCAAGAAGATGACAATGGTGTTGACCATCCTGTTTGTTATTTTTCCAAAAAGTTTAACAAGCATCAGAGAAATTACTCTACCATAGAGAAAGAATGCCTATCTCTAATCCTTGTGCTTCAGCACTTTGAAGTTTACTTAGCTTCTTCACATGCACCAATTGTTGTCTTCAGTGACCACAATCCACTGACTTGCATACATAAAATGAAAAACAAGAACCAGCGTTTACGCAGGTGGAGTCTCATGTTGCAAGAGCACAATCTTGACATCAGACATATCCGAGGAAGAGATAATATCATTCCAGACACCCTAAGCAGAGCTTAAGTGCCTCTACAATGCTGATGTCCAGCTTTGTGCTGTTGTATTTGATTAGTTTTGCACAAATTTTGCTAAACATATTGTATACAATTATCCAGTATTGCAAAAGAAAGCTTTATTTTATAAAACTTTCTTTTCTTTGAAGAGGGGAAGTGTTATGTATGACAGTTACTTGTTGAAAGATGTGCATTCAGTACTGGTAAACTTCCCAAGGGAGTATACCCAGGAAAGTATGATGTTATACATATGATGTTTACTTGTTGTCCTTAGCAATTATTTACTTTTAGTGTCCCAGATATTGGACATAAACAGGTTGTTTACTTCAGAATTTTCTAGAAATTTCAAATTGTTCTTTGACGGAAAAGTCCGGAAAAATCTGGAAGAACCAAAGATGTAGAATCTTCTAGAAAAATCTTTTTTTATGTCAAAAGAATATTGTGGAATTTTCTGGAAGGATAATGGCCTCTCTAGAATATTCCAGAACATTAAATTTTGGTAAACAACTTGTTATTTTTAGTATATGATATCATAGAATTTGCTGGAAGAATCCTGAATGTTCCTCAGTGCTATATAAGGGCTACAAATTTTCATAAGGACAATCTTTGGGTACTGTTACTATTAAGAAGTCAAAATCTATCTTACTGGAATTTTAACTTATTCTTGGATTACTTTGTGATATTCGATTCTAGATTGGGACATAGTGCTATTTTGAAACAAACTTTAATTCTTGGGATCAGAAACTGATACAGACTTGTGTTAAAAAATTCTGAGGGACATTCAGACAATCTTTAAGGGAATTAACATCTTGAAAGGTATTGTACATTCATTTTTGTTTGATTGTATATATGCTTTTGATTGTTTCACATGTAATTACTGGTTAAATCACTTCTAAATAGATTTGTTAAATTTTAAACAAAGCTTGTTGCTGGCTAACCAACTTGTTGGTTTCCTTAATCTTCTAGTTACGCCTGGCACGTAACACTTACTTAAATCTGAAATTTCAAGCTTCTAGCTATTTTCTGTGACTGTACAGGTCGGTTTGTGTCAGACCTGTTCGGAAACCACATTGTTGGTTTTCCCACGAGGCGGCTCATCTGTTACAGAAAGCCCGGTACGAGATCATGATGGATACAGAAATGGACCACTATATCCCAGAGTACAGAGAAAAGTGGCTGGAAATGAAGGAAAATTGTAAGATTTAATCTTATGATCATTTCTATAACTGGTTTGCTTGTTACTTAATGTCCCAGTAAATAGCTAATGGCCATGTCAAGATGGACCACTATATACCAGAATACAGAGAAAAATGGCTGGAAATGAAGGAAAACTGTAAGATTTAAATTTCCATACTGTACATATGTAAACTTTCGCGAGAAGTTAGTTTTCATTAATACATGTATTTGTGAATTCATTGCCATATTTCTTACTTATGAATAGCTATAATTTTATGACTGAGGCAGTACTGCAATCCTGCAGTGTCAAAATGTTGATTTGGCCAAAATGGGAGTTGCACGGTTTTGACTGTGAACTTCAATACACGTTTGTAAATACACAAGCAATCCAAAGATTTCTTCTTGCAGCAATAAATCCGCAAGAAGTGCTAAGAAGAAAAGCTTGGGAAGAAAAGAACTATAAATATACAAAGAGTACCTGGCCAAAAGATCTGTCAGCAAAGGTCAAGGACACGAAGACTGGTCGCTATGATGATGATGACATCATCAATCACCTGACCTATCCTGTCAACAGGCTGCCTCCATCTCATGCCAAGAAATGTGATGCCAGGTGAGAATTTTAAAGATCTGATGAGAATATTTACAAAATCACATTTTGCAAGACTTAGAGCTAAATACATTGTTATGAAATTTCTTTTAATAGAGCTAAGTAATTTTGCATCAGCATTGGCAAGTAAATTTAAACAAGCACTCAGCTATAATTTTGAGAAACATATTGAGCAATGTAGTATATTTTGCTAGCTTACATTGTTTATGTAGTGATGGTTTTGTTTGAAGATAAATTTGTTTTAATATTGGTGCTCATAATATAAAGCTTTCACAATTCTGATAGATCAAAAAGCCAGTGTATTGAATTGTGGGCTTCTAAGGCCTTTAGGGCGAGACTTTATACAAAGGTCTCATCTCTGACGGAGCAAAAAAGCTCACCTATGCAAAATTTGAGAATATTTGAGCCGCGACGCGAGAAAACCGGTCTTCGGGGTTTCCGACCAGGTCTGACACAAACTGACCTGTACAGTCACAGAAGCGGGCTAGAAGCTTGAAATTTCGGATATAAGAAGAAGAGGAAATATACTATCCGTGTAGCGAAAACAAAGGCGCTGATCAGCTTCGCAGTTACTGCGAAGCTGATCTGCGCCTTTATTTTCGCCTAGGCAAAAGTCCGGTTTTCTCACAACGCGGCTCATATCACATAGCTACCACACTGTATTCGAGAAGCACTTTTTATAAATGTCAGTTTTTATGGCCTCATCTAGAAAAGCATTAAGAATTTGTCAGTAAAAGCAGTTATATTGCAACAAAGTGATAATACATTGTATATGTTAGCTGTTTGATATTTGTAACTGATGTGGTATTCTTAAAATAGACATTTTCTGAGACTGCTTGAAACCAAGTAAGTTTATGTTATGCTTTAATTGTTCAATGCAAATTCTGGATGTCTGGATAAAATATTTCTAATATTCACAAGCCATTTGTAAGTAACATCTTTCAAGTACTTTAATGCTATATGCTAAAGGAATTTCGAAAATTGCATCTCCACAGATTTTTGTCTGACAATAATGCTTAGTTGTAAACACAAAATGATATTTCATTCTGAAAACAAGTGAAAAGTTGTTATTAGGTTCACAAAAGTTTGATTCATTTAGAATTTGCTTTTGAATTCTGAAAACAGAGCTTAGTATAAATAGTTATATACATGGTGTAGGGATAAATTCTGAAAAGAGGTTTTGAAAAAAATGGAAAGGGAAATAATATATTAATTCATAACACTAACATCATATGAGTAGTATCACAAGAAAACCAGATTTTTGCATATGCAAAAGCAAAGACCTAGATCAGCCGTACAGTAGATGATCAGCATCCTTGTTTTTCACTTCATGGACAGTACACTTTCATCTGAAATTTCAAGCTTCTAGCCTTCTTCTGTGACTGTACAGGCATGGCAGATTTGTGTCAGCACTGGTCAGAAGAGATGGTTTTCTCATGTCATGGCTCATACAAGAAAACCTGTTTTTATATGTAAATAACAGATCAGCTTGATCATGGTGTTTTCAGCCAGGGCATATTTGCATCAATGTTTTTCTCTGACAAGTAACCAATATCTTTATGGTTACCAGTCCAAAATTTTAAAGAATCTAAAGCCCCTATCTCATTGGAATGGGACCACTGGAGACAAAGATTAACCATATAAACACAACTTTTACATTGCAGTCTCATTGAATGGAAATTGATGCGACAAATTCGCTAATTATACCCCCCACCAAAACGAAGTTTTAAGGGGGGTTTACTGTTTTCACGTTGTCCGTCCGTCCGTGCATCCGTGTGTCTGTGCGTCTGTGCATCCATGTGTCTGTGCGTCCGTAACGTTTTGTTTCTTTAATATCTTGAAGACCCATCGATGGAATTTCATGAAACTTTGCAGGCATCTGCATATCTATGAGGCAAATATGTACATGCAAAAATAAGGGGCTAGGGGCCAGTCCCTTTTGAGTTACTTCCCTTTATAGTTCTTGATGGCTTTTGTATACAGTGAAGACAGTGCATTTACGGGCCGATCAACTCCTACCACAATTTTTGTTGAAACTTTCTGATATTATGTCTACATGAAGTACACCCATTGGACATTTGCATAAAGATTATATTATTGCCAAAAAACAATTTTTGACAAAATGACAGCTATGAGAGCTTAGACAATTTTTCTTAGTTTTTTACAGGTAAGGGCTCTCACGGCCGATCAACTCCTAACACAGTTTTTGGTGGAACTTCTTGATATTATGCCTACATGATGCAGACCCATTGGACATTTGCATGAAGAAGTATTTTTGCGAAAAAATATTTTTTTAAAGAACTTAGACAATTTTTCTTACTTTTTTACAGGTAATGGCATTCATGGGCCGATCAACTCCTACTACAGTTTTTGATGGAACAATTTGATATTGTGCCTACATGATGTTCACTAATTGGACATTTGCATGAAGAAGTATTATTGCGAAAAAGTAATTTTTGACAAAATGACAGCTATGAGAACTTAGACAGTTTTTCTTACTTTTTTCACAGGTAAAGGCATTCACGGGCCGATCAACTCCTACTACAGTTTTTCATGGAACAATTTGATATTATGCCTACATGATGTTCACCAATTGGACATTTGCATGAAGAAGTATTATTGTGAAAAGATATTTTTTTACAAAATGACAGCTATGAGAACAATTTTTCTTACTTTTTTACAGGTAATGGCATAAATGGGCCGATCAACTCCTACTACAGTTTTTGATGGAACTTCTTGATATCGTGCCTACATGATGTTCACTAATTGGACATTTGCATGAAGAAGTATTATTGCAAAAAAAGTAATTTTTGACAAAGTGACAGCTAAGAGAACTTAGACAATTTTCCTTGGTTCTTTTACTGGTAAGGGCATTCATGGGCCGATCAACTGGTGTACATTATGTAGGCATAATATCAAGTTGTTCCATCAAAAACTGTAGTAGGCATTGGGCATTTGCATGAAGAAATTTTATTGTGAAAAAATAATTTTGACAAAATTACTGCTATGAGAACTTAGACAATATGTCCTAATACAATTCAATTTGCCAGCTTTTTTTTACCGGTGATGGCATGGTTTTCTTAGCTTTATTATAGGTATAGGCATTCACATGCCGATCAACTCTACCACAGTTTTTGATGGAACTATTTGATATGCGAACATGTTGGCCTATAGGACATTTGCATGAAGAAATTTTATTGTGAAAAATTAATGTTTGAGGTAAACAGTTACACTGCGGGGGGTATTTAATAAGCATTGCTTATTGACACTTTTTTCATTTTGGTCTAATTTTGAAATATATATCGCAACTGTCGCGCGACGTCATGAGACATTCATGAGAGTGTCTCACGATGTTCCCACGAATGTAGCTTTATTTTCATTTTCATTCATATGACAGTCACAAGACATTTGTGCGAGTGTCACACGACATTCATACGAATGTAGCTTAGTTTTATTTTCGTGCCAGATAGTCACGAGGTGTTTGCATGTTTTCTTAGACTGTCGCGCGACTGTCATATGACATTGGTACGAGTGTCGCAAAAATTTTGCATTGTAAATTCGCCAAAATTTCGCAGCGACAATCGCATGAATGTCGTGCGACTGTCACACAACAGTCGTGCGACAGTCTTGCGAAATATTTTGGCGAAAAAATTCACATAAAATTTTTAAACATGTTTAAAACCTTCCCGAGTAGTTTCGCGACACATGAAAATTTTCACGACTCGCGCAAAACACTTGCATGAATGTCATGCAAAAGTCCGCGACTTAATTCACGAAACAGTCTCGAGAAATTCGCATGCCAGTGAGATACTAGCTTAATCTACATATCTCAGGTTATATTCCAGTGTGCCAAGTGGGTGACAATGCAATATTACTTGGAAATCCTTACTGCAACATTGGATGTTTGTTTTGCTTAAAACATGATGAAATTTTATCTTTGGTCTGGTCATAGCAACAGCATTAAAATCCAGTGTTAGGCTGGTTTGCAGAATAGTGATGAATTAAGATTGTGTCTTTTCCAGCAGTCTTTGTTTTTCATGTTGACTAACTGCATGCATATCTTGTGTGTTTGTTATATTGAATCATAGATAATGGAATGTGCTTATTTTAGAACTAATGGTGTTGGATTTTAGTGAAAGTAAAATGTTTCCATCATAATGTTAGTAATTTTAACAGAGGTTTACTTTTAAAATACTGTGGTGATGGTCTATACAAATCTTTTGCTTTTCTTTGATTTTACAGGATACTTAATTAGAACTGAGGAGTTTCAGAAATTTCAGGCAGATTTACATAATTTACTCACATTATGGGACTTTATATGAGCCATCTCGTGGGAAAACCAACAATGTGGTTTCCGAACAGGTCCAACACAAACCGGCCTGTACAAGTGCAGAAAAGAGGTAGAAGCTTGAAATTTCGGATTTAAGTAGAAGAGGAATTGTACTATCCAAGTAGCGAAAACAAAGGCGCTGATCAGCTTCGCGGTTACTGCGAAGCTGATCTGCGCCTTTGTTTTTGCCTATGCAGATTGTTGGTTTTCCCATGTCGCGGCTCAAAAATATGTCCCTTGAAATCAAACAAGTTTTTCATGTACGTAAAACGAAATAAAATGCCGTCTTTTGCTCATTAATTGCTCATGCATGAGAATATTCCTAATTTTAGTTACTAAATATTTTAAAAGTAAAATTATTGCATGCTGTATACATCAGTATTTATCAGATATTTTAGCTCTTCAACATGATTTTAAATTTTTCCAGGTTCCGAGGGTGGTATGACACTAAGCACAAGAAAGGCCCTCATTACATCCTGACCTCACCCTACTTTCACAACTCTCCTAAAGGTCGCCTCATGCAGAAGCTTGCCAAATTATCTGATGCAGAAATTGACAAACTTCATGGAGATTTCCTTTTTCGATTTACCAAAAAGATGGAGGTAGAATCTCGCCCCTTGACTGCTCCCCCTGGGCTGGGTAAAGGTCGGAAAACAACACACAAGGGTACTTCATCTAGTTATCATAGTATGAAGGAGAAATCAAGAAAAACTACCCTAAAACCAAACATAGATGTAAATAATGTTGATAAACTTGTAAAAGGAAGTGCAGATAAGAACAATCTGATGGATGAAAGAGACATTGGTGAACGTAAAGCAACAATTACAGAAACAGATGCTATATTGGAAGAGATCCAGATAAAACTGAACAAGATTGAGGGAAAAAGATTGAAAAATTATGGGTCTGAATCAGAGACAGAGGAACTAGAGCAAGGTTTGAAGCCTGAAGCAGAAAATGGAGATACGGTTATTAAACAAGGTATTGAAATTGAAAATGAAAATGAACTTGTACAAAATGAAAATATAAAGTCAGAAATATCTGGTGAGAAAAACAAAAGAGAAATACAAACCAAGTCAAGGCCAAGTTCTGAAACATCTGCTAGCAGGTGTATGAAAACAATTGAAGCTGAAAAGCCTAAAACTAAAATTAGGTCTAAGTCTGCACATGTTAACAGGCATGATAAATTACAAAATGAGGTAGGTTATGATATAGGTGGATATGTACAACCAAGGGCAAAATCAGCAATGGAATCAGGAAAATCAATACAGGAACTTATTCCCATGCCATACATGGATCATAGTAAGCCTAAAATGGTCTCAGTTGGAAGTATAGGAAAAATCTCTCTCCTGGAAAGTATATCAGAGTCAAAATACTGGGAAGACGTCCTTTTGGAAGAACTTGCCAAGCGACAAGCAGAGCAAGGGAATGAGAATTTGTC
Organism: Rugalucina vietnamica; assembly: GCA_964017185.1. NCBI lineage: Eukaryota > Metazoa > Mollusca > Bivalvia > Lucinida > Lucinidae > Rugalucina > Rugalucina vietnamica. Next base: position 44,713,157 of record OZ024878.1, on the reverse strand, counting down.
AGAGTCAGATTCAGATTTGGGGTACAGTGATATAGAAAATGATGCTTTTGAACCAATCAGGACTTCCAGCCCCAAGAAAAGATCAAAATCTAAATCTAGTAGGGGTTCTGGGTCAGCTATTCTTGCTTTGATTCTTGAGGAAGAAAAAGCCAGAAGGAGGAAAGTTAGGAGTCGAAGCTCAGAATATTCTGTTCTAACAAAAAGAAAGAAATCTCCTTCAGCTAAATCACCAAGATCTAATAGAAGTAGTATTTCCGAAGCTGCTTTGAAAGAGATGGACAAATCGCCCATAGATGTGAAGAAAACTGTTACTGATTATATTAAAGGTAATCTGTCAGAAGACAATATTAAAATGGAAGAAAATGACATTATCAGGAATAAAACTGATACTAAACTAAATGACAAAGATACTGAAGTAAAAAATGAAAGTATGGTAGCAGAGGTTGTAAATAAAAACAAAAGTATGGAAGAAGGTAGTACTGTAGAGAAAAAGGATAGTGCTATAACACATGAAAAAGATAAAGTGCTGTTAGAAAAAGAAAATAAAGCTGACAAAACAGAAGTAGTTAATTTAAAAGAAGATAGCAAACGTAAAGAAAGTGAAAATAAAAGCAAACTAAAAGAAAATGAAAATAAGACGCCTCACCAGGTTACACTGAATAGATCTAATCTTAAGAAAGTAAATGAAAAAGAAACTACTGGAAAACTAGAGACAAATGTTGAGGCTAAGAAACAAAAGAAAGTGATAATTCTAAGTAATTCATCTCTTGATAAGAGTAGCTTCTCTAAGAAACCAGCCAAAAAGAGTGAAAGATTGGTAAAAAGGATGGATGGTTGTATATCTGAAACACTAGCTAAGAGATTATTAGCAATTTCTTGATTTTTGAAAAGTGGCTCTGCCTTTTGTTTCGAGTTATATTTTCAGATGTACCATATTTGTTCTAATTAGCGCACATGCTCAAATAAGCGCACACCCTGCTTTTTTTACAAAAAACGTGCATAAGCGCATACTGGTACTTGACACACATTACACTCATTAATACTATATTAGCCACATTAAAACTTAAGCCTAGGTTACATTTGCCCCGATCATCGTACGATTTTTTGGTCTGCGATTTTTTCTACGATTTTTAGACATCGTAGGAGATCGTGGGCTACGACGTATGTGTTAACAATTCATACGGGCATCGTGCGATTTTTTGATCTGCCATTTGCCGACGTTCTCATACAAAAACGCAAGGCGATCGTACGGCAGTCGTATGTCTCCCCAGATAGTACGTAGATATCGTACGGATCCAGTGCGTTGCCTTGCGTTTTGATACAAAACGAAAGGAGGCCGCACGGTAGTCGTAGGGTCTCCGCAGACTGTTAGTGGATATCGTACGGAGTCCATTGGACTTCTGACTGATGCCTTGGTTACATTTGGCCTACGATTAGCTTGCGATGATCGTACGATGCCATTTTTTGCATTTTCGTGCGGCCTCCGCAGGGTGACCTTACGATGTCCCTACGATTCTATGACTTCCTACGATCTCCGTAACCTCTACGATCTTGTTATAGTCTGCACTATTACAAATTTTAAAATCGTAAGACCGTAGACCATAGACACGTCGTAGGGCGTCATATGAGCACCGTACGGATACCCTGCGATAATCGAGCGGTCACCGCACAATTTTTTTATGATAATTTGGGAACAAAAATCGTACAGTGATCGTAGGGAGGCCGCAAGGGGTCATGCCTAGTAGGTTACATTTGCCCCGATCATTGTAGGATTTTTCGGTCCGCGATTTCCCTACGATTTTTTAAAAATCAAATGTGATCATGGGCGTAGGTGTTTATAATTCATACGGGCATCGTTCGATTTCTTGTTCTAGCTTTCTTCGATGTCCTGAGTCGGAGATCGTAGGGAAATCAAAGGGTCTTCGCACACTTTAAGTTGAAATCGTACGGAGCCCGTGCGATGGCCGTGAGGAGTCCTTACGATTTCTTGCGGTCTCCTTACGATAGCCGTACGATGTTAGGTGTCCGAACGATTTTAATAAACTTGTGATATAACCGTACAGATGCTGCACAATCACCCTAAAGGTCTACGATTATCTTATTATTTATGTCCCCAAATTATCATAAAACTGTGCGGTGACCGCACGATCATCGCAGGGTTTCCGTAAGGCGCCCGTACGATGATGCTACCTACGTGTCTACGGGCTACGGTCTTACGATTTTTAAAATTTGTATAAGTGCAGACTACTACAAAATCGTAGAGGCTAAGGAGATCGCAGGAAGCCGTAGAATCGTAGGGGCATTGTAGGGTCACCCTGCGGAGACAGCACGAAAATGCAAAAAAAGGCATCGTACGATCATCGCAAGTTAATCGTAGGGCAAATGTAACCTAGGCTTTAACCATGAATGTTCAAGCATTATCTTTTTAACAACTTGAATACACATTGATATTGGACATGATTATTTCAGCCAGGCGTGTGTGCTGTTTTCATTTCTAGTGTGCGCTAACTAGAATGCTTTATAACATTAACTTTCGAGTTATGTTGAAAAATTAAACGCTCTGTGCTCTAATTAGAATGAATACGGTACTTTTGTTTTGAAGTTTTCAGAACAGCTAGGCATAAGCAAACAGTGTATACATGATCAAAGCCACTTTTTGTTTTTGTTGTTTAGTGCTACCCCAGTTTTAGTACATGGTGCTATGTTTTGTTGATTTGCTGTGATATGTATATATTATGATTAATTTATTCATTGATTTACAATAACTTATGAAAATTTGTTTGTTTTGTGATTTAATATCCCACTCAACAATATTTTTCAGTATGGGTATTTTATTGAAATGTTGAAATAAAAGTTTGTGATCCTTTGGAATCAGTGAATACGTTCAGTAGGAGGTAGTATGGGCCATATTGAGCTTCTAAGAGTCTTTATATCTAGTTGTATTAAACTTTGAAAAAAGACAGGTTTTCTCGGCACTCAACTTTTGATTCTGATGGAATCCCTGACTAATTTGCCAGATACACACCAGTTATCCTGAGACAACTGAATGCAATCGATATGGATGACATCAATATCAGGCCCCGAGGTTATAAAACTTATTTATGCTCAGCTCAGGTGAGACCGAAATTTAAATTGTCCATAAATATTGCCATAGCCCAAATGAATTGAAATTTCAGGTCTAAATCACCAAAACTGGCAATTTATCCTGCTAATTAATGTTAAAATGCCAAAAATTGTTGGCATTTTAATATTTATGAGCAGGATAAATTTTAGTCTCAGCTGAGTTGAGCATGAAAAAAGTTTCATAACCTCAAGACCTGGTTGTAAGATGCCAACACCTGTCTGGGAACAACTTATCATGGATCATTCTTATATTTACTGCCTATTGCCACCAATGTCATCTATACTGGTTGTCCGCATCACATTAGTTGTCTCTGGATAACCAGTGTTTGTTTGTATTAAGGTTTAACATCCCAATAAACAAGTTTTCAGTCATTCGGGATGGAGACACCACTACCTTGGTATTAACCAGTTCTCTAGGGAGTTGATGTGTCTTCCTCAAGGCCTTGGGGGGATTGAACACAGGACTTTTCAATGACTTGAAATGGAAGAGATAAACAAAGATACAAATTTTAAAAAAAATCTGTCTTTATTTAAAAGAAATCTGGTATCAAAATGCCATGCATGTCCCATTCACAGAAATGAATGTATTCCACATTTCAAAGTCTGTTTTCTGATATCATTACTCATTAGTTGTTAGGGTTGATCACTCTAAATTGTTGATTCTGTTCAAAACTCTGGAATAAAAAATATGGAGAGACAAGTTTTAGTTAGGGATTTCATGTAAAAATGATGAAGAAAAAAGATATAATTTACTCTTCAGTAATGCCTATGATGCAGACTAATGTAACTGATAGGTATGATAAAATTCCAAACATCACTTGCTCAACCTACAGTACATGCACCTTGGCCTATCTCGATGCCCCTTAGTTTGAAAATGGATTTAATTTATGTTACAGATAAAGGACTTCCCACTTGTTTTGGAAATTTTTTTTTTTTTTTTTTTTATTTATTTTTTTTTTTTTTTTTATTTTTTTTTTTTTATTATTTTTTTATTCAGTTTAACGTCCCTGTCAAGATTATTTCAGCTCATACGATACAGGCCAATCATTAGGAAGGGCAAAAACGGGAGAACCCCGAAAAAAAAAAACACATGGCATGCTTGCAAGCAGAACTTGGCTTGTCTCACATGTGCCCCGTATGAGGCTCGAACCCACATTAGACACAACCGTGAGATGATTTAAATTAGTAAAAATGAGGCCTGCCCCAAAATGTTGCAGTTTTCTGATTCTTTTTTTACCGAGACCTTTCATAAAGTTAACATAAATCATAAATATGTTTAATCTACCTTCACAAAACTCCCACCAGTCATCTGTGCTGTCCCAGTATGCAGTCCTGAGTTGATAAGAGTAGTTCCCCCTGTTGAATCTTCCATCTTGAAGTGCAGGCTGCCATAGGATTTCAAGATGGTTCTCTCCAGATTGTCATAACCAATGTGTTCTGATATCTCGGAGTCGGGAACCGCTACGGTGTAAAGTCTTATCTGGAAAGGTAATTTTAAGTTGACTGAAAACTGAAACCAACTGCCTAACATATGAGACTTTTGTTTAAATGTTTCATTTCTTTTTTTTTCTTTTCATCTGTCTCATTATACATTGAAATTTTGGAGTTTTTATGCCCATTTAATAATAAGAAAACAGCAAATAAAACTGAGATTGGGTAAATTCCCCTCCCCCAATCAAGTTACTCTACATCCTATACAACAAATGTGCAACAGAAACATCGGGACTAAAATATGGAACTGCCTTGAAAATTCTTCCGTATATGAAATTTCAATACTGATGGATAGTATCTGTGACTGCCATAGATTTCCATGTAAATTAACCTGTATAAATTAAGCATGGACTTACTTCATCCAAGGTCCCTTTGAAGTATGTTGTATTCTGTCGTCCAATGTACACAGTTAGATCTTCAGATGCTGCTAAATCAGTCTGCAAAAGAAATTGGCTGTCCTTCACATTACATGAATGAGCCGCATCATGAGAAAAACAGATTTTTGCATATGCGAAAACAAAGGCACTGATCAGCTGTGCAGTTACCGCAGATCAGCTGTGCAGTAACTGCACAGCTGATCAGCGCCTTTGTTTTCGCTATACAGATAGTGCAATTCCTCTACTTCATAAATACGAAATTTCAAGCTTCTAGCCTTCTTCTGTGAATGTACAGGTCAGTTTGTGTCAGAACTGGTTGGAAACCCCGAAGTCCTGTTTTCTCATGGCACGGCTCAAATGTGCCCTTGCAATATACAGATTTGCAGCTATAAAAAATTAAAATTTCTATAGTTTAAGATTTCTATATAAATTTAAAATTTCCATTTGACTTTTTTTAAATTTCAGAAAGTTAAAATAAAGGAGCAAAGTACAATTAACTTACAAAGCAAGAATTAAGAAGCAATGTAACTTACAAAGTTTAGGAAAGGTACATCAGATGTAGTCCCTGCTACTGTTCCATCTACAAATATCGTCAGAGTCTGATCTGAAATATATGAGCTGTATCGTGAGAAAACTTGCCTAGGGGTTTGTCAAGGTCCCTCAAAATTCTAGCTCTATATAAGGGGACAGAAAATGGCTTAAAATTTCTGATTTATAAAGTGCTTGGAGACTGCACTGTAGATATTCAACATACAGTACTTTATTATAACATGCCTCATTATAACACGGATTTCATTATAACACGACCATGTCTTGGCTCCCAAAGTGGCAACTTTCCTATATTGCTCTTGTAGATAACCTCATTATAACAATTTTACTTATAACACGGTTCTATGGACCCCAAAGATAGCGTTAAAATGAGGATGTACTGTAACATCTCTCCTCTGTCTAAAACATGCAGTGTCAATATTTTGCCAATATCATATAGAAGTTTGGTCAAAAAGTTCATTTAGTGCAAATCCAGAAAAGGTAGCTGCTACGAGCTATCATTTATCCATTTCTTTCAAGCAAGAAAATAGCACGCCGGTATGTACAATATATTAAATTATTAAGTTCACATACCAGTTACACTGTGTCGGAATATAACATTGTACCACTGATCTGCGTCCAGTGAACCTCCCTCCACGCTAATATCACCATAGTAACCAACAATTTTCCCGCTTTCTACAGACAGGCATAAAGTCTTGTTATCGGTACAGAAAATTGGGTAAGGTCCACTTGTTGAGCCGGAATCCAGTGACAGCCATAGTTCCAAGGTAAAGCTGAAAAATATAAATTGAACCTTCACATGGGAAAACCAACAATTTGCATATGCAAAAACAAAGACGCAGATCAGCTGTGCAGTAACTGCACAGCTGATCAGTGCCTTTGTTTTTCACCATACAGATAGTACAATTCCTCTTCTACTTATGTACAAAGTTTCAAGCTTCTAGCTTTATTCCATGACTGTACAGCCTGGTTTGTGTCGGACCTGGTCGGAAACCTAAATTGTTGGTTTTCTCATGCACAAGCTCAATTGTAAAATGTCTACTTGTAAAATTTCATTTTAGTACAATTTAATCTCATAACATGAAATACAACATCAACAAGCCTTACTCTAATTTATCCTATATGCGTAATATGTTGTGGCTTGTGAGGTCATGATGAAAGGTCACTGAAAGCGTGTTTAATTTACAAAACACTGCACTTGATGCAAAAACCAATTATCTATAACTTAACAGTCATGTATTCTCGTGTAAGTTTGTGTTTTGTGTTGTTGTTTAGCGCCCCAGTCAACACTTTTCCGGATGTCTGGATGGAGCCAATGCTATCTAGTAAATCAGTCAATTATTTGGAAAACAAATGTGTCTTGCTCAAGGACACAATCCAGTATAGGTAGATTTCCAACACAGAAACTCGTTGGGATCTAACACGTTACCTCTAGGCCTTGCCACTACCCTATTCACTAGGACTTACCTTCCATCCATTTTCAAAGCCAGCACATCATCCAACTTAACAAAGTCATCCTTCCCATCTAGGTACAGTACATGGTTCTCATGTGTCAGGTAGTGAACAGAAAGGCAAACGTAAAGCTGAACTCATATGCCTCGTCACGAGAAAACCGGTCTTCGGGTTTCCGACCAGGTCCGACACAAACCGGCCTGTACAAACTCAGAATTAGGTTTATAGAAGCTTTAAATTTTGGCTATAAGTAGAAGAGGAGTTGTACTATCTGTGAAGCGAAAACAAAGACACTGATCAACTGCACAGCTGATCTGTGCCTTTGTTTTTTTGCATTGGCGAAAATCTGGTTTTCTCATGATGCTGTTCATATATCACACACCGCTATAGCTAAAAAGCTAGATTTATAAATAAATTACCTTTCATCCATTTTCAAAGTCACAACATCGTCCAACTGAACAAAGTCATCTTTGCCATCCAAATACAGTCCATGATTCTCATGTGCAAGGCAGTGAACCTGTAGGAAGGACCATATCATTGGGAACTGGCCGAATTGGAATACCCCGACCCTGCCGCCGCGGATTGTGGAATCGTGGACAGAACCATCAACCATCAGTGTGGTGCCTTGATAAATCTGTAGACTGAAAATGGATTGTGTCATGATAATAATTTGCTTTTTGCAAGTGTACAAACAAACAGATCAACTATGCAGACATAATTTAGTATCTAGGCCTTCCATTTCAAATAATTGAACAATACTGGCTCAATAAGAAATATCAATCCTTTACTGTCCATTGCTGTACATAAACTTTGATTTCTGACCTAATGCATAGATCTAGATCTGAAGACTGAGGAGACATGATTTACCTTGGATGGGTGTCAAAATCAAATTTTGTTCAGTCTTGGCTCAAAAATTGGATTTGTGCATGAACTTTGACAAAGGTCACGGGTGGATCCAAGATTTCTGGATGGGGGGGTTCAACCCCTCTAAGGGGTTTTCGTTTCCCACATTTTACATGAATTGTCTTAAATTTCCCAAAGATATTGCAATAATATGGTCCAAAAGGGGGCTCTAGGGAACCCCCTGAATCCCCTCTAAATCCACAACTGGAAGTAATCTTACCTAATATACCCTGTAGAAGGCCTGTGAGTCAGATACCATCTGTATGACTTGTTTGGCTCCCAGCCTTGAAGGTCAGGGTCTTGCCACAATAGTTTAGTGAGGCCAGAAGTGTCATAACTATGCCATATTGCATCTGTTAGTGTGGCACTAGGACCAACACTTGAGTCAACCAGCTGTAAGAAGGAAAATCATTATAGTTTAGTGAGACCAGACTGCATCTGTTAGGGTGGCACTAGGACCAACACCTAAGTCAACCAGCTGTAAGAATAGACTTTAATAATAATAGACTTTATTTCATGAGGGTAACACAATTAGTACAAAACTAATCTCCCTTGCGGCCCTCAATTATTTACAAATATTAACAGTTGTACAGATACATAAAAAATTGAAATTCTCACACATAAATTGAAACTCTCACACATCTCTACCAACAAACAAAATTACACAAAATTGGTCAAACAACGTCGTGACTTATTCTTCAGCAATAAACAAAAGTCACCTACGTGTTTGACCAATAGTGAAAATGATAAAATACAATGTGAAAAAAGAAGTAAATGTACAAATATTACACATGCATTCAAACAAACATGAGGAGCACAAATGAATGACAAAAACTAAAAACAAGTGAAATGTATGAATAAAAGGCAAAAAGAATGATAAACAAATTATAAACACAAACATAATATGAATGGACCAATATACATTAATTAACCATCATCCATTTAATACATCTAGAATGGAAAGATTCGACAGAAGGAGCATTTTTTACACTGGTTTGGAGACAACTCCAAATAACTGGGCCTGAAAAAGCTAAACTGCCTTTGTATAATTCAGTATTTGGTTTTGGTAGCAAGAAGTTGTTTGCAGTCATAGATCTTAATACATGTGAATCATTGACATTAACATTAGCTTGTCGTTTGGTAAACATTTCACTGATATATTCAGGGGTTAAATTGTTGGAAACTTTATACATAAATTTTGCTTTTCTGAAAAATACTCTTTCTGTCACAGTCATAATTTTTATTTCATTCATAGACTGATGAATATTTTCTACATTATTGTCCAAAATTACTCTACAAGCTCTCCTTTGAAGTCTTTCAATTTGCATTAAATTGTTTTTACATGTACTTCCCCAAACAATATTTGCATAGTCAAGATGAGGTTGAATATAACTTTTGTAATACATCAGTCTATGTTCTTTAGATAAATAACGCTTTATTTTAGAAAGCAGCCAAATGTTTGTTGACATTTTCCTTGTAACTTTTCTAACATGTTCCCCCCATAATAGATTATTATCAATTTCTACTCCTAATACTTTTTCTTTCTGTACATTTGATAATTTAATATCATTAAGTAATATTTGAATATTGTCATCAATATTCCTTCTTCTTTGCCTTGTAGTAATCAACATTGCTTTTGTCTTGTCAATATTAATTACCATTCCATTTTTCCTACACCATGAGGCTATTTCTAAAACAGCTTTCTGCAATTTTCTTTCTATCTCTTCCTTTGACCTACTAATTTCATAAACAGTCGCGTCATCAGCATAAAGATCAATCAATGCATTAGTGTGTAAAGGAAGATCGTTAATAAAAAGCAGAAACAAAAGTGGCCCTAAAATAGATCCTTGGGGCACCCCATGTATAACAGACTTTTTGGCTGACATCATGTTCTTGAAAGATACCTTTTGTGTTCTATCTGATAAATAGGACCTAAACCAATTCAGACAAGTGTGATTTAATTTGTATAATTCTAGTTTCTTAAGCAAAATCTCATGATCTACTAAGTCAAAAGCTTTACGAAAATCTACCAATACTACTCCCACTAATTCACCCCTGTCCAGTGCCTTGAGCCATTTATCAACCATATAGAGTAAAGCTGTCTCACAAGAATGTTTTGGTCTGAAACCTGACTGTGTACTATACAGTAATTTGTACTGCTCAAGAAAGGCTAACAAAGACTCATGTACATGTTTTTCAAACAGCTTGGAGAGAACAGGAAGTATGGAAATTGGTCTAAAATTGTTAAGGTCATTGGTAGGCCCTCCTTTATGCAAGGGTTTGACCTTTGCCTCTTTCCATTTGTCAGGAAAGGACCCTCTTCTTATGCTCAGGTTACATATAAATGCCAAACTTTCAGCAATGAAAGGTGATGCCAATTTCAAAAGTCTTGGACCTATTTCATCAGTCCCTGTAGACTTCTTTACATCTAAATCCTTTAGGTATTTTAGAACTTTATCCGTGGTTATGAAAGGTATGTCAAAGGAAACATCTTCAGGAATCCTTTCATTGCAATAATCCCTAAGTTTATCATGATTAGATTCTTCAATGGGTTCCTTTATATTTTCAGCCACATTTACAAAAAAATTATTAAATGCATTTGCCATGTCTTCTGGCTCATCAATTTCTTGTTCGCCAATTTTTACTGAGTTTGTGCAGTTTGATGAGTCAGACTTTTGCTTGCCTGCACCAAGCTCACTAAAAATTTTCCAAATTGTAGTGGGTTGATTTTTTCCCTCTTCTATCAATTTTTCATAATTGTTCTTTTTAGCTTTCTTGATGAGATTAACTACATTATTTCTCCACACTCTGTATTGGGTCATGTCTCCTATTGCTTTGTAATGATCTCTTGTTTTTATGCTGTCAATAATTTCAGGTGTTAGCCAATCTGGCTGTTTGACATTCTTAACTCTGTGTTGCTTTAACGGCACATGCTTATCAATAATGTCAGAAAATAAAGAATACCAGGTATCAAGAGCATCATCAACAGTATCGAATACCTTAATAACATCCCAAGGAACAGAATTTAAATCTTCATTAAATTTCGAAACATCAAAATTTTTAAATGATCTATACCTAATTGTGTTATGACATGATTTAGGAGCATGGCTGTTTACTTTCCTTGTTAAGAAAATAGGATAATGGTCACTTAACCCTATTTTAGGGACATCTAGAAACTGTATATTTTCTGAAAAATTTGAGTAAACATGATCTAACAGAGTTGCACTGGCATTTGGAACGACACGGGTGGGCTCATTTACATGTTGGGTTAATCCAAGTGAAATAATATAGTCAAGCCATTGATTCTTAATTTGGGGATTTAACAAATCTCTATTAAAATCGCCTAGCAAGAAAATTTCTTTATCTTCAGCAATTGCTGTTTCAATCTGCTCATCAAATGTATCATTCCAAGATATATTTGAAACAGGGTTCCTGTAAAAATGCCCAACTAGAAAAGACTTACTACTTTTGGGATAAATTTCAATCCAAATACTTTCAAAAAGCTCGTTTTCCAAGTCCTTTCTACGAGAAAAGGAAACATCACTTCTAACATACACAATAAGTCCTCCAGATCCTTGCTTTTTGTCTTTTCGTACACACTGAAAGTTTTGAATGTTTATAAAAGAATCTGGTATGTCATCGCCAAGCTTACTCTCACTCACACCTAAAACACTAATGTTATTTTCTTTGGAATGCAACATAATTTTAATTTGATCTATTTTCTGTCCTGCACGAATACCTCTTATATTAAGATGACCTATACGCATTCCTTTACCTCTTAATCTTAAATTCATTATATTGTTACGGGCCGGCAAGGGAGGCACATTATCATCATGCACAGAATCACATATGGTTGAAACATTATATAGACTGTCAGAACATGAGTCACTTTCAACTAAAGTATTTTTTTCATATGTATTATTCTTACAGTTTGTTGAATTAGTACTTGTAGTATTGTTCATTTCTGATTTGTTCAAAGTCTGTATGCTGCTATTCAAGGAACTGACTACATCTTCAGCCTGTTCAAAGACACACTCACAGGAGTATTTATTACAGTCACTGCAAATAGATTGAAGTAGTGAATAAGCATTTAAGGATTCAAACTCAGAGGCGTCATTGCCTAGTCCCTATGTGCTTGGACATTTTGACTGTTTATGTCCTAATAGTCCACACAAATGACACTTTATCTGTGTTTTGTGCTTGCATTCAAATGTTGCGTGGTTGGTTTCTCCACATTTGGCACAGCTACGGTTGGTAGATCTTCTTCCCCCTGTTGACTGTTGTGTCTGTACTTGTGATCTTTGTGCTCTTAGCCCTCTATTCCGTTGATCATGATTACGCTGTCCTCTTTGGGTACCCAGTGGTCTTCCATACACACATTTTTGGAAATCATGCACCAAGCTAATAGTGTCAGATGACTTTTCAATGCTGTCTAGTAGCCGGCGTATCCCTGCCGGTGACAAGTGAATTCTGTCCTTGCCATAGTATCTGTAGACAGGATTTCCATCAGTGTCACAAAAATATTGTTCCATGTCTACAATACTGGTCTTATGCTCCACGCTAAGTGTCTTGATTATGTCGTTGAAGTCTGTGACATCACAGTCTTGACGGGGACACGCTGTACACAGCACAATCGAGCAATCAGGATTAGCATTCTTGATGAGCTGGATCAGTTGGTCATATTTGTCCTCTGCCCATTCAATGTCAGAGCCATTGGACACATCATTTCCTCCTACTGATATGATGACAGTATCAAAGTTCTTTAAGTTGTACACAGATAACTGATCAGTGACAGTTTCAACGGTACCACCCGAAATCCCATTACAATGCACATATGTCTTAAGTCCTTTAGGATTGATTCCCTTTATTATGGAGTCACCAATAATAAGAGTTTTAGCTTTGGCTTGCTTCTTGCTCTTTTCTTTTGAGTTAGTTTGTTGATTTTTTCCACTGAGTCTTTTTGGTTGTGGTGTGGACTTGGGCAATGATGGAGTTTGGGCATTGTTTTGATTTTGTCTTCTATTTTGGTTTACACTATGTCTGCCTGCTGAACCACTTTCCATGGAAGATACTGATATTGTCCTTGCCCTTACAGGAGATGGAGGTGGTGGAGCTTGGTTTTCTCCAGTACTGGCCTTCTTCCCATGTGGTCTCTCCTGTAGCTTTACTACCTCTTCAGTCAGGCTTGTCAGCTGTTCTTGCAGGGTGGTAATCATCTTGGAATGATATGCTAACAATTCCAAGATTACAGCAATCTGGCCCTCCATGGGGGTTCCTTGATGTTTGGATGTCTCTGTTGGTGGTACTGCTGGTCCAGAAGTTGTGCTTGGCCTGGTAACCATGGGGGTGCTAGTCATCTGTGGGTTGGAACTGGTGTTGATTATACTGTTCTGTAAGTCAACACTGAAGTTCTGCAGGAATCTTCCAAACAATGTAGCAGAAATTCTCTTAAAAGTTATGTCCTTCCAGAGTTTGTGTCCAGGGCCCGAAATTTCAATTGCCTTTTCTGCCTCAATCACTTTAATTGACACTTTCCTGCCTTGAATGTGAGATGTCACTGTGAAAGTGTTTTCAATCTTCCATGATGAACAGTCAAATTCATTCTCTAGCATACCCATAAAGTCCTTGAATAAGACAGGAATGCTGAATTTGATGACAACTTTCTGTTGAGAAAGTGAAACATGGTATAAATGGCCTTCAACTCTGTCAACAATAGAATTGTCCACTTCAAATGATGAAATTCCTGTAGATGGATCAGATGAAGAATTTCCATTCATGGCATGTGATTCTTCCATTGAGCTGAATACACTATCACTGATTGATTCTGATCCCATTTTGAAGGTTTAAATTTCAAACACAGACTGAGAAATTTTCTAACACTTAATTACTGGTAATCACACAGAGATTTATCACTTTCTTATATTCCACATTCAGAATAAAAGAATCACACTAATTTTTCACTTTCTATATATTCCAAATCTAGAATAACAAAATTTCACATTTATTTCACTTTATATATATATATATATATTCCACTTTTAGAATAACATTATCACATTATTCACATTATTCCATATTGAAACCTATCATTAAATTCCTTATAACAGAATATATGGTAAATCCAGGTAAAATTATCAGAGCTCTGTAGAACACATGTTGACTCCTTGAATGCTTATCAAACTATGGATAATAATAGTTTAGTGAGGCCAGAAGTGTCATAACCATGCCATGTTGCATCTGTTAGGGTGGCACTAGGACCAACACTTGAGTCAACCAGCTGTAAGATAGAAAATTATAGTTTATTGAAGCCAGAAGTGTCATAACTATGCCATACTGCATCTGTTCGGGTGGCACTAGGACCAACACTTGAGTCAACCAGCTGTAAGAAGGAAAATCACAATAGTTTAGTGAGGCCAGACGTATCATAACTATGCCAAATTGCATCTGTTAGGGTTGCATTAGGACCAACACTTGAGTCCACAAGCTGTAAGAAGCATTAGGAAACTAGAAATAAGTGTTTGTAAAACACTATGCCCCCAATTGTATGCTTGCCTCTAACCTGCACAGTTTATATGATTCATTTATTTCATTATTTTTTTTTAATGAAAATCTTGTAAGCAAACAGAGTTGACATGGGCACAAATAGCAAACTTGAGGACTAACAGTGATAACAGATGCACACTTAAAAATGGATTTAAAATTTCACAATTCCGTTATTCTGTCAAAAATTGACAAAAAGTACTCAAAAATTGATCAGGTGATCTTCTTCTCCACCCCAATCAGCATACCAAGTATGAAGGCTCTAGCAAAAATACTTTTTGAGATATCTTGCACACAAGATTTTCAAATTTTGTTTTCAAAGGGACATAACTAAAAAAAGGGGCATGACTTGGGCATGAAAAAAAATACGAGTCAACTATTTTCTCATGAGGAATCTGTAAATGAAATTTCAAAATCCTAGCATCCACCGTTTAAATGTTTCAAATTTCACCGAAAAGTGAAAAAATCAATCGAAAATTCAAATTTCCATAATTTTGTCAAAATGTGAGTTGAAGTTCCCAAAAGTTAATCAGGTGATCTACTTCTCAGCACCAATCAGTATACCAAATATGAAGGCTCTAGCTCAAATACTTTTTGAGATATCTTGCACACAAGATTTCCAAATTTTGTTTTCAAAGGGACATAACTCAGTAAAGGGGCATAACTTGGACATGAAAAAAAATATGGGTCAACTTTTTTTTCATGAGGAATCTTTATATGATATTTCAAAATCCTAGCATTCACTGTTTAAAAGTTTCAAATTTCACCGAAAAGTGGAAAAAATGCTCAAAATTTCAAAATTCTGTAATTTTGTCAAAATTTTGGGTAAAGTTCTCAAAAGTTAATCAGGTGATCTACTCCTCAGCCCCAAACAGTATACCAAATATGAAGGCCATAGCTCAAATACTTTATGAGATATCTTGCACACAAGATTTTCAAATTTTGTTTTCAAAGGGACATAACTCAGAAAAGGGGCATAACTTGGACATGAAAAAAATACGGGTCAACTATTTTTTCTAGAGGAATGTGCATATAAAATTTCAAAACCCTAGCATTCACCGTTCAAAAGTTAACAGACGCACGGACAGACAGACAGACAGACAGACAAGCCGAAAGCAATATGCCCTTCCAACTTTTTCAAAGTTGGGGGCATAAACATGTCCGTGAAAAGTATAACTGGGTTTTGCAGGGGTTACCTATTTTTCTTATTTTTGCTCCAAAACATAGATTGTGGGTACTCGTTAGAACTGCCTCGGCGAGGCGGTTCTAACATGTATCCACAATCTATGTTTTGAGCAAAATTTAAATAATCTCTGTATACACTGAAAAAAAGTTATAAGAGGCCACTTTTCAAACTCATTTTTTGTTTCTAAGCTATGTTCAAAATTGCACGATATTTTGCCAAAAGACGTGTCTTTCAAGTAAGTAAAGTTCCAAAGTGTTAAGAAATAATTTCCTTTTACTAAAGGCGTTTTTGGAGTAAAAATGCAAAAATCAATGTTTTTAAATAAAAAATTGGATACAGCACACCATTTATTGAAATTAGGAACGGGTGTCATCAAAGGGGTCGTTACGACTCGGAAAAACATCAAACATTCAAATTTTCTCTACTGGTAGAATTTTTATGCATTTTTAAAAATCGCCAATTTTGAGATGTTTTGGAAAATTCATAAATGTGCCTCTTAAACATGTTGACCCCTGTTAAATTCACTTGATGAGGCCTGGAAATGAGAGATATAACTCGACTGAACTGTTTTAGACCATTTTCGAGGACCAACAGGTCAAGGCTGCCGCACACTTCCGGTTTCAATGCCAATTTTTAACGAACAAAATAACAAAATTTGTGGACGATTTTTTTATTTTTCAAAGTTTATCAGAGTCTAGTATTTGACCTAAATAATCGCTGAAAATTTCAATGCCGTGTTGCTGATAATAACGCAACTGGAGAAGAACAAAGTTGGTATGCAAATTGCATACAAAAGCTGAATTCCTGTTATTCAGGTTGTTGTCTTCTTGCATGTACAAAACAGAAACGAAGATTCTTATTGCAGCAAAACTTTTGACTTAATTTTATCTTGCATCATGGCAGTCAGTAGCACTTTCAAATAAATTAAAATGTAAAAACACAACGTCATAATATGACATTTAATTTGATGTTAATAAAGTGTGACTTTTTGAAATAGGGTACCTTTACATGCTTCGTCTGTGTGAGAAGTATCAAGCATTTTGGAATGCAGAAACTCACAGAGCCACTGTTAGACATTGGTTTATTCATATGATTATGAATTTTAATTGATCATATTTTACTTTCTGAACTAGAAGAGAAAATATGAGGTGGCCTCTTATAACTTTTTTTCAGTGTATTGCATGGGCATGTTTTCGTAATGGATAAATTATTATAGTTTAGTAAGGCCAGAACCCTGTAAACCAACTGTTTTTAATGGCTATTAAATTTTGTGATTTGCTTTTCATGAGTATTTTCAAGGCAGTTTATTTTTGCAAACTGCAGAAATGGCCTAATATTTAGTAAAACTTTATAAAATTAGTCAGGTAAAAAATATTCTAATGTCAAACATGGCAAAATGAGGGTTAGTCGATAAAAAACAAAAACTATGTTAAAGGTAAACTTAATTGTCATTTTTATAGAAACCAGAGTACAAGAATGTTTGACAAAGTAAACTGTCAAAAGCCAAGACATTGCATCGCCAGCAATATAAAGGTAAAAGGCTTCATAGACACTCTGTATCTTGCATCTTTTGAGCAAAGTGGTAACAGGATATATGTTGCAAGAAGCTTTTTGGCAAGGTAGTCTCAACAAATTTGATCAATAAGCAAAATAAAGTGTAAACAACTCTTCTTTGTGCTAAGCAGACATGGTCTTAAGTCATACCTTAAGCTGGACTCCTTTTATCCCCGCCCGGTACTGTGTGGCCCCATCATAGTTTTCATGCTCTCCGATCCACTTGACTAGATAGAATTTTCTGTTGTTGACATAGCCGAATACAAATCCAATATAGCCAGTGGCAGTGTCATCTGTCACAAACCATGTGCCCTTGTATACTATTGCCCCATATGTCTGTTCACCTATGAAATACACAACCATTTTTTTGTCCGCTTGTTTTACTGATTTTCATCCATAGTCAACAGCTATGGTCATGTCAGGACTGTCAGTTATCCTAATCACACTTAACCTGGACAAGCCTCCCATCACTTGGCATCAACTGAAAACTTCTTTTTTAATGAATTAATGAAGAATGGCTGAAGAAATAATCCCATGACCAAATCTTCACGAAAAGAAATGTGCTGTACAGAATGTGTCGGTCAACCTCAAGTCAAGTATTCTGCCCTGTTTATCTGATATCATTACAAAAACTTGCCCCATGCATTGAATAAACAGATATTTTTGAGCTTTAAAAATTGAAAATTTTCAGCTGAAAAATTTTGATTTTTTTCTTATTTTTGCTCAAAACATAGATTGTGGGTACACGTTAGAACCGCCTCGGCGAGGCGGTTCTAACGAGTACCCACAATTTATGTTTTGGAGCAAAAATAAGAAAACTAGGTATACCCCTGCAAACCCCAATTTGCTATATAAAAGTGGGGTTTAAGGGGGTATATATTGCACGGACATGTTTTCCTGATGTTCTGCCCTGTTTATCTGATATGGTGTATGGAGAATGTAACTTGATTGGTTGTAAGCCTGATTCATGACTTCTGTTCCTTAATTCAGTCCTAATTTATTTTTTCTTGCACAGTGAATTGTCAAGTTTAAAGTATTCAACTACAAATACAGTGTGCCAATATTTTATATGTAACCTGCCTTACCTATAAACATAGTGGGCATGTCTGTATATGCCGTCTGCATCACTTCTCCTCCATTATCTTTTATCCGCCATTTTGGTTCTGTTGTGCTCAGAGTTGGATTCAAATTAACGGTAAAATAACTAGCAAACGATGTCGCTGATATGTCTGGATTATACGGACAAGTGTCATTTTTATCTTCGATGCCATCCCCGTCTGCGTCAATCTCACAAAGGTCGCCAACCCCGTTGCCATCAGCATCTTCTTGGTTACTGTTGCTTAGGTACACACAATTGTCTTGGGAGTCTAGCACCCCATCATTATCAGTGTCGTCATCACATACATCACCTAAAATATAAACATTATGCATCAGTCATTTGTAATCCCACAGTCCCTTAGAAGATCAGAAACCTGGCTGGGCTTTTACTTTTGTACAGTCCCAGCGATGCAAGGGTATACTCCGTGTTGTGTTATATATACCCGAAAGCAAGTACAGCCATTAAATGTAAACATAGACTGTACTGTAAAACTGCTGCAACTGTTTAGCAAGTACCCTCTATTCCCCAGGACTGTGGGTGTGACTATAGCATTATGTTAAAAAGGTTGAACATTTAATTTTGCTTAAAATAAACAGAAAATTCATGGAATAAAGATGTTGCTGAAGGTGCAGATGTTGGCGTAGTTGGTCATAAACTTGGTGATGAAACTGAGGAAAACTTAAAATCTTAGACTAGGCTCCACTACTCCACCACATCACGACACTTCAATGTGCAGCTGCGATTAAACCAAGGTCGCAGTAGCGGCAAAGTAGTGTTTTACCACTGCATTATCCAGAACCCAACATTAAAGGCCTGCTTTAGATGCTTTTATTACTTTTATTTATAGTTTATCCAAGAGTTTATCTAAAAACAACCATACCTTTCCCATCTTGATCAATGTCGGACTGGTCACCATTAGCATGAGAAGGACAATTATCTAAGAAATCTAAGATACTGTCTCCATCCCTGTGAAAACAAAACGTTTATTACTGAACATACTGTCTAATGTACAGTGTCTGTCAACTGATAATCAAGTTTTCACATCTTTATCAATGTCGGACTGGTCGCCATTAGCATGAGAAGGACAACTAATGAGGAAATATAGGATACTGTCACCATCTCTGCTAATATTTAATGGTCTTAAGTCAACATAGTGCACCATGGTGTAACAATGATAATCATGTTTTGCAAAATTATTTTATCATTATTATGTCAACAAAATTATTACAAAGTATGAAAGGAAAATAAATCCACTAATTAATACCACAGAATTATCTTGATTACTCCCCCCTGGGATGTCACAAACATCTCCAACTCCACTCTGTCAGTAAGACTAACACTGACAAAACTGACACAAAATGTTAGAAGGGAGGTAATCCACTATCTCATACCATCCATAACAACTTACTCATCTTGATTACTTCCCCCTGGTATGTCACAGGCGTCTCCTACTCCATTTTGATCTGTGTCGGTCTGGTCGGTATGACCAACGTCGGCACAATTGTCGCAGGCATTGCCGACTCCATCTCCGTCTGAGTCAGACTGGTCGGCATTGGAAACTGTCCGACAATTGTCACTACTGTCCAGTATTCCTGCAAGTAAAGGCTCTAGCCATTGTATCTTCGAGCTATGCCACAAGATACTGAAATCTGACTTTGGAGTTTTAGTCCAGGTCAGACATAAATCAGGGCCCAGTTGTTCAGAATTTACGACATCGTTAGTTAACAATTCGTCAAAATTTCAAACATGAATATTACAAATACACCGTTATTTTTTGTTGATAAAATGTACAAAAAATAACAGTGTACATGCAAAGGATTCTCACATTTTATCAACAAAAAATAACTGTATTTGCTTACGTAGTCGGCATTTACTTAACAAGTTAAGGCCTAAAAGATGACGTTAAGTTAACGAAGTTTTGAACAACCGGCCCCAGATTTTTTACTAGAGATTAGATGACTATTGGCTTAAAATTTCTGATTTAGGAATTCAAGGGAATGTACTCCCAGTGTCACAATTGACAGACAGCATACTGAGCTTCCTTTGAAATATGTGATTCTCGATAATGTTCAGCTTGTTTGGTAAATGCTCGGGACTTCAGACAGGAGCTCTGGCCATGTGAGCTCTTTTCTTGATAACACTAAATTGCCAATTAAAGTACTATATCCCCAATCTGACACATATGTTGGTAAGACAACATATCTTTTTTTTTGCTTACATGTTCTTGTTTTTTTTGTTTTTTTGTTTTTTTTTTGTTGTTTTTTTTTTGTTGTTTTTTTTTGTTTGTTTGTTTTTTGCGCTACCAATCTGGTCTTGAAATGAAGGCACTAGTATTTTAGTTTATACTTTAAAGTCCAATTCGCATGCGCCAAAAATACATGCGTGTCAATATACTCCGGTGAGCAAATTTTACTCGGGGGTAAGCAAATGGTGCATGCGAACGCAAATACACACCGGAGTATATTAATGTACTGGTAAATTTACTCCTGGGTCTGACCAGATGCAAATTGTATTTTTACAAATACACACATGTAAATTTACTATTATGTCCCATGCGAACCCAAAGTACAATTTACCCATTAGTATTTTTATTTCAAGTCAATAAGGCAAAGCCATCTGACTATAAAGTAATACATTACACCTACCATCATTATCATCATCATCATCGCAATCATCACCGATTCCATCCCCATCTGAGTCCACCTGGTCGGGATTAGAGATACTCGGACAGTTGTCACATGCATCCCCTACTCCATCGCCATCGCTATCTGTCTGATCCCAGTTGGCAACAAATTGACAATTATCCTAAAACAATGGATGAAAAATGGCCATAATATGTCAGTGATTTTACGAGGGGCATTACAGACTAAAGAAATGAAATTTTATCATTGACAAATTATGGCAAACCATTTTTGTTGCATGTTATGCAGAAAGAAAATTTCATTTAGAAATAAATTTTTTGTATCTATCTATTAAATTATTGCTGCAGAAACCTGTTCATGTGGCTGTGTTAATTTTTTACAGCCCATTCAACAACTAAGGTCATATAGAGATGTGACCTCAGTTTAAAGTGTCTGGAAGACGAGCAGCTTGGGTCCAAATTTACTACCCCTGGTTTACAAGGAGAATTACTTTAACACTATGTCAAGGAAGCTTCTAAATTTTTTTTCTCACATCTATTTTGACATAGGCAAACATCATAGCCACAGATGTGAGCCCCAGATGTGATGCCGCAGAACGCGGCATCCCATCTGGGGCTATGATGTTTGCACAGAGAAATTTCATCGAAAATGAGATGAAAAAAATCACTCCTAAGACCCCTACAAATGAAAGTGGACTCCCCCAATTGATAATGATGGGAGAATCCATTCGTCAAATATGGGTTAATTTTTTGTTTGGAGTCTTATTTTGCCATAATTTCTTCTCAAGAAAGAGTCCTTACTTCAACATCATATTTGCCATCTTGATCATCATCATCATCACAATTATCCCCGGAGTAGTCCCCATCGGTGTCCTCCTGGTTGCTATTGGATACCGTGGGGCAGTTGTCCTTGGCGCAACCCCAGCTGGTGCACGACAACGCTTTGTCGGGCAGGCCGTCATTGTCAGAGTCCAGTCCACATGAGTCTCCATCCCCAGCATAACCTGGCTTGCACTGAAATTTTGTATGATGAAAATTAAATTCAAAATTTTCTTTTTACGATTATTTGCTGTTTTATATCAGTTTTGGTTATTTTTTAACATAAATGTATATACTTTTATTGTGTTGTCTCATGTCGCTACAGATGCATGCACTTAAAATATCAACAAACTGCAATCGCCTACCTTGCCCTAGCTACAGAACTACAATCATGATGATTTTGATTGGTAACTGATAGTCCCCTCTGTCACAATGTAGGCAGCCATCCAATCAATTATTTGAGGCTTATTTTCACTTAAGATGGCAAAATTGAGTAGAAGCAATTTGTTGTCATAAACATATAAATTGATGTATGCCTGAAGCCATAGGGGCGGATGCCATGTCCAGAATTGCCTATTAAGGTCAAAAATTAGGTCAAAGTTCAATGAGTGCAAAAGTTAAGAAACGTTATCACAGCTGAATATACAAGTATAATCATGGCCAAACTTAGTGATTTGAATGCTGAGGTTTGGTATACTAGGGCTAAATAATAAACTAAGGGGTTGTATATGAAACTTTATCAAGCATGTTTGTCTGAACCAGGGTATTAAAGGTCAAAAGGTCAATAAGTGCAATTTAGCAACCTTTTCAGATAAATACACCAATGTTCATTAGAATGATGGAAAATTGTTGGCTTAAACTCCTTTTATGGATGAATTTATATTAAATTTATTGAATAGATAGCTCAGTCTCAGACATTTTTTTTTTAAAATTGCATTTACCATTGTCATAACAACACATTTGCTAAAATGTTAAACTTCTTTTAAATAGTTCTCAATGAACCCAAGATTGCAGTACAATAACGTCTATAGAAATACTTTAACAGAAATAAATTCACATGGATATTCTGATTTATAGTCCAGATGCAGGTTGACATTCATAGGCAATTCAAGATGACCGCCAAATTACAAGATGGCTGCCAAAATATGGTTTTTTGATAGAAATTCATGCATATGTGTGATAAAATCTAAACATATGGCATTTAAAGTGGAGAATACATGAAACTAATATTTAGATAAGTTTGAAACAAGAAGAAATTAAAAAAATATATATGGCCTGAAAAATCCAAGATGGCTATATTAAACAAGAGGACCAATGGCCTTGTAGCTCACCTGAGAAATTTGCTCATTGTAAGCTTAAAGGTCAGATGATGATACCCTGGTGCCCTGAGTTCTGATCTGACCTGGCCCAAAACATAATGCAACCTTCCCCTACCTCATTGATGCTTTAGTGTTTATTTGATCGTGATAGGCCCAGCTGTCTTAAATATATTAATATTTAAAAGTGTTAACGGATGGACGGACGCCGGCTTGAGCACCATCCTTTAAGCTCATCTTGTGAGCCTTCAGCTAGCTGTGCATTTTAGTAAACACAAATAAACACACTGGCATGAATTCACATTTATATAATTGTTATCTGCATTTCACCGACACTGAAGGTTTTAAATTTATGTACACATTATGGAAGGCGCGGATATTGGCGTTATATGGTCAGCCGAGGTGGAGGAAACAGGAGAATCTGGGAAAACCACCAATCTAAGATGGGCGACTACTACCCTGCCACATCCCTTGATCCGCGCAAACGAGACATGGACTGTTTTGAAGGTATTAGATAGGGTTTACGGGCAGGGATATGGTAGGATAGGCTAAGATTGGGTAAGCTAGGATAGGGCAAAGTATGAATGGTATGTGGTATGGGTTTTAAAACTGTTTGTATTTATAGAGACTTCCAAAGGTAATATGGGGATGGTGAAGGTTTGGTTTGGTTATGCTTTGATGGAACCAGGCAATATTTTTCAGCCATGTTGTAATAAAGCCACAACTTTTTGTTATGAGCTAGGATTTTAAAGTGTCTTGATCGCTCTGGTACACTACTACCATGCTACCACACTCCCCTGGTGTATTGTAGATTAAGGAACAGTGGGTTGGTACATTGTAACAGGTGAAAAAGTTACTGTTTTTACCGTTTGCCTCGAGTGGACGTAATTAGCCAACACTCTACTACATGGCTGTGAAGCAACTTTTACAGCAAACCAGTACAAATGTGCATTTTGCCTAAGACCACTGCATAATATAGTCCACTCCCATTTCAGATCCGTCAGCGAATCTCTACTTTACCATGTTTAAATCTTTCGATATTGTATTCGACTGGACATTCTCTGATCTATTTGGTTGATCATTTAACATTAATCACCTAATGTAACAGGTCAACTTTTGCCTATGATTAAAATTAGAGATAGGCGGGGTACAACAGGGGTGGGTGTGGATGTTAAAGATAAGACTTGCATCTTCTAGTAACTATGTACAAAAAACTTTTGGGCTTAGTTTTGTAGTATTTGGGGGTATTGGGTTTGTGAACAAGTTAATGTTTTTGGTTAAACTTTTGTGTGTTTACCTGTACTGTAGGAGAGTATTCAACTTTGGGCCGCACAATATTTCGTGGTTATATGACGTAGGGTTGCACATTTACCATTGCAGAATGGAAGTGGTATTGGCCCCTTTGGTGATAGGCTTCTATAATGCTTGTCAGTGGCATCCGACTTTCATCGTCTGGGTATGGTGCACTGCATTGTTTGTTATCAAGGTCAATTTTACATGTACTTAACAGTGTTAACGTACATAATGTTAGGGCCCCTTTCCTCTATATGCAAATTGCCGATTTTGTCTTTCCGGGGTATGCCCTCTAAAATCACTACATCAAGGATTTGACAGCTAAAATTGTTCATTGTACATGCAAAGATTTACGCCTGGCTTGAATAGAAAAAGGTACAAGTAGGCAAAGATCAGGAAAAGGCGCAATCAGAAAAAGATTCCCACTCCAAAAACCGAGGTGAGAAAAAACCAAACTAACAATCAGGTACTTATACCATGAAAACATTTCGTAAGCCGAATGAGCAGCTATTTTCCCACTCAGTTACCTTAACTTAACTAAAAGTATGAAAACATACATAAGGCGCCAACAGCACAAAATTTTCTTAAAACACCAAGATATAAAACAAAAAGAACCACCACAGAAGTATCGACTTGGAACGATCAGTAACACAAAGTTACTGGCGGGCTTCAACCAGTTTTATAGGCGCCAAACCTCGCCAAAAGGTTTTGTTAATATTCATTAAACAAAAAATTACATATATATTGTAGTACAGGATGGCATAATATTGCATTAGCAATAATTTGATGTCATTTTCAGCGTTTTAGGGCTTTTGGGTGCCGAGATACTAGTCATTCTATAGGTTTACCTATTTAATTTTTCCACTTTTCATTCCCATTTATGAAGTTTTCATTAAAATTCATGAAATTGAAAATCAGATCATTCTTATATCAGACTTTAAGATCGTAGTACATTGCCAAAGCATTCATTTGATACTTATTTCAGCATCCTGGATTTGTTAACAGCTCTGGTACAAGTGATTTTGTACGTATACCCCCTATTTTGCCAAGGTTTTTCTCTGATTTCTTGTGTGTTTTATTAATTTTCATCAACAAGCAAATTCAGTGATTTGAATAATAGCTATTAAGGTTAAATTGCCAGGATCACTATCACACCAATTATAGTATTCTAGAGCATACTATTGTTGGAATAAAATTATTTTTGTGAGTACATCCTATTCTTTAGAATTACGCTGGGGTGGAGGTGGAAACTATATATATATATGCTGTTTTAATAATAATAATAATAATAATAATAATGCATTTTGAATTAAAATTGAACTGTGACGTTACATGCAGTACAAGTAACGTTACGCTACGCAACGCATCAAGCCCGTTTGTTACTAAGAAACAGTGCGCTTTGTGCAATGGCGGTTTGCACTGAAGAGCCGTTCTGGCGAAACATGTTTGCTTATTGTTAAAAAACCGTCAATAAAACGAAAAACTGCTGTGACATGTGAAGTCATTTCTTTTTTCGCATATATATATATATATATATATATATATATATATATATATATATATATATATATATATATATATATATATGTAATTTTACATCAGGCAAATGTGTTCATTGTTGAGGTCAGTATTTTATGGCATTAAGGTGGTCCCTCTGATCACACTGGCAGCCATGAGAATTGGTTTCAGAGATACGAGATAGATATCATATAACCCATCAAAAACCTTGCAATAGCGATAGTTTTTACTCGATTTTCGACATTTTGATAAAAATTCATGAGTATGCAAATGAGATAATTTTCGTTAACGCCCATGACATCAATAAATTTGTCAAATGACATTACTGGTTTAATAACAAAGTATTTCAATGATCGTTTTGGGCCTGAAATTAGTTTATTTATAGATTTTTAGCGATTTTCCTGTCATTTTTAATGTTTTCATTAAAATTCATGAATATGCAAATTAGATAACTAGCATGACTTACCATTGGATGAAAGGGCAATGTCTAAGCTTTAAAACAAGACCAGATTCAGTGGTCTAGGACAAGTAACAGCGGAGATATGACCATTTTTGTATGCCCACCCCTATGCTCAAGAATCACACCGATGGTTGCCATGGAAACCATGCATTTTTCATAGCGCAAACGAGTTTATCTTTAGGGACAAAAATTCTTTCCATTTCTGGGGTCCCAATGAACGATTTGGCACCCATGAAAGATTGTAATGGGGGTGCAAGGTAGGTCAAATTAGCTCCCGGGGAATTTTGCGAATATCTTCATAATTTTGCACTCAAATGACCTTTAACCTTGCTAGGACATATGCTTAGCACTCTCATTTGTTATGCTATAAACGCCCCATGCATTATAAGTGTATATAATGTAGTATCAGTGAAAATTTGTGGAAAATACAGCAAAGGAATGACAATGAAAAGAGTTTTCATACATTTTCTTGTTATTTTGCACCCAGTTGACCTTTGACCTAATTCTGAGACCCAGGGCCATTTACAGACTTGGCATCCACCCCTATATGTCATAGTACATGTCTAGGAACAGTATAAGCATGGATGCCAGCTTCTACCCCATTTTGCCATCTAAAGATTTTTTTCATCGATTGGATGGCTGCCTAATGTATCTATACCCCATTTTTATCTTTTCTTTATCCACTCATATGTAGATTTAGAGAGAGTCAGGTTGGTTCGAGCGAACCCCTCCTAGGACCAAATTATTTCATTTATTTTGGTAAATTTAGGAAAAATCAAATAAAAACGACCCCCCACTTGGTAACTTTGAACCCTCTTTCAGAAATCCTGGATCCACTCCTGCCACTCACCTCACACCTATATTTCCCAGGACCTAGGTATATACAATCAGCAGAAGAGCTACAGTCATGGGCATTAGATGTGCAGAAATTAGATGGATAACATCCTGTCAGCTCTGTGCCCATATAACCTTCTTCACAAAAATCACAGTAATAGCTGCCCTGAAACACATTTAGAAAACATGCCAATACAATATGGAGAGATTTTTTCTGCTGTAAAAATTGAAAATTTTAATTAGAAAAACACCACGAGGCATAAGCATATTAATATGGCATTGAAGACTTCTGGATATTTGTAATGATCAGATACAGAATTATTTATGTTGAATATATAAAACATGACATAAACATCTATAAGTGATAAAACTTGATATTCCTAATATGCCTGACGCAATATGTCTTGCTCATACTCACCGGTGTGTTAACACATGGCATATGCTCTGGACAAATTCCTGAATATACAGCACACTCATCGATATCGTCACAGTCTTGGTATGTCAGATTAGAATATTCCATGTTCCCGTACAGAAACACCCGCTGATGGACGTTCCATGCGTACGCATCCTCATACGTCCCCTCATAGCCTGACGGACAGGCATAGCACTGGTACCCTGGGGCTGTGTTTACACATCTACCCTTGAAACAAGGGTTGTGTTCGGCACACTGCAATATACAAAAGTGGCTATATATATGCATTAAATGGTTACTCTTTCTGAACATGTATTTGAAAACTCAGTCCAATTATCAACGTATTACATGGTAGCAAAAGATCAGTTCTTGTTATTCTTCAAAGCTTGAACTGCAACATAAATGACAGTTTTCTGTACAAAGTTGCCCACATAGGAGTGTACACAACACTTTGTGAAGTAAATGATTAATTATTTTCAAATGAACACTATTATATGAGTCTAATCATGAGAAAACCTGCCTTTTGCATGTGGGAAAACGAAGACACATGTCAGCTGTGCAGTAACTGTGCAGCCAATCAACAACTCTTATTAAACCAGATAGTTATTGTAATCTCTCTATTTCTTAAATAAGAAAGTTCAAGGCCTTAGTCATCTTCTAAGGCTCTACAGCCTAGTTTGTGTTTAGCCCTGGTTATCAACTCAAAAACAGGTTTTCTCATGGTACTGCTCCAAAGCTAACCTCATCTATGTCACTACAGTTCTTCCCATCCCCTGTGAACCCAAGGGGACATCCGTCACACACGTAAGACCCTCCCCCATGATTCAGACACGTCTTAGAGCTATAACACGGCCCTGCATCACCGGCCAGACACGGACAGTCAGTTGTATCAGCACACGTCAAACATCCACTGCCATCATTCAGGGAGTATTCTTCTTTCTCACAGCGGCTGCACTTAGTCATACCCTGGGCACTAAAGTACCCCGGGGAGCATGGGAGACACTCCACTTGTCCCGACTGGTTCTGGTATGACCCTGGTGCACAGAACTCACAAAACTCTGAAAATTAAAATATAATTCTTAAGTGTAAAATCTGACCTCTGATAATGAATTTTCATACAGAATTCTGTAAAATTCTAAAGTTATTGGAAATAATAACCTCCCTTCTACAAACGTTTTGAACAGGAAATCCCTATTCAAAATTCTTTTTGGTCATATCTTTTTTGATCTTTGATCAACACCAATCAACAAAAATTACCGCCAAAATACCATTATCAAACACTTGAAAACACACTTCAAGATGAAGATATTTTTTTGCTGGTAGTTAGTTGTCACAAATTTCTTGTAATGTAAACTTAAAGCAGCTTGACATTACAGGCATGCACATTTAAAATGCAAAAGAAATACCCTCAGATAAACTTTTAGCATTTTTTTTTTTTTTTTTTTTTAATTGAGTTTTACATCCCTTTCAAGATTATTTCAGCTCATATGAGATGGGCCAATCAGTAGGTGGGCGAAAACGGGAGAACCCCGAGAAAAACCACCTGGCACACCTGCAAGCAGAACTTGGCTTGTCTCACATGCGGCCAGTGCGGGGCTCGAACCCACACCAGACACAGCGGTGAGATGATCAAGTGATTAAGCTTTTAGCATTTTAACGAATGAACTTTCCCTTCTTAGAAATAAGCAAAGACAAAAGAAAACCAGGCCCAACGTAAACCATCCTATAAAGTAGTAACAGAAGAAGGATAGAAGCTTGAAATTTTGGATCTGCACAGCTGATCAACGTCTTTGTTATCCTACATGCAAAAAGCCCATTATTTTTGTTATTTACCTTGATTTCCATCAGAGAATGTACCAGGCCAACATTGTGTTCTTTTACCGCCATAGCAAGCATACCCTGTCTCACAGGGACTACAAGATGCAGGGCAATAGGATGAATTACAGTAGTCTACATAATGGAGCTCCTCACATGGTGTGGCATAGCCCTCCTTGCAGATCTAACGGGTGAAAAAAAGACACAATAAAAAGAAATGTCCTCTATGAAGAACCCTCCTGACAAATTCGTGAAGTAAAAAAAAAGAAGAAATATAACACAATAAGAAGCAAAATCCTTCCTCACAAGGACATCATGCAGCAGGGTAATATGACGAATAACAGTAATCTACATAATGGAGGTCCAGACATGGTGTGGCATAGCTATCCGTGTAAATCTTGCAAGGCCTTTGTTTGTTTGATATGATTCTCAATGTCCCAGTCAACAGTCTTTAAGTCATGTTCATACAGACTCAATTCTTCCAAGCCACTTAACCAGCACTTTATGTCTTGCTCAATATTACATAGAGGATCTTACACGAGTGGTCATTTCATATGAAAAGCCTTCGGCGAGTTTAATTAATTTCATATGAAAAGACCACAAGTTAAGATTCATTTTATCATATGACTTCTTAAATATGATTTTATCGCCTTTAAAGTGGACATGTTTCCAATGAAAATTAACATTGTTGTTACGGATGTCATCAATGACGTTAGGTATTCCCGCAAAAGTGTTAATACATGTGTGGTCATAACACTTTTATTACAAGACATTATCCACTGGAAAACAGCGACGTCATATGATAATACCTAGTAGAGGGCCAGGACTTCTTGAATTAGAATCAAATCTCTATCAATAGGATACCATGCACTCCCATAACCTGATTATTTTGGTGGAAAATTATTGCTGCGAAAATTTCATGAAAATTATTGCTGTGAAAATTTCATGAAAATTATTGCTGTGAAAATTTCATGAAAATTATTGCTGCGAAAATTTCATGAAAATTATTGCTGCGAAAATTTCATGAAAATTATTGCTGTGAAAATTTCATGAAATCACAGCCATCAAAAGATCAGTTTGAGCACAGGTTTTGTGTCAACATGATTATCTTACCCAACCCTCTAGGCAAGAACTGCACTCAGAGGAATTTCCAAAACTATGTTCTGTTGGGTCTCTATCACAGGGAACTGTGTCATTATCACAGCGACCACACATCTTCTGTTCACCATCACCTTCACAGTAGTAGGTTGTCATACACCGGATACAACTTACATCATCTAGCAAATAATAATAATGATAATGATAAAGATAATAACTATGTTCTGTCGGGTCTCTGTCACATGGAGTGGTGTCATTGTCACAGCGACCACACAACTTCTGGTCACCATTTCTCACAGTAGTAGGTTGTCATACACCGGATACAACTTACATCATCTAAGAAAAGGCAATACATACATAAGACAAAGTTCAACTTTGACCTTTGAGTTATCAAAGATACATTTGACACATTTTGTTGGACAACAGATGTGACTACAATCATTGCTTGCTCTATCTGTATGTTTGTTTCTTTGATCTTAAGACCATGGTCAACAACTGAGGTCATACCCAGATGATGAGTTACCCTGAACATCAGGGAAACATGTCCGTGAAATGTATACCCCCCTTAAACCCCACTTTTATATAGAAAAACAGGGGTATGCAGGGGTATACCTACTTTTCTTACTATTGCTCCAAAACATAGATTGTGGGTACTCGTTAGAACCGCCACTAACTTGTATCCATAATCTATGTTTTGAAGCAAAATATAAGAAAAATATCATTTTTTTTCTGATGAAATTTTCAATTTTTACAACTCAAAAAATCTCTGAATATTGCATGGGAAAGTTTTTCATAATGATGAACAAAGTAATACTGTGGTGACCACATCTTCTTGTAAGACTGTAGTAGTGATGGAGAAGGGGGAACAGTCTTGGATGATTGATCCGCAAGACAAAAGTCACATTTATTTATTCAAACAGAAATTTTGTCACAGTGAAGCTTTCTTAGACTCCAGTCCGAGACAAGGGTATATAAGAATCTTACATGAGTGTCAGGTATGGATAGACAAATCTGTCCCAAGGGTCACATTTTGGCATCACGAGGCTCGCCGAGTGATGCCAAATTGTGACCCGAGGGACAGATTTGTCTATCCATACCTGACATGAATGATGGATTCTTTTTCTTGCTCACCTTAATGCAGCGAAGATTGATTTTTATACTATTTAACTAGAAAAATGATAAAATCGCGGCGTCCGCCATTTTGATTTTAAACGTTTTGACGTCATTGTGACGTGTGCGCTTACGTGACGTCCTATACAACCAGTGTTAAAAAAGAACATTTGAACGCAGGGTGTGACCGGGGTGAGATAACGAGGGTGAGATAAGAATTTTTCTCACATGGGGTAAAATGTAGGATTTCTCTATCTGGTGTGCAAGAATTGACTTTCCAGGCAGAATATTAGGCGGTCAATTAAAACAAGAACTCCGCGGAGGTCGATATCGCACCTGCATCGGGCAAAGTCAATAGACCGTGAAATATAGTTCAATGGTGTCAAGGTGCGTGCTTGAAGGGCATGTCAAGGACAATTACTATGCAATGTTTCAGACTCGCAGCTATCTCTGATGTCGAGAAAACCAAACTTCGACATAAAAATTTTCAAAGTCAGTGGACCGTGAAATATAGGTCAAGGGCACCGGGTCAAGGTGCATGCTTGAAGGGTATGTCAAGGACAATTACTATGCAAGGTTTCAGACTCGCAGCTGTCTCTGATGTCGAGAAAACCAAACTTCGACATAAAAATTTTCAAAGTCAGTGGACCGTGAAATATAGGTCAAGGGCACCGGGTCAAGGTGCATGCTTGAAGGGTATGTCAAGGACAATTACTATGCAAGGTTTCAGACTCGCAGCTATCTCTGATGTCGAGAAAACCAAACTTCGACGTAAAAATTTTCAAAGTCAGTGGACCGTGAAATATAGGTCAAGGGCACCGGGTTAAGGTGCGTGCTTGAAGGGTATGTCAAGGACAATAACTATGCAAGGTTTCACACTCACAGCTATCACTGATACAGAGAAAAAGAAACTTCGACGTAAAAATTAACAAAGTCAATGGACCGTGAAATATAGGTCAAGGGCACCGGGTCAAGGTGCGTGCTTGAAGGGTATGTCAAGGACAATTACTATGCAAGGTTTCACACTCGCAGCTATCACTAGTGCAGAGAAAACAAAACTTCGACGTAAAAATTAACAAAGTCAATGGACCGTGAAATATAGGTCAAGGGCACCGGGTCAAGGTGCGTGCTTGAAGGGTATGTCAAGGACAATTACTATGCAAGGTTTCACACTCCTAGCTCTCACTGATGTAGAGAAAACCCAACTTCGACGTAAAAATTAACAAAGTCAATGGACCGTGAAATATAGGTCAAGGGCACCGGGTCAAGGTGCGTGCTTGAAGGGTATGTCAAGGACAATTACTATGCAAGGTTTCACACTCCTAGCTCTCACTGAAGTAGAGAAAACCCAACTTCGACGTAAATGTTGACGGACGGACGCACGAAGGAATGAACGGACGGACGGACGGACGGAAATTTGGACTCCTATATCGCACCCTGCTATAAGCAGGTGCGATAACAATGAACTTGGTCAAGGTTTATAGAAAATTTCTAACTTACAATAAAGCTGCTCTGCTTGGGAACATCCTGAGAACTCTAGCCTCAGTGCAATATTGGTGCCCTCCCAGGTCTGAGGGTTGATACGAATTTTCTGGCTCAAAATTGGAGGATCAAGGGTATTACTGACTATAGTTGAGCTGTCTGTATTGCCATCAAACGTCTGTAACATGTATAGAAAATAAAAGTCTTCTGGTGAAAATAGAAATAAGAATGTACGGTAATATTATACCATAAGAAATTCTAGGATTCCACATTTTTTCAAATACAAGAAAGACTTACAAGTTTTATCTTTTATTAAAGAACCTACTGCATAAATACAACACCATCACACCCTAGTAGCTTAATCTTTTAAAGTAAATCAGGGTATTTACCAAGGTTTTTACTTGGAGTCCTACTTTTGCTAAAGGCATAGATTTTCTGTACTTCTGAAAAATAATGATCCTATCTTTTCAGCAAAAATTAAAAAAAAAATCTTTTAAGTTGTGCTGTACTGTTTAACATTTCAGGTGAGACAAGCCAAGTTCTGCTTACGGGTGAGTCAGGTGGTTTTACTCGGGGTTCTCCCATTTTTGCCCCACCTACTGATTGGCCCGTCTCACATGAGCTGAAATAATGTAAAACTGAATTAAAAAAAAAAAAAAAAAAAAAAAAATTAACATTTCAGTTGAACCTGAATATCTATTTTCCAAAGCCAAAAATAAGACATTTGAGCCATGCCATGAGAAAACTGGGCTTCCGGGTTTCTGACCAGGTCCGACACAAACCGGCCTGTGCAGTCACAGAAGATGGCTAGACACTGGAAATTTTGGATTTAGAAAGTAGGGGAACTGTACTATCCGTGTAGTGAAAACAAAGGCGCTGATCAGCTTCGTATTTATGCGAAGCTGATCTGCGCCTTTGTTTTTGCCTAGGCAAAAACCCAGTTCTCTCATGATGTGGCTCATTTTATAAAAGACTGTTCTCAAATACTCACATCATTCCCTGAGCTATCATTATATGCCACCCATGAAGAGTTATCATCATCGTAATACAGTATCTTGTACGTCTTCACCCACTGTGCCACCCCATCTTGTCCCTGGGTGTGGACAGCCGTGAAACGCCACGGTTTATTCATATCAACTTCTAAGTATTCATCTGTGCCAGTCCCTGCCGCTATCCAGGCTCCAGTGAACGTGTTTACAGGGCTGTCTGAGTCTGTGCTGCCTGTTAAGAATGTAAAATCATGTGAAAATGGTTTTGAGCGAAAGAATGATTAAGCCATGGTCAACACCATGCCATGGTGTTATTTTTTTTTTTGTATTGATGAAATACTAGTAGCTTGTCAATATCAATCTTTGTTTGAAGTTTAATAACCAAAATAAGCGAGAATTTAGCTCTAATTTTGACTCATTTGATGATGGCTCATAAATTCACTGATTGAAGGCTAGAATTTCAATCATTACTTCAAATATACTGCCTGGGTCAAGAACTTTTTTTTGGAGAGGGGGGGGGTGCACAGTTTCATTTCACACCAACAATAAAGGTCATACAGAGACATGACTACAGTTCAAAGTGCCATCCAATTGGTTGAATGCCATGGATACTAGTTTCAGTTTCTACATAGTTTTTCACAACCTACTGCTTTCAGTTGTTCAGTCTACCTCTGCCTGGTAATGAAGCTTTACCTATACACGAGGAAGAATCCATTACTTTGTCCAACATATATGGTACCAGTTTTGGTATTGTTTTAATTTTTATAGATATTATATACCAAAGAAAGGATATTTACATGTATTTACAAATCATGGACTAGTCTTTGTTGTACAGAAAAAGAGTAGAGTCAAAGGAAAACAAACTTACTTTTAAGTTGATTCAGTCTGCCTCTGCCCGGTAATGAGGCTTCACCAATAGATGAGGAGGCGTCCATCATTATATCCAATACGACACCTGATTCCAGGCCCACATAGTCACTGCAGGCTGAAAAATGAAGAATAAAGGGTCTAATTTCCGGAAAATTTGTATGTCCATGAAAACTATACCCCCTTAAATCCCACTTTTATATAGTGTAATTGTGGTGTATAGAGGTATACAATTTTTCTTATTTTTGATCAAAAACATGGGTTGTGGGTACTCGTTAGAGGCAGTTCTAACATGTACCCACAATCAATGTTTTGCAATATTAAAAATATCAAAATTTTTCTGAAGTAATTTACAATTTTTACAGATGAAAAAATCTTTGTATATAGCATAGGCAAGTATTCGTAATGAAATCATTTCTTTTTAAACTCAAGACCAGCTCTTCATATGCATTTTCTGTTATTTTTATATTTTTTCTTTTGTCAATAAATCTGAATTCCCTGACTATCGATTGAAATTTGTCCCATTAAGAGAACTGTTTTATAATTTGAGCCGCCACATGGGTAAACCAAAAATCTGTATAGGAGAAAACAAAGGCCCTGATCAGCTTTGCAGTAACTGCAAAGCTGATCAGCGCCTTTGTATTGGCTACTCAGAGAGTACAATTCCTCTTCTATTTAAATCCGAAATTTCAAGCTTCTAGCTCTTTTCTGTGCTTGTACAGGTCGGTTTGTGTCGGACCTGTTCAGAAACCACATTGTCGGTTTTCCCATGAGAGGGCTCATTTATCTTGCAAGTGGCAATCCCCATTTAAGAATATCCTTGGGGTCTACTGAACATGACTGACATATAAAGTTATTCCTATATATAAAATAAAGGTATGTATCCATTTAGAAGACAAGGTTTGGCCATGTTTTTGCCGAATAAGCAAATCCACTTTAATAAGATTAGCATCATAAACAGACCAGACTAAAAGTGTACTTACGAAAATCATGCACCCAGTATCCAGGTACTACGAAATTCAGTCCATCCGTAGTATTATCCACCACAATGCTAAAATTAGTCTGTGTGAATAACACGTCCAGAACACATGTGTTACTGACTGTAATATTCACTGTGGCTGACGTCCCATGTGGTATGGTACCGTTGTCGATAGCATACACGTTGAACATAAGAGTTGTGTAGTTTAGATATATGTCACCGTATAGATTCATGGTTTCATCGTATTCTATTGGTGGGCTGAAATGACCAATCAAAAAGTTAGAAATTTTGAAAAAAAAAAAAATATATATATATATATATATATATGGATACAATAAAGATCCAGATCAGACTACACTTCCATGCAGTCTGGTTAATAACTTGGTTTCTTCTAAAACTACTTAGGTCAGTTTTGATACACAGTCTAGATCATGTAGATTAAGTGTAGATCATGAAACTTAGCTGCTGGTCAGTCGCATGCTTACAGAGAAGTAGATCTTTACTTTTGTTTTGTATTTGCAAAAGGCAGAATTTGTTATTATACATCCTGAGTCGGCAACACTGAGGTATAGATCACGGGAAAGTTCTGAATCAGAACAGAAAATTGGGTCAAGGTCACTGATTATCTATTGTTAGAAACACTTATGCAGCTGTGACCTGTGATACCACATGGTGGATGTTGGCATTTTCTCCTGAACCTGCATCTCTAGAGGCAATGGTCACAAGGATGTCCTTGACCAAGACAGGTAAAGGTGTCAAGGTCACCGATAAATTATTTTTAGAAACACTTACTCAGCTGTGACTTGTGACACCACATAGTGAATGTCCGCATTTTCTCCCGAATCAGCATCACTAGAGGTGAAGTTTACAAGTGAATGCTTCACCAGCACAGGTAAAGGTTTCAAGGTCACAGTAGTAGGGGTCATCACAGGACAGTTATCATTGGCATCAGATATGGTGACCTGTGAATAGAAAAAAATGTGCATTTCTTTGCTTACAAAATGAGTGAAAAGCAAACATTCGATTTGGTTTGGTTATTGCTTAATGTCCAAGTCAACAATATTTTTCTACCCCTAGCCCACCCCACCCTCCGAAGATCAAAAGTGGGTCCTTCATAACAAATTCAGGGTCAAGGTCATGGAAATATTGGTCATGCAAAAGCAACAAATATTCTTCTTGCAAAACTTATTCATTTTTTCTATTTTACGGTTCTGAGTCTAATTCAAATGATTAAGATTGGCTTTAATATAGAGAAATTACTTTCCTTACAAAGTATAAAAGTAGCTTCCTTCATGTAAACTCACCAAGACAAAATCTTACATTACAATCTGGACCCAGTTGTTCAAAGCATCGTTAGCTTAACGATATCGTTAAGACATAAATTTGTTATTAAAGCAAATATAAGCTAAAGTAACAAATACACTGTTATTTTTTGTTGAAAAAATGTGAGAATCCTTTGCACTGCAAAGGATTCTCACATTTTTTCAACAAAAAATAACAGTGTATTTGTAATAATAATGTTTGAAATTTTAACGAAACGTTAACTAACGACGTCGTTAGTTTTGAACAACTGGGCCCTGTTGTTTGCAAAGGCCCAGAAGTCCCAAAATTTAAGACCATTGGGCATCTTACCCTAACTGCTATATATCCTGTCAGTTTAGGGGTTGACCCTGTATCCTCAACTGACATTAGAAAATAATATCCCTTCGTGGTTTCATAATCTAATTCTGTTTCTATGACAACTTTAGCCGAACTTGTGGAAAAATCAAATTTCTCTTCTGATGTGTCATTGGCTGTGGTAATGTTAGCAGTAGTGGAACATTCTGGAAAAAGAAAATTTGGACAAGACCAAGGTCAGATTTTTTGACTGCAGAAATATTTTTGTGTCAAAACTTCTCCTACATATGTGACTGATATAATATAACATAACATTACATTAGAAGTGTTATGGCTCTGATTGTGCCAATTCCTGGTAATTTCTTACTTTATACTGATGCATACAAATGGACTAAGTATTGACTGAAAAGCTTCTAGATAAATAGATTACAACAATATTTACAGTACAGTCCAGGGGGATTTTCACCAGCCCGCCCACCCCCGTGGACGATTTCTCTGAGCCCCCCGCAATCCCGCTCACCTGTCCGCTTATAATCCCACCGCGGAATATTTTAATCCCACCGCGTACCAAATCTTACATCTTTCACTGATGTGATTCTACAACCATGCAGAATCTGGGATTTTCGTGACAGAAATGCATTTACACTTTATGATCGTAAACATGTATTTTTGATTAAGATACATGAAACAAAAATAATAATCGAATTAGATTTAAACTCGGGTCTAAGTACAAGAATGCATTACAATAAATTAGAAATAAGCCCTGCCCACTTCCCTTATTCATCTTCATTCCACCGCGGGTCCGCGGTGGAAAGTTAGAGACAAAAAATACAGGTAAGCGCGGACGATAAAATTTCTACTTCTTTACCCAGCCGCGGAAACTCCGCAATCCCGCCGACTAGGGCGTTTCTGCTGTGGATATTAAAATTTTAATCCTTTTTCTTGCAGCCCCCTCTCCGCGGTGGTGGGCGGGCTGGTGAAAATACCCCTGGACTGTACTGTACTTCATCAAAAAAACTTTAAAGGTTTAAATTTTAAGTTTTATAGCTCCCTAGTAATTTTATATTACTGATCATTCCTAGAGGATACTTCTGTTGTGGTTCTCATTGTTTTATGTTTTGGCCAAGAATTTTTGTGCTGTTTGCACCTTATGTATGTTTCATATTCTAGTTAAGTTTGGGTAACTGAGTGGCTGCCTATTAGGAAATAGCTACTGACTCGGCTTACAATATGTTTTCTCATTATAAGTACCTGACTGTTAATTTAGTTTTTTCCAATCCCAGTTTTTGGAGTGGGAATGTCTTTCTGATTGCGTTATTTCCTGATCGTTGCCTACTTTTACCTTTAAGGCAGTAAAACTTGTTTGTCTTCAAAACTTCTGAAAATTTTCACTATATGTACCAATAAAATACACACATATACCATAATAATCGCTTCCTTACCCACAAATTGCACCAAGTTGCCATGAAAGTCTTCAAATGTTGTGTAAACAGGATCAGTTGGTGTTGCTGTGAAGGTATAGCTGCCATCTTCGATTCCAAACTGCCGAGCTTCATTGCCTTGAATTGAATTGAAGAAAAACACCATGTTTTCATGTGTGATAAAGGTCATTATTGTGGTTTCACAATTAAAGCTATTATATACTTAAGGAATAAAGAAACGCAACAAATACTTTGGGTTACTAAAAACATGCTTTGTAATGCAAGTCTGTGGTATAACTGAGCATCTTATATGAAAACAACATCTAAACGTCAAATTGCAACTGATTGAGCCACAATGTCGGTTACGTATGCTTAATGGCTTACGCGTAACCACACTGACCTACAATAGCAAACCCTGTAACCATGATCAGTAAATGTCAAATTTGAAACCAAAACCAATATTTTGTTTCCAAAACCCCTAATAGTGAATGCAGATGTAACCATTTATCAGTTGGTAACATTTGGGTATGTAATAGGACGTTTAACGTCACCAACGTCAATCGAAAAAATGAGTCAAAAGCCAGAAAAATTCCTCAAAAAATTATATTCAATAAAATGATTATTTACATGACCTTTGTACTTCAGATGTCCATAAAATGTCCATTATAATGTCAAAATCCAACATCCTACATTTTAAAGACTCTCATTATGTTTTTCAAATTTTCTGATTTAAAAAATGATCAATTACCAAACGTTTGATTACAGTGCGTAAATCGAGTGTTTACTCAAAGCATATAATCCGTTTCGCTCCTTTACATAACGTGATTTCTGTCTAAAGAACATCAAAACAAACGCTCCAATGATTCATTTCTACGGTACCTGTGACGTCACGGTTGATTAAAAAGCACGTCATGTCATGTGTTGGTTCGATATATACAGTTTAGGTACAAATAGCCAAAATCGAATAATTTAAATGATGTTAATTACTCATTTTTCTTTATTGTAAACTTCAGCATTCTGTTAACAAGATTTAACGCAACATGGGACGGCACCTAAGTATGCAATGATCCTAGTCTTTATTGCACATTATCAAGTCGACGTCACGTAACCCACATGCAAAGAATTTGTCATCTTCCCCTTCAGCTCAACGTTTGCATCACAATTTGTGTTTTTCATAGTTTTTGACGTTTTTTCGTTACTTTTGTCAATAAAATGACGTTTTCTCATTTCATCACATGCAAAAAGCAGTCAGTAGGTCATTTCATAAAATGATTTTATCAAAACGTCAAATACGTACGTAAAAATTTAAATTTAGTGTGTTGCGTATTTTAATTCCTTAAGTATATTATCAAATGATAAATAAATAAAAAAAAAAAAATTAAAACAAAACAAAATTTTTTTTTGCAAAAGACAGCATTGAATTTTTCTTCTGTTTCTAGCAGCTTGGAATAGAAATTGCAAAGATATTAGTTCGGAACATTGTTTTGCAAGATTTGGCCATGAAAACTTTTCCATGACCAAGTTTAACCTTTATGTTGGTTGACTAAGAGCAATTGTCTGAGAATGCAAAAAGGTTAAGTAGGATACTAAATGAGCCACGTCATGAGAAAACTGGGTTTTTGCCTATGCGAAAACAAAGCTGCAGTTTGCTTTCGCTGCACGTATAGTACAATCCTTCTTCTTCTTAAATCCAAAATTTCAAGCTTCTAGCTTACTACTGTAACTGTACAGGCTGGTTTTTGTCAGACCTGCTCAGAACCAAATTGTTGGTTTTCTCACGCGATGGCTCATATTAAATGGTAACCTGCCTTTCAAAGGTGTGGTTGCAAAGCAGACCATGTTCCTTATAAGCAGAAAAACATGTTAAAGACTCTTAAAACCACAATTTGATAACAACCACTTTTACCTGCATACAGTGTTATACTATAAGGCCCCATAGAAAACACATCTGTCAATTCTATCTCCTGCACTATAACAACAGTATCAGTTTCTTCCGCTACTGGATAGTCTGTGGCAATCAACAATCAATATGAAATTTCTTTACCTGCATACAGTGTTATACTGTAAGGTCCTGTTGAAAACACATCAGTCAGTTCTATCTCCTGCACAATAGTACCAATATCAGTATCTTCCGCTACCGTAACTGCATAGTCTAAAGGCAACGCCACTGTGGTATTCTGAGAAAAAGTGGTGCCCTCGACTTCAAATAGGAATTCTGAGGTACACATCCTCGTCTCCGCATGAAAGAGGTCAAAGTGGTACACTTCGTCTACCTGAAACATAGCTCTACGTGAGACTGGTTGTGCCTTTTATGTGAATATTCATATATTTATTTACTTTCAGGTAACAGAGCAGCCACCTACAGGGAAACAGCTGTTCACTTGGCTTACAATACACACTTTTTGTATTAGTACTCAATTGTCAATTAAGTTTTTTGTAGTGAAACTTTTGTATGATTGCGCCATTTCCTGATCATTGCCTACTTTTACCTTTAAACAGCAGTCACACATTAGCGCATAAGTGAAACGCGCGCCGGGCGTGTTGAAAAAATACAAATTTCCACATTCGCCAGACTCACTTCGGAGACACGTCCAAGGCGCGTTAAGTGAGCGCTGGGTACGCTTGGTGTACGTCCGGCGCACATCGCTTAAAGTCGGCGCGCGTTTCTTGCCCGTTTGGGCTAAATAAAATTTTAAACATGCTTAAAAATTTTCTAGAAGTCGGGCGTGTGACCTACACGCTACAAGTACGTTCCACACGCATTACAGGCGCGTTGAATACGTTTCGAACACGCCCAGCACACGCCGAGCACACGTTTCAAGCACGTCGTATACGCTACGTGCGCGTTTCCATTTTAACCGGATGCTGGTTTGGGCGAGTGTGGAACGCGCCTGTAACGTGTGCCAAGCGTATGAAACGCATACAGCGCGTCTGTAGCGCGCGCCTAGCGTGTCTGGGACGTACGACAAACGTACTCCAAAACTTTGAGATTTTTTATACATCCGGCACACGCCTCAGTCACGAGCTAATGTGTGACTGCAAAAGCGAGTTAAAGGAACAAATTAATTTTATACGTCCAAAATCTTCAGCGTGTTGAGATTTTTCATACGCCCGGCGTGCGTTTGAGTTATACGCTACTGTGTGACTGCTGTTTTAGCCACTAACATGGCATTTATGAATGCCACTTTCAAAGTTTCTTACATGGGTTTCAGCTTTCAGACTCCTGCATTTTCATATAAAGTTCGATGTGGACCAGTTTGTTGTCTGCTCACACCTATTTTACCTCTAATTCTAATGTAGCGCCATCTGTCAAGGGGGATAATCCAGTGCAGGCATCCCCAGATATTGTACCAACTTCTGGGATTATCTTCCCTCCTCCTGAAATGATTAAAGGAAGAAAATAAATTGTGCGTTACTTACCATAATGCTCCTGATTTGCAAGAAAGATGCATGCTAATTGCTAAGCAAACAGTCCAAAAACCTAGATCTGATATCCTAGTTCAGTTTTTTCAGTACTGTTATATATGAGCCACCTCGTGAGAAAACCAACAATCTGCATATGCGAAAACAAAGGCGCAGATCAGCTTCGCGGTAACCGCGAAGCTGATCAGCGCCTTTGTTTTCGCTACACGGATAGTACAATCCCTCTTCTTTTTAAATCCGAAATTTCAAGCTTCTAGCCTGCTTCTGTGACTGTACAGTCTGATTTGTGTCGGACCTGTTCGGAAACTACATTGTTGGTTTTCCCACGAGGCGGCTCATATATATATTTTTGAAGAAATTTTTCCTGTGACAGAATTTCTGTTCATATTGATTTGGTTTGGTTTGGTTAATATTACTTTACATCCCAGTCAACATTTTTTCTATCATCTTTGGACTGAGCTAACAGTTTCTGGGTGTTAACAAGTAATCTGGGAAGCACCCTGAGTGGGGATCAAACCCAGGACCTCTTGATTCGGAGTATTAGTCTGCCAACAGGCCACCAAACTCCAACTAGTCCCATCTGACACATTCTCCACAACTAGAATGTTGTCGATGTAGGCTCACACCCCTTCCCCCTACCCATATAGCTATCCATTAAAGTTCAGAACTTGCCAGATTGTGCAGCTGGTGACAGGTGGATCTTATAGTAGTTTACAGTGCTGGTTCCATTAGATACAAACTCATTGACTAGTTAGAGATTAACCACGAGGACTGAACAACTAACTATGTGTTGTGAACCACAGCAGAAGCTGAGGGTGAGGTTATGGCCATGTAATTTTGCCGCCAGTAATTTTTTTGTATTACTGATCGTTCCAAGGCGATACTTCTGTTGTGGTTCTTATTGTTTTATGTCTTGGTGTTGAATTTTTGTGCTGTTTGTGCCTTATGTGCGTTTTCATATTTTAGTTAGGTTTAGGTAACTGAGTGGCCGTCTATTGGGAAATAGCTGCTCACTCAGCTTACAATGTGTTTTCTTAGTACAAGTATCTAATTGTCAATTTAGTTTTTTTCCCATTTCCGTTTTTGGAGTGAGAATTTCTTTCTGACTGTTCCTTTTCCTGATCATTGCCTATTTGTACCTTTCTATGACTAGTACCTTGTTGATGTATACCAACACCACTTCCCCACCCCCTATAGCTATCCAGTATGACTCAGTACTTGCCTGCTTGTGCAGCTGGTGAAAGATCAACCTTGTAACAGTTATC
Source organism: Rugalucina vietnamica (assembly GCA_964017185.1). Classification (NCBI taxonomy): domain Eukaryota; kingdom Metazoa; phylum Mollusca; class Bivalvia; order Lucinida; family Lucinidae; genus Rugalucina; species Rugalucina vietnamica. Next base: position 44,669,524 of record OZ024878.1, on the reverse strand, counting down.
AGTACTAGTGCCAGCAGATACAAATTCTATGACTAGAACCTTGTCAATGTACAGCCACAATCCTTCCCCACCCCCTATGGTGATCTTTTCTGTCCCTGCAAACTTGAGTCCTGTCCTAATCACACTGGTAAACCTGAAAAATTGACACTAGGTTAATTTTTCACTCTATTTCAAATTTTCGGCACTAGGCCTTCATCAGGAAAGTAACTTTAAATTTCTGCAACTAGGTGGCATCCATTTTGAAGCATTATATCAGTAGTCAAAGGTGACGTTACGTCATTTCCTGTTAAGGCAACGTCAAACCTGAAAAATTGACATGACAATAATTACACAGGACATTGACATGTTATGTCTACGAGCAAACTAAATGGTCCAAAATGCCCTAAATCTCCTTCTTCTCAGAAATAGGGTTTCTATAGATTTGCGGCAATTTATTTTGCTTCTACACACTAAACGTCAATGTACTGTGATTATTATTGCCATTATTTTTTCAAAATAATTCTGTAGTGTCTCATGTAAAGATACATGTAATATTTATACTTGCAGCCTTCAAGAGAATCTCAATTTATCTTCCCTTATATTGATCAATCTGCTTGTGTCCCCACAAATATAGGAGGCTGGTTTATTTCAATTAATAATACGATTAAAAACATACCCAAAGTTGTGGTATGTGCCAATACAATCAGGTTGAAATTCTGCCATATATCCTTTACCATCCACTGGGTAGAACTCTGATGATGAAAACCTGAAATGATGATTGAGCTGCATGTAACAGCTGTAGAACATGGAATACATCAAGTTTTGAAATGAAAACAATGACCAGAAACCAATGCAAAATACCTATTCTATAAACCAAAGTGACACACACTATCATTTAACTTTATAAATAAACCATTGGTAAACAATCTGCCTGACCGACGCACTGGACGGAGAGCGGGTATATCATATATATAACTACTGAGGATACATGTACATAATCTGTTGTATGATATGTAATATGAGCTACATATATATTGTAACTAGTTTTCGATTGTTTAAAGAGCAGCCAGACAAAACAAGTTGAAAAGTTGTTGTTTTGTGACAATTTTAAAGGTATTTTATCTGAGTACGCATAAAACCGAAATTTGTTTGCATACCGCTGATTTTTACTGTGTACATGGTACGCACAGGTCTCAATTTTTCATGCGTACTGAGCGAAAAATCATACGTACAAGCAGTACGCATCTTTATCTATTACAGTTCAAAATTACCTTTTCAAAGTTCCAGACTGATATTCAAGTATCATTGTGTCTGTAATTTCATGATTGGTTCCAGGCACTGATCGGTACCACTCCGAGAATGTATCTCCTTGCGGATAATCAGATATCGCTAGCCAGGCACCGTATGGACTGGCAACATATGCTGGCTTGTTAATTGTGAGGTACTGAAAGTTCTGGAAGTCAACATGAAATTTGGAGAAATCGTAATATATGACATCCAGTTCGATGTCATCAGCTCCGACTGTGACATTTGCTCCATCTGAAAGGGTTTCCATAACATACATTGATATTTATATTTACTGAAATGTTTTAGTCACATATGTACATGAACTATTTTGCTTAATACGCTTTTTCTTTACATTGATTGATTTTTGTAACATAAGAAAGTAACAGAAATTAATTATTAATATCAGCAGACTGCAGAATCATATCTGCTGTGAAGAAAAGAAAGGCTTTAAAGTAGATAAGATGCAGTTAAAAATTCTCATTTGTTTTCTAATGCAACAAAAATCTGTGATTCTTAAAGAATAAATATTTTATCTATGGAAATTATTTTTTGTTGTTCTTGTTAGAATATTGGTGTGGGAAAAGACGCTTTGCCATAAAATTGCATTGTTATGGAAAGATGCTTTGTAGCAAAAGATGCTTTAAAAATTGCATTACTGAAAAAGGGGGTTTGAAAAGTGTAATTTAGGAAATGCATTGAAAATTGTGTAGTGATGAAAAACTCAAGTCTTACCGTCTTAAAATGATCAAGTGCTACCACCACCTAAAGATGAAAACCTCTAAAAAAAGCAACTGTCATAAATACGACCTGTAAAACAAAATCTGACAAGAATGTGAACAACAGAGATCTGTCCCAAGTTTGGCCAAGTTTGATGCACAGATTTTTCTATCCCTATTGCTTTGTTTGCATTTCCATTATTGCGTACATTATGCTTTTAAAACTCTGTACTACATCTCTTCCTTTTCTGTATGATACTAACAGATATGGCGCCAATCTACTTAGAATGTTTGTTAGTGCATAGGCAGTATACAGAGACAGGTAGATACAGAGACTTATGTAGATGTTTGAATTATAATCTGTTAGAACCTTGAAATTATCATAAATTGACTCTTTTGAGCAACTACTGTTATGAAATTCAGTACTGAAAAGGTTTACCAAAGCTTCTACTTCAAACCCATCTTTGATGAATGCCTGAACAAAGCAACTAGAATGAAAAGAAACAAAATTTCTAAAGAAAGCTTTAAACCATAAAACACAGTCACCAAAACATCAGGGCCCAGTTGTTCAAAACTAACAACGTCGTTAGTTAACGTTTCGTTAAAATTTCAAACATTAATATTACAAATACACTGTTATTTTTTGTTGAAAAAATGTGAGAATCCTTTGCAGTGCAAAGGATTCTCACATTTTTTCAACAAAAAATAACAGTGTATTTGTTACTTAAGCTGATATTTGCTTAACAAATTTATGTCTTAACGATATCGTTAAGCTAACGATGCTTTGAACAACTGGGTCCAGAATAAAATTCCAAACAAAATACCTGAAGCATCGGGAGTTATCAAAACGACTGGAAAACTTTTGGCGCTTCTATATCCATCCTTTTCCATCTCGACAGAACACTCGTATATAGTCCCGGGAACCACCCCATCTGTTTCGGTAAAGGTCGTGTTGAAGGTCGTTTCCCCCTCTTGTGCCGCGTCGTCGACGACGGTTTTTGTTAAGGTCGTCGCAGTATTACTGACACAGTTTATTATGTAAGAACTAGAAAGAGAATAAAAACAAGGTAAATTACTATATCTTTGCTATAACATTTAATCTCAGTTTATTATGTTTGATTCCTTGCTAATCTTGCATGGTTAACAGTTGCAATCACTTTTCCTAACCAAACTATTCCTGGGCAGGTTCAATCAAGTTACTGGATCTACAAAACAGTTAAATAGCTACAATTTGGAGTTACATGTAGTTATTACTCATATAGTTACACAATGTATGTGAATATCTTGAGAATAAAATCATAAAATGATGAAAATATGTAGCCCTTTCTTAAGTAAAACAGTTACTTTATCTTGATACGCCTCATTTTCACTTACACCTCTCCTTTAAGATCAGGTGAAGAGGCAACTGTCACGTTGAAATACTGGAATGGAGGTTGTTCCCATGACACTGCTATTTCTGTCCCTGAAGTTGCCGTGGCTACCACATTTTCTCCACCTAAATGAAACAAGGAAGATATTGTATATATATACAATAGCTTCAGTTTAATTTAGAACAAATCTCGAATTGGTGACAAACTAGAAATGCGTGTTTGTAAAACACTATGCCCCCAACTGTATGCTTGTCCCTAAACTTGCAGTTTGTATGATTCATTTATTTAATTCGAATGCAGTCAAATTTAATTTCCTGACAAAGCTGTCGGTAGCATCTGTTTTGACCTCGATCCAGAAACAGAATGTAAGCTTTTTTGCAGGCGAGTTAGAAATGAAGTAAAAATTTAAAAATGGTGTAATTTTGTCAAAATTTGACAGAGTCCTCAAAAGTTAATCAGGTGATCTTCTTCTCAGCCCCAACCAGCATACCAAATATGAAGGCTCTAGCTAGCTAGCTCAAATACGTTTTGAGATATCTTGCACACAAGATTTTCAAAATTTGTTTTCAAAGGGACATTATTCCAAAAAGGGGCATAACACGTACATGAAAAAAATACAGGCCAACTATTTTTTCAAGAGGAATCTGTATATGAAATTTCAAAACCCTATCATTCACCGTTCAAAGGTTTCAAATTTCACCGAAAAGTGGAAAAATCAATCAAAATTTCAAAATTCTGTATTTTTGTAAACATTTGACGGAAACTTCTCAAAAGTTAATCAGGTCATCTACTTCTCAGCCCCAACAAGTGTACCAAATATGAAGGCTCTAGCTTCAATACTTTTTGAGATGTCTTGCACACAAGATTTTCAAATTTTGTTTTCAAAGGGACATAACTCAAAAACGGGGCATAATTTGGCCATACAAAAAAATACGGGTCAACTATTTTATCATGAGGAATGTGTATATGAAATTTCAAAACCCTAGCATTCACCCTTCAAAAGTTTCAAATTTCACCGAAAAGTGGAAAAATCAATCAAAATTTCAAAATTCCGTATTTTTGTAAAAATTTGACAGAAAGTTCTCAAAAGTTAATCAGGTCATCTACTTCTCAGCCCCAACAAGTGTACTAAATATGAAGGCTCTAGCT